>OZ024928.1:79045565-80295565 GCA_964017235.1 Sabellastarte sp. h YS-2021
ATTCATTTAGGAAAGTATTTTAACCAAATTTACAGATTGTCAAAAATGTTGTCATCATTTAAAAAAAATGAAATGGTCGTCATGGCTGACTGTTCATCAGATTTGCGAATATCATCAAAAAGGCGTAATATTTTCTTTACCATTGGTCCTAGGGGTTTGGAATGAGAAATCAACTTATAGGAAATCATAGCCCAATCCTTTACCTTTGACCCCTGCTTCTAGGTCAAGTGGGGTCATCATACTGAAATGGCCTTATATCTCTCTTGTTACTGCTCTTGTGGCTTGAAACAACCTATTGGAAATGGGCTTGGAAATCTTTAGCAAGTGCCAAATTTGGCCTTTGATTTCAGTTCGAAAGGCTGTCATATTTCCCTTATTATTGGTTTTAGAGCTTCCAAATATGAAACAACTTATGGGAAACCATGGCCTGCAAATCTTTTGCAAGTGTCAAATTTGACCTTTGTCACCTCAAGGTAATGTGGTGTTATCTTAAAATAAAAGGCTTTATATTTCCCATATTATTGCCTCTGTGGCTTGAAAATGTGAAACTAACCTGTTGCAAGTCATGGCCTGCAAATCTTTAGTAAATGCCCAGTTTGGCCTTTTGATCCCTGATTGAAGGTCAGTTTAGGTCAACATACTAAAAGGCTGTTATATCTCCCTTAATATTGGTTCTAGGGCTACTAAATCTGAAGCAACTTATAAGAAATCATGGCCTGCAAATCTTTTGAAGGTGTTGAATTAGAGCTTTGTCCCCTGCTTCAAAATCAAGTGTGGTTATCATACAAAAACAGCTTCATATTTCCCTTATTATTGCTCCTTTGGCTTGAAACTAATGTCTGGGATGACATGGCCTGCAAATCTTTAAAAAGTGCTGAATTTGGCCTTTTACCACTGCTTCAAGGTCAATTTGGTCATCACACTAAGAGGCTCTTATATTTCCCTTATTATTGGTTCCAGGGCTTCTAAATGTAAAAGCAACTTAGAGGAAATAATGACCTTTGACCCTGCTTCAAGGTCAAGTAGGGTCATCATACTAAAAATAGCATCAGGGATCCCCGAACCCCAAAGCCTGGGGAAACAGTTTTTGACACCATGAAATATAGAAGAAATGAAACGGTAAAAATACCAGGAGACTTTCACAGCAAATGGTGTCATTTATGCACTGTTTCCACTGGAACCGACCCTACGACTCTAGAGTCGGTTGCAAAAGTCGGAGGGTCGTAGAAAAAATGGCGCGAAAATGATGAGTCGGTTATGAAATCCCCGACAGGACGGTAAAGTTACAGACAGGTTGTAATGGCAATCCCGACAAGCCGTAGGGTTGAGAATTTTTTTGCACGGCCAGTCGTAGAACTTCTACAACAAGCCCTAAACCCCTAACAGACAAGTCGGATCACAAACAGACAAGCCGTAATGACAGACAAGCCGGGAGCATGTTCCCAACCCTTCCCAACAGGACTGATTGTTTTTGTGGGTCGGGATCCAGAACTGGGATCCATATCACACTATATAAACTCCCCTCCCCTGTCATATGCCATTCACTTCACACTTTAAAGATGACAGGAACACATCAAGAGGAACTGATAGATCACTTGAGGGTTGTTTTTGTTTTTATTGAGTTTAATTTTTTATTGTACCTGATATTTTCAAGACACAGAACACAGCAGAACCCAGCACCTGCCCAGCCAGCATCACCATCACCCCCACCCCCAGCACCAAGAAGGAGAAGGAAGCCACAGAATCCATGGATCCTGCCCTGGATACTGCAGAGAGAGGAGAGAGGTTGCTACAGAACACTCTTGGATGAGTTAATCACTACTGACATACCAGGCTACAGAAATTTCACCAGGATGGAGCCAGCATTTTTTTATTTGATTGAAGAAAGAATTACCCCCCCACCTCAGGAAGTCAATCACCAACTTCAGGAAGCCACTGGAAGTTGGCTTGAAACTGGCAGTTACTTTGAGAGACTTATCCACAGAGGAAAGCTACACCTCACTGCAATACCACTGGAGGGTTGGAAGAACGACCATCTGCAAGTTTATCCCCCAGATCTGCAAAAGCCATTTTGAAAGAATTTCAACAAGAATATCTGATGTGCCCCACCGATCCTGAAGACTGGAAGAAAATTGAACAAAGATTTAGAAACAGATGGAATGCCCCCATGCAGTTGGTGCATTAGATGGAAAACACTTTGCTATCAAGAAGTCCAAGAAGTCAGGCAGTGAATATTTAAACTACAAGGGCTACTTCTCCCTGGTACTTTTGGCTTTAGTCGATGCAGATTACAAGTTCCTGTGGGTCATCATCTGATGCACAGATTTTCAACCGCAGCAAACTGAAAAAAAGAATTGAAAATGGAACCTTGGGACTACCACCACCTGAACCACTTGGACCTCGGGGGCCAAATCTACACTACTTCCTGCTGTGGGACGACGCCTTTGCCCTGATGCCTTGGATGGTCAAGCCTTACAGTAGACACCAACTGACCAGAGAAGAGAGAATAGCCAACTACAGGATATCCAGGGGGAGAAGGGTGGTTGAGAACTCATTTGGTATACTTGTCAAGAGATTCAGGTGCTGTTGACCACCATGGAACAGAGGCCAAAAGTTGTGAGAGGCATTGTGTTAACATGTGTGGTACTACATAACATGCTGAGAAGCCATCAGGGGGCAGCAGACAGACCACCCACTTCAGCTGATGTCATACAACCACCACAGGGGGACCAGGGGGAACAGGGACATCAAGAGAACTTCAGAAAACCATCGAGGGAGGCCAAACATCAACGAGACCTACTGAAAGACTACTTCAATCACGTGGGGGCACTGGCTGGGAAGGAGGAGAGAGTTTAAGAAGACTGAGGAGGAGAAAATGCTGTTATACATCAGTCCTTTTCAGGACTATCCAAATAATCCAAGAACTTTTATTTAGCAAAGTGTTGCTTCAAAAACAACCCCAAGTTTCCAATAATTTAATTCAAATTCAATTTCACCAAAAATATTCCCCATCACAAATACCAATCCATCCCACACTCAGTTGAAAAAAGTAAACTATATCACTTACAGATTCAAACCCAGGTCCTCACTTAACAAAGTTGCCATCCCATGACCTGGCTTAAATCTCTGAAAAAATAATTTACAAAGTGGTATTAAAAAAAAGTTTCCAAATAAATATCTGGAAATATTTCCTGCATAATTCACAAGAATTTAAAAAGTGCTAGGAAATTTGCAAAAAGAAAATTATACAAGCTTTGCAGTCCCAATAATTTCTTTTTTTTTAGTTTATCAATCCATTGCCAGTCACATTTTTATCAATTTTGTTAGGCCTCATGTTTGTTGGTGTGTCAGTGTGGATGTGGCTTTTTATTTAAAGTGGGGTTTTGGGAGACAGGGATGTGGGTTTGAATCTGGATCTTGGTTTATGAGGGACGTGGGTTTGAATCTGGATCTTGGTTTTTGGGGGACGTGGGTTTGAGTCTTCAACTTTATTTTTTGGGGGTTGTGGGTTTAAGTCCACATCCAATTTCTTTTTTTTAGTTTATCAATCCATTGCCAGTCACATTTTTATCAATTTTGTTAGGCCTCATGTTTGTTGGTGTGTCAGTGTGGATGTGGCTTTTTATTTAAAGTGGGGTTTTGGGAGACAGGGATGTGGGTTTGAATCTGGATCTTGGTTTATGAGGGACGTGGGTTTGAATCTGGATCTTGGTTTTCGGGGGACGTGGGTTTGAGTCTACAACTTTATTTTTGGGGGGTTGTGGGTTTGAGTCCACATCTTTATTTTTTGGGGGTGGGGGGAGTTTGTTTTAAATTTTATTTTGTTTGGGTGGTGGTTTTACTTTGATTTCTTAGAGGATTATTTTTAAGGGGAATTTTTTTTTGTTTTCATTTTGTGGTGGAAGTTTATTTATATGTGTTTAATATTCACACATTCATTCACACAATTTTTTTTGTACTGTGGGGAGGTGTTTTTGGATGATTCGGGTGGCCCTAAGAGGGGCCGGGTTTGGTGCGACTTGTGCGGGCTAATCCGTTGATTTGGGCTGACTTTGACTCTGCTGGCTGGACTGGCTGGGAGGTCTTGGATGTTCATGATGAGTGGAAGATGGCACGTGTGACGGTGCTGGTTGAAGTTGAGAGGGTGAAAATGGCTGTGGTGTGTCCATCTGTTGATACTGAAGCACACTGGGAATAGCTGTGAAGAGACTGGATAATCCAGAAGTGTTGTCTGACTCTCCTCCTGTTGTGAAGGTGCAACTGAAGGTGGGTTGAAAATCATCTGTCTGGAAGTCCCAGGCTGTTGGTCATTCACAACATAAGAAGTAGGCTGTACTGACAATGATGAAGGCCCCGATGTTTGCTGTACTTTCACAATCACTGTAACAGGCTGTCTTGTGGTAGTCTGTTGAGGCTGCACAACTGGAATGGAGACTGGTTGAGTTTCCGGGATGGTGAGTACATATTACCGTCCTGCTGTGGACTGTGGTGCTTCTGGATGTTGATATGTGGTGACCTCTTGACTTGTGGTGAAATGTCTCTTGCGTTCTTTGGCCTTGTACTGTATTTTACTGAGAAGCTTCACTGTGTCATTCCTGAAGGTTAAAAAGTCCCTTTCTTCAAGATGTTCAATCTCAGAGTGGAGATAGTTGCAGAACGACTGTCAAGGACTTGGAGTGGGGTCCTGATGTGCACCCAAAAATGTGAAAATCATCAACCTCATCTGCTAGAACCCATCTAAGACTGGATTTGCAGATGTGGCGGTAGTCGCAACTGGACGCTGTCATCGCTTGGGACTGGTACTCGAAGGCCGATGAGTAACATCTGATGTAATGCTGATTTCCTTCTCGGATTCTGTGTCCCTGGATGTATCTCGAACTGAAGCTGCGGCTGCAGACGGCCTCTGGGGTGACTTGAATGCAGAAGACTTGGAAACTCCCTTCCTTCTGATGTGACCTTGTAGAAAACTGAAACTGTCCTTCAGCCAGGTCTGTCATTCTGTGCTCTTCTCAGCTGCTTGTCCTGACTTCATCTGAGTGAGCTTGCCATATCTGGTACATTGAGTATTGAACCACTTTTTCACAGTCTTGACAAGTTTCTGGTAGCTGCTAGGTGCTCCCAAAGTCCTTCCTTCTTCTGCTTGTCTTTGAAACTGTCGTTGGTCTTGTCACACAGTTCCTCGTGCTGTTTAACAAACTCCATGATGGCTTCTTTGTCTGAATCACTCAGGAAAATGGACTTCATCTGGCCCTTCTTCTGTGTGGATTGAGTTGATTCTACATCAGTATCCATATCAGTTCGCACTCTCTTCTCTCCTCTTTCTTGGCTCTCTTACCTCCTCTCTCTCTCCTTCCTCTCTCTGTCCCTCTCCGCCTGTTCAATCCTCTCTCTCTGATCCCTCACCTCTCTCTCCCTCCTCCTTCCCTCTATATCCTCAGCTGTATCTCCTAACTCAAACTGTGGTTGAGTGTCTTCAGTTGGTACTTCAATCTTTCTCCTTCTGCCCCTTGGCATATGCTGATGAATCATTCAAGTGTACAGCTTGTTTTAAAAAACAAAATCTTAAAATAAAAGTGAAACCTCACAGAAGAGATTTTACTCCCAACCAGTCCAGCCTAGCTCAGTACTTAAGCTAATTTCCCCAAAATAAAAACCTGAAGAAAAGCTGCACACCAAGTTGTCAGTCGACAAATCAAAGTCATATCAAATATATGCAGATTGTCTACTGACTCGCCTTTTTATACCCAGACTTTGAAGCCAACAGGCCATAAGAAGCAAAAATATTGCCGGCTTGCCTGTTAGTGTTACAGGCCTGTCAGTTATTGTTTATGGCTTGTCTGTTTCAGTTTAAGGCCTGTCAGTTAGAAATTTTCCCGACTCTAGGACCCAGTCTGTTAAAGTTACCGACCAGCCTGTAAACTTTTCAGGCCTGTCGGGAACACTTACAGACAGGCCGGCAAAAGTTACCAACTGTACTGTAACACTTCCCGCACAGTCGGTGAGTCATCATGTACAGTCTGGAAGTTCATATTTGGGACAAGCCGGATACTTGTTACAGACAGGCCTGTTTGATTAAACGACAAGCTGGGAAGTGTAACCGACAGGCCGTTAAGTTAACCGACAGGCCTGTTGCTAGGGGGCTGAAATTAGGGTTGGATACAAGGGTCGGCAATGGTCATAGAAATATCAAACACGTTTGATATTTCACCGACTCTCCCTGACAGACCGGTAACTTGTAACCGACCCTAACCGACTATGTAAACAATGGCCCCAACTCTCCAAAAATGCATAGTTACCGGCCTGTCGGTTCCAGTGGAAACAGTGCATCATGTAAAGGTCCAAATAATGTTTGCAGAGCAAAATAGTGTTTCAGAGAGAAAAATAAGAAGCTGTAAAATTTATAAATTGAAATGTACTTACCAGTAGAAATGGCACAATTAAGAAGTACAAATAATAATCAGTTACAGCAATCCATATATCTTTGTCATAAGAGAAATATGGCTCAATTATGGAAGGTGAACAAACTTTGGCAGACCCAAGGTTAAAGATCACACCATGACTTAGTATAATTGCATCCCCAACCAATGACCCATCCAAGAATCAACTTTCTACACCATTCTACAACTTTCTCTTCTTGCAGTTTCAGAGATATGGCACTAACAAGATTTTTAAGTTCAAGTTCACTGCCTAGAAGGTCAAAGGTCAAATTAAGGCCATACTCTGCATACCCAAACCTCAAATATCAACCTTTTACACCTTATAGATTCTGAGGTATAGTTTGGATAAGATTTTAATGTTCAAGGTCACTACAGCAAGCTCAAATGTGAATCTAGGTCACACTATCATGTTGAACACCTACAATCCCTAACCAATGTCCCAACCAAGTATCAACTTCCTACACCTTACAGTTTCTGAGATATAACCCAGACAAGAATTTATAGGTCAAGGTCACTATGGCAACATCATAGGTCAAATCAAGGTCAAACCATGACATTACACACCTACAACCCCTAAACAATGTCCCTACCAAGTATCAACTTCCTACACCTTACAGTTTCTGAGATACAGCCCAGACAAACTTTTCCTCAAGCCCACTGGCCTGCCCGCCTGCCCACCCACCTGAATACCCAAACATCTAGCCAGACACCTAGCCAGATACCATGGGTGAAAACAATACCCTGACAGCACTTATGGGTTATTTGTTTTCACTTCAGTTTCCTCTCCACCACCGCTGCATTATGGTTTCCCTTGAATATTTCACTCATTATTGAAAGCTTTTCAACCATATTTGGCAGTTATGTACCTTAAGCATGGAAAAAATTTTCCACATGCTTAAATTTGACCTTTGATCTTTATCAAGGTCACATGATCGAAAAATATTTTGGGGGTACACCCGCCTGTCACCATTGCTAAGCAAAATCTACTCAATGCCGAGCCTTGTAATTTCATACACATGTTCATACTATCAAAATTCGAGCTGATTACCTTTTGGCAGTGATCCGCTGAAAATTGACATATTTATGAGTGATTTTCTCACAGGTACCAACCAGAAAACTTAAAATTCATGTGAAGCCCCCTATTATTTTAAGTAGTGCATTTAGAGCAACAAAATATATTGGGAGTAACAGGAAACCATATGTGGACAGTCTAGAAAGCAAGTTAAATTTCCCCCGACCCCCCCTGTAGGGTTCAAACTGGAGTCATAAAATAGCAGATTTTGACACTTTGCCTTATATCTCCTTTATCATTTCTTTTACAGCTTTAGAATGTTACAACAGGTATTGGGAAACCATAGGTAGAGAGTGTATATAGTTCATCAGATTTACCCCCGACCCCCCTCTTATGGGTCAAACTGGGGTCGTAAAACAGTACAATTTGTCTTTTTGCCTAATATCTCATTTAGAATGTATTAAGAGGTATTGGGAAACCATATGTAAGAGCCTATATAGATGGTCAGATTTACCCCGTGACCCCCATATACAAGCTTTTTATCTATGTTTAAACTATAAAACCTATCTAACCTTTGGGGAAGCTTTGCTTTTGTAAGCAACATCATTTTCTTAGTTCTAGGGCTTCAAAAACTATAAAACAGGTAAGAATTCATGGCTTGAGAACCATTTGCACATCTTCCTCGCTTTAATGTGGCCACAGTGGGATAGGCATTTGTAAAATGGCCATAGTGGGATGGTCAGAGTTAAAAGTGTGCACAGTGGGATAGGTCAGCCCTTCCTCGCCCTTGTGTGTGCACAGTGGGATAGGCATCTCTTCTCATTTGTAAAATGGCCACAGTGGGATGCTCAGCCTGAAAAGTGTGCACAGTGGGATAGGTCAGCCCTTCCTCGCCCTTGTGTGTGCACAGTGGGATAGGCATCTCTTCTCATTTGTAAAATGGCCACAGTGGGATGCTCAGCCTGAAAAGTGTGCACAGTGGGATAGGTCAGCCCTTCCTCGCCCTTGTGTGTGCACAGTGGGATAGGCATCTCTTCTCATTTGTAAAATGGCCACAGTGGGATGCTCAGCCTCAAAAGTGTGCACAGTGGGATAGGTCAGCCCTTCCTCGCCCTTGTGTGTGCCCAGTGGGATAGGCATCTCTTCTCATTTGTAAAATGGCCACAGTGGGATGCTCAGCCTCAAAAGTGTGCACAGTGGGATAGGTCAGCCCTTCCTCGCCCTTGTGTGTGCCCAGTGGGATAGGCATCTCTTCTCATTTGTAAAATGGCCACAGTGGGATGCTCAGCCTCAAAAGTGTGCACAGTGGGATAGGTCAGCCCTTCCTCGCCCTTGTGTGTGCACAGTGGGATAGGCATCTCTTCTCATTTGTAAAATGGCCACAGTGGGATGCTCAGCCTCAAAAGTGTGCACAGTGGGATAGGTCAGCCCTTCCTCGCCCTTGTGTGTGCCCAGTGGGATAGGCATCTCTTCTCATTTGTAAAATGGCCACAGTGGGATGCTCAGCCTCAAAAGTGTGCACAGTGGGATAGGTCAGCCCTTCCTCGCCCTTGTGTGTGCACAGTGGGATAGGCATCTCTTCTCATTTGTAAAATGGCCACAGTGGGATGCTCAGCCTCAAAAGTGTGCACAGTGGGATAGGTCAGCCCTTCCTCGCCCTTGTGTGTGCCCAGTGGGATAGGCATCTCTTCTCATTTGTAAAATGGCCACAGTGGGATGCTCAGCCTCAAAAGTGTGCACAGTGGGATAGGTCAGCCCTTCCTCGCCCTTGTGTGTGCCCAGTGGGATAGGCATCTCTTCTCATTTGTAAAATGGCCACAGTGGGATGCTCAGCCTCAAAAGTGTGCACAGTGGGATAGGTCAGCCCTTCCTCGCCCTTGTGTGTGCCCAGTGGGATAGGCATCTCTTCTCATTTGTAAAATGGCCACAGTGGGATGCTCAGCCTCAAAAGTGTGCACAGTGGGATAGGTCAGCCCTTCCTCGCCCTTGTGTGTGCCCAGTGGGATAGGCATCTCTTCTCATTTGTAAAATGGCCACAGTGGGATGCTCAGCCTCAAAAGTGTGCACAGTGGGATAGGTCAGCCCTTCCTCGCCCTTGTGTGTGCACAGTGGGATAGGCATCTCTTCTCATTTGTAAAATGGCCACAGTGGGATGCTCAGCCTGAAAAGTGTGCACAGTGGGATAGGTCAGCCCTTCCTCGCCCTTGTGTGTGCACAGTGGGATAGGCATCTCTTCTCATTTGTAAAATGGCCACAGTGGGATGCTCAGCCTGAAAAGTGTGCACAGTGGGATAGGTCAGCCCTTCCTCGCCCTTGTGTGTGCACAGTGGGATAGGCATCTCTTCTCATTTGTAAAATGGCCACAGTGGGATGCTCAGCCTCAAAAGTGTGCACAGTGGGATAGGTCAGCCCTTCCTCGCCCTTGTGTGTGCCCAGTGGGATAGGCATCTCTTCTCATTTGTAAAATGGCCACAGTGGGATGCTCAGCCTCAAAAGTGTGCACAGTGGGATAGGTCAGCCCTTCCTCGCCCTTGTGTGTGCCCAGTGGGATAGGCATCTCTTCTCATTTGTAAAATGGCCACAGTGGGATGCTCAGCCTCAAAAGTGTGCACAGTGGGATAGGTCAGCCCTTCCTCGCCCTTGTGTGTGCACAGTGGGATAGGCATCTCTTCTCATTTGTAAAATGGCCACAGTGGGATGCTCAGCCTCAAAAGTGTGCACAGTGGGATAGGTCAGCCCTTCCTCGCCCTTGTGTGTGCCCAGTGGGATAGGCATCTCTTCTCATTTGTAAAATGGCCACAGTGGGATGCTCAGCCTCAAAAGTGTGCACAGTGGGATAGGTCAGCCCTTCCTCGCCCTTGTGTGTGCCCAGTGGGATAGGCATCTCTTCTCATTTGTAAAATGGCCACAGTGGGATGCTCAGCCTCAAAAGTGTGCACAGTGGGATAGGTCAGCCCTTCCTCGCCCTTGTGTGTGCACAGTGGGATAGGCATCTCTTCTCATTTGTAAAATGGCCACAGTGGGATGCTCAGCCTCAAAAGTGTGCACAGTGGGATAGGTCAGCCCTTCCTCGCCCTTGTGTGTGCCCAGTGGGATAGGCATCTCTTCTCATTTGTAAAATGGCCACAGTGGGATGCTCAGCCTCAAAAGTGTGCACAGTGGGATAGGTCAGCCCTTCCTCGCCCTTGTGTGTGCCCAGTGGGATAGGCATCTCTTCTCATTTGTAAAATGGCCACAGTGGGATGCTCAGCCTCAAAAGTGTGCACAGTGGGATAGGTCAGCCCTTCCTCGCCCTTGTGTGTGCCCAGTGGGATAGGCATCTCTTCTCATTTGTAAAATGGCCACAGTGGGATGCTCAGCCTCAAAAGTGTGCACAGTGGGATAGGTCAGCCCTTCCTCGCCCTTGTGTGTGCCCAGTGGGATAGGCATCTCTTCTCATTTGTAAAATGGCCACAGTGGGATGCTCAGCCTCAAAAGTGTGCACAGTGGGATAGGTCAGCCCTTCCTCGCCCTTGTGTGTGCCCAGTGGGATAGGCATCTCTTCTCATTTGTAAAATGGCCACAGTGGGATGCTCAGCCTCAAAAGTGTGCACAGTGGGATAGGTCAGCCCTTCCTCGCCCTTGTGTGTGCCCAGTGGGATAGGCATCTCTTCTCATTTGTAAAATGGCCACAGTGGGATGCTCAGCCTCAAAAGTGTGCACAGTGGGATAGGTCAGCCCTTCCTCGCCCTTGTGTGTGCACAGTGGGATAGGCATCTCTTCTCATTTGTAAAATGGCCACAGTGGGATGCTCAGCCTCAAAAGTGTGCACAGTGGGATAGGTCAGCCCTTCCTCGCCCTTGTGTGTGCCCAGTGGGATAGGCATCTCTTCTCATTTGTAAAATGGCCACAGTGGGATGCTCAGCCTCAAAAGTGTGCACAGTGGGATAGGTCAGCCCTTCCTCGCCCTTGTGTGTGCCCAGTGGGATAGGCATCTCTTCTCATTTGTAAAATGGCCACAGTGGGATGCTCAGCCTCAAAAGTGTGCACAGTGGGATAGGTCAGCCCTTCCTCGCCCTTGTGTGTGCACAGTGGGATAGGCATCTCTTCTCATTTGTAAAATGGCCACAGTGGGATGCTCAGCCTCAAAAGTGTGCACAGTGGGATAGGTCAGCCCTTCCTCGCCCTTGTGTGTGCCCAGTGGGATAGGCATCTCTTCTCATTTGTAAAATGGCCACAGTGGGATGCTCAGCCTCAAAAGTGTGCACAGTGGGATAGGTCAGCCCTTCCTCGCCCTTGTGTGTGCCCAGTGGGATAGGCATCTCTTCTCATTTGTAAAATGGCCACAGTGGGATGCTCAGCCTCAAAAGTGTGCACAGTGGGATAGGTCAGCCCTTCCTCGCCCTTGTGTGTGCCCAGTGGGATAGGCATCTCTTCTCATTTGTAAAATGGCCACAGTGGGATGCTCAGCCTCAAAAGTGTGCACAGTGGGATAGGTCAGCCCTTCCTCGCCCTTGTGTGTGCCCAGTGGGATAGGCATCTCTTCTCATTTGTAAAATGGCCACAGTGGGATGCTCAGCCTCAAAAGTGTGCACAGTGGGATAGGTCAGCCCTTCCTCGCCCTTGTGTGTGCACAGTGGGATAGGCATCTCTTCTCATTTGTAAAATGGCCACAGTGGGATGCTCAGCCTGAAAAGTGTGCACAGTGGGATAGGTCAGCCCTTCCTCGCCCTTGTGTGTGCACAGTGGGATAGGCATCTCTTCTCATTTGTAAAATGGCCACAGTGGGATGCTCAGCCTGAAAAGTGTGCACAGTGGGATAGGTCAGCCCTTCCTCGCCCTTGTGTGTGCACAGTGGGATAGGCATCTCTTCTCATTTGTAAAATGGCCACAGTGGGATGCTCAGCCTCAAAAGTGTGCACAGTGGGATAGGTCAGCCCTTCCTCGCCCTTGTGTGTGCCCAGTGGGATAGGCATCTCTTCTCATTTGTAAAATGGCCACAGTGGGATGCTCAGCCTCAAAAGTGTGCACAGTGGGATAGGTCAGCCCTTCCTCGCCCTTGTGTGTGCCCAGTGGGATAGGCATCTCTTCTCATTTGTAAAATGGCCACAGTGGGATGCTCAGCCTCAAAAGTGTGCACAGTGGGATAGGTCAGCCCTTCCTCGCCCTTGTGTGTGCACAGTGGGATAGGCATCTCTTCTCATTTGTAAAATGGCCACAGTGGGATGCTCAGCCTCAAAAGTGTGCACAGTGGGATAGGTCAGCCCTTCCTCGCCCTTGTGTGTGCCCAGTGGGATAGGCATCTCTTCTCATTTGTAAAATGGCCACAGTGGGATGCTCAGCCTCAAAAGTGTGCACAGTGGGATAGGTCAGCCCTTCCTCGCCCTTGTGTGTGCCCAGTGGGATAGGCATCTCTTCTCATTTGTAAAATGGCCACAGTGGGATGCTCAGCCTCAAAAGTGTGCACAGTGGGATAGGTCAGCCCTTCCTCGCCCTTGTGTGTGCACAGTGGGATAGGCATCTCTTCTCATTTGTAAAATGGCCACAGTGGGATGCTCAGCCTCAAAAGTGTGCACAGTGGGATAGGTCAGCCCTTCCTCGCCCTTGTGTGTGCCCAGTGGGATAGGCATCTCTTCTCATTTGTAAAATGGCCACAGTGGGATGCTCAGCCTCAAAAGTGTGCACAGTGGGATAGGTCAGCCCTTCCTCGCCCTTGTGTGTGCCCAGTGGGATAGGCATCTCTTCTCATTTGTAAAATGGCCACAGTGGGATGCTCAGCCTCAAAAGTGTGCACAGTGGGATAGGTCAGCCCTTCCTCGCCCTTGTGTGTGCCCAGTGGGATAGGCATCTCTTCTCATTTGTAAAATGGCCACAGTGGGATGCTCAGCCTCAAAAGTGTGCACAGTGGGATAGGTCAGCCCTTCCTCGCCCTTGTGTGTGCCCAGTGGGATAGGCATCTCTTCTCATTTGTAAAATGGCCACAGTGGGATGCTCAGCCTCAAAAGTGTGCACAGTGGGATAGGTCAGCCCTTCCTCGCCCTTGTGTGTGCCCAGTGGGATAGGCATCTCTTCTCATTTGTAAAATGGCCACAGTGGGATGCTCAGCCTCAAAAGTGTGCACAGTGGGATAGGTCAGCCCTTCCTCGCCCTTGTGTGTGCACAGTGGGATAGGCATCTCTTCTCATTTGTAAAATGGCCACAGTGGGATGCTCAGCCTCAAAAGTGTGCACAGTGGGATAGGTCAGCCCTTCCTCGCCCTTGTGTGTGCCCAGTGGGATAGGCATCTCTTCTCATTTGTAAAATGGCCACAGTGGGATGCTCAGCCTCAAAAGTGTGCACAGTGGGATAGGTCAGCCCTTCCTCGCCCTTGTGTGTGCACAGTGGGATAGGCATCTCTTCTCATTTGTAAAATGGCCACAGTGGGATGCTCAGCCTCAAAAGTGTGCACAGTGGGATAGGTCAGCCCTTCCTCGCCCTTGTGTGTGCCCAGTGGGATAGGCATCTCTTCTCATTTGTAAAATGGCCACAGTGGGATGCTCAGCCTCAAAAGTGTGCACAGTGGGATAGGTCAGCCCTTCCTCGCCCTTGTGTGTGCCCAGTGGGATAGGCATCTCTTCTCATTTGTAAAATGGCCACAGTGGGATGCTCAGCCTCAAAAGTGTGCACAGTGGGATAGGTCAGCCCTTCCTCGCCCTTGTGTGTGCACAGTGGGATAGGCATCTCTTCTCATTTGTAAAATGGCCACAGTGGGATGCTCAGCCTCAAAAGTGTGCACAGTGGGATAGGTCAGCCCTTCCTCGCCCTTGTGTGTGCCCAGTGGGATAGGCATCTCTTCTCATTTGTAAAATGGCCACAGTGGGATGCTCAGCCTCAAAAGTGTGCACAGTGGGATAGGTCAGCCCTTCCTCGCCCTTGTGTGTGCCCAGTGGGATAGGCATCTCTTCTCATTTGTAAAATGGCCACAGTGGGATGCTCAGCCTCAAAAGTGTGCACAGTGGGATAGGTCAGCCCTTCCTCGCCCTTGTGTGTGCCCAGTGGGATAGGCATCTCTTCTCATTTGTAAAATGGCCACAGTGGGATGCTCAGCCTCAAAAGTGTGCACAGTGGGATAGGTCAGCCCTTCCTCGCCCTTGTGTGTGCCCAGTGGGATAGGCATCTCTTCTCATTTGTAAAATGGCCACAGTGGGATGCTCAGCCTCAAAAGTGTGCACAGTGGGATAGGTCAGCCCTTCCTCGCCCTTGTGTGTGCACAGTGGGATAGGCAGCTCATTTCCTTTCAGAAGTGTTTTAAGTACGAATTTAAGAAATTTCGTTTTAGCAGGTACCACATGGTTACCAGTCTGAAAGCAGAAATAATGTAGGATCTTTGGCGGTGGTGGGATAGGCATCCCACTGTGTACATAATATTTTCTGTCCTGTCAGCGCTGAACTTACTATTGGCACAAACCGCACATGTAACAGTCAGCGATGATCTTTCCAATAGTAAGTTCAGCGCTGACAGGACAGAAAATATTATGTACACAGTGGGATGCCTATCCCACCACCGCCAAAGATCGTACATTATTTCTGCTTTCAGACTGGTAACCATGTGGTACCTGCTAAAACGAAATTTCTTAAATTCGTACTTAAAACACTTCTGACAGGAAATGAGCTGCCTATCCCACTGTGCACACACAAGGGCGAGGAAGGGCTGACCTATCCCACTGTGCACACTTTTGAGGCTGAGCATCCCACTGTGGCCATTTTACAAATGAGAAGAGATGCCTATCCCACTGGGCACACACAAGGGCGAGGAAGGGCTGACCTATCCCACTGTGCACACTTTTGAGGCTGAGCATCCCACTGTGGCCATTTTACAAATGAGAAGAGATGCCTATCCCACTGGGCACACACAAGGGCGAGGAAGGGCTGACCTATCCCACTGTGCACACTTTTGAGGCTGAGCATCCCACTGTGGCCATTTTACAAATGAGAAGAGATGCCTATCCCACTGGGCACACACAAGGGCGAGGAAGGGCTGACCTATCCCACTGTGCACACTTTTGAGGCTGAGCATCCCACTGTGGCCATTTTACAAATGAGAAGAGATGCCTATCCCACTGTGCACACACAAGGGCGAGGAAGGGCTGACCTATCCCACTGTGCACACTTTTGAGGCTGAGCATCCCACTGTGGCCATTTTACAAATGAGAAGAGATGCCTATCCCACTGGGCACACACAAGGGCGAGGAAGGGCTGACCTATCCCACTGTGCACACTTTTGAGGCTGAGCATCCCACTGTGGCCATTTTACAAATGAGAAGAGATGCCTATCCCACTGTGCACACACAAGGGCGAGGAAGGGCTGACCTATCCCACTGTGCACACTTTTGAGGCTGAGCATCCCACTGTGGCCATTTTACAAATGAGAAGAGATGCCTATCCCACTGTGCACACACAAGGGCGAGGAAGGGCTGACCTATCCCACTGTGCACACTTTTGAGGCTGAGCATCCCACTGTGGCCATTTTACAAATGAGAAGAGATGCCTATCCCACTGTGCACACACAAGGGCGAGGAAGGGCTGACCTATCCCACTGTGCACACTTTTGAGGCTGAGCATCCCACTGTGGCCATTTTACAAATGAGAAGAGATGCCTATCCCACTGGGCACACACAAGGGCGAGGAAGGGCTGACCTATCCCACTGTGCACACTTTTGAGGCTGAGCATCCCACTGTGGCCATTTTACAAATGAGAAGAGATGCCTATCCCACTGGGCACACACAAGGGCGAGGAAGGGCTGACCTATCCCACTGTGCACACTTTTGAGGCTGAGCATCCCACTGTGGCCATTTTACAAATGAGAAGAGATGCCTATCCCACTGGGCACACACAAGGGCGAGGAAGGGCTGACCTATCCCACTGTGCACACTTTTGAGGCTGAGCATCCCACTGTGGCCATTTTACAAATGAGAAGAGATGCCTATCCCACTGTGCACACACAAGGGCGAGGAAGGGCTGACCTATCCCACTGTGCACACTTTTGAGGCTGAGCATCCCACTGTGGCCATTTTACAAATGAGAAGAGATGCCTATCCCACTGGGCACACACAAGGGCGAGGAAGGGCTGACCTATCCCACTGTGCACACTTTTGAGGCTGAGCATCCCACTGTGGCCATTTTACAAATGAGAAGAGATGCCTATCCCACTGTGCACACACAAGGGCGAGGAAGGGCTGACCTATCCCACTGTGCACACTTTTGAGGCTGAGCATCCCACTGTGGCCATTTTACAAATGAGAAGAGATGCCTATCCCACTGTGCACACACAAGGGTGAGGAAGGGCTGACCTATCCCACTGTGCACACTTTTGAGGCTGAGCATCCCACTGTGGCCATTTTACAAATGAGAAGAGATGCCTATCCCACTGTGCACACACAAGGGCGAGGAAGGGCTGACCTATCCCACTGTGCACACTTTTGAGGCTGAGCATCCCACTGTGGCCATTTTACAAATGAGAAGAGATGCCTATCCCACTGGGCACACACAAGGGCGAGGAAGGGCTGACCTATCCCACTGTGCACACTTTTGAGGCTGAGCATCCCACTGTGGCCATTTTACAAATGAGAAGAGATGCCTATCCCACTGGGCACACACAAGGGCGAGGAAGGGCTGACCTATCCCACTGTGCACACTTTTGAGGCTGAGCATCCCACTGTGGCCATTTTACAAATGAGAAGAGATGCCTATCCCACTGGGCACACACAAGGGCGAGGAAGGGCTGACCTATCCCACTGTGCACACTTTTGAGGCTGAGCATCCCACTGTGGCCATTTTACAAATGAGAAGAGATGCCTATCCCACTGGGCACACACAAGGGCGAGGAAGGGCTGACCTATCCCACTGTGCACACTTTTGAGGCTGAGCATCCCACTGTGGCCATTTTACAAATGAGAAGAGATGCCTATCCCACTGGGCACACACAAGGGCGAGGAAGGGCTGACCTATCCCACTGTGCACACTTTTGAGGCTGAGCATCCCACTGTGGCCATTTTACAAATGAGAAGAGATGCCTATCCCACTGTGCACACACAAGGGCGAGGAAGGGCTGACCTATCCCACTGTGCACACTTTTGAGGCTGAGCATCCCACTGTGGCCATTTTACAAATGAGAAGAGATGCCTATCCCACTGGGCACACACAAGGGCGAGGAAGGGCTGACCTATCCCACTGTGCACACTTTTGAGGCTGAGCATCCCACTGTGGCCATTTTACAAATGAGAAGAGATGCCTATCCCACTGTGCACACACAAGGGCGAGGAAGGGCTGACCTATCCCACTGTGCACACTTTTGAGGCTGAGCATCCCACTGTGGCCATTTTACAAATGAGAAGAGATGCCTATCCCACTGGGCACACACAAGGGCGAGGAAGGGCTGACCTATCCCACTGTGCACACTTTTGAGGCTGAGCATCCCACTGTGGCCATTTTACAAATGAGAAGAGATGCCTATCCCACTGGGCACACACAAGGGCGAGGAAGGGCTGACCTATCCCACTGTGCACACTTTTGAGGCTGAGCATCCCACTGTGGCCATTTTACAAATGAGAAGAGATGCCTATCCCACTGTGCACACACAAGGGCGAGGAAGGGCTGACCTATCCCACTGTGCACACTTTTGAGGCTGAGCATCCCACTGTGGCCATTTTACAAATGAGAAGAGATGCCTATCCCACTGGGCACACACAAGGGCGAGGAAGGGCCGACCTATCCCACTGTGCACACTTTTGAGGCTGAGCATCCCACTGTGGCCATTTTACAAATGAGAAGAGATGCCTATCCCACTGGGCACACACAAGGGCGAGGAAGGGCTGACCTATCCCACTGTGCACACTTTTGAGGCTGAGCATCCCACTGTGGCCATTTTACAAATGAGAAGAGATGCCTATCCCACTGTGCACACACAAGGGCGAGGAAGGGCTGACCTATCCCACTGTGCACACTTTTGAGGCTGAGCATCCCACTGTGGCCATTTTACAAATGAGAAGAGATGCCTATCCCACTGTGCACACACAAGGGCGAGGAAGGGCTGACCTATCCCACTGTGCACACTTTTCAGGCTGAGCATCCCACTGTGGCCATTTTACAAATGAGAAGAGATGCCTATCCCACTGTGCACACACAAGGGCGAGGAAGGGCTGACCTATCCCACTGTGCACACTTTTCAGGCTGAGCATCCCACTGTGGCCATTTTACAAATGAGAAGAGATGCCTATCCCACTGTGCACACACAAGGGCGAGGAAGGGCTGACCTATCCCACTGTGCACACTTTTAACTCTGACCATCCCACTATGGCCATTTTACAAATGCCTATCCCACTGTGGCCACATTAAAGCGAGGAAGATGTGCAAATGGTTCTCAAGCCATGAATTCTTACCTGTTTTATAGTTTTTGAAGCCCTAGAACTAAGAAAATGATGTTGCTTACAAAAGCAAAGCTTCCCCAAAGGTTAGATAGGTTTTATAGTTTAAACATAGATAAAAAGCTTGTATATGGGGGTCACGGGGTAAATCTGACCATCTATATAGGCTCTTACATATGGTTTCCCAATACCTCTTAATACATTCTAAATGAGATATTAGGCAAAAAGACAAATTGTACTGTTTTACGACCCCAGTTTGACCCATAAGAGGGGGGTCGGGGGTAAATCTGATGAACTATATACACTCTCTACCTATGGTTTCCCAATACCTGTTGTAACATTCTAAAGCTGTAAAAGAAATGATAAAGGAGATATAAGGCAAAGTGTCAAAATCTGCTATTTTATGACTCCAGTTTGAACCCTACAGGGGGGGTCGGGGGAAATTTAACTTGCTTTCTAGACTGTCCACATATGGTTTCCTGTTACTCCCAATATATTTTGTTGCTCTAAATGCACTACTTAAAATAATAGGGGGCTTCACATGAATTTTAAGTTTTCTGGTTGGTACCTGTGAGAAAATCACTCATAAATATGTCAATTTTCAGCGGATCACTGCCAAAAGGTAATCAGCTCGAATTTTGATAGTATGAACATGTGTATGAAATTACAAGGCTCGGCATTGAGTAGATTTTGCTTAGCAATGGTGACAGGCGGGTGTACCCCCAAAATATTTTTCGATCATGTGACCTTGATAAAGATCAAAGGTCAAATTTAAGCATGTGGAAAATTTTTTCCATGCTTAAGGTACATAACTGCCAAATATGGTTGAAAAGCTTTCAATAATGAGTGAAATATTCAAGGGAAACCATAATGCAGCGGTGGTGGAGAGGAAACTGAAGTGAAAACAAATAACCCATAAGTGCTGTCAGGGTATTGTTTTCACCCATGGTATCTGGCTAGGTGTCTGGCTAGATGTTTGGGTATTCAGGTGGGTGGGCAGGCGGGCAGGCCAGTGGGCTTGAGGAAAAGTTTGTCTGGGCTGTATCTCAGAAACTGTAAGGTGTAGGAAGTTGATACTTGGTAGGGACATTGTTTAGGGGTTGTAGGTGTGTAATGTCATGGTTTGACCTTGATTTGACCTATGATGTTGCCATAGTGACCTTGACCTATAAATTCTTGTCTGGGTTATATCTCAGAAACTGTAAGGTGTAGGAAGTTGATACTTGGTTGGGACATTGGTTAGGGATTGTAGGTGTTCAACATGATAGTGTGACCTAGATTCACATTTGAGCTTGCTGTAGTGACCTTGAACATTAAAATCTTATCCAAACTATACCTCAGAATCTATAAGGTGTAAAAGGTTGATATTTGAGGTTTGGGTATGCAGAGTATGGCCTTAATTTGACCTTTGACCTTCTAGGCAGTGAACTTGAACTTAAAAATCTTGTTAGTGCCATATCTCTGAAACTGCAAGAAGAGAAAGTTGTAGAATGGTGTAGAAAGTTGATTCTTGGATGGGTCATTGGTTGGGGATGCAATTATACTAAGTCATGGTGTGATCTTTAACCTTGGGTCTGCCAAAGTTTGTTCACCTTCCATAATTGAGCCATATTTCTCTTATGACAAAGATATATGGATTGCTGTAACTGATTATTATTTGTACTTCTTAATTGTGCCATTTCTACTGGTAAGTACATTTCAATTTATAAATTTTACAGCTTCTTATTTTTCTCTCTGAAACACTATTTTGCTCTGCAAACATTATTTGGACCTTTACATGATGCACTGTTTCCACTGGAACCGACAGGCCGGTAACTATGCATTTTTGGAGAGTTGGGGCCATTGTTTACATAGTCGGTTAGGGTCGGTTACAAGTTACCGGTCTGTCAGGGAGAGTCGGTGAAATATCAAACGTGTTTGATATTTCTATGACCATTGCCGACCCTTGTATCCAACCCTAATTTCAGCCCCCTAGCAACAGGCCTGTCGGTTAACTTAACGGCCTGTCGGTTACACTTCCCAGCTTGTCGTTTAATCAAACAGGCCTGTCTGTAACAAGTATCCGGCTTGTCCCAAATATGAACTTCCAGACTGTACATGATGACTCACCGACTGTGCGGGAAGTGTTACAGTACAGTTGGTAACTTTTGCCGGCCTGTCTGTAAGTGTTCCCGACAGGCCTGAAAAGTTTACAGGCTGGTCGGTAACTTTAACAGACTGGGTCCTAGAGTCGGGAAAATTTCTAACTGACAGGCCTTAAACTGAAACAGACAAGCCATAAACAATAACCGACAGGCCTGTAACACTAACAGGCAAGCCGGCAATATTTTTGCTTCTTATGGCCTGTTGGCTTCAAAGTCTGGGTATAAAAAGGCGAGTCAGTAGACAATCTGCATATATTTGATATGACTTTGATTTGTCGACTGACAACTTGGTGTGCAGCTTTTCTTCAGGTTTTTATTTTGGGGAAATTAGCTTAAGTACTGAGCTAGGCTGGACTGGTTGGGAGTAAAATCTCTTCTGTGAGGTTTCACTTTTATTTTAAGATTTTGTTTTTTAAAACAAGCTGTACACTTGAATGATTCATCAGCATATGCCAAGGGGCAGAAGGAGAAAGATTGAAGTACCAACTGAAGACACTCAACCACAGTTTGAGTTAGGAGATACAGCTGAGGATATAGAGGGAAGGAGGAGGGAGAGAGAGGTGAGGGATCAGAGAGAGAGGATTGAACAGGCGGAGAGGGACAGAGAGAGGAAGGAGAGAGAGAGGAGGTAAGAGAGCCAAGAAAGAGGAGAGAAGAGAGTGCGAACTGATATGGATACTGATGTAGAATCAACTCAATCCACACAGAAGAAGGGCCAGATGAAGTCCATTTTCCTGAGTGATTCAGACAAAGAAGCCATCGTGGAGTTTGTTAAACAGCACGAGGAACTGTGTGACAAGACCAACGACAGTTTCAAAGACAAGCAGAAGAAGGAAGGACTTTGGGAGCACCTAGCAGCTACCAGAAACTTGTCAAGACTGTGAAAAAGTGGTTCAATACTCAATGTACCAGATATGGCAAGCTCACTCAGATGAAGTCAGGACAAGCAGCTGAGAAGAGCACAGAATGACAGACCTGGCTGAAGGACAGTTTCAGTTTTCTACAAGGTCACATCAGAAGGAAGGGAGTTTCCAAGTCTTCTGCATTCAAGTCACCCCAGAGGCCGTCTGCAGCCGCAGCTTCAGTTCGAGATACATCCAGGGACACAGAATCCGAGAAGGAAATCAGCATTACATCAGATGTTACTCATCGGCCTTCGAGTACCAGTCCCAAGCGATGACAGCGTCCAGTTGCGACTACCGCCACATCTGCAAATCCAGTCTTAGATGGGTTCTAGCAGATGAGGTTGATGATTTTCACATTTTTGGGTGCACATCAGGACCCCACTCCAAGTCCTTGACAGTCATTCTGCAACTATCTCCACTCTGAGATTGAACATCTTGAAGAAAGGGACTTTTTAACCTTCAGGAATGACACAGTGAAGCTTCTCAGTAAAATACAGTACAAGGCCAAAGAACGCAAGAGACATTTCACCACAAGTCAAGAGGTCACCACATATCAACATCCAGAAGCACCACAGTCCACAGCAGGACGGTAATATGTACTCACCATCCCGGAAACTCAACCAGTCTCCATTCCAGTTGTGCAGCCTCAACAGACTACCACAAGACAGCCTGTTACAGTGATTGTGAAAGTACAGCAAACATCGGGGCCTTCATCATTGTCAGTACAGCCTACTTCTTATGTTGTGAATGACCAACAGCCTGGGACTTCCAGACAGATGATTTTCAACCCACCTTCAGTTGCACCTTCACAACAGGAGGAGAGTCAGACAACACTTCTGGATTATCCAGTCTCTTCACAGCTATTCCCAGTGTGCTTCAGTATCAACAGATGGACACACCACAGCCATTTTCACCCTCTCAACTTCAACCAGCACCGTCACACGTGCCATCTTCCACTCATCATGAACATCCAAGACCTCCCAGCCAGTCCAGCCAGCAGAGTCAAAGTCAGCCCAAATCAACGGATTAGCCCGCACAAGTCGCACCAAACCCGGCCCCTCTTAGGGCCACCCGAATCATCCAAAAACACCTCCCCACAGTACAAAAAAAATTGTGTGAATGAATGTGTGAATATTAAACACATATAAATAAACTTCCACCACAAAATGAAAACAAAAAAAAATTCCCCTTAAAAATAATCCTCTAAGAAATCAAAGTAAAACCACCACCCAAACAAAATAAAATTTAAAACAAACTCCCCCCACCCCCAAAAAATAAAGATGTGGACTCAAACCCACAACCCCCCAAAAATAAAGTTGTAGACTCAAACCCACGTCCCCCGAAAACCAAGATCCAGATTCAAACCCACGTCCCTCATAAACCAAGATCCAGATTCAAACCCACATCCCTGTCTCCCAAAACCCCACTTTAAATAAAAAGCCACATCCACACTGACACACCAACAAACATGAGGCCTAACAAAATTGATAAAAATGTGACTGGCAATGGATTGATAAACTAAAAAAAAGAAATTGGATGTGGACTTAAACCCACAACCCCCAAAAAATAAAGTTGAAGACTCAAACCCACGTCCCCCAAAAACCAAGATCCAGATTCAAACCCACGTCCCTCATAAACCAAGATCCAGATTCAAACCCACATCCCTGTCTCCCAAAACCCCACTTTAAATAAAAAGCCACATCCACACTGACACACCAACAAACATGAGGCCTAACAAAATTGATAAAAATGTGACTGGCAATGGATTGATAAACTAAAAAAAAAGAAATTATTGGGACTGCAAAGCTTGTATAATTTTCTTTTTGCAAATTTCCTAGCACTTTTTAAATTCTTGTGAATTATGCAGGAAATATTTCCAGATATTTATTTGGAAACTTTTTTTTAATACCACTTTGTAAATTATTTTTTCAGAGATTTAAGCCAGGTCATGGGATGGCAACTTTGTTAAGTGAGGACCTGGGTTTGAATCTGTAAGTGATATAGTTTACTTTTTTCAACTGAGTGTGGGATGGATTGGTATTTGTGATGGGGAATATTTTTGGTGAAATTGAATTTGAATTAAATTATTGGAAACTTGGGGTTGTTTTTGAAGCAACACTTTGCTAAATAAAAGTTCTTGGATTATTTGGATAGTCCTGAAAAGGACTGATGTATAACAGCATTTTCTCCTCCTCAGTCTTCTTAAACTCTCTCCTCCTTCCCAGCCAGTGCCCCCACGTGATTGAAGTAGTCTTTCAGTAGGTCTCGTTGATGTTTGGCCTCCCTCGATGGTTTTCTGAAGTTCTCTTGATGTCCCTGTTCCCCCTGGTCCCCCTGTGGTGGTTGTATGACATCAGCTGAAGTGGGTGGTCTGTCTGCTGCCCCCTGATGGCTTCTCAGCATGTTATGTAGTACCACACATGTTAACACAATGCCTCTCACAACTTTTGGCCTCTGTTCCATGGTGGTCAACAGCACCTGAATCTCTTGACAAGTATACCAAATGAGTTCTCAACCACCCTTCTCCCCCTGGATATCCTGTAGTTGGCTATTCTCTCTTCTCTGGTCAGTTGGTGTCTACTGTAAGGCTTGACCATCCAAGGCATCAGGGCAAAGGCGTCGTCCCACAGCAGGAAGTAGTGTAGATTTGGCCCCCGAGGTCCAAGTGGTTCAGGTGGTGGTAGTCCCAAGGTTCCATTTTCAATTCTTTTTTTCAGTTTGCTGCGGTTGAAAATCTGTGCATCAGATGATGACCCACAGGAACTTGTAATCTGCATCGACTAAAGCCAAAAGTACCAGGGAGAAGTAGCCCTTGTAGTTTAAATATTCACTGCCTGACTTCTTGGACTTCTTGATAGCAAAGTGTTTTCCATCTAATGCACCAACTGCATGGGGGCATTCCATCTGTTTCTAAATCTTTGTTCAATTTTCTTCCAGTCTTCAGGATCGGTGGGGCACATCAGATATTCTTGTTGAAATTCTTTCAAAATGGCTTTTGCAGATCTGGGGGATAAACTTGCAGATGGTCGTTCTTCCAACCCTCCAGTGGTATTGCAGTGAGGTGTAGCTTTCCTCTGTGGATAAGTCTCTCAAAGTAACTGCCAGTTTCAAGCCAACTTCCAGTGGCTTCCTGAAGTTGGTGATTGACTTCCTGAGGTGGGGGGGTAATTCTTTCTTCAATCAAATAAAAAAATGCTGGCTCCATCCTGGTGAAATTTCTGTAGCCTGGTATGTCAGTAGTGATTAACTCATCCAAGAGTGTTCTGTAGCAACCTCTCTCCTCTCTCTGCAGTATCCAGGGCAGGATCCATGGATTCTGTGGCTTCCTTCTCCTTCTTGGTGCTGGGGGTGGGGGTGATGGTGATGCTGGCTGGGCAGGTGCTGGGTTCTGCTGTGTTCTGTGTCTTGAAAATATCAGGTACAATAAAAAATTAAACTCAATAAAAACAAAAACAACCCTCAAGTGATCTATCAGTTCCTCTTGATGTGTTCCTGTCATCTTTAAAGTGTGAAGTGAATGGCATATGACAGGGGAGGGGAGTTTATATAGTGTGATATGGATCCCAGTTCTGGATCCCGACCCACAAAAACAATCAGTCCTGTTGGGAAGGGTTGGGAACATGCTCCCGGCTTGTCTGTCATTACGGCTTGTCTGTTTGTGATCCGACTTGTCTGTTAGGGGTTTAGGGCTTGTTGTAGAAGTTCTACGACTGGCCGTGCAAAAAAATTCTCAACCCTACGGCTTGTCGGGATTGCCATTACAACCTGTCTGTAACTTTACCGTCCTGTCGGGGATTTCATAACCGACTCATCATTTTCGCGCCATTTTTTCTACGACCCTCCGACTTTTGCAACCGACTCTAGAGTCGTAGGGTCGGTTCCAGTGGAAACAGTGCATAAATGACACCATTTGCTGTGAAAGTCTCCTGGTATTTTTACCGTTTCATTTCTTCTATATTTCATGGTGTCAAAAACTGTTTCCCCAGGCTTTGGGGTTCGGGGATCCCTGATGCTATTTTTAGTATGATGACCCTACTTGACCTTGAAGCAGGGTCAAAGGTCATTATTTCCTCTAAGTTGCTTTTACATTTAGAAGCCCTGGAACCAATAATAAGGGAAATATAAGAGCCTCTTAGTGTGATGACCAAATTGACCTTGAAGCAGTGGTAAAAGGCCAAATTCAGCACTTTTTAAAGATTTGCAGGCCATGTCATCCCAGACATTAGTTTCAAGCCAAAGGAGCAATAATAAGGGAAATATGAAGCTGTTTTTGTATGATAACCACACTTGATTTTGAAGCAGGGGACAAAGCTCTAATTCAACACCTTCAAAAGATTTGCAGGCCATGATTTCTTATAAGTTGCTTCAGATTTAGTAGCCCTAGAACCAATATTAAGGGAGATATAACAGCCTTTTAGTATGTTGACCTAAACTGACCTTCAATCAGGGATCAAAAGGCCAAACTGGGCATTTACTAAAGATTTGCAGGCCATGACTTGCAACAGGTTAGTTTCACATTTTCAAGCCACAGAGGCAATAATATGGGAAATATAAAGCCTTTTATTTTAAGATAACACCACATTACCTTGAGGTGACAAAGGTCAAATTTGACACTTGCAAAAGATTTGCAGGCCATGGTTTCCCATAAGTTGTTTCATATTTGGAAGCTCTAAAACCAATAATAAGGGAAATATGACAGCCTTTCGAACTGAAATCAAAGGCCAAATTTGGCACTTGCTAAAGATTTCCAAGCCCATTTCCAATAGGTTGTTTCAAGCCACAAGAGCAGTAACAAGAGAGATATAAGGCCATTTCAGTATGATGACCCCACTTGACCTAGAAGCAGGGGTCAAAGGTAAAGGATTGGGCTATGATTTCCTATAAGTTGATTTCTCATTCCAAACCCCTAGGACCAATGGTAAAGAAAATATTACGCCTTTTTGATGATATTCGCAAATCTGATGAACAGTCAGCCATGACGACCATTTCATTTTTTTTAAATGATGACAACATTTTTGACAATCTGTAAATTTGGTTAAAATACTTTCCTAAATGAATGAGATATAAAGATTTGTTGAAAATCCATGCATGTGTTTAGGCTGTGAAATACCTAAAACCTTATGATTAAAAAAATTGTAAAGGTTTTTGCCACATACCTGCCACTGCTGCCACTGCAAATGCCAAACAGATGGCACAGGGGATGACTATAACCCCACTCTTTCGGGGCTAGTGTTAGAGTGCTTATAACTTGCCTATTATGCCTAGAGGTGTTGGATGTTGAGCAAACCTATAGGAAATTGTTTGCTTAGAATCGGCTGATGTTTGATGTCACATTTGACCTTTGGCCTCTTATTGAAGGTCAAATGAGGGTAGCCAACATTAAAAGTGTTAATATCTTGCTTATTATTGATCTGAGAACTTTGGTATATTAAATTAATCTATTGCAAAGTACTAGTATTCAAATCATTTGACCTTTGAACCTGCTTTTAAGAAAGAAAATAGCATCAGAGATGCCCATAGCCACAACCTGGGGAAATAGTTTTCAATACCATGAGATATAGAAGTAGAGAAACAGTATAACGATTGGGCACTTTCAGAGCAGTGTCAGTAATATAAAGGTCCTAATAATGTTTAAGTAGAGAAAATAACATCTAACAGAAAGAAAATGCATGTAAAGATAGAATATTAATACAAGACAATTCAATAGCAAGATGACAACATGAATCAGTAAACTAAAAATTATGAAGCTGTAAAATTTATTTATTGGAGAATAGCTGTCAATGCATAATTATGTAAAAGTGCATATAATAATCACTTTCAGAAATCCATATATCTTTGTCATAAGAGAAATATGTCTCAAATATGGGAGGTCAACACACTTTGGCAGGTCCAAGGTTAAAGATCACACAATGACTTTGCATACCTACTCCCCAACCAATGACCCATCCAAGAATCATCTTTCTACACATTATGGAATCCAAGAAATAGCCCAGACAAATTTTATAAAGCTCATGGTCACTGTGAAAAAGTCAAAGGTCAAATCAAGACAACTCCATGAGTTTGCACACCTACAACCACTAAGCAACAACTCTACCAAATATCAACTTCTTACACTTAAGAGATATTGCCAGGACAAAATTTTTATGGTCATCGTCACTACGACAAGACCAAAAGTTAAATCAAGGTCACAGCATCACGTTGCACAAGATTTTATAGGTCAAGGTCACTACAAAAAGGTCAAACTTTTTCCCACCACCAAGCCAAACCTCTGACCACCTACCCAATCCCCCACCTACCCGCCCGAATGCTCACCCCCCCATCTGGACACCATGTGTAAAAACAATACCCGACAGTACTTAAGGATAGGTCAGCCCTTCCTCGCCCTTGTGTGTGCACAGTGGGATAGGCATCTCTTCTTACTTGTAAAATGGCCACAGTGGGATGCTCAGCCTGAAAAGTGTGCACAGTGGGATAGGTCAGCCCTTCCTCGCCCTTGTGTGTGCACAGTGGGATAGGCAACTCTTGTTACTTGTAAAATGGCCACAGTGGGATGCTCAGCCTGAAAAGTGTGCACAGTGGGATAGGTCAGCCCTTCCTCGCCCTTGTGTGTGCACAGTGGGATAGGCAACTCTTCCTACTTGTAAAATGGCCACAGTGGGATGCTCAGCCTCAAAAGTGTGCACAGTGGGATAGGTCAGCCCTTCCTCGCCCTTGTGTGTGCACAGTGGGATAGGCATCTCTTGTTACTTGTAAAATGGCCACAGTGGGATGCTCAGCCTCAAAAGTGTGCACAGTGGGATAGGTCAGCCCTTCCTCGCCCTTGTGTGTGCACAGTGGGATAGGCAACTCTTCTTACTTGTAAAATGGCCACAGTGGGATGCTCAGCCTCAAAAGTGTGCACAGTGGGATAGGTCAGCCCTTCCTCGCCCTTGTGTGTGCACAGTGGGATAGGCATCTCTTGTTACTTGTAAAATGGCCACAGTGGGATGCTCAGCCTCAAAAGTGTGCACAGTGGGATAGGTCAGCCCTTCCTCGCCCTTGTGTGTGCACAGTGGGATAGGCAACTCTTCTTACTTGTAAAATGGCCACAGTGGGATGCTCAGCCTCAAAAGTGTGCACAGTGGGATAGGTCAGCCCTTCCTCGCCCTTGTGTGTGCACAGTGGGATAGGCATCTCTTGTTACTTGTAAAATGGCCACAGTGGGATGCTCAGCCTCAAAAGTGTGCACAGTGGGATAGGTCAGCCCTTCCTCGCCCTTGTGTGTGCACAGTGGGATAGGCAACTCTTCTTACTTGTAAAATGGCCACAGTGGGATGCTCAGCCTCAAAAGTGTGCACAGTGGGATAGGTCAGCCCTTCCTCGCCCTTGTGTGTGCACAGTGGGATAGGCAACTCTTGTTACTTGTAAAATGGCCACAGTGGGATGCTCAGCCTCAAAAGTGTGCACAGTGGGATAGGTCAGCCCTTCCTCGCCCTTGTGTGTGCACAGTGGGATAGGCAACTCTTCTTACTTGTAAAATGGCCACAGTGGGATGCTCAGCCTCAAAAGTGTGCACAGTGGGATAGGTCAGCCCTTCCTCGCCCTTGTGTGTGCACAGTGGGATAGGCATCTCTTGTTACTTGTAAAATGGCCACAGTGGGATGCTCAGCCTCAAAAGTGTGCACAGTGGGATAGGTCAGCCCTTCCTCGCCCTTGTGTGTGCACAGTGGGATAGGCAACTCTTCTTACTTGTAAAATGGCCACAGTGGGATGCTCAGCCTCAAAAGTGTGCACAGTGGGATAGGTCAGCCCTTCCTCGCCCTTGTGTGTGCACAGTGGGATAGGCATCTCTTGTTACTTGTAAAATGGCCACAGTGGGATGCTCAGCCTCAAAAGTGTGCACAGTGGGATAGGTCAGCCCTTCCTCGCCCTTGTGTGTGCACAGTGGGATAGGCAACTCTTCTTACTTGTAAAATGGCCACAGTGGGATGCTCAGCCTCAAAAGTGTGCACAGTGGGATAGGTCAGCCCTTCCTCGCCCTTGTGTGTGCACAGTGGGATAGGCATCTCTTGTTACTTGTAAAATGGCCACAGTGGGATGCTCAGCCTCAAAAGTGTGCACAGTGGGATAGGTCAGTCCTTCCTCGCCCTTGTGTGTGCACAGTGGGATAGGCAACTCTTCTTACTTGTAAAATGGCCACAGTGGGATGCTCAGCCTCAAAAGTGTGCACAGTGGGATAGGTCAGCCCTTCCTCGCCCTTGTGTGTCCACAGTGGGATAGGCCGAATTTTTGCTTTGAAATAATGCATGGTCTTTCTTTGGTTAAAGCAGCTTCCCACCACAGCCGGCCATAGCCGGCTGCCTATCCCACTGTGTACATGCACCATCCCACTATGTCATCCTCCCCTCAGCGCTGAACCTACCTCTCGTTTGTGCAAAAGAATGATCATCGCTGACGGGAGGAATGCACAGTCGGCCTCGGGGCTCACTGTAACAATAAGAGTACGAATTATTTCAAAACAAAAAGCTGGTTCCCAATTGAAACCACAGAAACAACTTTATCCAGAAACATGCACCTAGTTCTTCTTTCATTTACACAGTGGACCCATACCTCCTCTTTTTATGACACAGTGGGCCTATACACCATCATTTACTTACACAGTGGGCACCATCCTCGCCATCTACTATACACAGACTGTCCAACCTCAGTTCCTCCCTTACTTGTACAGTGGGCCCATACCTCCTCATTTTATGACACAGTGGGCCTATACCCCCTAATTTACATACACAGTGAGCACAACCCTCGCCATCTACTGTACACAGACTGTCCAGCCTCATTTCCTCCCTTATTTGCAAAGTGGACCCATACTTCCTCATTTATGACACGTTGGGCCTATACCCCCTCATTTTCTTACACATTGGGCACCACCCTCGCCAGCTACTGTTCACAGACTGTCCAGAATCAGTTCCTCCCTTATTTGCACAGTGGGCCCATACTTCCTCATTTATGACACGGTGGGCCTATACCCCCTCATTTCCTTACACATTGGGCACCACCCTCGCCAGCTACTGTTCACAGACTGTTCAGCCTCAGTTCCTCCCTTATTTGCACAGTGGGCCCATACCTCCTTATTTATGACATGGTGGGCCTATACTCCCTCATTTTCTTACACATTGGGCACCACCCTCGCCAGCTACTGTTCACAGACTGTCCAGCCTCAGTTCCTCCCTTACTTGTACAGTGGGCCCATACCTCCTTATTTTGTGACACAGTAGGCATATACCCACTCGTTTACTTACACAGTGGGCACCACCCTCGCCATCTACTGTACAGAATGTCCAGCCTCACTTCCTCCCTTACTTGTACAGTGGGCCCATACCTCCTCCTTTTATGACACAGTGGGTCTATACCCCCTCATTTACGTACACAGTGGGCACCACCCTCGCCATCTACTATACACAGACTGTCCAGCCTCAGTTCCTCCCTTACTTCCACAGTGGGCCCATAACTCCTCATTTTATGCAACAGTGGGCCTATACCCCCTGATTTACTTACACAGTGAGCAGTACCCTCGCCATCTACCGTACACATACTGTCCAACCTCACTTCAGTGGGCATATACCAACATTTACTTACACAGTGAGCACCATCCTCACCATCTACTGTACACAGACTGTCCAGCCTCAGTTCCTCCTTTTCTTGTAGAGTGGGCCTATATCTCCTCATTTATGACATGGTGGGCCTATACTTCCTCATTTTCTTACACATTGGGCACCACCCTCGCCATCTACTGTACACACACTGTTCAGCCTCATTTCCTCTCTTACTTGCACAGTGGGTCCATACCTCCTGATTTTATGACACAGTGGGCATGTACCCCCTCATTTACTTACACAGGATGCACCACCAAAGCCATCTACTGTACACAAACTGTCCAGCTTCATTTCCTCTCTACTGGAACAGGGAGCCGATACCTCCTCATTTTATGACACAGTGGGCCTATACCCCTTCATTTACTTACATAGTGGGCACCACCTTCGTCATCTACTGTACACAGACTCTCCAGCCTCACTTACTCCCTTACTTGCACAGTGGGCCCATACCTCCTCATTTTATGACACAGTGGGCCTATACCCCTCATTTACTTACAAAGTGGGCACCACCCTCATCATCTACTGTACACAGACTCTCCAGCCTCACTTCCTCCCTTGCTTGCACAGTGGGCCATACCTCCTCATTTTATGATGCAGTGGGCATATACCCACTTGTTTACTTACACAATGGGTACCACCCTCGCCATCTACTGTACACAGACAGTCCAGCCTCATTTCCTCCCTTATTTGCAAAATACCTCCTCATTTTATGACACAGTGGGCCTATATCCCTCATTTACTTACGAAGTGGGCACCACCCCCGCCATCTACTGTACACAGACTTTCCAGCCTCAGTTCCTCCCTTACTTGCACAGTGGGCGCATACCTCCTCATTTTATGACACAGTGGGCCTACACCCTCATTTTCTTGCACAGTGGGCACCATCCTCGCCATCTACTGTACACAGACTGTCCAACCTCAGTTCCTCCCTTACTTGTACAGTGGGCCATACCTCCTCATTTTATGATGCAGTGGGCATATACCCACTTGTTTACTTACACAATGGGTACCACCCTCGCCATCTACTGTACACAGACAGTCCAGCCTCATTTCCTCCCTTATTTGCAAAATGGGCCCATACCTCCACATTTATGACACAGTGGGCCTATACCTCCTCATTTACTTACACATTGTGCACCAACCTCGCCAGCTACTGTTCAGACCGTCCAGCCTCAGTTCCTCCCTTATTTGCACATTGGGCCCATACCTCCTCATTTATGACACGGTGGGCCTATACCCCCTCATTTTCTTACACATTGGGCACCACCCTCGCCAGCTACTCTTCACAGACTGTCCAGCCTCAGTTCCTCCCTTATTTGCACAGTGGGCCCATACCTCCTTATTTATGACATGGTGGGCCTATACCCCCTCATTTTCTTGCACATTGGGCACCACCCTCGCCAGCTACTGTTCACAGACTGTCCAGCTTCAATTCCTCCCTTACTTGTACAGTGGGCCCATACCTCCTCATTTCAGGACACAGTGGGCCTATACTCCCTCATTTACTTGCACAGTGAGTACCACCCTCACCATCTACTGTACACAGACTGTCCAACCTCAGTTCCTCCCTTACTTGTACAGTGGGCCCATACCTCCTCACTTTGTGACACAGTAGGCATATACCCACTCGTTTACTTACACAGTGGGCACCACCCTCGCCATCTACTGTACAGAATGTCCAGCCTCACTTCCTCCCTTACTTGTACAGTGAGCCCATACCTCCTCCTTTTATGACACAGTGGGCCTATACCCCCTCATTTACGTACACAGTGGGCACCACCCTCGCCATCTACTATACACAGACTGTCCAGCCTCAGTTCCTCCCTTACTTCCACAGTGGGCCCATAACTCCTCATTTTATGCAACAGTGGGCCTATACCCCCTGATTTACTTACACAGTGAGCAGTTCCCTCGCCATCTACTGTACACATACTGTCCAACCTCACTTCCTCCCTTACTTGCACAGTAGGCCCATACCTCCTCCTTTTATGACACAGTGGGCATATACCCACTCGTTTACTTACACTGTGGGCACCACCCTCACCATCTACTGTACAGAATGTCCAACCTCACTTCCTCCCTTACTTATACAGTGGGCCCATATCTCCTCATTTTATGACACAGTGGGCCTACATCCTCATTTTCTTACACAGTGGGCACCACCCTCGCCATCTGCTGTACACAGACTGTCCAGCCTCATTTCCTCCCTTACTTGCACAGTGGGCCCATACCTCCTCATTTTATGACACAGTGGACCGATACCCCCTCATTTACTTACACAGTGAGCACCAACGTCACCATCTAATGAACACACACTGTCCAGTCTCAGTTCGTCTCTTACTTGCACAGTGGGCCCATACCTCCTCATTTTAGGACACAGTGGGTCTATACCCCCTAATTTACTTACACAATGGACACCATCCCAGCCATCTACTGGACACAAACCGCCCAGTCTCAGTTTCACCATTACCTACACAGTGGGCCCATACCTTCTCATTTTATAACTTATTGACCCCACTTAACCTTCAAACTGGAATCAAAGGTCAAATTCAATTCTTGCAAATTATTAGCAGCCTATGATTTGCTATGATTGTTTTCACATTTCCAATAATAAGGAAGGTATGGGACCTTTTCAGTATGATGACCTCACCTGACCTTGAAATAAGAGTAAAAGGTTAAATTCAAGATGTGCTAAAGATTCAAAGGCTATGGTTTAGGTTGTTTTCACACTGGAGCTCTATTGAGACATAAAATACCGGTAGAATCAGATATGCAAGATCAAAGGTCAAATACAGGTCACACCATGACGTTGCACACATATAACCCTTGACCAATGTCCCTACCACATATTAACTTCCTACATCTTATGGTTTCTGATATATACCCTGGACAAGATTTTATAGGTCAAGGTCACTATAGCAAGGTCAAAGGTCAAATCAAGGTCACGCCATGACATTGCACACCTACAACCCTTGACCAATGTCCCTACCACATATCAACTATACCACATATCAACTTCCAACATATAGCCCAAAACAAAATTTTACATATCAAGGTCACTATAGCAAGGTCAAAGGTAAAATCAAGTTCAGACCATGACGTTGCACACCTACACCTCATAACCAATGTTCCTTCCAAGTATCAACTTCCTACACCTTACAGTTTCCGAGATATAGCCCGGACAACTTTTTATAGGTCAAGGTCACTACGGCAAGGTCAAAGGTCAAATCAGGGTCAGACCATGACATTGCACACATATAACCCTTGACCAATGTCCCTACCAAATATCAACTTCCTACACCTTACAGTTTCCAAGATATACCCTGGACAAGATTTTATAGGTCAAGGTCACTATGGCAAGGTCAAAAGTCAAATCAAGGTCAGACCATGACATTGCACACCGCCTGACCAATGTCCCTACCACATATGAACTTCCTACACCTTACGGTTGCCGAGATATAGCCCAAACAAAATTTTATAGGTCAAGGTCACTATAGCAAAGTCAAAGGTAAAATCAAGTTCCGACCATGACGTTGCACACCTACACCTCATAACCAATGTTCCTACCAAGTATCAACTTCATACACCTTACAGTTGCCGAGATATAGCCCAGACAACTTTTTATAGGTCAAGGTCACTACGGCAAGGTCAAAGGTCAAATCAGGGTCACACCATGACGTTGCACACCTATACAACCTAACCAATGTCCCTACCAAGTATCAACTTCCAACACCTTACAGTTTTTGAGATATAGCCCGGACAAGATTTTATAAGTCAAAGTCACTATGGAAAGGTCAAAGGTCAAATCAAGGTCACAGCTTTTTCCCAATGCCCATCCGCCCGCCCATCCAGACACCATGGGTGAATAACTGCAGCATCAATGACGGTGGGGTAGGCTGTCTGAAAACAGGGGGTGAAACCAACAAGCTTCCACTTTTCAAGAGACACTTAATAACCACATTACATAATGTCCAAACACAGTGAGGTCACCTTACCATGAAAGAAAGAACTGAGACTGGACAGATTGTGTACAGTTTGTGGCGAGGGTGGTGCCCACTATGTAAGTAAATGAAGGAGTATAGGCCCACTTTGTCATAACAAGAGGAGGTATAGGCCCACTCTGCAAGTAAGGGAGTAAGTGAGGCTGGACAGTCTGTGTACAGTAGATGAATAGGGTGGTGCCCACTATGTAAGTAAATGAAGGAGTATAGGCCCACTTTGTCATAACATGAGGAGGTATGGGCCCACTGTGCAAGTAAGGGAGTAAGTGAGGGTGGACAGTCTGTGTACAGTAGATGACGATGGTGGTGCCCACTATGTAAGTAATTGAAAGGGTATAGGCCCACTGTGTCATAAAATGAGGAGGTATCGGCCCACTGTTCAAGTAGGGAGGAAATTAAGCTGGACAGTTTGTGTACAGTAGATGGCTTTGGTGGTACACCCTGTGTAAGTAAATGAGGGGTGCATGCCCACTGTGTCATAAAATGAGGAGGTATGGGCCTACTGTGCAAGTAAAGGAGGAAGTAAGGCTGGGCAGTCTGTGTACAGTAGATGGCAAGGGTGGTGCCCACTGTGTCAAAAAATGAGGAGGTATGGAACCACTGTGCAAGTAAGGGAGGAAATGAAGCTGGACAGTTTGTGTACAGTAGACGGCTTTGGTGGTGCACCCTGTATAAGTAAATGGGGGTATAGGCCCACTGTTGCATAAAATGAGGAGGTATGGGCCCACTGTGTAAGTAAGGGAGGAAGTGAGGCTGGACAGTCTGTGTACAGTAGATGGCGAGAGTGGTGGTCACTATGTAAGAAAATGAGGGGGTATATATAGGCCTACTGTGTCATAAAATGAGGAGGTATGGGCCCACTGTGCAAATAAGGGAGGAACTGAGGCTGCACAGTTTTTGCAAAGTAGATGGCGAGGGTGGTGCCAACTGTGTAAGTATGTGAGGGGGTATAGGCCCACTGTGTCATAAAATAAGAAGGTATGGGCTCATTGTGTAAGTTAGGGGGGAATAAGTCTGCACAGTTTGTGTAAAGTAGATGGCGAGGGTGGTGCCCACTGTGTAAGTAGATGATGGGGTACAGGCCCACTGTGTCATAAAATGAGGGGTATAGGCCCACTGTGTCATACAATTAGAAGGTATGGGCCCATTGTGTAAGTAAGGGAGGAACTGAGGCTGCACAGTTTGTGTAAAGTAGATGGCGAGGGTTGTACCAACTGTGTAAGTAATAGTATAGGCCCCAGTATAGTAGGGGTATAGGCCCACTGTGTCATAATATGAGGAGGTATGGGCCCACTGTGTAAGTAAGGGAGGAACAGAGGTTGGACAGTTTGTGTAGTGCAGATGCCGATGGTGGTGCCCACTGTGGAAGTAGATGATAGGGTACAGGCCCACTGTGACATAAAATCACGGGGTATAGGCCCACTGTGCCATAAAATGAGGAGGTATGGGCCCATTGTGTAAGTAAGGGAGGAACTGAGGCTGCACAGTTTTTGCAAAAAAGATGGTGAGGGTGATGCCAACTGTGTAAGTAAATTAGGGGGTATAGGCCCACTGTGACATAAAATGAGGAGGTATGGTCCCATTGTGTAAGTAAGGGAGGAACTGAGGCTGCATATTTTGCTGTACAGTAGATGGCGAGGTTGGTACTCACTATGTAAGAAAATGAGGGAGTATAGGCCCACCGTGTCATAAGTGAGGTGGTATGGGCCCACTGTGCCAGTAAGGGAGTAAGTGAGGCTATACAGTTTGTGTACAGTAGATGGCGAGGGTGGTGCCGATTGGGTAAGTAAATGGAGTATAGGCCCACTGTGTCATAAACTGAGGAGGCATAGGCCCACTATACAAATAAGTCAGGAAGTGAGGCTGAACAGTCTGTGTCCATTAGATGTCGAGGGTGGTGCCCACTGTGTAAGTAAATGAGGAGGTATAGGCCCACTGTGTCATAAAATGAGGAGGTATGGGCCCACTGTGCAAGTAAGGGAGGAACTGAGGCTAGACAGTGTGTGTTCATTAGTTGGCGAGGTTGGTGCTCACTGTGTAAGTAAATGAGGGGGTATAGGCCTACTGTGTCCTAAAATGAGGAGGTATGGAACCACTGTGGAAGTAAGGGGAGAAGTGAGGCTGGATAGTCTGTGTACAGTAGATAGCGAGGGTGGTGCCCACTGTATGAGAAAATGAGGGGGTATAGGCCCACTGGTCAAAACATGAGGAGGTATGGAACCATTGTGGAAGTAAGGGAGGAAATGAGGCTGGACACTCTGTGTGCAGTAAAAGGCGAGGGTGGTGCCCACTGTGAACGAAAATGAGGTTTTATGGGCCCACTGTGCAAATAAGGGAGGAACTGAGGCTGGACAGTTTGTGTCCAGTAGACGGCTTGGGTGGTGCCCACTGTGTAAGTAAATGAGGGGGTATAGGCCTACTGTGTCATAAAATGAGGAGGTATGGGCCCACTGTGCAAGTAAGGAAGAAATAAGGCTGGACTGTCTGTGTACAGTAGATGGCGAGGTTGGTACTCACTGTGAAAGAAAATGAGGGGGTATAGGCCCACTCTGTCATAAATGAGGAGGTATGGGCCCACTGGTGAAGTAAGGGAGGAAATGAGGCTATACAGTTTGTGTACAGTAGATGGCGAGGGTGGTGCCCACTGGGTAAGTAAATGGAGTATAGGCCCACTGTGTCATAGAATGAGGAGGTATAAGCCCACTGTACAAGTAAGGGAAGAAGTGGGGCTGGACAGTCTGTGTACAGTAGATGGCGAGGGTGGTGCCCACTGTTTAAGAAAATGAGGGGGTATAGGCCCACTGTGTCCAAAAATGAGGAGGTATGGAACCACTGTGGAAATAAGGGAGGAAGTGAGGCTGGATACTCTGTGTACAGTAGATGGCGAGGGTGGTGCCCACTGTGTAGGAAAATGAGGAGGCATGGGCCCACTCTGCAAATAAGGGAGGAACTGAGGCTGGACAGTTTGTGTCCAGTAGATGACGAGGGTGGTGCCCACTGTGTAAGTAAATGAGGGGGTATAGGCCTACTGTGTCATAAAATGAGGAGGTATGGGCCCACTGTGCAAGTAAGGCAGGAACTGAGGCTGGGCAGTCTGTGTACAGTAGATGACAAGATTGGTGCTCACTCTGTAAGTAACTGAGGGGGTATAGGCCCACTTTGTCATAAATGAGTAGGGATGGGCCCACTGTACAAGTAAGGGAGGAACTGAGGCTGGAAAGTCTATGTACAGTAGATGGCGAGAGTAGTACTCACTCTTTAAGTAAATGAGGGGGTATAGGCCCACTGTGTCATAAATGAGGAGTGATGGGCCCACTGTATAAGTAAGGGAGGAACTGAGGTTGGACAGTCTATGTACAGTAGATGGCGAGGGTGGTACTTACTCTGTAAGTAAATGAGGGGGTATAGGCCCACTGTGTCATAAATGAAGAAGTATGGGCCCACTGTGGAAGTCTGTCTGTCTGTGTACAGTAGATGGCGAGGGTGGTGCTCACTGTGTAATTAAATGAAGGGGTATAAGCCCACTGTGTCAAAAAATGGGGAGACAGGATAGATAGTGATAGTTATGCTTGCCATTTAATAATAAATTTATAATTTCATGAAAAACTGTATGCTCATTGAGCGGGTCCCACTGTGCAAAAAGCATGTCCCACTACAACACTGCACAGTGGGCCCCGAGGCCGGCTGTGTTTGCCTCTCTTCAGCGCTGAACCCCCTTCACGGTTTGTGAGGGTCACATGTGCGCACATTAGGCGTATTTCACAACCGTAATCCGTCGAATCTAGATTCGTCAGATCAACGGATTCGCTTGTTTTGTGACTTGAATCTGAATCTGGATTATGAATCCGTTGATCTACCTCTCGAGGTAGATCAACAGATTCAGTGTCCTTGGATTACCCATAATTCTTTGTAAAATAATGGCAGCAACATGTGAGAAAAAAATTTTAACATTTGGGAAATTTTTATTATATTGTAATATGATAATATTATTTTACTATATACTGGCATATATTAATACATTATATTTATGTCGGTTCATCTTATTTTCATATTTTAGATTCAGATCTATAGAAAATTGCATTTCACGAATCTAGCTAATCCAACGAATCCAAATCTGAATCTAGATTCGACGGATTATGCAGATTCTTGGTTGTGAAATACGCCTACTGTGTTACATGTGCAGTGCACATTGTGTTACATGTACAGTCATATGTTACGCGTGCGATTTTATGCGGCACATGTGTTACATCATAATGAACGCTTTGGTATAGTTAAAATTTCCCGTTATTTCTCATACAAGGTTAAGTTTGATATCAAAACGTTCGCCGGGACTCACTGATTAAGACGCTTTTCGAATTTTTAAAATCCGACTATCCCTCGCAGAGTTGGGGCCGTTTGAAAAATGCAAATTATGTGTCTCTTAACATAGTTAATGAATATTTTTTTGAAATTTTTATTAATGGTTTAACAGGAGCGTGTTTCATATCAACACGTTCGTCTAGACTCACTGATTAAGACGCTTTTTTAATTTTTAAAATCGGACTATTCCTCAAAAAGTTATGAGTATTTGAAAATTCTACATTATAATTCCTTAACAAGCCCCTTTTTAATGATTAAAGACACCAGCTGTGCGAATGGCATTGTCAATAGGTGATAATAGGCTTTTACAATGGGACTTTTTTAATGTGCTGGATTTCAAAATATTGTGCATTTATTATTCGGGGTTATAGTATTAGGTATCAAAATTTTCGTCTGGAGATATGGATCGAGGTCCTTTTTGAATTTTTAAAATCGGACTATCCCTCAAAAAGTTATGAGCATTTGAAAATTATGCATTATAATTCCTTAACAAGACCTTTTTAATTATGAATGACACCACCTGTGTGAATGGCTTTGTCAGTGGGGGATAATAGCCTTTCCATTGGACTCTAGTATATGATATTTAAATTTTTGTTACTTTGGTATATTAGAGGGATTCTTACTTATTCCAGTATAATTAAATAAGTCATTGAAAAAAACTTTAAAATAAGGTAATTACTTTAAAATAAAGGTAATAATGTACAGGGGGTTGGTTTAAATTAAAGGGATTGGGTTTGAATTATACGTGACGTCTAATGAAAGGCTACTGTGCCAATGTGAAACTGGGTCCCTTTAACTGGGGAAAAATTGTGGGAAAAAAGCTTGACCATTACTTGTGTGTACTTTTTTGGTTAGCTTTAATTTGTAGATGTTTAAATGACCCCTGTTGTTGATTTAAATACAATAATTCAATATTTCAATTTCTTTCATGATCAATTTTTATATAGCTTTACATGCCCCTTATTTGTTGGTGATGCTATGAATATTTTATATACTTCATTCCAATAAATGTATTCCATTTCAACCTAATTTTCACAGATAATTATCACCCCTGCATCAAGTAAACCCCACCTCCCCCCATATCCCCCTTGCACAGATGTCCCGTGATTTGAACTCAGTTGGCTGTTTGGTCATGCCAATCGGATTGCTGGAATTATAGTTGCTGGAAATATAGTCACCCCAATGGAAATCCAGGATTTTTTATGATGCTTTTATTTTGAAAATATGAAAAGTAGCAAACACTAGAGTCATTCAGCGGTTAATGGACTATATAATCCTTTTACCTTTCATGACTATTTCATTTTTAAATGTCCTTACAAATTTTTACGGGTTTAAATGTCTTAACTATTTTGGATGTTTCATATTTATGATAAATTTGTAGTTTTAAATGTCCCTTATTTGTTGCTATATTTGTTGGTGATGCTATGAATATTTTATGTACTTCCTTCCAATAAATGTATTTTATTTCAACCTCATTTTCACAGATAATTAACACACCCTGCATTAAGTAAACCCCCAACTCCCCCATATCCCCCCCTCCTCACACAGATGGGCCGTGACTGCTGGTCACAAAAATCTATACAACCCCCCACAGGGACCACGTAGATTGTGTGACTATTTGTGTGACTATACTACCCCCCTTACTACTACTGTCCAGCCTCAGTTCCTCCCTTACTTGCACAGTGGGCCCATAACTCCTCATTTTATGCAACAGTGGGCGTATACCCCTCATTTTATGCAACAGGGAGCACCACCTTTGCCATCTACTGTATGCAGACTGTCCAGCCTCAGTTCTTCCTTTTCTTGTACAGTGGGCCTATATCTCCTCATTTTTGACAAAGTGGGCCTATACCCACTTATTTTCTTACACAGTGGGCACCACCCTCGGCATCTACTGTACACACACTGTCCAGCCTCATTTCCCCTCTTACTTGCACAGTGGGCCGATACATCCTCATTTTATGACACAGTGGGCCTATACCCCGCATTTTCTTACCCAGTGGGCACCACACTCACTATCTACTGTACCATCCCCCCATCTCATGGACACACACTGTCCAGCCTCAGTTCCTCCCTTAGTTGCAGAGTGAGCCCATATCTCCTCATTTTATGACACAGTAGGCCTATACCCCCCATTGACTTACACAGTGGGCAGCACACTCGCAATCTTCTGTACACAGATTGTCCTGCCTCACTTCCTCCCTTACTTGTACAGTGGGCCCATACCCCCTCATTTTCTTACAGAGTGGGCCCCACCCTCACTATCTACTGTACCATCCCCCAACTCATGGACACACACTGTCCAGCCTCAGTTCCTCCCTTAGTTGCACAGTGGGCCCATACCTCCTCATTTTATGACACAGTGGGCCTATACCCCCTCATTTACTTACACAGTGAGCACCAACGTCACCATCTAATGAACACATACTGTCCAGTCTCTGTCTGTCTTTTACTTGCACAGTGGGCCCATACCTCCTCATTTCAGGACACATTGGGTCTATACCCCCTTATTTACTTACACAATGGACACCATCCTAGCCATCTACTGGACACAAATTGCCCAGTCTCAGTTCCACCATTACCTACACAATGGGCCCATACCTTCTCATTGTATAACTCATTGACCCCACTTAACCTTGAAACTGGAATCAAAGGTCAAATTAAATTCTTGCAAATTATTAACAGCCTATGATTTGCTATGATTGTTTTCACATTTCCAATAATAAGGAAGGTATGGGACCTTTTCAGTATGATGACCTCACCTGACCTTGAAATAAGGGTAAAAGGTTAAATTCAAGATGTGCTAAAGATTCAAAGGCTACGGTTTAGGTTGTTTTCACACTGGAGCTCTATTGAGACATAAAATACCGGTAGAATCAGATATGCAAGATCAAAGGTCAAATACAGATCACACCATGACGTTGCACACATATAACCCTTGACCAATGTCCCTACCACATATTAACTTCCTACACTTTACGGTTTCTGAGATATACCCTGGACAAGATCACTATGGTCACATGGCAAGGTCAAAGGTCAAATCAAGGTCGAGCCATGACATTGCACACCTACAACCCTTGACCAATGTCCCTACCACATATCAACTTCCTACACCTTATGGTTCCTGAGATATAGCCCAAACAAAATTTTATAGGTCAAGGTCACTACGGCAAGGTCAAAGGTAAAATCAAGTTCAGACCATGACATTGCACACCTACACCTCATAACCAATGTTCCTACCAAGTATCAACTTCATACATCTTACGGTTGCCGAGATATAGCACAGACAACTTTTTATAGGTCAAGGTCACTACGGCAAGGTCAAAGGTCAAATCAGGGTCAGACCATGACGTTGCACACCTACACCCCCTAACCAATGTCCCTACCAAGTATCAACTTCCTACACCTTACAGTTTCTGAGATACAGGTCGGACAAGCTTTTTCCCACCGCCCATCCGCCCGCCCATCCAGACACCATGGGTGAATAACAATACCCGGACAGCCCTTAAGGGCTGTGGGGTAAAAATACTGCAGCATCAATGACGGTGGGGTAGGCTGTCTGAAAACAGGGGGTGAAACCAACAAGCTTCCACTTTTCAAGGGACACTTAATAACCACATTACATAATGTCCAAACACAGTGAGGTCACCTTACCACGAAGGAAGGAACTGAGAACTGTGTAAGTAAATGAGGGATATAGGTCTGCTGTGTCATAAAATGAGGAGGTATGGGCCCACTGTGCAAGTAATAGAGGAAATGAGGCTGGGCAGTCTGTGTACAGTAGATGGCGCGGGTGGTGCCCACTCTGTTAGTAAATGAGGGGGTATAGGCCCACTGTGTCATAAAATGAGGAGGTATGGGCCCACTGTGCAAGTAAGGGAGTAAGTGAGGGTGAACAGTCTGTGTACAGTAGATAAATAGGGTGGTGCCCACTATGTAAGTAAATGAAGGAGTATAGGCCCACTTTGTCATAACATGAGGAAGTATGGGCCCACTGTGCAAGTAAGGGAGTAAGTGAGGCTGGACAGTCTGTGTACAGTAGATGACGACGGTGGTGCCCACTATGTAAGTAATTGAAAGGGTATAGGCCCACTGTGTCATAAAATGAGGAGGCATGGGCCCATTGTGTAAGTAAGGGAGGAACTGAGGCTGCACAGTTTGTGTAAAGTAGATGGCGAGGGTTGTACCAACTGTGTAAGTAAATATGGGGGTATAGGCCCACTGTGTCATAATGTGAGGAGGTATGTAAGTAAGGGAGGAACAGAGGTTGGACAGTTTGTGTAGTGCAGATGCCGATGGTGGTGCCCACTGTGTAAGTAGATGATGGGGTACAGGCCCACTGTGACATAAATTCACGGGGTATAGTCCCACTGTGCCATAAAATGAGGAGGAATGGGCCCATTGTGTAAGTAAGGGAGGAACTGAGGCTGCACAGTTTTTGCAAAATAGATGGTGAGGGTGATGCCAACTGTGTAAGTAAATTAGGGGGTATAGGCCCACTGTGACATAAAATGAGGAGGTATGGCCCCATTGTGTAAGTAAGGGAAGAACTGAGGCTGCATATTTTGTGTACAGTAGATGGCGAGGTTGGTACTCACTATGTAAGAAAATGAGGGGGTATAGGCCCACCGTGTCATAAGTGAGGTGGTATGGGCCCACTGTGCAAGTTAGGGAGTAAGTGAGGCTATACAGTTTGTGTACAGTAGATGGCGAGGGTGGTGCCGATTGGGTAAGTAAATGGAGTATAGGCCCACTGTGTCATAAACTGAGGAGGCATAGGCCCACTATACAAATAAGTCAGGAAGTGAGGTTGGACAGTCTGTGTACAGTAGATGACGAGGGTCCTGCTCACTGTGTAAGTAAATGAGGGGGTACAGGCCCACTGTGTCATAAATTGAGGAGGTATGGACCCACTGTGCAAGTAAGGGAGGAACTGAGGCTGAACAGTCTGTGTCCATTAGATGTCAAGGGTGGTGCCCACTGTGTAAGTAAATGAGGAGGTATAGGCCCACTGTGTCATAAAATGAGGAGGTATGGGCCGACTGTGCAAGTAAGGGAGGAACTGGGGCTGGACAGTCTCTGTGTAGTAGATGGCGAGGGTGCTGCTTACTGTGTAAGTAAATGAGGGGGTACAGGCCCACTGTGTCATAAATTGAGGAGGTATGGACCCACTGTGCAAGTAAGGGAGGAACTGAGGCTGAACAGTCTGTGTCCATTAGATGTCAAGGGTGGTGCCCACTGTGTAAGTAAATGAGGAGGTATAGGCCCACTGTGTCATAAAATGAGGAGGTATGGGCCGACTGTGCAAGTAAGGGAGGAACTGGGGCTGGACAGTCTCTGTGTAGTAGATGGCGAGGGTGCTGCTTACTGTGTAAGTAAATGAGGGGGTATAGGCCCACTATGTAAGAAAATGAGGAGGTATATGGGCCCACTGTGCAAGTAAGAGACGAACTGAGGCTAGACAGTGTGTGTTCATAGTTGGCGAGGTTGGTGCTCACTGTGTAAGTATAGGCCTACTGTGTCCTAAAATGAGGAGGTATGGAACCACTGTGGAAGTAAGGGGAGAAGTGAGGCTGGATAGTCTGTGTACAGTAGATGGCGAGGGTGGTGCCCACTATATGAGAAAATGAGGGGGTATAGGCCCACTGGTCAAAACATGAGGAGGTATGGAACCACTGTGGAAGTAAGGGAGGAAATGAGGCTATACAGTTTATGTACAGTAGATGGCGAGGGTGGTACCCAATGGGTAAGTAAATGGAGTATAGGCCCACTGTGTCATAGAATGAGGAGGTATAGGCCCACTGTACAAGTAAGGGAAGAAGTGAGGCTGGACAGTCTGTGTACAGTAGATGGCGAGGGTGGTGTCCACCGTGTAGGAAAATGAGGAGGCATGGGCCCACTCTGCAAATAAGTGAGGAACTGAGGCTGGACAGTTTGTGTCCAGTAAATGACGAGGGTGGTGCCCACTGTGTAAGTAAATGAGGGGGTATAGACCTACTGTGTCATAAAATGAGGAGGTATGGGCCCACTGTGCAAGTAAGGCAGGAATTGAGGCTGGACAATCTGTGTACAGTAGATGACAAGATTGGTGCTCACTCTGTAAGTAACTGAGAGGGTATAGGCCCACTCTGTCATAAATGAGTAGGGATGGGCCCACTGTACAAGTAAGGGAGGAACTGAGGCTGGAAAGTCTATGTACAGTAGATGGCGAGAGTGGTACTCACTCTGTAAGTAAATGAGGGGGTATAGGCCCACTGTGTCATAAATGAGGAAGTATGGGCCCACTGTGGAAGTCTGTCTGTCTGTGTACAGTAGATGGCGAGGGTGGTGCTCACTGTGTAATTAAATGAAGGGGTATAAGCCCACTGTGTCATAAAATGGGGAGACAGAATAGATAGTGATAGTTATGCTTGCCATTTAATAATAAATTTATAATTTCATGAAAAACTGTATGCTCATTGAGTGGGTCCCACTGTGCAAAAGGCATGTCCCACTGCAACACTGCACAGTGGGCCCCGAGGCCGGCTGTGTTTGCCTCTCTTCAGCGCTGAACCCCCTTCTCCCCCCTCCGAGAAGTGGGTTCAGCGCTGTAATGCTGCGTCCAGAGAGCCCGTGCACACGACCTGTGAGTTGGTACCCACCAGTGGAAAGTTTTGACTGTTCTTCACAATTTACCGCTGGTGTGTTTATGTGTGGATGTAAACAAACACAAATGACAAAGAGAAAGAAATAAAAGAAATCACAATACTTCGCTATCCACCATACAAAAGATATATATTTCATTCGTTATTCGTTTTCTGAGGTTATTTATCAAAATCCATACTTAAATTCTTGTGTTTTATATTGTTGATGTATGTCTTTATTTCATTTCAATACTAATATTCAATAAAAAAAGCATCTGCCACAATTTATTTTTGTGTCCCACAGGACTGTTCTGAACATACAGTTTTTTCTTTGTTTTTTTTTTATTCATTTTTATAACATACACAAAAACAGTACATAAATGTTAGCACAGCAATACATGAATGGATTAAGTTACACAAGCTTAGAAAATATATACCCAAACCTTTTATTAAAGAGAGATTGCAGTTGTTTGCTAGTGAGTAGATTTTCAATTTACTTTTCAAAAAATGCAAAAATGAACTTAAACAAAGGTTTTTTTTCATCCCTTGATGTGTTTATAAAGTGTTTACTCATGAGTACAGTATAATTAACACAGTGAAAAAGAGACTTACTGTAATGGATATACCCTAGCAAAACTTCAAGAACAGTGAATTTTACAGCAATTGATATAGACGCCATCCAATCTTGTATTTCACACCAAAAATGTTGGACTTTATGGCAATAGTAGAAAAAGTGCTCCAAGTTGTCTGTTAGTCCACATCTGGAACAAGCAGGAGAGCTTTTTATACTCCATAGAAATAATTTATAGTTACAGTTAAATATCCTGTGCAAGATCTTAAATTGGAATGTAGCAAAAAGGGAATGCTTAGTCAATTTAGACACTAAAGTATAGATAGATTGCCAATCAGCTTTTTCTAAAAAAGGGTAATATTCAATCCATTTACTTTGACTAGTGGGAGCTTGATTTGTATATGAAATCAAGTGTTTATATATTTGTGCACTTTTGACTTTTTCTGTACATTCCCTGCATTGTTTTGGAATGTTTACTATGTTTCTTCAGTGAAAGTTTTAGTTAGCGACCGTTGAAAGCAAAAAACAGCGCTTACGATTTGGTTGTATTTCATGTCATTAATGCTGATATTATATTTGGCCTCAAGGTCGCGTTTCGGCAGTGCTTTCGAATTTTCTGAAAAGATATTTCTAACAATTGATATTCCATTTTTAATCCAAGTAGAATAGTCTGAAGTAATACTCTTTCCGTCTATAGTTATAAGATCATTATAAAATAAAGGTTCGTCTAGAAAATCTGAAAATGTTTTTCGTTTTGTAGTTGTAAAATAACACCATGTTGACAGGACGTCTCTATAAAATTTTGTCTTCGGTAAATGCTTTATGTTTTTAAACAATCGTTTCCACTTTAAGTGTTTTATACTACTGCCCATTAAATACTCAGAAAGATATTTCCACTTTGCATCTACGTGATTACATAGTCTCTTTATGAACATAATTTGAGTGGTCTTAGCAAAGTTCAAAACTGAGACCATTTTCATGCCACCGAGCTCTACAGGCTTGATTAAGGTACTATTTGAGACTAGGTGTTGTTTGTTGTTCCATACAAAGTCAAAAAATAAGCTTCTCTAAATGTGACAATAAGTTAGAACTAAGAGACAAAACTGAAGCAAGCTGTAAAAAATGGGGAAGTGCCAAAGATTTTACCACTGTTATTTTACCCTTTAGTGTAAGGCTCCTAGAAAGCCATGGATTTAAAATGCCTTTGATCTTTTCTATTTTGTCACTTACATTCAGCTTAATCATTTCTTCATGGTTCAAAGAGAACCATGTACCCAAGGTTTTGAAAGGTTTATTGACCCATTTAATACCAAGTGATACATCGCTTATCAGGGAGCCATCATTATAAATAATGATTGCCTCAGTCTTGTTTTTGTTAAGTTTAAGTCCTGTATATCTGTAGAACTCTTCAAATAATTGTAAAGATTTTTTAACTGAAGCCATATCTGTCAAAAATAAAGTCATATCGTCTGCAAGTTGGCAGAGTTTGATACATTTTTCATTTACTGTCAAACCATGAATTTCGGAGGAGTTACATATTATAATAGCTATGAGCTCAGCAGGGATAAGAAAGAGTAGAGCACTTAATGGACAGCCTTGATGAATGCCCCTAAAAAGTTTGAAGAATGCCGATTGATATCCATTGTTTGTCACACAACTTTCTATATCATTATAGAGAATTTCTATCCAGTTGCAGAAGTTTTTACCAAAGCCAAAGTGTTGAAGTGCTTTATTTAGAAGGGACAAATTTATTGTATCAAAAGCCTTTTCAAAATCTGTGAGTAAAACGATACAAGGTTTTGTAGTTAAATTACAGTAATCTATAACATCTGCTATGAGCCTGGTGTTTTCACCACAGAATCTGTTTTTCATATAGCCAATCTGATCTGGATTTATTATATCACTAAGTGCAGGCTTCAGTCTATTTGCAAGTATTTTTGCCAATATTTTATAATCAGTATTTAGTAAAGATAGGGGTCGCCATGATTTCAACTCTGTGAGATCCTTATCTTTTTTGGGAATCAGAGTAATGACACCTTTTTTCTGACTAGGAGATAGTTGTCCAGACTCAAATGATTTTCTATAGCTATCAAAAAGAATTTCTGAGATACTGCTCCAAAATTTTTTTGTAAAATTCAATTGGTATGCCATCTTGCCCTGGACTTTTATTATTGGGCAAATCTTGTACTGCTTTACTCATTTCTTCTTTCCTGATTTCTCCATCACATTCAATTTTGTGGTCCCTTGATATAGTAGGAATATTAATGTCCATTAAATACCTATCGTAGTCAAATTTGTCCAAAACTGAATTAGAGTCAACAGAGTATAGCTTGGCATAAAAATTAGACTGTGATTTTAGTATTTCAGTGGGATTAAAGATTAAACATACAGTTTTTTTATAAAACTATATTTTTACTATGAAATAGTAAGGGGCCACGGTGGCAGAGTGGTAACATTCTCGCCGCCCACCTCTGAGATCGGGGTTCAGTTCCCAGCCTGACTTCAAGTGGGAAGCTGATAGTTGCTTGCCGTTGGTTGGTAGTTTACAGTACAGAACCTTGACCAACTGTATGTACTGGTTTCCTCTGCCCACAAAATTAACCATCGTGATATGACCTGTACAGTGTTGAAAAAGATGTTAAAGCCCAAATAAACAAAATACTATGAAATAGTAAGCAAAACGCCCACTATTATATCCTTTTATCTCCTTATCTGTTGCATGTAGAGTCATAAAATGTAATGGGAGGTAATAGGTAACAATATACAAAGAGTTAAAAAATGCTCATATTTACCCCCCCCCCCCCCCCCCCCCTTATGGGTCAAACTGGGGCCATAATTCGCAGATTTTGTGTTTTTGGCTGTTATTTCATTTATTATTGATGTTACAGGTTGTGACTATATTGGGAGTTGATAGGAAACCTTATTCAGGAATTCTAGAAAGGTGGTCAGATTTACCCCTTATGGATCAAACTGGGGTCATGAAATCGCATATTTTGTGTTTTTGGCTTTTATCCCCTTTATTATTGTTTTTACAGCCTTTGAATATATTGGGAGGTAATAGGAAATCATTTCAATGGAATCTAGAAAGCTTGTCCGATTTTGTGTTTTTAGTTTTTATCTCCTTTATTGTTGCTTTCGAGCTTTCAAATGTTTTGAGAGTTGATAGCAAATCACTTTCAGGTAGTCTAGAAAGCTTGTCATATTTACCCCCTGGCCCTCCCTTGTGGGTCACACTGTGGTCATAAAATTGTGTATTTTTGTTTTTGGTTATAAATCATTTATTATTGCTTTTTACAATGTTACAAAATTAGGAAACACGTTGAGAACCAGTTACATCCACAGTTCGTGTACAGCAGATGCCAACTGTGGTGGTCAGTTTGTTAGTAAGTGAGGGAGTAGAGGTCCACGATGTCTTAATTTGAGGAACTATTTGCTTACTTTACAAGGAAGGGAGGGACTGAAGTTGGGCAGTGTGTACATTAGATGGTGAGGGTGTTGCCCAGTGTGTAAGTAAGTGAGGGAGCACTGGGCACTGTGTCACAAAATGAGGAAGTATGGGCCACTGTGTAAGTAAGGGAGGAACTGAGGTTGGACAGTTTGTGTATTAGATGTAAAGGGTTGGGTGCCCACTGTGCAAGTAAGTGAAGGAGTAGGGGCCCACTATGTCAGAAAATGAGGAGGTATGGGCCCATCATGTAAGTAAGGGAGGAACTAAGGTTGGACAGTTTGTGTACATTCGATGGTGAGGGTGGGTCCCATTGTGTTAGTAAGTGAGGGAGAAGGGGGGGCTTTGTGTAATAAAATGAGGAGGCGTGGGCTCACTGTGTAGGTAACGGAAGAACGGAAACTCTTATTAGGCTAATCTTTTAAGATAAAGTTGTTTCATTAAACCAGCTTTATATTTTGAAATAATTCACACTCTGATCATCATATGAATATAGTGAGTCCAGACACAATATTATTGTAAATACACCTATAGTTAAAAAGGAGGCATAATAGTGAGAGGGGGAAGATCTAGTCAGCCAGTAATTATACAGAAGGCCCAATGGCGTGAGAGGAGGATGACCCTTCTGTATAATTACTGGCTCACTGGGTCATTCCCTTATCACATGCAATGTTATGCCTCCTCACTAATTACTCGATCACTGGCTCCTCTCAATCTATTATGTCTTTTCTCTAATTACTGGCTCACTAGGTCATCCACCTCTGACTATACCATGTCTCCTCTTCAATTACTGGCTCACTGGGTATAGGCATCTTTTTATAACATTATGCTTCATCTTTTCTTGCAGGTTCAATAGGTGTTTTTACAATGAATAGACAAGGGAAACAAAATAGCTAGGATGACCACTGTACAGAAACTTATAACCAAAATGGACAAATTGAAGATGCAGCGATATTCAACTGACAAGCATTGGAGTCTTGAGAATAGGAGATACTTATGTATTTATATTACACTTTGTGGCAATTCTAGTAAGTGTATTTTGGATAAGCTGCAGTTTGCACGTATTAAAACTGGACAGGCTTCTGCAGAGAGAATTGCAATATTCAATATGACTACTCACTAAAGCATTTGCTGACAGTATAGCCACTTTATCTGTCAGATACTGTTTAACCCATCTGGGATCACATATTTGAATGAAACAAGCTTTATATATATATTGTGGACATAATCAGCAAATCATGTGCTATTTATGGGTACATATGTTCAAACATACTGTGATGAATTATGAGGGCCGAATTTGCAGACCCTAATTTATTATATTATCACCCATTAAACTTGTTTATAAAGCACAAAATGATGTCAATACTTACAAATTTCAATCTTAAAGCGATTGGGTATCAGTTATCCATGTTTTGGCATACTTATTTTTTGGTATTACCACGTTATTTTAACATAATTGATCCTTCTTTTATTTTGACAGAAGTTTAAGTGTGGTGGGAAATCATCACTCTTGTTTTGGTATGTTCATGTAAGATATTGTTCCCAAGGATTTTTATTAATTTTATTGGAATATTTGAATATTTTAGCTGGAAATGATATTGATAATTCAGGACAGTTTATTTTAGGCCAGGAATTTAATTATTGAGTTTACTAATGTGAGTTTTGTAAATGTTTTATATTTGGAGTCATTGAGCATGTCAGGAAGTGGATCAGGCATAGGGATTTATGAATATGTAATTTTTAGAGGTCAAAACACATGCAAATAGTTCTTTGTAAATGGTGTTTTAATTATGATTTTAGGATTATTTTTTTAAAAAAGTACTGATTTAGGAATATATTGTTGATTTAAAGTAATTTATTTGTTTAGTGACTCATTTTTGTATGTTTTAGGAATAATTTATAGTTATGCTCTACTGAGCATGTCAGCCTTTTCACGGCATAGTAATTTATGAATGAGTGTATAAATATACCTTGTCCTGAACTGAAGGGGGGGGTTCCCTTGCTAAAAGTGAACCTGCTAAGGAGGAACTCAGAGAAAATAATTGTTATTGCTCAACTAAGGAAATTACTCTCCAGGAGGATATATATATACTGAATGTATGATTATTTATAATACATGGGCAACTGGAATGACAATTTTAGCCATGGTGACCTGATAAGACTTTAATATTTTTTTTTATTCCCCTTGTCCTCCTTCTTTTGTCCCCCTTGTTTTGGTTCTCCCCCTTAATTGTTCCCCCTGGTACCTGTTCTCCATGTCCCCCTTGTTGTGGAAAGTTTAGAAAAATATCTGACTCATTTTTGAATTGAAGATAAAGTTATTGTCCAGTAGAAGGATAAATTGTATAAGGGTATTTAATTGATTATTTTTAAATAGGGATTTCAATTTTATTATAAACCCCCCAGGCTCTAAATATAATTTTAATGTTTTTGTTTTGACATGCTCCTTTGTTGGTAAACACCCAGGTCATAAGTCAAGGATAATTTTATTAAATTAAATAGGAGTGTCATTTTTTATATATCCAATAGAAACATGTTATTTAGGTGTGTGGCTTCTTTGCATGTTTAACTTGTGGTTTTAGTAGTCTAACATGTTGTTTTCCTGGCTCTGTAGTTGACTGTATTTATTTAATTTATGGCTGTTTTAGTTTTTTTGTATAGCATTGCTTTTATGTGTCATTAATTCACCACTATGTAGTTGTTTAACTTGTGGTTTTAGTAGTCTAACATGTTGTTTTCCTGGCTCTGTAGTTGACTGTATTTATTTAATTTATGGCTGTTTTAGTTTTTTTGTATAGCATTGCTTTTATGTGTCATTAATTCACCACTATGTAGTTGTTTAGAGTTGGTTGTTGGTTTCTTACCCCTTTTATGCACGTTTAATATTTTTAATAAATTTCCTGTTACTAATTACACTGATCTTTCCCTTTCATGTTAGCTGCACACTTCCTGTCCTGCTGTAATTTTGTTTCTAGTTGTCATTTTAACTTTTAGGATTGAACCAGGAGAAATTTTCCAGGCTTGGTACTATTGAGGCATATAGTAAGGTCAGCACCAGGATTTTGGTGCTCACCGTTTTAACACTAGATAATGCTGAGGTACCAGTGTGAACCATTGATTATGTTGAAGCACAAAAGTTAATTTCTACCGTTGAGGCATATTGATACCTGCGCTGTGAAAGCAGCCTAGGTGTGTACATTACTGATAAACATGCTGAGGTATATATTCATGTTCTCGGTATATGGCACTAATCGAGGCACAGTTGGGTCTGTACTAAATACCTGTACATTGTGCACATTGTTTTAACACTGGGATATGCCGAGTTGCCTGAAAGAGAATGTCAGAATTTAAGAAATACCATTTATTATACAAAATTACTTATTTTGATACCCTTAGGTTTTTGTGACAAGAGATTTAAAGATTTTGGGCTGTCTTCCATTGGTCGTTTGGTGCTTCGGTTACACCTGTAGGGTCTAGCATGATAAATTGGTCCGGTCCTAAGTATTTCAAGTAAAACATAATCTGTCCTAATTGTATCTTATCTGATCTAGAGTCTTCATCTGAGGTCAGGCCTGTTACAATACCATATCTAGCAAATCATGTGCTAATTGAGTCCATTTTAACTCAATAACTGCTTTAGTTAGGTGTGCAACAAGTCACATGGATTTATTTAAATTGAAAACACTGAAAACAAGTTATTTTCATGTGATGGCTGTATTCTAGGACAATTCATATGATTCTAAGTGCTAGACCTAGCTTAATTGGGTAAATTCAAGTAATTTCATGCAGATTTGTCATTGTGTTTGGAATGCAGTTGTGGTGAATATAATTCAATGTAACCTCTCACAAAGACTTAATTAGTACTGAGTTTTGCCTTTCCAAGTACCCTTTTCTTTTGCATGAGTCAAATGCAGCCCCGCCATATGAAAGCCAAAAATCTACTGGAAGCAGTTACTTACATAGATTTCACACCTGTTTTAATGTCACCCTAGTTCCACTTCAAATTGGTGTCGAGATAATTCACCCGTGAAAAGACTCACCCCATGTTTGTCAGATGATTTGCCCTGTAAAATATCTCACCCCTGTTTTTAACTTCAAAGCCATTATCAGGGTCTTTAATGCTATTAATCCCAATCATTAGTTCCTTTAACATTGTCAATCACATCCATCAAAGAATATATGAAAGGCTGTCACTTGTTAATCCAATTAAAAAATGAGGGGGTGAGCATCACAGTTAACTGTTGTTGTAATTTAAATTATTGATTGTGGGAATGAACATTGGTTGTCACTTTTTATTCCAATTAATTCAAACTTCATTCATTAATGTAACTACTACTACCCATTGAAAATGACTATATACAGCCAGCCAGATTTTCCTCTCAGGTCAGTGTACCCTTGTGATTCAGATCTCACTCTTGAGTACAGATGATGGCTGACTTTTGTGTTGTTTGTGGCCAAAATGTTAAGCCAAGACAAGAGGCTTTACAGTGTGATGCATCCCACGTATGGAAACACGGGATATGTGATACAAACATTTCACCGGGTTTTTACAGAAGGCTTGTAAAAACAAGTATATGTAGCTGTGCAGTAGTTGCACTGTGCCTATAGTATAATGTGGAGTCTTTCTTACCTTCCACTGAGAGTACCGGATTGATGATACCTTTATTCAAGATGCAGAGAGAAGAGTGTATGCAGTGGATGTGCATCCAGGGGAATCCAGAGATGAAAGATCTGGGACAACAGACAACATTGGTGCTGATTATGTGGCGCCAGAGAGTGTGCAGGATACAGCTGATGAACATCAAAGGGGATCCAGAGATGACCTTGGGCCTCCACTTAGGTCCCAGACATTCATCATTGATCCATCAGAGGAGGAACCACAGCTTACCCAGGGTTATACAAGAATATCAATGGCTGATCCTGGGCCTTGTTGATGGTTCCCTTCCCTATGAAAAGGTACTGAGCGTGGTAAAGTGAAACTGATTGATAGTTATGGGTAGACTTATACTGTCAAATGAAAATATACACATTCAACAGAGTGGCAGTGTACCATCAGAAACAAGAAGCTTGAATGCAAGGCCACAATTAAAGAAAAAGGTAAAACTTTTGTAGAAAGCCCACAGTAACACTGCCACCAACCTGCAAGTGGTGCCATATTAAAGAAAAAAAAATTGTCCAAAGGTAAAGGAGGTAGCCAAAGCCAATGTTTTCAAATTACCTGGGAGCATGGTCAAGGATATATTGTCAGAATACCATCAAGAAATATTATTACCAAAGTAAGTGAACCTTGAGTGTGTAGCTAACAGGTACCATCAAAATTCTGGCCACAGGATCCTCTGAATTTTCAGTCTCATTACGATTACATGTCATCTGATTTTTTTCAGAAAGATATTCTTGTGATTGAGAAGTGACACTTACTATTTCCAACAGCACACCAACATTAGAATGGTACCAAAGGAAAGAATATAATGTGCTGAATGAAAACTGTTTTGATTTTGGTCAAAGTTTAATTTGGGGGACATTGGGGCCAAAGAGCTTCTCCAGGGATGTGGAAAACTGTACGAAGCAGTTCATAAAAAGCAAGGAGATAAGAGAAGAAGGCCAGGGTCATCAACTCAACAAGGAGAGAGTTAGATCCTGAATGGAAGTGACTCATGAATTCATTTTCGATGACTTTCTATGTTTACTGATTTTTGTATCTGTTTATTGTTATGTCTATTACCTTCAAAGTACTTTTTGTTTTATAAAATTATAATGAGTGTGCATGTCCTATCAATAAAAAATCCAATAAAATAATAAAATATTCAAATGAGTGTGTGCGTGCATGTTCTATCAATAAAGTATCTAAAAAATCAATGAAAATTCCAAAATAGGGGCAAATTATCCTGAAAAATGGGGGCAAATTTTCCTAAAAACAGGGACAAGTTGTCTTTAAAAATGGGGTGAATCATCCAGAAAAATAGGGGCGAATTGTGTTAAGGGACAAATCATCTTCAAATCTTCAAAAAATATATTAAGTTCAGCATAACTTCAACCAAATATCACCTAAAATATTTAAAACATGTAAGTTAAATTAATTACAACATGCAAATATCTTATAGCAATGGTTTTCTGCCTACTTGAAAGTCTTTCAGTCATGATGTAAGTAGTATATACCGAGTGTATATCGAGTCGAGTTTCCCATCAATCATGTCACTTTTTGACAGCTGTGCAGCTGTTGCTGCAGATGGTAGATGGATGGCTAGATAGGGGAGGGTCGATACTAGCTCTATACAGGTTATTGGGCTCTATACAGGTTCTTGAGACTGGCTCAATGGGGACTTTTGTTTTACTTTGATAGTTTATAGCTATTACTCAGCTGAATCATCACACAGCTGTGCTTTTTAATGGGTGCAGCTCTTTGTCTGATTTTTTTTTATTGGGTTAGCACAGCTGTGTTTAATGGGGCTTTGTCTGCTAGCTCCAAGCTTTGTTTTAATGTGGCTTTGTCTGCTAGATCTCGTGGCATTGTCAAATCAGCTGTGTTTTAATGGGGGTTATGTCTGCTTAATGGCAGTGTGTGCTTTTTAATGGGCAAGCTCTTTGTCTGATTTTAATGGGGGAATAGCACAGCTGTGTTTAATGGGGCTTTGTCTGCTAGCCCAAGCTTTGTTTTAATGGGGGCTTTGTCTGCTAGATCTCGTGGCAGGGTTAGAACTGTTTTAATGGAACCTTTATCTGCTACAAATGTTTAATGGGGCTTTGTCTGCTAGCCAAATTTTTAATGGGGCTTTGTCTGCTGGCCATGCTTTGTTTAATGGCTAGCACAGCTGTGTTTAATGGGGCTTTGTCTGCTAGCCAATCTTTTAAATGGGGCTTTGTCTGCTACCCATACTAGTTCACAGCTGTGGTTTTTTTAATGGAACTTTAATGGGGCTTTGTCTGCTGGCCATGCTTTGTTGTTTAATGGCTAGCACAGCTGTTTTTAATGGGGCTTTGTCTGCTAGGTCAAGCTTTGTTTTAATAGGGCTTTGCTAGCCAAATTTTTTAATGGGGCTTTATCTTCTAGCCTACTGCATCATATTACTACTGAAAACTGAATCATCTAATAGCCCTTTTTTCTGCTGATGGGGGCTTTGTCTGCTACCCATACTAGTTCACAGCTGTGGTTTTTTTAATGGAACATTAATGGGGCTTTGTCTGCTGGCCATGCTTTGTTGTTTAATGCCTAGCACAGCTGTTTTTTAATGGGGCTTTGTCTGCTAGGCCAAGCTTTGTTTTAATGGGGCTTTGCTAGCCAAATTTTTTAATGGGGCTTTATCTTCTAGCCTACTGCATCATATTACTACTGAAAACTGCTCTCCCAACCATCAGGCTAAACACAGCTAGCCACATTGGAGGTCTATTGAAAATCTCCATTCCCAATTAAAATTAACGTGAAATTTCGAACCCCAGGGTAAGCACTCGAACGCAATTCCTCATATACATTCTCAGTATCACTTGTTTAGTGATATGGCTTTATGAAAACAAAACAATTGCTCTCTATCGTATCTCTCACTTATTATACTGAATCTTTAATGTTATGGCTATTAGGGTTAGGGCTTTGGGTTTAGAGATGAAAAATCTTAATTGAACAAACTCCTAGATAAAGTAAATCTCATTTGCATGCAAATCCTAATTTTCTTTACATCACAAAGACCATTAAATCAGATAATGCACTAGATAAAAAAAATTTAATATCAAATCTGAATCTACTCTCCTTTGTTACTTTATTTCCTTTGTATGGTTTCCAGCCAATCTGTTACCCTCTCACCTGTTCCCTTTTATATTTCCCACATCTGCATCTTTGACAGAAGGCCCATTGTTCTATTATTAAAAATGTGTCACTTATTTTTATCATAATTTTTACATAAATATTATAGCCCTCACAAAGACCTCCCCAACCCCCCTCAAACCCACCCTTTCGTATTTCTCACCTCTATCTCATTATGTGACTGTCATTAGGAGCTCATACGTTAACTGACAAATACCTGTCTAGCACAAAGACTGCCTTAACTTTATTTTCCTATATTTAAACTTTCTCCTTTCACTCACATCTGTCTAATAACTCTTGTTTTATGTAACACGGGCTATTTATACTGGTAATGAAATGCTGAGCTTGCTTTTTTTTATAAAATTTTTTCTCTGACATAAGGATCCTGACACTCTTTTCAACACATTTACTAAAAATGCTGATAAGACTAAATCTTTTCTATAGTAATTATAAACTCCCCAGTCGCTATATAAACCCCTGGGAAATCTGTTTTTGTGAAATATTAAATGCTTATCACTCTTGCGGAATTCTGCAAAAATTATTTTGATATAAAAAGAATTGTTAGAAATGTCTCAATCAGGATTAACTCTTAGGGATCTATTTCTACAGGTGGGAGATATGAACCTTCAGCACCCAGATTATTTTTTAGAGATGGCACTCAATACCTTTCATATTAAAAATTGTACATGCCTAGGGGTGTCATTGTTTTATGTCTCATGCTTCATCTGGCATTATCCATCCTATACTCACAGGATTCTTCTTACAGCCTTTAGAGCCTACAAGAACAAACTTATTAAATCCTATTTAGGATGGAGAAAGAGGATGAAAACATATTCGACTCAGGCTCAGCAAATGCGAAGAATTATGCTTAATAGAATGGTTTCAGGTCAGAGAATGCGTAGACAGGTTATGAGACAGATGGGTATGGAAATCAATGATTCAGACTCTGAAGACGAAGGCATTCACTCTGTCTAGAACTCATTAATCATCTGAAATCTTCAACAAAATCAATAATAATTGCAAGACACTCCCCTATATAAACTGGAAAATCTTCAACATATTATAATATCTCCTTATTTTTCATATCTGAATACCCTGTACCATGGAGTGTAGATGTTATTTATGTGGTTCTAACCTACTGAATCAGAAAAATCTACTTCATCACCAGAAGTATTGTCACCAAGTAACAGATAAGATACAAGAGAAATGCAGGATATGTGATCGACAATTCCATGATAACCAGGCCTTGTGTTTACATCTTCAAAAATGTGGAAAATATATCTGTAGGAGCTGTGATCTTCCATTTCTTACAACAGAGGCCCTCAACTTTCATGTGGAGACATTTCATAAGAAATCTACAGCTGCTAAATCTTACAGATGTGGCATTTGTAAATGCAATTTTGAGGGTAGGAGGGCCCTGTACACGCATAGAATGAGACAACATGGAGGCAACAATGATGACCCTGTCCTACCAGCCTTTATTGTAGATAATGATGACGAAAATTTACGTGAGATTTACGTTACAAACATAGATCACATACAGGCTAACCATCAAGAGACTGAACTAAAGAATATCTACAATTTTCCAACCAATAATCTGCATGGGGGTTACAGGGAGATTCGATCCCAGGTGAGGGAAATCTATCAGAACCTACACAATGCCTTCAGGATTAATCTCGCCTTTGGAACCATTTTATTTAACAATGAAACAAGGGAATACAGATATTTTGTTCCACATTACAACAGTAAGATTCTTCAATATCCTTTTCGAATTTCGAATATGAATAGTATTCGTTTTTTGATGAATAAGTTAGCTGGAATCGATATAATTACACAAGCAAGATCAGATAGACCCTCTACTGCCTGGAGCCTCGCCTTCATAACTAATGTGCAGTATGTAGTTTTTAAAACAGACTTTCCATTGGGAAATGCTGAAGACCTGCCAGATTACATCAAACAGAATAGGAATCTGAAGACAATGTATATAGACAAATGGACGGGCAAACCATATACAGACAATTTATGTTTCTTCAGATGTCTTTGACAACATTTTAATGGTAACAAAGATTTCCTCGAATATTTTCATGTATGGATGAATTTTAAAAAATCAGAAAAATTAGGAAATTCTACTGGACAATTTACTGGTGTGACTATGGATGAGATGATGGATCTAGAAAGATGTTTTAATGTAAAAATTTTGATATATTCTCTGTCACCAGATGGAGTTGTCTGTAATCTGTATAAATCTGTAAATAATTATGATAGTAAGATGTATCTTAATGTACATGAAAACCACCTTAGTTATATTGTAGATATAAATAAATTCGCTAAAAAATTTCAATGTGAGAAGTGTCTTAAGTTGTTCACAAGAGAGTGGAACATGCAAAGACACTACAAAGTATGCTATGATAGAACTATCTACCATTTTCCAGGTGGCTTCCATAAGTCACCCTTAACCATATTCGAAAAACTCGAATCTCTAGGAATACATACCTCTGAGCAATCTAGATATTATAAACTCTTTGCAGTGTGGGATATGGAGGCCATGCTTCAAAAAACGAACCACAGCACCACGAGTAAATTGAACTGGATATCCAAACATGTTCCCATTAGTGTGAGTGTAGCTTCTAACATAACCAATTTTGAATCACCGAGATGTTTTATCAATCCGGATCCGACAATTTTGATTCAAAATATGATGGAATATCTCAGACTGATTAGTATAGCCGCTCGTAAACAAATCTCCTGCAAATATTTTCATGTTTTATATGAACTGGATGAGCTCATTCAGAAATATAAAGAGGATGGGGAGCAGGCGGATTCGGATTTCGAATCAGAGGACTGGGAAGAGGAACTCGAGTCGGACGAATCTGATTCAGAATCCAATATTGTCTTTACTCCAAGTAAAAAGATTCTGTCACATTTCATATCCAATATTCAACAAGTTAAGAAAGAGTTTCTTTTCCAACTACCTGTTATTGGATTTAATTCAGGTAGATACGATCTGAATTTAATTAAGACTGATATTCTCAAGTATATAAGTTTAAATTACACAGAAAATGAAATCTTCACCATCAAAAAAGAAAACAGCTATCTCACCATAGGTACTCCACATATGAAATTTTTAGATATTTCTAATTATTTAGCAGCTGGATGTTCCTATGAGAAGTTTCTTAAAGCCTATGGTTGTGACATTCCAAAAGGTGTTTTTCCTTATGAATGGTTTGATTCTCTTGAAAAATTAGACTGCACCTGCTTACCGGAAATGAAAGATTTCTATTCTAAAATGAAGATGTCTAACCCATTAGAATCTGAGTCTGAGTATGAAGAGCTTAGAAATCTTTGGAATAAGAATGGTATGAGGACTTTTAGGGATTATTTAATACATTACAATAATCTAGATACTGGACCCTTCTGTGAAGCCCTCACTACTTTCATAGATCTTTATGTATCGGAAGGGATAGATATTTTTAAAGATTACATCACCTTGCCTGGTGTAGCCAGAAAAATGATCTATACCTCCTCAGAGAGTAATTTTGCACTCTTCAATTCAGATAACGCAGACCTATACTATACATTTAAACAAAATATTGTGGGAGGTCCTAGCATAATTTTTAGCAGATATCAAGAAAAAGGGGTAACAAAAATTAAAAATGTAGAAAATAACTTATGTGAGAGCGTGGTGGGTTATGACTGTAATGGCCTCTATTCCTATGCTATCAAGCAACTAATGCCAGCCGGTGTGTATGTAAGAAGATTCCCTGAAAACCATTTTAGACCAGAGGTTAGCGAAAGGTACATAGATTCATACGTTTGGTTAGATTATCTCAGCTGTAAAGAGGGAATAAAAATTCGACATAAATTAAATAATCAAAAAGAGGTGAGAATAGGGAACTTTAGGGTAGATGGTTTTTGTTATCAAAATAAAACAGTTTATGAATTTAACGGATGTTATTACCACGGTTGTAAATTTAACTGCTTTATAGTTAAAAATTTAAAAAACAAAACCTGGTCAGAAAGACTGAAAAAAGTGCAACAGAGGGATAAAGCTAGAAAGAACTACATAATTTCACAGGGTTATAAATTTGTGGCTATTCAGCAATGTCAATTTATCTCCAAAATAAAACCCAAATGCCTCCGATTTTATGAACATTACCTCCCTTCTTACTACAGGAAAAATAAGGGGGATTTAACACACTCAAAGATCTTAACAGATGTTAAAAATGGAAGATTGTTTGGTGCATTAGAGGTAGATATCCAGGTGGAGGAGGGGCATGAAGATTTCTTTCAAGAATATCCCCCCTTTTTTGCTACTTGTGAGGTACCAATGGAGGTAATAGGTTCACATATGCTCTCCTATTGTAACGCCAATGACATTCAATTTAAAAGTAAAAGACTTCTGATTAGTGGGCTTAAGGCTCGCAAAATTTTACTTGCCACCCCCCTTTTGCAGTGGTATCTGAAAAATAAATGTCAAGTCTCAAAAATCTATCAGATAATCGAATTTCAACCCAAACCCTCATTCACTTCATTCATAGATAAGGTGACCCATCACAGGATTCAGGGTGAATTAGAGGTGGATAAAGCAATTATAGGGGACACCTTCAAATTGATAAGTAATTCCAGTTATGGTTCCTTTCTCATGAATAAAACTAAACATTCTAATGTGAGATATCTAGTGGATAAGAATAAAGTCCGAAAAATAATAAACTCTTGCATTTTTAAAGATATGCAGGATATTAATGGAGTTTTTGAGGTAGAGACCTATAAGTCTAGAATTCTGATGGATAACCCTATACAAATTGGTTTTTTTATTTTACAATATGCAAAGTTAAGAATGTTGGAATTTTATTATGACTGCTTACTGAAATACCTTAGACCCCAGTCATTTGAATTAACGGAAACTGACACCGATAGTCTGTATATGGCTATAAATCAATCTGATCTAGATCTTTGTGTTAGGGGAAGACACCGACAGAAATATCATAAGGAAATTTTTGGGTCCTGTTCTGATGAGTTGAATGCACTCTGGTTTCCAAGACGCTGCTGCTCCCACCATATCACCATAGATAAGAAAATCCCAGGGATTTTTAAGAAAGAATTCTCTGGATTTCGAATGTTATCACTCTGTTCAAAATCTTATATCATAGAGGATCAGGATGGTAAACAGAAAATATCTTCTAAAGGTATTTCTAAAAAAAATTTAACTGATGCTATGGCTAAATTTACTCACACTCTAAGCACTGGAGAGACAAGTTTCTCCACCAATTTAGGATTTAGAATGAGGGATGCTAATATGTTTACCTATTCACAAACTAAAATAGGATTCAATTATTTTTATTGTAAGAGAGAGGTGCAAGATGATGGGATCACAACCAGACCTTTAAATATAACCCTCTCACCATGGGAAAGAGAATCCCTGGTTGTATCAGAGGTACAGGATCCCCTATCTAATCTGTACTATTCTCAGATGAGAGTAGACGCCTTATCTTATCATTCAATTGAACAAATGTTTTATCACTTTTTAGCCAAACATTACAAAAATATTACACTTTGTCATAAGATTTTGCTGGAAACAGATCCCCTTAATGTATACAATCATCTTGACAAAACATTTATCTCAAAAAGTAGAAATGAAGAAATTAAGAAGGATATTATGCACCTATGTGTCTCTGAAAAATTTAGGCAGTGTCAAAATTTTCGAGATCGACTAGTATCTGTTAATGGTAAGACTATTTATTATAAGCAGCCTAATTATAGTAGAGAGGATGAGGCCTATTGGGGTGTCAGTAACCCCAGTAAACTTATTTCTGTGCTTCCCCCTAATTCTCTAGCCGGAAATAACATCATGGGTGAGCTAATTATGGATTGCTGTCGAAAATTTTCTACTGAAATCTCCATTCCCAATTAGAATTAACAGGAAATTTTGAACCAGAAGGTAAGCACCCCAACGCATTGCCTCTGAATTCCTGTCACTTTTTGCTGCGACAGTACAGACTGAGGAACTCTGTTGAAAATCTCCATTCCCAATTAAAATTAACAGGAAATTTCGAACCCGAAGGTAAGCACCGAACGCATTGACTCTGAATAGTTGTCAGCGTTTTGTGATAGTACTGACTGAGGAACTCTGTTGAGTAGGACACAGATGATTCAAGTGTGCAAATATTTTTTTGAAGAAATAACAGAGAAAATATATTTTAATCTAATACCTTTATTTCTTATAGTGAATCGTTACTTTACAAAGTTATTATTAAAAAAACTAATGATCATCTCCTCGTTACTCTTTAGGTTTACTGAAAAATCTGATAAAATACTTTGCATGGTTCTTCCTCTGCTACTGTGATAGCTATAATACAAACAAAATAATCCACATGTATCTGTCTGATAATTTTGCACTCTCTTATTATTGTATTTGTATGATAATGCATTACTGAATAAATTATTAACTATGTCTCTCTTTGGTTGTTTTCCTGCTGAATCGAAGTGTTCCACAACCTCATTATTCACCTGATGCAATACCACCCAATGGCTTCCCTTGTCAGTGGAGTAATCCAGATTAACAATAACTAGGGAGGGAATGGGTAGTTTTTTAGGGATAAGGTCTAGGGAATATACGCCATAGAATTGATCTCGAATTTTTTCATCCAACCTCATATACCTTGCAATTTCGTAGCTATCCATCACCCAACATTTACCATTCTAGCTTGATCTATCTTTAATATTTCAGGGAATTTTGCGTAGACAATAATATTTATAGTTTCTGGAAGGGCAGTCCCAAATCTTAGACTTAGTCTCACATGTCCACTTCCGGAAGTTGTCATCACCTGACCAGATAGGAAACTCTGTATGTCGAATTGGTACAATGCATATCCCTTGGGATAATCTGAAAGTTGAATAATCAGACCATTTTTTCGATCAGAATCGTTTGGTACCAGACTTAGATAAGAGGCTACATAATCTTTTTCATTGAAATTGGGTTTAAAGGGTCTATTTGGTACAGGCTGTCCATCCACACTCAATTCCATATAATTGAGATCCATATTTTGAAAGTTAAACGGATTTTTAGTGTAATCTCCAGAATAGGCTGCATTTGAAACTAAACCAACCACAATCTTGCTGGGAACTTTACCATGGAAGATATTATCAGTCATAAATGTGTGAGATCCTTTTGCAATACTGAAGCTTTTAATATCACTTCTCCAGAAGGGGTAGAGTGCAGGACTTGTTTTCAAAGCCTCATTATGGGCGACTAACATATCTGGATTCAAAGAGATATAACAAACTTTTAAAATAGCCTCTGTGATTTTTAACCTCAACTTTTCTTTCCCATCTCTCATTAATCTGAACTCATTGAAGGATTGAAAAAACTTCAAGGTAACCGCCACCCCATTTATTATAGCCCTGGGTTGATCTATTCCAAAGTCTGTATAGAGTAAACCCTCCACACTAGCCGTTCCTCCACTTCTAGTTGGTCTGCCTCTCTCTGTAAAGCCTGGATTACCCCCTGTGTAGGTGATAGCCTCCATGGCCCCTGGTTGATCTTTATGAAACAATGCTGCCTCACCCTCTGATTGAACCATGTTGTTGTTGGTTGATAGAAGAAAATCAATCATTGCCTTATACGGATAATTAGCACCCACATCTGAGGATACTACTTTTTGATTTAATGCAATATCAACCTGTCTAAAAATTGAATGGAGGGTCAAGTTTATAGGCGCCACCTGGTGAGTAGGGGTTGCAGGTTGACCAGCTGATGGTGGCTTATTATGAATAGGAACCCCCTTCTCATCTGTAATGATGTATTTTACATGTAACCTGGTTTTAGCTAAATTGATATAATCTACTGAGGTCCCTGGGATATTAAATTCTATTACACTGCTATCTGTGATAGCGGCAATTGGATTGAACTCCACCCAATATTCTTTCTGAATCGTCTTATCTATGGGTGGCGGCTGGAAGATGGTTAAAGGTGTTTGAATTATATCCATAATGAGTGAGAATTGAATTTTTTCTTCTTACTCTTTACTTTCACCCCCTTCTGGACAGATGATGATGATCTCTTAGTGCTGCTACCTTTCCTAGTTTTATTTTTATTCTTGGAAGAAATTTTTCTTGAGGATTTCTTTGTAATCTTACTCTTTCTAGTCTTCCCACCAGTTTGACCTTTGTGGGTTCCAACCATGCTATTTATACCCTTTTTCAATTTTATCTCACTCTTGGCCTGCTCCACTGCTGCCTCTGTAGGTGTAACTAATGTAACCTCCACCGGTTTGTCATTAACCCTATCTGTTTCTGAATTTTTAGGATTTAATTCATAAAAATTTGGGTTATATGCGACTCTTCCCTCAATACATTTCTTGCAAAAGTTTAAATATTTATCCATTTTCTTTTTTAAGGTGTAATGTGAGCTGTATCTCCCCCTTTAATGCTAGAGCATTGTTAAAGGAGCTATCTTTTATATAGATTTTGATTCGACCTAAATTCGACTGCCTCACCCCCAAATAAAACCTGTCTGGAAATAATTGGCTTCTTTTATTGTTTGGCATTAGCATTCTTAAAATTGGTTCTAAGGAATCTCTAACAAAACTATAATCACAGATATCTGAAAAAACCATGAGGGTCTCTGATATTTTTTCATTTAAAAAAATATCGCAGAGCGCCACTTTCCAATTTCCCCTCAATTCCACTCTCTCAGGAAGTTCCACAGTGAAGTTATAACCCTTGTTACCAGGATGAAACCTTAAGGAATCCTTCGAACTTAAGAAAATGTAAAAGTCTCCCTCTGTCATTCTCCCTCTTTTTCATTCAATTATGAAAGCTTTAACACAAACACAGGGCAGCATTGGCTATTTATAGTTCTTCCATAGCTGTCTCTGGTATCCAGGAATTAAATTTGCTTGGCCATCCTTTCCATTTTACCAGCATCTCTGATATCCCCTTTCTTTTCCTTTTTTTAAGAATTTTTTCTATTTTGTAGACCATATTTTCATCCAAAAATGCTAGTTGTAATTCAGGCTCATAAAAATATGACATTATGACCTCATTTTGATAATCTTTTAGTTGATACATTGGGATATCTTGATTTAGTTTTCTATCAATGATTGTAAAAATCTCACCAGACCATTTTTCAGCATATTCTCGATCGAAACTGTTCTTTAGATAACTTATTTTAACCCTATCACCAACCTTATACTTAAATTTCACCCTTTTAGGGTTAGGTCTGGTCTTCTTCATGCTTTTGTCTTTCTTAATACCCTTAGTTTTGAGGCCGTATTGATAAGACCATATATCATACTGGTTTGAACTCTGAGCCTTTGTGGGGGTCATCTTAATAGATCTATGGCTGGCATTGTTGTAACTAGCCGTAAAGTTTTGTAAATTATCTACCCATCTGAAGGATTCTCTAGCTGTTAAATATTTGAATATCTTGAGTTTAATTGTTTTTATTACTCTCTCTGCGTAATTAGCTTTAGTTTCATAATAAGTAAATATCTGATCCACCTTTGAGGTTCTCAAAAATTTGGTCACCTCTGAATTTTTATATTCACTACCTTGATCACTTCTTATTTTCTGTGGTTTCACCCCTGATTCCTCAAAAATATTAGACATGACTTGCTTCATTTCCTTTCCTGTGAGAGTATACATTGGTCTGGTATAGAGATAACGAGTAAATATATCGATAAAAACCACAAAATAGCCATAATTATCATTCGATTTTCTGTATTTCACCATATTAGCAGTATCTGTATCCCATTGATAATTTTTGGAGAAGGAAATGACCTTGGGTCTCTTGAAATGTCTCCTGACAGGATGATGTGAAGTATAGGCCTCCTGTTTAGCTAGCCACTGTTTAATAGTTCTCCTAGAAATCTTGTATTGATCATTTTTTTTCAAAAATTGGTACAATTTTTCAAACCCACTGAAGGAGGCGGGACTACTGGGGTTATAATATGCCTCTTTAAGCACTATCTCCAAATCAGGAGAGATTTTTATTCCAGAATTTAATCCATGCTGGTTTGCGCTCTCTGATAGACTTCCTGTCTCCTCCCCTCTGTTTTGTAGTTGATCCTCCTTGCTGTTTAACCCTTCCTCCATTAGAATTATTTGGGGTTTTTTGACCGCCAGTCATTCGCTTATCTACACTACTCTCAGGCAATCCTGGTGGGGGTGACATATATAGGCTCTCATTGCTTCCAGTCTCAGCCTTGGACGATGTTACAGCATTATTCAATTGCTCAGATTCCTCATCAGCTGTATTGCTTTTATACGGGCTTTGTTTTTCAATTTCGAGATATTTTTTAAATTTCAAAAATTGTTCATGAGGTACCATTACAAATTTATTCATTGTAAAATTTGGTTGATATATTTCCTTATGCTATATAATAATTCTGAAAAAATTGTGTGATGCTTCTTCAGTAATTGAAGCCGTCCTCTAACCCTTCTTAGAAATCGTTTAATCAACCCAGAATATTTTTCAAATTTTGCCTTGATCTTTTTACTGAGTGGCAGACGAAAAATATTGAAGAAAATCTCTGCAATGGCTTTTATTTGTGACTGATTAGCCTCTGAAAAGATATACTTGTTTAAATTTTTATTGTTATCCAATATAACCTTTATAAAATGCTTTGCTCTAAGGAGATTAGAAGACATACTGATCAGTAGTCTTTAATCTAGCAAGTATTTATAGCTATTTATATACGGTTAGGTACTCATCAGGAAAAATATGGGTACGTAACCAGGAGGTCTTATCCCTGGTAGGAGATAGATCTATCAGCAAGTAACTGAAAGATTCTGCAGTGGCGTCGTCATAGGCCAGACAGACCTTATCACACATTCCTAACTGATTTCCTAAGATTTTTATTTGATTGATATCCCTAGGATTTTTAAACAAAATAAAATAATGAGTATTCAGGGTAATGTCTCTACTGTACTTCCCAGAATGGTAGAGATTTTGTAGTATTAAAAAGACGCTGAGATTCCTATGATGTGAATCCCTACTAAATAAATTGGTAATGGAGGGACTATTCACTGCTGACATTTGTAAATCATCAATAATAATCAGATTATGCTTAGAGTCAGCAATTTGCTTAATTTGAGTCTCGTCAGGAAGTCCCTGAATAAATTCCAAATTTTCAATTACTTTGTTGTCAAAAGAATCCTGCCATACCCCATAAAAATAGTACACCTTCTCCACTGGAACATCAAACATAGTATTTAAATTCTCCAATAGTTTAAACACAAACTTTGTCTTTCCAGAGCCTGTAGGACCTGTAATCATTGCAGTAGTGGGTGAAAAAAATCTGAACATTGTTATCTCTATCTTATCTCCTGAGTCACACAGTAAACAATCAGAAAGCTGTTTAGTCTCCTCTCTATTTATATTATTTCACTTGCCAAGATTACATTCGCCTGCTTGCCAGATACCCCAATACCTGCCAGATATCCTACACAAAGAGATTTGCATGTATTGTTCTCATGTATTGTTGCCGCATAGAGTACATAGAAATGTCAAAATGCAGACACAAATATTTATCCTCTTAACCCTTTTACTCGGATTAATAAAATCTAAAGGTTGTTTCCAGGGAATGTGTAACTGTGAGGAAGATATGGCTGTTTGTATAGATGTTGTATGGGTGAAATTTACCTATAATCCAAAAATCCGTATTTTATATTTAAAAGAGATGGAAATTCTAGATATCCATCTAGTCTTGGAAAATTTTCCCTCTTTAAAATATTGGACAATATTGGATATAATGTACTTCAACTGTACTTGGATTAAAGAAATTCCAGTGGAAATTATAGTAGCCACTAACATGTGCACAGACAATGTCCAGAAAGGTGAGTATATTATCCTATGTAATTAAAATTATAATCTATTAGTCAGAGAAAAAAGGCGTTGGGGTGCTTACATTCCGATTCAAAATTTCCTGTTATTTTTAATTGTGTATGGAGATTTTCAACAGGCTTCCACAGTCTGTACATTCAGAGCTTACTCTCATTGCGTTCAAAGAGGCGCAGTAACAGCAATACCTCATTAATATGTTTATGCGGTGCTTACCTTCGGGTTCGAAATTTCCCGTTCATTTTAATTGGGAATGGTGATTTTCAACAGACCTCCACAGTCTGTACATTCACAGCTTACTGTCATTGCGTCCACAGAAGTGCATAAAGCAATACCTCATTAATATGTCTATATGCTTTTCCCCTGGGTTAGACATTTCACAAATTTTTTTCTTTTTTCTTATCTTTTATTAGGTACAACAGAGATTCAAATATGGGGCGATATCCAGTCCTTATTGTCATCAACAGGTCTCTGGGATTCAACTACCACTGCCCAGTATTCATCAAATAATTCTTTCCATAATAATATGCCAAAAAATAGAGATTACAGTGGGACTCATGTCCATAGGTACTACTGGGTATTAATCTCGATCAGTACCTCAAGCATTATGGTTGCATTACTATTCGCATGGATTTTGAGAAGAAAATTATTATGCTGTAAGGTTCAAAGAAATTCGAACAATGAGACAAATGCCATGGAAATGGAGGATGTGAGGTATACTGGTGATGAGGAGACTGGGAACAACCCATAAAGGTAAGAAATTTGTTATTATTTCCTTGCGAAATAGGGATTGTGAAGTCACATTACATGGAAACGTACTTTATATATATTGTGACGTAAATCGGACGAAATGATGAGCTATGACGTTTTTGGGGGTTCTGTTTTGATTTAATTTTGTTTACAATTTACGGCAAGATGAGTTTTTTACCTTTGATTTTGATTATTCTATGCTTCTTTCAACCAAATACAGAGTGTTATCATGTACAGTGCAATTATTTTGAGGACACAGCAACGTTATATATTGTTGGTTTGAAAACGTATGAGGACTTCATGAATTACGGAATTAAATGTGGGAACTATGATTTGCAGATTTTAATCTATGAAAAATGTTACCTTGGAAAAATCTCATTGCCTCTTGGGGATATTATCCGGAATTATCCTAAATTGAGGACCCTATACTGGAGATGTGATGGCCAATGTGATTTCTCGGACACTACAATCACTGTAGTCGGATGCCATTCAGGTAATAGATATGGGGATACACAGTACTCCATTCAATTGATTTTGTGAAGGTTTCAATAGTGTTGTGATCGGATGTTAACCTTATTCGTGGTATTCATTGTAATTTCTGTATTCAAATTGCCTGTGCCCAAACCCAGACAAAATATATTTTACAAGCAAATATTATGAAATGTGTTGGATGCTTTCCTTTCCGTTCGAAATTTCACGTTAATTTTAATTGGGAATAGGGATTTTTATCAAACCACCTGTGTGGGTAGGATCCATGGAAATCTTTTATTTGTAATCATGAGGTACGAAATATGTATATATAATTTTTTAGTGATATCATTATATCTGATCTTTTGATTTTGAGACAAAAAAATCTCTGTCAGATGTCATATCTGTGTCAAAAAGTGTACAAATCACATAATATTTTCTCAATTTTGTCTTTTTCAGACCAAGGAGTACAGAGTCCACCCAGCTGTGACCAGAAGAATTGCAATGATCCTCATGATTTGGAAAAGAATCAGGATGATTTGTATGCCCTTCTGATTATTCCAATTTTAGGATTTTTAAGTGGAATAGCAGCCTTCATTGTTCGACGATTCAAGGACAGATTGTTGTTTATAATTATTGACAGAATTTTTGGTTGCTCAGTAAGTGGAGAGGGCGATCATTCAGACTCAGTAGACACTGATACGACCACTGCTAATACAACCCATGTTAAACAAAGACTTAAAGATCATAGGGTTTCCTCACAGAGTATAAGTTCCATTTATCCCGCCAGTTCTGTTTCTAGTGATAGATGGAATGAGAGAATACAGACAGATGCCAAAAAAATTTTCGATGACATGATGGAGGAGAGGGATGATGTATCCCAGTTATCCTCATCGCTAATTGAACTCCAAGATAAGGCTACACAGGTCACAGATACGAACTCCACAGATACTGAGATCGAAATGCATGAGATATCTGCTCTGAGATCTGGTGAAGAACTAACTGATTCTGAGCAAATTATTGAGGAGATGGAAACAAGTTTCATCGAGACTAGATCAGGACATAAATATGAAAAAATATTTGTGGTGAGGAAATAGACATGATATTTAGTAAATTTATTTTATGTTATAGCTACAGACTTGTTATCTAGACTTGTTATCTTGTAATTTCTGATAATTTCTTGCTCTTTAAGTCAGATTGTTTCATTTGGAGAGATGTTAGAATTATTGTAATTTATGTTTAATAACCTGTTGCATTGAAATTTCAAGTCATTTCTATCTCATGGGGTCGGAGAGTTTTCTGGGACAGTTCCTTAGAGTGATTTTATATATTTTAATGCTTATTTTGATGTGTCTTCAGAAGATGTGTATATCCTTATTCTTCTAGCTAATTATTGTAATCATGATTCTTAGATTGTTTATTGTGTCTGATATACATGTAATTTTGTATCCTTAAATATAAAAGATTTTGTAACTTCAAAGAGAAGAACAAGTGACATAAATTAAATTATTTTATTACATAAAAGACCCCAAATCCTTTAAAACATTCATACATACAAGTTAAAAAAACACCATCACCAGAAAAAGGGTGCAGTTTACAACAGCCACCGATACATCAATGCCATAAGAGTTAAGGTATTTTTTACAGTAGATAGTTTTAAGAACTTAACATTTTATTTAACAGAAAAATATTTTTTTTTAAATCTTTTGAGAAAAATAGACTGGTCATACATCCAATTTATTATGTTAACATTTACAAAAAAGCAGAGCAGACTTCTCCATTGCAATGACTGGTGTCGCTGATTGATTGCAAAGAAAAAGCTAAATAAATACCAGTACTTTGTAAATGGAGACATATGATGAGCTCATATTGTCGAAATTCTTTTGAAATGGTTTATTTTATTAAAATAAAAATAGGTTAAGACACCTCCTTTAACAAGATAAATTATGACCTTGCACGCTGAACAATTCTTTTGAGAGATGACTGTACAGAGCGTTCTTCTGATTACACAGAAGATCTCATACAGAGTAAAAACCATAAATCAGCTTGATTGTACAGTCACCACACAAAAGGCGTGTCATGCAGACTTGTTTAAATATTGACTTAAGGATGCATATAAATTATGAGGAAGTGCTACCTTAGTCAAAAAAGCATCTGAAACCTTCATGTATTCAGTTATTATAATAAAATCATTTCTTAACAAGATCATTGTTTTTTAGTAGATTAAAGACATATGACAAAATAATATAAATTACTAAGGATCTACAGGAATAATCATATACTAAGTGAAAAATATTTACATTAGCTTCCAAATATTAAATGATTTAAAAAAACTTCAGATTATTCAAACTCTTGCAAATTATAATTACAGAGATTTTTTTTTGACATTTACCTTTTTTCAAAGTTTTTTATTCCCTCTATTACACATTCAGCTGGTTTTATAAAAATTCTATAAGATTGTCTAAGTGATATCTCAGTCCCTCTATCATTTTGATATATGCCGAGCTCCTTGTCTTATTAATTATCCCGATGGTTTCATGCTGTTGATGATGACAGTTGCTCAGATTTATTCTGGGTATCCTTCTGTTATTGATGACATATGGCTTGATTGGCTCTGTGCAGAATGTAACCTAGTCAATTTTTAGGGATATGACAGGAGAAAAAGGATGAAGACTGAGGAGGCACCCCATTCATTCAGACCAAATTTAGAAATAAAAAAATTTTTTTAAAAAAAAAATTTTGAGATTGTAGACCACTAGGTGTTTGTAGGACGCAACATGCTGCAACCACTAGGGTCAACATGCCATTGGGTGTTACACTCTAAACACCTACTCGGATGATGTGCTAAATTACCGGATATTAGTGCTGAGCATGTTGTACAATAAAAGTGATAACAAGAGCTCATAAAAGCCCTTGTTAATGGTAGGTCTATTTTGCAGCAGGCGCATGTTAAGTTGTTGGCTCGTTGCTGGTAATATGTAGCCCACTGAGGAGCTATCATAGTTTCCACATCTTCTGGGCTTTTGCCTAGAAAAAAGGCGCACCCGAAAGCCATCTCGAGGTCTCTATTAGTTAGAGCCTCGATCAGCAATTGGTCATAACTGGTATTCATGTACATGGAAGTGGGGACCCATGTAAATAGTGAGGTAGTGCTCATTTTTGAACTGCGGATAGAGTAGGCCTTTGTAAATTTGTGTTCTAAAAGTATGGTCCTACATATGGGACACCTCAGTTCAGCCTCAGCCCCATCCTGCCACATCCTTGATAACTGACAAGAACACTCCACACAGAGCAAGTGTCCACATGGGTTGGTCAGTATGATGTCTGCCTGATCTAAGGCGTCTTTACAGATAGCACATTCAGCTTTTTCTAGGAATTGGCTCACAAATTGAACGAAATCTGGATATTTCCGGCTGAAAAATATAAAAATTAGAGAAATTTTAGTTATTTGACTAAATAGCAGAGATTAGTCAATACAAAATTGGGTTGAGAAAAAGAAATTGTGTTCCTGTGCATACCTGGGAGTTCGAATTTCACGTTATTGCTTATTGTGATTGGAGATTATCAACAGTCCTCACCCTAGGGAAATGCCTCCGATTGTTTGTCAGAATACTGCAGTATTGCAGAGCTATGATTCTCTGTTGAAAATGTCCATTCCCAATTAGAATTAACAGGAAATTTCGAACCCGAAGGTAAGCACCCTGACATACATATTAATGAGCTTAAGTCTTCTCAACCTCTCTGGATGTTGTGAGCAAGTATACTCAAGTATGAGGAATACTGTTGAAAATCTCCATTCCCAATTAAAATTAACGGGAAATTTCGAACCCGAAGGTAAGCAGCTTGACATACATATTAATGAGCTTATGCCTTCTCAATCTCTGTGGATGCTGTGAGAGCAAGTATATCAGAGGAATAATGTTGAAAATCTCCATTCTCAATTAAAATTAACATTGACAATTTGCATATTGAGGGTAGAGAAACCCTTTTCGTATATTATCTCTCAATGAAAAATTACAGATGTTTTAACCAAAAAGCTTCATTAATATAAAAAATAAAAATTAATTGAGATAGTTTAAAGAATAAGGAAATACATCAAATTTAGGAGATTTATCTAACTAGACCCTAAATTTCACCCAGTTGGTTTTTTTATTATAGCTGTCATGAGAGAAGATAATTTATTGACATTTATTAACATTTCATTAAAATTCTTACTTGAATGAATGGTGTTACGCTCAGGAGGGGGTCTATACAAAGCTAGTTCTACAATAGCCTCACAGCTCCACCTCGTTACATTGGAATAAGTCCTCTCTAAAATTTTATGTAAAAAATTAAAACAAATAAATATTTGGTACTTACACAATAAAGGCCGGTAGAATGTCGTTGAGCAGGATGTAACAAACCATCGCCTGCTGGTAGTGTCCATTGTCAATCAGCATCAGTAGTTCACAAATGGTTATCATATTGGAAATCAGATGATTGGGTCGAAAGAGATCAATTCTTCTGCCAATTTGTACAAAGTTATCCATTTTGAGATTAATTGAACAGCCTATTTTGATTCAGTAAAATTCTGGGGCCCAGAATGGGTTTGATGCGGGGTTTTATAGTGAAATTTTGGGTTGAAAGCTGTTGCCATTATCTGATAATTAAAAATAAAAAAGTGATTTAATGTCAATTTGTCCCTGAATAATTAAAGGGGTATTTCCACGTTTACCTCCCCTTTGGCTGATTCATCTAAATGCGAACATTCCTCACATGTCAATTTTGCATGGTTAGGTTGATCAGGTTGAATTAAACATGGAACATATGTATATATTTCCATACGTTCGCTATACATCTGGTTACATACTTTCAAAAATTCTTCCCATTCTTTGGGTTTGCAGGATAGCCCTTCAGTGGTGGGAAACAAGTCTCCCTTGGCATTGGTCTTCCATTTCCTGATACCTACAGATTTATAGGGACTATTACAGGCTACATAGTAGGAGCCACCTATATGTACTTTCTTCTCTATTCCTTTGTCTCCTTTAAGAATAGCCTGCAGTGCATGGTTAATTAGTTCAGAAAAATGAACTAATACAACCAATTTCGAGATATTGATCTTGATCCCTGGGTTGGTGACATTCTGACCATCCCATTCCTTTAAATGAATAGTCTGCACTTGACCAGTTTCACCATGAAACACCACATACTTCTTGGAGCCTAGATGAAAGGTTCTTCTATAGGTGACAGATAGAGATGCCTCTGAATAGTTCATTGCGGACATCGCCCCATGGCTTTGAGGTTCTATAAGATGATCTTTCTTCTTATTTTTAATCTGTAGAGATAGATCTTTCTTATTCTTCTTCAGAGCAGGTTTCCCTAAAACTTGAGCCTCTGCCATATTCAGTGAATGATTTCGTCCTATTTTTTAATTCCTAGATTACAGCTTCAGATGATGTGTAAGGGTTAGAGCGAGAGGGTGGCTTTTTATAGACTTTGAGGTGAGGGGGAGAATATATCAAGATTCAGCATATAGGATCACTTACTCAGCAAAAGCTTTGTGTAGGAAAAATTACTTACTCAGCAAAGGTTTTGTGTGAGGAGACTTAAAACAGACTAGTATAACTGATCATTAAAGGGAACACAGAAACTACAATAGTAATTAAAAACAGATTTTATTGATAATTAAATGCAGATAAAACAGACAAGTTTATTACTTAATAATTGTAAAGTTAAAGTGACAAAAAGGTTAGTATATCAGACAGACATCTGCCCGTCCTTTACATCTGTGTCTAACTAGAATTTATAAATAAGTTTTCATCTACTTGGATTTTAGAACATAATGAAGATTTATCATTGGTAGAGTACTGTTCTAAAGTCACAGGTGTCTGTCTTCCATCTGTCTTAGGTAGAGTATTTTTGTAAAATTCACAGCTGACTGTCTTCCATCTGTCTTAGGTAGAGTATTCTTCTAAAATTCACAGGTGTCTTTCTTCCATCTGTGTAAGGTAGCATCTCGTAACTATTCAATTCATTCAATAATTTTAATGTCTCTTTATCTTCAGGAGGTAGGAGAGAAAAAACTATTTTTGGGCATTATCATTTTCACAAATTCACAGGTGGGTGCATGCCTCTTATGTTCGTCCATTGGTACATCATATGTCTCCCATTCAATAAGAGATATTTTACACCAGGGGCAGGTAACCTTGTCCCCCTCCCCTGTATAGAGGAAACCAGCACGAGTTAGGGCATCTGGGCGAATGGGGTGAGACTTCGGCCATGTTCTAAATGTAGCATATCTCTCATCATATCCAGAATAATCAGGAACCTTAAATATCCATCTTCCCACATAGGGTGTGGGTTTATGACATAAATGTAACCCAGCAGAGTTACCACAGGGTGGTTGAATTCTTGGATTGGAGTTATATCTAGCTGAAGAATTCAATGAAAAGCCTCCAACCGAGGCTGCAGATTGAGTAGAGGCAGACTGTAGATAAGATGACCTAGCATCAGTCTGGTCTTCCACTGGTTTACTTGCTGGATGAACTATCTCACTATCCCTATCAGTTATGTTGGATGCAGTATTAGAAAACATGTTGCTAGAAGATGCTGTTAGCTTGATAGTTGGAAAACCAATTAAGTTTATAAGTTGAATTTTTGCGTTTATATAGACTGTTAAAATTCTAGTATTCAGCAGTTTTCCAAAGAAAAAGACAGGATTCACTGATTATTAGTTAACCCCAAAGCCCTAACCCTAATCAAAAGTGTATATGAAAGTATGAGATTAAACTGCGACTGTATATGAGGCGAGATATTGCGTTCGTGTGCTTACTCTGAGGTTCGAAATTTCCCGTTAATTTTAATTGGAATGGGATTTTCAACAGAGCTCTAATGTAACTAGCATACATTGTGTGATAAATCAAATATAGCTTCGATAATTCATTTTTTCACAAGTGATATTGTTCCAGTAGGGTAGCATACAAAACCCCCATTAAATGGTTAGCAGACAGAGCCCCATTACAAGAGTTCTAGCAGAAAAAGACCCATTAAACAACACAGCTGTGCGATGATTCAGTTTTCAGTAGAAATATGATGCAGTAGGCTAGAAGACAAAGCCCCATTAAAAAATGGGTAGCAGACAAAGCCCCATTAACCATTTGCAGCAGACAAAGGTCTCATTAAAACAGTTCAACAGTTCTAGCCCATTAAAACAAGTCCCATTAGGCAGACAAAGCCCCCCCCCATTAAAACAGGCTTGGGCTAGCAGACAAAGCCCCCATCAGCAGAAAAAAGGGCTATTAGATGATTCAGTTTTCAGTAGTAATATGATGCAGTAGGCTAGAAGATAAAGCCCCATTAAAAAATTTGGCTAGCAAAGCCCTATTAAAACAAAGCTTGACCTAGCAGACAAAGCCCCATTAAAAACAGCTGTGCTAGCCATTAAACAACAAAGCATGGCCAGCAGACAAAGCCCCATTAAAGTTCCATTAAAAAAACCACAGCTGTGAACTAGTATGGGTAGCAGACAAAGCCCCATTTAAAAGATTGGCTAGCAGACAAAGCCCCATTAAACACAGTTGTGCTAGCCATTAAACAAAGCATGGCCAGCAGACAAAGCCCCATTAAAAATTTGGCTAGCAGACAAAGCCCCATTAAACATTTGTAGCAGATAAAGGTTCCATTAAAACAGTTCTAACCCTGCTATTCCCCCATTAAAATCAGACAAAGAGCTTGCCCATTAAAAAGCACACACTGCCATTAAGCAGACATAACCCCCATTAAAACACAGCTGATTTGACAATGCCACGAGATCTAGCAGACAAAGCCACATTAAAACAAAGCTTGGAGCTAGCAGACAAAGCCCCATTAAACACAGCTGTGCTAACCCAATAAAAAAAAAATCAGACAAAGAGCTGCACCCATTAAAAAGCACAGCTGTGTGATGATTCAGCTGAGTAATAGCTATAAACTATCAAAGTAAAACAAAAGTCCCCATTGAGCCAGTCTCAAGAACCTGTATAGAGCCCAATAACCTGTATAGAGCTAGTATCAACCCTCCCCTATCTAGCCATCCATCTACCATCTGCAGCAACAGCTGCACAGCTGTCAAAAAGTGACATGATTGATGGGAAACTCGACTCGATATACACTCGGTATATACTACTGATGTACTTGTATATACAATTAATGACAGCTAGTTTGGCAGTTAAAAACCATTCAAAACCAACAATTGTAATTCTATCTGGTATGTTTTATGTGCCCTTAAAACTATCCGTCATGACATGACCTATACACAATGTATTGAAAGCGACGTTAAACATACTAGACTCTAGCAACTAGAGAAAAGTAATACGGGGACCAGTCTAACACTCACGAAATCTTGACCTTGTCATATGTGATGGTAACTCATGTGATCTCCGAAAGTAGGCGTACAAAATGGCTCGAAAGTTCCTCGTGTCAATTTTATTATTTTGCTTCATTATTACTGTCAGTGGCAGACCGCCCAGTGACAAAACAGTGGGTCAGCCATGGCCCATGCCCATGATGTACAAACCGTCTCCCGATGCTCAACCTGTGTCGTCCATGTTTCAATTTAACGTGGTGGGAAATGACTGTGACATCCTGGAATCTGCTTTGGAACGCTACTACATCATCATTTTTGGGTCACCCGAGAATCGGGATACTACACTGCGTTATAACGCGGTGACTTCCTTAGGGGGCCTTGATGTTAATGTTGCTGAGACGTGTGAACAATATCCTTCTCTGGAGATGGACGAATCATGTGAGGAAAAGTGACTGTTTTAGCTAATATTTTTCAAAGTGATTAAACATCGAGCGCCTGATACGTAATGATATGATTACTTATCAGATCCCCGATGTTTAACCCAATCAGTGTCGGGCTCCTAATCATTATATTATGTAAGTTAACAATAAATATCGGGAACCAGAAGTCTAATGTTTATAATGTGTGTCGGGGACCCGATATGTAATCTCTGCAAATATTTTTAGATAAAGTGCAAGATCCCCCTTCTATTAATTGGGTTTTGTATTATTGCATAATATTCCAAAACTATACACAAAACTTTCCTTAGCGTATTTACACATGTATGTAGCTCCCAATGTCTGATACCCAATTTGCGATTCGCAGTGCAATTGTGAGTTTATGTGTACATAAAAATTGCAGTTCATCATACAAGAAATCTCAACATTATCAAATTCAGAATGTTAAAGTATGTGTAGTGGTAATTTTCCTATTTAACTCAATCATTAAATTTCCTATTTAATTGAATCATTATGGTTGTTTACAGTATGTTATTTTGACGCGTATATAAATTTGGTGCAAATCGTCAATAGCAATGTCATAACACTATATGTATGTACTTGATAACATTCAGTTGTCACTCCCCGAAAAGGACTCTCAGTTGTGTAACTTTATTACAAATAAACTGCCTATATTTTTATATTTTTTTTTTGTGGCAAAACATGATCATTTCTTGACATCTTAATATGTCAAAATAATAAATCAAAAAGAAGGACTTAATCTCTTTTCTACAGACACATGAGAATTGCAAGTCATAACCACAAGTTCAGAGAACACATACAACCTGAATGCTATTGTCTTGATGTATTCCCTCTGTTTGAAAGCAAGTTTACACTAAATATAAAAATTGGCTAGTGTTCTTCTTAATATGAATATTTAAATACATATACATGTACCTGGTAAAAAATCCTATTTCATATGTGATGTTAAATTTCATCTAATTTTTATGGTCCTGGAAGCCGCCCCAAAAATCACAGATGTTGCAAATTGTAGTCTGATACATGTAAACACCCAACATATTTGTGTACACTAAGAAACCAACATTAGAAAAAAAACTTAATAAGATTTAACAAGACATAAATTTACTTATATAGCATCTAAGTTACTTTAAATAATTTAGGGTGAACTCAACACCAATATCTATCATATAAACAGTTAAAATACTAAATATTACTTTAATATTTTAAATCAGTCAGGGCAAAAAGGCAGATTAAAACATTGAGTGACAAAGGTGTTACACTGAGAGTAATATCATATTTGATTTTGACTGGTACGTGGTTCTAAAGTTTAGTCATATAACTTTTGAGTTATAGCTTCTGGAAAATATGATCTAAGCTGTTGCATATGTTCTCTGCTTGATTTAGAAGCTTAGAGTAAAGTGATACAACAGGCCTACCAAAATTGTAAATTAATCTATAATTGTATCCCACTGTTGAATAAATCAGTTGTAACTTGAAAACTATTGCAAAAGTGCTTATAACTCACTTATTATTTGTCCTAGAGCTTTCCAATATAAAACCAAGGTATATGAAAAAATGGGCTAGGAATCTTCTGATGTGGTTCGATTTGACCTTGGGCCCCTCCTTCAAGGTCAAGTGAAGATAGCCAAACTTAAAAGTGCTTATAACTCGCTTATTATTGGTCCTAGAGGTTTGCAATGTGAAACCAACCTTTAGGAAATCATGGGCTAGGAATCTTGTCAAATGAGGATAGCCAAAGTTAAAAGTGCTTATAATTCACTTGTTATTGGTCCCAGAGGTTTGGGATGGTAAACCAACTTATAGGAAATCATGTGCTAGGAATCTTCTGATGTTTTCCGATTTGACCTTGGCCCCCTCCTTCAAGGTCAAATGAGGATAGCCAAAGTTAAAAGTGCTTATAACTCGCTTATTATTGGTCCTAGAGGTTTGCAATATGAAACCAACCTATAGGAAATCATGGGCTAGTAATCTACTGATGTGGTCAGATTTGTCCTTAGGCCCCCCCCTTCAAGGTCACACGAGGATAGCCAAACTTAAAAGTGGTTATAACTCGCTTATTATTGGTCCTAGAGGTTTGAAATGTGAAAACAACCTTTCGGAAATCATGGGCGAGGAATTTGCCGATGTGGTCAGATTTGACCTTGGGCTCTCCTTTTAGGTCAAATGATGATAGCCAAGGCTTCAAGTGTGTATAACTCACTTATTATTAGTCCTCGAGGTTTGCAATGTGAAACCAATTTATAGGAAATCATGGGCTGGGAATCTTCTGATGTGGTCAGATTTGACCTTGAGCCCCTCCCTCAAGGTCAAATGAGGACAGTCAAATTTAAAAGTGCTTATAACTTGCTTATTATTATGCGTCCCTCACGGGACGCTTGTTTGTATATGGGAGAAGCGACTCCGCCGGATCCGCATTTTCTTTTTGTGTTAGCTTCGCAGCCATAAGGCGGATTCTTTTCATATTTGGCAGGTGTATGCAGTAGCCCTGGGAAATTTTTCTGAAAATGCTGTGATGGCATTTCACCAATCAGAGAGGTCACATGACCAAAAATGTGTTTATTGGAAGGGCATCCTTGTCCGGCTGATAACTTACGAAGCATTGTATATACCCACCTGAAATTTAGCAAATACCTTCCTGGGTGACATTAAATTTTGACAGGGATAGGTTAAGAAATGTCAGAGTGATTGATGATTAATTAAGCATTAACAATTGAGTAAAACACAAAACTGCTTGTATCTCCTTAACCGTGTGAGATAGAGTGATTTTGTCGAAATGTTCTCCCAAAAAATGGGGGTCATATTCAATTTTTGAATTTTTGACAAAAAATGCAACACACAAAATTGGAAATATAGGCTCATAAGGTACACATATAGAACAATACTGATATATGAGTACTTTTTGAAACCATTTTCTTCATAAAATAAAAATTTACCGGTGGAATTTCGGCAAAATTTTTGACCCACAGGGTATCTGTGAAGACTAGCTTTTCCAAGTTTCAACAAATATTTCACTCACCAAAAATAATGGCCATTTTGAATTTTCAAATTTTTTTCAAAAATGGAAACCACAAAAATGCTTATATCTCAAAAACTGTGCTAGATAGAGCGATTTCGACGAAATTTTTGACCCCGCTGGGTACCTCTGCTGAGTAGCTGACCCAGTTTTCAAACTTTTTTTGTCCAGCCAAATATGGCGGCCATTTTGAATTTTTGGCAAAAAAACGCAAAAATAGAGCGATTTCGATGACATTTTTTACCCATAGGGTAGCTCCTCTAAGTAGGTGACCCAGTTTTCAAAAAAATTTTGTCCCGCCAAAAATGGCGGCCATTTTGAATTTTCAAATTTTTCGCAAAAATCGCAAAACACAAAAATGCATGTATCTGGAAAACCGTGTGATTTCAGCAAAACTTTTGACCCACAGGGTATCTGTGAAGACTAGCCTTTCCAAGTTTCAACAAATATTTCAGTTGCCAAAAAATGGTGGCCATTTTGAATTTTTTTTCAAAAATGTAAAGCACAAAAATGTTTGTATTTTGTAAACAGTGCTAGATAGAGCGATTTCGACAAAATTTTTGGACCGTTGGGTAACTCTGCTGAGTAGCTGACTGGTAACTCTGCTGAGTAGCTGACCCAATTTTAAAAAAAATTTTCATCCCACCAAAAATGGTGGCCATTTTGAATTTTTGAATTTTTCACAAAAATTGAAAAACACAAAAATGCTTGTATCTCGAAAACCATGCTAGATAGAGCGAATTTGGCAAAATTTTTGACCCACAGGGTGTCTGTGAAGACTAGCCTTTCCAAGTTTCAACGAATATTTCACTGGCCAAAAACTTTCTTACATAATTAAGCTGCCATTATTTCTGCTTTTTGGGACGCTTTGTTTTTGCTGACTTTGTTTTGCAAGCGATCCTCTAGTTGATCCTAGAGGTTTGTGAAACCAACTTATAGGAAATCATGGGTTGGGAATCTTTTGATGTGGTCAGATTTGACCTTGGACCCCTCCTTTAAGGTCAAATGAGGACAGCCAAACCTAAAAATGCTTATAACTTCAGGAATCTTCAGTTGCTATGTCTTTTATTATTGCTTCTGTATGTTTGCTATGTTCGGGGATACACCGCCGGCTCGCAATAAAGCAAGCAGCATAAGTCTAGTTTCTACTGGTTTCACGTACACCATGCTTATGTTTTGAATTGTGTGTGCAATAACTCAAGAACACTTTTATGGATATCATTCAATCTTAGTGCACACATGTATTTGGCTCAGGAGAGGAACCCTATTTTAAGGTGATCTTATACTCCCAATAATAAATAATAGATCAGAAATTTACCTTTGGACCACCTAATGCCTTCTAGGTCATAAACTGTGTGGTTTATGTGGCTTAGATTTTATTTGGGAACACGTTAATATATTCTTCTTACATAGGCCAAATATCAAGACTTTATGTTAGTGTTGTGGTTGAATGCAAATTTCAAAACCGGTTACCGAAAGCGGAAATTCGGCGAAAAACCGGGTATATTTGATTTATCAAACACAAAGAAATAAGTTTTTAAATGCGTACATGAGACGTAACTCGTATATAAATAAGAACAACTATGGGCTTTTTGAAGACTTTCGAGGACAAAATGGGTGATATATTGATGGAATATTATAAAATACTGTGAAATATTTGTTGTAGTTTAATATTTTGGTAAACTTAAGTTCAAATAATGCCTACATGTGGCGAAACCGGTTTTGGTTACAAGAAAACAAAACGTAACCGGATCAGTGTCTTTCAGTCGGCAAATAGGTTTCTGGTTTACCGTCTTCAACACTACTTTATGTTTTGGTTAAAATTGTGTTAAAGGCCCATGAAGATCATACTTAGGACTTTTTTCTTCCTTTTTCATATATTTTGTCCTGTAATTTGGAAATAGTAATTCTGATGAGTCTCAATCTGTAGTTGATATACCTTTCATGTGTAATATTTGTTGAAAATTTGAGGTTTGTGGCTTTAATTTTAAGGTCACCATAAGGTCTCTAAAGTACCCTAAGTGACCCAATTTGGGATGGTGTACTCGGCATATTTTCTGTCAGTCTTTTCCCGTCAGTATCTCCTTACATATATCTCACTGTGGTGGGGACAATGAGTGGACCTTCTGTTTGCTTATGCAGCAAGGGCTTTAGATAACTGTGGCATTTGTGCTGATGAATAATTTATCATAAATCTGAATATGTGAGTGTTGATATGTGTATGCCTGGGTGTGTATGTTTTTTTTCTGTACATAAGAAAGAAATCTAAAATTCTTGAGATATAAGTGAATCTGCTGAGATCTGATCACAGTATTTTATTATTTCATCTATCTACTAATATATAAAAGGCATACAAGAGTTGCAAAAGTTTTGTGCTGCTATTTCAGAGAGAACTCTATTTTATTATTTCATCTATCTACTAATATATAAAAGGCATACAAGAGTTGCAAAAGTTTTGTGCTGCTATTTCAGAGAGAACTGAAAACTATTTAAATATTTTGAAGAAGGATAAATCTTACGATTTCAGGAAGATTGACAAAAAAAAAAAAAAAATGAGAAAAAAAGGTTTATAATAATTGTGAATCTCACAGAATGGGTGCTTCAAAAATTCCGAATGAATGCCTGTGGCATGAGAGATGGTACGTCTGGGGATATGTTGGCATCGACTCAACACAATCTGGTTATGATTTTGGAGTGAGTTACATGTCTACATGTCATTCAATAGGATGTACCTTTGTAAGATTGTTATGATGCAAATCAACAAGTATGATGTTTACCCGAGTTACAACATGTATTATTTGGACTATTTTTTCCATTTTTCTAAGACAAGTATAAATAAAGGTAAATCTGGTGGATTGGGATGGTTATAGGGGTGCTGGGAGGCTTCTTGTTAAAAAAAAGATTTCTATTTTCACTATACTTTTTCACTAATATTCCTATTTTACTCCTAGTTTTTGACTCCTGAAGTTCCTATTTTCCTACTTTCTGAGACCCACTTTTAACTTGACACCCTGCATTAGACCTACCGGTATTACATTTTGAGAAAAGTAGTTAAAAATTCTGCATTCTGACATTTTTGCTTCTTCAATGACATTACATTTATGCTTTTTGGACATTGCATTTTTATTAGCATCAACACTTTTCTTGTTCAATTATATTTTTGTGGGTTGTGTGTGTTTTAGATAAACTGACCGTTGATTCTGGAAAAGCTTCCCTTTCAAGTAAAACCATATGGGGAGCACTTAGAGGGCTTGAAACATTTAGTCAGATAATTTATGATGAAGAAGGCATGGTAAGTCCATCTTGTAATTTTTTATCAGCTAGTTATAACATCACAAGTTTGTATTTTTTTATTTTTTATTTTAAGTTTTTTTTTTTTTGTTTTTGTTTTTTTTTGGGGGGTGGGGGTGGGGGGGTGGGGGGTGGGGGGGTGTAATTTGTTATTATTTGTAATTTGTGTGAGTTTCATGAATATATGAATATATGTTGCAGGCAATCTGTGTAACCAGGCATTACTTGTAATGACTGGCCATTTCAGTCATTTCGCGAAATGCCTGAAATGTTTAGGCATTTCGCAAAATGCCTAGGCATTTCACGTAATGACTGAAAATGAGCTCTAGGCATTATGCGTAATATCTGAACATAGTTTTGTATCATGTTTGATGATTATTACTAAATTATTTTGATATTATATAGTTTTATCCTTGCTTATGGTATATACAGAGAATATATTTTATGTCCATTCATGAACAACAATAATAGACATGGTATTTTGCTTTAAAATATCTATTTTCAATTTTATTGAAACTGTTTTGTTATCACTAACCATACAAAGTATACAGAAAACATAATAACACATACAAATATAAAATAATGTGACCAGTAATGTTTCAAAAAAGTGGCACAATTGACCAAGACATGTATAGTATATTGTGTTAGCATTAACAGAGTTAATGTCATTATATAATAATACATTGTTGTGTGAACAAACTCAGTAAACTTTATATAACTGTTCTAAAATATCAAAACAGAGAATCTGTCTTCACATTTATCATTATACTTCTTTGTAACTGGTAACTAATTTCAGATCCTCACTCCTTTTTGTAGTATACTACTCTTTGGTGTCAGAACTTTCTTATCTACTTCATATTTCTTTAATAGCTCAGTTTTAAAGTTCTCTTCAAATGTTTTACTGAGTAATGTATCAGTAATCTGTCTTGTCAGGAAATGATATCAGTTATTTAAAGCAAAAATACTGCTCTCAAGAATTATTTTTCAGGTTCTTGCACTTTTGATGTTTTGTCATACAATATGTTATTGTCATGTATCAAAGCTGCTAGTACCTTTCATTGGGAGTTGTCGGTGGCATTTGTGCAGAATACTCACTTAAGTCAAACAAGCTGAGTGTTTAGATGCTAAAAAGGTTGGGGAGTCCTAATTGCAGTTAAGCTTGTTTCATCTCATAGGATTAACATAAAAGTTTTCTGTATTTGTTTCATATAATTAAAGAAGCACCTCACATAACAAGACCAGAAAACATATTCTTTTGAAACAAAATAAAAACAATTGGATGGCCTTCTTACAACTGAATGAAAAGAGTTATGAAAGATATGACTATTGTTGATAATATTGCAAAACTGCTCATTCATTTATTCAATTATGCAAAAAAAGTCTAAGAGATGTCAAAATGTACCTTAATTCAAATCATACAGTTAAAACTATAGCTTGAATTGCTTCAATCAGCAAGAAATAATACATCATATCAAAATTTAAAAAATAAAAATGGTCACATGGACTGCTTGAAATCTCAAACCAAAGTTTAAGTATTTGATATAATTAAAGAAGCCACACCCCATATAACAACATACGAGGATGTACCAAGAACTAAAAAATTGTTTGAACATGGTGCTATTTGTACAAGTAAATGAGAGTAAGTATGAAATGCATCATTATTAATATTATGTAGTAAAACTGTTTATTTACTCACCAAATGCAAAAATGTATGATATTTGTCAAAATATAGTTTCATTAATTGTCATACAGTTAAAACTACATCTTGAATTGGTTATATCAAGAAATAATCATATTCTATCAAAAATATACTTTAAAAAGATCATTACACAGATTGCCTGAAATCTCAAATACTTGTTTAGGCAACCTGTGTACCATTGAACCTTATATTTCAGTCATTACGTGAAATCCCTAGGCATTTCGCGAAATAGCTAAACTGTTTAGGCATTTCGCGAAATGACTGAAATGTTCAGTCATTACGCATAATGCCTGGTTACACAGATTGCCTGTAACATATATACTGGTTGTACTTTGTAAGTAGGAACCATGGGCACTAAGACTATAAAACGAATTGTTACAAATGCCATAGTCTTCACCTAAGAGAGGTGTATTTATGTGATGCTATGTGATATAGGAGGCAAATAAGTGGAGCCTGCTATTTTGTCTGGGCTATCTCAAACAAGCAATACATCAGATCAAGTTAATTTTCAAGATCAAAGTTTAGATTTTACCTCCCATTAACTAGAGATGGGTCGGTAGGCCCAGTGTAAAAGAAAATAGTTCCCCCCCACCATGAAAATTTCTCCCCCCACCTGTGATAATTATCAAAGTTTATTAATATTTTCATATTATCTTCATTTAAACAGTGTATAAAGAATATAAGGGAAGTTAATAATTTCTGCAATATAAAAGCAACATAAAGGGTAAAAAAATGCAGATTACAAAACATATAACCTGTTTATGTTAACAGTATGTTACAGATTACAGACATTGATCGCACTTTAGATTCTGCTATAAGCAGGCTGTTTTTTTTTTTTTTTTTTTTTTTTTTTTGAACATATTTTTTGCATTTTTTATGATCTGTTGTTTGGCTGCCTATATAAACAGTCTATTTCAATTAAAAATGTCCTTTCTTCAAGAGTGGTTACTTTACAGTCAGTTGTTGGAAATGGACACATTTCACCCTAGTAGGCAATGATCAAGTACAGGTCTGCATAATGAGTTTCATGAATTTGTATTATTGTATCCACCGGATAGCATCCGGTGGATACTATGGATTACGCATGAGTATGCCGCCGCCGCAGTGTGTAGAGATGTTTATAGGTAGGAATATTTTTAGCCTCATTTTGAAAAACAAGATGGCCGCCACGGGCGTTTTTCGACTCTCAGCAAGGAGTTTTGTTGGCCCTCTAGAACAAAGGACATTATAGGTAGAGATCTCAAATTTGCAGGATCTGTTCATCATTACAAAATCTTGACTGGAAATATTTTTGGCCTCATTTTGAAAAACAAGATGGTCGCCACAGGCGTTTCTTTTCAATCATAAAAAGTGGTTATATCTCCCTTATTATTGGTTCTAGAGGTTTGCAATGTGGAACCTACCAATAGGAAATCATGGGCTGCGAATCTTTTGATGTGGTCGGATTTGATCTTTGGCCCCTCCTTCATGGTCAAGTGATGGTAGCCAAACTTAAAAGTGCTAATAACTCACTTATTATTGGTCCTAGAGGTTTGGGATGGTAAAGCAACTTATAGGAAATCGTTTGCTGGGAATCTTCTGGTGTGGTCAGATTTGACCTTGGGTCCATCCTTCAAGGTCAAACGAGCATAGCCAAACTTAAAAGTGGTTATAACTCGCTTATTATTGGTCGTAGAGGTTTGGGATGGTAAACCAACCTATAGGAAATCATGGCCTGGGAATCTTCTGGTGTGGTTGCATTTGACCTTGGGCCCCTCCTACAAGGTCAGATGAGGATAGAGAAACTTAAAGGTGGTTATAACTCACTTATTATTGGTCGTAGAGTTTTGCAATGTGAAACCAACCTATAGGAAATCATGGGCTGCGAATCTTTTGATGTGGTCGCATTTGACCTTGGGCCCCTTCTTCAAGGTCAAACAAGGGTAGCCAAACGTAAAAGTGGTTATAACTCGCTTATTATTGGTCCTAGAGGTTTGTGATGGTAAACCAACCTGTAGGAAATCATGGGCTGCGAATCTTTTGATGTGGTTGGATTTGACCTTTGGCCCCTCCTTCAAGGTCAAATGAGGGTAGCCAAACTTAAAAGTGCTAATAACTCGCTTATTATTGGTCCTAGAGGTTTGGATTGGTAAACCAACCTATAGGAAATCATGGGCTGGGAATCTTCTGGTGTGGTCACATTTGACCTTGGGTCCATCCTTCAAGGTCAAATGAGCATAGCCAAACTTAAAAGTGGTTATAACTCGCTTATTATTGGCCGTAGAGGTTTGGGATGGTAAACCAACCTATAGGAAATCATGGCCTGGGAATCTTCTGGTGTGGTCAGATTTGACCTTGGGCCCCTCCTACAAGGTCAGACGAGCATAGCCAGACTTAAAAGTGGTTATTACTTGCTTATTATTGGTCCTAGAGGTTTGCAATGTGAAACCAACCCATAGGAAATCATGGCCTGGGAATCTTCTGGTGTGGTCGGATTTGAACTTGGGCCCCTCCTTGAAGGTCAAACGAGGATAGGGAAGCTGAAAAGTGGTTATAACTCACTTATTATTGGTCCTAGAGGTTTGCAATGTGAAACAAACCTATAGGAAATCATGCACTGCGAATCTTTTGATGTGGTCGGATTTGACCTTGGGCACCTCCTTCAAGGTCAAATGAGGATAGGCAAACTTAAAAGTGCTTATAACTTGCTTATTATTGGTCCTAGAAGTTTGCAATGTGAAACCAACCTTGGGCCCCTGCTTCAAGGTCAAATGAGGGGAGCCGAACTTAAAAGTGCTTACAACTTGTTTATTATTGAAAAATGCTGTTTATCTTCGAAACTATATTTGTTGGCCTTTTCAGGTGGATACATCTTGCATCTGGCCACAGTTACTGTGCATGCAAAAATACATTGTACTTTGTTTCAAATTTAACCTTTTAACTACCATTTATAATGTTAACATAATACTTGCCTCAGCAATAACAGTATTTATATCTTGTGTAAACCTTTGTAGCTGTTAGTTAAAATGTGAATTGTATGTATAGCTTCAGATAAATAACTCCATCATTGAAGACTCCCCAAGATTTTCGCACAGAGGTGTGTTACTTGACACAAGCAGACACTTCTTACCAAAAGAAGTGATTCTTCAGAATTTGGTGAGCCCATCATTATATCTCTCTGGCCCACTGGGTGGGATATTATAAATTGTCCTTTGTGTGCAAGTACATATGTTGATGCATTGGTGAATCAATCTCTGTATGTTCAGACGCACACATATATCTTTAAAATAAGGGGTTGTGGGATATTTTTCTTATTTAAATTTTGTTAATTTCTCATTTCCTCCATATTTTGCTGTTTTTGCAGACCTAGATCCATAGCTAATTGAGTATTAGCACTGCTAGCTACTTCGACCAAATTGTTTATAGCTGTAAAATTATTGCATTTAGAGCTGCATTTAAAGCGTATCATTGAAGTTTGTTGCTCAGTTACTTTTACTTACTCTGTAGCCTGTACCATCAAGGAGCATTAGCTATCTCCAGTTCTTAAAACTCTTCTAAGTGGGCAGCTTGCAGTTATGTTCAAAACTGCATGTGTGTGTATCATGGAGAAGTTTTAAAGCTGTAGATTGATAGTTTACTAAGCAATAGCCCACTTTCACATTCCACCATTCTATTCTATTCTTCTATAGTGCTTAATCTCTGCCAAGGCAGACTCTAAGGCGTGACACCAAGTCCAAATTCAATAATCGCCATTCCAGAGACATAGCCAGGTCGACACCATTAGATAAATCACTTCTAATTACATACACTATTAAATATAGAGCATTTTTCAAATATATTTTGCACCTACTTTCTGATGTATTGTGTCATGGCAAAGTTTCATAGGTATAGCTCTTTAAGTAACTAAGTAGTAGCTATTTTGATGTAAAAGTTAACTTGGAGCTGCTCTATTAATACTTCCTGTCTTCTTATTGTGCTTATGATGGCTTCTTCTCATGCAACTCTCTTGAGAATGCAGTATAAGCCACTTCAGCTGTTGATAATTACTCTGACAATGATAATACCACACTGATGGTCTTGTTTGCTGTTATTTTGCAGCTTCTGAAAATGTGACAAATTCAGATTCTTATCATTTTGGATTTTAACAACATGAATAATGGTATATCAGATAGAATTTTTAATTCTTCCATAATCTCATCAATCTACTAAATTTTCCCGATTAATATCACTCAATTTTTGTCTGTATGTCTACTAACATACCAGAAGATGTAAAATTGAAATCTTTTTAGGAAGGGTAGTGACCAAAGATTGTGTTTAAATTCAGTTGATCTTTATTGTAGGATGCCATGGCATATAACAAATTGAATGTGTTCCACTGGCACATTGTGGATGATCAGTCATTTCCTTATGAATCAGTCATGTTTCCAGAACTGAGTCGAAAGGTAATACAATATCCTTTTTATTGTTATTGCTTGTAATAATGCTCATTTTCAGTTACAAATGACTTGGAGATAAAACTGTAGCTTGATGTTTTAGGCAGACGTCTATATTTGAATGAATACAAAGGGAATTTAAAGGAGAAACATTTTCTTGAGGCAAGAACATTTATTAATTAGCAACTCATCTCACATATTTGCATATTTAATTATCTTATTTGTTTGTAGTTAGCAAGAGTTTACTGCAGGAGGGTTTTCCCCAATAATTATATCCCCAGACGAAAGTCGGGGATATATTGGATTCAGGTCCGTCGCGCCGCCGCCGCCGCCGTAGAAATTTCCTTGTGGACGCGATAACTCAAAAACAAATTAATATTTTTTTTTCAAACTTGGTACACATGTTAAGGGTGCCCAAAGGAAGATCCCTATTTTAAGGTGACCTTAAACTCCCAGTAAAAAAGAACTTATGGCCACCTTAAGGTCAGAAATTGCACTTTTGGCCACTTAGAGCCCTGTAGGTCACAAACTATGATGCTCAGCTGGCTGAAATTTTACCTGACAACACATTAATATGTTCTTAGTACATGTGCCGAAAATCATGACTTTAAGTTGAGGAGAAAATTGTGTTTGAGGCCCATAAATACCCCCACTTAGGGATTTTTTGCTATACTTTACACATATTTTGCCCTATAATTTGGAAGTGATAATTCTGATGAGTCTCAAACTGCGCTAGGTATAACTTTGATATGTAATCCTTGTCTGTAGAAAATTTTAGGGCTGTAGGTTTACCCAAAGGGGTCGACTTAAGGTCTCAAAAGTGCCCACAGAGACCCAATTTATGCACTTTTTGCCACTTTCAAGCACTGTAGCTTTCAAACTATGTCTCTCATCTAAGTTAAATATCATCTGGGAATATATCTATGTGTTTTCTTATATGTGCCCCAACATTTAGGCCTTTAATAGACAGTTAACCTGTGTATCAGGACCATAAACACCCACCCGAGTGACCCTTATAAGACATTTTTCACATCTTTTTCCCTGTAAACTTGGAAATGGTAAGTCTGAGAAGTTTCAAACTGTATTAGATATATATTCTATGTGTAATCTTAGTATGTAACAGATTTTAAGTCTGAAGCTTTAATTTTGAAGGTCAAATTGAGGTCTCTAAAAGGCTCCCAAAGACCCAATATTTGGACTTTTTGCTACTTTTAAGCCCTGTGACTGTCAAACTATGTGACTGATAGAGCTCAAATCCTATCTGAGAAGATATTAGTATGTTATTTTTATATGTGCCAAAAATTAAGGCTTTAAGAAGACATTTAACCTGTGTATGATGACCATAAATCCCCACCCGAGTGACCATTTTTAGACATTTTTCACATATTTTTCCCTGTAACTTGTAAATGGTAAGTCTAAGAAGTTTCAAACTGTATTAGATGCATATTCTATGTGTAATCTTAGTATGTGACAAATTTTAAGTCTGAAGCTTTAATTTGAAGGCTACATTTAGGTCTCTAGAAGGCCCCATAAAGACCCAGTATTTGGACTTTTTGCCAATTTTAAGGCCTGTGACTGTTAAACTATGTGACTGATAGAGCTGAAATCTCATCTGGGAATACATTATTATGTTCTTTTTACATGTGCCAAAAATCAAGGCTTCAAGTAGACATTTAACCTGTGTATGAGGACCTTAAACACCCACCTGAGTGACCCTTTTAAGACATTTTTCACATATTTTGCTCTGTAACTTGGAAATGGTAAGTCTGAGAAGTTTCAAACTTTATTAGATACATATTCTATGTGTAATCTTAGTATGTAACAAATTTTAAGTCTGAAGCTTTAATTTGAAAGCCACATCGAGATCTCTAAAAGGCCCACAATGACCCAATATTTGGACTTTTTACCACCTTTAAGCCCTGTAACTGTTAAACTATGTGATTGATGGAGCTGAAATCCCATCTGGGAATGCATTATTATGTCCTTTTTTACATATGCCGAAAATCAAGGTTTTTAGTAGACATTTAACCTGTGTATGAGGGCCATAGACACTCGCCCAAGTGCCTTTTTTGACATTTTTTCCGTATTTTGCCCTGTTATTTGGAAATGCTTAGTGTGACAAGTCTTAAACTGTATTATATATAATTTTTGTTTGTTATGTATGTCCCCCAAAAAGTTTCAGATCTGTAGTTTAATTGCTAAGGTCTCTTTAACAATTGTAAAATGCCCACAGAAACCCAATTTATGGATATTATGCCACTTTAAAGCCCAGTAACTGTCAAACGACATGGGTTATAGAGCTGAAATCTTTGAATTTTTAAAAGGAAATGCCTGTCTATTTAAATTTTGAATATTAATAATGTTATGGCTATCTTAGTCTTTTAAGAACTTATTTTTGTGTGTTATACCTCTGCTTGCTGAGTTTTTCACTTTTTAAAATGAAACTGGTTAAACATATTCAAGTAGACAAAATGGACACTTTAAGTGAGCTTTAAGTCCCAATATTAATGAAATTATATCCTTATGTAGTAAAACTAGGGGATTTTTAACCCTCAACTAGCCCAGTTTTATTCAACTTGCCTCAGTTAATTTTGGCACAGCTCCTACAGTTATGAACTCATTTCAGTTGATAATCACATACTTAAAATTCTTAATTCTTTTTGTATTTGAGTACCCCTTTTATATAGATTGTTTGTTTACCATTTATGCTCAACCCACATCCCCCACCCGGATTCCCCCCACCCACCTCTGGGACCTCCAGCTATATTGGGTGACACTAAATAAACAAAGGTATTTAATGATATCAGATGAGAAACAAAGAACTCAATGGGGTTGCAGATCTTGTGTAATAGTGAGAGAGGTGTGGAGAAGGGGAGAGGGGTGGGGGTGGGAGGTGGTGGGCTTCATTACATATAACACAAAGGGGAGTCAGAACTGAGATTGTGTCACATATTTAGGTTGCATATATATGGACCACATATATAGGTATAGAGGAAATGAATAACTGAAAACAATTTGCAAATTCTAAAAATAATATAATAAAATAATAATATAAATAATTTTTTTTTAAATAATATTTTATTTGTGAACAAATATAGACACAGATATGCGCTTTTGGGATTATGAATTTTAGAATGGACATTGAATCATCAATCATTTAAATACTTTGAAGGAAGATTGAAAAATATGATGAGTTGAGTTAAAAATAATATTTTATTTGTCAACAAATATAGAAACAGATATGCTCTTTTGGGATTATTATTTTAGAATGGACATTCAATCATCAATCATTTAAATACTTTGAAAATAGGTTTAGAGTTATCATTGCAGGAAGATTGAAAATATAATTTGAGTTATGTATTCGGCGTCTGGGGATACACCATCTTCCTTGGGGAGATATAAACAGAGTAGATTGATGTGCTGAAGTTCATATAATAATGAGTAATTATGTTTTAAAAAATTTCCGATCAAAACCTGTGGCGTGAGTGATGACCTGTCTGGGGATATGTTGGCGCCGAGTTGGCCCAATCTAGTTCTTTAAAGGTGTATCTTCTTTATAGATTTCTATCCATGCTGCTTTTATTTTATAGGGTGCATATAATCCTTATACACATGTGTATTCACAAGCTGATATACATGAAATTATTGAATACGCAAGGATGAGAGGAATTCGTGTTGTTCCTGAATTTGATTCACCAGGTTGGTAGATTAGTGATATTTCTGAATTTGACTTGCAAGGTGAGTAGATCGTGTTTATCCCGAATTTTGCTGCATGACGGTTGCCTATCGGAATGGATTTCTTTCCTTAAAGTTATTTTTTGTTTGGAGCGTTCCAGTTCTTTAGAGTTTTGTTTATATAGTGTGCCAAAATTAATTTTAAAGTTGTGTTTAAGACTACAGTATTTACAGTAACTTTTAATTGTGTAACAGGGCATTCTCTCTCCTGGGGTCAGGGTCAGGCCAATTTGCTCACCAAATGCTACAAAGGAACTGAGCCAAATGGAGAATATGGACCTATTGACCCCACCATGAATACAACCTACACTTTCCTGAAACAATTTATGAAAGAACTGACCACTGTTTTCCCAGACAAATACATTCACCTGGGAGGTGATGAAGTGTCATTTGCTTGCTGGTAAGTGTATCCCAGTCTTTTTGTAATGTCACTACATAGTCTTCTCATTAAATTTAATTTAATTGGCAGTCAATATATTGTGCAAGCTATTGTGTTGTTTATTTGGCCTTGACAAAAAAAACCCACAGTGTTTTGATATTTGTAATAAAAAGTAGTGTTTTGCTTTGGTGCTTATGGCAAATATTAATATGTACAGAAAATAAATTTTGATTGTTAATATTCCAGAGGAAAATCAAAGATATAAAATATTTTGTTTGTATTTTCTACAAATAGTTTGTAATCATATTATTTTTATTTTGTTTTCTTTTTAAATACATGTCATTAAATCTTCTTTAAAAGGCAAAGCAATCCAGCCATTGCAACCTTTATGGAAAAAATGGGTTTCGCTAAAGATTATGCCAAACTAGAGGAGTACTACATGCAACAGTAGGTATCTGTTTGGAGGTAACATTTTTTGTGTATTGGATGTGGTGTTTTATTGCGTAAAATAGCCTTACCTTATCCTCACAAATGCTTACTTGGTTTTGTGGAGGCAAAACGCGGCGACCAACAAGAATATTTAAAAATTATTCTTGTTAGAGAGGTGAACCCCGTAGTTAGTGATAGGTGCGCATGCGCACAACACATTGTCGGTTGGACTTTGTCGAGAGATCCTCATTCAATTTTTGGTCGTCGAGGAGGCAACACGTGAAGCTTTTTCAACTCTGCCCTATTCCTAGACGGCAGATGCGTTCTTTTAGACTTCATAGAGTTCGTGCTAAGAAGAAAGAAGTTTAAGACTTCCTATTCTACAGATCTGAAGTACAATATTTCTTGCTGAGGGTTGAGTAATCCATGACAGCATTCTTAGATCCCCCTTGGCTGTATAACAGTCTTTGGTAGAGGATCTACGACAGAAGATTCTTCAATTTGTTAGTTCAAGCTACCTACCTCATCATTTATGAGGGATCTCCAACAGAAGTCTTTGAATTGGCCACATTTTCCTGAAAATGGCAGCATTAAGAGGCCTGCTGCGATTGAAAAACAGCTAGCAGTAGAAGATCTACTAGAGTTTGCTTTTCCAACACCAGATGTCATTTAGATTTGATAGCTGGTCAGATTAGAATTCGTTTTCTGGGGTTAGTAATTAAACCTCCAGAACGCTAGTAGCCTCTCCACTTGGTAGACAGACAGAGGGTGACCCTTCATCTTGGAGGAAAAGATATACTTCAGATCGTCCAATGGCAAATCCCTTTCATGAAGTCCTGGTGGATTTTTATGAAAGAATGCAGCAGTAACCTTTCATTTTCTACAAGATCTACTGCACAAGTTTACCAATGTTTGCTTTCAACCTATTTACCAAGCATCAAGATGGTTAAGTTCCTCCATTGCCTTGTCTTTATTCTACAACTGGCTGGTGGACCATTTATTACTTCATTATAGAGAAGATAATACATATGCTTTCCCACCAATATTCTCAATGAAATAGGGGATTCTGGTGTAGTAGAAGAAATAACTATAAATTGCTGGTTTAAGTGGAAATATTATTGCCATCTCAGAGTTGTGCAGTTTTTGAATGGGTACTATGTAGCCCTCCAATCGAAACTCCCCTTTCATGTAGCTCTACTGCAGGTGCTACAGACAGGAAAACAATCCGCCATGTTGCTGATAATATTGTCTTACATTTACTATGTTCATTTACACTCAATTTATTCTGTAAATGACTACAAGTCGCTGGATTTTCTCAGTAAATTGGTACTTCTATCATATCTGACACAAAGGTGCTTCTTATGGATGAAAATATTGTTTTGTTTATCAAGACATAGATCGTTGATGTGCTATGTGCTTTATAAGTGTACAGTACGGATAGGCTGCACCAGGAGTTCTTCTCTATTCAAGGAAGTTAAACAGCATTGGGCAAGGTTAGTCCATGGATAGATGACCATTCCTGGCATTTTCTTTGCATTAATCCCACAATATCTTTGGCCAGTAGGGATCTCTGTGTCCTCAACATGCGTTTGTCCCTCCAAGCTGTGAAATGGAGTTGACAAATTTTATTAAGAAACTCGGTCACAAAAGGTTAATGACCAGTTTCAACAGATCTCCGTACCAAATACAAGGGTTGTGCAAATCTTGAGAAGGTTTATCGAATAATATTCCAGTCGAATCCGCCCATGTCTGTACATCCCATAATTTAAAGCGGTTACAGACAGGAAAAACATGGCTACCTAAGAGTGTCGCAAATGCTTCAAAAGGCACAATTTGCTACCTCAAGGATTGCACAACTCCAGGTTTTACAGTAGATTATTTCTTGTACCAGAACCCGGCAATAAATGGCGCCCTGTGATAGATCTCAGTGTCCTGGACAAATTCCTGTTAGTTCCAAATTTTAAAATGGGGACAGCAGTGATATTCGGAAACTCGGTCATAAAAGGAGAATGGCTAGTTTCGATAGACCTGAAAGATGCGTTCTTTTACGTGCGCATACACCCAGATTCATAACATTGGCTATGTTTCCATGTAGACAAACAAACGTATCACCTCAAAGTACTGCCATTGCGGTTGGCGACTGCACCCTTATCGTTCACGCGGATTGTAAAAGAAGCAAAGCTCATTCGTCAGTCTCGCGGAATTTGAGTTCACCAATACCTGGACGACTGGTTGTTAAGAGCAAATACCAGACACCAGTGTCAGCTCCAGACAAAAGAACTCGTCCATACGATTCAAGAACTCGGCTTTGTGATAATTTTAGAAAAATCAGAGCTCAAAACTACAATCGACTTTCTGGGTTTCCATTTCGAGTTGATACAGGGAAAAGTCTTTCCAACCGAAAATAAGTTGAAAATTCTAGAAAATCTGTTCAGGACATGGAGATCGCATCACAAACAACCCCAAGGTTTCTTATGTCCCTGATGGGTGTACAAGCATCCCTAGAAAAGACAATACCAATGGGTCGGTTACATATGCGCCCTTTCCAGTGGTACCTAAAAACAAACTGGCAGTATCCCCAGTCACTAGACCTGAAGATTCCTGTTTCAAACTTTCTGAAAAGTCATCTTCAGTGGTGGAAAGATCCAAAAAATCTAAAAAATGGGTTATCCTTTTCATCCACAGGAACACAATACCCTTATTTTCACAAATGCATAAAATCAAGGTTGGCGAGCTCATTTAGAAAACATGACAGTCAGTGGCAATTGGACAGATCAAGAAATTGCTTCATATCAATGTCCTTGAGTTAAAGGCAGTGTTTCTGGCCTTAAAAGAGCTTTCAAAACAAATTCTGGACAAAAGTGTTCTGATAGCAACACACAATGCTACTGTAGTCAGTTATCTGAGCAAACAAGAGGGAACACACTCTTGGGACATGTGTCTCCTGGTTTGGCGCATCATGGCCTACTGCAATCCTCGAAACATACTCATAAGAGCCAGACACATTCAGGGTTGCCTCAATGTCATAGTCGACAGTCTCTCCAGGAAAGACAAATAATTCAGACAGAATGGTCTCTTCATTCTCAAATATTCAGTCTAATTTGGCTTAGTCTAGTACACACCAATGGTGGACATGTTTGCCACCAAATTGGATCACAAACTACCAATCTATGTCTCACCAGTCCCAGATGCAAATGCTATGAACATAGATGCATTGAAAATCTCCTGGGAGGGTCTGGACGGCTATGCCTTTTGTCCTGTAGCACTTATACCAAAAGTGATACAGGGAATGAACACCTACAGGTGCAAGATGATAGTAGTTGCACCAGGGTAGCCCAGAATGCTTTGGTTTTGGGATCTAGTGAATCTGTCAACCAAACCTCCATTACTTCTATCTCACTGGCCTCATCAGTTAAAGCAACCATTCAGTGAGAAGTTCCATCAGAATCTCATGTATCTAATTCTGCATGTTTTGGCACCTAGACACCTCAGAATCACTTGAATCATTCTCTGAGCAGGTGACAGATAGAATTAAGGCACCTCAAAGACCCTCATCTAGAAGAATCTGAGTTAAGGTGGTCCATTTTTTGGACTCTGGTGCCAACAGAATCAGGTGGTCAGCTCAGAGCCTACTATCTCAGCAGAATTTTGAATCACTTATTTGCTATTAGAATCTGAAGCCTGCCACTACTGCTGGCTATAGGGCTGCCATAGCTGATCATTTTGGCCAGGAGGTTAGCAAATGTTTTGAATCTGAACAGACTTATTGCGAGCTTTTATTGGATAAGCCTGGGATCTGTCTTTAGTCCTCATGGCTTTGACTAAGGCCCCTTTTGAGCCTCTAAAGGATGAATCCTGCCACAATTGCTGGCTATAGAACTGCAATAGCTAATCTTTGGGATATGTTGGCCAGGAAGGGAGCAAGAGTTTACACTTGAATAGACTTCTTGTAAGCTTTCACAGGGACAAACCCATTGCAAATAGGGGTATTCCCTCTTGAGACCTATCTTTGGTTCTTTTGTCTTTGACTTTTGACCTTTGAAGGTTGCCAGTCGTAAGATTTTGGCTTTCAAGACTGTTTTCCTGATGACTTTGGCATCTTGCAAAAGGAGGGGGGAGGTGCATGCTTGGGCATATTCTTCCCTCAGACACAAAACCTCACTGGAAGGAGATCACTATTTCTCCTCCTCCTGCCTTCTTAGCAAAGGATCAGTTAGCTTCTGACTGCCCAGATTTGCTCTAACCAGTGGTCATTCTAGCTCTTAAACCTTTTTTGGGCTCAGACTTGACTGAGGATATGACTTCATGCCCTGCCAGAGCACTTAGATACTATCTAGACAGAACTAGTGCTTTAAGGAAGGGAAAGAATCTCTTGTTTATATCCTTTAAGGAAGGCTTTGACAGAGATTTCATGAGAGGCTGATCTTCTTGGATCAGAGAGTCTGTCTTATTGGCTATCAGTCATCCAATTTTGATACACAGGACCTACAGGTTAAGGCCCATAATGTTAGGTCCATGTCTGCTTCTTTAGTATTCAAGGATGGGTGTCCCTAGAGCAGATTTTAGGCTCCTGCCATTGGAAGAGCCACAACACATTTTCTACCTTTTAAGCTGTGTCTTGGCAGTCCACAGACCAAACAGATTACAGTTAGGCCCAGTGGTTTCTGCTCAGCATGTGATTGCTTTGAGTATGTTCTTGAGTATTTCATATGGCTTACATACTTTACTCTTCCTTCCATACCAGTTTCTTGTATGGACATATGTCTTCTTCTGTGGCAGATGGCCTCATGACTGTATTTTGTAAATCACAGAAGCCAGCTTGGGGTGCCTTCTTGCTGGATGGCAGCTCCCAGCTCGAGGGACCCAGGAAGCCATTCCCCACCACACAGTTATGGGTGATGGTTTAGATATAGGACAACTTTATGCTACATGGGACAAGTGTCAACTACAACAGTACATCATGAATATTCATGAGGTTACCTATCATTACTTATCTTTACAGATATTTTACAGTAATGGAAAATTCTGTTGTAGCATACTTAAGCTTATCTTATCCTCTCTATCAAATGCTTCCATGGTGAACCCCATAATCTATTAACAGGGAGGTTACAAAACAAACCCCTCCTCCTGTTATGGTTGGAATCAAGCATTTGTGAGGATAAGGTAAGGCTATTTTACGCAATAAAATGTAACAAATTTTATTGTAATTTAACTTTTTGTAAGTTAAATACTTACCTTATCCTCACAAGGACAGACCCACCCTTCCTCCCCTCAGAAGTTTGTTTTCATAGGGGACCAAAAATTAAATGAGGATCTCTCGACAAAGTCCAACCGACAATGTGTTGTGCGCATGCGCACCTATCACTAACTACGGGGTTCACCTCTCTAACAAGAATAATTTTTAAATATTCTTGTTGGTCGCCGCGTTTTGCCTCCACAAAACCAAGTAAGCATTTGTGAGGATAAGGTAAGTATTTAACTTACAAAAAGTTAAATTACAATAAAATTTGTTACAATTCACTTCACAGTTATTTGCATTTTTGCCTTTCTATTGGTAGTTTAATCTGTTGACAAAGAAGTGAATAGGGAATATTGCTTTATGTTTGCCCTGGGTATGCTATTTTTCTGATTTATTATGCTTTTACTTTTCTCAATAAAATCATAACTTTATTTTATTGTATTAAATTTTGCATGTTCATGTAAGCAGAAACTATCACTGTAAATTTTTCTCTGAATTGTGGTGACTTTGTGTAGTTAAATTTGAACAAGTTTTGAGAAGGTTATAGTACAACAGCTGTACACCTTCTCATTAAAATTCACATTTATTACAAAGTTGATTGACATTTATTACAAAGTTAAATCAAGCAATGTGATATAATTGTAGGCTGTTGAACATTGTTGGTGGATATGGCAGTGAATATATTATTTGGCAGGAAGTCATTGACAATGGTGTTAAGGTACATGGTTTTCATCTCATCACCCTGTTCTTAGTTTTGCTTTGTTCTTAATACTTTCTATACTACATTTATTTTATCCCATCCTGTATTTTGTATTTACTTTTTAATATTTATTGAGGACAAAATTCTTGATGCTCTGAGACATGATAAATTTATTAGTAAAGTAGACTCTGTATAAATAGAACCAGTGTAAGTCAAGATAATGAATAAATAGAATTAAGCTTGCGGGACGCTTGTTTGTGTATGGGAGACCTTCAGGCTCCGCCGGCTCTGCCGGCTCCGCCGGCTCCGCATTTCGTTTTCCTTATAACTCTGTAACCGTTAGGCGGATTCTTTTCAAATTTGGCAGGTTTAGGCAGTAGCCTTGGGGAATTTTTTTGAATATGCTGCAGTGACATTTCAACCCATCAGAGAGGTCACATGACCAAAAATGTCTTTTTTCGATGGGGAAGCTTGTCCGGATGATAACTTAAAAGGAATTTTATCAATTCACCTGAAACTTGGCAAATACATTCATTCTATTAAAATCTGGAAATCATTAGATTTTGGCATTGATTGGTTAAGAAATGGCTGAGTAATTAATGATTAATTAATCATTACGAATTTTCCAAATAAGGAAAACACAAAAATGCTTATATCTCGAAAACCGTGCTAGATAGAGCGATTTCGACAAAATTTTTGACCCACAGGGTATCTCTGCGGAGTAGTTTTCCCAATATCCAAAAAATTTTTGTCTCGCCAAAAATGGCGGCCATTTTGAATTTTCGAATTTTTCGCAAAAATTGCAAAACATAAAAATGCTTATATCTCGAAAACCCTGCTAGATAGAGCGATTTTGATGAAATTTTTGACCCACAGGGTATATCTACAGAGTAGCCATGCCAATTTTCAAAAAAATTTTGTCTCGCCAAAAATGGCGGCCATTTTGAATTTTCGAATTTTTCGCAAAAATTGCAAAACATAAAAATGCTTATATCTCGAAAACCCTGCTAGATAGAGCGATTTTGACGAAATTTTTGACCCACAGGGTATCTCTGGAGAGTAGCCATGCCAATTTTCAAAAAAGAAATTGCTCGCAAAAAATGGCGGCCATTTTGAATTTTCTTCGAATTTTTCACAAAATTGCAAAACATAAAAATACTTATATCTCGAAAACCGTGCTAGATAGAGCGATTTCGACGAAATTTTTGACCCACAGGGTATCTGTGCAGAGTAGCCATGCCAATTTTCAAAAAAATTTTGTCTTGCCAAAAATGGCGGCCATTTTGAATTTTTGCGCAAAAATTGCAAAACACAAAAATGCTAGTATTTCGAAAACCGTGCTACATAGAGCGATTTCGACGAAATTTTTGATCTTCAGGGTATCTCTGCAGAGCAGCTATCCCAAAGAGCTTTCACTTGGTGAAGTTTCAGACCCACAGCTAATTGCTCACCTACTCAAAATGAGTAAGTGCGAATTACCTCTAAAAGTATTGCAGATAGCCAATTTTTCTCAAATAACTCATTCACCTACTTTTGGAAGAGCTTTCACTTGGTGAAGTTTCAGACCCATAGCTAATTACTCACCTACTCAAAATGAGTAAATGCGAATTATCTCTAAAAGTATTGCAGATAGCCAATTTTTCTCACATAAATCATTCACCTACTTTTGGGAGAGCTTTCACTTGGTGAAGTTTCAGACCCATAGCTAATTACTCACCTACTCAAAATGAGTAAATGCGAATTATCTCTAAAAGTATTGCAGATAGCCAATTTTTCTCAAATAAATCATTCACCTACTTTTGGGAGAGCTTTCACTTGGTGAAGTTTCAGACCCATAGCTAATTACTCACCTACTCAAAATGAGTAAATGCGAATTATCTCTAAAAGTATTGCAGATAGCCAATTTTTCTCAAATAACTCATTCACCTACTTTTGGGAGAGCTTTCACTCTGTGAAGTTTCAGACCCATAGCTAATTACTCACCTACTCAAAATGAGTAAATGTGAATTATCTCTAAAAGTATTGTAGATAGCCAATTTTTCTCAAATAACTCATTCACCTACTTTTGGCAGAGCTTTCACTTGGTGAAGTTTCAGACCCATAGCTAATTATTCACCTACTCAAAATGAGTAAATGTGAATTATCTCTAAAAGTATTGCAGATAGCCAATTTTTCTCAAATAACTCATTCACCTACTTTTGGGACAGCTTTCACTCTGTGAAGTTTCAGACCCATAGCTAATTACTCACCTACTCAAAATGAGTAAATGCAAATTATCTCTAAAAGTATTGTAGATAGCCAATTTTTCTCAAATAACTCATTCACCTACTTTTGGCAGAGCTTTCACTTGGTGAAGTTTCAGACCCATAGCTAATTACTCACCTACTCAAAATGAGTAAATGCGAATTATCTCTAAAAGTATTGCAGATAGCCAATTTTTCTCAAATAACGCATTCACCTACTTTTGGGAGAGCTTTCACTTTGTGAAGTTTCAGACCCATAGATAATTATTCACCTACTCAAAATGAGTAAATGTGAATTATCTCTTAATAGTATTGCAGATAGCCAATTTTTCTCAAATAACTCATTCACCTACTTTTGGAAGAGCTTTTACACATGAAAATGAAAAATTGTGAATATCTCGGAAAAGCTATTTCTTCTGCTTTAATGCTCGGCGGGAGATACACACCGCGGCAGTGGTCTTGACAAAAATTTTTGTCTCCCCAAAAATGGTGGCCATTTTGAATTTTTAAAGTTTTTGCAAAACACAAAAATGCTTATATCTCGAAAACCGTGCTATATGGAGCGAACTCAACAAAATTTTTGACCTGCTGGGTATCTCTGCAGAGTAGCCATGCCAATTTTCAAAATATTTTTGTCTCGCCAAATATAGCGGACATTTTCAATTTTTTAATTTTTTGCAAAACACAAAAATGCTTATATCTTGAAAACCGTGCTAGATAGAGCACACTGCGCTGACTTTGGTTGCCACAACAGTATAAGGCTAGAAACGAAGCATTTTCTTAATACTTTAGCACTCACCTTTATATCCTTTTCGGGACGCTTATCTTTTTTTTTTGCGAGCGATCCTCTAGTTAGTTTTGAGGTACCAACGTGTAATAAACTCCTTTATTATCATAGATTTTAGTGAAAGTTTGTTATGATTAGAACCAGATACTGATATTGGATGTTCTTATTATAGAGAGTCTACTCAGCTGGTGTTACATTGGGATGGGAGTGTTTCTTGGGCAGATGAAATGTAAAGTGAATAAAATCATGGCTTTATCGAAATAAACTGATTTTAGATCTATTTTTAAGCTATTTTGGAATGACCTAATTAATCATCCCATTCTAATACCACCCCAGTCTAACACCAGTCACTAGTCATGTAGTGTAATCAGTTTAACACTTACTCTCACATTTGAATATGAATGCCAATGTTATGCATCATGCTTTGAGGCTGCATATTTGGGCAATATAAATAAATAGATAATTGTATCCACCAGATGTATCCAGTGGATACTTTGGTTTAGCATTCACTATGCTGCTACTGCTCATAGAGGTTTTTGACGATAATGCTCTCAGCGGAAAACTAGACCAGCTAGTTTCACCAAATTTGCAGGATATCTTCATTTGGAGGTAATCTTCTCTGCGACTGAAATTAGCCTCATTCTGAAGAACAAGATGGTCATCCTGGGCATTTCTTTAAAAATTATCTACCTTTTTCTACTGGCTGGTTCGCAGAACTAGAAGGACCAATCTCTTCTTAGGTGATTTGTTTAACAGATATATATGTTCTCTACAAGCATGCAGAAATTTGACCTTGAAGTTTTTCATTCAAGGTCATCCATAGAGTGGCCCACTTGGCGGACTTTATAAGTACCTATATCTCCCGTACTATTGGTCCTGTAGGTTTAGCATATGAAGCCAACCTATAGGAAATCATGGGCTGGGAATCTTCTGATGATATCAGATTTGGCCTTGGGCCCCTCCTTCAAGGTCAAACGAGGATAGCCAAACTTAAAAGTGCTTATAATTCACTTACTCTTGGTCCTAAAGGTTTGCAATGTGAAACCAACCTGTAGGAAATCATGGGCTAGGAATCTTGTGATGTGTTCAGATTGACCTGAGTGCTAAGGACTACTGCTCTAGGACCTCTGAACAATTCCAAATTTTTTGCTGCCATCTTGACTTTTGCCAGAAATGGAAAATGTTGTTTATCTCAACAACTGTATTGTCCCTTTCATACTACAGGCAGTACGTCCTGCGGTTTGAAGTTTTACTCACCATGGAACTGCCTCCCAGGTCGCCCCATTTCGTCTGAGTTGTTCACACTACAGGCAGATGGGCACTGATTGGACACAGTTTTTTTAACCGTCACTAACAGTAGGATTACAGTACTACAAACGTTGGTCACCGAGAAGCAACATCCATTAACCTCAAATCACCTTTGGTAGTCGTCCGACAAACGCGTGACAAAACGACCAATACCTCCACTCACCTTATAGTGCACTGACTGGGCACTGACTCGCAAGTTTGCACACGGACGTCAGACGGTGATCCAAGGAGAGTGAGGTTTCACCAATTGTGGGTTACCATGGGTGATAGTGCCTGTAGTATAAAAGGGGTATTAGAGATAGTGATTTCGGGCAAATTTTGGACCCACTGGGTATTAAGGACTACTCTTCTAGGACCTGTGAAAAATTCAGACTTTTCCAAATTTCAGGCTCCATCTTGAATTTTGACAGAATTGAAAAATGTCGTTTATCATGAAAACTGTAAGAGATAGAGTGATTTCAGGCAAATATTGGACCCCCTGGGTACTAAGGACTGCTTCTCTGTGACCTCTGAAAAATTTAGACTTTTCCGAATTTGGGCCACCATTTTGAATTTTAGTGAAAATGTTATTTATCTCAAAAACCATAAGAGATATAGTGATTTCGGGCAAGTTTTGAACCATGTGGGTACTATGGACTACTCCTCTAGGACCTCTGAAAATTGAGACTTTTCCGAATTTTGGCGGAAATGAAAAATGTCATTTTTCTTGAAGATTGTAACACATAGAGCGATTTTGGGCAAATTTTGGCCCAACTGGATAACTCCTTTAATTCCTGTGAATAATTTAGAATTTTCGCCATCGCCATCTTGAACAATGCTTTTATCTTCAAAACCATGTTGTCCTTTTCTGGTGGATATATCTTTCATCTGGCCACTGATATGTCCTTGGTCTAGTTAAGAATTTAACATACAGTTAAATACAAAAGACACTGGATATAACCAAGGAGCAATTTATTTGACAAACAATTGACAAAGCAACTCTTCACCTGACGAGAAGTTAATTAGTTGATAAAGTCTGTTTGCACTTAACTGGAATTCAGTCAGAATCAGTGCACTGTGGAGAACCTTCAGTGAGCTTAATGCTTTGCCATTCAATTGCTATTACTGTGAGGGCTGCCACAAGTAGTATTTTTTTAACTCTTTCACCAGTAATCTACACTTCAACATTTTTTCCTCACAATTAACAGAAATTGGCATGGTTTATATTACTTTGTATGTGAATAGCTTGAAAAATGCCAAGGTTTTGAGAGGAAAGTGTACACTTAATTTTCTGCTCCAAATAACCCATTTGCTCTACTCAAGTACCCACTCACAGAACTATTATTAATGATCACATTACATTGTATAAAGAAAGATTAAGTGAATGTACACCTTGGCATTAGCAGTTGTTAACACTTAAAAAAAATCAGTCAGCCACATTGAGTGTTTCATTCAAAGTGTACGGTAAAAAGCTAAAAGTGAGCAAACTGGCGTACTGTTGGCCAAAATGGTTTAAATTTAATTGAGGTTTATACTTTTAAATATTTATTTCAGAATATATTGTAGTCTATAAATGGATAAAACTCTCAGACCATAACTGCAAAAGTCATTAAATAAAGGAAGAAATTTAATAATATTTGAAGCTATAGACATTCGAAAAGAAAATCTAGACTTAATAAATGAGACAATGTGTAGTTGCCCATAAAACTGGTGAATATACACTTTTTATTTGGTATCCATGTTTTTTTGCTTGAAATGTAACACAAAATACTGAAGTACGTGATTAAGTTTTGAAAGAAAGAAAGAAAGAAAGAAAGAAATACAAAGTTCTTTATCAGCTTTCAGTCTTCTTGAATAATGAAATCACTCTTACTTTGTCAATATAGATTACATTTCATACACACACAAACACACACATGAAAAAAGCCATAGGCCATGCCTTCTAATCACCATAATTGTCCCTCCGTTGGTGGGTGCTGTATTTATTGTTGCCCACCCTTCTTTTTCTTGGAGTATCTCTTTTTGGACAATCAGTACTACAGAAGATATTGTGAATAAATCAAGTAAAATAAAAACAGGAATACAGTAAAGACAAAAAACAGAAAGTGAATTGACATGTCATTTTGGGAAGTTTGGAGGCATGGCCATTGCCTACGATTTTCAGTGAAACTAAAGTAGACGTCCTGAGATGAAAATTTGGATGTAATACTTTGGAGGAAATCTGTTTTTGGTAAAGTATATTTTTTATTTATTGCTAAACAAGTGCAACAGTTACATTTTTTTTTCAAACTCTCCCTAGAACATTAAAATATATCTTCCCTTTTCTCCTACAGATATGAAAAGGCTAATACTGCCGTGCCTGAAAAAAGAGAACATTTGAAAAATCAAGATAGAGTTACAGTTTTGTGAAAAGTATGTGTCATTATGAATTTATGGCATCAGTCACATCACTGCAATTAAGGAGAACATGTAGTTTTGTCATGCATATATATGTGACGTCTTTAGCTTCATGTACTTTCCTTTTAAATGTAAAATTTTTTAGCCAGTGGGGTATTGAGGATCATATTTTAAAATAGCCAGCTTAGTTTATAAATTTCTTGACTGGGGATTATGACAGTACTGTATTTATCCATTTAAATAAATTGGAAGCGATACATTTTTATCCAGGGAGAAGGGTGACTGTTACAGATAAAATAACAACTCTCGAGTCTGGTGGCATTGGGCAATAATAGACCCTTAATAACATGCATGTCGATTGTCAACACATACGATGGTGGGAGAACTTAAAAGATTAAAAAAAAACAACCTTTATTCTGAAGAAATTATACACTTTTAGCTTGTATATTTGTTAATTTTTAAGTGCTTTTGTTCAGTACTGCCATGTTGTGTTTCAGTTTTCTCCATTTTCTGTAATGCTACTTTCACACTACAGGTGTTACGTCCCACTGTTAGAAGTTTTACTTGGCAGTGGAACTGCCCCAAGGTCACCCCATTTTGTCCGAGTTGTTCACACTACAGGCGGATGGCCACTGATGGGACACTGTTTTTTAACCGTCAATAACAGTAGGATGACAGTACTACAAACGTTGGTCACCGAGAAGCAAAAACCTCCATTAACTCACCTTCAGTAGCCGTTGGACGAACACACGGTGAAAAGACCAATAACTTAACTCACCTTATGTCGCTGTATTACACTGAAAGTTAACCAAATCACAACCTTATGTACACCGTGGACCACACCTTCAGTTACCACAGTAAGAAAGTCATATGTCCATGCATGAAATCGTCATTGCTCACGTTACCGAAATCAGAGACGGAAATGTTAAACAATTCAAAACTTCTGTAGGACGTGCAAGATAATAGACAGTTTGCCACTGATACGCAAGGTCGCAAATGGACGTCAGGTGGAGATCCAAGGACAGGGACATTTCACCAAACGCGGGTTACTGCAGGTGATACCGCCTGTAGTGTGAAAGGGGTATAAGCAGGTATTTGATTGGGGGTGTACTAAAACACATCTTTTTTTCAAAATCCTGAAATTTCAAAGGTGGAGAGGAGGAGGGAGTGGAGCATTTAATAGGGAGGGAGCATTTAGTTGGATAAATACGGTATTTTGATCAATTCCTTTTTCCTTACAGAAGTAAATCTTTCTCAAGATGTACTAGACCCAATAAGGCCTAGCACGTCCAATGGCAGAATGAATTCCTTCTAATGCTGGGATGAAGTACTATAAATGTATGATTAGGTGGTCGTCTGTGAATATGCTTAAAGTTTCAAATACGTTAGAAATTCCAAATATAATATTAACATTAATATAGTTCATTGGAAATTGAAATATGTTATTTGTATTGCAAAAAATTCCCATTGCACGCTAGTTTTTGAAAGGCAAATACAATGCAAATATTTTGAAATTAAATGCTTGTTGAAGGCTTTTAGTGTACAACAGTTTTGTATTGAATATGTTTATATGTGAAAAGATAGGGAAATACCTTGTATTTAAAGTAAAGGTGATTAAATATCTTTACTGTAACTATAATTATGAGCATAAATGTTAATGTACAGAAAACATTTTTACAATTTACAAAAAATCCTTTAATTCAGAAACTTGTTGTAATTGCACAAATTAACTGTTATTCATATCACATTTATATTCTCATTTAGGGTATCTGCAAATACAGTGGTAGAGGTTTGGAAAGGTGGTCCCAATTCTTTTGCGCCAGAAATGTATCATGTGACCAAACTTGGCTTCCCCACTATTTTGTCATCCTGTTGGTACCTCAGTAGTATAACTTTTGGTCCAGATTGGGTTAAATTTTACCAATGTGAACCATATAATTTTAGTGGTAAGCCACAGTTGCCTATTGTTTCTTGGGTACTGGTTGATTTGCATGTGGAACTCAACCCAACTCCAGAAATGCATTATTTGTGGAGTGTATTCTGAAGCCTTACTTGAAACTTATAATACTGCAGAGATTTTAGTGCTCTGTAAATATAAGCCTTTCTCAGCTATTAGTTTTAATGTTTATAATCAGAAATAAATCAGAAAACAAAAATAATTTAAATTATATAATTCAAACATTAAGTTATATGTGGTAATGCTGTCCCATTGTTTAACCTTGTTTAGAAAATTATTCAATCAAGGGAATTACAATGAAATGTTTCAAGTGCTATCAAATGGTATTTCAGCCAGTTAATATTATACATTTAGTCATACTTTCCACCTTTCCAAATATATATTTTCCTTTTTGTTTGTAATGTATATTAATTTATCTCATAATTATTGTATTAGTTTGGTGGAAATTCAAAGGAAAGCAGATGAAGCATTTCTTGTTAGTGTGTTTTGTGGCTTATAGTTTGGTATTGGCTATTTCTTTTGGTTTTTTTTTTTTTTGACACTTTCATTACTTTCTAACTAACCATTGGTAAAAAACTTTTACAGTTATAACCACTCTATTAAACATTCTAGAGAAAACATGGTAGAGTAGCCTTTATTTTAATGAAATATCCACAAGAATTGTAAGGGCATAATATCATATTTATTGTATCTAATTGAAGCCAATTATATACATTTACTAGCTTTTGCCTTTTGTTTTTTCAAAATTCACTTCTTCTGCTAGTCAATCCGTTTTTGGAAATGTGAATTTGTTCTTTGTGAAGCTTTAGGAATTAAAATGCTGAATAAATAATGATATAGCTGCTTCTTTGTTTACTAATTTAACAATGGCAATTGTCTAGATTGTTAATCTTCTGGTTATAACAATAACCATATTTCATTGTATAAATGCCCCTCCCTGTTAAACACCCCACCACCCCACTTTATTATTCTGGGTTTCCAAAAAATTCAAAACAAACATGGGACTTTTGATCAAGAATGCCTTAAAATATACAAAAATATGAGATAAAAATGTATAATTTCTTCAGGTTAAAGGTTGTAATATTTCAAGTTCTCCCATTATATGTGTTGACAGTGGAGAAGCATGTTGTAAAGTATATATAGTCTTAAATTACTTTCAGACACTTGCTGGTTGTTTTTTTCTATCTGTAATACTAGCCCCCTTTTAAAAAATACATTGCCCCTGGGGTGTTTTTGGTGAAATATGGTACATAAGTGACAAATATAATAAATTTTGGGGAAAATTTGAAGTTACTTTCTAGAGCTAATTTTCAAAGCATTGACCCTCTACCATTCTCAGCTTTACCAAATTCACTGTTTATTTGTGTTTGCTGCATAACATGCATGTTCAGGCATGGATATGTTCAAATAATATCAAGGGGTATACCAAAGTTTAAAATGTCCGAAAAATTTACACTGAACAACTGGCATGGTATGTTGTGGAATGTATAATCCTAGTATTGATCAGACCTTGTTGTTGACAGTGTATGAAGTTTACCGAAAAACTTTCCAGGTCCAGCGGACCTGCATCTCAAAAATATTACAGGTCCATAATAAAAATGGTATGTCTCTATTTCAATGTAGGCTCAATAAATATTGAGTTTCAACTTTCAAATAAAGAATTCCCAGCATTCTAGTGAACAAAATATGATCTTGATATCACTTTACTTGGTAAAAACTAGGTCAAGTTTCTTTTAATTTCCCATTTAATTTTTGCGTCTCTTTGTCCATCCTTCAAGGTTCAGCCTAATACTGTTGTGGAAGTGTGGAAAGGTGGATATGAAGAAGAACTGGACAAAGTGACCAAGCTTGGCTTGAGAACCATGTTGTCTTCTTGCTGGTATCTCAATAAAATCAGTTACGCAGCTGATTGGCACAAGTACTATACTTGTGATCCACAGAGCTTTAATGGTAATCACATCAATACTGGCTTATTTAAAATTAAGTGCCCCCTTCAGTAGGGGATGCTTATTGGCTTCACCCTGTTTTAAGACCGGCTACGTCACTGTCTCAGTATTTCTAAGTTGAATATCTCCCTTAATATAAGGCCTATTTTTACCAGTTATAATCCTATAGAATGGGAAAAGTTTTTTGACAGGTACAAATTTCACCTTGGACCTTTATCAAGGTTACATGATCAAAAACTGTTTTTACCCCACCACCCATGAGGGCTGTTGGGGTATTGTTTTCTCCCATGGTGTCCGGATGGGTGGCCGGGTGTTCGGGCAGGTGGTCGGGGGCGGGAAAAAGGTTATCTGGGCTTTATTTCAGAAACTGTAAGGTGTAGGAAGTGGATACTTTGTACTGACATTGGTTAGGGAGTGTAGGTGTGCAGCATCATGGTGTGACCTTGATTTGACCTGTGACCAAATTTTTCCCCTGAGCCCCCCACCCCCACCCCTTTCTTTTATTTTGCAAGATAACCTCAAAAATATTGCCTGGAATTCTATAAAACTTAGATGAATTATTCTTCATGATTATTTAAACCTAGTGATAAGACTTTAGGTCAATTTTATGGCCCTTTTGATTTTAACTTATTGCTTGATTTTATATACCTATTTATGTGACTTGTAGTAATGTATTACCACTGAAAACCCCATCATATTTTATAAGCCTTTATCGTTACCATTTTTTACCTTTGTTCACTTTTTGCTGTGGGACACCCATTTTGGCCTTAGCAAAAACCGTTTTCTAGTATTTAGATTCTTTGGGTCCTGGTTAGATTGAATATCAGAAATGTTATTCTTCCCTCTAAAGAATATCGTATGTTCTTTATACAAGGATGTGGTAAACTTTCATTGTCATTACTCAGCTGAAGTAACTAAGTTAAAAAGACAACATTTTCTTGAAAAGTAAAATATTGACTATATGTTTAGTTTTTTAAATTATTTTTTGAATGTTCTCATCCACATGTGTGTTTATCTGCATGTAAAATTAGTGCATGAAGTTGTGATGGTTTTTTTGTTTGTACACATTGCACAATTATTATTTCATAAGGGATATACTGGATTCACTCATATTGTATCACTGCTTCCACTACTCTCGCCATATGTTTAGGTTTGTGTGTGTGGTAACTCAAAAAGGTTTTCACAGATTTCATTCAAACTTGATACATTGGGCCAGGAGAGGGGTATCCTATTTTAATTCAAACTTGATACATTGGGCCAGGAGAGGGGTATCCTATTTTAATTTAAGGTGACCTTAAAATCCCAATAACAAAGATCTTATGGCCATTGAAAGATGAGAAATGGATCTTTGGCCACTTAAAGCCTTCTGGATAACAAACTATGTGCGTCATCCAGCTACAATTTCACATGAGAACACTTAAATATATTCTCATATGTGCTAAAAATCGTGACTTTAAGTTTAAGTTTAAAGTGTGTTTGAGGCCCATAAACAACTCACCTGGGGACTTTTTTCTACATTTTTCAAATATTTTGCCCTACAACTATCTATCTAACTACTGTATATGGTATTTGTTGAAAGTTGAGGTCTGTAGTTGCAAGTTTAAGGTTACCTAATATAAAGATTTCTAAAATGCTCACAGGGACCCAGTTTATGCATGTTTTACCACTTTAATCCCTGTAATTTTCAAACTACATGTATGTGGCTTATCCAGCTGAAATCTCATCTTGGAATATTAATTATTTTGTCTTTTGTGCCAAAAATCAAGACTTTTTGTTGAAATTTAACTTGTGAATGAGGCCAATAAACACCCCCACCGGGTGATTTTTTCTACAGTTTTCACACATTTTGCCTTGTACCTTGGGAAAGGTATGTCTTACTAATCTCACGCTGTACTAGATATTACTTCTACATGTGATCTGAAGTCTGTGATTTGAATTATAAGGTCATCTTAAAGTTTCTCATACATTTTAACAAGGACCCATTTTGTGCACTTTTTGTCACTTTAATGCAGGCTATCCAATTAAATGTTCACCTGTGGACATATAATAAATTTGTATTCATGAATAGGAAAAATTAAAGGGTTAAGGGGCACAATTCAAAATATAAATTGTGGTATACAGGAAATAGATCAAATGAAAATACCCAATCAATGCTTGTTTTGGCAGTGGCCAGGCTGGAGATATATTGGTGTTGAGTCTGTGGAATCTAGTTCCAACAATTAAATCTATGATCAAATTATTTTTATAAAAGCTATAAAGAATTGTGGTATAATTAAGTTGGGTTAAATCAAAGTAATGCATCAGCTATTAAAGTAAACCAGTTTCGCTTTCCTTTTCCAGCTGATTTAACTATCATAACACATAGTCTTTAATAATGTAACAAAACTGAAATACTAACTTGTAGTGTAAAGTTAGTAATAGCAAAATGATAATAGTAGGAGAATTTGTTTAAAAATTGTGTACTTGTGTTTCTGTGTATAATTGCATGGGTTTTGTATACATTCCAGGAACTCAGGAACAAAAGAAACTTGTGATGGGTGGGGAGCTGTGTATGTGGGGTGAATATGTGGATGCCACTAATGTCCTCTCAAGGACTTGGTCAGTATACTTTCATATGTTGGTTAATTAATTTGTCTATACAGTTCTATTCTGAAGTAGTAGATGTAGATGTGGAAGTATTGGGTTCTCTCACCACTTCCTCATTGCTTTTAACCTTTGTTAAGTGGAGGTATTTTTACAACAGCTTGTAATTTTGACTTTTTAGGTATCAACTATAGTTTGCCGATGAAGTAAGCCTAAGTGGATTCACCTAATCAGAGAATTACAATTTCTGAGGCCAAAGAACAATAAATATTTTTTATTTATTTTCTGAAACCTAGATGTAATGCAGTGCCTGACAGACAGAAAACAAGTAATTTAAACGAAAACAAACAACAAACAAAGTGAACCATCTTTCTGGAGTGTACACATATCTTTATTTGAATCCCTGCATTTATAACAAGACATATGATAGTTCCAGCTAGTCATGAAATGACTACAAGAAGTGGATTTTGTATCCTTATTGTTAGAAGATTTATTGGTATTGTCCATTTTTAAAATATCTCAATGAAAAAGCAAAAGAGTCCCTAAAAAACCTTCACCAATTCCATAAAATGTCCTCACTGTTGATGGGCAACAAAAATAATGAAGTAAACAATGGGGTCATATGACCTAATTGGCCAGAAAACGGACTAATGTTATGCAATGGCCTGGTTAAGGTAGTCAGATAACCTGAAAATCACACCTCTCTGTTGGCCATTGGGTTGGATGGCTCCAACACATAGCTACTGTTAGGAAATGGTAAGGATATTTCGCTATAAAGATGCTCTATTGATGTAAGTATTGTAGAGTAAGAAGGATGATGTCCACCACAGCATGTAAAGTTTTCCAGTTAATATTTACCATGTATTTTTTTGGTCTAGTTTTAGGAGATTGGCAAATATGACTTGTATATTTTCTCAAGAAATTCCCTGTTTTTTGATTTAGTAAATTCATATTTTATTGCGTGTTTCTTTAGGCCAAGGGGTAGTGCTGTGGCAGAGAGGTTGTGGTCCCCCCAGACTCTCAGAGATACCACCAAAGCCACACCCAGACTGGAGGAACACAGGTGTAGGTTGATCAGGTGAGAAGCTAGCCTGAGTGCCCACACTGGGATAATAAAACAAAGGATCTGGTACCACATGAATTTGTAGAAAACTGGATATCATTGGGTAAAATTGCATACTCGTTGTACATTGAAATTAAATCCACAAAGTTGATGCTCTGCATGGTGATACATGTGTAATCCCTACTTTTTGTAATAATGTGGCCATAAATAGATTTACAGGTCATTTTGGGGTAAATACAAGGTAAACCAAATATATTGGTATTCAGTTGAAAACTTTCAAATCTGTGTAGAGACTGTGTAAGTCAAAATTCTGTCTTCGTATAACCAGTCTTAAGGTTTTGGTATACATACAGAGTTTAATTAATTTAGTTAATTTGGCTTTAAAATCACTTTAAACACTGTATAGGTCATATCACGATGGGTAGTTTAGTGGGCAGAGTAAACCCATACATACAGTTGGTGCAAGTTCTGTGCTGTAAACTGCCGACCGTTGGTAAGCAACTACCAACATTCCAACATTGGGTCTGAGGTTTGAACCACAGACCTCACAGTTGGGAGGCAAGTGTGTTACCACTACGCCACAGTTGCCCTTCAGAGTTCAAATAAGTAGAACCCTGTACTGCATAATGTCAAGTAAAGTTGTTTCTGTAGAAATATCCTATTGTATGGAAACCTAGGCCGAGCAAAAGTATTGTTTTGAGATTTGACTTACATGAAAGTATATTTACACTAATGTTTTATTTGGATTGATCTGTATGATGTGGAAACATAAACAAATGAACATGATTTTGTTGTATGTAATCATCAAATAATTTACGACTGATGTATTTCCAGGAGAGGTCTGCAGGTAGAACCAGTAAATGGACCTGGATTCTGCAAATATGAATACAAGCAGAAGAACTAGTTGTCTTACTACATATGTACATGTTGTATTGCAGTGTGCAGTAGCGCTATGTATGTTGTTATTTGTGAGACATTGACATGTTTGAGCAAAGGCTTCAAAGATATTTTTGTGATTACAAAATGTATCATTTATACACTGTGAGAGATTTCCTGGACTTTATATTGATGGTATAAATATGTGTTTATCAGTTATTACTTGACTATGTTACATATCAACTAATTGTGTAATTCCAACTGACTGTGAAAAAAAGTGGCAGCTTTTATAGTTTTTTACCTACAACTAGCCCAGTCTAGATACAGAGTCCATGGCAACATATAACTTAGAAATTTTGTTGAGCCTTTTGCAGTGTGGTATTAGTTGTAGAATATTAATTATACAAAAAATTTATTGATGTGTGTTTATGTAATACTCAAGTGGTATACGTTTAGATGGATCAGACTATTGAACAAAGATATCTAATTTGTAGATTTCTCAGAGTTAGTAATATATAGACTGGAGGTAGTGGTATAAACAGTGATTATATGGCAAGGTTTACTTATATATTCAGGGAATTAATGCTTAATCGTGAAATAGAGTGTTAAAAGAAGACAACAATAAATCTGTTGAGAGAACAGCTACACAGTGCAAACCTAATTAAAAATTAAAGAAGGCTAAATCAATTTTAAAAGGCGTAATAAATGATAGAAGGGTCCCAAGATATCAAAGATGCAGCTAGAAAGGATTTTCCTTTGTATGTGTTATGTACAAGTTAAGATCAATTAATTAAAACACATTGTTTAACTGATAAATATTGAGCTTGTACAAGTTGTAACTTGTACCGGTCCAAAATTTGTACTTGTTGCAATTTGACTAGTCAACCTGTACAAGTTGCAGCTTGTACAAGCTGTTTGTACAAGTTGCAACTTGCATAGATTTCTTGTACATGTTGCAATTATGTTACAGTAAAGTTGTGTAACCAGTAATTTTGTGAAATTACTGAATGTTTTAGGAATTTTCGCGAAATTACTGACCAAATCAGGAATTTCGCAAAATTCCTAAACATTCAGTAATTTCGCGAAATTACTGTCCCATCTCAGTGATGCATTCATAGTGTGTATCATCAAGAACTTTGGTGAGTCACCAGGTGCAAGTGAATACTTCATGGCCAAAAGCAATCTGCAGGGCTACTCTCAGAAAACAGATGAATTAAGTCAGTTTTCAGTCTTTTTATATTTCTTCTAATTAGTACTTTCACCAGCCAGGTGGACAAGTCATGTATTTCTGAAGTATAAGGGCTTAGCCATAGCTCAGTGTTAAAATATTAGTAGTTGAACAGGGGACAGATTATTTTAAAAGTGTAATTGTTATATTTCTCATATTTCCTGAGAGGTTTAATTTCTGATTGGATTTTGTTGTGCTGAAATATAAGAGGTTTATTAATCACAGTGTGATATATGGCTGATTGTATCCCCGGATGAAAGTCGCGCTGCCACCACCGCAGAGCTTTCCTTTCGGACGTGATAACTTAAAAAATATTTTAGTTAGACCTTTCAAATTTGGTATGTAGGTATATATGGGCAATGCTACAAACGCTATAGTTTTGTGACCTTGACCTTCAATTTCAAGGTCACTGGTGGCCTCTTAAAGGTCAGATTTTTGCCATTTTTTCACATTTTGGCCCAGTTCTCATATACAGAAAGTTAGATCATCCTATGGCTGGTATATATAATACATATATATGTCCTCTGTAAGCATGCAGAAATGTGACAAGGCTCTTCATTGAAGGTCATCCACAGACCGCCAAAGTACCTCACCGAGGCCATTTTTGGCCTTTTTGGAGATATTTTCACACTTAATGCTGACTATATTGCATGGAAACTGTTGAAAATGGCTTTGGAGGTTGAGTACATGATGTAGTACCAGCATCCAGTTTGTTGACCTTGGCTCTTGTTTTCAAGGCCACCTTAGTCCTGCTAAAATGACTCAAAATGGTACCTTTTACTGCACATATATGCCTATATAAGACTGTGAGGCCATATAACTCCTTTATTATTGGCTGTATAACTTACTGACTCCTGTTGATTATCTCTACATGGCCCGCTGGATAGGAGATTATGTATGGCATAGGTCCATAGCTAAGTGAGTAATAGCACTGGTAGCTACTTTGAATAAAGTGCTTATAATTAAAAAATGACTGCACTCCATGCCTACAAGGTGGTAACTTTTTCAGAGGTCTGTCTCAATAGCTACATGAGTAATAGCTATATTCAGTTTTTAACCATGACCAAAATGAGTAATTGATATTTTTCTTCATAACTGTTAGAGTTACAATACTTTTGTCAAATATGTTGTTTCTGTACTTTTAAATGTACTCTGTCATGGTAAATTTTCAGAGCTGTAGGTCCGTAGCTGACTGAGTAATAGCTGCTTTGACAGTTCACCATTGAATAAATCACTTAAGATATCTTCCCTGCTATGAAATCTTGCCTGGCTAACATTTGGTCCAGTTTGTTCAATTTGGTTGGTTGCTATGGTAACAAATTTGAAAATCTGAGGTGACCAAACATAAAGGAGCCTATATCTCCCTTATTACTAGTCGTACAGGTTTTGGATGTGAAGACAACTTATAGGAAATCATGTGCCCCTAATCTTTTGCTGGTTTCAGATTTGATCTTGGACCCCTCCTTCAAGTTCAAATGTGGTTCTTCATACCTATAATGGTCTATATCTTCTTTGTTATTGGTCATAGAGCTTTTGGATGTAAAGATAACCTATAGGAAATCATGTGCCCCAAATCTTTTGGTGGGGTCAGATTTTACCTTAGATCCCTCCTTCTAGGTCGAATGTGGTCCTTGATACCTCTAATGTTCTATATCTCCCTTATTATTGGTCATAGAGGTTTTGGATGTGAAGACAACTTATAGGAAATCATGTGCCTCAAATGTTTTGGTGGGGTCAGATTTGACTTTGGATCCCTCCTTCAAGGTTGAATGTGGGCCTTGATACTTATAATGGCCTATATCTCCCTTATTATTGGTCATAGAGGTTTTAGCGGTAAAGACGACTTGTGGGAAATCATCTGCCCTGAATCTTATGGTGGGGTCACATTTGACCTTGGGCCCCTCCTTCAAGGTCGAATGTGGTCCTTGATACCTATAATGGCTTATCTCTCCCTTACTATTACTCATGGAGGTTTTGGATGTGAAGACAACTTATAGGAAATCATGTGCCCCAAATTTTGGGGTTGGTCCTTCATAATGACCTATATCTCCCTTATTCTTGGTCGCACCTTATAACTTTGCAATAGTCTGTATGTCATGCTTCAACCATGTCCTGTCCGGGGATACACTGCATCAAGACTCAATATCTAGTTTAGCTTTGGTGTGCAATGTTTTTTAATACTTGTAATTTAGTTAATATTTTTGTGTAATCATGTATTAGATAATTCAGTTAAAATTGTGATGGTTGTAGTGGTTTCTGTTTATGGTATTTGGCAGATTGCTGACTAAAAATAAAAATATAGATTCATATGTAATTGATTGTTTTCTTTGTAATGACTTTTTATCCCCTGCTTCCTCAGAATTTGCTTCTAAAATAAGAACACAAATAATTGTTAAAAATTACAATAAATAATAATTATACTTGCGATAATCTTGTATTAACCAGGTATCAGGTTTTAATTACAAAAGGATTTTTATGCTAAACAGGTCACACTTAAATGTTTGGAGATAATCTCAACATTATTTATGATGATTTTCATGTGTCTATACACCATAGACTATCCTTTCCTTGGCCATTTGGTATCTTGGTGTGCTTTTTATTTTTACCCAAAGTTCGTTTTTCTTTTGTTTTCCAAATAAACTTTTGAGTTTCAAAAAAATCAGATATTCTCTATCCAGATATAAAATATTGTAATAATTGTCCTCACTTGTTTTGGTTAGACAGCTGTAATTGATCTGCAGAATAGTCGATTTGCTGTCTATTTATCCGTTTCATTACACAATGTAGTACATATACTTGTATTGAAGTATTAATCATTAAAAGTTGAGCTTCAAAGTTTATTTCATCATTCAAGTAAATCTAGCAACAGGGTTATATATCTGTGAAGTCCGCTGTGCAATATATTTAAAAACTTTCCTTTTTTTTTGGAAAGCAATGCAATTTATTGTATATGTGAGGCTCCTTCAAAACGTCCATAATATTAGCACATGAATAAACTAAATTACTATTTTCTATCCATTTAGACTGTATTTTAATTGGTTTTTGGCACCATATCTGTGTCTAGCATACTGTTTGAACAAATGTTTTACAAATTTGTTTCCTCATCCATTTGTATGTTTTACAAATTTTAATCCATTTATAATTGTCCTGTATTCAAATGTATATTTTTTCATTGAAGCAATTAATTGGCAGTATGTGTGTGTTTCTGTGATGTTGCTAGGTAATACCCAATACAGTTGTCCATGTGTGGAAAGGTGGTTACCAGCAAGAGCTCACTAAAGTGACTGCGATGGGTTTGAGAACCCTCCTTTCCACACCATGGTATCTGGACTATATTTCTTATGGCGCAGACTGGCAGAGGTACTACAGTGTTGAACCCTTAAATTTTAATGGTAAGCAAAAATACAAACTGCTCGCATACGTTATTTTTTTTGTTACCTCCATTTTTAACAATAGGTAAGTGACCAACACAATTTCAATTTTCTTAACTTTACCATTGAGTGTCCCATCACATGGATCAATAGTTGATTATGGTCCCAGGCTCTTACAACTTTTATACATATAGAAATAATTACTGTTCTGTCTCAGTAGATCTCATGTGCACAACAATATTACATACATCATGACTCTCCTCAACTGAAGACCTAGCTGTGCTCAGACTTTGTATCACCACTGCCATATATTGCACCTAAACTCTTTGCACCTCTCCATGTATACAAACTAAAATGCCTCAACCTGTATTCGATTTTGGTATCTTCTGATTTTGACACACATGAAAACCACAAGTCTAATTATGTAACTAGTTGCACTAAAGTGGGCTCTCAAGAAGTTGAAGTGTTTATGTCTAAAGACAAGAATTTTGATGACGCCTATCTGTACTCACATATACAGGGGATACCATTTTTGAGATAGTGAAAAGAGTGTTTTTTCTGTAAAGGTACTGATAAGCAGAAGAAGCTTCTGATGGGAGGAGAAGCTTGTTTGTGGGCAGAGTATGTGGATGCAGCAAATGTAGTTTCCAGGCTCTGGTAAATATGTTTTTACACATTACATTTTTTGCATATATTGGTTAATTTAAACAATGTTTTAGTTGCTTAAATAACATAAATTGCATTTAAATTGCATTTAACATAAACTATTGATATTTTTATTCTCATTGGCGTTTTTATGTCGTCACTCTGCAGCGTGGGCGTCCGCGTCCGCGTGAACAACTTCTTCTCCAAAACTACAACGCCTAGAGACATGCTGTTTTTTTTAAAAGATACCTTATCTATCGAGGATGAAAAAATGTTCAAGGCATGAAAATCTGTCTGTTCGTCTGTTTGCTAGAGACGTTACAAGGGAGGTACCCCCACCAAAAGTGTGAAAATTTCAACACTTTATCACAATTTTCTCAGTGACTATTGCAGGGATTTCTCTCATATCTTGCATATATGTACTAGGCCAGAGGTAGATTTTCTTGTGTGAGTATGAGACCTGGATCTGTCTTACTTTTTTTTTAATAAATTTTTTTAATAATTTTTAATGCATTAAAATTCATGAAATCATGCACTAAATCACTTATAACTTGAAAAGTGTTGCATTTAGAGCATTTTGTTAAAATATGTTATTCAGCTACTTTTTTCATAGCTACAACATGGTGAGTAACTTGGGTGTCTGTTTCAATAGCTAAGTGAGTAATAGCTACTTTTGGGCTTTTCAGTAACTACCATCTTGAGTAAAATCACTTGTAACTTGAAAACTATTGCATTTAGAGAATTTCGTATAAATATGTTATTCAGCTACTTTTGGGTCAGCTATAACATAGTAAAATTTCAGACCTGTAGTTCATGGCATAACTGAGTAATAGCTACTTTTAGGTTATCACTGTTGAGTAAATCACTTATAACTTGAAAACTATTGCATTTAGAGTATTTTGTTTCAATATGTTATTAACCTATTTTGGGGTCAGCTATAACATAGTAAAATTTCAGATCTGTAGCTCGTGGCATAGCTGAGTAATAGCTACTTTGAGGTTATCACTGTTGAGTAAATCACTTATAACTTGAAAACTATTGCATTTACAGAAATTTGTGTAAATATGTTATTCAGCTACTTTTGGGTCAGCTATAACATAGTGAAATTACAGACCTATAGCTCATGGCACAACTGAGCAATAGCTATTTTCAGGTACTGTATTTTGAGTAAATCAGTTGTAACTTGAAAAATATTGCATTTGGAGTATTTTGGTAAAATATGTTGTTCACCTACTTTTGGGTCAGCTATAACATAGTGAAATTACAGACTTATAGCTCATGGCATAGCTGAGCAATAGCTATTTTGAGGTTCTTACTCTTGAGTAAATCAGTTGTAACTTGAAAACTATTGCATTTACAGTATTTTACTTTAATATGTTGTTCACCTAATTTGGGGTCAGCTATAACATAGTAAAATTTCAGACATGTAGCTCATGGCATAGCTGAGTAATAGCTACTTTTAGGTTATCACTGTTGAGTAAATCACTTATAACTTGAAAACTATTGCATTTAGAGTATTTTGTTTCAATATGTTATTCACCTATTTTGGGGTCAGCTATAACATAGTAAAATTTCAGACCTGTAGCTCATGGCATAGCTGAGTAATAACTACTTTGAGTTTATCACCGTTGATTAAATCACTTATAACTTGAAAACTATTGCATTTACAGAAATTTGTGTAAATATATTATTCAGCTACTTTTGGGTCAGCTATAACATAGTGAAATTACAGACTTATAGCTCATGGCATAGCTGAGCAATAGCTATTTTGAGGTTCTTACTCTTGAGTAAATCAGTTGTAACTTGAAAACTATTGCATTTACAGCATTTTACTTTAATATGTTGTTCACCTAATTTGGGGTCAGCTATAACATAGTAAAATTTCAGACATGTAGCTCATGGCATAGCTGAGTAATAGCTACTTTTAGGTTATCACTGTTGAGTAAATCACTTATAACTTGAAAACTATTGCATTTAGAGTATTTTGTTTCAATATGTTATTCACCTATTTTGGGGTCAGCTATAACATAGTAAAATTTCAGACCTGTAGCTCATGGCATAGCTGAGTAATAACTACTTTGAGTTTATCACCGTTGAGTAAATCACTTATAACTTGAAAACTATTGCATTTACAGAAATTTGTGTAAATATATTATTCAGCTACTTTTGGGTCAGCTATAACATAGTGAAATTACAGACCTGTAGCTGATGGCACAACTGAGCAATAGCTATTTTCAGGTACTGACTGTTGAGTAAATCAGTTGTAGCTTGAAAAATATTGCATTTGGAGTATTTTGGTAAAATATGTTGTTCACCTACTTTTGGGTCAGCTATAACATAGTGAAATTACAGACCTATAGCTCATGGCATAGCTGAGCAATAGCTATTTTGAGGTTCTTACTATTGAGTAAATCAGTTGTAACTTGAAAAATATTGCATTTACAGTATTTTGCTTAAATATGTTGTTCACCTACTTTTGGGTCAGCTATAATATAACAAAAATTCAGACATGTAGCTCATTGCATAGCTGAGTAATAGCTACTTTGAGGTTATCACTGTTGAGTAAATCAGTTGTAACTTGAAAACTATTACATTTACAGTATTTTGTTTAAATATGTTATTCACATAATTTTTGGTCAGTTATATCATAGTGAAATTGCAGACCTCTATGTCATGGCATAGCTGAGCAATAGCTACTTTCAGGTTCTCACTATTGAGTAAATCATTGTATCCACTGGATAGCCGCAGTGTGTAGAGAGATTTAACCATTACCGCTCTAATGAAAAAGATATTACAGCTAGCCTTCTCAAGTTTGCAGAATATATTAATAACCATAAAATGTTGTCTGGGAATATTTTTGGCCTCATTTTGAAAAACAAGATGGCCGCCAGGGTCGTTTATTCGACTTTAAAAAGGACTTTTGTTGGCCCTCTAGAGCAAAGGGTATTATAAGTAGAGATCTCAAATTCGCAGGATATGTTCCTCATTATAAAATCTTGACTGGGAATATTTTTGGGCTCATTTTGAAAAACAAGATGGCCGCCACTGGTGTTTCTTTGTCAGTCATGAAAAGAGCTTATATCTCCCTTATTATTGGTCCTAGAGGTTTGGGGTGGTAAACCAACCTGTAGGAAATCATGGGCTGGGAATCTTTTGGTGTGGTCAGATTTGATCTTTGACCCCTCCTTCAAGGTCAAACGAGGATAGCCAAACTTAAAAGTGCTTATAACTCGCTTATTATTGGTCCTAGAGGTTTGGGATGGTAAACAGACATATAGGAAATCATGGGCTGGGAATCTGTTGATGTTGTCCGATTTGACCTTGAACCCCTTCTTCAAGGTCAAACAAATATAGCGAAACTTAAAAGTGCCTATAACTCGCTTATTATTGGTTCTAGAGGTTTGGGATGGTAAACCATCCTATAAGAAATCATGGGCTGGGAATCTTTTGGTGTGGTCAGATTTGACCTTTGGACCCCTCCTTCAAGGTCAAATAAGGACAGCCAAACTTAAAAGTGCTTATAACTCGCTTATTATTGGTCCTACAGGTTTGGGATGGTAAATCAACCTATAGGAAATCATGGGCTGGGAATATTTTTGTGTGGTCAGATTTGACCTTGGACCCCTTCAAGGTCGTACGAGGATACTGCATTTGCAGTATTTCTTTAAATATGTTTTAACCTACTCTTTACACTTAAACAGTTACCTTGTTACTTTCTTCATAAAACCATTTGCAGGGCACAACTTTTTGCTCCTTTTCATCAGGTTCACAATTTCTTTGAACATGCTGTTCAATTACCATTTACTGTACTTCTGTACAGCACTTTCCCTGATAATTATGCTTTCCTCTCATTATTACCTTCACAAATCAAAAACACTCAGTCAGCTGACACAGTGCCCGTTCACGGGCACTCTCCTCTTGTTATGATTTGTACTGTAAAAATAGACTCGTAATTTTGAACAAATTTGCAGGCAGAATTTTTTTGCAGGCTTTATTAGCTTTATTGCAGGATTGGTTTTATTACCCCCACAGCCCTTAAGGACTGTTGGGGTATTGTTTTCACCCATGGAGTCCGGATGGGCGGGCGGGCAGTGAGGCGGCAGGAAAAAGTTTGTCCGGGCTGTATCTCAGAAACCGTAAGGTGTAGGAAGTTGATACTTGGTAGGGATATTGGTTAGGAGGTGTAGGTGTGCAGCATCATGGTCTGACCTTGATTTGACCTTTGACCTTGCTGTAGTGACCTTGAGTTTGAAAATCTTGTCCAGGCTATATCTCGGAAACCGTAAAGTGTATGAAGTTGATACGTGATAGGGACATTGGTTAGGGGGTGTAGGTGTGCAACGTCATGGTGTGACCTTAATTTGACCTTTAACTTTGCTGTAGTGACCTTGACCTATAAAATCTTGTCCAGGCTATATCTTGGAAACCGTAAGGTGTAGGAAGTTGATACTTGGTAGGGATATTGGTTAGGGGATGTAGGTTTGCAACATCATGGTCTGACCTTGATTTGACCTTGCCGTAGTGACCTTGACCCATAAAATCTGGTCCGGGCTATATCTCGGAAACCGCAAGGTGTAGGAAGTTGATACTGAGTAGCTACATTGGCTAGGGTGTGTAGATGTAAAACGTAATGGTGTGACCTTGATTTGACCTTTAACCTTGGCCATAGTGACCTTGACCTATAATGCCTTGTTTGGGCTATATTTTGGAAACCATAAGGTGTAGGAAGTTGATATTTGGTAGGGACATTGGTCAAGGGTTATATGTGTGCAGAGTCATGGTGTGACCTGGATTTGACCTTTGATCTTGCATATCTGATGCTATTTTATGTCTCTACGAGGATATCTGATACTCTTTATTTCTCATATCTTTTTACTTGAATCTTGGTTGTTGCACCTTTGGGTGTCTTTTGGTGTAGAGTAAGCACTGTTAAAGTCATATTAGAATTCATAAACCGTTTTACTTTTCCAACTTCCCATTGTAACAGATGGTATTGTATCAAGTGGGCCACAGGTTTTGCCCCAATTCCACTTAAAAGCATGTATTGCTACATCTGTATGTATGGGTAATATTCAAAACATCCAATCCATAATTCGACCATACAAATGAAAATCAAAATGGGAGAAGTCTTAAAGCTTCATAATTTTTAGTTTACTAAGTTGTCTTGTTTTAATACTTAATCTTTACATGCAATTACTTTCTCTTAGATGTTATTTTCTCTACTTAAACATTATTTGGACACTGAAACTGCTCTGAAAGTATCCCAATCTGTGTACTGTTTCACTACTTCTATATCTCATGGTGTTTTTTTAAACCATGTGTCCTGCGCATTAGACATATTAATAAAAGTTGATGTACAAGTTCATAACAATATTGCATTAAACCTGTTACCATAAATAATGATTTATTTTATTGTACCACAATAGCTTACCCAAATGTCTTGATAAGACATCTAGCATACATTTGCTGGCTTCTGATTGTTTTTTTACACTAAAAGTCTGACTTTATGAGGGCATTTGAAAAACAGTGGAAATATTTTCATATATTTGAACAATGCCCTGCTTCCCTGGCTTTGGCAAATACCTGGCTAAAAGAATGACAAAATGCATAGAAAAATGAGTCATGTCAGGGTACCTGCTGGCATCTGGGTTCCACCAGTGGACACTGACAAAGCTTTTAAGGAAAACAATGTGTGACAGAGACTGATTCAAACCCCTTTTACAAGGGAAAGGTCAAGTGTGCCCCTCTCAACATTTAAGAGTGGGGGCCCTATTCAAATTTTGGTGCTCAGATGTAGTCGGGTACATTATTGTGAATGTTTACATGGTCCCCTTCAGTGAGAAATCACAATTGTCAAGACAGTAGTTGTTAGTGGTTCTTAAAATGACATAAAAGATCTGACAAGTATGTCTACAATAAATATGAGGGGCCTGTCCAGTTACTTAGGTTTCGTCTGTACGTTGGCGATTGCTCATAAAGCCCAAGTCCAGTCAGGAAGTCCTTCACATCAAAACTATGATGAACTTGATGTCAAACATTGGCATCGTATATCAAAGTCTGCCCTAGGTGCTTAGTGCAAGACAACACCACCAACTTGTTAACTGCTCTGTGGTGACGATCCACATAAATGTCTTGGAGCTGATGGCAATATTCCTACTACTATAGTACTTCAAAGTTCCATGCCAACAACAGTCATTCTCAGTGGCCTACAGTTGTGGCTAACACCAGGAAACAAGGAGGCACACACTCAGCCAACATATGTACCCCTCTATTGTGAATCATAAATTTTATTGCGTTAATACATCATATCCAATGGACAATTGCTTTACCGGTCGGCGCGACCGGTCTCGCCAAACGACAGAAAAAGTCATTCTGTATAAAATACCGGCAGGACCGGTCACAGAGTGTACATTCGCCAGGTGTCGCCTCGTGCATACTTCCTGTCTAGACAGAATGACGTCACGTCGTCTTTTTCGTTTGGCGCGAGAGTGTACGGACGTGTTTTTTGCAGTGTGTGTGTAACGTTAGAATTTTAAAGACTACTACCAACTTTCATTTTATTTTACTCTATAAAGAATATTTATTGCTTCTGGAGTTGTTATGGCGTCCCCTGGACAAAGAGAGGGTCGTGTGGCCATGTTATGGCTCTGTTTGATTCACATCTTAAATGTGCACGCTGCCGTGATAAGGGCATTGGTGACGACCTTTGTGTTAAGAAGAAACAGTGCCAGATTTGTGACAATCTATCTGAACAACAGAAGCTACAGTTGGCCACCCCTACCTACAGGGTGAGAAAAGAACTTCAGAAGAAATCTAGCTCTCCCTCCCATTCCGTAGACCCAGCTGACGTTACTGTTATACAGAAGGTTGAGAGCAAGGGCGACGTTAGTGATAGAGGCGAAACTCCCAGTAAAAAGGCCAAAAAGTCCTCTCACAAGTCCCCTACCAAGAAGAAACCCAGCAAAACGCCTGTTGATTTCCAGTCTGACCTGAAATGTATGGACGATAAGTGGTCAGAGCGTTTTGCCCGCCTTGAGGCGTTATTCCTTGCAAAGAGCTTCCAAGTTCCGGTTGAACCGGTCAAGGGTACAGAAGTAGTGGTTTCTGATAGGCCTTTCATTCCACCTGACCAGTCTACTAGTGTTACCGGTGAGAAGCAGCTTCCCGGTGCAGCCAGCAAGAAAGATGTTGTGACAGCCACCCGACCTGTTGAGGTCCCCGGTACTGTGCTGGCCACCCAGCCTGTTGAGGCTCCTGGTGCTGCACCCGTTCATCTGACTGAGCAGACGTCTAATCTCCCTGCAGCAGTGCACAGACCCGAGGTCCAGCCCCCAGGTCCTGCTGCTCAACCGGTTACATCTCTCTCTCAACAATCCAGCTCTTTAACCGGTACTACAGTTCCCCTTGAGGAACCGGAAATGCTTACGGATCACCTTAGTGACAGGCCGTCCAGTTTGGCTGATGAGGGTGAAATTTCTGACTTGGGTTCTACAGGTCAAGATCATGAGGATTTCTCTGAGGTGGATCAAGAGCTTACTGCTGAGCAGAATTATAGGGAAACGTTGAGAGGTGTTAGGTCCTTCATGGCTTGGAATGACATTCCGGAATTTGATTCCTCATCTGGCTCACAGGATGACAACCCCTTTACCGGGTCAAAAGTTTCTCACACCGGAAAGGTATCTGTGAAAGTTCCGGTCGATGAATGGTTATGCAGGAAAATGGAGAAGCTCAACATAACCATTCAAGAAGGATACCCATCACGTACTTCTGAAAATGCAGGACTATCTAGAGACCAGTTTGTTAAACCACCTAAGACTCTGAGATGGTACAACATGCATTGTGAAAAGAAAGATTTTTCCCGGTCAAAGGTTTATAATTGGACTAATGAACCGGCCAGATTAAACAGTACTTTCTCCAGAATAGCAAACAGATCTCTGCCTTCTGCACCGGCTTCTAGACCCGTATCCCAGGACAGTTTAAGGAAGTGGGAACGTGCTGCACGTGATCAATCATATATGTGTAATCAAGCTGCAGCTTTTAGCCGGTGTCTCACCAAGGTTCAAGACAATATGGTGGCTCAGTTAAAGTTAATCCAAAGTGTAACTTCCAAAGGGAAATCTGCTTCAAAGATCACCCAAGCTGCTGACGAATTGGACTTCTTAGTTACTTTCAATCGCAGCATCACACAAGCAATGGCTCGTACCATGCAAGATTTGTCAGAGGGGGTGTTTGTTAATGTGGCCAACTTGACACTTGCGAGACGTGACAGCTATCTGGATTTTCTCAAGATTGGCATAAAGCAAGATACCTTAACTTCTCTGAGAACTGCCCCACTTCATCTCAGTGCTTTGTTCCCCGACCACATTATCTCCAAAGCTGAGGAAGAAATCAGACATTTCGAGGACAAACGTACTGCTGGCCCCTCTCAGAGGAAACCCCAACGTTTCCACCCGTACTCCCAGCCTCAGAGGCAACAGCAAGATACGGACCGGAAACAGGGTCTACCAGCTTGGAAACAACTGGGAAACAGAAGGCGTGGTCAGAGATCCTACCGGGGCAGGGGTGCCTCTTCATTTGTCCCACGACCTGCCAAGACACAGAAGCAATGACAGTTACTGTGTTCAGCCTGTGACCGGGATTTTAATTCCTTGTCAAGCCGGTCAGACAGGGGCTTCTGTGTCAAGTGTAATGAGAGATCAAAAGTTAAAAGTGACCGGAAAGGACTGTTGTTCAAAGACAAGAACTCATTTACCTGTGTCTTATCATGTTGTTTCTCATGTACCTTTTGCAGGAGGGTTGCCGCAAAAGAAAGGCATAATTCCCGAACGTCAAAGATCAATAAAATCTGTGAAAGGTGTTTCCTGTGTAAATCACTTGAGTTCTGTACAAAATGTCACAAATGTCCCACTTGTTGTACCACATCCTCCTGTAGGGTCAAGATTGCACAAGTTTTGGGAAAAATGGGCAGCCCTAGGCGTCAACCCCAAAGTGGTTTCAGTCCTCAGAGAGGGCTATATCCTACCCTTCCGGTCCAGACCTTATCTGACAAGAGAACCAACAATAACAAGCTGTTATGTAGATCCCCACAGGAACAGCTACCTGTTGGAGGCATTGCATCAGCTCCTAAACAAGAATGCTGTAGAACTAGTACAAAATCCGCAATCCCTGGGGTTTTACAACCGGTTGTTCCTTGTACCAAAACCCAACAACCGGTGGCGCCCCATCTTGGATCTGAGCAAATTAAACAAATTTCTAAAAACCCAAAACTTCAAGATGGAGACCCCAGAGACAATACGGACCTCTCTCCAGACAGGAGAGTGGGTGACCTCCATAGACTTCAAAGACGCGTACTTCCATGTACCCATAAACAGTCAGTCCCGGAAGTACATGCGTTTTCACATCCAAGGCAAGACTTATCAATTCAAGGCACTTCCATTTGGTCTGTCCACAGCTCCTTTGGAGTTCACAGTGATAGCCAAAGAGGTCAAGTGGCTAGCCATGAGACAGGGTATAAGGATCCACCAGTACCTAGACGACTGGTTGGTCAGGGCCAGGTCCCTCCAGGTTTGTCGTCAACAGACACAGAGCCTAGTGACACTTTGCAAGGACCTGGGATGGTTAGTGAATCAGGAAAAATCAGAGCTGGAACCGAAACAAATTTTCAATTTCGTAGGCTACCAGTTCGACCTGAAACAAGGCAGGGTCAGACCCACCCAAGAACGTTGGCAGGGTCTACAGGTCAAGATACGGGAGATATTAGCTTCTCCAGTGTGCCCGGTCCGGAACTTTATGTCACTGATCGGGTTACTCACTGCCACAGAAAAACAGGTTCATATGGGCAGATTACACATGAGGCCTATACAGTGGCACCTCAAGAACAATTGGAGGATACCGGAAACGTTGGACAAGACCATTCCCATTCCAAGATCACTTCACCCACATCTGAAATGGTGGCTGGAGGAAGACAATGTTATCAAAGGTCAAACCCTACACCCTCTAGCACATGCTCTGCAAATCTTTACAGACGCATCAAAAGAAGGGTGGGGCGCTCACTTAAACGAACTTATGGCAAGGGGACGTTGGTCACTACCAGAGAGCAAGCTGCACATAAACTACCTAGAGTTAAAAGCAGTCCTTCTGGCCTTAAAAGAATTTCAAACCCTCTGTGCAAACAGAGTGGTTCTCATAGCTACCGACAACACCACGGTGGTAGCATATATAAACAAGGAAGGGGGAATGAAGTCGGGCCCACTGTGTGCCCTCTTATGGAGGATACTAACATGGTGTGCCAGACATCAAGTAATACTCAAAGCTCGACATATTCCCGGCCGTCTAAATGTGATAGCCGACAAGTTATCCAGGCTGGGTCAGACCATTCAAACAGAATGGTCCCTCAATCCAGAGATATTCAAGGCAATATGCGACCGGTGGCACAGACCCCAAGTGGACCTATTTGCCACCAGGTTCAACAACAAACTGCCACACTTCGTCTCCCCAGTACCAGACCCCCAAGCTTGGGCAGTGGATGCTCTCAGTCTATCTTGGGAGGAACTAGACCCTTACGCCTTCCCACCAGCAGCCATCTTGGGCAAAGTGGTGGAGAAGCTCCAGGACTACCCCTGCAACAGAATAATTCTGATTGCTCCAGGGTGGCCCAACATGCCCTGGTTTTGGGACCTGGTAACAATGTCAAGCCAGATCCCACTGTGTCTGCCCAGCATACCAAACCTAGTGTCTCAGCCATTCAACCAGGTCCTTCACAGGAACCTGTCGAATCTGAACCTGCATGCCTGGCTCCTAGAGCCTCAGCAATCAAGGAACAGGGGTTCTCTGAGGCAGTGGCAGCACGAATTGAGGCTCCTCAAAGAGGATCAACCAGATCTGTCTATGAGGCAAAGTGGTCCATTTTTACAAAGTGGTGCATCAGTAATCAGGTGGACTTCAGAGCACCACCTCTAAAGGCTATAGCGGATTTCTTACTGTACTTGTTTCAGGAAAGGAAATTACAACCAGGCACAATAGATGGTTATAGATCAGCCATTGCTGACAAATTGGGTAATGTACCAGTAAATGTCAGCAAGGATGAAAATCTCACCCGTCTCCTGGATAGTTTCCATAGAGACAGACCCAAGGGTAGGAGGGGTATACCCTCCTGGAACCTGTCCCTGGTCTTACACCAGCTGACAAAGGCACCATTTGAACCCCTTAAGGAGGCCTCACTAAAACACTTGACCTTCAAGACTGTTTTTCTGATGGCCCTAGGTTCGGGTAAACGCAGGAGTGAGATCCATGCCTGGCTTCACAGGAACATCAGACACCAGTCAGACTGGTCTAAGGTGTCCTTGTACCCCTCACCCAGCTTTCTGTCTAAGAATCAGCTGGCCAAGGAGGGTCCAGAGAGTGTGGCCCCGGTAGTTGTCCCAGCCCTGGCCCCTACTCTGGATAGATCACTCAAGGGTGACAGATCACTATGTCCAGTTAGAGCCTTGCGTTACTATTTGGACAAGACCTCAGATCTCAGGCAAAACAAAGAACTAGTCTTTGTCTCCTTCAAGAAAGGTTTTGACAAAGATATCTCACCTGCCACCATCTCCTCATGGATCAAACAGACTGTGATCCTATGTTATGAGCTCTCTGACCAGCAAGCCCTCACTCTACATCAGGTTAAGGCCCATGATGTAAGGGCTTTTGCTGCTTCCAAAGCTTTCCAATCTGGAACCTCTTTGGACCAAATTTTGTCAGCTTGCCATTGGAAATCTCACAATACCTTCACACAATTCTATCTGAAGGATGTGGCCTGGGCTGACTCAGAGCTTTTCCATTTAGGGCCGGTTGTGGCTGCTCAGCAGATCCACTAACAAGGCCAATAATGAGGAGATATATATTTCTAAATATGTACATATTGTATATACTCATACTTAGATAAGTATAAATCACAAAAAAAAAAAAAAAAAAAAAACTGTGACATGCTTCCTTTGGGAGGTTTATTCTTGGGTTTGAACTCATCCCTCTCTTCCCTCCACTCAGAGCAGTAATGCTTAAACAAGAGGGGGGGGAGCAGTGTCGGTTAACCCAGCCGGGTAACCGGCGTTCTGGATACCGACTTAGGTCGTGTGGGTTACCTGAATCAGGACTACCCAGGCCTCAACGTTGTTAGTTCTGAGTTCACTCAAGTTTTCCTAGTAACTTACCCGCCAACCAAGCGGTAGTTATTCAGCAATTGTCCATTGGATAGGATGTATTAACGCAATAAAATTAATTAAATTTTTATAAGTTAATACCCTATCCAATGGACAGACAAGGCCCTCCCAACCGGCCCCGCTATCAGCTTACTAGGGGTCTAATAGGTTTAGACAACGAAAAAGACGCCGTGACGTCATTCTGTCTAGACAGGAAGTATGCACGAGGCGACACCTGGCGAATGTACACTCTGTGACCGGTCCTGCCGGTATTTTATACAGAATGACTTTTTCTGTCGTTTGGCGAGACCGGTCGCGCCGACCGGTAAAGCAATTGTCCATTGGATAGGGTATTAACTTATAAAAATTTAATTTACTTATTAAATTTGGAATTTGGTGTCACCACCAACACATTTTAGTCACAATCGGGTACATCCCAGGCTCGCAGAATGTATTACAGACACTGTTTAGGCCAACTAAGGCCAAATTTACAGAGTAGTCTCTGCATCCTTAGGTAGTCTATCAGCAAGCAGCCCACTTCACGCCTCGACCAGTTTGCTGTATTTAACATAAATTTCTGAAAGTTGTTTTTGGTAAAATTTATTTCAAGAAATACTTAGTTTTGATATTTCTTCTTACTTAATTCTTCTTATAATATTTACAATTTTGATAAAAGTCTTTTTTACCTATGCCAGAGTATCTACTTCACATTGTCACCATTTGGCATCCTAGATATTCATTTGAGAATAATTTCCTTTGGAGTAAAATTCAGTTGGTATAATTGAGCTTTAGCATTTTACTTTTTAATATTTTGTGTCTCATTCCTCGAACTAGTGTAGCAGAGAGAATGTGGAATCAAAACAATCATTGATGTGAACTCTGAAAATCAAAGGATGAGAATAATCCTCTTTGGAGTAAAATTCAATTGGTATCACCAAGTTTTAATATTGTATCTGGCAGGCCACGAGCTAGTGCAGTAGCAGAAAGACTGTGGAGTCCAATGACAGTCACTGATGTCAATGCTGCAAGCCCTAGGATGAATGAACACAGATGTAGGATGGTGCAGTAAGTCCCTAACATACAGTGGATTTTTTTTTCTTATTTACAATGAAGGTCATTTCTTATTCAAAATCAGTTTTATTTGCTGGCAACCAAGATTATTACTAGTAAGTCAGTAGTTTAGCTTTATAAACCCTCATTCCAGTTCCTAATATAAGGAATTTGTTGGACTTTATCCCCTCAGCTCTACAATGAACATTCATTGGAATATAGTATAGTATTTACATTGTTGACTTTTTTTATTTATAAATGATATTTGCATATTGTGATGTGTGCTGCAATGTTCCACCTGAAAATTGCATTGACAAACATCCCAGTTCCACTTTGCTACTTCTCATAAGGCCTCCCTGATTAAGCGTCCCATAGGGGATACTTGTTTCTATATAGTAGAAATTTACACAGAAGGGGCCGCCACATTTTCTATTGGCTATAGCTCAGCAAGCACTGCATGGATTCTCTTCAAATATGGCAGATGCATGCAGTATCCCTGGTAAATATTTCTAAGGTGCCATGACATTTCGCCCAGAGAAGTCACATGACCAAAAACATGTTTTTAAAAGGGGTGTGCTTGTTTAGATAAACAAAAGTGTTTTACCTATTCGCACAAAATTTGCCAAGTAGTTTGTTATATAAACAGTTAGAAATTATTAACTTTTGGCAGTGATCTGATACAAAATGGCTGATTTATTCACAATTAAACATTACAATTTTTCTTAAACTCTTTAATATATCAGAAAAAGTGCAAGATGGAGAGATTTGGATGAACTTTCAGCCTGCAGGATATATACAGAGTCATCTGGCATTTTTTGCCAAAAATCACTTTCCTGCAATTTTTGGCAGCCATCTTGAAGTTTTGCATAAAATTTAATAATGCAATTATCTGAGAAACGGTGCAAGATAGAGGGATTTTGATCTGCACATTATTAAGTCATCTAGCAGATTTTGCCAAAAATCATTTTCCTGTTATTTTTGACAACCATCTTGAATTTCTACGTTAAAGCACAAATGTATTTTTCTTGGAAACGCTGTGAGATAGAGTGATTTGGCCATCTTGAATTTCTCCATAAAACACAAAAACGCATTTATCTCGAACTGGAGCAATACAGGGCAATTTTGACAAACTTTTGGTCTGCAAGCTATATGCAGTCATCTATCATTATTTGCCAAAAATCGTTTTCCCACCATTTTTGGCAGCCATTTTGAATTTCTTGCATTTACCTCTAAAAAGTTGCGATAGGGTGGTTTTTGGCTGAATTTTTCCCTCGGAGGGATCCTTAAATTCATCTGCCCATTTTTCAAGAAACATTTTCCCACTGTTATTTCAAGCCGGTTTGAATTTTTGCATGAATGGAAAAACACTTAATCTGAAACAGAGTAATTTCAGCAATATTCCTTATGCTCATTGGGATGCCTTGTTTTTGCTGTGCAAAACCTGCTCTATTAAGAAAGTGTTGAGAAAACTGGCAAAACGTATGATTTGTCCCAATTGAAAAATTGACTGATGTATACTGGAAAATATCACCCATATGATGGAGAATATAAATCTTAAGACCTGCTTCAGTGCTATGATTTGTGAAGATAACTGAAAAATGCCCAGATAACTCTTGTGCAGTACTTCCAGGAGGCTGCAAGACATAGCATCTCTTTGGATATCACTTGACTCCATTTTACAGAGGAGTGGAATAGATAAGTCAGAACACCACAAAATTGCAAATTTAATAAGTAAATTAAATTTTTATAAGTTAATACCCTATCCAATGGACAATTGCTTTACCGGTCGGCGCGACCGGTCCCGCCAAACGTCAGAAACGTATATACTACCGGCAGGACCGGTCACAGAGTGTGCATTCGCCAGGTGGCACATCGTACTTCATTTCCTGTTTACCTATTGACGTCATAGCATCTACAAGTTGCCCTGCCATCCCCCCACCCCCACCCCACCCTCTCCAGCACAAACTCCTTGTCCTGGGGTAGGAGACAAACTCATGACAGTGGAATTGGAGTTGAAGTCAGGTTTATTCAGGAAAACACAGTTAATTTATCTCAGTAGGCTCCTTTGATAGTGTTTATATGTTAGTAATTAAGCGTCCCGCAAGGGACGCTTGTTTGTGTATGGGAGAGCTTCAGGCTCCGGCGGCTCCGCCGGCTCCGCATTTTGTTTTCCTTATAACTCTGTAACCGTTAGGCGGATTCTTTTCAAATTTGGCAGGTTTAGGCAGTAGCCTTGGGGAATTTTTTTGAATATACTGCAGTGACATTTCAACCAATCAGAGAGGTCACATGACCAAAAATGTCTTTTTTCGATGGGGAAGCTTGTCCGGATGATAACTTGAAAGGAATTTTATCAATTCACCTGAAACTTGGCAAATACATTCATTCTATTAAAATCTGGAAATCATTAGATTTTGGCATTGATTGGTCAAGAAATGGCCGAGTAATTAATGATTAATTAATCATTACGAATTTTCCAAATAAGGAAAACACAAAAATGCTTATATCTCGAAAACCGTGCTAGATAGAGCGATTTCGACGAAATTTTTGACCCACAGGGTATCTCTGCAGAGTAGTTTTCCCAATTTTCAAAAAAATTTTCTCTCGCCCAAAATGGCGGCCATTTTGAATTTTCGAAATTTTCGCAAAAATTGCAAAACACAAAAATGCTTATATCTCGAAAACCGTGCTAGATAGAGCGATTTCGACGAAATTTTTGACCCACAGGGTATCTCTGCAGAGTAGTTATCCCAATTTTGAAAAAATTTTTGTCTCGCCAAAAATGGCGGCCATTTTGAATTTTCGAAATTTTTGCAAAAATTGCAAAACACAAAAATGCTTGTATCTCGAAAACCGTGCTAGATAGAGCGATTTCGACGAAATTTTTGACCCGCAGGGTATCTCTGCAGAGTAGTTATCCCAATTTTGAAAAAAAATTTGTCTCGCCAAAAATGGCGGCCATTTTGAATTTTCGAATTTTTCACAAAAATTGCAAAACATAAAAATGCTTATATCTCGAAAACCCTGCTAGATAGAGCGATTTCGACGAAATTTTTGACCCACAGGGTATATCTGCAGAGTAGCCATGCCAATTTTCAAAAAAAAATTATCTCGCCAAAAATGGCGGCCATTTTGAATTTTCGAATTTTTCGCAAAAATTGCAAAACATAAAAATGCTTATATCTCGAAAACCCTGCTAGATAGAGCGATTTCGACGAAATTTTTGACCTGCAGGGTATCTCTGCAGAGTAGCCATGCCAATTTTCAAACAAAAAATTTCTCGCAAAAAATGGCGGCCATTTTGAATTTTCGAATTTTCAGACCCATAGCTAATTACTCACCTACTCAAAATGAGTAAATGCGAATTATCTCTAAAAGTATTGCAGATAGCCAATTTTTCTCAAATAACTCATTCACCTACTTTTGGGAGAGCTTTCACTTGGTGAAGTTTCAGACCCATAGCTAATTACTCACCTACTCAAAATGAGTAAATGCGAATTATCTCTAAAAGTATTGCAGATAGCCAATTTTTGTCAAATTAATCATTCACCTACTTTTGGGAGAGCTTTCACTTGGTGAAGTTTCAGACCCATAGCTAATTACTCACCTACTCAAAATGAGTAAATGAGAATTATCTCTAAAAGTATTGCAGATAGCCAATTTTTCTCAAATAACTCATTCACCTACTTTTGGGAGAGCTTTCACTCTGTGAAGTTTCAGACCCATAGCTAATTACTCACCTACTCAAAATGAGTAAATGCGAATTATCTCTAAAAGTATTGCAGATAGCCAATTTTTCTCAAATAACTCATTCACCTACTTTTGGCAGAGCTTTCACTTGGTGAAGTTTCAGACCCATAGCTAATTACTCACCTACTGAAAATGAGTAAATGCGAATTATCTCTAAAAGTATTGCAGATAGCCAATTTTTCTCAAATAACTCATTCACCTACTTTTGGGAGAGCTTTCACTTGGTGAAGTTTCAGACCCATAGCTAATTACTCACCTACTCAAAATGAGTAAATGCGAATTATCTCTAAAAGTATTGCAGATAGCCAATTTTTCTCAAATAACTCATTCACCTACTTTTGGCAGAGCTTTCACTTGGTGAAGTTTCAGACCCATAGCTAATTACTCACCTACTCAAAATGAGTAAATGCCAAATATCTCTAAAAGTATTGCAGATAGCCAATTTTTCTCAAATAACTCATTCACCTACTTTTGGGAGAGCTTTCACTTGGTGAAGTTTCAGACCCATAGCTAATTACTCACCTACTCAAAATGAGTAAATGCGAATTATCTCTAAAAGTATTGCAGATAGCCAATTTTTGTCAAATTAATCATTCACCTACTTTTGGGAGAGCTTTCACTTGGTGAAGTTTCAGACCCATAGCTAGTTACTCACCTACTCAAAATGAGTAAATGCGAATTATCTCTAAAAGTATTGCAGATAGCCAATTTTTCTCAAATAACTCATTCACCTACTTTTGGGAGAGCTTTCACTCTGTGAAGTTTCAGACCCATAGCTAATTACTCACCTACTCAAAATGAGTAAATGCGAATTATCTCTAAAAGTATTGCAGATAGCCAATTTTTCTCAAATTAATCATTCACCTACTTTTGGGAGAGCTTTCACTTGGTGAAGTTTCAGACCCATAGCTAATTACTCACCTACTCAAAATGAGTAAATGCGAATTATCTCTAAAAGTATTGCAGATAGCCAATTTTTCTCAAATAACTCATTCACCTACTTTTGGGAGAGCTTTCACTTGGTGAAGTTTCAGACCCATAGCTAATTACTCACCTACTCAAAATGAGTAAATGCGAATTATCTCTAAAAGTATTGCAGATAGCCAATTTTTCTCAAATAACTCATTCACCTACTTTTGGCAGAGCTTTCACTTGGTGAAGTTTCAGACCCATAGCTAATTATTCACCTACTCAAAATGAGTAAATGCGAATTATCTCTAAAAGTATTGCAGATAGCCAATTTTTCTCGAATAACTCATTCACCTACTTTTGGGAGAGCTTTCACTATGTGAAGTTTCAGACCCATAGCTATTTATTCACCTACTCAAAATGAGTAAATGCTAATTATCTGTAAAAGTATTGCGGATACCCAATTTTTATCAAATACTCATTCATCTACTTGTGGGAGAGCTTTCACATGGTGAAGTTTCAGACCCATAGCTAATTACTCACCTACTCAAAATGAGTAAATGCGAATTATCTCTAAAAGTATTGCAGATAGCCAATTTTTCTCAAATAACTCATTCACCTACTTTTGGGAGAGCTTTCACTTGGTGAAGTTTCAGACCCATAGATAATTATTCACCTACTCAAAATGAGTAAATGTGAATTATCTCTTAATAGTATTGCAGATAGCCAATTTTTCTCAAATAACTCATTCATCTACTTTTGGAAGAGCTTTCACACACGAAAATGAAAAATTGTGAATATCTCGGAAAAGCTATTTCTTCTGCTTTAATGCTCGGCGGGAGATACACACCGCGGCAGTGGTCTTGACAAAAATTTTTGTCTCCCCAAAAATGGTGGCCATTTTGAATTTTCAAAGTTTTTGCAAAACACAAAAATGCTTATATCTCGAAAACCGTGCTATATGGAGCGAACTCAACAAAAATTTGGACCTGCTGGGTATCTCCAATTTTCAAAATATTTTTGTCTCGCCAAATATAGTGGACATTTTAAATTTTTTTATTTTTTGCAAAACACAAAAATGCTTATATCTTGAAAACCGTGCTAGATAGAGCAGACTGCGCTGACTTTGGTTGCCACAACAGTATAAGGCTAGAAACGAAGCATTTTCTTAATACTTTAGCACTCACCTTTATATCCTTTTCGGGACGCTTTGTTTTTGCTATGCAAAAACATTATCTTTTTTTTTTGCGAGCGATCCTCTAGTTTTATTTTTATCCACATTTACAGGAGAGGTGTAAATGCAGAGCCTGCAAGTGGTCCAGGATTCTGCAAATATGAGGCTAAACCCGGAGTTGTATTCCATGATGACTAGTGAACACCAATAGACAACATTAAATGTGATACTATATAAACTTTTTAGAATATATTTTTGTGTGCTTTATATATATTCTGAGCATAAGTATAGGTTGTAGTTCTGTACCTTTTCAGAATAACACCATAAATATACATTTTCTATGAAATATACAGCATAATGATAAGAATTTTCTATTACAAATAAATTCTCAACTTTAATGTTAAAAGTGTGCAAGCAGATGTTCTGATTTCCTGTTCTGATTTTTCTTTGCCGATTGCTGATCTGTTTTACATTTTGTAATTAGTACTAACCAAAAGTTTTCATGATTGTTTTTTGGAATAGAAAAAAATTCTCTAAAAAGATTTCTAGACTTTGTTTTGCAGTGCGAACAAGAGTTTATCCCTATTGTGTTTTTGAAGACATTTGATTTAGTAACATATAGAATAGAATAGAAACATTTATATAGCGCAAAATTGATGTAACATCCTCTAATGCGCTCGAGGTCAAAAAGGGAAAGTCCAGGGATGTACAAGGTCGAGATCTAAAATTAGCGCCCGCCAGGGAGATGTACTATGGTGGAGGATATGCTAGTCAAAACAAATAGGCCTTTAGCTGGCTATGGAAACCTGTTCTTGTTTGTTGTGATCGTACTGATTGTGGGAGTCTGTTCCATTCTGTGGGGGAAGCCATTGCAAAACCTCGCCTACCAATGGCCTTTTTGTGAGAGACTGAGGAAAGAGAAAGATGATTTCCACGCGTTAAACCACTGGTTTTGATCAAGGATGATAGGTATATGGGTTGAGAGAATTTGATAGCCTTGAAAGTAATTAGATTGTACATAAACAAGATGCGGTAGGCGATAGGGAGCCAGTGTAGTTTTTGAAGAAAGGGAGTAACATTGCTAGTTCAATCAAGTCTAAAAACAATTCTACAAAGGGGATTTTGAATCTTTTGGAGTTTAGCTACATTGTATTTACTTAAGCCATAAAGTAGGGAATTGCAGTAGTCGACTGATCATTGAGTTTGCAAGCAAAGCTGTAGTATCCACACTGAAGAATTTACGGATGCCTCTTAGGTCCTTAAGGTGGGAGTAACAGGCGCGACACATATTGGTTATGTGGCTAGTAAAGGTGTTTCCAGAGTCAAAAGTAACACCTAGGTTCTTGACTGTATCGGTAGGGGAGATAGAATTTCCAAGAAGTTGAGTAGGGAATTTGTTGAAGGACTCTCTGGCTTGTCTATCACCCAATGATAATAAATTCAGTTTTCTCGGGGTTGAATTTAAGTTTCACACCAGCCATCCAGTTTTGGACACACGAGACACTCAATAAGCTCAGCAAAACTGGAATCAAAGTTCCTATGGTCCAGTGCTAGATATATTTAGGTGTCATCGGCATATAGATGGTGGGTGACATTGAAATTGGAAATATTACTGAGAGGGGTAGTATAGAGGGTAAAAAGAAGGCGGCCCAGGACAGAGCCCTGGGGGACACCATATGGGAGTGAAAATGCACCTGAAAAGCTATTACCTAGTTTAATCTTCTGTTTGCGGTTTGAAAGATAGGATTTGATCCACCTCAACACAGTGCCATCAACCCCAACCAATCCCTGAGGGAATTAAAAAGAATGTCATGGTCGATAGTGTCGAATGCCGCTGAGAGGTCCAGCAATGTGAGTGCAACAGCCTTACCAGAGTCCATCGAAGCAGCAATGTCATTCTGGATTTTCAGGAGTGCTGATTCTGTGGAATAGAGTCTACTGTAGGTGGATTGGTTGACATTGGAGAGCCCCTCACTATCGATATAATTATTTAACTGTTTAGCCACTACTTTTTCAATCAGTTTGGAAAAAAAACTGAGGTTGGATACCGGTCTAATTTTTGAGGAGATTTCTATCTAAATTAGGTTTCTTGAGAAGGGGGGTGACATGCGGTTTTGAAACAGTTTGGGAAGCTCCCTTCTCTGAGCGAGTACCAGTAGTTTATGATATTGGTTATTGGAGTGACCAAAATATCCGCACACTCTTTGACTAACATATACATTTTATTGCATTAATACATCTTACCTAATGGACAAATAGTTATGCTGGTTGAACCCGACTGGTCCCATTAATTATCAGAAAAAAACGTCCTGTGCATGCATGTCCATTTACACGCTTCTCTAAAGTTGAAATTTTTTTTGTAAAATTTACCACAAAGCCATACATCATGGATTCAACAGGGCAGAAGCACGCAAGTTGTGGACATGTAATGGCCACGTTCGATTAAGGAAGTGCATGAGGTGTCATGATAAAGGGCTAGGCAATGACCCCTGTTTTAAAGACAGAATGCCAGTTTTGTAATGCCCTTACTAGTGATCTGAAATCTCAACTAGCAACTCCCACCAACAAAGCTAGAAAAAATAAGAAAATGGCCAGTCCACTTCTCTCCCTAGTAGATCCTGGCTCTGTGTAGATTCCGGGGCAGGTTGAGAACAGTAAAACTTCTGATAAAATGACCACCGAAAAGAAGACGGCCACTACTAAAGAAGCTGCCACGAAGAAGGCATCTTCCAAGTCATCCAGTTCTGCAATTGAGGAAATTAACGCACTGGACGCAAAGTGGTCGGAGAGGTTCTCAAGATTAGAAGCCATGTCTGTGGCAAAGACGTTAAGCAATCTACTGGTCAACTATTTTTTCAACAGGTCACCATGCCAGTTTCACCAGTGAAGCAGCCACCACCCAGTATTTCAGAAAGACCCTTCATTCCACCTACCAGTCCGGCCAGTCAGACCTTTTCCAGCAACCTGCTACCAGCATCAGTGAGATACCAGTGTTGCAGTCTACCGGACCGGTCAAGCAGATTACAACCAGTCACACTCCTACTGGTGCTGGTGAGAAGGTCCTGTCCTCTACTTGAGTTGCTGGTACTGCTTGCCTTTGACTTTGAACAGACCAACCCCCCCATGGAGGAAGGTGAGGTTTCTGACTAAGAAACTGGTCTACCGGAACAGGAACTTGATCAATGCTTTCTGAGGAGCAGATATACCCGGAAACTGTTTGGGGTGTCATTGATGGGGTGGCACCAGTTACCAGAATTTGAAGCCTCTTCTCGTGATGAGGACTCCTTTGCGAGACCCCGCCATCAGACAAAATATCAGTGAAACTTCCATGACTGGCTCTGCCAGAAAATGGAAAAGCTGAACCTTACTTTGACAGAAGGTACCACTGACACCAGTGGACTGTCGAAACACCAGTTTATTAAGATTCCTCGCAGTCATAAGTGGTCTGATGTAAACTCAAAGACAGACTTTTCCTGGTCAAAGTTTATCACTGGTCAAATGAACCGGAGAAACTCAATAGTTTTTTCACCAGAATTGCTAGCTGGTCACCGTCTGCTGGATCACTGGCTTCTAGGGGTGTAATGTGTACACATAATTCAGGTTGATTGCTTGTGGATAAAAATTTGACTCAACATTGAGCCCTCACGAAGTTTAGTATGCACCTTAGAAAACAACCAACATGGCGGTTCCCGTAAACGAAAAAAATATGAAGATATAAGCCTTGAATCACTTAAATGAGCTGATGTCAATTCATAATATACTTGATATTTAGTTAAAACTTGTGGATTATGTGATTTAATGTAAGGCGTGTTAATTTGAAAATTTTATTATCTAAAAATAGCATCAGAGATGCCCGTACCCCACAGCAGTATCAGTGTCCAAATAATGTTTAAGTAGAGAAAATAACATCAAAGAGAAAGAAATTGCATGTAAAGAGTAAGTATTAAAACAAAACAATTCAGTAAACTAAAAATTATGAAGCTTTAAGACTTCTCCCATTTTGATTTTCATTTGTATGGTCGAATTATGGTTGGGACGTTTTGAATATTACCCATACACAGAGATGTAGCAATACATGCTTTTATGTGGAATTGGGGCTAAACCTATGACTCACTTGATGCAATACCATCTGTTACAGTGGGAAGTTGCAAAAGTAAAACAGTTAATGACTTCTAATAGGACTTTAACAGTGCTTAATCTACACCAAAAGTGCAACAACCAATTTTCAAGTAAAAAGATATAAGAGAGATATAAAAGAGATAAATAGTATCAGATATCCTCGTAGAGACATAAAATAGCATCAGATATGCAAGATCAAAGGTCAAATCCAGGTCACACCATGACGTTGCACACATATAACCCTTGACCAATGTCCCGACCAAATATCAACTTCCTACACCTTATGGTTTCCAAAATATAGCCCAGACAAGGCATTATAGGTCAAGGTCACACCATGACGTTTTACATCTACAGAACCTAGCAAATGTCCCTACTCAGTATTAACTTCCTACACCTTACGGTTTCAGAGATATACCCCGGACAAGATTTTATAGGTCAAGGTCACGTCATAACGTTGCACACCTACACCCCCTAACCAATGTCCCTACCAAATATCTTCCTACGCCTTACAGTTTCCGAGATATAGCCCGGACAAGATTTTCAAACTCGGTCACTATGGCAAGGTCAAATCAAGGTCAGACCATGATGTTACACACCTACACCCCCTAACCAATATCCCTACCAAGTATTAACTTCCTACACCTTACGGTTTCCGAGATATCGCCCGGACAAGATTTTAGAGGTCAAGGTCACACCATGACGTTGCACACCTAAACATTGCCTCTACGCAGTGTATCCCCGGATGGGACATGGTTGAAGCCTGATATACAGAGTGATATACACCATTATAGGTATGAAGGACCACATTAGACCTTCAAGGAAGGCTCCAAGGTCAAATCTGACCCTGCCAAAAGATGAAGGTCACACTATGACGTTGCACACCTACACCCCCTAACCAATATCCCTACAAAGTATCAACTTCCTACACCTTGCGGTTTCCGAGATATAGCCTGGACAAGATTTTCAAACTCAAGGTCACTACGGCAAGGTCAAATCAAGGTCAGATGACTTTGCACACCTACACCTAACCAATGTCCCTACCAAGTATCAACTTCCTACACCTTACGGTTTCTGAGATACAGCCCGGACAAACTTTTTCCCACCGCTCGCCCACCCGGACACCATGGGTGAAAACAAAAACGTAACCGGTTCAATAGGTTTGTTACACATACACAAGCACTCAACCCTTAATATTGGGATCGAATTTTCGTGAAAATTGCCTCACTTGGCGAGTGTCTCTGCTCGTTCGCATTCCTACTGGCTTCCCTGGACTATAGCACAGGAAACCCTGAACAGATGGGAGATTGGCCTCCTTTATTTGGAACCAGGCAGCAGGGTTTAGCCACTGTTTGACCAGGGTTCAGGACAGTATGGCCACACACCTTAAGACTATTCAGGATGATAAGGCCGTTCCCTCTGTAGATCAGTTGTCTTCTGCCCAAACTGTCAATAATGTCGCTAGGAAGTGAGCACATCATAGCCAGCTGCTCCAGGAGAGACACAGGACATCTTTTTCCAATGTTTGGCAGCGCCAGCTTGTGCCAGAAGTATAGTTTATTGTTCATTAGATATTTAACTTTATACTTAAATTTGTAATTTAATGGCCAAGGTCACCACAGAAAGATCAAATCAATATCACAACAGAGCATAGCACACTGAATAAAACATTGATTTGTGCAAGAACTTTTTATTGACTTGCTTTTTAACAATTTTTTCTTTGTATCAGTTTATATTATTTGTCACAGGCTATTTACTCTCTCATCATCATCTTCTGTCTCTTCAGTTTCTTTTGTGAGACTTTTTTCTTCTTCTCCTCCTCATCTGCTGGCTTGGCAATAGCCTGTTCTCTCTCAGCCAGAATAAGTTCAATATGACAAGGACTGCTCATGTAAGCTGCAACAGAAAATGGTATTCTGCGAAGTCTGGAGCCACAGAAATACTTTAATACTCATAAAAGAAAACAGTAAAGCATTCAAGTTTACCAAGTATGCAGGTGTCAAGTAATCATTTGTAGGCATTGTTGTAGATAAAGAAGCCTTTATATTAATTTTATTATTAAAACAAGCATTCTGACGCATGCATTTATCTCCCGCCATATAAATTAGATGTACTAAAGATAACATATTTTAACAAGGTGCTCTAAATCTAATACTTTTCAAGTTATAATTGACTTAGTGCATGATTTCATGAATGTTAATGCATTAAAAATTACTTTAAAAATTCATTAAAAAAATTTAGCATGTGAAAGCTCTCAAAAATGTAGGTGAATGAGTTATTTGAAAAATATTGGCTATCTGCAATACTTTTAGTGATAATAGGCAGTTACTCATTTTGAGTAGGTGAGTAATTAGCTACGCATCTGAAAATTCACTAATTGAAAGCTCTCCAAAATGTATGTGAATGAGTTATTTCAGAAATACTGGCTATCTGCAATACTTGTAGAGATAATTCGCATTTACTCATTTTGAGTAGGTGAATAATTAACTACGGGTGTGAAACTTCACCAAGTGAAAGCTCTCCCAAAAGTAGGTGAATGAGTTATTTGAGAAAAATTGGCTATCTGCAGTACTTTTACAGATAATTCACATTTACTCATTTTGATTAGGTGAGTAATTAGCTACGGGTCTGGAACTTCACCATGTGAAAGCTCTCCCAAAAGTAGATGAACGAGTAATTTGATAAAAATTGGATACCCCCAATACTTTTAGAGATAATTAGCATTTACTCATTTTGAGGAGGTGAATAATTAGCTACGGCTCTGAAAATTCACCAAGTGAAAGCTCTCCCAAAAGTAGGTGAATGAGTTATTTGATAAAAATTGGCTATCTGCAATACTTTTAGAGATAATTCACATTTACTCATTTTCAGTAGGTGAGTAATTAGCTACGGGTCTGGAACTTCACCATGTGAAAGCCCTCCCAAAAGTAGATGAATGAGCTATTTGATAAAAATTGGATATCCGCAATACTTTTAGAGATAATTCACATTTACTCATTTTGAGTAGGTGAATAATTAGCTACAGGTCTGAAACCTCACCAAGTAAAAGCTCTCCCAAAAGTAGGTGAATGAGTTATTTGAGAAAAATTGGATATCTGCAATACTTTTACAGATAATTCACATTTACTCATTTTGAGTAGGTGAGTAATTAGCTACGTGTCTGGAACTTCACCATGTGAAAGCTCTCCCAAAAGTAGATGAACGAGTAATTTGATAAAAATTGGATATCCACAATACTTTTAGAGATAATTGGCATTTACTCATTTTGAGTAGGTGAATAATTAGCTACGGGTCTGAAACTTCACCAAGTGAAAGCTCTTCCAAAAGTAGGTGAATGAGTTATTTAAGAAAAATTGGATATCCCCAATACTTTTAGGGATAATTCACATTTACTCATTTTGAGTAGGTGAGTAATTAGCTACGGGTCTGGAACTTCACCATGTGAAAGCTCTCCCAAAAGTAGCTGAAGCAGTTATTTGAGAAAAATTATGTCATTTTGCCACAAATAAGAAAATAGCTATTACTCACTTATGGCATGCAATAGAAGCCCAAATTATATGCATTTACCCTACAGTCACAATTTCAAAGTAGGTATTACTCGGCTATCCAATGTGCAACAGGTCTGAAACTTTACTATGTGATAGGTTATCAAAAACTAGATAAATAACATATTTGAAAATATTTCCCTAACTTTAATACTTTTGAAGATATTTGACATTTACTTATGTTGTTATTTTGCTACAAATAAGAAAATAGCTATTACTCACTTATGGCATGCAATACAACCCCAAAATATATACCATCTTATAGTTAAGGACAAAGTAGCTGAACAACATATTTGAAGAAAAAGCTGTAACTGCAATAGTTTTGGAGTTACAATGGATTTACTCAACAGTCACAATTTCAAAGTAGCTATTACTTAGCTATGCAATGTGCAACAGGTCTGAAACTTTACTATGTGATAGCTTACAAAAAAGTAGATGAATGACATATTTGAAAAGAATTCCGTAACTTTAATACTTCTGAAGATATTTGACATTTACTTATGTCATTATTTTGCTACTAATAAGAAAATAGCTATTACTCACTTATGGCATGCAATAGAACCCCAAACTACATGCCAGCTTATAGCTAAGGACAAAGTAGCTGAACAACATATTTGAAGAAAAAGCTGTAACTGCAATAGTTTTGGAGTTACAATGGATTTACTCAACAGTCACAATTTCAAAGTAGCTATTACTTAGCTATGCAATGTGCAACAGGTCTGAAACTTTACTATGTGATAGTGGTAAAGACGGCAAACCGGATAGTTGGTTTCTATTCGATTTATATAAACGTAAACGAAATCCGGTGACAAAAGTCCAAGAACCGGTTCCCGAAAATGTCACATATTTCACATCTAACATACAAAATATTGCACAGAAACGCTTAAATATATTTATTTGTTAATATTTTCCCAATATACACTGAAATAATACCCCAAATGTCCGACTTTATCACAAAATAAACCCCATTTTAGTGGAAATAACTGTTCATGTACACGCACAGAAAATTTTACAGTTTGGTGAAAACTAATTCGAACGAATCCGGTTTCAACCGAATTTTTGTTTTCGGGACCCGGTTTCAATATTTACTTTCGATCGTAACACTACTATGTGATAGCTTACAAAAAAGTAGATGAATGACATATTTGAAAAGAATTCCATAACTTTAATACTCCTGAAGATATTTGACATTTACTTATGTCATTATTTTGCTACTAATAAGAAAATAGCTATTACTCACTTATGGCATGCATTAGAACCCCAAACTACATGCCAGCTTATAGCTAAGGACAAAGTAGGTGAACAACATATTTTACGAAAATATTGTAACTGCAATAGTTTTGGAGTTACAATGGATTTACTCAACTGTAGAATTTCAAAGTAGCTATTACTCAGCTATCCAATGTGCAACAGATCTGAAACTTTACTATGTGATAGCTTATGAAAAAGTAGATGGATAACATATTTGAAAAGAATTCGCTAACTTTAATACTTTTGAAGATATTTGACATTTACTTATGTCATGATTTTGCTACAAATAACAAAATAGCTATTACTCACTTATGGCATGCAATAGAACCCCAAACTATGTACCATCTTATAGCTAAGGACAAAGTAGCTGAACAACATATTTTAGGAAAATACTGTAACTGCAATAGTTTTGGAGTTACAATGGCTTTACTCAACAGTCAGAATTTCAAAGTAGCTATAACTCAGCTATCCAAGGTGCAACAGGTCTGAAACTTTACTATGTTATAGCTTACCAAAAAGTAGATGGACAACATATTTGAAAAGATTTCCCTAACTTCAATACTTTTGAAGATATTTGACATTTACTTCTTCTGTTACTTAGCTACAAATGAGAAAATAGCTATTACTCACTTATGGCAAGCAATAGAACCCCAAACTATGTACCATCTTATAGCTAACAACAAAATAGCTGAACAACATATTTTAGGAAAATACTCCAACTGCAATAGTTTTGGAGTTACAATGGCTTTACTCAACAGTCAGAATTTCAAAGTAGCTATAACTCAGCTATCCAAGGTGCAACAGGTCTGAAACTTTACTATGTTATAGCTTACCAAAAAGTAGATTGACAACATATTTGAAAAGATTTCCCTAACTTCAATACTTTTGAAGATATTTGACATTTACTTCTTCTGTTATTTAGCTACAAATGAGAAAATAGCTATTACTCACTTATGGCAAGCAATAGAACCCCAAACTATGTACCATCTTATAGCTAAGAACAAAATAGCTGAACAACATATTTTAGGAAAATACTCCAACTGCAATAGTTTTGGAGTTACAATGGCTTTACTCAACAGTCAGAATTTCAAAGTAGCTATTACTCAGCTATCCAAGGTGCAACAGGTCTGAAACTTTACTATGTCATAGCTTACCAAAAAGTAGATGGACAACATATTTGAAAAGATTTCCCTAACTTTAATACTTTTGAAGATATTTGACATTTACTTCTTCTGTTATTTAGCTACAAATGAGGAAATAGCTATTATTCACTTATGGCAAGCAATAGAACCCCAAACTATGTACCATCTTATAGCTAAGAACAAAGTAGCTGAACAACATATTTTAGGAAAACACTCTAACTGCAATACTTTTTTAGTTACAATAGCTTTACTCAACAGTCAGAATTTCAAAGTAGCTATTACTCAGCTATCCAAGGTGCAACAGGTCTGAAACTTTACTATGTTATAGCTTACCAAAAAGTAGATGGACAACATATTTGAAAAGATTTCCCTAACTTCAATACTTTTGAAGATATTTGACATTTACTTCTTCTGTTATTTAGCTACAAATGAGAAAATAGCTATTACTCACTTATGGCAAGCAATAGAACCCCAAAGTATGTACCATCTTATAGCTAAGAACAAAATAGCTGAACAACATATTTTAGGAAAATACACCAACTGCAATAGTTTTGGAGTTACAATGGCTTTACTCAACAGTCAGAATTTCAAAGTAGCTATTACTCAGCTATCCAAGGTGCAACAGGTCTGAAACTTTACTATGTCATAGCTTAGCAAAAAGTAGATGGACAACATATTTGAAAATATTTCCCTAAGTTTAATACTTTTGAAGATATTTGACATTTACTTCTTCTGTTATTTAGCTACAAATGAGGAAATAGCTATTACTCACTTATGGCAAGCATCAGAACCCCAAACTATGTACCATCTTATAGCTAAGAACAAAGTAGCTGAACAACATATTTTAGGAAAACACTCTAACTGCAATACTTTTTTAGTTACAATAGCTTTACTCAACAGTCAGAATTTCAAAGTAGCTATTACTCAGCTATCCACGGTGCAACAGGTCTGAAACTTTATTATGTGATAGCTTACCCAAAAGTAGATGAATAACATATTTGAAAAGATTTCTGTAACTCTAATACTTTTGTAGATACTTGGCATTTACTTCTTTTGTTATTTAGCTACAAATGAGAAAATAGCTATTACTCACTTATGGCATGCAATAGAACCCCAAACTATGTACCATCTTATAGCTAAGAACAAAGTAGCTGAACAACATATTTTAGGAAAACACTCTAACTGCAATACTTTTTTAGTTACAATAGCTTTACTCAACAGTCAGAATTTCAAAGTAGCTATTACTCAGCTATCCAAGGTGCAACAGGTCTGAAACTTTACTATGTTATAGCTTACCAAAAAGTAGATGGATAACATATTTGAAAAGATTTCCCTAACTTCAATACTTTTGAAGATATTTGACATTTACTTCTTCTGTTATTTAGCTACAAATGAGAAAATAGCTATTACTCACTTATGGCATGCAATGGGACCCCAAACTATGTACCATCTTATAGCTAAGGACAAAGTAGCTGAACAACATATTTGAAGAAAAAGTTGTTACTGCAATAGTTTTTGAGTTATGAGCCCTTTACTCAAAGTAGCTAAGATTGCTATTACTCACTTATCTTTAGGCCTAAGTCAATAAAACCAAAAATTTTTTCAAGGGCATGAAAATTCATTGGGACAATTAATTTACAAAAAATCTGTAGCTGTAGTAGTTTTGGAGAAATCTGCGTGACTAACTAACGCACGCACACACGCACGCACACACACAGACATCATTTCATAATCTCCCTCCCGCGGGAGATAAAAAGAAATACATAAAATACAAACTCTGCTTTGTGATTTTCACAGATGATACATTTGAATAAATTTAAAAATACATACACCTTTACATTTCTGAAGACTTAGTCTGCAATTTTATTCCAGAGGCCATGTCTCATTATCTATGAACACCTTTATACTTTAGAAACTCTTCTCTACAGCTGCATTTAAGAGGCAATGACTGTGGTTAATATTTTGTGACTTACGATTAATTCTTCCATGGGCTCTGTATGTTCTCCTCCTCATTTTAGGTGCACGGTTAACCTGAATATGTTCTATCACTAGATGATCCATGTCAAGACCCTGTCAAACAACCACAACTCTTATAAACAATTCAACATAATATAAAGATTGAATTATTACAGACATACCAATTTTACACGGTAAAATGGGATCAGTGTCTGATCAGCACGTCCATTCGTTCCTCATTCAATATTCGGTGTTCGGTAGGACCGTAACGGACGCGTAATTTTAACAACAATTGAAATTAATGGAAATTACAATTGAAAATTAATGGAAATTACCAAATAATCTGGGTTTTTAGTTGTACTTTTTCTATCATTACTGCTTTCCATTATATACCTTTAGTTATTTATCCTTTTTATATTGTTTTGAATGCTTTTAACTGTATAACAGTTGTCCTAGTTCATATCGCGGGTATTATCGCCCACTACCGGGAGTTACTCGGTTTGTTTGGTTGTGTTTTATATTTTCTGTATATTCTGCTAGTGGATATTACAGGCATTACTGTCCTTTACCGGGATCTACTCAGTCATTTTTGGTCGTGGTTTGTACTTTTTTGTCCTTAATGTTTTTGCTGTCAATTTTTGCATGTTTCCATTTCGTCTGTGGTTTGTAATTCCTTATGATGCGGACTGTTACACTCCTTCTTTGTATTGTTGGCCTCTTTGTACATTACCATAAGAGTCAAAACAGAATTCGGACTAGGTGCGATGTCGGCCTGCATGGACGTAAATATGATGGACCCACTACCAAATCCATTTTGTTCATTTATGTCAGGACACATAGAGTCACTTTTTGTGAAAAGGCATCTCTCAGGCAGCTTGCTCTGGTTCTATTGTCGGGTGATGTCGCTCTAAATCCTGGGCCATTGAAGTTTGGTTTTGCTAACTGCCGGTCCATTAGGAATAAAGGTCCAATTCTCTGTGATGAAATCCAAACTGGAAATTTTGATGTTTTTGGTCTCACCGAGACCCATATCAAAGCTCTAGACACACCCTCATTTTTAAATGAGTTAACGCCTGAAGATTTTTCCCTTGTTCAAACAAATAGAGAAAACAAACGTGGTGGCGGTGTTGGCTTTTTTATTAAATCTGCTCTTGATTTTAAAACCATTCATTCCCCTGAGTTCTCCTCCTTTGAAAATCACACTGTCTGTCTCACTCTTGATGGGCGTCGCTTGTTTCTTGGGGTCATTTACCGGCCCCTTGCCTCATCTGTAGTAAAATTTTTTGAAGATTTTCTGTCATATGTGGGTTTTTTGTCTTCCTTATCCCCCTCCTTTGTCATTTGTGGTGATTTTAATCTTCATGTCGACATTATGTCTCCAACAGTCTCTGAATTTAAATCAGTCATGGATTCTTGCTGTCTGTCCCAATACATTGATTTTCCTACTCACCTTCATGGTCATACCTTAGATTTGTTGATGGCTCCATCTGAGTTCTCTGCAATTTCTGATGTGAAAGGGTCAGGCTTCATCAGTGATCACAAAATTATCTCTTGTGTGGTTGACTTTCCATCTTTGGATACACCGATTCAGAAAGTTGTTACCTTCCGTCAGTACCATAAATTGAACATTGATAAATTCAGAAGTGACCTCCTGACCATTCCGTTTGTTAGCTCGCCATCTGATGACATAGATTTATTGCATGAACAGTACATGTCTGGTTTGTCTAGCCTTCTAGATATTCATGCACCAGTGAAGACTAAACAGCTCATCAAACCAGCCCCAAGCTGGATAACTGATGAGTATAGAACTGCCAAGTGCATGAGAAGGCAGTTTGAGCGTGCCTGGAGAAGAGACAAATCCCCTGAAAATCGTTCCCGTCTTCGACGACAGATAAATAGATGTAACCACATCCTAAATAGAAACAAGGGGTGTTTCTATCGTGATCTAGTCAGTGAAAATTGCGGCGATAGCAAGAGGTTATGGCATGCACTAAACAGAACATTGAGTCGGTCAAATTCTACTGTCCTCCCATCCTTTGATGATGAAAAGTCTTTAGCAAACAGATTTGGTTCGTTTTTCATTGATAAAATTAAAAAGATTCGAGACACGTTTAAATACACCCGATCTCAGGTTCTTCATCCAGACAAGGAGCCGCCGACTTTCTGTTCCTTTCAAGCTGTCACTGAGACTGAAGTCCTTAAGTTTATCAAGGAATCCCCTTCTAAAACTTGCTCCCTTGATCCATGCCCCACTCACATTGTGAAACATTGTATTGACATTCTTCTCCCTTCATTGACTAAACTAGTTAACTTGTCCCTCAAAAACGGCATTTTCCCTAATCCTTTCAAACAGGCTATTGTCACTCCCCTCCTCAAAAAGTCCACCCTTTCAAAAGAGGATTTGAAGAGCTACCGACCAGTGTCCGGTCTTAGCTTCTTGTCAAAATTGGTCGAGCGAATTGTGGCTGCCCAAATTACATCTCACATGGATTCTCATGATCTTGGTAACACTTTCCAGTCAGCCTACAAGGTAGGCCACTCGACAGAAACTGCCTTGTTGTGCATCAAAAATGAGATTCACTTATCTCTGTCCAAGGGCATGCCTACAGCACTAGTGCTACTCGACCTGTCTGCGGCATTCAATACTATCGATCATGACACACTCCTATCCTGTCTGTCGTCTAGATTTGGTTTTGCTGGATCGGCATTAAAATGGTTTAGATCCTATCTCCAGGATCGTTTTCAGTCAGTCAAGATTGGTTCTAGTCTTTCGAATTTGTTCAAATTGAAGTTTGGAGTCCCCCAAGGTTCTGTCTTAGGTCCCCTTCTGTTTTCCCTCTACACAACACCTCTGAGTCAAGTCATCAGAAAATATACCGGAGTCCGTTACCACTTCTATGCGGACGACACTCAGTTGTTCATTCACTTATCCCCTGATGATAGTCTCAAGTCTTTTGACCGTCTTAAAACATGTTTGAATGATATTCAGGTCTGGATGTCTGAAAACAAACTCAAGCTAAATCCCGATAAAACAGAATTCATAGTCTTCGGTGCCAAAGACAGACACAAATGGCTCAGTGACTCACTACCTGTCAATATCCTGGGAAATTGTCTCTCTCCCGCAGATGTTGTACGCAATCTGGGCGTTCTGTTTGATGCAAAGTTTTGTTTCACCAATCACGTAAATTCTGTTATCAAATCCTGCTTTATCAGCCTCAGGGACCTTCATCGTATCAGGAGGTTTCTTTCTGTGGATACATCAGTGGTGATTGCAAATGCTCTGGTCAGTAGTCGTTTGGATTATTGCAACTCTCTTTTTCGCAGTTTGTCATCCCGAAATGCTACAAGGCTCCAATATGTTCAAAATGCGCTTGCACGGTTTGTCACTGGTGCTTCAAAGTACACTCACATTACATCCACCCTTAGGACACTCCATTGGCTACCCGTTAGACAACGTATTATCTTCAAAACCCTAGTTTTGGTCTATAAGTACCTCACCACTGGCCAGCCTAAGTATTTTGCACCATATCTCCCCTTGTACAAATCTGCCGTGAATACAAGACGTTCCAATCCCAAAAATTTGTTCCTTCTGGTTCCCTCTTACTGTCCTTCCATCCATAAATCAAAGGTCCATTTTAACAATAGTTTCTCATATGATGCCCCTAAGTTATGGAATGATCTTCCATATGATATACGCAGTGCTCCAAATCTCTCCAGTTTCAAAAGTCGACTCAAAACCTACCTATTTCAGAAATCATTCCCACCATAGCTTCTTACTACCGAACACCGGACCGCCTCCCTGGCAACGACTCGGAGCATGTCTAATGTCTCATGATTTATGCCTTACGGATTGGATGGTGTGCCTTAGAATCCGTTGATACGGAGATTAAGCACCTGGACAACTGATTGATATTCTGCAGACCATTGTGAAAGTATTCATCCTACCAGGCTTAAAAGTCAATACCCATAAAAAACATTAGTATATTATACAATAATATAATTACAAAAGCATTTTTTAAATCATCTTTAATTGATCTTACTATTTGAAAAGTGAAAATATCATTTATAATTTATCAACCCTTTGAAACAGAAAAGTGGAATGAAAGGTAAAAGGTAAAGACAACTAGTTTTAGACTTCATACAGATACTATTGAGCAATCTCTGTGTTCTGACAGATTTGGCAACATAGTATTTGTTTTGTTTATTTGGGTTTTAACGTCGCTTTCAACATGCATGGTAGTTGGAGAAGGATTTTTTAATTTTTTTTTTATTTGCAGTTTCTCCGGAACATTGTAAAGACTGAAAATTTCATGCTGTCCCCACTCCTAAAATAGATAGGGCTCTCTGACAAAATTTTTAGATCCTCTGTATAATTACATTCACATGACAACCATTTTGCTAGCCCAATTTGGAACTAGATTGGGCCAACTCGGCGCCAACATATCCCCAGACAGGTCATCACTCACGCCACAGGTTTTGATCGGGAATTTTTTAAAACATAATTACCCATTATTATATGAACTTCAGCACATCAATCTACTCTGTTTATATCTCCCCAAGGAAGATGGTGTATCCCCAGACGCCGAATACATAACTCAAATTATATTTTCAATCTTCCTGCAATGATAACTCTAAACCTATTTTCAAAGTATTTAAATGATTGATGATTGAATGTCCATTCTAAAATAATAATCCCAAAAGAGCATATCTGTTTCTATATTTGTTGACAAATAAAATATTATTTTTAACTCAACTCATCATATTTTTCAATCTTCCTTCAAAGTATTTAAATGATTGATGATTCAATGTCCATTCTAAAATTCATAATCCCAAAAGCGCATATCTGTTTCTATATTTGTTCACAAATAAAATATTATTTAAAAAAAAATTATTTATATTATTATTTTATTATATTATTTTTAGAATTTGCAAATTGTTTTCAGTTATTCATTTCCTCTATACCTATATATGTGGTCCATATATATGCAACCTAAATATGTGACACAATCTCAGTTCTGACTCCCCTTTGTGTTATATGTAATGAAGCCCACCACCTCCCACCCCCACCCCTCTCCCCTTCTCCACACCTCTCTCACTATTACACAAGATCTGCAACCCCATTGAGTTCTTTGTTTCTCATCTGATATCATTAAATACCTTTGTTTATTTAGTGTCACTCAATATAGCTGGAGGTCCCAGAGGTGGGTGGGGGGAATCCGGGTGGGGGATGTGGGTTGAGCATAAATGGTAAACAAACAATCTATATAAAAGGGGTACTCAAATACAAAAAGAATTGAGAATTTTAAGTATGTGATTATCAACTGAAATGAGTTCATAACTGTAGGAGCTGTGCCAAAATTAACTGAGGCAAGTTGAATAAAACTGGGCTAGTTGAGGGTTAAAAATCCCCTAGTTTTACTACATAAGGATATAATTTCATTAATATTGGGACTTAAAGCTCACTTAAAGTGTCCATTTTGTCTACTTCAATATGTTTCACCAGTTTCATTTTAAAAAGTGAAAAACTCAGCAAGCAGAGGTATAACACACAAAAATAAGTTCTTAAAAGACTAAGATAGCCATAACATTATTAATATTCAAAATTTAAATAGACAGGCATTTCCTTTTAAAAATTCAAAGATTTCAGCTCTATAACCCACATAGTTTGACAGTTACTGGGCTTTAAAGTGGCATAATATCCATAAATTGGGTTTCTGTGGGCATTTTACAATTGTTAAAGAGACCTTAGCAATTAAACTACAGATCTGAAACTTTTTGGGGGGACATACATAACAAACAAAAATCATATATAATACAGTTTAAGACTTGTCACACTAAGCATTTCCAAATAACAGGGCAAAATACGGAAAAAATGTCAAAAAAGGCACTTGGGCGAGTGTCTATGGCCCTCATACACAGGTTAAATGTCTACTAAAAACCTTGATTTTCGGCATATGTAAAAAGGACATAATAATGCATTCCCAGATGGGATTTCAGCTCCATCAATCACATAGTTTAACAGTTACAGGGCTTAAAGGTGGTAAAAAGTCCAAATATTGGGTCATTGTGGGCCTTTTAGAGATCTCGATGTGGCTTTCAAATTAAAGCTTCAGACTTAAAATTTGTTACATACTAAGATTACACATAGAATATGTATCTAATAAAGTTTGAAACTTCTGACTTACCATTTCCAAGTTACAGAGCAAAATATGTGAAAAATGTCTTAAAAGGGTCACTCAGGTGGGTGTTAAAGGTCCTCATACACAGGTTAAATGTCTACTTGAAGCCTTGATTTTTGGCACATGTAAAAAGAACATAATAATGTATTCCCAGATGAGATTTCAGCTCTATCGGTCACATAGTTTAACAGTCACAGGCCTTCAAATTGGCAAAAAGTCCAAATACTGGGTCTTTATGGGGCCTTCTAGAGACCTAAATGTGGCCTTCAAATTAAAGCTTCAGACTTAAAATTTGTCACATACTAAGATTACACATAGAATATGCATCTAATACAGTTTGAAACTTCTTAGACTTACCATTTCCAAGTTACAGGGAAAAATATGTGAAAAATGTCTAAAAATGGTCACTCGGGTGGGGATTTATGGTCCTCATACACAGGTTAAATGTCTTCTTAAAGCCTTAATTTTTGGCACATATAAAAATAACATACTAATATCTTCTCAGATAGGATTTGAGCTCTATCAGTCACATAGTTTGACAGTCACAGGGCTTAAAAGTAGCAAAAAGTCCAAATATTGGGTCTTTGGGAGCCTTTTAGAGACCTCAATTTGACCTTCAAAATTAAAGCTTCAGACTTAAAATCTGTTACATACTAAGATTACACACAGAATTGCAAATTTAATAAGTAAATTAAATTTTTATAAGTTAATACCCTATCCAATGGACAATAGCTTATCCGGTCGGCGCGGACCGGCCCGCCAAACATCAGAAAAAGACGTCCTGTGTCTCCACCGGCTAGGCCGGCCCAGTACTGTGCACTCGCCAGATGGCGTGTCGTACTTCCTTCCTGTCTAGACAGCGTGACGTCATAGCATCTTTTTCGTTGTCTAAAACTCTTAGACCCCTAGTAAGCTGATAGCGGGGTCGGTGGGAGGGTCTTGTGTGTCCATTGGATAGGGTATTAACTTATAAAAATTTAATTTACTTATTAAATTTGCAATTTTATTGCGTTAATACATCCTATCCAATGGACAATAGCTGAATAACTACCGCTTGGTAGGCGGGTAAGTTACTAGGGACTAAAGAACTTGAACTCATTTTGAAATAGTGACAATGCCTTCTAAAGCCCGGGTAGACCTTGAAGTCTAAACCCTTAGGGCTATGGTCGAATATCATCATCCGGTTATCCGGAATGGAACCGTCAGAGTCGACCTTGCCCCCCCCCCCCTTTTTTTAACAGACCTGCTCAGAGGTAGGGGAAGAGAGGGATGAGTTCAGTCCCATAATTTAATCCTCCCAGAGGAAGTACATGAGAGATTTTTTTTTTTTTTTTTTTTTTTTATATATTCCTTAATTATATGTGCAATATATACAAATATGTACAAGTATTTACATATGTACATTTCTCCTCTAGGTGCCAGTCTGTTGGTGGATCTGCTGGGCAGCCACAACTGGTCCGAGATGGTAGAGCTCTGAGTCAGCCCAAGCCACATCCTTCAGATAAAATTGGGTGAAGGTATTATGAGATTTCCAGTGGCAGGCTGCTAGGATCTGCTCTAAGGAGACTCCCGACTGGAAGGCCTTAGAAGCCGCAAAGGCCCTGACATCATGAGCTTTAACTTGATGTAGGGTGTGGGCCTGTTGATCAGAGAGCTCATAGCATAGGATCACAGTTTGTTTGATCCATGAGGAGATAGTGGCAGGGGAGATGTCTTTGTCGAAACCTTTCTTGAAGGAGACAAAGACTAACTCCTTGCTCTGTCTGAGGTCTGACGTCCTGTCCAAGTAGTAGCGCAAAGCTCTGACTGGACACAAGGATCTGTCAGACTTGAGGGATTTATCTAGAGTAGGAGCCAGGGCTGGTATGACACTCTCTGGACCCTCCTTGGCCAGCTGATTCTTAGAAAGAAAGCTGGGAGATGGAAAAAGGGACACCTTAGACCAATCGGATTGGTGTCTGATGTTCTTGTGCTGCCAAGCATGGATCTCACTCCTTCTTTTGCCAGAGCCTAGGGCTAAAAGGAAGACAGTTTTGAAGGTGAGGTGCTTCAGAGATGCCTCCCTAAGAGGTTCAAAGGGAGCCTTTGTCAGCTGGTGTAGCACCAGGGAAAGGTTCCAGGAGGGAATCCCTCTCCGCCCTTTGGGTCTATCTCTGTGGAAACTTTCCAAGAGACGAGTGAGATTATCATCTTTGCTGATATTGACTGTTGTAGGACCCAGTTTATCAGCAATGGCAGATCTGTATCCATCAATGGTGCTGGGCTGTAACTTCTTGTCCTCAAAGAGGTACATTAGGAAGTCAGCTACCGACTTTATAGGTGGTGCCCTGAAGTCCACCTGATTAGTGACGCACCACTTTGTAAAAATGGTCCACTTCGCCTCATAGACTGATCTGGTAGATCTTCTTTGAGGAGCCTCAATTCTTGCTGCCACTGCCTCAGAGAAGCCCTGTTCTTTGATAGTTGTGGCTCTAGGAGCCAGGCATGGAGATTTAGATTGGTCAGATTTCTGTGAGGGATCTGATTGAAGGGCTGTGTTAGTAGACTGGGCAGGTTGGGAAGGCTGAGAGGGACCTGGCTGGACATGGTCACTAGGTCCCAGAACCAAGGCATGTTGGGCCACCCCGGGGCAATCAGAATGAGTCTCTTGCACGGGGAGTCGAATAGCTTCTCCACCACTTTGCCCAATATGGCGGTCGGTGGGAAGGCGTATGCATCCAGATCGTCCCATGGCAGGGTAAGTGCATCCACTGCTACAGCCAGGGAGTCCGGTACTGGAGAGACAAACTGAGGCAACTTGTGGTTGAATCTCGTGGCAAAGAGATCTATTTGAGGCAAGTGCCACCTGTTGCATATTTGTTGAAAAACCTCCGGAAGGAGGGACCACTCTGTTTGGATGGTCTGACCCAGCCTGGATAGTTTGTCTGCTATCACATTGAGACGGCCTGGGATGTGTCGAGCTTTTAGAGTCACTTGTCGCTGGGAACACCAGGTCAAGATTCTCCACAGTAGGGCACACAGTGCCTCCTTCCTTGTTTATGTAAGCTACCACTGTAGTATTGTCGGTTGCCACTAGAACTATTTTGTCTACACAGAGGTCTTGGAACTCCTTGAGGGCTAGTAACACTGCTTTGAGTTCCAGATAGTTTATGTGCAGCTTGCTTTCCGGCACTGACCAGGACCCTCTTGCAGTGAACTCGTTTAAGTGAGCGCCCCACCCTTCTTTTGATGCGTCTGTAAATATCTGCAGAGCATGCCTTACTGGGTGTAATGGTTGACCTTGAAGCACATTGTCTTCGTCTAGCCACCATTGTAAGTGAGGGTGCAGGGTTCTCGGGAGGGGAATAATCTTCTCTAGAGATTCTGGTACCCTCCAATTGTTTTTGAGATGCCACTGTAGGGGTCTCATGTGCAGTCGGCCGAGGTGAACTTGTTTCTCTGTGGCTGTTAGGAGGCCTATCAGGGACATGAACTGTCGAACCGGACAGGCCGGTAATAACAGAAGTACTTGTATCTTGTCCTGAAGGCTTTGCCACCGGTCCGGGGTCGGTCTGACCCGGCCGGACCTGAGATCGAACTGGTAACCTACAAAGTCGAAGACCTGCTTGGGTTCCAGCTCTGATTTTTCTAAATTCACCAACCAACCGAGGTCCTGGCACATCCTGACCAGGATTTGGGTGTGATGGAGACAAGTTTCTTGGGATCTGGCTCTCACCAACCAGTCGTCTAGGTACTGGTGGATTCTTATACCCTTGTTTATGGCCATCAGTTTCACCTCCTTTGCCAAAACAGTGAACTCCATGGGCGCTGTGGACAGACCAAAGGGCAATGCCTTGAATTGGTAAGTCCGGCCTTGGACATGAAATCTTAGGTATTTCCTGGATTGTTCCTGTATTGGAATGTGGAAGTAGGCATCCTTGAAGTCTACTGAGGTGACCCACTCTCCTTGTTGGAGAGATGTTCTGATGGTTTCCGGTGTCTCCATTTTGAATTTCTCCACCTTGAGGAAAAGGTTTAGTTTGCTCAGATCCAGTATTGGCCTCCATTTGTTGTTGGGTTTTGGAACTAGAAACAGTCGATTGAAAAACCCCAGAGATGTTTGATTGTGGACCAATTCTACTGCCTTTTTGTCCATAAGCTGATGTAATGCCTCCAACAGGTAGCTGTTCCTGTGGGGATTGACATAACGGCTTACGACAGTGGGAGACCTTGTAAGATTTGGCCTGATCCGAAAGGGAAGGGTGTAACCTTCTCTCAGGATTTGAACTATTTTCGGACCGGCCCCTAGCTCCAGCCAAGTTTGCCAAAAGTTTTGAAGTCTGGCTCCTACAGGCAGATTTGAGGCAACATTTTTGACACTTGTTACAGGTTGAACATAAGACAATGGAATGACACAAGAAGCACTTTTCACAGATTTTAATGTACATTTTTTCTGATAACAGACTGCTGCCCCGGGACTTATTTCTTTCTTTTGCGAAAGCCCGGGCGCAGTATGAACATTTGCAACAACCAAAGGTTTTACACTTAAAGAATTGTCTATTGTCTGTGAGGAGCTTCCGGCCAGCAGACTTGCCTGTACAAGTATTACACAATGACTGTCATTTATAAGCCTGCTGGCCCTTGGCTGGTCGGGTGGAGTACTGGTACTTGCCTTTCCCTCTACGGTGTTGGCCATGAGAAGAGATATTCTTCCAAGCCGGCCTATCCTGTCTTGAACTATCCGGCTTCTTGTCATGTTTCTCATAAGGGTGGTATCGCCCTTTCTTGTAAACTGAGCCGGAACGATTTCTGTCTAGGGCTGCTATGTCCTCTTCCGCCTGTTTGACCATCTTATCAGGGAAGAGGGTGTCCAGATCCAGAGGGGCTGCCCTGAGAGCATTTAAAGTGTCAGCCTTAACTCCGGCTTTCAGGTATGACAGGTAGGAGTCTCTTCTCATTAAAGTCGTGTTTGCTACATTGACAAAAACAAAGTCGGTCAAGTGTTCCATTGCCCGAGCCATAGCATGGCACACACTAGCGTTGAAATCTAGCAGAAACTGCAGCTCGTCAGTGGCTGTTGAAACTTTACTGGCCGACTTGCCCTTTGACTCTGTCCGGATGGTCTTGAGATGGGATTGCATGCTTTGCTGGACCTTGAGAAGGCAGCGATTAAATCCGGCCGCCTGATTACATATTACAGAGGACTCTCTGGCCGACCTTTCCCATTTTCTGAGGTTCTCTTGAGATATGGGCCTAGACAAAGGTGGGTTAGAGGCGATGCTGGCTTGTCGGGCTATTCTCAGGTAGGTACTATTTAGCCTGGAGGACCCCGTATTCCAGGACTTGAGAGAGTCAGAACTGTCTGTTTTAGCTTCAGAATGTAAGCTGTACCATTTTGACTGCGACTTGGCCGTCCGGACAAACTGGTCCCTCTGTAGTGTGCCTGCCTCAGTGGTACGTGAGGGATAACCTTGTGTTAAGGTGAGATTAAGCTTGCTCAGTTTGCTACACAACCACTCGTCGGTGGGTAAGGCGACGGAAACTTTCCCTGGTGTCTGCATTTTGGGCCCAGCAAAAGGGTTGTCATCTGATGACTTAGTGCCAGAGTCCATGTCAGGGATGTGGTTCCATCCCATATAGGACCGGATGCCCCTCATGGTCTCCCTGTAGGACTGTTCCTCTGAGAGGGTTTGATCCGGGTCGGTGAGGGAAACATCTTGTTCATCAGAGAGCTCGCCCTCTTCTGGGAAAAGATCTACTGGAGGACGGTCGGAGGTGATGCTATCCACATCCGAGTCACTTGAAGAAGTGTCCTTCCTGGTAACATCCAAAGTACCGGGCACATGCTTCTTAACAGTAGGTCGGTCGGACACACTAGAAGTTCCTGGTGGTTGAAAAGGCGGGGATACATCTGATCCGGCCTGTGAAGCAGTAGCTGAGCTAGCCGGGTCGGTAGCCGGTAGAGTAGAGGTGGGAGGTCGGTGAACAGGCTGGTCGGTTGGTTTCAGAAAAGGTTCAGTGCTGACACTAGCAGGGGGGGCATGAGTAGGTGCCACCTTGACCGTCGTAAACACAGGTTCTTGAGGTCGGTCTAAAGATTTGGAGAGGAGGAGAGCCTCCAACCGGTTAAACCGGTCCGACCACTTCTGCTCCATTACTTCTAACTTCTGGTCGGTACTAGAGGTAGAAGAGGTTCGGTGAGATGAAGATTTGACCGACTTGTCAGCTTTAACCGACTTTTCACTGGAAGCCTTCTTGTCCTCCTTCTTCTTTTTCTTTTCCACCGGCTGATCACTCAAACCAGGCGACCTAGAGGTGCCCTGGCCATCCACAACCCCCATTACCGTCACTAAGGACGGGTCCACAAGGGTGGGACTGAGAGTGGAGTCTGTAGACGATTTCTTAGCTGGGGTAGAAGACTTGGATTCCCTCTTCTCCTTCTTGATTTGATAAGACGGGGTAGATAAATGAACTAACTGTTCTGGTGTAAGGGCATTACAATGAAGGCAATCCGCCCCTTCCTTCTCTACACAAGGGTCCTTGCCCTTCTTCTTGTAACGACAGCGTGCACAAAATGTATGGGTATCATAGCCCGCCATCATGTGGCCACAACTACCCCGTCGCTGACTGGGAGAAGACATAGTGAGCTATAAGTCTTCTAGAAATCGTTAGTACAAAAATAAAAGCAATTAACGTAAAGTTCTCACATAAAACTTGAAAATATATAATCTCAGAAAAAACCGTGTCACAAGTACATGCGCCAAACGAAAAAGATGCTATGACGTCACGCTGTCTAGACAGGAAGGAAGTACGACACGCCATCTGGCGAGTGCACAGTACTGGGCCGGCCTAGCCGGTGGAGACACAGGACGTCTTTTTCTGACGTTTGGCGGGCCGGTCCGCGCCGACCGGATAAGCTATTGTCCATTGGATAGGATGTATTAACGCAATAAAATATATATCTAATACAGTTTGAAACTTCTCAGACTTACCATTTCCAAGTTACAGGGAAAAAGATGTGAAAAATGTCTTATAAGGGTCACTCGGGTGGGTGTTTATGGTCCTGATACACAGGTTAACTGTCTATTAAAGGCCTAAATGTTGGGGCACATATAAGAAAACACATAGATATATTCCCAGATGATATTTAACTTAGATGAGAGACATAGTTTGAAAGCTACAGTGCTTGAAAGTGGCAAAAAGTGCATAAATTGGGTCTCTGTGGGCACTTTTGAGACCTTAAGTCGACCCCTTTGGGTAAACCTACAGCCCTAAAATTTTCTACAGACAAGGATTACATATCAAAGTTATACCTAGCGCAGTTTGAGACTCATCAGAATTATCACTTCCAAATTATAGGGCAAAATATGTGTAAAGTATAGCAAAAAATCCCTAAGTGGGGGTATTTATGGGCCTCAAACACAATTTTCTCCTCAACTTAAAGTCATGATTTTCGGCACATGTACTAAGAACATATTAATGTGTTGTCAGGTAAAATTTCAGCCAGCTGAGCATCATAGTTTGTGACCTACAGGGCTCTAAGTGGCCAAAAGTGCAATTTCTGACCTTAAGGTGGCCATAAGTTCTTTTTTACTGGGAGTTTAAGGTCACCTTAAAATAGGGATCTTCCTTTGGGCACCCTTAACATGTGTACCAAGTTTGAAAAAAAAATATTAATTTGTTTTTGAGTTATCGCGTCCACAAGGAAATTTCTACGGCGGCGGCGGCGGCGCGACGGACCTGAATCCAATATATCCCCGACTTTCGTCTGGGGATATAATTAAATACCCGAGTCCAAGGTAACCCAACATTCTTCCAAATGTTAAAAAGCCCCCTTTCTGACAACAGGATTCTGTAAGACTGTGTAGTGTTTCTGCTGATCACATTGCTTTTGCTGAAGCAAAATCATGCAATAAGAGCTCAAGTTTTAGTACCACAAAACTAGCACCATTGCCCGCCAACAAAGAAGAACCAAAACCCAGGTCAGAATTTTTAAAGTGTCATACATTCAATAATCTGTAGACCATCGTGAAGGTATTCATCATTCTGGGTAATGGTAAGTATTCTATGATCATGATCAACAATACACAATAAACTCTAGATGGTTATTTATAGGGCTGGGATGGGTGCTAAAAAACAGCCCCGACTTCCCACATGCTGACAACCCACCTAAATTTGAGTAACAGCGAGATTTTGTACCTACCATTAGAAGTCTTCTGTAAACAAATGGTAGCGACTGGTAGAAAACCGTCCTCTATTTAATCAGATATTATAGTATTTGGAGTCAAATATACGTTTATAAGCCGAAATCACAACTTTAATTGATATATTGTGGTGGAAATGAAGAAATGCAGCAAATTTTACACAAACGTTTCATTCTCGGGTGATAATACAATATACTGCGAGTAATTGAGTAGCTAAAATGGACTAGAGTACTAGCAAAGGTAGACTCTTCTATTGAGGCTCAAATAACCGTTCGCATCTGCAGTTTTTCACAAAATATCTTGAAAAGAACCTAGAAAAACCTTCAATTCGGCATTGCTTTCAGCATTCTGGAGCAGCTGCAGTAAGAACTCTGCGCTCTTCTTTGGCCATCTACCTTGACTGCCTCCATTCTGCCAATTCTTGGCCTACAAATAATGCATTGCAGAGATATTCCAAGACACAGATGAGCAAAGATATAAACCTAGAAAATCGACATTATCGCCAACAGATCAAGAACAGATTAACTATTACTGGTGAATATATATATTGTAAGTGCAACATATTCAAATAATTGTTTTACATTTGGGACATATATTCTGATGCAAGTTAATGTCATGTACTGCCCTGGAAACAGTCTTGTTCTCTACATATTGCACTTTCATCATGCCTGACTCAGATTTTATCTTGTCATCAGAGCTGTATTTCTGTAGACCATCGTGATAAAATTCATCACAGCAGGCATACCTAGCACTGACCCTAAGAACAGAAAAGCCAGGTCTGAGGGGCAGTAATTGTAGTATCAGTTTTCCTAAACAATAACATAACCAATTGCCAATAAAGAATTCCGTATCTTTTTTCTAAAAAAAAGGTTATGGGGTAAAAAGCTGTATTTTACCTGAGCACATCTTCCAACACCTCCATTATATCTTTTGTATGGGACACACTCTGTCTTCTTCGTAACATTTTTCAGGAAAGACACTGCCCGGCGGAGATGCATCCCTTTGATTGTGCGTGCAGTCTCATGGGTATTCTGTGGTAAAATAAGACCATGATTTCATAACATAGAGAACACAACATATATAGAAACACAAATAATACAATGTAATCCTGTAACTTGAAACATCCCCAATAGAATGAATTAAAAAGTAATTTCTTAAACACACAATTCGAAAACAAAATCATAACATTGCATACATTGATATTTTCCCATATGACACAAGAAAACAAAAACAGTGTTGATTTTTATCCAATTAAGTCTACACGATCAACATAAAGGTACAATCTTGAAAGAGCAAAATTATTTTTTTTGGCCAGAGTAATACAAGGGTTTTCATAAAGGTCATTACTAGTTTTGTACTAGTTAACTATATGGATGTATAATTTACTGCATCTATGACAATAATTTGACATAAAACAATTCAGTAGCTAGAGCTGAAAGGGATATTCGCATTATTCGTTCTCCGCTCTGCATTTTCCGCATTCGACTTTGATCATGAGCAAACAAATATTCGGTATATGTACGGAAATGAGGCATCAAAACGCAATATAGCATAATTAACTATGATTTTTGTCAAATAACATAATAAATCATTAAAATTAAGAAAAATATACCTCGTTTACTTATGTTTTTATGACAACTTTCATGTGGTTGTACCAACAACCGCATTTGGGTATTTCGGCAAAATAAATGGACAGAGCTAAAACACACCAAACGAATATTCGAAAATTTCCAAATTCTGGGATGCGGATATTCGACCATGATTTTTGTCTTCTCTTTCAGCTCTATCAGTAGCATTGTATTTAGGGATGCGAACAAGTAGTCGAAGCTCGCTTAATGTGACGAATTTTATCAAAAATCAATCTCAAGTTTAAGGATCAAGTGGCCGTGTTTATATAAATACCATGTTGAATTGGTTATGTTTTATGTAGTAAAACATTAATAAATGCTTACTTGCATTAAATCACAATGCTAATTTTTAACATGATAGTCACTATTTTATATGGTGACATTAGCTAATTCCAAGGCTTTTATCTATATATTTTGTATACAAGAGCTGCCATATTGGATGTTTCATGTCAAGGTTCATCCTGAACATCACAAGGGCTCAATGTCGAGATGAAATTTCATTAATGCTGAAACGATTAGTAAAATTTGCTAACTGGGTAGTCGCTTGCATTAACCGTTGACTAACCGATTAATTGTTTCTGACGTTTAGCATGTGTGAAAAATACCGAAAATGTGTTCCGGATGCAAACAAACAAAATGGCGGCTCGCGAGATGCTGAAAAGCAAAGGATTCACCAGATTATTGGTAAATTGGCCAATAATGTAATATTTTGGTATCTTAAAAATAAAATGCATATAAAATGCTTTCATTTGATACGTTTTAAGGTCTTAATTCAAGATACTCATAGTTCCAACGATTGTGTAAAATCCGCTATGTGGTGATATACACAGGAAAACAATTAACCGATTTCATAATATTGGCGTCAACTAGTGCTTTGATAACCTACTAATTGATTAGTATGAATAATCGTTTCAGCTCTAAATTTCATCTGCAAGGAATCAACCACCATCTGTACTTGTCACACCCCTAACTGTATTGTTATGTACATGAAAATTTGACATAAGTTGAAGATTTTACTCCCGAATCTATGTTTATCCACTTGCCAAATATGTTTGAATCCAGCCGGCAAACAGTACACTTTCACAAGTGATTTACTTTTATAAATTTATTATTCAATATATACAATTTTGGAACTGTACCTTAAAATGAACCCTCAAATGTGATCCTCGTGCCTTGGCCGCTAAAAATACAATATCATTACAGTAACTTTAGCTTCTTTAGGTACAACACATAGAAATTAACTAACTTTGTAGCTCAAAAATGCATATTATTTTTTTATTTCTTTTATCTGCCAAAAGTAGTGTCATTACTCGTGAAACTATAGCAGATACTTCCAAATAATAAAAGCAGAATATACATATTCTAAGACATAATTCTTCATAAAGAAACTGACATTCCAACACATTTACAGAATCAGCAGTTCCTTTTTTCACAATTGATTACATTGATTTTGATGCATGGTGCCGGTAAACTAAAACCCTCATGCCTCAAACTTCCCATATTTGCCAAGAAATTACACTAAAGATTCAACATTGAAATATTTTAGCTGCAAATAACATATCGCCACCATTTTAAAAACATGCTACAGTACTCTGCAATTGTTTTCTAGAATATACTGTGCGAGATGTAAGAAATTTCATGAAGTTGAAGATGTGGGAAAAGTTAGTATTTTATTCATTCATGTGAGGCTTTCTTTAACAACTCGAGGCATCCATCAATGGAGATGAAAGCCTATTATGAAGCAACAGTATCTCTAGCATAGATACACATGCAGATACACCTGAGTTTAATATTGGCACCATTTTATTTAAGCAGGTTAAAACTTAAAGTATTAAAGGCATTTGCCACATAGCCCAAAAACCCAATCAGCTCTAGATGCTAGGTAAACTTATCCTGAAAACTTGGTAAAAGTCCATATATGAGTTTAGTCCTTAAAACCCTCACAAAGTTTAAGACCCCAAAATTTAAAAGCCTGACCATGGCAACAGCCTTCAGAGTTTGATAAACTTGGGATAGACATATCTTGAAAATTAAGTGTGTTGTGCTTTGTAAAGCATCTGTAAAACTGAATCTTGTCAGAATTTATATATGCGAACCTGAGGGAAGCAGCCATTGTTGTTTCCACTTGAAAGCTTTCACAACTTGAAAATGTGATAGTTTTCTTTAAACAAGAGGAGAGTGCCCGTGAACGGGCACTGTGTCAGCTGACTGAATGTTTTTGATTTGTGATGGTGATAATGAGAGGAAAGCATAATTATCAGGGAAAGGGCAGTACAGAAATACAGTAAATGGTAACTGAACAGTATGTTCGAAAGATATTCCGAAGCTGACAGAAGAAAAGGACAAAAAAGTTGTGCCCTGCAAATGATATTATGAAATAAAGTAACAAGGTAATTGTTTAAGTGCAAAAAGTAGGTTAAAAATATTTAAAGAAATACTATAAATGCAATATCCTCGTTCGACCATAAAGAAGGGGTCCAAAGGTCAAATCTGACCATAGCAAAAGATTCCCAGCCAAAGAATTTAGGATGGTTTACCATCCCAAACCTCTCGGACCAATAATAAGTGAGTCATAGGCACTTTTTAAGTTTGGCTATCCTTGTTTGACCTTGAAGGAGGGGTCCAAGGTCAAATCCGACCACACAAAAAAATTCCCAGCCCATGATTTCCTGTAGCTTGTTTACCATCCCAAACCTGTAGGACCAATAATAAGCGAGTTCTAAGCAATTGTAAGTTTGGCTATCCTCAATTGACCTTGAAGGAGGGGTCCCAGGTCAAATCTGACCACACCAAAAGAATCCCAGCCCATGATTTCCTATATGTTGGTTTACCATCCCAAACCTCCAAGACCAATAATACGCGAGTTATAAGCACTTTAAGTTTGGCTATCTTCGTTTGACCTGGAAGGAGGGGTCTAAGGTGAAATCTGACCACACCAAAAGATTCCCAGCGCATGATTTTCTATAGGTTGGTTTTCCATTCCAAACCTCTAGGACCAATAATAGCGAGTTATAAGCACTTTTAAGTTTGGCTATCCTCATTTGACCTTGAAGGAGGGGTCCAAGGTGAAATCCGACCACACCAAAAAATTCCCAGCTCATGATTTTCTATAGGTTGGTTTTCATTCCAAACCTCTAGGACCAATAATAAGCGAGTTATAAGCACTTTTATGTTTGGCTATCCTCATTTGACCTTGAAGGAGGGTTCCAAGGTCAAATCGGACCATATTAACAGATTCCCAGCCCATGATTTCCTACAGGTTGGATACAATGATTTACTCAACAGTGAGAGCCTGAAAGAAGCTATTGCTCAGCTATGCCATGACATAGAGGTCTGCAATTTCACTATGTTATAGCTGACCAAAACGTCTGTGAATAACATATTTAACAAAATACTCTAAATGTAATAGTTTTCAAGTTACTACTGATTTACTCAAGAGTGAGAACCTCAAAGTAACTATTACTCAGCTATGCAATGAGCTACATGTCTGAATTTTTGCTCTGTTATAGCTGACCTAAAAGTAGGTGAACAACATATTTAAGCAAAATACTGTAAATGCCATAGTTTCCAAGTTACAACTGATTTACTCAATAGTGAGAACCTGAAAATAGCTATTGCTCCGCTATGCCATGAGCTATAGGTCTGTAATTTCACTATGTTATAGCTAACCCAAAAGTAGGTCAACAATATATTTTAACAAAATACTCCAAATGCAATATTTTTCAAGTTATAGCCGATTTACTCAACAGTCAGTGCCTGAGAATAGCTATTGCTCAGTTGTGCCATGAGCTACAGGTCTGTAATTTCACTATGTTATAGCTGACCCAAAAGTAGCTGAATAACATATTTAAACAAAATTCTGTAAAGGCAATAGTTTTCCCAATTACAACTGATTTACTCAACAGTGAGAACTTCAAAGTAGCTATTACTCAGCTATGCAATGAGCCACAGGTCTGGAACTTCACTATGTTATAGCTGACCCCAAAATAGGTGAATAACATATTGCAACAAAATACTCTAAATGCAATAGTTTCCAAGTTATAAGTGATTTACTCAACAGTGATAACCTAAAAGTAGCTATTACTCAGGTATGCCATGAGCTACAGGTGTGAAATTTTACTATGTTATAGCTGACCCAAAAGTAGCTGAATAACATATTTATACTAAATTCTCTAAATGCAATAGTTTTCAAATTATAAGTGATTTGCTCAACATTGAGAACTTCAAAGTAGCTATTACTCAGCTATGCAATGAGTCACAGGTCTGGAACTTCACTATGTTATAGCTGACCCCAAAATAGGTGAATAACATATTGAAACAAAATACTCTAAATGCAATAATTTCCAAGTTATAAGCGATTTACTCAACAGTGATAACCTCAAAGTAGCTATTACTCAGCTATGCCATGAGCTACAGGTCTGAAATTTTACTATGTTATAGCTGACCCAAAAGTAGGTGAACAACATATTAAGCAAAATACTGTACATGCAATAGTTTTCAAGTTACAACTGATTTACTCAATAGTGATGACCTAAAAGTAGCTATTACTCAGCTATGCCATGAGCTACAGGTCTGAAATTTTACTATGTTATAGCTGACCCAAAAGTAGCTGAATAACATATTTATACGAAATTCTCTAAATGCAATAGTTTTGCAATTACAACTGATTTACTCAATAGTGAGAACCTCAAAGTAGTTATTACTCAGCTATGCAATGAGCTACAGGTCTGAAATTTTACTATGTTATAGCTGACCCAAAAGTAGGTGAACAACATATTTAAGCAAAATACTGTAAATGCAATAGTTTTCAAGTTACAACCGATTTACTCAATAGTGATGACCTAAAAGTAGCTATTACTCAGCTATGCCATGAGCTACAGGTCTGAAATTTTACTATGTTATAGCTGACCCAAAAGTAGCTGAATAACATATTTATACTAAATTCTCTAAATGCAATAGTTTTCCAATTACAACTGATTTACTCAATAGTGAGAACTTCAAAGTAGCTATTACTCAGCTGTGCCATGACCTACAGATCTGAAATTTCACTATGTTATAGCTGGCCCAAAAGTAGCTGAATAACATATTTATACGAAATTCTCTAAATGCAATACTTTTGCAATTACAACTGATTTACTCAATAGTGAGAACCTCAAAGTAGTTATTACTCAGCTATGCAATGAGCTACAGGTCTGAAATTTTACTATGTTATAGCTGACCCAAAAGTAGGTGAACAACATATTTAAGCAAAATACTGTAAATGCAATAGTTTTCAAGTTACAACCGATTTACTCAATAGTGATGACCTAAAAGTAGCTATTACTCAGCTATGCCATGAGCTACAGGTCTGAAATTTTACTATGTTATAGCTGACCCAAAAGTAGCTGAATAACATATTTATACGAAATTCTGTAAATGCAATAGTTTTCCAATTACAACTGATTTACTCAATAGTGAGAACTTCAAAGTAGCTATTACTCAGCTGTGCCATGACCTACAGGTCTGAAATTTCACTATGTTATAGCTGGCCCAAAAGTAGCTGAATAACATATTTATACGAAATTCTCTAAATGCAATACTTTTGCAATTACAACTGATTTACTCAATAGTGAGAACCTCAAAGTAGTTATTACTCAGCTATGCAATGAGCTACAGGTCTGAAATTTTACTATGTTATAGCTGACCCAAAAGTAGGTGAACAACATATTTAAGCAAAATACTGTAAATGCAATAGTTTTCAAGTTACAACCGATTTACTCAATAGTGATGACCTAAAAGTAGCTATTACTCAGCTATGCCATGAGCTACAGGTCTGAAATTTTACTATGTTATAGCTGACCCAAAAGTAGCTGAATAACATATTTATACGAAATTCTGTAAATGCAATAGTTTTCCAATTACAACTGATTTACTCAATAGTGAGAACTTCAAAGTAGCTATTACTCGGCTATGCCATGACCTACAGATCTGAAATTTCACTATGTTATAGCTGGCCCAAAAGTAGCTGAATAACATATTTATACGAAATTCTCTAAATGCAATAGGTTTTAAGTTACAAGTAATTTACTCAATAGTGAGAACTTCAAAGTAGCTATTACTCAGCTATGCAATGAGCCACAGATCTGAAACTTCACTATGTTATAGCTGATCCCAAAATAGGTGAATAACATATTGAAACAAAATACTCTAAATGCAATAGTTTCCAAGTTATAAGCGATTTACTCAACAGTGATAACCTAAAAGTAGCTATTACTCAGCTATGCCATGAGCTACAGGTCTGAAATTTTACTATGTTATAGCTGACCCAAAAGTAGCTGAATAACATATTTATACGAAATTCTCTAAATGCAATAGTTTTCAAGTTATAAGCGATTTACTCAACAGTGATAACCTAAAAGTAGCTATTACTCAGCTATGCCATGAGCTACAGGTCTGAAATTTCACTATGTTATAGCTGACCCAAAAGTAGCTGAATAACATATTTATACGAAATTCTCTAAATGCAATAGTTTTTAAGTTACAAGTGATTTTACTCATGATGGAAGTTACTGAAAAGCCCAAAAGTAGCTATTACTCACTTAGCTATTGAGACAGGCACCCAACTTACTCACCATATTGTAGCTATGCAAAAAGTAGCTGAATAACATATTTTAACAAAATGCTCTAAATGCAACACTTTTCAAGTTATAAATGATTTTGTGCATGATTTCATGAATTTTAATGCATTAAAAATTATTAAAAAAATTTATTAAAAAAAAAGTAAGACAGATCCAGGTCTCATACTCACACAAGAGAATCTACCTGTGGCCTAGTACATATATGCAAGATATGAGAGAAATCCCTGCAATAGTCACTGAGAAAATTGTGATTAAGTGTTGAAATTTTTACACTTTTGGTGGGGGTACCCCCCTTGTAATGTCTCTAGCAAACAGACGAACAGACAGATTTGCATGCCTTGAACAATTTTTCATCCTCGATAGATAAGGTATCTTTTAAAAAAAAACAGTACGTCTCTAGGCCTTGTAGTTTTGGAGGAGAAGTTGTTCACGCGGACGCGTACGCGTACGCCCACGCCGCAGAGTGACGACATAAAAACGCTGATTATCGTAGGGCTGTTAAAGAGTACTTAAGTACTCGTTAAAGATTAGATTACTAAATTATTGGGAGTACAAAATGAACGAAAGAGTACCCTTTTACACTCAAATAGTGGCCTTTTATAAACCATTCTTGATAAAAGTGACATAAACTGGGTAAATATCTGTTCATTTTCAGGGGAAAATGGCACATTTTGATGTATTTATCGCTAAAAAGAGTACTCGTTTTAGAGTAGAGTAATGGTGAGAGAGTACTCGAGTACACAATTTACTCCTCGTGGCAGCCCTAGATTATCGTAATATTTTTTTGGCAAGTACTATTTTGGTGTATCATAAAAGCCTTCATGCAAAATCGATCTTTATAATGTATAAACTGACCCATAGCATTTTCAACAACTATGACCAAGTCGAGCCGCATTGTTATTACACTAGTAGAAATGACATCCATAAAGAATATTTAAAATACCGGTTTTTGCTTCATATTCATTGTAAAAGAAGTTGCAAAAACCATTCCGATTCCAACATTTGTGGTGTATCTGCCACCAATAAAAAGCCATTTTGATACAAACATTCAAAAAAAAAAAAATGTTTACGGTTTAGTACACCCACAATCAAATGGGTCACTGACAGGAAGTGAAACTCATGAAACCAAAACAGGGTACTTCCACACAATAAAATCACAAGTTTTTGATCATTTGACCTTGATAATGATAAAAGCATACCTGTCAAATTTTTTTTTAAACATCCAAAGATAACTACATACAATCACTTGGATAGGCTTAACAGGGATAAACAAGCAAGGCAATGATGCAGTGGCTGTCTTGAAAGCAGGGGCAAATTTAAATATGAGTCCCCTTTTCGGGGGATACCTAGTTATGTATAGAAAATATTTGGAGATTTATAATCCCTTCCTGATATTTAATTGATCCCTCAATTGATCAATTACTTCTTCAGTAGCAAACATTTGTTTTAGTACATGATCTTGACACCACAATACCAGGACTACCATACCATTCCATACATCAAGGACACGCTTAAGAGTTAAGAGGTTGTTGGAACGCGTGAAAATTGTGTTCAAAACTCACATTTGGTGGCATTTTCTGGATCCAAAGAATAGCGCACCATGACGATCTGTAAAAAGCATACAAATTATATTATTCACAAATCATATAATCAAATCACAATTATTTTTTACATATATCAAGTTCACACCTCAGTAGCAGTGCAACAATTGGAAACTTGCTAACCAAATCCATTCGTTATCGATTTGGCTGTATTGACAGCTGTATATAAAAGTGATGCCCGTACCCCCCAGTCTTGGAAAATAGTTTTCAACACCATGAGATATAGAAGTAGTGAAACAGCACAAAGAACAGGATACTTTCAGAGCAGTGTCAGTTATACAAAGATCCAAATAATGTGTAAGTGGAGAAAATAATGTCTAAGAGAAAGAATATGTACCGTAAATGACCTATTTAGCGCAAAGTGCGCTAAGCAAAGTCTATTTTTATTCAATATTTGATGCAAAAAATTCCCCTTTTAGCGCACCCATCATGAAACACTTTCCGGGATGAAGTTTAGGTCAATCCAGTAGAAAAACGGTATTTCGACATTTAGAAATACCCACTTCCTGTAAATATGGCGGTAGATGAAAACAAACTCGAAAGTCGTGACAAAAATGTCAATTTATTCAGTAAAAATACGTGCAATATTTAAAAAATATGTGGATATTGAGGAAAATTAAGAAAGGTAAGATTTAAGCTGGATAGTCGATCATTAGAAACCTTTAGTAACCAACCGCGAGTGTGCACTGTCGCAGTCTACTGTACTGTAGTACTGTAATTTTCCTCCCAGTACTGTATAAGTTGTCAAGTATATTGCCTTGAAAAGCAATGGGGTGCGGTTACAAGGGCGGGTGCGCTAAATAGGTCATTTACGGTAAGTAAAGATGAAGTAATAAAACAACTTAAACAAGACAATTCACTAGCACGATGACAGCATTAATCAGTAAACTAAAAATTATGAAGCTGTAAAATTTATTTATTGGAGAATAGATGTCAATGGAAATAGCACAATTATGTAAAAGTGTATATAATAATCAGTTGTAGCAATCCATATATCTTTGTCTTAAGGGAAACATGTCTCTATTTCTCAAATATGGCAGGTGAACACCATTTGGTAGAGCCAAAGATAAAGGTCACACCATGATGCACACCTACACCTAGCCAATGTCTCTATTAGGGATGCGACGGTACCAGATTTTCTAGTCCTGGATTCCGCCAATGTAAAACTGTCAATTCTGGGATACTGAAAAAGTTTGTGTTTCAGCATTTCCCCAATCAAATAGACCTACAAACAGGAAGTGATTTTCCGTAATCCAAAACATGGTAGTTTTTCTCAAACAAATCGCTATAAATACATTAAAATCTAGCTAAATATGAGATAATAATTTCTTGAGATTCAGGTCCGACATTTAATATTTTACGTTTCCCCAATACTTTTATTGGCTGATATTTGAGATTCTGGCTGTTAACGGTGATGACAGTATTTCAGTAAATATATCTTGATACTGGTATACCACCACTACTGATTCACCCCTAGTCCCTATCCAGTATCAACCTTCTACACCTTACAGAATCCAAGAAATAGCATGGACAAAACTCTAAAACTTAGGGTCACTAAGACGAGGGCAAAAGTCAAATCAAGATCAAACCATGATGTTGCACACCTAAAACCCCTAAGCAAAGTCCCTACCAACAAGTATCAACTTGTTACACTTTCAGAGACAAAATTTAAAGGTCAATGTTATTACAGCAAGACCAAAGGTCAAATCAAGGTCACACTACAATGTTGCACACCTACAACCCCCAACCAATGTCTCTACCAAGTATAGACTTCCTACACCTTATGGTTGTTGGGATATAGCCCGGAAAAGACATAGGTCATCACTACAGCAAGGTCAAATCAAGGTCACTGCTATGACGTTGCACACCTATAACCCCCAACCAATGTCCCTACTAAGTAACAACTTCCTACACCTTAAGGTTACTGAGATATCGCCCAGATCTGATTTTAAAGGTCAAAGTCACTATGGCAAGGTCAAATTAAGGTCACACCATGTCGTTACACAACCTCCAAGCGAGGTCCCTACTAAGTATCAACTTCTTGCACCTTACTTGCATGTAGAGCTGTGGCACAACCCCACAAAAAACTGGAGATTTTACTTGAAACACAGATGCCCCATAAATGTGTACACTAGGGATGGCATCGTGAGGAATATTTTCTGTCGATATCGCCAATGCTTTTCATGACGATATCGTGAACAGTTCGTGAAAACCTACATATCCTGGTAGTTGTTTTGTTTTCATTATTAAAACAGTAAACTAACAAAATATTGTAAAAATACTCAAATTTTGTTGTTTTTTAAAAAAATAATGCAGTTTAGAATACTTGTTTTCATTTCGTTTTTTCACTTCCTGTCTACTTCCTGTTGCTGGAGTTGAAAGGTCACACACCCCATTAGCCAATCAGAAAATTTGTTACATTGTCGTCATTTTATAATGAAAAATGTGAAGTTTTTTGTTATATGTTGTTGGGGATTATGAATATTTGTTGGAATATGGCATTTTAGGTTGGTAGTATATTGCATGTTTGTTTATTTATTTCAATGACGATATTATCGCCCATCAACGGAACTTCTCGATATCGTCCATTAATAATGCACCTCGAAAGATCCATGATATCGCGAGCTATTATGCCATCTCTAGTGTACACCCATGCATTCCCAGAACTATTTGGTCATATTTCCATCAAAATTAAACCAAAACTGAGCAAAATTAAATGAAATTTCCCCATGTCCAACATTTTTTTGAAGATTTTTCTGAAACATTAAAAATGTTGTTTTACTGTAACAGATGTCTGAAGTGGCTTATATATCATAATCTTGCTATCATAACATCAAAATAAACTGATTTCAACTGCATAAAGCCGGACCTAGCCATTTATCTAGTTTAATTCACCAGGAAAGTCTTTTGTGCAAATCTCCAGTTTATGTGGGGTTGTACCACGGCTCTAAACTCAAGTAGTGGTGGTGGACCAATTCACGCCCATGTACCAATTCACGCCCACCCCTGGATTTATCCAAAACCAAGGTGATTACACACTAAATTACCTATGTATATGATAAATTTGATAATTATCTATGATATGGTAAACATGTTTTGCATGAAAAAGTGAAAATCTTTGAAAAAATTGAGGGTGGACGTGAATAGGTACATGGGCGTGAATTGGTCCACCACCACTAGAGCGGAGGTAACCACATCTACTTGACCACATACTTTCTATGCATTACATGAATATTACCAAGACCTGATGAGACAGGACAGAGTTTGTAGGAGGCCAGAATATTCTTCTGTCTGGTTATGCGTCATAAGTGACCTACTTTGTAGTAGGTCGCATGGTTAAGGTAAAACAATTTATTCCCAAATTTGTTCCTCTATTTATCTTTAGCAGTTATCTCCTGCCGTAGAATCAGCAATAATGGAGAACTAAAGGAAATACAAGGCCTTTGTAGTATGATAACCCTTGACACTGAAAAAGGGGTCAAAGGTAAAAGTCAGCAGACTAAAATATATCTACTTGGAACACATTGTACAGAGTATTTTTGTAAAATAATTTCATGAACAGGGCGTTTGTTTATTTGCAAATTCAAATTAAGTTTACTGCATGCGATAAAGCTGCCAATGCTGACCGTCTTAATGAGCATACTGCTCAGCCAGTGAAATTCGTCACCCCAATGAAGTTTGTCACTTGCATTTTATGACAATATTAAAGAGTTGTTACTGTCTAGTTACAGCATATAAAGGTGGTGGACCAATTCACGCCCGGGTACCAATTCAGGCCCACCCTCAATTTTCTTGAAAATTTATAATTTTTCAGACATGGTGTTTACCAAATCATAGATAATCATCAAATTGATCATATACATTTGTAATTTATTGTTTAACTGTGATTGTTTTGGATAAATTTAGGGGTGGGCGTGAATAGGTACTGCTCAGCTACCCAAGTTCGTCGCCTACCCATGTTCGTCACCTGCCTTAAAAACTGAAAAAGACAAGCAATATTGATACTGAAACAAGCGAAACAGATGCTTATAACATTGATGTATTACCCTACAAGAAAGATAATTGCTAATAGGTTTAAATATTGTCAATAAACGCAGGTGACGAACTTGGGTAGCCGACGAACTTGGGTAGCTGAGCAGTACACGGCCTAGACGTGGTTACTTCGGCTCTACTTTACTTGCGTGTAGAGCCGTGGCACTACCCCACATAAAACTAGAGATTTGCAAACAAATTATTTTCTGTTGAATAAAACTTGATAAAATGACTCAAAATGGTTTGATATATTTAAAAGCAGTTGATATTAAGCCAAGGCCACAACAAATACAATATGTGTATAATATATATGCTATTTTATACAGCTTTTATAACAAAAGAGCATTTTAAAATTTTTTGAGAAATGGCCCAAAAAGTATTGAAAATGAGGAAATCTAATTTATCTTTTTGTCAAATATGTTTGCATGTTGACTGACTGTTGTGGTTAATGTAACAAAATAGTTGTGGGAACAGTTGTGTGTATAATTTTTATGGTATTTGTGTTTTATGCAAATCTCTAGTTTTATGTGGGGTCGTGCCACGGCTCTACACGCAAGTAAAGTAGAGCCGAGGTAACCATGTCTATACACGGGCTAGTTCTGAAATTCTTCACTTCGAGGGCTTTTTTGATATTTGGACTGTCGCCCTCTCCGTTCTGACTCTCCCTATTAAAACTATTGGTGGAAATCTTTTACGTTTGCTTACACTGCCAACAGCACCACCTTACGGGAAAAAGTGCAGGTTCTTTCTACTGTCGAAATTAAAGGCGATAAATAACAGCCGGGAATATAAATTGAGAATGGCCTTCACACCTGCTTCTTTTTTTATTGTGTCAGTTCCTATTTATTTAATGAATTATTTACCGCTTTAAAAAGGAAGCTATTGTAGTTTGTGGTGCTTTCTATTTATAAGGTTTTTAATAACTTGATTAGTTGTCTGTATAAAAATTATATTTTGCTGTTAAAGTGTCAGAAACCTACGGAGCCCAGAAATGGGCATAGAACTTTTTCATTACCTTTTTTTATCATGTTACAACGAGATAATAAGTAGTTACCAAATGATACTAAGTCATTCCCATGAGTTATCAAGTTATTACCACATGATATTAAGTCATTCCCACAACTTAATAAGTCGTGGTAATGACATGCTAACTCATTGCAATTAGATACTAACTTGTGGTAACAAGATACTAAGTGGTTACCACAAGACAGTAAATATTTATTTTTATTCATATCCACCCTTTATTAAATCATTCCCACCACTTACTATCTTGTTCCCACCACTTATTAACTCATTCCCAGGGATCAATAATATGCAAACAGGGGTTTACAATATTTATTACATAAGAGTTAAAATAGTTTCTATTAACAGCTTGGCAGTATTGTCAGTCATTACTGAAACTAGTTAATTATATATAAATCAATTAAAGATTGTTCTTACATAAAAGGCAGAAAAATTATGGAGATCCTGCAAGGTATGCTGTGCCAAAAAGTACTCAATCCAATGTAACATACTAGAATATCTTAGACAGGGGAAAGTGCCATAAAATAGGCACCTGTAAATGGCAATAATACAATATACCTGTAATCATAAGTATGTGACCTCTGAAGGTCACTAAAAGCCTACAGGCATATGTAAACTTAAATGGTATACTAGTAGATGGTGACCTCTATAAAAGTTAGATATCATAGGCAAAGAAACAGCCTTTAGATTGTCATCAAAGCATGACTTAGTAAAACTCATGGGAATGACTTCATATTTTGTGATAATGACTTGCTATCTTTTGGTTATGACTTGTTAACTTGTGTGAACGTCTTAGTGTCTTTTGGTAACAACTTACTAACTTGTGGTGATGGCTTAATATCTTGTGGTAACAAGACAAAAAAAATGATAAGAAAACAGTTCTGTGTCCCTTCCTGGGCTCCTTAGAAACCAGTGTGAATGGCCATCAAAATGTTGTATAAATTAATAATATTTAAAACTAAGAAAGTTTTTGTTCTGTCTTCAGTACAATATTTCATCCAAAAAGTACAAGGAACTAGAAATAGGACGCATCTGTGGCCAGATGCTGGATGTATCCACCGACAAAGGCCAACTAACATAGTTTAGAAGATAAAAAGCATTTTTCGTTAATAAGCAAGGTGAAAGCACTTTTAAGTTTGGCTACCCTTATTTGACCCTGTAGCAGGGGCCCAAGGTGAAGTCTGACCACATCAAAAGATTCGCAGTCCATGATTTCGTATAAGTCGTTTTCACATTGCAAACCTCTAGGACCAATAATAAGCAGGAGGGGCCCAAGGTGAAATCTGACCACATGAAAAGATTTGCAGCCCATGACTTCCTCTAAGTTGTTTTCATAATAATGAGTTATTTGTGAAATACTGGCTATCTGCAATACTTGTAGAGATAATTCGCATTTACTCATTTTGAGTAGGTGAATAATTAGCTACGGGTCTGAAACTTCACCAAGTGAAAGCTCTCTCAAAAGTAGGCAAATGAGTTATTTGAGAAAAATTGGCTATCTACAATACTTTTAGAGATAATTCGAATTTACTCATTTTCAGTAGGCGAGTAATTACCTACGGGTCTGGAACTTCACCATGTGAAAGCTCTCCCAAAAGTAGATGAATGAGTTATTTGATAAAAAATTGGATATCTGCAATACTTTTATAGATAATTAGCATTTACTCATTTTGGGTAGGTGAATAATTAGCTACAGGTCTGAAACTTCACCAAGTGAAAGGTCTCCCAAAAGTAGGTGAAGGAGTTATTTGACAAAAATTGGCTATCTGGAATACTTTTAGAGATAATTTGCATTAACTCATTTTCAGTAGGTGAGTAATTACCTACGGGTCTGAAACTTCACCAAGTGAAAGCTCTCCCAAAAGTAGGTGAAGGAGTTATTTGACAAAAATTGGCTATCTGCAATACTTTTAGAGATAATTTGCATTTACTCATTTTGAGTAGGTGAGTAATTACCTACAGGTCTGAAACTTCACCAAGTGAAAGCTCTCCCAAAAGTAGGTGAAGGAGTTATTTGACAAAAATTGGCTATCTGCAATACTTTTAGAGATAATTTGCATTTACTCATTTTGAGTAGGTGAGTAATTACCTACAGGTCTGAAACTTCACCAAGTGAAAGCTCTCCCAAAAGTAGGTGAAGGAGTTATTTGACAAAAATTCGCTATCTGCAATACTTTTAGAGATAATTTGCATTTACTCATTTTGAGTAGGTGAGTAATTACCTACGGGTGTGAAACTTCACCAAGTGAAAGCTCTTCCAAAAGTAGGTGAAGGAGTTATTTGACAAAAATTGGCTATCTGCAATACTTTTAGAGATAATTCGCATTTACTCATTTTGAGTAGGTGAGTAATTACCTACAGGTCTGGAACTTCAGCATGTGAAAGCTCTCCCAAAAGTAGGTGAATGAGTTATTTAAGAAAAATTTGCTATCTGCAATACTTTTAGACAAAATGCAGAATTACTCATTTTTAGTAGGTAAGTAATTTAGCCACAGGCCTAATTTAGATATAAAGCCTACCAATAGAGTACTGTGGTGCACCCTGTAATATACTTTGCAAACTCGAGAAGGCTAGCTATAATATTTTTTTTTGTTAGAGCGGTAATGGTGAAATCTCTCTACACACTACGGCTATCCAGTGGATACAATGATTTACTCAACAGTGAGAACCTGAAAGTAGATATTGGTAAGCTATGCCATGACATAGAGGTCTGCAATTTCACTCTGTTATAGCTGACCAAAAATTATGTGAATAACATATTTAAACAAAATACTGTAAATGTAATAGTTTTCACGTTATAACTGATTTACTCAACAGTGATAACGTCAAAGTAGCTATTACTCAGCTATGCAATGAGCTACATGTCTGAATTTTTTCTATGTTATAGCTGACCCAAAATTAGGTGAACAACATATTTAAGCAAAATACTGTAAATGCAATAGTTTTCAAGTTACAAGTGATTTACTCAATAGTGACAACCTGAAAATAGCTATTGCTCAGCTATGCCATGAGCTATAAGTCTGTAATTTCACGACGTTATAGCTGACCCAAAAGTAGGCGAACAACATATTTTAACAAAATACTCCAAATGCACTATTTTTCAAGTTACAAGTCATTTACTCAACAGTCAGTACCTGAAAATAGCTATTGCTCAGTTGTGCCATGAGCTACAGGTCTGTAATTTCACTATGTTATAGCTGACCCAAAAGTAGCTGAATAACATATTTACACAAATTTCTGTAAATGCAATACTTTTCCAATTACAACTGATTTACTCAACAGTGTGAACTTCAAAGTAGCTATTACTCAGCTATGCAATGAGCCACAGGTCTGGAACTTCACTATGTTATAGCTGACTCCGAAATAGGTGAATAACATATTGAAACAAAATACTCTAAATGTAATACTTTTGAAGTTATAAGTAATTTACTCAACAGTGATAACCTAAAAGTAGCTATTACTCAGCTATGCTATGAGCTACAGGTCTGAAATTTTACTATGTTATAGCTGACATAAAAGTAGCTGAATAACATATTTATACAAAATTCTGTAAATGCAATAGTTTTCAAGTTACAATTGATTTTACTCATGATGGAAGTTACTGAAAAGCCCAAAAGTAGCTATTACTCACTTAGCTATTGAGACAGACACCCAAGTTACTCACCATGTTGTAGCTATGAAAAAAGTATCTGAATAACATATTTTAACAAAATGCTCTAAATGCAACACTTTTTAAGTTATAAGTGATTTAGTGCATGATTTCATGACTTTTAATGCATTTTAGACATTTTTGTCTACCACAGGCCTAATTTAGACATAAAGCCTACCAAAAAGATAGGGTGGCGAGTCCTCTAGCATACCAAGCCACCTGCCAAATATGAAAGAAATCTGGAAAGAAATGTGGACTGTAGGTCGCTAACAAGCAATATTCCACATTTTAGACATTTTTGTCTACCACAGGCCTAATTTAGACATAAAGCCTACCAAAAAGATAGGGTGGCGAGTCCTCTACCATATCAAGTCACCTGCCAAATATGAAAGAAATCCGGAAAGAAATGTGGACTGTAGGTCGCTAACAAGAAATCTCTGCGGACGCGGACGCGGACAAGGGCGCGGACGACGACGAATCCATAGTATCCCCGCTTCGCGTCGGGGATACAATAAGTACTATTTGTATTATGAAGTACATTTTTTGTTCCACAATCATTATTAATCATAGAAAAGAGCAAGTGTATTGTAAATAAAGACTTTAATAAAGTGTTTCATATAAAACATGTCCACAACATCTTAGTACTTCATTTCTTTCTGCTCTTACAGATATCTACATAATTTTTGCCATAGCATATATTAGAAATACCTAAAAGCAGTAAGAAACATTGTGTATAGATCATATCTTCATTGGTAGGTTGGGTTGGTGCCACAGGAAAACAATGCGAAACATTGTGTAGGTCATATCACTTGAAGCATTCTGGGTTGCAAGTTTGAGGAAAACATTAGAATACACTACACAGGTTATATCACTAGCAGCTATTTGGGTTGGGTGTTGCCGGAGAGCAATAGAAATCATTGGGTTATGTCAGGGAAGTAAATAATGTCATGGTGCATCACAAATAATTTATCTTAAATACATTAATTTCAGTTTCATGGTGTACTTTTTGAAGAATAAATGCAATAAAAAATTCCTGCAGAATGAAATATTTATTACACTTTCATGGTCTTCAGAAACTCTATCACCATTTTACATACAATTAACCTTTTGTAATGTGGGAATGTGAAATGAGTGGAGCAGGGGTTTGAGTCATCCACTTCTCTCAGACATTAGTGTGAGGACTGAGAGAGCCCTTTGTCAGGGCGTCTACAAAACACTGATGTTAGTAGATCATTGTGGACTTTTTGGAGTGGTGGGATCAAGATGTCCCTTACATAGCGTGAGTGGGTGTTGAGAGATGCTTATAGAGTATGGGTGGGGTATCAATTATGAGAGGCGTAGTCCCCTGGATATTATTTTATAAATATGTATGCATAATAAATTAGACCAAGATGATATCCAGATTCCTGATGTTCAAGCTCCAAAACATAAGAAAAATACACTGTCCATAAAAGTAACCTGAAAACTTGTTTCAGTTATTTTTCCTCTGACATTTTTATTGGCTTTATTTATATGGATTCTAAGAATTGACAAAAAAGCACATATGGCTATTTACACAAGATTTCAAGTACAAAGTTTTAGAAATCATAGTGCATTACCATTATTATTGCACTGATTAACATACGAGATATTTAAAATGCTGATTTTCAAAGGTGTCATTTTTTATACTTCCACTGCTGTTGTTGTTGATGATAATACACATGTCTAGGTCTTACCTTCTTCAAAATCAAAGCAAAAAAAAACAAACAACAACAAATAATTGTTAATCTGCAAGAAATAAAAAATTATTATAATATTAGTTATATTTCTTTCCATCTGTTATGTGAGGTCCTATAGGAATGTTCTAACACATCTGGGTGCAATGTCTCAGTGCTGGGATTCCACGTTAAAATTGTAGGATTTATGTTGCAGGTGACACACTTTAGCTGACCTCTCCTGTGTTAGGCTCCTTGGGCTCCATCCTTAAGTTTAGTCTTGGTCACCATACACTTAATTAAAATATGGTACTTTTCACTTACTTTGCTGAGAATTTAATCTTAGGTTTGATGTTACTTTTAGCCTGACAGTTGACAGTTACCAATTGGACCATGTTTGTATTTTCACTTTCAGTTATAATAAAGAAGGCTAGAAAATTGGTGATACCAATTTTTTCCTTGATGTATCCTTGTGCAATTAACGGAAATAATATACACACATTTGTTCCAAATGGAAACAGCTGCATCTGGACAAATATTTATAAATGTAAACATCAGAGAAATTGACAGTTGCCAATATGGTTCCAATTTTTCACCAATTTTTATGGGTCAAGTACCATATCCAAAAATAATAATAATGAATATATGTAATGCTATATACAGTTTCACAAAATAATACACAGCATAAAGAATAAATAATACGATTATAGTGATCTTTTCACTCACGGCCTTCCCAAGCATTATTTTGTGTTTCTTTACCGAATTCTGTGGTTATCTCCAGGCAAGATTATTTTATTACTCGCACATGCTGACTGAAAGTATTTGTGTATGTTAATGGTGACAAAAAAAATAAGGGAAGGAACTCAAGGCTAGGCTACAATTAAATGTTAAATGTGTAAGTAAAACTTGATTCAAAGTTTGCGATTGCGATTACTAGTTCCATATTATTGGTCAATCTTAACATGCATATATTAATTCCAACGTAAAGTTTTTTATGGAAAATATGTAAACTGTATTGTAGGAAGTATGCAAAATATTCAAATGAGACATATTTCTATATATTTGCTTTCTTCCCAAAAACTGAATAAAAGTATAGAAATATATGTAGCTAGCAATAGTTGCAGTAATTTCAGCTAATATACTCAGTCTATTATAAAGTACTCAATGTGTAAAATATGTAAATGTCAAACTTGTTTAATTCTATTGACCTTGTCCTAATAACAGTGGTTAACCTGTAATAAGAAATATAGAAGCATTTGAGTAAAGCTTACTGTCGATATAGAAATACATATAGCTAGCAAGAATTTACAGTTACTGTATTTCTAATATGTAAATGTCAAACTTGTTTAATTCTATTGACCTTGACCTAAATGTCAAACTTGTTTAATTCTATTGACCTTGTCCTAATAACAGTGGTTAACCTGTAATAAGAAATATAGAAGCATTTGAGTAAAGCTTACTGTCGATATAGAAATACATATAGCTAGCAAGAATTTACAGTTACTGTATTTCTAGTTCACATATCCAGTCTAAGATGAAGTACCAAATGTCCATGTCAAAAGCGTTTAATTCTACTGGACTTGTCCTAATATCAGTGCTTAATTTAAAATAAGCATACCTGCTAAATTGTAAAGTGTGTTAATATGAAATTTTTGTAAATTCTGTGGTCTGATTGGTTTTCAAAATAATACTTATAAACTCAGCTTTTCCTATCACAATTTACAAAATTTCGCAATTCTGTCAAACATGCTAATGGAACTTTACAATATATATTTATTGTCTAGTTCGAAAACTGAACATGATTAGAGATAAATATCTTAACTAGCAAGCACTTCAATAACAGATGATTGCACTGTGGCTTAAAATAACTTAAGTACTATATCAGAGAACAGAATATAGTTCTGCAGTAGTTACCATCTTCTATCTCTTAAGTGTCAGTGAAATGTTTTTGTCAATATGTTTTAGTGTGTGTGGTCATTGTGTGTACTCGCTAAGTGAGCAATATCATTATTTTTGTGCATCGAGCTCCTCTATTAGCTATTTAAGTAAACATAATTTGTTAGTACATAGCAGTTATTCAGGGATCACAAAATAGTATTAGTCTTAACTCTTTCAACTGTCGTGGATTAGGGGAAGTTAAAAAAAGAAAAGCAATCTTTAATTGGTTGTCAAAATATGAGGGAATTACATTTTTACAAGAAACACACTCTTGTGTTGAAGATGAAGTGAAATGGGGGAAAGATTGGGGAGGGAAGATAATTTTCTCGCATGGATCTACTAACAGCAGAGGAGTAGCTATATTAATACCAGCTAAATTAAATTCAAAAGCTAATATATCAAAGGTAATATCAGATGAAAGTGGCAGAATACTGATATTGGATTGTTCAATTGAGGGAAACCCATTATTATTAGTCAACATTTATGCCCCAACAAAAGACAATCAAAACCTACAAGTTAGTTTTTTAGAGAATTTAAAGCAACTCATTTTGAATGAAGATAATCAGAACATATTGATAGGGGGGGATTTCAATACCTATCTTGATTTAAAACTTGATAAAAAGGGTGGAAAACCAGAACCAGATTCAAAATACAGATCAAACCTCCTAAGTTTTCTGGAAGAGCTTAGTCTTGTCGATATTTGGCGATTAAGAAACCAATCTGAACTGAGGTATACAAGAAGGGAGAACACAAGAGCTGGACTGATTCAGTCCAGGCTAGATTATTTATTTACTGCATCCCACTTATCATATCAGGTGTCAGATATTTTTATAAAACCCGGCCTTAAATCAGACCATAGCTTGTTGACGCTTAAGTTTAATCTAATCAATACCCAAAAGAGGGGAAAGGGATATTGGAAATTTAATAACCAATTGCTAATGGATGAGGTGTATGTAAGATTAATAAAGGATGAAATAAAAATGCTAAATTCTCACTGTAATAAAATAGAAAATAAAAATACTTTCTGGGATTTTGTAAAGTGTCAACTTAGGACTGCTACCATCTCATATTCAATCTCAAAGTCCAAAAGAATAAAGGAAAAAGAAAATTCACTTTTGAAAAGAATAGAGGAACTGGAAAAAGATTTGGTAGATCCACAAAATCTTAACGAATATCATCAGGTAAAACAGCAATGGGAAACCCTTGAAAATAAAAAAATAGAATCTATCATATTTAGATCAAAAGTAAAATATGTGGAACAAGGGGAAAAAAATACAAAACACTTTCTTCAGGCTGAAAAAAGAAATTATAATCAAAAGCACATAACAAAATTAATATCAGAAAATCAATCAGAAATAATTAACCCAAAAGAAATTCTAGAAGAACAAAGTCGCTATTATAAAAATCTATATTCATCAAAACTGGAACCTGATAAAAGCATTTACAATCAATTCTTAGGCAAAACACCAAAACTAGATGATTTTGGAAAAAATATTTGCGAAATCCCTTTTAAAATAGAAGAAATTGGAAAAGCCCTAAGGGAATTAAGTAATGATAAAACTCCAGGAACTGATGGGTTCACTACAAATTTCTATAAATTCTTTTGGCCGGACATAAAATATCTACTGTATGACACTTTTCGTTTCTCGTTTGAAATGGGCATATTATCTAATGATCAAAGAAGAGGTATATTGAATCTTACACCAAAGGCAAATAAGGACCTACGTTTTTTAAGAAACTGGCGACCAATTAGCATTTTGAACACAGACTACAAAATCCTAGCAAAAGTGCTTGCTTCAAGATTGCAACAAGTTTTACCAGTTTTGGTCAACAAAGATCAAGTAGGATACATTAAAGGCCGTTACATAGGAGAAAATATTAGAATGATTGAAGATGTGATGAATTACACTGAACTTAAACATCTACCTGGATACATAATCTTAATAGACTTTGAAAAAGCATTTGATAGCGTTTCCTGGGATTTCCTGTTCAGTACTTTATCTTCTCTAAATTTTGGGGAAAATTTTATCAAATGGATAAAAATTATGTACACAAATATTGAATCGTGTATAACAAATAATGGATATTCATCAAGATTTTTTCAGTTAAGTAGAGGGATAAGACAAGGTTGCCCTCTTTCAGCACTGCTTTTCATCTTAGTAGCTGAAATTATGGCCATTAAAATCAGAGGGCAAGACAATATTAAAGGTATAAAATGTGAGAAAATAGAATTTAAGATTTGCCAGCTAGCAGATGACACCACTATATTTGTTAGTGACTATGCCTCTCTTAGTAATGTAATATCTATCTTACAAAAGTTCGAACTATGTTCTGGATTAAGGATGAATATTGACAAAACTGAAGTTATTCCAGTGGGTACTAATAAAAACAAAAGTCTTAAGCTACCAAAACCACTTAACAAAATCCGAATAAACAATGGAATGTTTAAAACTTTGGGTATATGGTTTTCATATCATCAAAATAATGCAATAAAATTAAATTACAGTGAGAAATTAATCAAAATGCAAACTATTTTAAATATGTGGAAAACAAGGTCCCTATCATGGAAAGGAAAAGTCCTAATTACTAAAACATTAGTAATACCTCAATTAATATATCTTTTCTCAGTGACTTTCTGTCCCCCAAACATTCTAAAGACAGTAGACCAGATGTTATATGATTTTGTGTGGGATGGAAAACCTGCCAAAATTAAGAAGTCAACCTTGATCTCAACCTATTCTATGGGTGGCCTTAAAATGCCAGATGTTTATGGTATACATGCAGCTTCAAAAATTAAATGGATAAAAAAACTATACTGTGAGCAAGATGATAAGTTGAATAAACTCCGTTGTTTATCAAAGTATCTGCTGAATATAAATGGTTTTAAAATGTGTCATAAATTACCGGCCTCATACAAAGATAAATGTCTATCGATATTTTATAGACAAGTGTTTAGTTGCTGGCAAGAGTTTTATTGCAGAGCTCCGGAACTTCCCAGAGATATTTACGAAGAGTTTATCTTTGACAACAAATTTATTTGTTCAGATAATAAACCACTAAATGCAAAAGTTCTAAATCTACCCGAAAATATAGTAAATGACCTGAGGATATATGACATCTTAACAGAGCAAGGCCATATAATGGAGAAAATTGACTTCATTAACAAAACTGGCATAAACATCAGTTCCATGAGTTATAATAAAATTATTGCCAGTATACCTAAGGAATGGAAAGATAATATAAAAAGTAAAGAAATACAAAACATTCACAAAAGTAACGTTCCAATATTAATAGTAAAAGGGAAGAAAATGGAAATTTCTAAAGTTAAAAACAAAGTCCTTTACTGGTGTATTATAAATTGTAAGTTACTTCCACCAACAGCAATTGATACCTGGGTTGAGTTGTATCCATTCCTGGATGTTTTTCCTTGGTATAAAATTTTTAACCTTGCACACAAAATTGTACCTGATTCATACCTTCACACATTCCAATATAAAATATTAAATAGAGTAGTAAACTGCAATTACAACCTACATAAATGGAAAATAACTGATAATCCAAATTGTAAATACTGTGATAGTGTTGACACAATTGAACATCACTTGTTTTACTGTAAGCCAAATTTAATATTTTGGGATAAACTAAAAACTTGGTTAGTAAAAACATTAGTTATAGAAAACAGACAAGGCTACGCTATATGCGAAATACTGTTTGGGTACAATATACAAGAAAAGAGCTACAGTGACAACAATCATATACAAAATATTATCATATTGCTTGGAAAACTCTTCATTAACAAAAGCAGAATTGTTAATAAACCTATAAACCTTACTGATTTTCTGAAATACGCAAGACCTAAATTAGAGATATACTATTCTATTTTTGGCTCAAAAAACAGCATTGAAAGAGTTAATAAATTCAATCCAATTATCTCAAAAATAAAAACAATTTTAGATAAAACATAGTTGGCTGATGGAAAATTTTAAAGAGTTAATAATGGAAAGATATTTGCTCACTTGGTAGTATTACTTGTTTGTATTTTGTGTTACTTTGTTGTTTTTTTTGGTGTAAAGTCTATCTAGTGTATATCATGATCATTGTTATATTGTCTTTTGTCTTTCAAAAAAAAAAATTAAAAAAAAAAAAAAATTTTATTGTAAGTATATTTCACCGGCTAGAATAATAAACTTGTCAAAATGGCTGTCAAGTGAGTCCACTCGATAAAGAATTGTTGAAATAACACCTAATTTGTGCTGTATTGTGTATAAATACATCTACAAACTTGGATACACATATTTTACATTACTTCCTGAAGTTTGGTAAGGTAATGCTTCATATTTCTCTTTATATTTGGGCCGCCAGATTTTTGGGTGCTAGCGTGAGCGATATATCATGATCGTTGTTTAAATAGAAATAAATACTCATTTCATGTCACATTTATAAGCGGTTTCATATTGCAAAAATGTAGTTCCAACAGTCCTGCAATGTACACCCTGAAATACGAGGTTAAAAGAAGTTTTATGCATCGTTTTTTATTTTCACCAATACTTTAACGGAGTGGTTATTTACCCAACGGCTGTGTACGCTAGTTGTGATATTGGTCTAGCGTACCCAACGGCTATGTATACAAGATTTATATCATCGCTAGCGTACCCAACGGCTATGAACACAAGATCAGTGCTAGTGTACCCATATTTTAATCACTTCTTCCCTAAATTAACTTTGTTAAAATGTACTGTAACAATAAGCTGAATAAGTTTAATCCAGAGAGTGGTCCTTGGCCCATTTCTGACTACTCAAAAAAATTCCTTAAAAACTAATTACTTCACAATGCCTTGGATACAGACCTGTTGAGTACGCTATGAAGGGTACCGATATCGAGTGCACAACCATTGAGTGCATACTACCTTGGGTAATGAGAAATTGGGCATGCTGTAAAAAATTTGGAGTTGTTGGGTACACTAGCAGCGATATAGATCTTGTGTGCACAACCACTGGGTACACTAGACCAATATCACAACTGCTGGGTACGCTAGCAGTGATATGGATCTTGTGTACAAAGCCACTGGGTATGCCAGCAATGATACTGATCTTGGGTGCAAAACCATTGGGAACACAGAGTTTATTGCCTTGGGTACAGGGTAGTTGGGTATGCCAGTACCTTAAACAGCTTTTGGTTACACTAACAAAAGAAAATATCAATGACGTTAATCTAGGGTACATAACCATTGGGAAAACAGAACTTAGTGCTTTAACTGGATGCAGGAGAGTTGCATATGCCATTAGTGTACATACACAGCCGTTGGGTATGCTAGCAGTGATATAGATCTTGTGTACACAACCGTTGGGTAGGCTAGACCGATATCACTGTTAGAGTACACAACCGTTGGGTACACTAGCAGTGAAATACATCTTGTATACACAACAGTTGGGTACACTAACAATGCTATTGATGTAGGGTGCACAACCATTGGGAACAAAGGGTTCACTGCTTTGATTGCAGGATAGTTGGGTATTCCGTTCGTGTACATACACAGCTGTTGGGTATGCTAGCAGTGATATGGGTCTTCCATACACAGTCTTTGGGTAAGCTAGACCCATATCACTGCTAATGTACACAACCGTTGGGTAGGCTAGCAGTGAAATAGATCTTGCATACACAACTGTTGGGTATGCTAAGAAAGCTATTGACCTAGGGTGCACAACCATTGGGAACATAGGGTTCACTGCCTTGAGTGCAGGGTAGTTGGGTATGCCAGTAGTGTATGTATACAGCCATTGGGTAGGCTAGCTGCAATATAAATCTTGCGTACACAACCGTTGGGTATGCTAGACCAATATCACTGCTAGCGTTCACAACCGTTGGGTACGCTAGCAGTGAAATAGATCTTACGTACACAACCATTGGGTACACTAGACTGAGACTGATATCCCTGCTAGTGTACAGAACCGTTGGGAATGCTAGCAGTGTAATACTTCTTGCGTACCCAACCATTGGCTACACTAGCAGTGAAACTGATCTAGTGTACACAGCCTTTGGGAACATAGGGTTCAATGCCTGGGGTGCAGGGTAGTTGGGTATGCCAGTAGTATATGTACACAGCCGTTGGGCACAATAGCACTGATATAAATCTTGGGTACACAGACGTTGGGTACGCTAGACTGATATCTCTGTTAGCGTACCCAACCGTTGGGTACGCTACTGCTTACCGTCGCATTACGGGTCTAGTCGCAATATGGGTCTAAAGTTATTTTTAGCCACGTAAATACGAAATAATGCTCAGAAAGCAGTCACCAAAAAACGTTGAAAGTGTTAATATGTTGAATATATTTTAATCACAGCATGGTACATCTATGTGGCAATAAAAGAAATAACCACAGAGCTTTAAATATTGAAGAAACATGTCCGCCATTGCAGTCAAAACATCCGTTTCATGCACATTGTTTACAATTGCTGGGAAAGCAGTATTGAAAAATATGATAAAAATGAGGAAGATTTACCATTGAAAAAAGGTTCCTTGCATAGATTAACTATTTATCTTTATGTTTACATATTCGTTTTTGCATATTCCTTTCTGCATTTATGAATTTTCAATGTTTACTTTTATAAACAACTTGAGCTGCTCATAATCACACATGTAAACAGGAAACAGGAAGTGACCTTTTGGGTTCTTACTAAAGTTCCATTATTATAAGTCTGGAAAATACGAAATGTAAAAAAAATAACCTGTAGGTTTCTGTTCTCCTTGATTAATTGAAGAAGCTACAATCATAGTAGATATTAATAATTTGGTAGTGTATATTGAAATTACCATTGCTGTAACCTTTATAGGGCTTAATCATTACTATGAAGACAATGTAACTTTTAACAGCTGCATATATTTATTAATTTATTTATTTATTTGGGGATTTACGTCGCTTTCAACACTATACAGGTCATATCACGATGAGTAGTTTTGTGGGCAGAGGAAACCAGTTCATACAGTTGGTAAAGGTTCTGTACTGTAAACTGTTGACCAATGACAATAAACTACCAACTTTCCCACATATGGTACAGGGTTTAGACTGCCGACCTCAGAGTTGGGAGACAAGAGTGTTAGTCTGCAGATTTCACAAATATTTGATTCTATTTGAGTTATTTGTACCACTAAAGTCAAATTATATTAAATATTTTTCCAGCTTTTTCAAATGTTGGCGTATTAATAAGAAAAGCATTATCTGTCAAGCATCCGGTGACAAATGATCAAAGAACGACTAAGCATTTACAATTCAAGTCAGTTTATTAAATTCTGACGGATGTCAACATCATTTTGAACATCAAGAATAACAGTGCCAACAGCAGTAACAGAAGCAGTGACAGTACAGGTGTATACAAATCATATGCATTAGAGCTAAGAAACTTCAAAAGAGGCATTGCATATATGACATCTTGTTACAGATGCTACAATTATGATAGTTGCTATTAATCTTTCACATCACTTCATTGTACTTTGTGAAACTTTTTACTTGAACAAAGTTTCTTGGGTATTTCCAAGGATATTGGATAGGGTTAAGAACCCATATGTTCATTTATCTGTCAATTATATCATCCCTGAAATAAGCAAATAAGAAAATGAAGTGAACAGCGAAGAAATAAAAATAAAGCTAATAGAGATACATGTGATTCTAAAATTCACTATGCAAATGGTGTCAAAAATATCAGAGTTGCACACAAATAACTTAGATAAGGGACTGTGAATTGAGTGCAGGCTGGGGTTAGGCATCAACTATTCTCAAATATTAGTGTGTGGATTAAGAGAGTCAACTGCAAGGGGTCAATAATATGGTGATTTTAGTAGATCCTGATGGAGTTCTTTAGGGGAAGGGATCAAGAGGTTTTAGTACATAGTGTGAATGAGTGTTGAGAGAACATGTCAAAATTTGCTTTTCCTTTGTGGAAATTCATTATAGATAAATAATTATTAAAATATCATCTGGTAAAACAATCCTCAAGACATTCATCATTGATCCCCCACTCAAGTTCTGTGTGTGTCTCTCAACACTCATTCACACTATGTACTAAAACCTCTTGATCCCTTCCCCTAAAGAACTCCATCAGGATCTACTAAAATCACCATATTATTGACCCCTTGCAGTTGACTCTCTCAATCCACACACTAATATTTGAGAATAGTTGATGCCTAACCCCAGCCTGCACTCAATTCACAGTCCCTTATCTAAGTTATTTGTGTGCAACTGTGATATTTTTGACACCATTTGCATGGTGATTTTTAGAATCACAATTATTTCCTATTACATGAAGATCCACTTAAAAACTTTATTTATGATTTCTAAATTTAGTTTCATATACATTATGCAATTATTAAGAAGTGTCATGGGAAAATTGAAGATCTTGAAGAAATTTCATTTGTAGACTTTTGTAGTTGTGAGACTTTCACATAATAAAGTGAATGTATGCTGGTTAAACTGTTCATGATGTACCTTGGCTTCATTTTGTCATTGTGATATGACCTGTTCAATGTATTGCATTGCTATCTACCTCCTTTGGTATGACCTGTACACTGTTTTGCAGTGTTTTGCCAAAACACACAACCCAAAATGCTGCACCTGATGTGACCTACGCAATGTTTGGCACTGTTTTCCCTGGAACACCCTACCCAGTTTGATACAAGTGATATGATCTACTTAATGATTCTGACTGACTTCTTGTATTTATAGTGAGATTCTGGAAATATTTTTTACAGGAGTCAGACAAATTGACGATCAAAATAAGTAACAACTGGTAACAGAAGATAGCTATACAGAATACCTTACTGAAGTTTTGAGTGGACATATGATACATGTTGGTTTCAGTTTCAGATGAATGGTGACTTACCAATGGTAAGTACTGGCTGTCTCACGCTAGCACTTCAGGATTCCCTCTGTTGCAGCAGTGGCTTGGCATCTCTGCAGCTGTGAGGCTGTTGGTTATGTGATACCTTCTCAGATTTTGGCAATTTTTGCCTTTAATACAATAGTTTAAAGCTGCATTTTCCATGCTCGTTTGCGTAAGAATCTGTTGTATGGTTCTTGTATTACAGAAATATTGTTAGTGCTATCTCTACAAGTTTGAAATGCAACTATGTCATGAGTACTTCTTTTCTGCTGAATTTATAATTTATCAGATGAAGTTCTATGCCATAGTGATGTAATTATTACTTTTACAAGATATATACATAGATTTGCAAAGTCAAAGTTCAAAGTTGGGGTGTTACATCCTGTTCAACAGCCAGGGTCATATTAGGACAGCTTCTAAGTATTGCCACTTGTGAGACTCGAAACCACAGAGGTGACAGACTTTGATTACATGCAAACTTTCTTGTCACTAGGCCACTTGAGGATCTCATACATTTGCCTATGCACACTTTGACATAACATAATGTTAAGTGCATACATCTGCAGAATGAAGCATGTGCACATGTGGTGTCAAAGGCCTGGTCTCATGTGGGTAAGCTGTCAGTTGTTAGGCTTTTGTTACCAATTTAAAGTTCATAACCTTGACCAACAATATGTATGGGTTTCCTCTGTCCTTCCAGCTGTGTGTCACAATATATCCAATAAGGGACTAGGTGTAATGTGAAACACATTCATACTCACTGTGTCCAATGGTCTACACAGGAGGTGACCTTGCAAGGTCATATTGACAAAGCCAATCATTTCAACTTTATGCCAATAACAATATCATTGAGTCAGAAAGATTTCATCTGCATGTGTTTAGGTGACTATTGAAATGGGTTTAACATAATAATATGTACTTTTTAGTACAAATCTCCCTTGTTTAAGATGAGGTCACAAGTACTAGTACTTGAGACTGTAATTTCCTCATTAGTTAATCTGATGTGGCACCTTCCATATGATTCTGTAAAGTTTCCATTAAAGGTTAAGTTATATTCAGTGGTACATTGCTTCTACATTTAAAGGGCAACATGGAACTTAGTGCCTTTTCACACCAAATACCATGCTGTCATGCCATGAACTAAGTGGATTTCTTTGCAAGATCTCTGGAAACCACGCATTTCCTGTGCCCTGGTAGTGCACATTCTTTTCAAGTTTTCAACACATTCTTTTCATTGGATCTGTGTGAAAGTCTCAACCTGCCAGTGGATGCGTGTCTTGCCTGCTTTCACCTTTCATATTCTGGATGTTCAGGATATAGAATTTTTAGTATGACCTTAGGATATTTATTAATACAAAACTGTTTACATGTTCATTATAATTGGTTCCCTCACTTTGATTTTCTTATAGACCAAAGTAGCTGCCTATATAACAACTTAGATAACTGAAGTGCATTGGTTGAACTCGATTTCTAGAAAAATTTGCAGTATTTCTGGCATCTGGAATCATTATCTGTATTTTCTGCTTAAGTTATCATGAGGTTATCTCCTACCTTGTGTCCAATAACAGGCAGGTTCCATCAGTGCCTTGTAGGTGTTGCCACATTACAATTTGGCATTGGTTTACAGACACCAACCATTTACGTAAATTACCATACAAATGTCAAAGCCATCATAAATTTTAATCAAGATAATATAACCTTTCAGTCATCATATTAATAAAGCTAATTATGTTCATAAAACTGTGGAACTATGAATAATAAGGGCAACTGGTATTTATCCATGTAACTGAAAATAAATGACACACTAGGGTCATCACTCATTGGTTTGGAAACTGAACTAGAGGATCGCTCGCAAAAAAAAAAGATAATGTTTTTGCATAGCAAAAACAAAGCGTCCCGAAAAGGATATAAAGGTGAGTGCTAAAGTATTAAGAAAATGCTTCGTTTCTAGCCTTATACTGTTGTGGCAACCAAAGTCAGCGCAGTCTGCTCTATCTAGCACGGTTTTCACGATATAAGCATTTTTGTGTTTTGCAAAAAATAAAAAAATTAAAAATGTCCGCTATATTTGGCGAGACAAAAATATTTTGAAAATTGGCATGGCTACTCTGCACAGATACCCAGCAGGTCCAAAATTTTGTTGAGTTCGCTCCATATAGCACAGTTTTCGAGATATAAGCATTTTTGTGTTTTGCAAAAACTTTGAAAATTCAAAATGGCCACCATTTTTGGGGAGACAAAAATTTTTGTCAAGACCACTGCCGTGGTGTGTATCTCCCGCCGAGCATTAAAGCAGAAGAAATAGCTTTTCCGAGATATTCACAATTTTTCATTTTCGTGTGTGAAAGGTCTTCCAAAAGTAGGTGAATGAGTTATTTGAGAAAAATTGGCTATCTGCAATACTATTAAGAGATAATTCACATTTACTCATTTTGAGTAGGTGAGTAATTATCTATGGGTCTGAAACTTCACCAAGTGAAAGCTCTCCTAAAAGTAGGTGAATGAGTTATTTGAGAAAAATTGGCTATCTGCAATACTTTTAGAGATAATTCGCATTTACTCATTTTGAGTAGGTGAGTAATTAGATATGGGTCTGAAACTTCACCATGTGAAAGCTCTCCCACAAGTAGATGAATGAGTATTTGATAAAAATTGGGTATCCGCAATACTTTTACAGATAATTAGCATTTACTCATTTTGAGTAGGTGAATAAATAGCTATGGGTCTGAAACTTCACAGAGTGAAAGCTCTGCCAACAGTAGGTGAATGAGTTATTTGAGAAAAATTGGCTATCTGCAATACTTTTAGAGATAATTCGCATTTACTCATTTTGAGTAGGCGAGTAATTAGCTATGGGTCTGAAACTTCAAGTGAAAGCTCTCCCAAAAGTAGGTGAATGAGTTATTTGAGAAAAATTGGCTATCTGCAATACTTTTAGAGATAATTCGCATTTACTCATTTTGAGTAGGCGAGTAATTAGCTATGGGTCTGAAACTTCACCAAGTGAAAGCTCTCCCAAAAGTAGGTGAATGAGTTATTTGAGAAAAATTGGCTATCTGCAATACTTTTAGAGATAATTCGCATTTACTCATTTTGAGTAGACGAGTAATTAGCTATGGGTCTGAAACTTCACCAAGTGAAAGCTCTCCCAAAAGTAGGTGAATGATTAATTTGAGAAAAATTGGCTATCTGCAATACTTTTAGAGATAATTCGCATTTACTCATTTTGAGTAGGTGAGTAATTAGCTATGGGTCTGAAACTTCACGAAGTGAAAGCTCTCCCAAAAGTAGGTGAATGAGTTATTTGAGAAAAATTGGCTATCTGCAATACTTTTACAGATAATTCGCATTTACTCATTTTGAGTAGGTGAGTAATTAGCTATGGGTCTGAAACTTCACCAAGTGAAAGCTCTCCCAAAAGTAGGTGAATGATTAATTTGACAAAAATTGGCTATCTGCAATACTTTATGAGATAATTCGCATTTACTCATTTTGAGTAGGTGAGTAATTAGCTATGGGTCTGAAACTTCAAGTGAAAGCTCTCCCAAAAGTAGGTGAATGAGTTATTTGAGAAAAATTGGCTATCTGCAATACTTTTAGAGATAATTCACATTTACTCATTTTGAGTAGGTGAATAATTAGCTATGGGTCTGAAACTTCACCAAGTGAAAGCTCTCCCAAAAGTAGGTGAATGAGTTATTTTAGAAAAATTGGCTATCTGCAATACTTTTAGAGATAATTCGCATTTACTCATTTTGAGTAGGTGAGTAATTAGCTATGGGTCTGAAACTTCACCAAGTGAAAGCTCTCCCAAAAGTAGGTGAATGAGTTATTTGAGAAAAATTGGCTATCTGCAATACTTTTAGAGATAATTCGCATTTACTCATTTTGAGTAGTTGAGTAATTAGCTATGGGTCTGAAACTTCACGAAGTGAAAGCTCTCCCAAAAGTAGGTGAATGAGTTATTTGAGAAAAATTGGCTATCTGCAATACTTTTAGAGATAATTCCCATTTACTCATTTTGAGTAGTTGAGTAATTAGCTATGGGTCTGAAACTTCACAGAGTGAAAGCTCTCCCAAAAGTAGGTGATGGAGTTATTTGAGAAAAATTGGCTATCTGCAATACTTTTAGAGATAATTCGCATTTACTCATTTTGAGTAGGTGAGTAATTAGCTATGGGTCTGAAACTTCACCAAGTGAAAGCTCTCCCAAAAGTAGGTGAATGATTAATTTGACAAAAATTGGCTATCTGCAATACTTTATGAGATAATTCGCATTTACTCATTTTGAGTAGGTGAGTAATTAGCTATGGGTCTGAAACTTCACCAAGTGAAAGCTCTCCCAAAAGTAGGTGAATGAGTTATTTGAGAAAAATTGGCTATCTGCAATACTTTTAGAGATAATTCGCATTTACTCATTTTGAGTAGGTGAGTAATTAGCTATGGGTCTGAAACTTCACCAAGTGAAAGCTCTCCCAAAAGTAGGTGAATGAGTTATTTGAGAAAAATTGGCTATCTGCAATACTTTTAGAGATAATTCGCATTTACTCATTTTGAGTAGGTGAGTAATTAGCTATGGGTCTGAAACTTCACCATGTGAAAGCTCTCCCACAAGTAGATGAATGAGTTATTTGATAAAAATTGGGTATCCACAATACTTTTACAGATAATTAGCATTTACTCATTTTGAGTAGGTAAATAATTAGCTATGGGTCTGAAACTTCACCATGTGAAAGCTCTCCCAAAAGTAGGTGAATGAGTTATTTGAGAAAAATTGGCTATCTGCAATACTTTTAGAAATAATTCACATTTACTCATTTTGAGTAGGTGAATAATTGGCTATGGGTCTGAAACTTCACCATGTGAAAGCTCTTCCAAAAGTAGGTGAATGAGTTATTTGAGAAAAATTGGCCATCTGCAATACTTTTAGAAGTAATTCGCATTTACTCTTTTTGAGTAGGTGAGCAATTAGCTATGGGTCTGAAACTTCACCAAGTGAAAGCTCTTTGGGATAGCTGCTCTGCAGAGATACCCTGAAGATAAAAAATTTCGTCGAAATCGCTCTATGTAGCACGGTTTTCGAAATATAAGCATTTTTGTGTTTTGCAATTTTTACGCAAAAATTCGAAAATTCAAAATGGCCGCCATTTTTGGCAAGATAAAATTTTTTTGAAAATTGGCATGGCTACTCTGCAGAGATACACTGTGGGTAAAAAATTTCGTCGAAATCGCTCTATCTAGCACGGTTTTCGAGATATAAGCATTTTTGTGTTTTGCAATTTTGCGAAAAATTTGAAAATTCAAAATGGCCGCCATTTTTGGCGAGACAAAAATTTTTCAAAATTGGGATAACTACTCTGCAGAGATACCCTGAGGGTCAAAAATTTCGTCGAAATCGCTCTATCTAGCACGGTTTTCGAGATATAACCATTTTTATGTTTTGCAATTTTTGCGAAAAATTCGAAAATTCAAAATGGCCGCCATTTTTGGCGAGATAAAATTTTTTGCAAAATTGGGATAACTACTCTGCAGAGATACCCTGAGGGTCAAAAATTTCGTCGAAATCGCTCTATCTAGCACGGTTTTCGAGATATAAGCATTTTTGTGTTTTGCAATTTTTGCGAAAATTTCGAAAATTCAAAATGGCCGCCATTTTTGGCGAGACAAAAATATTTTGAAAATTGGGAAAAGTACTCCGCAGAGATATCCTGCTGGTCAAAAATTTTGTCGAAATTGCTCTATCTAGCACGGTTTTTGAGATATAAGCATTTTTGTGTTTTGCAATTTTTGCGAAAATTTCGAAAATTCAAAATGGCCGCCATTTTGGGCGAGACAAAAATTTTTTGAAAATTGGGAAAACTACTCCGCAGAGATACCCTGCGGGTCAAAAATTTCGTCGAAATCGCTCTATCTAGCACGGTTTTCGAGATATAAGCATTTTTGTGTTTTCCTTATTTGGAAAATTCGTAATGATTAATTAATCATTAATTACTCGGCCATTTCTTGACCAATCAATGCCAAAATCTAATGATTTCCAGATTTTAATAGAATGAATGTATTTGCCAAGTTTCAGGTGAATTGATAAAATTCCTTTCAAGTTATCATCCGGACAAGCTTCCCCATCGAAAAAAGACATTTTTGGTCATGTGACCTCTCTGATTGGTTGAAATGTCACTGCAGCATATTCAAAAAAATTCCCCAGGGCTACTGCCTAAACCTGCCAAATTTGAAAAGAATCCGCCTAACGGTTACAGAGTTATAAGGAAAACAAAATGCGGAGCCGGCGGAGCCGGCGGAGCCGGCGGAGCCGGCGGAGCCGCCGGAGCCGGCGGAGCCGGCGGAGCCAGAAGCTCTCCCATACACAAACAAGCGTCCCTTGCGGGACGCTTAATAATTGACATATATGTGTATCTTCTGTTATGTAATAATTTGATAAAATTAAATTTAGCATGCATGGAAGTAATTAATATAAATGTGAAAAATTCAAAAAAAATTACTTTACAGCATTTATGACCTAATCCAGCAGAAATAAACATCCTATTATGTACGAGATCATAAAGTAGTGATAACTTCTCACACAAATATTTGTAATTACTTCAACAATGAAGCTGGTATTATAAGCAACTAACATATATATACAATAAATTAACATAAATTCAACAGCCTCAGAAGTTACAAACTTAATATTTCAACCAAACCAGGTTTCCAAGTGTGGGTGGTGGAGAGAAAAGGTTGTTTACTTTGTTAATGCAGTTACGTAATTTTAGAACTAAACTGTAAACATCATACAGACAGCACCTTTGCTTTTTATGGTAAAAAGTGTATAAAATCATCGTATTTGCAGTAGAATTAATGCAAAATATATAAACAACAATTGCTACCCTCTTCTGCCTTATTATCTGTGGCTAATAAAGTGGGATTAGACCCATATTATGCACGGGTGATATTTGGGGATGTGAGCGATAATTGCATATATTTGGTGTTTTACTCAGCTAATATAAAGTCCAAGGCTGTAAAACGGACTTTGTAAATTATGGGATGGATTAATTCAACTGCTTTTATAAACAGAGTGACCGCTAATGCTGTGGTTTGTGTACTGCCTTCCGTTTTCACCGTCGTTAGACCCGTAATGCGACGGTAAGCAGTAGCAGTCAAATAGATCTTGCGTACACAACCGTTGGGTACGCTAGCAGTGAAACTGATCTAGCGTACACAGCCGTTGGGTAAATATCCTCTACCATACTTTAAATAGGAAGCGTCAGAACGGGGAGGGGAGCAAATGCGTACCGAGCCGTTCTGTAGTTCAGAACTATACACGGGCGTGAATTGGTCCACCACCACTATGTATACCTTGCTGTTGAAAGAAGCTATTCCATTTACTTAAATGTGAATATTGCCTGTCCTTCAGCATTTTTACGGCAGGTGACGAACTTCACTGGGGTGACGAAATTCACTGGCCGACCAGTATCGACATTACGATCATCTACTAATTTTCGTAATTTCTAATTTTTCACTTACAAAAGTTCAAGGATTTGCCGGACAGAAGAATGAGACCGGGCCGAGATAGTCAATGTACTGGGGGCTCGTCAAGCTACTTGTCAATGTCACACTTGTACGAAACAGTTTGGCACAATATTACTCATCAATTCAAAGATATACTACTGCAGTCGGGCCACACTGCGCAAAATTAGTATATTGCGCCGAGTGCAAATTGATATAGAAGGATTTATTAAGAAGATGGAAAAAATACATACTTCTCGCTATCCACAACAGGAAAAAGGAAGTTGTTGAAACATTTCGGTGAATACTACGGCGCTACTGGCGACATCGATTTGGGACAGTTTTATCCTGTTTTCCCATTTTGCCACTTCTCAACATAAATGTTCAGCTTAATACATTTTCATAAACAGTATGGCACCATTGTTCCTTTCTTTGTTAAACTGACTTTTTTCCATACCTGTAAAACCAAAATAAGAAAAAACGTGAATGCTGTACCCTAAACAAAGGCACATAGATGTGGGACACTTCTGAGAAACTCCAAAAGTACATTAAACTGAAATAAGGCATTCATTTCATAAATTACTTCGCCTAAAATTTCTGTAAATAGAAACATTGACCACTGAGTTTGACTTTTGTCATCAAAAGCTGTAACTATAAATGTTGAGTCAGGGAGTTTGGCAAAGTTAATAGAGTCTGCTTGGATTGGCAAATTTAGTGAAGAGGTAATATTTTGTTGTTCTATAAACTGTCACATATAAAGCTAAATGCATACTACCAGTGATATATAATTATTAATACTAATGAGGTAATACTTCTGGAATTCATTGTCTGTGCTCTCAAGTCAAACAGTTTATTATCACCTAATGTTAAAAGTGTCCCAAATTGATGACTGTCCCAATTAATGTGTGTATGTGCCGAGCAGGGAGGTCACGGGTATACAGAAGGTCAAAGTTAGGCTTTATGCATATGATTGTTTTCTAAGGTCTTGACATGTTATTATGTTGATGCTAATCATCTTTATATAGCCATTAATACATATATCTGATGTTGTTTTTTGTCAAATGTCCCTAATGACCATCACTAGCAACTTTAACCAGACCTAAATACCTGAATATTTATTGATTTTTACTGCATAACAGGACAGACATCACAAATACCCTAAAACATCATTGCTCTGTCATACATCCAGTTAAACAACTGGGGCAGGCCCTCAGAATTTGCAACTTAAAGGATTGAAAACCATGCAGAGGTAACAGTCTGTGATGAGAGTACAAACTTGCAAATCAATATAATAATAGGCTTATCATGATCCTAATTGTGAAATGCAAAGAAGAATAAGATGCCCTTGGAGAGAGAAGAATGCTCAACTTGATGTGTCCACATTTTTGTGAATACTGTTATTGCCATTTTTGCAGATAAAAAAAATAATTTGCTGAAGGAAAACCTTTAAGTTGTTGCATTCAGAACATAATAATAATAATAACAATAATAACAATTCTTGGTAATTACTTGGGTTTGACCCTGGGTTTGGCAGATTGGCTGTGATTGTCCCTGAACTGTCATAATGATACTCTTGTCATGATTTGAGTTTTCAGAAAGAAAAAATTAAAATGTTGTGATTTAAAGTCTTCCCCTTTTCATCATGTGGAAAAGTTTAAAAAATTAAAACAGTACAGATATATGTATATAAAAAACCCAGACCCATATGGGAAGAAAACCAAAGCCCATTAGATCATAAATCCAACAATCTAACATGTTTGAATGATATATCTCTAATGTGAATATTACATCAACATTACACAGGGAATTCTTTTTTTCTATTGCCAATATTTCAGAAACTATGCAACTTACAAATATGTTATTTATTTCATTAGAAAGGTACACAGAGTGTAGTAAAACTCTCGCCTCCCACCTTTGAGCTCAGGGTAAGGTTCCCGGTGTAAACTCTGAAAGTAGATTCTGGTGGCCTGCCTATAATTCAATTTAAAATAACGTGTATAAAAATTCTGAGTATTATGTTTTGTTCGAACCCCAAAAATGAAACCATGTCACCATATACAGCGCACAAAACTGTGTGAAGGTTAAGTTCACAATTAAAATGGCATTAAAATTGTTTTTATTAATATTTTAAAACTCTAAGTGTCTAACCACAAGGGGGATAGTTTTGGGAGGAGGGGGTAGATTCTGGTAGTGTTCATAATCTAACCCCGGGGTATACTTTGGAATCTACCCGGGTATAAAATGAGGGGGGGGGGGGGGGGGGTATAATCTGGGGGCTTACACCAGTAATACCTCAAGTGGGAAAGCTGGTAGTTGCTTGCTGTTGGTCGGCAGTTTACATTACAGAACCTTGACCACCTATATGTACTGGTTTCCTCTGCCCTTCCAACTACCCGTCATGATATGACCTGTACACTGTTGAAAGCGACGTAAAACCCCAATAAAAAAATCATTAGAAAGGTATAATTACAGTCCTTCTGCTAGTTTTTATTGTGTAATAATCAATGCAGAAATGGTGGGAAATTCGCAAGTTAAAATAATAAAGTTGTGATGTATTTAAAAAGAGAACTGATTTCTCTATATATACCCAATTGAAAAACTCTCTCCTGAATTTAATAGACAAGTTAACTTGTGACAATAATAACATATTAGGTTTAGTCCTTTTATGAAGGTCAGCTTGAACAATGTAAAATGCTAACAAATAGGTCTCCAACAAAGAAATTTATAAAGAATATATAAAAGAAATTGCTGCAACAAAGAACATATTTACCCATTCGTTGTCTAAAGTTAAACACCTCTAAAGAGAGATAGGAAATAAAAACCAATACTTAAACATAGATTTAGACACCTTCAGTCAATTTATTCAACAGGCAGTTGTTATTACATCTATGTTTTTGTACCTCTCACATGTTTTATGTATAAACTGGTGAAATTACTTGATGCTTTGAAATTGCATTGACCTAGGTCTGTCTGTACTACTTTCAGATGGTACCCTTTCAGATTTCGGGTCTCAGGCTAATTTCTGTACCGGAAATAAAATATTAGAACTATCAACATCCAAAATGGTTAAAATAACATAAATTTAATTTTGCTTTTGAGGTTTATCGTTTATTTGCGATTGATAAAGTGTAAGAACAAGCATAAAGACTAAAACAGGCTCAACTCAGATAAATCATTTTGTAGATTTTTGAAAAGTGGATGCAATTATTATTTCCTGGCAATGTATAAAGACAAAAAGAAGGAGGGACTGTCGTTGCCACCAATAGTACCTGAAACTGTCCCAGAGCATGGAGAGTAAGATTTTATGAAACTTTTTGGTTGAACCTTTTCAAGTTGATGTTTTCAATGGATAAGTGTCATTAATAATCACTTATTCCTGACGCAAAGGCAAAACACTAACTCAAAGCTAAATTTGATCAAGTGAAGAGAGGCATACTCAGTCGAAACGCCGTTAAAACATGGGTCGAGGGGGCTGATCTTCACTTGTCCCGCTAAATTTACTGGATTTCAAAACATCTTTGAATCTTTAAAAAGATTAACTTTTTTTCCCCAAACCTGTGACAATTAAATAATATTCACTTCTAGAGTGAACAGATGTACACAGGTTGTCACAAAACTATGGATGCCATTATACTGTGTATTTTCAATAGATATCTTTTAAATATGTAAAATAAACTGTTTAGAATTGTTTTTAAAGGGCAAAATGTAATTTCCACTAGACATCAGTGCCCCAACTTGCATAATTTGCACAGAGAAATTGGTGAAGATATTTCAGGGTTGCCAGCGGTCAGGGAAAAGTCGGGGGAATTCAAGGTCACAGGAATTTTGTTCTGGGTCAGGGATTTTTGGAATTTTGAAAAAATTCGGGGAAAGTCAGGGAAAAGTGACTTGAGTTGCGCACGTAAGGTTAAGTGAAGCCATGATGCTACAAATTGGAAACGTATATGTATAGCAATACAACAGAGATTGAAATGCAATGTTGATCCAGAGGATCCTACATTAATATGACTATACAATTTGAACAATGCATGATGTGTACATTAGTATGTAATTTTAATGCCCTTCAACATAATGCCCTGGTATCAGGTATCCATATGCTTAATCTCCGAACAAATTAACAGAACATATTACAGACAGGGCATTATTTTGTTTAACTGAACATGCTGAAGTAACATATTTTTTCTACATGTCACAAGTTTTGTGCAATCACAAATTTTTCAGATTACAAAGTGCGTTTACTCATTCGACTCAGCAATCTGAGTGGGCTCAGTAAATAAATAGTAATTGTATTGCATTAAGCAATGCTCATTATGTCCATCCCCCGGTTGGGGTGGACATATTATATTTGCTTTTTCCGCTGTCCGGCGTCACACATTGTTTCCCTTCATTTTAAGGAAAAGTATTACAGCTATCTTCACCAAATTTGGAATGCAATATTATTGGGACTGTCTTGCTTGGGATTGCTTTCAGCTGTTGTAGCTCTTTTGCTTACTGAGTAATACCTAAATATAGCTATTTTCACTACCTACTGGTTTCCGTGCATTTCCGTACTGGGAAAATGATTCAAAATATTTTACTAAAATTGGGAATACAAGATTGTTATGTCTATAGCTCGCTTGGTATTGCATTTGGGACTAATAGCTCTGTAAGTAAGCGAGTAATAGCCATTTAGGTACTTTATTGACTATTTTCTGTATTACTTTTGAGTAATTTGCATATATCTGAGAAACAGTTACAGATGGAGCGATTTTGAACAAATGTTTGAAGATTATCCTGTGTAAAAAACAAAAAAAAATTCAATATTTGGAAATTTTGGTGGCCATCTTGGATTTAAGCGGAAAATAAAAAATTGAAAATATCTTCGAAACCATAAGAGGCAGAGCGAATTTTTGGCCCACAGGGTAATATAAGGGTATCCTATGCAAAAGGGAAAAATTTCAATTTTCGCCACTTTTGGTGGCCATCTTGGATTTAGCGGAAAATAAAAAAGCGTAAATATCTCAGAAATGGTGCAAGATAGAGCAATTTCGTCAAAATTTTTTACCCCCAGGGTATTCTCAGAGTAGACTGGCGAGTTTTCCCAAAAATTGTTTTCCCGCCATTTTTGCGGCCATCTTGAATTTCTACGTAAAACCCCCAAACGCATTTATCTCGGAAACAATGTGAGAAAGAGTGATTTTGACGAAATTTTTGAAGCCCAGGGTATCAATAGACTCAACTGGTGACTTTTTCCAAAAATCAATTTCCTGCCATTTTTGGCGGCCATCTTGAGTTTCTGCGTAAAACACAAAAAGGCATTTATCTCAGAAACGGTATAAGATAGAGCGATTTCTGCGAAATTTTTTGACCCCCAGGGAATTATTAGAGTCAACTGGTGACTTTTCCCAAAAATCAGTTTCCTGCCATTTTTGGCGGCCATCTTGAATTTCTGCGTAAAAACGCATAAATTTATCTTGGAAACGGTGCCAGATAGAGTGATTTCATCGAAATTTTGACCCCTAGGGTATCAGTAGAGTCAACTGGTGACTTTTCCCCAAAATCAATTTCCAGCCCTCTTGAGTTTCTGCGTGAAATGCAAAAAACGCATTTATCTTGGAAATGTTGCGAGATAGAGCGATTTTGTGTAAATTTTTTACCCCCGGGGTATCAGCAGAGTCAACTTTTCCCACAAATCAATTTCCTGCCATTTTTGGTGGCCACCTTGAATTTTTACGTAAAACGCATTTATCTCGGAAATGGTGCGAGATAGTATTTCGTTGAAATTTTTGACCCCCCACGGTATCCACAGAGACAACTGGCGTTTCTTTCCAAAAATCGTTTTCCTACTGTTTTTGGCAGCCATCTTGAATTTCTGCGTAAAACGCAAAAATGCATTTATCCCAGAAATGGTGCAAAATAGAGCAATTTCAGCAAAATTTTTGACATTAGGGATATCTGCAGAGTCATCTGGCAACTTGCCCCAAAAAGTAGTTTCCTTTCGTTTTTGGAATTTCTGTGTAAAATCAAAAACGCATTTATCTCAGAAACCTTGCATTTTTCAACACAGTCATTTCGACAAAATCATCAATGCTCATTGGGATGCTTTTCCTTTTCTCTTGCAAAGCAATACTCCAGTTTAAGATTAAAGACCAATGCATATTTACATTTTCATCTTTTCATTAAATGACCTGTAGCCTTTCCAAGCATCATGGGTGAACATTACACATGATAATGCGTTTTCCTGTATGCAATCCACCTATTTCTCTATTTTTCCACTTTCTCTATTTACAGGGCTTCCTATTTCTAGTTTATTCAATATAATTGTTCTTTTCATTAGTGTATCATGGGGTTACTACTACTGTGTTGATCAGAAAAGGTTTTTAAAACATTGATCTATGCAACAGCTATCATCATCATTTGGCCATGATGTTAGGGAAAATGAATTCAGTCAGGGAAAAGTTGGAGATTTTTTAAAGCAATCATGACTGGCAACCTTGTATTTACTTTCTGTCATTACTCTAACTCTCTTATTTGGTATGCAGAGGTGCACAAGGTTTATTGATGACAAGCAAATCTTAGTAAAGATTCTCTCTTCCAGTTAAGGAAGTCACGACTAGCCGACTAATTGACAGTGGATAGAATATATATAGCGTCATTATCGGTATCATATTTTAAACAAGGAATAATCGTCCAGTGTAGTAGAATGTGGCAAAAGGTCTGAATTCATCAAATAGTGACACATTGTCACATAAAATAAGTTAAAACCAAACTACAGCCATGTTTTCTGTCTTGTTTATGCAATTATATAAAACCGAAAGTACCATAGTCCTCTTATATTGCCCACTTCCTGTCTGAGAAAAGTGCATCAGAAGTCACAGGAAAGTTACAAATTTATTAAATTTACTGATTATGGACATATATTTAAGCGTCCCGCTTGTTGGTATATGGCAGGATATCTGGTTCCGCAGGCTCTGTGAGCTCCGCATTTTCTTTTCCTCATAACTCTGTAACTGTTTGGCGGATTCCTTTCAAATTTGGCAGGTGAATGCAGTAGCCCTGGGGAATTTTTTTGAATATGTTGCAGTGACATTTCAACCAATCAGAGAGGTCATATGACCCAAAATGTCTTTTGTTTTCGATGGGTAAGCTTGTCCGGATGATAACTTCAAGGGATTTTATCAATTCACCTGAAACTTGGCAAATACATTCATTCTATTAAAATCTGGAAATCATTAGATTTTGGCATTGATTGGTTAAGAAATGGCCGAGTAATTAATGATTAATCATTACAAATTTTCCAAATAAGGAAAACACAAAAGTGCTTATATCTTGAAAACTGTGTGAGATAGAGTGATTTCAACGAAATTTTTGACCCGCAGGGTATCTCTGAAGACTAGCTAATCCAATTTTCAAAAACACTTTTCTCGTCAAAAATGGCGGCCATTTTGAATTTTTTGCAAAATTTGCAAAACACAAAAATGCTTATATCTTGAAAACTGTGCTAGATAGAGGATTTCGACGAAATTTTTGACCCATAGGGTATCTGCAGAGTGGCCATCCCAATTTTCAAAAAAAATTTGTCTCAACAAAAATGGCGGCCATTTTGAATTTTTGAATTTTTCACAAAACCTGCAAAACACAAAAATGTTTATGTCTCGAAAACCGTGTGAAATAGAGCGATTTCGACAAAATTTTTGACCCACAGGGTATTTCTGAAGATTAGCCATCTCAATTTTCAAAAAAAATTTGTCTTGCCAAAAATGGCAGCCATTTTGAATTTTCGAAGTTTTTGCAAAAATTGTGAAGCACAAAATTGCTTATATCTCGAAAACTGTGCTAGATAGAGTGATTTCCAAGAAATCTTTGACCCACAGGGTATCTCTGCAGAGTAGCCATCCTAATTTTCAAAAAATTTTTGTCTCGCCAAAAATGGCTCCCATTTTGAATTTTTCACAAAAATTGCAAAACACAAAAATGCTGATATCTGGAAAACTGTGCTAGAAAGCGCGATTTGGACGAAACTTTTGACCCACAAGGTATCTCTGCAGAGTAGCCATTCCAATTTCAAAAAAATTTTGTGTCGCCAAAAATGGCGGCCATTTTGAATTTTCGAATTTTTTTGCAAAATTTGCAAAACACAAAAATGCTTATATCTCGAAAACCGTGCTAGATAGAGCGATTTTGATGAAATTTTTGGCCCACAGGGTATCTCTCCATAGTAGCCATCCCAATTTTCAAAAAACTTTTGTCTTGCCAAAAATGGCAGCCATTTTGAATTTTCGAAGTTTTTGCAAAAATTGTGAAGCACAAAATTGCTTATATCTCGAAAACCGTGCTAGATAGAGTGATTTCCAAGAAATCTTTGACCCACAGGGTATCTCTGCAGAGTAGCCATCCTAATTTTCAAAAAATTTTTGTCTCGCCAAAAATGGCGCCCATTTTGAATTTTTCGCAAAAATTTGCAAAACACAAAAATGCTGATATCTGGAAAACTGTGCTAGAAAGTGCGATTTGGACGAAACTTTTGACTCGCAGGGTATCTCTGCAGAGTAGCCATCCCAATTTCAAAAAAAATTTGTGTCGCCAAAAATGGCGGCCATTTTGAATTTCCGAATTTTTTTGCAAAATTTGCAAAACACAAAAATGCTTATATCTCGAAAACCGTGCTAGATAGAGTGATTTTGATGAAATTTTTGGCCCACAGGGTATCTGCATAGTAGCCATCCCAATTTTCAAAAAACTTTTGTCTTGCCAAAAATGGCAGCCATTTTGAATTTTTCGTAAAACTTGCAAAACACAAAATACTTATATCTCGAAAACCGTGCTGGATAGGGCAATTTCAACAAAATTTTTGAGCCACAGGGTATCTCTGGAGAGTAATTTCCCAATTTTCAAAAAAAATTTTGTCTTGACAAAAATAGTGACAATTTTGAATTTTCGAATTTTTCACAAAAATTGCAAAACACAAAAATTTTTGATCTGCGGGATATCTCTGCAGAGTAGCCATCCCGATTTCCAAAAACATTTTGTCTCGCCAAAAACGTCGGCCATTTTGAATGTTCAAATTTTTCGCAAAAATTCTCATATCTGGAAAACCGTGCTAGATAAAGCGATTGCGACAACATTTTTGATCCTCAGGGTATCTCTGCGGAGTAGCGTAGAATATTTTATCGTATGGACACTGATAATTAACCCTTGCAACATACCAAACCAAAGTCTACGCAGATTTTGGTTGCCATAACAGTATAAGGCTATAAGCAGAACATTTTCTTAATATGTTAGCACTCACCTTTATATCCTTTTTGGGACGCTTTGTTTTTGCTTCTTTTTTTTTTGCAAGCGATCATCTAGTTTTGAAATTTAAGAAAAAAAAATAACAATTTCTTTTCCAAGAAAACCTCTTGCACATAATGCTGGAGCCTCATTTTCTGGAAAGCTTTTTGAAAGCAAACCTCTTGCGCATAATACAGGAGCCTCATTTTCGTGAAAGCTTTAAGTCCAAATGTTTTTGAAATTGATATGGGGCAGTGTAGGACTTTCGTGTGAAAAACATCCTGGATGGGTCCAGGAACTCCAAAAAGTTGTCTGCCCTTCTGTATCTGTGCCAAACTTTGTCTTTTCATGAAACATAAAGCATACAAATCACAGTCATCCCCTCTGTAAATGACCAATAAACATACTTACTAAACTATCTTTCAAAAAGTTATGTGAAGATGAGTTAAACATTCGACAAAAAGCACTGAGATCTCGAGAGAATACCCTTTACTCGTGGGCATTACTGTTACTGCTCAGCCAGTGAATTTCGTCACCCAGTGAATTTCGTCACCTGCAATTCATGACAATATTAAATTATTTTTACACTTAATTTACATCGCTGAATTACATATTAATATTAGAAGTTGTGGTTGCATGTGTTTAAACACAAGTATCACTGGGTTTTGAGGGTTTAAATGGCAGGTGACGAAATTCACTGGGTGACGAAATTCACTGGCTGAGCAGTAACTGGATGCATCAAATAAAATAAGCTCACTTTCGTGTTTTTTTTCATCTATTTCTATGAGGAAATATGTATGTCATCACTTCCGATAGTAGACAAATTTCTTTGGTGGGTAGTTGTTTTGACTGGTTTGCCTGTGAAACTATACTGCTCAGCCCGTGAAGTTTGTCACCCCAGTGAAGTTCGTTTTATGACAAAATGAAAGATCCTTTAGTAAGTATGTTTATTGGTCATTTACAGAATGGATGAACTGTGATTTGTATGCTTTATGTTTCATGAAAAGACACAGTTTCAAGAGTGTTACATTTTAAGTAGTTAATAAAGAATGTAAAAAACTTCTTTTTATAATTACAAAACTAAAAAAATTGCAAAATGTTACAAGCTCTATCATAATAGTACATTTTCATGAGAGCAATTCTAGAAGTTGCAAAAAAGGTAAATATATTTGGGCAGACAACTTTTATGAAGGGTAGACAACTTTTTTGAGTTCCTGGACTGATGGTCCAGGATGTTTTTGACACGAAAGTCCTACACTGTCCTCACATACATTTTCTTTCTTGTAGAAGTTATTTTATCTACTTAAACATTATTTGAACCTTTATATAAGTGACACTGCGCTGAAAGTATCCCGGTCTTTGTACTGTTTCACTTCTTCTATATCTCATGGTGTTGAAAACTATTTCCGAAGGCTGTGGGGTACGGGCATCCCTGATGCTATTTTTTTTTGCCTTATATCTCTTTATTATTGCTTTTACAGTTTTAGAATGGATTGCATATATGGAGAGTATATATAGCCAGTTGGGTTTACCCCCTGACCAACTCTTATAAGTCAAACTAGGGGTCATAAACTAGCTCATTGCCTGTTTTTGCCTTATATCTCATTTAAAACTACTCTTCTTAAAAACTATAGCTTTTATTACCCCACAGCCCTTAAGGCCTGTTGGGGTATTGGTTTCACCCATGGTGTCCGGATGGGCGGGCGTCCGGGCGGGCGGGCGGGTGGGTGGGTGTCGGGAAATAGTTTGTCCGGGCTGTATCTCAGAAACCGTAAGGTGTAGGAAGTTGATATTTGGTAGGGACATTTGTTAGGGGGTGTAGGTGTGCAGCGTCATGGTCTGACCTTGATTTGACCTTTGACCTTGCCGTAGTGGCCTTGACCTATAAAATCTTGTCCGGGCTATATCTCAGAAACCGTAAGGTGTAGGAAGTTGATATTTGGTAGGGACATTTGTTAGGGGGTGTAGGTGTGCAGCGTCATGGTCTGCCTTGATTTGACCTTTGACCTTGCCATAGTGGCCTTGACCTATAAAATCTTGTCCGGGCTATATCTCAGAAACCGTAAGGTGTAGGAAGTTGATACATGGTAGGGATATTGGTTAGGGGGTGTAGGTGTGCAACGTCATGGTCTGACCTTGATTTGACCTTTGACCTTGCCATAGTGACCTTGACCTATAAAATCTTGTCCGGGTTATATCTCGGAAACCGTAAGGTGTAGGAAGTTGATATTTGGTAGGGACATTGGTTAGGCTGTGTAGGTGTGCAACATCATGGTCTGACCAGGATTTGACCTTTGACCTTGCCGTAGTGACCTTGACCTATAAAATCTTGTCCAGGCTATATCTCGGAAACCGTAAGGTGTAGGAAGTTGATACTTGGTAGGGACATTGGTTAGGGGGTGTAGTTGTGCAACGTCATGGTCTGACCTTGATTTGACCTTTGACCTTGCCGTAGTGACCTTTACCTATAAAATCTTGTCCGGGCTATATCTCGGAAACTGCAAGGTGTAGGAAGTTGATATTTGGTTGAGACATTGGTTAGGGGGTGTAGGTGTGCAGCATCATGGTGTGACCTTGATTTGACCTTTGACCTTGCCATAATGACCTTGACCTATAAAATCTTGTCCGGGCTATATCTCGGAAACCGTAAGGTGTAGGAAGTTGATACTTGGTAGGGACATTGGTTAGGGGCTATAGGTGTATATTATCATGGTGTGACCTTAATTTGACCTTTTACCTTGTGGTAGTGACCTTGACCTTTAAAATCTTCTTGGACCTTTGGGTCTCTCTTTTGATGCAGGTTAAGCAAAAGTCATATTAGAATTTATTAAGAATTTTACTTTCATAACTTCCCATTGTAAGAGATAGAATTTCATCAAGTGAGCCACAGATTTTGCTCCAACACCACAATAAGCATTCATTAAATGTATTACCACTTCTGTATGCATGGTAATATTCAAACCATCTAAACCATAATTCGGCCATGCAGATGTAGAGTGTTGAATTTTAGTTTACTGATTAATGCTGTCATCTTGTTATTGAATTATCTTGTTTTAATACTTCATCTTTATACTCATTATCTTTCTTTTAAACATTATCTCTCCATTTAAACATTGTTTGGACCTTTATATAACTGACAGTGCTCTGAAAGTATCCTGAAGTTTGTACTGGTACAGTACTTCTATATCTCATGGTGTTGAAAATATTTCCCTAGGCTGTGGGGTACGGGCATCTCTATTAGTCTAAATAGCCGGTCAGTTTTACCCCCCGACCCCCCCTATGGGTCGAACTGGGATCATAAAATAGCCGATTTTGAGTTTTTGCCTTATATCTCCTTTATTGTTGCTTTTATAGCTTCAGAATATATTAAGAGGTATTGGGAAAGCGTATGTGGAGAGTCTAAATAGCCGGTCAGTTTTACCCCGTGCCCCCCCCCCCCCCCTTATGGGTCAAACTGGGGTCATAAAATAGCTGATTTTGAGTTTTTGCCTTATATCTCCTTTATTGTTGCTTTTATAGCTTCAGAATGTATTAAGAGGTATTGGGAAAGCATATATGGAGAGTTTAAATAGCTGGTCAGTTTTACCCTCCGACCCTCCCTTATGGGTCAAACTGGGGTCATAAAATAGCCGATTTTGAGTTTTTGCCTTTATCTCCTTTATTGTTGCTTTTATAGCTTCAGAATATATTAAGAGGTATTGGGAAAGCGTATGTGGAGAGTCTAAATAGCCGGTCAGTTTTACCCCCCGATCCCTCCTTATGGGCCAAACTGGGGTCATAAATAGCTGCTTTGGAGTTTTTGCCTTATATCTCCTTTATCGTTGCTTTTATAGCTTCAGAATGTATTAAGAGGTATTGGGAAAGCATATATGGAGAATCTAAATAGCCGGTCAGTTTTATCCCCCAACCTCCCTTTATGGGTCAAACTGGGGTCATAAAATAGTTGCTTTGGAGTTTTGCCTTATATCTCCTTTATTGTTGCTTTTAGACCTTCAGAATGTATTAAGAGGTATTGGGAAAGCATATGTGGAGAGTCTAAATAGCCGGTCAGTTTTACCCCCCGACCCTCCCTTATGGGCCAAACTGGGGTCATAAATAGTTGCTTTGGAGTTTATGCCTTATATCTCCTTTATTGTTGCTTTTATAGCTTCAGAATGTATTAAGAGGTATTGGGAAAGCATATGTGGAGAGTCTAAATAGCCGGTCAGTTTTACCCCCCGACCCTCCCTTATGGGCCAAACTGGGGTCATAAATAGTTGCTTTGGAGTTTATGCCTTATATCTCCTTTATTGTTGCTTTTATAGCTTCAGAATGTATTAAGAGGTATTGGGAAAGCATACGGTGCAGCTTTGTGCATTCTTAGCTTTACAGCATGCTTATTAAAACCACAAAGCATTTTAAACTTTAAGGGACGCTTCGCTTTTGTTGGCAAAAGCATTCCTCTAGTTGTGTCCTTATTTTGGGAAACAAAATGGCTGCCATATCATATCTTTAATGGCAAATAGGAGGGTCATCATATTAAAAAGACCTTATATCTCCCTTATAATTGTTTCTTTAGCTTCAAAATATGAAAACTACTTGTAAGAAATCATGGCCTGTGAATCTTTTGTAGAACATCTTGTGGGTTCTCTATACTTCTTACAACAGAAGTTGAAGATTTTCCCAAATGTCAATGTTGTTGGCCATTTAGCTGTACCTGCAGGCTGGGGTTCTTGCCTGCAGAGGGTGGCTATTTTTCTTTCATATTAATGCATAAACCTTCACAATTTCAGCTTAACCTTCACTTCTTCTCTCAGCGCTGCATGTTTTTCTTTTAAAAACCTTTTTCTACTTTATACTTTATTGCATCTATCCTTTTGGGATGCTTTGTTTTTGTTAGTAAAATATTTTTCTAGTTAATCTGTACTGTTTTTGGAAAAGGATGCTTTCTCCAATATTTCTAACAAAACTGTTTGTAAACTCTTCTCAATAGTATTTGGGTCTAATTGATAATACCAGCAAAAACATGTCTTTCTTTCATTCAGTCAAAATGGAACAAACACAAAAGCCACAGAAGATCTTGGGAATCAGTTACAGGGCCTACAACTGAACGATATAGATGATGAACAAAAAGAGAGGATTCAGGAGTTCTTAAAATCCAAGGAAAAAGTGGGAGAGCTGAGTGGGGATGATTTTGAAAAACTTGGTGAACTTGGTGCAGGCAATGGGGGTGTGGTGAACAAGGTTTTACACAAAAGTGGCCAAATCATGGCTAGAAAGGTTTGTGCATATAATTTTGCTTGATATTTTACCCATGTTACTTTCAAGATGTCACAATATATTTAATGTTTCTATATTTACATTTTGTCCGTAAAACTAAAATTCTGTTGTTATATGACTTAAATTTCAAATCCTAGTGCTTGTAATGTTGTTAAATTTCATAAAATAACGGATCTAAATCTTCCTGAAAGTCTCTTGGTAAGAAAATGTATAATATCAATTTTAATGGTATTTAGAGGTCCTTGGTGGTTACCTTGTTAGGAAGTTTGGCATCTTATTACAGGCTTTCACCTCTGTATTGGTTTGACTCACACAAGTGGTAATGCTGTGGGCCTGACTCGGTGTGACCAACACTGTTGAACAGGACATAAAACCTTTTGATTTTTTATCTTTGTCCTTTATAGAAGCAATATTCATACTTTTCATTTGTCATTTATTATTGCATACAATATGAAACTTGGTAATTCTTGGAATAAACATGGGTATAATACTCGTGTCAGTCATTAAGAAAATGTGGTCCCTCTTGTTAGTTGAAATTTTCAGACCTGATGCCCAGTCTTTTTGCAAGACTCTTTTTTTTTATTTTCTGAAAAATTATCACTTTTATCTTTAGAACTGCTCATTCTGTGTAAGAAAATATTTCTGTGTTATAGTTTCAATGTAAATTTAAATATTTTCTTTCAGTTAATTCATCTGGAAATCCAACCTGCAGTGCGGAATCAAATCATACGTGAATTAAAGGTGCTACACAAGTGTAATTCTCCATACATTGTTGGTTTCTATGGAGCCTTTTATAGTGAAGGAGAAATCAGTATTTGTATGGAATATATGGTAGGTTTCTCAATGGGTAGGCTCATAATTCTTAAAAAAAATTATTTTATGAGTTTTAGGGAGCATGCGTGTGTATTTCCTTAAAATACTTTGACATTAAGTTATGCTTTGTTAAGTAGTCAGTAGGAATATCTAAATCTTTTCTCTGAGCAAATGTTCAGATATTTGTTATAATTATGTAAAAACATATATTCACATATCCAATTAATAGATTATTTAAGTAAAGTAATACTTATATTGTCAACTATCTCCAGTCTTTATAGAGATTATACATTTATTTATATCCTAATGCCAACAAATAAACTTTTATAACACAGGAGTGATAAAGTGTAGAAGGCTTATCTCTGTGTATGTAGATGATCTCGCAATAATTAATATGAACTAAAAGACAATGCCACTGTTACGTTATTCATCAGGGAGGTGTTATTTTCAATGTGTGTACGATATATGTTAAATAGGTTCACTGAATTCAATTCTGTCAATAGTAGTAAAATACTGTGGTCCAAAGAAAAACTCCATCGTTGTAATAAAAAGTAAATAAATTAAAAATAAAACATGCCCATGTGGGTGATGATATGTATTACATGTACTACATTTACCACTTAACTTTGTATCTGTGTGAGATTTTTAGGTCACTGTGTCTTTGTTTTACAGGATGGTGGTTCATTGGACTTGTTATTGAAGAAAGCTGGAAGAATACCTGAACCTGTATTGGGGAAAATTAGCAATGCTGTAAGTAGTGCTCTAGTGGCAACTCGACAGCTTGAGTTTCACATCTTTTTTGATCAACTCGTGAACGTTAGTTTATCGAATTGCAAACTTAAGTTCCTTTGAAATACTGCAAAAATATATAAATAAACCACTTGCCAGTGTACAAAGATGCAATAAAGGCACATTTACTTAATATTTTCCTTCATGTTTACTTATGACGACTACAAGCCAATGATTTCTCTCCATACACCTTACCTGGTAAAACAACCAATCAAAACGTCAGTTTTATTAATCAATATGGCGGGGATTTTGTAAATAAAATATGACAAAATTTGTTAGAAAGTGGTATTTTATTATGAAAGGAATCATACTAGTGCATATATATTTAAAGTTTAGGTCTTTTAAAATATTGTTATTGACTTGAGTTCGACTCGAGTTGACTCATCGGTGATGCATGAAACTTGAGTCAGTACTTTGACGGCTCGCGGGAGCACTAGCTGTAAGTATTACCCATCCAAAAGTTAAATGCTCTTCAAACATTACCGAGATCAGTAAACCTAAAATTAATCTTTGTCCTATATTAATTGAATGCCTTTTGTCATTGTTTCTATTTTATTTGATATTATATATTTACCAAGTATTATGAGGTAATGTCGGTACATATATTTAATGCATTTTGCTAACCTTCCATGAATTTGAATTCAATAAATTCCTCTTTTGCTCATATTTGCCCTTGTATTTGTTTTGTAGATTCTTAAAGGCTTGACTTATTTGAGAGAAAAGTTATCCATTATGCACCGAGGTAGGTTCCCATGATAACCCACTGAGGTAGAATTAATGATTTTGGTACAACGTTTTTCTAATTGTTTGAAAAAGTTAACTGATTTAATATTCTTGTAGTTCTTTTTTGTTTTCTTCATCTCAGATTCTGTGAAAAGCTGTTAAAATACATAGTGGTCGGACCGGTTCTGAAAATAAAAACCGGTTTTTGGGGCTTTGAAACCGAACGAAATCCGGGATTTCGAAAGTTTACAGAGATGTGATAAAAAGTTTTACGTGAGCGTACATGAGTTGTATTCTCAATAGGAAATATGCATTTGCGAGATGTTTTGAAGTTTGTAAACTTCATTTACCATGAATATGAAGTAAAAATGTAAGTTGTTACCTCAAGTATATGTGTTCTTTATTGTTATGTCAGCTGACTTGTCAGTCAGCTGACATTATGTCATCACTCTGCGGTGTGGGCGTCCGCGTCCGCGTGAACATCTTCTCCTCCAAAACTACAAGGCCTAGAGACATGCTGTTTTTTTTAAAAGATACCTGATCTATCGAGGATGAAAAATTGTTCAAGGCATGCAAATCTGTCTGTTCGTCTGTTTGCTAGAGACATTACAAGGGGGGTACCCCCACCAAAAGTGTGAAAATTTCAACACTTTATCACAATTTTGTCTGTGACTATTGCAGGGATTTCTCTCATATCTTGCATATATGTACTAGGCCAGAGGTAGATTCTCTTGTGTGAGTATGAGACCTGGATCTGTCTTCATTTTTTTTTAATAAATTTTTTTAATAATTTTTAATGCACTAAAATTCATGAAATCATGCACTAAATCACTTATAACTTGAAAAGTGTTGCATTTAGAGCATTTTGTTAAAATATGTTATTCAGCTACTTTTTTCATAGCTACAACATGGTGAGTAAGTTGGGTGTCTGTCTCAATAGCTAAGTGAGTAATAGCTACTTTTGGGCTTTTCAGTAACTTCCATCATGAGTAAAATCACTTATAACTTGAAAACTATTACATTTAGAGAATTTTGTATAAATATGTTATTCAACTACTTTTGGATCAGCTATAACATAGTAAAATTTCAGACCTGTAGCACATGCCATAGCTGAGTAATAGCTACTTTTAGGTTATCACTGTTGAGTAAATCACTTATAACTTGAAGACTATTGCATTTAGAGTATTTCATATAAATATGTTATTCAGCTACTTTTGGGTCAGCTATAACATAGTAAAATTTCAGACCTGTAGCTCATGGCATAGCTGAGTAATAGCTACTTTTAGGTTATCACTGTTGAGTAAATCACTTATAACTTGAAAACTATTGCATTTAGAGTATTTCATATAAAATATGTTATTCAGCTACTTTTGGGTCAGCTATAACATAGTAAAATTTCAGACCTGTAGCTCATGGCATAGCTGAGTAATAGCTACTTTTAGCTTATCACTGTTGAGTAAATCAGTTATAATTGGAAAACTATTGCATTTACAGAAATTTGTGTAAATATGTTATTCAGCTACTTTTGCGTCAGCTATAACATAGTAAAATTAGAGGCCTATAGCTCATGGCACAATGGAGCAATAGCTATTTTCAGGTACTGACTGTTGAGTAAATCAGCTGTAACTTGAAAGATATTGCATTTTGAGTGTTTTGTTAAAATATGTTGTTTACCTACTTTTGGGTCAGCTATAACATAGTGAAATTAGAGACCTATAGCTCATGGCATAGCTGAGCAATAGCTATTTTCAGGTTCTCACTACTGAGTAAATCAGTTGTAACTTGAAAAATATTGCATTTACAGTAATTTGCTTAAATATGTTGTTCAAATACTTTTGGGTCAGCTATAACATAGTGAAATTACAGACCTATAGCTCATGGCATAGCTGAGCAATAGCTATTTTCAGGTTCTCACTATTGAGTAAATCAATTGTAACTTGAAAACTATTGCATTTACAGTAATTTGCTTAAATATGTTGTTCACCTACTTTTGGGTCAGCTATAACATAGTAAAAATTCAGACATGTAGCTCATTGCATAGCTGAGTAATAGCTACTTTGAGGTTATCACTGTTGAGTAAATCAGTTGTAACTTGAAAACTATTACATTTAGAGTATTTCGTTTAAATATGTTATTCACATAATTTTTAGTCAGCTATAACATAGTGAAATTGCAGACCTCTATGTCATATCATAGCTGAGCAATAGCTACTTTCAGGTCTCACTGTTGAGTAAATCATTGTATCCACTGGATAGCCGCAGTGTGTAGAGAGATTTCACCGCTCTTAACGAAAAAAATATTATAGCTAGCCTTCTTAAGTTTGCAGGATATATTACCGTAATAACCATGAAATGTTGCCTGGGAATATTTTGGGCCTCATTTTGAAAAACAAGATAGCTGCCAGGGACGTTAATTCGACTTTAAACCAGGACTTTTGTTGGCCCTCTAGAGCAAAGGGTATTATAGATGGAGATCTCAAATTCGCAGGATATGTTCCTCATTATAAAATCTTGACTGGGAGTATTTTTGGCCTCCTTTTGAAAAACAAGATGGCCGCCACAGGTGCTTCTTTGTCAGTCATGAAAAGTGCTTATATCTCCCATATTATTGGTCCTAGAGGTTTGGGATGGTAAACCAACCTGTAGGAAATCATGGGCTGGGAATCTTTTGGTGTGGTCAAATTTGACCTTTGACCCCTGCTTCAAGGTCAAACAAGGATAGCCAAACTTAAAAGTGCTTATAACTTGCTTATTATTGGTCCTAGAGGTTTGGAATGGTAAACAGACATATAGGAAATCATGGCCTGGGAATCTGTTGATGTGGTCCGATTTGACCTTGGACCCCTCCTTCAAGGTCAAATGAGGATAGCCAAACTTAAAAGTGCTTATGACTCACTTATTATTGGTCCTAGAGGTTTGGAATGGAAACCAACCTATAGAAAACCATTGGCTGGGAATCTTTTGGTGTGGTCGAATTTGACCATGGACCCTGCCTTCAAGGTCAAACGAAGATAGCCAAACTTAAAAGTGCTTATAACTCGCTTATTATTGGTCCTAGAGGTTTGGGATGGTAAACCATCCTATAGGAAATCATGCGCTGGGAATCTTTTGGTGTGGTCAGATTTGACCTTTGGACCCCTCCTCCAAGGTCAAATGAGGACAGCCAAACTTAAAAGTGCTTATAACTCGCTTATTATTGGTCCTAGAGGTTTGGGATGGTAAACCAACCTATAGGAAATCATGGGCTTCTTTCCTCTCATTATCACCTTCACAAATCAAAAACACTCACTCAGCTGACACAGTGCCTGTTCACGGGCACTCTACTCTTGTTTTGATGAAATATTAACCAGTAGAAAGCCTAATATAATGACGTTTTCAATAACCGGTACTTAAATATTCTTTGCGGATTTCGTCATTTCTACCTAAACGAAACAAAATGCGGTTTACCGGTTTACCGTTCACACCACTAAAAATACATGATATGCATATCTAAGGATTCTATCTCTGAATTGATAAAATAGTATGGTAATCCATATTAAACATATTTATCTTTTTTTTTTTTTTTTTGGTATTAAAAATGTACATTTTTTTTCAAACAGATATTTGTGAATGAAGTATAAATATTTTTACAGATGTGAAGCCATCAAATATACTTGTAAATTCAAGGGGAGAAATCAAAATGTGTGATTTTGGTGTTAGTGGACAACTGATTGATTCAATGGCAAATTCATTTGTAGGAACTAGATCTTATATGTCAGTAAGTAAACATTCAAACTGCTTATTTTTTATAAAGGGTCAGTTTTATAACTTTCATTTAATTTCCCTAGTTCTGTTATGCTTGTGACTGCACCCTGTCGTGGATTTTTCAGTGTCCTTACATCTGGAATCTCAAAAGAAAATATTAGATTAGTCTGTGACTGTGTTCACTTTAAATTGGTGTATTTAGGGAGATAGAGTGGAAAGTGTGAAATGTATAACACAAAGTGAAATTCACCCTTTTAAACTTGGACACCATAAAACAACTTTCAGACAAATTTTGCAACTGTTTAGATTAATGCTGTCACTCGCTGGTGCAAATGAACATCGAATATCGCCCACGTTGGCCGACCGAGTACCGACATATATCGACTTCATAAACACACCTCAAAACGAAACAATTTAATTAAAATGTAAAATAATATTTTTTTCTCACCCGAATACATGATTTTAATTTCATATTTGTCCTTTTATTTCGGTTGTTTATGCATTGTCAAACGTAGGAACTCTTTGAAAACCGTCAGTATATTAAAATAGTTATCTAATTCCGACTTTATAAAGTGCTGCATAATAGCATTATAATATCATTTACGCCTAAAACAAATACAACTACAGTGTTTTTAAAGATTATTTGAAAGCTTTACATCAATTAAATTGACTTACCAAGCGTGAAAAAAAATAAAGATGCAATTCCGAAAGTACATTCGAGCAATGGTTTAATGCTTTCCTGATAGGTCATGTGACTAGATTTGTACGTACTGTGTTGTCAAAAGGCCGAAAATATATTTTAAAATGCTGAATAACCCTTCACTTTTAAAAGATATTCTATCTTTATTAGATAAATATGCTAATATCTTTGCAATCGGATTTGAAAAAACGCATCCGATTATCGCTCATAATAGACCTAGCAAACGATAGTATCGGAAGTAGCGAGTGTCGCGACAGCACTAGTTTAGATCAATTACCTAAAATTCTCACCCATAACAAAATGTAATAAGAATAACCCATGACTCAAACTAATGGGCCTTGATATTGAGCATTTGTGCATTATATTTAAATACTAGTTTAAAAGCAGCACTTATTGCAGCATTTCACCTAACTCCTACAGAAAGCTCCTTCAACTTTGCAATAAATATTGAAAAGTAAAAACAAATATTTTTGTAGATTAAAAAAAAAATCATGGTTTAATAGAAATGAACCCCATGAAATTCAATGAAAAAATCCTTATCAAATTTCATTTAATCATTGTTTTTAATTGATAAATGAAAGGAGTTTTCCAGGTTCACCATATTATTGTCTTTACCAATATCAATGTCTTATGCATCTTCTGTTTGTCTTGATCACTTGATGAATTCTCAAAGGATTTCTGGGGGAGTCCACAACACAAACATACACTTTGTAATAATTTATCATGGGGTTATATGAAACTTGGATAGATCTTGTTTGCTTGATTTAATATTATCGTCTTTGTATTTTTGTATTGAAAATGGTTTGCATGTTATAAATGGAAAATATAAATGCATATAACTGTTATTTTTTTAGATGAAGAAGATATTTATTTTCTGATGATAAATGCACAGTGGCAGCATATTTTTATAATATTTTAAATATAATTTGTGGCTATGTTTTACCACTGACAACCCCATTCACACATTTTACAAGCTTTTATCTTCATAATTTTTTTACCATCATGTACTTTCTTTGATGTGGGATGCTCATTCTTGCCTTAACAAGAACCTTTTTCTAGTTATTTTTACCCACATAAATTATGCAGTGTTTAACCTAATTAACAAAAATTTATATTTTTTTTAACTCTTTAGCCTGAGCGACTACAGGGCACCCATTACTCTGTGCAGTCAGACATCTGGAGTATGGGTCTCTCCCTAGTGGAGATGGCCATAGGCAAGTACCCCATCCCACCACCGTCTGAGCAGGAACTAGCAGGAATATTTGGATCAAATGCCATGGAGGAACACATGATTGCTGCCAAAACAGGGAGGCCTCTCCCAGGTTTGTATATGTTATATATTTCAATCAAACCCTCCTATGTGGTCTTGCATCTTTAGACCTACTTTGTCCTCGGCATTCCAAGTAGGGTGAAAATGTTGAGCACAAATATATTTTCAGAGTACCTGCCATTTTAGGCATTTGAAATATTTGAAATAAATGTGGTATCAGTGTAGGTAATAGGCTTTATATTTTTGCTTCCAAATGCAAAAATCTACACTCTAGAAGACACCTAATGGCCTTCACTGCTACCCCAACTCTTTCTTAAAAGTATTCAGTGTTAATTTTATACATTTTACAAGTTACTCTATGAAGGTAATTTAATACTTGATCCCCTATAATTGAGGGGTTTTTCCCAACTGAAGTAAGGTCAGTAATATGACAAAGATAATTGAAGGTAAAATGTCTTGTAATAGTGTTTTTTCCTGTATTTAAGATATTTTTTGTTCTTCAATGACTATAACAGAGGTGAACTAACAGAAGTTATGCTATTTTTGAATTGAATTACATGTACAACTTTTTCAAAAATTAGAAGGCTTTTAACAGTACTCTAATACATAGCAATAATTTATACCTTAATATTCTTTGATAAGTATTTCTGTGCAAGATGTTTATCTATTTATTTATTTGGGGTTTTACTTCGCTTTCAACACTGTGCAGGTCATATCATGATGGGTAGTTTTTTTTTTGGCAGAGGAAACCAGTATGTACAATTGGTCAAGGTTCTGTACTGTAAACTTCTGACCTCAGAGGTGGGAGGCGAGTGTGTTACCACTGCGCCACTCTGGCCCCTCTGCAAGATGTTTTAGTCATATACTTTGGTACAGTGGAATTAGAATTTTACAAATATTTACCTTTTGTTTTGTGTTCAAATTGATCCAACAGCATTTTGGAAAGTGGGTAGTTAGTTTCATAGTGAAAGATGGGACAAAAAAGCCAAATTTGAACTCAATGGCAGAAACACCAAAATCAAGTGATATTCATGTGACCAAACTATATATGATGTTGGTAAAGTATTCTGCATAATTCTAATTTACTGAGGAACCACTTCACAAAGAATCTTCTCTATTTTGTGGAAAAAATGTTTATTTTACAGAATTCTTTTAGCCATAAATAATTCATTTATTTGAAGCAAAGGGGTATAATTTGGATGACCTAATTTAATTATAATATAATCTGCGTACGAAAGGGTTCAGTCTTGGAACATATTTTCTTAAAGGAAAAAAAAATTTCTAAATATAGATTTCTGACATGTGCAAGCAACGATATACTCTCAGAAATAGAGAAAAACTTTTCAAAGAAACATTTTGTGTTTTAATTCGCACAAGTTGATGGATAAGAAATCTTTGTCAGTCTTCCCTCAGATCATGAATCAACATGTACATGTTTACATTTCACCTGTAGCTTATCCTGGGGATGAGATAATTACAGGAGATGGACAAGTGCCCATGGCAATCTTTGAGCTTCTGGAGTGTATAGTTAATGAGGTAAAACACTAACAATCAACTGCTGCTGCCGCTGCCACTGCTGTAATATTTTACCATGTCCCCACAGAACAGAACATTGTCTTGCTTATTCAAAGCAATTGTTCTCTTATTGCAGTTAACACATCCTGCAAGTTCCAGTTATCAAGTTTCTTGCCATGTTTGGCACTGCAAAAATAAATACTTTGTTTTGAAATTTTATGTTGTGTTAAAAATATTTTTAAGAAAAAGGGTTGTTTATCTTTGTTTATAAAGCTATGGCTTTGGTTGTATTATTTTTTTTTTTTAGTAGTTTTTAGTGATGAAACAAATACATCAGTTTTGTTTTATTGTTCTGTATATTTTTTACACAGTCAAATTTTTCTTTTTTATTTTTGTTTGGCTTACATTGCTTACTACCCATTTACAGATTTCTCCGTTTTCTTGTCCAGTATTATTTTACATTTATTTGATTTTATCGCTGTATTTTGCCGAGCTTTCAGTGCAGTATAGCTGGAAAACAATCTATATGTTCTGTCCTGCTTTACATTTATGCATTAGATTGTGTTATCACTCAGTGCATGAGCAAAGCCTTGTGTATATGTCTGCCAAGAACTACTTGCACAGATGTCTGTATGTCCTGTGCATATGTATATGGTACTATATCATCTCCCGCCCGGCTCGCAAATTTTTGACCCACATGGTAGTTTAGGAGTATCCTGTGCCTAAGGGAAAAATTTCAGTTTTCGCCACTTTTGGCGGCCATCTTTGATTTCAGCGGAAAATAAAACATTGAACATATCTTGGAAGTGGTAAGAGATAGAGCGATTTCGAACAAATTTTTGAACAACAGGGTAGTACAAGAGTATCCTATGCCTAAGGGAAAAAGTTCAATTTTCGCCACTTTTGGCGGCCATCTTGGATTTTAGCGGAAAATAAAACATTGAAAATATCTTCGAAATGGTAAGAGATAGTGCGATTTCAAGTGAATTTTTGACCCACAGGGTAGTACAAGAGTATTCTCTGCCTAGGGGAAAAATTTCAGTTTTCTCCACTTTTGGCGGCCATCTTGGATTTTAGCGGAAAATGAAAAATTGTGAATATCTCGGAAAAGGTATTTCTTCCCCTTTAATGCTCGGTGGGAGATACATACCGTGGTAGTGGTCTTGTTCTAAGTGTGTTAATACGGTTACCTAGATGCATTATATTTGTCTCGGCAGTTCTGTTGAAGTATCAGCACTTCATGGAAATGTGTCTTTAAGTGCCCTATATAACACTGGTATTACACTTTTCATTTGGCTGTGACAGTAACAAGAGAAAATCATTTTACATTGTAAGGAACTTGTATATGAAAATGTCTACATTTTACTTATTTGCAAGGCTGATATTTTATCAAAGCAATAAAAGTAACTTTTATTCGGTTGAATATCTCAAATTATCTCATTAACTTCATAATATTTTATGAAGACATTTCCCATTTAAAATTATTGCTTTTGTGTACTCTCGTCTGCATTTCACAAAGTCAATAACAAGAAAATAAAATACCAGATTTCTTTCATTTAATGCCCTTAAAAAAGTATTGATTTTCACAAATGATTGCATCACTAGAGTCTTTTTCCCTGATTTTGTTGTTTCAGTTTCTTCTAGTCTTTGTATTTGAACTATCTTGTCACTGTGGATTTATATGTTTGAAATTCAGTTTTTCTCTCATCACCATGTCTTGCTTTCTATTTGGATTTTAACTGTTCCATTCCTTTTATTTATATGTCAGGAATTCAGGTTCTCAATAGTTTCTGTTCGGACTTTCTGTTTTAACTGAACTGGTGTAGCACATTGAATTTGTATGCTTCCTGTTGGATGTAAGAGCTTTTTCTATCTTTGGATTTATCTTTGAGGGAGCATATGTTTGTTTAAAAATACATTTGTCATTTGGTTTTTGATTTGACCCTGTGGGTTTTATTTAGACAGACCTGGAAATTTATATTTTGTAATCTAAAACTTACATTTTGGTACCAGTTGTCTGCTACAATCTTTTGTCATTAAAAATGAATCAAATTTTTATGCTACACATGCCCAATTCACAGGAAGTTTTTGTACATTTGTTGTTAAGCAAAAAATTGTGGTGTCATCATGAGTGGCACTATCACAGATTCACTGGTGATGGAACATATGAACAATCATTGAGGATTAATAATCATACTCGATGCATCACAAACAACACTTTCAAACCATTATTTATCTAATTTTCCGAGCTATTTGAGAAAAAAATAAGATATCCATATAATTTTCACTTTCATGTTGATTTTATTATGATTTATGGCATAACTTTTGTGATGACAACTTCTGCTTTCTACAAGAAGTAAAATGTAAGTATTTGTTCACTATTTATTGCATTAAACATTCACCATTTAAGCAAATGTCATCACAAAACAAACATAAATATAATTTGTTTCGGTAAAAATGATCAATGTACATCTATTTCAAGAGGAAATGTAGGTTTAATTCATGGTAAGGTGGTACTGCAATATCGCTAATGAATTTGTCGACGGTATCAAGATCTTCTACACCTTATGATGAAACCACTAACAATGGCCCACAAACTCAAGTTGACCCAAAATGACACCACTAGCAATGGCCCGCAGACTCAAGTTGGAAACAATTACACCACTGGCAATGGCCCGCAAACTCAAGTTGGACAAAATGACACCACTAGCAATGGCCCGCAGACTCAAGTTGGACAAAATGACACCACTGGCAATGGCCCACAAACTCAAGTTGGACAAAAAGACACCACTGGCAATGGCCCACAAACTCAAGTTGGACAAAATGACACCACTAGCAATGGCCCACAAACTCAAGTTGGACAAAATGACACCACTAGCAATGGCCCGCAGACTCAAGTTGGAAAAAATGACACCACTGGCAATGGCCCACAAACTCAAGTTGGACAAAATGACACCACTAGCAATGGCCCACAAACTCAAGTTGGACAAAATGACACCACTGGCAATGGCCCGCAAACTCAAGTTGGACAAAATGACACCACTAGCAATGGCCCACAAACTCAAGTTGGACAAAATGACACCACTGGCAATGGCCCGCAAACTCAAGTTGGACAAAATGACACCACTAGCAATGGCCCACAAACTCAAGTTGGACAAAATGACACCACTAGCAATGGCCCACAAACTCAAGTTGGACAAAATGACACCACTAGCAATGGCCCGCAGACTCAAGTTGGAAAAAATTACACCACTGGCAATGGCCCGCAAACTCAAGTTGGACAAAATGACACCACTAGCAATGGCCCACAAACTCAAGTTGGACAAAATGACACCACTGGCAATGGCCCGCAAACTCAAGTTGGACAAAATGACACCACTAGCAATGGCCCACAAACTCAAGTTGGACAAAATGACACCACTAGCAATGGCCCACAAACTCAAGTTGGACAAAATGACACCACTAGCAATGGCCCGCAGACTCAAGTTGGAAAAAATTACACCACTGGCAATGGCCCGCAAACTCAAGTTGGACAAAATGACACCACTGGCAATGGCCCGCAAACTCAAGTTGGACAAAATGAAACCACCAGCAATGGCCCACAAACTCAAGTTGGACAAAATGGTCAAACACAAATTATGTAAAAGACAAAAAAGAGCAGTATCAGTTTTAAATTCTATTCATATATATTACTAATTCTTTTCCACCTTCTGAATCATTGTCACACATGTATTTAATAAAAGATAAATGTATTTGGTACTAAAATAATCTGATAACATGCATGTCATTAAAGTGAGATTCCATTGTAGATATTGAATTGTGTATACATGTACTCCATTTATATTGTAATATATTTTGTTTGCTGCATAAATGTGCTATGTAGAATATAGATTTTTCTTGGTCAAGGATCCAATTATCATTAGGGCATAGTTAAAAAGTACAGTATTTTAAGTTTATTGTCAGTTTATTGAAATTTATTTCTGTATAGAAATCAATTTAGTGTGTGACAGTGTCACATTTTATACCCTTCTCCATGTTTTTTAGAAGCTATAACATGTAACACATTAAGGTTTGACAACCATATACGTGACGGCAAAATGAAGCCCCCACCCCAAGAAGAGCAGTTGCACCTATACCTCTTTTAAGGTCAAATCTGTTAAAATCAAATTACATTCCATATATTTATTGTGTTTGATAGCATAGCATTAAAGAGTTAATTATTTCTCTGCCTCATGTTGTTTTTTCATTCACTTACAGAACTTTGGGCTCATTTTTCGTTCAAAACATTACCTTGACTACAGATAGTACACATATTTAAACATGTGCTTCCAATATATAAGAAAGATTCTTCAAAAAATGTTTTGATATTTTTTAACTGTCTCTGTGAAAATGTTTGCATTATACCCTCTTTTAGGCACTAAGCAGTTCAACTTGTTCTTTGTGAATCTTTGGTAGTAACTCCTCTTCCTTTGTTTTTTTTTACATGTTGTATTTTGAATAAACTACAAAGGTTCCTTATGTTCAAGTTGCTCATTACTATTCTTGTTGAGTTTTTAATCTCCTTTGTTCTGGTCTGTTTGTTTACCTTGATTTAATGGTGCAGTCGGGTAGTACAGTATGAAAAAAGTACAGATTAACACTTTGTTATTGCAAGTGCATTTTCATTTAAAAATAATGTAAATTCAAACAAGAACTCAGACTAGGAGTTCACATGTCTGCTGTATTTTCACAATAACCTCTAGTACAATCTCTTTTAGTTGAATGTTTCAGTGAATTATTCACAGGTAGAGGTAGATTTTGTTCAATCATTGAGATATGACTTGATAGCATAAATTGCGTTGAGTCATCTTATCCCAATTTTTGATTTCAAACTGTCAATTGACTTTGCATATTTGATTGATATTAAATTATTGTACAAAATGCATCATTTGACAGCTGTGGATGCTTTGTATATTTTTACTTTATTGTGCTAAATGATATTCAAAATGATCATCAATTTAAGACAACATCTTCTTAAAACTGATAAAATGTCATGAAATATCACGGATTGGTTCAAAATACTGCCTTTGAGTTACTGGAAACAATATTCAAATTGATATTTTTATCTCCTGCTGGGCTTTAGCCTGGGAGGGAGATTATGAAATGCATCCTGTGTGTGCTTGCATGCGTCCATGCATGCGTCCATTAGTATGTCATGCAGATTTCTCTAAAACTACTGTATTTACACATTTTTTGTAAATTACTTGTCCTAATGGATTCTATGCCCTTCAAAATATTTTATATGTTTTTTGGACTTTGGCTTAAAGCTAAGTGGATAATAGCACTTTTGACTAAAAAATTTGGCTTAATGGCTTCTAACTCTAAAACTATTGCATCCAGAGTATTTTGTAAAAATATGTTGTTTAGCTACTTTCTCCTTACCTACAAGATGGTATGTACTTTGGAGCTCTACTGCCACTATACAAGTGAGTGACAGCCATTTTCTTAATTTTAGCTAAATTATTGAAAGAATAAATGTCTAATATCTTCAAATATGCTGTTCACCTTTTTGGGGTCAGCTATAAACTAGTAAAATTATAGACCTGTAGCTTGTTGCACAGGTGAACAATAGCTACTTTCAGATACTCACTGTTGAGTAAATCACTTGTAACTTGAAAACTATTCAATCTAGAGTATTTTTGTTGAAATATGTCATTCACCTACTTTTGTTTCAGCTATAAAATAGTAAAATTGCAGACCTGTAGCTCATTGCATAGCTGAGGAATGGCTACATTTAGGTTCTCACTATGCAGTTAATCACTTGTAACTTGAAAACTATTACCTCTAGAATATTTTATTAAAATACTGGTGTATCTTTCACTACTCTGTTGGTACTGTAGACCCTGAATATAATGCCTCCGAAAATTTTTTTTTTAATTTTCTGAATTTCCGTCTCCATCTTGAATTTTACCGGAAATCAAAAGTGTCAATTATCTCGAAAACCATTAGAAATAGAGCAATTTTGAGTAAATTTTGGACCCCTGTGTTATAGACACTGGATATAATGCCTCTGAAAAATTTTTAATTTTCCGAATTCTGGTCGTCATCTTGAATTTTGCCAGAAATTCTAAATGTTGATTATCTCAAAAACCATTGCAGAAAGACCGTTTTTGAGTAAATTTTAGACCCTTTGGGTACTATAGACCCTGCATATAATGCCTCTGAAAAATTTTTACCTTTTCTGAATTCTGGCTGTTATCTTGAATTTTCACGGAAATCGCAAATATCGAATATTTCAAAAACTGTTAGAAATAGAGCAATTTTCACAACATTTTGGACCCTTTGGGCACCAGAGATCCTGGATATAATTAAGCGTCCCTGAAAGGGCGCTTATTTGTTTTCGCCTCAGTTTCCTCGCCGCCGCCGCCGCATTATGGTCTCCCTTGAATATCTCCCTTATTATTAGAAGGTTTCAAACCATATTTGGCAGTTATATACCTTAGGCGTGGGAAAATTTTTCTGCATGCTTAAATTTGACCTTTGACCTTTATGAAGGTCACATGATAAAAAAAATTTTTTGATGTACACACCCGCCCCCCCACCCCGTCATCACAGTTCAGGAAAAACTACTTGCTACAGAGCCTTATAATTTGACACACCTGTTCATACTATCGAAAACGTGAGCTGATTAGATTTGGGAGCAATCCCTTGAAAAATGTCTCATTTATGAGCGATTTTCTGACCCCTTCCAATCTGAAAGCCTTAAATTTAGGCCAACCCCCCCTATTATCTTCTTAAGTATTGCATTTAGAGCTATAAAATGTACTGGGAGGTAATAGGAAACCATATGTGGAGAGTCTAAATAGCCGGTCAGTTTTACCCCACGCCCCCCACTTATGGGTCAAACTGGGGTCATAAAATAGCTGATTTTGAGTTTTTGCCTTATATCTCCTTTATTGTTGCTTTTATAGCCTCAGATTGTATTAAGAGGTATTGGGAAAGCATATATGGAGAGTCTAAATAGCCGGTCAGTTTTACCCCCCGACCCCCCCTTATGGGTCAAACTGGGGTCATAAAATAGCCGATTTTGAGTTTTTGCCTTTATCTCCTTTATTGTTGCTTTTATAGCTTCAGAATATATTAAGAGGTATTGGGAAAGCATATGTGGAGAGTCTAAATAGCCGGTCAGTTTTACCCCACGCCCCCCCCCCCCCTTATCGGTCAAACTGGGGTCATAAAATAGCTGATTTTGAGTTTTTGCCTTATATCTCCTTTATTGTTGCTTTTATAGCTTCAGAATGTATTAAGAGGTATTGGGAAAGCATATGTGGAGAGTCTAAATAGCTGGTCAGTTTTACCCCCCGACCCCCCCTTATGGGCCAAACTGGGGTCATAAATAGCTGCTTTGGAGTTTTTGCCTTATATCTCCTTTATTGTTGCTTTTATAGCTTCAGAATGTATTAAGATGTATTCGGAAAGCATATGTGGTGAACCTAAATAGCCGGTCAGTTTTATCCCCCAACTCCCCCTTATGGGTCAAACTGGGGTTATAAAATAGTTGCTGTGGAGTTTTGGCTTATATCTCCTTTATTGTTGCTTTTAGACCTTCAGAATGTATTAAGAGGTATTGGGAAAGCATATGTGGAGAGTCTAAATAGCCAGTCAGTTTTACCCCCCGACCCTCCCTTATGGGCCAAACTGGGGTCATAAATAGCTGCTTTGGAGTTTTTGCCTTATATCTCCTTTATTGTTGCTTTTATAGCTTCAGAATGTATTAAGAGGTATTGGGAAGCATACAGTGCAGCTTTGTGCATTCTTAGCTTTACAGCATGCTTATTAAAACCACAAAGCATTTTAAACTTTAAGGGACGCTTCGCTTTTGTTAGCAAAAGCATTCCTCTAGTTCCTCTAAGAAATTTTTACTTTTCCCAATACTGACCGCCATCTTAAATATATTTTCGGAAATCGAAAATGTCTCTAATGAATGACTGAATTCTCTGTATGTTTTATTACACACCGTCCTGCAGGGGATGCAATGCATCGAATTGATGCAATTCTGGTTGGTTCTAAAATTTCAAATGTGAAAACAACCTATAGGAAATCATGTTCTGCGAATGTTTTACAAGTGTCAAATTTGAAATTTGACCCCTGCTTCAAGGTTCAGTTGTCTCATAGTGTTGAAAATGCATTCCTTTTATTCTTCCTTATTATTGTGACTTGCACTTTGAACCTTTTTTTGTGGTCACACTACCCCGATTTCTGCTTAATACCTGGCTGGAGATAAATGTCGCAGCAGTGGTCTTGTTAGTATCAGTGTTGATATCCTTTGAACTTTTTTGAAATTGAAATATCAGCATTTATGACCCCTTCCCTAATCACAATAAGTTGAACAGCTCGATAGGTAGAGGGTGGAGGAGTTTCCTGTCATACTTTGTATTGTTTCATTTGCACTCTTCTGTCATTTAGTTCGCTGTTGTGAATTCATATCCTCATTTTTAACCCCAGCCCATAAAGGCTGGGGTTATAGTCATCTCCTGGGGGGTATCCGGTAACAACTGTTGCCATGGCAACACTTTTAAGATTTTCGGGTCTTAAACATTGTGGGTGTTCCGCAGACTAAACCCCTGCACGGATTTTCACCAAATTTTCAGGGGATGTTTACCCCAAGAGGATCTAGTGCTGATTAGGTTTTGGGGGGTATCCGGTAACAACTGTTGCCATGGCAACACTTTGATGATTTTTGGGTCTTAAACTTTGTGGGTGTTCCGCAGACTAAACCCCTGCACGGATTTTCACCAAATTTTCAGGGGATGTTTACCCCAAGAGGATCTAGAACTGATTCGGTTTTGGGGGGTATCCGGTAACAACTGTTGCCATGGCAACACTTTGATGATTTTTGGGTCTTAAACTTTGTGGGTGTTCCGCAGACTAAACCCCTGCACGGATTTTCACCAAATTTTCAGGGGATGTTTACCCCAAGAGGATCTAGAACTGATTCGGTTTTGGGGGGTATCCGGTAACAACTGTTGCCATGGCAACACTTTTATGATTTTCGGGTATTAAACTTTGTGGGTGTTCCACAGACTAAACCCCTGCACGGATTTTCACCAAATTTTCAGGGCATGTTTAGCCCAAGAGGATCTAGTGCTCTTTGGAGCTGATTAGGTTTTGGGGGTATCCGGTAACAACTGTTGCCATGGCAACACTTTTATGATTTTCGGGTCTTAAACTTTGTGGGTGTTCCACAAACGAAACCCCTGCACGGATTTTCACCAAATTTTCAGGGGATGTTTACCCCAAGAGGATCTAGTGCTGATTCGGTTTTGGGGGGTATCCGGTAACAACTGTTGCCATAGCAACACTTTGATGATTTTTGGGTCTTAAACTTTGTGGGTGTTCCGCAGACTAAACCCCTGCACGGATTTTCACCAAATTTTCAGGGGATGTTTACCCCAAGAGGATCTAGTGCTGATTAGGTTTTGGGGGGTATCCGGTAACAACTGTTGCCTTGGCAACACTTTGATGATTTTTGGGTCTTAAACTTTGTGGGTGTTCCACAGACTAAACCCCTGCACGGATTTTCACCAAATTTTCAGGGGATGTTTACCCCAAGAGGATCTAGAACTGATTCGGTTTTGGGGGGTATCCGGTAACAACTGTTGCCATGGCAACACTTTGATGATTTTTGGGTCTTAAACTTTGTGGGTGTTCCGCAGACTAAACCCCTGCACGGATTTTCACCAAATTTTCAGGGGATGTTTACCCCAAGAGGATCTAGAACTGATTCGGTTTTGGGGGGTATCCGGTAACAACTGTTGCCATGGCAACACTTTTAAGATTTTCGGGTCTTAAAGTTTGTGGATGTTCCACAGACTAAACCCCTGCACAGATTTTCACCAAATTTTCAGGATATGTTTACCCCAAGTGGATCTAGAGCTGATTAGGTTTGGAGGGTATCCAGTGGTATCTGTTGCCATGGCAACACTTTTAAGATTTTCAGGTCTTAAACTTTGTAGGTGTTCCACAGCCTAAACCCATGCATGGATTTTCACCAAATTTTCAGGATATGTTACCCCAAGAGGATCTACAGCTGACTAGGTTTTTGGGGATATCCGGTAACAGCTGTTGCCATGGCAACACTTAAAATTTTCGGGTCTTAAAGTTTGTTCTAAAATCTTTAATGTTTTCTGTAACGTAAAATATTGCAGCTAGCTTCATGAGATTTGCACAAAATGCAAATGGATAGGAAAGCTTGCCTGAGAGTAATTGTGTCCTTGTTTTTAAAACAAAATTGCCGTCATATCAATCTTTAATGACAAATAGGAGGGTCAAAAAGGCCTTATATCCCCCTTATAATTCTTTCTTCGGCTTCATAATATGAAAAGTACTTGTAAGAAATCATGGTCTGTGAATCTTTTGTAGAACATCTTGTGGGTTCTCTATACTTCTTACAACAGAAGTTGTTCCAAAGATTTTCCCAAATCTCAATGTTGTTGGCCATTTAGCTATACCTGCGGGCTGGGGTTCTTGCCTACCAAGGCTGGCTATTTTCTTAATTTGTACCTGAATGTTGCTGGTGGTTTTGCTTTGAAGAAGTTTAATCTCTGACTCAAGGTAATCAGTATTTTCTTCAGTGTGAATTGTAATGTAAATTGGAGGTTATTTGATGCCATTCCAGTTTGGATGTGTCATGAAACTGATATTTGTGGAAATAAAAATTCAACCACTGAGAAAAAATCTGTCTGGACACCAAACCCCTGTTACCATGAAAGGAACAGTTTTACCACTTTGGCCTGTGACCTGTAATTTAAAAAAACCCTCAGTAATTGCAAGTATTTGTATAAAATTGTTCTAAACACAATGTGAAGTTCATCCCAGTGCCAATGGATCTCAGTGTTAAGTTGTGATGTGTGGCTATGCAAAGTTCATTGCCCTCACAGTGTTACTTTTTATCTGCATGACCAGAAGACTAAAGAACTCAAGTGTGCTGACATTAAGACTGCTTTTTGTTCATGTATGTTCTGTTATTTATTCAATTTTCTTAAATGAGTAAAAATATGTATATGTTTAGACCCTATTGATTTGGAAAGATTTGTACCTTTTTTCATAAGCTGTACAAGATTCCTCTTTTAAAAGGGGAAAAAAAGTGAGAACCAGTCTGAATGCATGCACTTGATTTCTCTACTTCTCATTATACACTTCAGCCATGTATAATAGTTTCAGTCTTTACTGTATCTAGTCTCATATATAAATATACCATAGGCTTCCTTGGTAGAGCCAATGGGTCAGTTATTCCAATCAATAAACACAATTGTGGAGATACAGGGGCATAGCTTATATAATATTATGTTACAGTGAATTTGTGTAATCAGGGAATTCGCAGATTCACTGAACATTTTTAGGGAATTCGCGTAATCCCCAAAACCATTAAGGGAATTCATGAAGTCCTGATAACACAAATCCAATGTAATATTTATAAGCCAGTGTACCATTTTGTTAGTAGAATCATTAATGAGACATACAATTTGTCATGTACAGACTTCCTATGAAGCATCTTTATGAAAAGCCAGGCTACCCACCTCAGCGTTTTATACATTCACATAAAGCCCCCCAATCACACTTCCACCCATTCCCCCCCACAACCCCAAAAACTACCACCACCAAACTGCAACATTTGGAAATCAGAGAGTAACAAGTAAAAAATCCTAGCTATTCCCCTGATGTATAGACACAGGTACTGTGTTTGTTTCTTCTTAATATTTGGGACTGGAAGCAGATGCTCAGTTCTCATGACCCATGGGCTCTATAGAGGTTCAGTACTGAACAGAATGATAAAGTGGGACCATTTTACAGAAATAAGAAATTTACCACTTTTGGAATATGGCAAAGGAAAAACTGGAAAATATCCAACAAATTTTGAAAGAATTGAGACAAGTGTTTTAGTTACTAAAAACTGCAAAATAAATATTATCCACTATTTTAAAACATACATTTTCTGGGTGGCAGATCTCTTATTTGTGGTTGGTTTCATATCCCACTATACACTATACTCTGTGTATTGCACATACAATCTCTACATTGGTATGTACTATGAACATTGTGTACAAGAAAAACACAAAAAAAAAACATACTCCATCAACAACTAGAGGCATCTTTGTGCAAGGAACTAGACCCGTAGAGTGTGCTGTTATGTGATAAGTCAGTGCTACCTGTTGGTTATTCCAGTAGTGTGTTACATTGACTGCAGAATGCTTTGGATGACTTTCTCTTGCTTTCAGGAGGCAGAACTCACTTCGCCCTACCAGGCCAGGATGGTCATCGACCCATGGCCATCTTTGAACTTTTAGATTATATTGTCAATGAGGTACGTTTATGTGTGAAATTGCTAAAAAAACATACATCCGACACTTGGTTCCAACAAAATTTACCCCTAGGTATTTCTTGAATATTCTGCAGCAATTTTGTATGAAAACAAGCATAAATAGTCTCTTATGTTTAAACAAAATTTAGATGATTTTTTTTCAGTTTATGTTAGTCTTTCTGACTTTCTTACAACCAGTGAATTTTATTTTTCAAATTTTAGTTTGGTTAAAACTAATTTTATCATCATTCTTAAAGTCTGTGCAATGACTGGAGTATTTAAAGTTACTCAGAATTCATTACATATTTGGTGTTTCTCCAGTGTACTGTAAATTTTTTGAAATGGGTACTTTATGACATAATTTGAGGTCTCTAATGAAAAACAAAACCTGAAGAAATATTATAAAAGGAAAAATTAGCTCTCAAGCAGGCATTTTTACCTGTCAGTCCAAAATTTTAAAAACATTCTTTTGAGAGTGGTAGGCAAGATTTTGGTTGTTGTGTTAAAGGCATGATATGTGGTCTCACTTGGCTCACTCTTTTGTGTGCTATGTTTTATTGTTATTATTATTATACATTGGCTGTTGTAAATGTTGCTTCATGATGATTATTTTTCAACTCTTGACACACAATCCCTGTTAAAATTGAAGTTTGTCGATGGAACTGTTGTATTAACTATTCTGGTTTCTCTTTTGATCATTATTGCATGGGAGGTGAGATATAGTGGGGTTAGAATCCTTTTTTCCTGGAGAAAAAGTCCAGTTAATTTCTATTTATTTATGTTGAATCATATATCTGTGCAATTTCAAGAACTACCCTTGTAAGTGAAGACGAAGCAGAGTTTCTTGTAAAGAAATCTGGAACTAAAACCTATTGACAACATTTTAATATGTAAATGTATAACCTGCACTTTTTAAAATTTATTCCTTTATGAGTGATAAAAAATACAATAGAGGTACCAGTAATTTGTAGTGCTATCTGCTGAGTTATTGCAGTTAGATAGATTTTGTATCATTATTTAAGATAGAAAAATCAACAAAATCTTTGCTGTTAATGAATTGGATAAATGTAAGTGACATCTGTCAGCAGTCTTTTAGAATAATTTCTGTGTGTATTTGACTTCATGTTAATGAACTAACATTTGGAATGTAGACTGTGTTATTCAGCCCGAGCAGTGAGTGGTATGAGATTTCTATAGTAGTCTGCTATAGATGAATCTTTTGACTTGTCACTAACCTGTAGCTTTTCGTCAAACATTCTGAAGTAATGACATTTAACCTGCATGGTGTACAGGCATGCACAATGAATGATTACATAATCAAGTGTAAAATTTCTCCCAAAGCATTCTGTCATGGGATTGGAGAAATTCATGACCTGTTACTACCATATGAATGGCCTGTCCTGTTTTATCTACTAACCAAATGATTTTAACATTTTAAAGAAAGAACTATAAAAATAAATTCATTGGATCAGACAATGAGTAAATATAGTTGAATTGAACACTAAATCAATGTAAATACCTATTTGGTACCAGTTTTACTGCTTGTACTCTATTTTGAGTTAAATTTAGTACATTTGTATCAAGAATTTTTTAAAGCTGTTTTCAGTAAAGTTGTAGAAACTTATATTATTCCAACGAGTCCCATTTTTACATAATGTATATCTAGCACATTTTAAAAATCATATTTAAAAAACAAGACTATTTTGAATTGTAGCCACCACCTACCCTACCAGCCAAGTATTTCTCAAAGGAATTCCATGACTTTGTCAATAGCTGGTAAGTTATGTTATTTTATACATAATTTTGCTTTATTAATATTACAAAGCAACTCTTAGAAATATAGACTATTAAAAAGACACGAGTTGCCATTTTGGTTTGTTATTACTGACAGTTGATACATTAATGCCATATTTACACCCTTCAGTGAGTGTACAAGTTCTTCCTGTGATCTTGGGTTCAAATCCTGCTCTTGGCATCATGTTGTAAGCACTTAGAGCTTATCCTGGCATGTCTCGAACTGTTGCAAGGATGTAAAACCTCAGCTTTGATCTTTCTAAATGTTGGTTTGTACATCCCTGTCTTTCAAAAATATTAATATTGTTTCAAGATATAAAATACAGTTACAAGTGCAGTAAGATACAGATTGTAATATATAATTGCAAGGATGTGAAACCTCAGCTTTGACCTTTCTAAACGTTGGTTTGTACATCTCTGTCTTTCAAAAATATTAATATTGTTTCAAGATATAAAATACAGTTACAAGTGTAGTAAGATACAAATTGTAATATACCTGTGTTTGTTTCATAAAGTAAATATAGTTTGTTAAGATGAATTAGAATATCTGATTTTTCATAATTGTGGGCCAAAAAATGAACTGAGGAATGTCTATTTTGTGCTTTTCAGTCTTAAGAAAAATCCAGAGGAGAGAGCTCACTTGAAACTTTTAAGGGTAATATTCTGATTATAATATATTATATTATAAAATACAATGTATAAAATAACCCTTGTGTGTGAGAGTGTAGGTATTTCTAAAATTGGGGGCTCTGTGATCTTTTACTCAAACAACTTCGGCTTTGATTTTTTTTTATGTCCTCCACTTTATTTTGGCTGCCTTTGCAGACCAAGGTCCGAAGCTGAATGGGTAATAGCACTGGCTGCTATTTTGAGTAAATTGATTATACCTCCAAAGTAACTGATTTGTAGCAAATTTGTTGTAAATTATATGTTGTTAATCTACTTTCACTGAACCTACAACATTGCACCTTTTCAGTGATCTAGCTTGATAGCTAAATTATGAAGTGTCCTGCAGGGGGCGCTTGTTTGTATTTAGGGCAGAGAGAGAAAGAGAGTGGGTCCGCTGGCTCCCGCATTTTCTATTGCTTATAGCTCGGCAACTACTGGGTGCATTCTCTTCAAATTTAGCACATGTATGCAGTAGCCCTGGGGAAAATGCTTGATAATTTCAACCAATTAGAGAAGTCACATGACAAAAAACATGTTTTTCAAGGGGTGTTCTTGTCCGGATGGTAACTTAAAAAGCGCTTCACCTAGTCACATGAAATTTGGCAAGTAGATTCATTCTATAGGTGTCTGGAAATCATTAACTTTTGGAAGTGATCCAATACAAAATGGCTAATTTATTAATTAACTAAACACCACAATTTTTCTTAACAATGAAAATGAAAAATCTTTAATATCTCAGAAACATTGTGAGATAGAGCGATTTCGAGGAAATTTTTGGGGTGCAGGGTATCCGCAGTCATCTGCCACTTTTTTTGCCAAAAACTGTTTTCTCGCCATTTTGGCAGACCTTTTGAATTTCTATGTAATCCAAAAAATGTATTTATCTTGGAAACGCTGTGAGATTTTGAAAGAGTCATTGCCAATTTTTGCCAAAAATCGGTTTCCCACAATTTTTGGCGCTATTCTTCAATTCCTCCGTAAAATGCAAAAACGCATTTATTTTGGAAATGGTGCGAGATAGGGTGTTCCAACAAAATGTTTTTACCCCCATTTTTGTTCAAACATCGTTTTACTGCTATTTGAAATTTCTGCATAAAATGCAAAAACCCATTTATCTCGGAAACGCTGTGAGATAGAGCAATTTCGACGAAATTTTTTATCCCTTTGGTATCCGTTGAGTCGTCTGTCATTTTTTCCAAAAATTGTTTTCATGGCATTTTGGGTGGCCATCTTGAAATTCTGCATAAAATCGTAAAAAAACACATTTATCGCGGAGTGATTTCGATGAATTTTTTTACCCCCAGGGTATTTGTAGAGTCTTCTGGCAGATTTGTCCAAAAATTGTTGTCCCGCCGTTTTGGAGGCCATTTTGAATTTCTGCATAAAACATAAAAAAGGTATTTCTTTCTGAAATAGTGCAAGATAGAGTGACTTGAACAAAATTTTTTACCCCCAGGGTATCTGCAGAGTCATCTGGCAATTTTTTCCGAAACTCACTTCCCTGCCATTTTGGTAGCCATCTTGAAATTCTGCTTAAAACGCATTTATATTTGAAATGGTACGAGATAGAGCAATTTTGACGAAAATTTTGACTTCCAGGGTATTCACAGTCAACTGGCAGTTTTTGCCAAAAATCATTTTCTTATAATCCCTGGTTTGTGGGTTCAAATCCCACCTTTTTCCATATGATGAAAAGGCACCATGACAGTGCAGGGACAAGCACAGGCAATCTGCAAACCCAGTTTTAAACCCAAGGAATTCCCAAGAGGTTTTATTATGTCCACCCCCCTGGGGGGTGGATATATTATTTTTGCTTTTTCCGCCGTCCGATGTCCGGCGCCCGATGTCCGGCGTCACGCATGGTTTCCGCTCATTTAAAGGAAAAGTATTAGAGCTATTGTCACCAAATTTGGTATGCAGGCTTATTGGGTCAGTAGCTTGCTTGGGATTGCTTTTGGCTGTTGTACCTCTTTTGCTTACTGAGTAATACTTAAGTACAGCTATCTTCAGTACCCATTGGTTTCCGTGCATTTAAGCCAAAATAATTAAAGATATTTTACTACAATTTTGAATACAAGATTGTTATGTCCATAGCTCGCTTGGTATTGCATTTGGTACTGATAGCTTTGTCAGTACATGAGTAATAGCCATTTAGGTACTTCATTGTGTATTTTCAGTACTACTTTTGAGTAATTTGCTAATATCTCAGAAACCGTAAGAGATAGAGCAATTTCGACAGAATTTTTGACCCACAGGGTAGTAGAAAAGTATTCTAACAAAATTTTAAAAAATTTCAATTTTCGCCACTTTTGGCGGCCATCTTAATTTTTTGCGAAAAATGAAAGAATCTTAATATCTCGGAAACCGTAAGAGATAGAGCGATTTCGACACAATTTTTGACTCACAGGGTAGTAGAAGAGTATTCTGTACAAAATTGAAAATTTTCAATTTTCGCCACTTTTGGCGGCCATCTTGAATTTTTGCGAAAAATGAAAAAATCTTAATATCTCAGAAACCGTAAGAGATAGAGCGATTTGGACAGAATTTTTGACTCACAGGGTAGTGTTACGGTCACGGGCAAGCACGGTAGCAATTACCGGTTGTCTTTAAGTTGTAACAGAAAAAGCAAAAAGTTAAACTTAACAAATTTATTTAGCGATTAACAATAATGATTACAGTCAACTGGTATGCCCTTAACTAAGCACAACAATACAATAACAAGATCTAGCTGACCTGACCACTGAGATTAAGAGTAAGTTTATCCGCCGTATCCCGCAATCTGTTCTGTAATCCGTCCTGTGGTATATTCTGCGATCTGTCCAATGTCCTGTGGTCTGTCCCGTGATCTGTCCAGCGTTCACTCGCACACAGATATCTATATCCTGTGACCCGTCCCACACTCAACAACACAAAAGGTGCTTGTCCTGCTATCCTTTATATATCCAGTCACGCAGAAGGTCTGTCTGGAGATTTTTAGAGAGTTAACACAATTGTACTGTCTACTCCAAGATATGGACAATGTCCAAGATGCAGTAAATCCACTCTCTGTTATATAACTGTACAATATCCAAAAATATCCAAAGTGCAATAAATCTGTCCAGACAATGTATCTAGTTCACTCCAGTAAAAGTTCACAGCAACACAAGTTATATTATATTTCAAAACACAATAGCTCTCCTTATAGCCAGCGAATACAAAGTTCTTTTGTGGTCAGATGTACATTCCTTATATACATCCACAGATTTCTCTGGAATTGTACAGAACCAACTCAGAAAAGCTTGAACCATCTAGGCTAAAGGAGGAAGTTCTAGAAACTACTGGTAATTGGGTTTCCCCAAATCTAACATAACCACTGAGGGGGGGATTTCCCCCAGTCTGTGAACAGATCAATAAACACTAAAACACAAAAGTCAATAACTCCCTTACTTTAAATGTCAACACACAAAAAGAACCAACAACACAATTATCTTTTATGACAATGTATAAACATAAAGCTTAAATTAAACAATGCACTAATATAGTGCCTAATATATGTAATATACAATGTACTAATATAGTGTCCAATATATGTAACACCTCCCCCCTTAAAGAAAAATTTTGGAAGCCAAGGAGTTACAAAATTTTACAAGAGATTTTTACCAGGTATATATACACAGGTAATAACTTTTTTACGAAACATATTTATCTAAATACAAAAGTAAAATTAGTACCATGTATAACCTTTACAAACTTACTAATTACAGGTATATAAATTACAATTTAACTACAGCTTCTGGACAGGGCGTCCGCACAGATATTATCCTTTCCTTTAACATGTTCTATTTGAAGATTGTGTTCTTGCAACATTAAACTCCAGTTCAATAATCTTCTATTTTTGTTTTTCATTTTGTGCAAGAAGACTAGTGGATTGTGATCTGTGTATACAACGGTGGGTTTTGATGATGAAGATATGTATATGTCAAAATGCTGGATGGCCAAAATGAGTGCTAAACATTCTTTTTCTATTGTAGAGTAGTTCTTTTGATGAACATTAAATTTTTTTGAAAAATAGCAGATGGGATGTTCAATATCTTCATTATCACATTGCAGTAAAACTGCACCTGCACCCACATCACTGGCGTCTACAGCCAGCCGGAAAGGTTTACTGAAGTCCGGAGCAGTTAGTACGGGCTCTAAACAGAGAAGGTTCTTTACTTTGTCAAATGATTTTTGACAAGTCTCTGACCAGTGATATTTTACATTCTTTTTCAGTAGCTCAGTCAGTGGAGCAGTGACTTCTGAAAAGTTTTTGCAAAATTTTCTATAATATCCTGCCATTCCAAGGAACCTCATTAAGCTTTTCTTATTTTCAGGAACGGGGTAGTCAATGATGCTTTTGACTTTGGCTTTGATTGGTGTCACAACTCCATGACCTACTACATGCCCTAAGTAAATAACTTTGGCTTTTACAAAGTCACTCTTTGACAAATTTACAGTGAGGTTTGCCTCTTTGAGCCGTAACAAGACTTGTTCAAGCCTTTTTAAATGTTCTTCCCAAGTATCACTAAAGATGACAATATCATCCACATACACTTCAACACCTTCTAAGTCTTTTAAACATATATTCATTAGTCTTTGAAATGTGGCTTGGGAGTTCTTCATGCCAAATGGCATTACCTTGTACTGATATAGACCATCAGGGGTCACGAAGGCTGATATTTCTTTGGCCCGCTCAGTAAGAGGCACACACCAATATCCTTTCAGTAAATCACACTTTGTGATGTATTTGGCATTGCCAATCTGATCAATACAGTCTTCCATCCTTGGGATAGGGAAGGAATCCGTTTTACTCAAAACATTGACTTTTCTGTAGTCAGTGCAATATCTGATTGAACCGTCTGGTTTCGGGACCAAAACACAAGGAGATGCCCAACTACTTTGACTTGGTTCAATTATATCCTTTTCTAGCATGTACTGCACTTCCTGCCTTAATTTTTCGAGTTTCATAGGATTTACCCGATACGGATGCTGTTTGATCGGACGGGCATCGCCGACATCGACATCATGCATGAGTATATTTGTCCTATTAGGGGCATTTGGGAACACTGACTTATACTTTAAGAGCAATTCAATGAGTGGAACCCTCTTATCTGGTGGTACATGACTCAATTTGGCTTCCAAATCATCAAGGATCTCAGAATTACTCAACCTAATTTTACATTCAACATCAAGATCAGGAGTGTCGTCCCATATTTCATGCTCCTGATTACTGTTACTTTCTATGTTACAGTCAGTAACCATAACAGGTTTTTTCACACCCCTTTCAAAGTATGGTTTTACCATATTTACATGACATAGTTGGGTTGACTTTCTTCTGTCCGGGGTTTCAATGATATAGTCCAGGTCACCTACTCTCTTTAACACTTTGTATGGCCCGTGATATCTGGCCTGTAACGTATTTCCCTGGACAGGTAGTAACACTAAAACCTTGTCACCTGGTTTGAAAGTACGGTTTTGCGACTTCCTATCGTAAAGCATCTTCATTTTTGACTGAGAATTTTTCAAATTTTGTTGCGCCAGCTCACAAGCCTTCTTCAACTTATCTCTGAACTTTGAAACATAATCTAACAGATTTAGGCTCTCGGTGTTCTCAGATAACCAATTTTCCTTCAACAGCTTGAGAGGACCACGGACTGAATGGCCAAAGACCAACTCAAAGGGACTAAAGCCTAAAGACTCTTGAACAGACTCTCTAACTGCAAACAATAATAAGCTGATGCCTTCATCCCAATCTTTTTCATTGTCTAAACAATATGTCCTAATCATATTCTTCAAAGTGGAATGGAACCTTTCAAGTGCACCTTGGGATTCTGGGTGATAAGCACTAGATTTGATCTGTTTGGCACCTAACTGAAATACAACCTGTTGAAATAGTCCCAACATAAAATTTGACCCTTGATCTGACTGGATCTCTTTTGGTAAGCCAACTAGAGTAAAGAAATTAACCAGAGCTTTTGAGATTTTGGGAGCTGTTATGTTGGTCAATGGTATGGCTTCGGGAAATCTGGTTGAGGCGCACATGATGGTCAAAAGGTATTGACTTCTGGATTTAGTTTTTGGTAAGGGACCTACACAGTCAATTATCACTTTGCTAAATGGTTCCTCAAATGCTGGAATGGGTTTGAGAGGAGCTACAGGAATTTTTTGGTTTGGCTTTCCTACCATTTGACAAATGTGACAAGTCTTGCAAAATTCTGCCACACAGTGCCGAATTTGAGGCCAATAGAAATGTTTGGTTATTTTGTTGTAAGTTTTGTTGATGCCTAAATGGCCACCCATTGGAGACTCATGGGCCAATTTCAGTATCTCTCTTTGGTACACTTTTGGCACAACAATCTGGTGTACTACTGACCATTCTTCAGATGCAGGGACATTTGGTGGCCTCCACTTTCGCATAAGCACACCATTTCTGACATAATAGCCTACAGGGACCTTATCTAGCTCTACTGGTGGCAAGACCAACTTGAATAAAGGAGCTAATTCAGGGTCATTTTCCTGCTCTGAAATCAATTTTGATTTTGAAAGCGATACATCTTGACAGTCAATTGAGTCTTGTTTTTCAGAATCTACCCTGGCCTTGGGATTTGTATCACTAGAATTCTGCACATCATGGTCATAGTTGTTTAAGAATGTATCTGACAAATCAACTAATACATCTGTAGATTGTTTACAATCTTTTGGTTCTTCTTGGGCCTTTTTGGCCATAGCTCGAGTCACAGCACAGGAGGGAAAAATACCAGGAATAACCTCTTCTAATTTCTCAGTGCTAACCAAAGTGATCGGCTTAGAAGTAACCTTAGGATCAGCAACTACCTTTCCACCTGCAAGATCATTTCCCAACAACAAAGATACCCCTTTAATGGGTAAAGTGGGCCTGGTACCCACAACAACAGAACCAGCAACTAAGTCTGATACTAACTTGACCTTATGCAAGGGAACGTTCACACAGCCTCCTTCAATACCTTGAGCAATGACACTCTCACCAGTAGATGTGCTTACACTCAATGGCAATACACCTTCTAAAAGTAAGGACTGAGTAGCTCCAGTGTCTCTTAATATCTTAATGGGGACCTGACTGGAACTACTTTCCAAGGATACAAAACCCTCAGACACAAAAGGTTTGAACTCTTCCCTAATAATCTCAGACTTGTCTAAACCAATACTAGACTCTGCTCTATTGGGATTTGAACGCCAGTTAGACTTGCTAGACACAAAGGCGTTGGGCGTTGCCTCCTTTTCTCTTCTCTTCTTTAAGAGCCAACAGTCAGACATAACATGCCCAGGTTTCTTACAATAGTGGCAAACAGGAGCAAAGGATCTGGGTTTCCTATCCTTACTCATAGTCTGATTTGAGGTTTGACCCTTATCTGAACTCTTTTCTGGAGCTACATTTTCAGATTTCTTTCCTATTTCTGGATAAGACTTTTTAGCAGGACCAAAGGACTTATTCTTGTTGAAAGTGGACTTGTGAGTTAGCGCATAATCATCAGCATAAGCTGCTGCTTTTGCCAAATTTTCAACTTTCTGTTCATCTAGATAGGTTTTAATGTCATCACGAACACACCTTTTGAACTCTTCAATCAAAATAACTTGCCTAAGTTTTTCAAAGTCTGTACCTACTTCCCTAGAATTACACCATCTGTCAAAGTACACTTCTTTCTCATGGGCAAATTCAACATGAGTTTGACTTTCTTGTTTACGATAATTTCTGAATTTTTGACGATATGCTTCTGGTACCAACTCATATGCTTTCAAAATAGCATTTTTGACAGAGTTATAGTCCACACATTCAGAAATTGGCAAAGCCGTGTATGCCTCCTGGGCCTTTCCCCTCAAAACACTTTGCAGCAATAAAGGCCACTGGTCTATAGGCCATTTCAAATTTTGAGCTACTCTTTCAAAGTGTTGAAAGTACTTATCGACCTCTGACTCATTAAAAGGTGGTACCAGTCGCACATTTTTCCCCAGATCAAATTTAGTAGCAATGGACTCTTCATGGGCAATTCGACGAGCATTGAGTTCTAAAGCTCTCATTTCTCTTTCATGTTTAAGTGCACGCTCTTCCTTTTGAGCTTCAAGCTCTTCTTTTCGCTGTTGAGCCTCAAGCTCTTCTTTTCGTTGTTGAGCTTCAAGCTCTTCTTTTCGTTGTTGAGCTTGAGTTTCAAGCTCTTCTTTTCGTTGTTGAGCTTCAAGCTCTTCTTTTCGTTGTTGAGCTTCAAGCTCTTTAAGTCTTAACTCTCTTTCAATTTCTAATCGCCTGATCTCATATTGCCCAGAAGGTTCCATCGGTAGAGGCTTATACACTTCTAAACAACTATCAGGTAAAACATCTTCATCAACCAACTGTTCAACAATAAGCCTTTTAAGTTCATGTTTACGTGTTGACCTTTTCACCTGTAACTGTAATTCTTGTGCTATTTGCATTAACATATCTTTCTTAAAAGTTTCTAGAACTTCCATAGATGGTGACTGTACAAACTCTTTAGCACTAGCCATTTTGAGCACTGTTGACTGTAACCAATTACTAAATCAAATGGATTTTCAAAATGTTAATTGAACCGTTGATCAAATGGTTGCAATCAAATGGTTGGATCCCGGACGAGCCCCCAATTTTCCTGTTACGGTCACGGGCAAGCACGGTAGCAATTACCGGTTGTCTTTAAGTTGTAACAGAAAAAGCAAAAAGTTAAACTTAACAAATTCATTTAGCGATTAACAATAATGATTACAGTCAACTGGTATGCCCTTAACTAAGCACAACAATACAATAACAAGATCTAGCTGACCTGACCACTGAGATTAAGAGTAAGTTTATCCGCCGTATCCCGCAATCTGTTCTGTAATCCGTCCTGTGGTATATTCTGCGATCTGTCCAGTGTCCTGTGGTCTGTCCCGTGATCTGTCCAGCGTTCACTCGCACACAGATATCTATATCCTGTGACCCGTCCCACACTCAACAACACAAAAGGTGCTTGTCCTGCTATCCTTTATATATCCAGTCACGCAGAAGGTCTGTCTGGAGATTTTTAGAGAGTTAACACAATTGTACTGTCTACTCCAAGATATGGACAATGTCCAAGATGCAGTAAATCCACTCTCTGTTATATAACTGTACAATATCCAAAAATATCCAAAGTGCAATAAATCTGTCCAGACAATGTATCTAGTTCACTCCAGTAAAAGTTCACAGCAACACAAGTTATATTATATTTCAAAACACAATAGCTCTCCTTATAGCCAGCGAATACAAAGTTCTTTTGTGGTCAGATGTACATTCCTTATATACATCCACAGATTTCTCTGGAATTGTACAGAACCAACTCAGAAAAGCTTGAACCATCTAGGCTAAAGGAGGAAGTTCTAGAAACTACTGGTAATTGGGTTTCCCCAAATCTAACATAACCACTGAGGGGGGGATTTCCCCCAGTCTGTGAACAGATCAATAAACACTAAAACACAAAAGTCAATAACTCCCTTACTTTAAATGTCAACACACAAAAAGAACCAACAACACAATTATCTTTTATGACAATGTATAAACATAAAGCTTAAATTAAACAATGCACTAATATAGTGCCTAATATATGTAATATACAATGTACTAATATAGTGTCCAATATATGTAACAGTAGTAGAAAAGTATTCTATACAAAATTAAAAAATTTCAATTTTCGCCACTTTTGGCGGCCATCTTGAATTTTTGCGAAAAACGAAAAAATCTTAATATCTCAGAAACTGGGTTAATAGCTTGTATGGGATTGCTTTTGGTGATAATAGCTCTATAGCTAACTGAGTAATAGCTACTTTGCTACTTTTGAGTAGCTCTTTGGTTTCAAGACATTTTAAGGAATGCTATTAAGCCTAGCTTTCTGATATTTGGTATGGAGGTTCATTGGGTTAATAGCTTGTATGGGATTGCTTTTGGGGGGGAATTGCTTCATAGGTGAGTGAGTAATTAATTAAATAAATGAGTAATTGGCTATTTTGAATACTGAAAAAGGCAAATGTGCTCATATCTCCTAAACCGTGTGAGATAGAGCGATTTCGTCGAAATTTCGGACCCACAAGGTATCTAAGGAATGTACTCTTTGCAATTTTCCAAAAAATTTCCCCTCCCCAAAAATGGCGGCCATTTTGAATTTTCGAATTTTTGCCAAAAATGGCAAAACACAAATTTGCTTCTATCTCCTTAACCGTGCGAGATAGAGCGATTTCGTCGAAATTTTCGACCCACAGGGTATTTAAGGAATTGCAATTTCCCAAAAATTTTCCCCTCCCCAATAATGGCGGCCATTTTGAATTTTCGAATTTTTGCCAAAAATGGCAAAACACTAATTTGCTTCTATCTCCTTAACCGTGCGAGATAGAGCGATTTCGGCAAAATTTTCGACCCACAGGGTATATGACAATTCTACTCTTGCCAATTTAAAAAAAATTTTCCCCTCCCCCAAAATGGCGGCCATTTTGAATATTTGCCAAAAATGGCAAAACACAAATTTGCTTCTATCTCCTTAACCGTGCGAGATAGAGCGATTTCGTCGAAATTTTCGACCCACAGGGTATCTAAGGAATTGCAATTTCCCAAAAATTTTCCCCTCCCCAATAATGGCGGCCATTTTGAATTTTAGAATTTTTGCCAAAAATGGCAAAACACTAATTTGCTTCTATCTCCTTAACCGTGCGAAATTTTCGACCCCCAGGGTATCTGAGCACTGTACTCTTTGCAATTTTAAAAAAATTTTCCCCTCCCCAAAAATGGCAGCCATTTTGAATTTTCGAATTTTTGCCAACAATGGCAAAATACAAATTTGCTTCTATCTCCTTAACCATGAGAGATAGAGCGATTTCGTCGCAATTTTCGACCCACAGGGTATCTAAGGAATGTAATCTTTGCAATTTTCAAAAAAATTTCCCCTCCCCAAAAATGGCGGCCATTTTGAATTTTCGAATTTTGGCCAACAATGGCAAAACACAAATTTGCTTCTATCTCCTTAACCATGCGAGATAGAGCGATTTCGTCGAAATTTTTGACCCACAGGGTATCTAAGGAATGTAATCTTTGCAATTTTCAAAAAATTTTCCCCTCCCCAAAAATGGCAGCCATTTTGAATTTTCGAATTTTTACCAACAATGGCAAAGCACAAACTGGCCTTAACTGTGCAAAATAGAGTTATTTCGTTGAAATTTTCGACCCATAGGGGTATCTAAGAAATGTACTCTTGGCAATTTTCAAAAAAATTTCCTTTTCCCAAAAATGGCGGCCATTTTGAATTTTCAAATTTTTGCCAAAAATAGAAAAACAGGAATTTGCTTCTATCTTCTTAACCGTGCAAGATAGAGTGATTTCGTCAAAATTTTCAACCCAACCAATGCAAAAAGGCATGAAGCTGAAATAATTTACATCTACACACTAAATATTTAAGCATCATTGATATATTTTACAAATGAAACAGGGTCTTGTAAGACTACTGTACAATTTGGGCAAGGTTCATGGGGTGGACATTACACATGATAATGTGTGTTCTTCTATGCTATCCTGTTTCTATTCGCATCTACTATCAACAGGGCGTCCTATTTCTAGTTATTACTATTATTGTTGTTATTATTATTATTATCAGTGTTCTGAATGCAACAGCTTTAAGCTTTTCCTTCAGCAAATAAGTTTTGTATCTGTAACAATTGCAGTGATTACAAAAATTTTGTCACATCGAGTTGAAGGGTTTGCTCTCTCAAGGTACATCTTGTTTTATGGGTGTTGCTTAATTTCCAATTTTGTGAAGTGGATGTTTAAGTTTATTAAATACAGCAGCTATTTTATTTAGCTTTCTCTATTCCATGCAAACTTGTATTTTGTATAGTTAAGCACAACTTGATCTATGCTGTTTTAACAATAAATTTTCTTAAATGTTAGACAATTTGCTCTTCTGATGTTTTATTATTTTGTTGAAATTGCAGTTTGACCTCTGTATGGTGTAATAAGCATTACTTTCAGGATTGCTAATTTTCCCAAAGTAGAAAGGGAGGACTTTAAACTGTATTGATCGGTATTGGCCACAAAACCTGCAGCCGCAAATTTTCAGCCACAGTTAGTCCAAAAGTTAGTTTGTTGTACATGATTTCTGAATGTTTCATCAAATTTTAGTTTACTGTCATCGTTTCAGAATCACGCATTTATTGTGAAGAGCGAGCAGGAGTATGAGAAGGAGATAGACTTTGGGGAGTGGGTGTGTAAAGTGATGCAGATACCTACACCGGATGAATAGCCACATGTACACATGCAAAATAACCAGAACTATGTACAGTGTTTTCTCACTAGAATATATTTTGTACCGATTGTTAAAACATTTTGATGATTGCTATGAAAAGTCTCATTTAAAGTGATTGGTATAATTGTCTTAACTGGATGTATGAAAAAGAAGTAAAAGCTTGTGAAGAAATAATTTTGTAATGACAATATTTTTACTTGATCAAATTTTAATGTGAAATTCAGTGTGAAGTAGTTTTAAGCAGGTTTCAAAGATATTTCATCACATGTGATAAAGTGTGGGTTGTGAAATCTATTCTAGTATTGAGCAATGTGCTTTTCTAGATTACATTTTCATAACAATATTTAAACATTTCAAAATACTTTCCTTAGTGCAATTGGAAGCACAAGCATTACTTTTATTGTATTTGATCAAAAATTGGTTTGGTGTTTGGAAGGTAGTTCAAATCACCTCCAATTTGTATGGTATATAAACACTTAAAGAAACCTCAATTTTCATTGTGGATTACTCTTCAAGATTTTTACAGCCTTACCCAAGTTACATTCATTATTGCTGCTTTTGCATAGTTAACTGCTGCTGTTCAATGTCTTAATAATAAGACAAGGTATTAATTTGAAACAGATGTTATAGTAATGTGTTAAATAGTCAGTGGTGTTTTCTGTAAGTGTTAATTTGAACACAGGCAACAGTTCTTATAACTTTGAGGTGTGTGTAGGTCAGGGTGAATAAATGAAAAAAAATAGATTGAGTGAAAAAGTACAATATAAAATGTATTCACTATTCATTACACTTTTTTAATTTGTGTCTTGTTATTTGTACAATAATTTAGTCTCGGGCATGAAGTAAACATTTTCTTTACACTGTTAATTTATTTAATATTGTTTGCACTGCCCGATGGTAAATCATTTTTTCATTGTATACAGAGATAGTACTTGTACATTTATACCCACCTGACAAAAGTAGTCTAAAGTGCTGGACAGTTGGGGTGTATGTATTTCCACCCAATAAAAAACAATTGACATTAATTCTGTGAATGTAATGTTATTGCACCATTAAGAGGTTCAGAAACGGTGAGAATCTTAACAAATTGAGTTAATGTTTTAGTGACACCTGCTGCTTATTATTGCCTATAGAGCACATGGGGTGACTCACTTAACACTTACAAATCACTTCGACCAGAGTGCCAAGAACTCCGTAAAACAAATATGTGTGATGGTGTAAATGACTACTGTGAACGTGCAGAGGGAGCTTGTTTTAACTGTGTATACAGTAAAACATTAATTCAGTCAAACCTCAAGGCACACCTGTAAGTTTACTTAACCAGATTTTTTATATAAATATGGTAAGCTTCAGTAGAAAATGCACCTTGTGGAACTGAAATTTACTTGCATAACAAAGTTCCACCAACAGGGGGCTCACTGTATATGGTGCCCCTTTTTGTTGAGAATTTGATTTAAACATCATAATGTTCTTCTTTGTAGCTAGTCTCTTTCCCAACTCAAAAAGTCTTGTTCTGGTTTTATCTTGGCGAGCTCTTTTCACAGAAATATTTGATTTAGAAGCTTGGATGTAAACTGGTCTGTGGAGCAGTGTTTTGATATTTACCTGAATGTTTGTTTTGACAAAGTGATGTTCATTCTGGCGCAATAATGTCTTGAGGTATCTTTTCTCTTTCTTGATGTTATTTTGTCACTGTACTTAGATCTGATGAAGAACATTGTACAGTGTATTATTGCACTATTCAGGATATGTTCAATATCTCTTTATCATCATATCTGCAAGCCAGGAAAATTAATGTGGTCGCTATAATATGTAAAATACAGGTTAGAAGCCATGTACATATTTCATGTCAAACCCACAATAAAACACATTCTGCCTTGCATAGTATAATGTACTTTTTTACAAGCTTCATATAATTACTATGAAAGTTGGATCTTGAGAAGATAGCCCTCTCCTCGGGCAAAAATTAACAACAGAATCAAAACTCATCTTCAGTTAATCTCTTTGGTGAAATGAGTTTCGATTTCAGCATACTCTGAGGTAGAACAGATTTATTTTGACCATAGTTTTAAATTTTGTTTAGTTATTGTATTAAAAAAGACAAAAAACAAATTGTTTAATTTCTTTGGAGATATCTCATAACATGCTGTAGTCATTTACAGAAGTATCTTTTACTTATTAATATTTAAGTGTTTGTAAATTGCGTATTTTCGGTCTTACTCTTTTTCTGATATTTTGCAATGGCCAATTAAAGATTTTTGAACTTTTGAAATTTGTTATAGTTCAAGAAAACTATATATATGGAGACATTTTAAAAAGGGTTAAATAATGAGAAGTGTAAGGAACTACATGTACAGAGATCTAAATTTCGTACAGATCATTGCCTTAAGTTGTTCCTTTTTCTGTTTGGTATAATTTTTATGATTGCTGATGTTTTGTCTTTTGCACCTGTTTCACACATTTGTGTTCTGCTTGTGATAATAGTATTTTGAACATTGTGTTTTTGGTGATAATTAGTTGTATTGGTCAATATTTTGTTATTGTTCAGTAATGTAGGAGAGTTTTGACTTTAACAAATAAACAATAGGATACACACTCAGCAGTTGTGGGCTATGATGGAATGGAGTGATTACTTCCTTTTACTGTCAATATTTCATTCAAAAAGAGGCATTGTTAAGTATTGTGCAATATTGCTTCTTATGATTTTGAAAAGGAAATTTCATCTGGGTGTGTTTAGACCAAAGCATCTTTGATCTAGTCCATAACCTAACTTGAAAATCCTGTCAAACCAATCTTGAAAATAAAAAATGTTTTCACCCAATAAGCTCTCCTAAATTGTGGCTTTGGCACCTACCCCTCTTGTCTTTGCATAGAAAAATTTTATTTATCAAGTAGAGAAACTCTTAGGGTGTCTTTACATTTTCATTCAAAACAGCTGACCTCCAAAACAAATTGTAATCTGTTTTTAGTTGAAATATTGAATGCGGTCTTAAGGACAAGGATATATATATATATATACAATAAAATAGCTAAATATTGCTGTTACTCATATTGTTCTTGTGTAACCTTAATTACCTTTAATAGAATACTTTCATATTGAGGCATATTGTTAAAAGTATAAAAAAAACAAAAAAAACTTTGTTTACTATAGCAGTGCCAAAGACAAGTAGACACTTTTATGTCCTGTCAGATAGACATGCGTGTAAGCTCCACTCGTAGAATCTGGGAAATGTCACTGATCTTGTTTAAAAGTAAAATTGTGTAATGAAGTAATGTATTATTGAAAAGATTTTTACTGTTCTTTGTTATGTGTAAACTGTGATTTTGTTTTTCAATAACATTATGTTTAATCTTTAAATTTTCAAGAATTGTAAATTTTACTATTCAATTTTATGTTGATTTTGGAAAGCCACCAAATCTTCCTTCATATAAATATACTGGTAATAATGCATTAGAATATAGCAATTATGTTTTGTAATCTACGCAGTTATCACACAATTACACTTTTAGCTTTAAATATTTTAAAAGATGGTAAATGACAAAAGACTAAAAATTAAAGTTGTTAATGTTACCTAACCTGTTTGGAAAATCTTGACCATGGTTTTTTTTCTCTGTACAATTAGTGAAAAGTATTTGTAATCTATGTGGCATGTAACAAAGTTAAGAAGTAGTTTTGAGAATGTTAACACGATTTATTTATTATGATTATAAACAAAAAACTGTCTTTGAAAAAGATTTCAGAGAGATTATATCCCAGTTTCAAGACATACAGCACAAGCTAAATAGTTTGCTCACAATTTGATTTCAGAGTTGTTGTAAATGTATGGTATTTGTAACACAGGTACAAGAAAAATAAAGTAGCAATCTATATAAATTTTTTTAGATTGTTTCATTTATATCAAGGTTTAGACCTTTCCTTACATCGGATTTTAAGCCATACTTCCAACTAATTCTAGACAGCTCCAGTTTGAATGAGACAAAATTTGTAAATAATAGAACATATATTATGAAATCTTGAGGTTACATTGTATTTAATCATACTTGGCTGCAATTGGATAACAGTTGTAAAGGTACAATAACAGTAGAACCTCAATTTTCCAAACTCAGTTGGGGGACATACAATCGGGTCGGATAATCAAGGGTTTGGATATATGAAGGAACCCGAAATTCACGGAATTCGAAATTTTTTGCCTTATATCTGCTTTATTCTTGCTTTTACAGCCTTAGAATGTATTAAGAGGTATTAGGGAAACCTTATGTGAAGAGTTAGCTGGTCAGATTTACCACCCCCCCACCCCCGGTATGAGTCGCAGCTTTAGAATGTATTAAGAGGTATTGGGAAAGAATCGACCCCCCCCCCCCCCCCCCCCTTATAGGTCAAACTGAGATCATAAAATAGCCAATTTTCAATTTTGTGTTTTTCACAATTTATGACCACAGAAAACAAAATAAAGCTTAAATTTTTACCCCACAGCCCTTAAGGGCTGTCGGGGTATTGTTATCACCCGTGGTGGACGGGTGGGTGGGTGGCGGAAAAAAGTTTGTCGGGGCTGTATCTTAGAAAACGTATAGGAAGTTGATACTTGGTAGGGACATTGGTTAGGGGGTGGAGGTGTGCAACGTCATGGTCTGACCTTGATTTGACCTTGCTGTAGTGACCTTGACCTATAAAATCTTGTCCGGGCTATATCTCGGAAACTGTAAGGTGTAGGAAGTTGATACTTGGTAGGTACATTGGTTAGGGGGTGTAGGTGTGCATCATCATGTTCTGACCTTGACCTATAAAATCTTGTCCGGGCTATATCTCAGAAAGTATAAGATGTAGGAAGTTGATACTTGATAGGGACATTGGTTAGGGGGTGTAGGTTTGCAGCGTAATAATAATAATAGTAGGATTTATATAGCGCAAAATTGATGCAAATCCTCTAATGCGCTTAAGTCCAAGAAGGGAGAGTCCAGGGACAGGCATGGGTCGACATCTAAAAAGCGCCCGCCAGGGTATAACTAAGGTGGGGGGTATGCCAGCCTAAACAAGCGAGTCTTTAGCTGGCTTCTGAAACAATCTATTGTTTGCTCAGATCTGACAGTTTGTGGCAGCTTGTTCCATTCAGCTGGTGCAGCTACTGCAAAGCCTCGCCTGCCTATGTGCTTCTTAGGGCAGGTTGAGGAGACAGATAGCCTGTTGCGCGAGTGAGACTGCTCGATCTTATTAAAGCTGAGAGATATGGGGGCTGTGAAAGATTGATAGCCTTGAATACCAGGAGATTATACTTAAAAAGGATACGATGTTGAATTGGAAGCCAGTGGAGATTTTTTAAAAAGGGTGTAACATGACTCATTTTGTCAAGTCTGAAGATTATGCGGCAAAGAGCATTCTGGACTCTCTGTAGTTTAGCTATGTTGGACTTGCTTATCCCATACAGTAAAGAGTTACAGTAGTCCAGACGACTACTGACCATAGCCTTTGCCAAAAGTATTACAGTTTCGTCACAAAGGAATTTGCGAATTCGTTGCAAATCACGAAGATGATAGTAACATGCTCGGCAAACCTTGGCAACATGATTGTCAAAGGATTTGTCTGAGTCAAAGGTAACACCCAGATTCTTTACTTCCACCGACGGAGAGATATTGTTTTGGAGGAGTGGGCCAGGGAAATTTGGTGCAAGCGACTCTCTGGTGGCTTTTTGACCTATGATGATAAATTCGTTTTTTTCTGGGTTTAGTTTTAGCTTAACACCAACCATCCACTCCTGTACTGACTTGAGACACTCGGTCAGCTCTTCCATGCTAGAATCAAAGTTCCTGGAGTCAACTGCTAAGTAGATCTGGGTGTCATCAGCATATAGGTGATGAGTAACGTTGAATTTAGAAATAACTTGACTGAGGGGACTAGTGTAAAGGGTAAAAAGGAGAGGACCCAATATGGCACCTTGGGGGACTCCGAAAGGGAGAATTACTGACTCAGAGAAACTATCACCTATTTTAATTTTTTGTTTTCGGTTTGAAAGGTACAATTTGATCCACAAGACAGTACCATCTAGACCAAACCAGTCATGCAAGCAGTCCTATAAAAGGGAATGATCTATCGTGTCAAACGCCGCCGACAGGTCTAATAATGTCAGGGCCACTGCCTTTCCTGAGTCCACTGAGAAAGCTATATCCTTTTGAATTTTCAACAGCGCGGTTTCAGTGGAGTGGGAACTCTTATAAGCTGACTGGTTGACATTTAAGAGACCCTCGTGTGAAATGAATTCATTTAGCTGCTTTGCCACAACTTTCTCGATAAGCTTCGATATAAAACTAAGGTTTGACACTGGCCTATAGTTTTTGAGACTATTTCTATCAAGGCTGGGCTTCTTATGGAGGGGGGTGACATGTGCCATCTTAAAACAGTTGGGAAAACTACCTTCTTTGATTGAATAATTTACAATTTTAGTGATGGGAGTAATAAGAATATCAGACCTTGACCTTAAAAATCTTGTCCAGGCTATTTCTTGGAAACCATAAGGTGTAGGAAGTTGATACTTGGTAGGGACATTGGTTAGGGGGTGTAGGTGTGCAACGTCCTGGTCTGTCCTTGATTTGACCTTTGACCTTGCTGTAGTGACCTTGACCTATAAAATCTTGTCCGGGCTATATCTCGGAAACCATAAGGTGTAGGAAGTTGATACTTGGTAGGGACATTGGTTAGGGGGTGTAGGTGTGCAATGTCCTGGTCTGACCTTGATTTGACCTTGCTGTAGTGACCTTGACCTATAAAATCTTGTCCGGGCTATATCTCGGAAACCATAAGGTGTAGGAAGTTCATACTTGGTAGGGACATTGGTTAGGGGGTGTAGGTGTGCAATGTCCTGGTCTGACCTTGATTTGACCTTGCTGTAGTGACCTTGACCTGTAAAATCTTGTGCGGGCTATATCTTGGAAACCATAAGGTGTAGGAAGTTGATGCTTGGTAGGGACATTGGTTAGGGGTTGTAGGTGTGCAACATCATGGTGTGACCTTGATTTGACCTTTGACCTTGTCATAGTCACTTTGACTTTAAAAATCTTGTTGGGTCCGTCTTTGATGCAGGTTAAGCACTGTTAAAGTCATATTAGAATTCATTAAGAATTTTACTTTTACAACTTCCATTTTAACAGATGGAATTTGATCAAGTGAGCCACAGACTGCTCCAACACCACACATAAGCATTCATTTAATGTATTGCCACTTCTGTATGCATGGTAATATTCAAAACATTGAAACCATAATTCAGCCATGCCGGAAATAGATAAAGTGTCGTAATATTAAGTTTACTGATTAATGCTGTCATCTTGTTATTGAATTGTCTTGTTTTAATACTTCATCTTTACATACATTATCTTTCTCTTAGACATTATTTTTCTCTATTTAAACATTGTTTGGGTCTTTATATAACTGACAGTTCTCTGAAAGTATCCTGAACTTTGTACTGATACAGTACTTCTATATCTCATGGTGTTAAAAATATTTCCCTAGGCTGTGGGGTACGGGCATCTCTGATGCTATTTTTCTTTCATGTTAATGCATAAACCTTCACACTGTTAACTTTCACTTCTTCTCTTAGTGCTTTATGTTTTTCTTTTCAAAAACCTTTTCCTACTTTCTACTATATTGCATCTAACGTTTTTCTAGTTGACATTTAATTTTAAATAAATGTTGTTGTCAGTTGAAAAGTCCGGGAGATTATTAATTGTGAAACCCCAAGTAAACACGCCTTCAATGATTGGGTATGTTTAGTTTGTAATGCATTGTTGATGTTATTCTTCACTAAAAGTTGTCAGTCTGTGAATTGATCTACTCTGGGAGATTATTAATGCAAAAACCCAATCAAACACGCTTTCAGTGATTGGCGCATTATCAAAGAAGTTGTGTAGCGTGGTTGTTCACTGAATTGATCCCTCTCCTATTGTAACAATGGTCACAAAGATCTAACAAGTTAGGCTTTTTAGCGGACGGTATGTTTTATAAAATCCTGTATCATCGCTTGTGTTAGACTGTGGATACATATTTATGTACGGAGACAAGGTTTCAGATCGATTAATCCGGAGATTTGGAAACTAGAGGGCCAGATAATCAAGGTATAACTGTATATTGTCTTTCTGGTAAATGAAATATTTACAAATAGAGGACAAGGTCAAATTATTAATTTGCTTAAAGATTTTGCAGTGTAATGTTTTACTTGCACAATTAAAATGCCATGACTTTCCATGTACAGAGAATTAGATCTGTTAAAGTTAAGGAGTTCTGTCTGGTCAGCAATAACTGACTTAAATTATGAAAGTATTAAAGACCAAAAGGTTACTATTCACAAGCAACTTAAAATATAATCCTAATTGTAAAGAATAATTACAACTTGTCAAGAGTTAATTATTGGGAGGAGAGCTCCTCAAAAGCACTGTACCTTGATTTTTATTAGAGATCAAGAATATCGGACTTTGAAAACTATCATGTGAAACAGCATCCTTTATACAACAGAACTGTTCATCTTGAACTCTTAACATATTAACCACAAGTTTTGTCACAATTTTTTGTGATACATTCAGGTCTTCAATTTTGTATAATTTTAGAATAATTTTGGGTTTCAAACAACACTTTAACACTAATATCTTTATGTTATTTAATCATTTATTAAGCACCAATAAACATACAAAGTAGAGAAAACCAATACGAGAAATGAATTAAATTCCTGGAATATAAAGCTGTGTTGTGCTGCAACCTATACTGTTTAAATGTTACATTTACCAATTAAGTGTTTTTTACATTATTTTTGACTGATATGTGTTCACATGTTCTGCACATGTTAATAGTGCATGAAAAGATAAGTAAATGGACTGATAAAAGCTCAAAAGATGAACGTCATGACTAATATATTTCAACTGTAAAATTTAATAAAATATTACTACAAATAATGTTGGCAAGAGCCAATAAATGTCAATTAAGAATGTAGGGAGACATTATTAATCAACAAACGCCAGAACACTGTATCACTAACACCTCCAAAGCCTGCACATTTCACAGATTATAACAGACCAAATATCAAGGGATTTGGCTTAAGTTAAGCTTACACTTGTATCAGACAACACACATCATTTTCTACAAGTAGGGCTTTTACTGGTGATAGTTACAGAGTCTTTTGTACTCTAAAACATCATTCACAGAATAATTTCAGTTAACTTGTTTATACTTTTAACAATCATACCAAACATAAACCTACATTATGAAAGACAAATGACTATTAAAACATTTCCACTGAACTCCCAATTATGCACATTCTATTTCCATGGACTAGATGAAGTGCTATGTTTAATAATTTTCCCTGAGTTTCTAGGTACACTACCAGACCTGATTTCTCCACTTTTATATGGAAATACGGCATCTTTTGTATTCTCCCTATGTGCATCCCTGCTTTGTCGTTCATCTGACTTTGACTTGTGTTCAGATTTGGTCTTACTCGTCCATACATCTGATTCACTATCTGATGCTGGTCCTGATGAATCTTTTTTCATCCTTGGTTTGAGCACAAGCTTTGTTTTTGGTACTCCTCTGGTGGGTTTATTATTTGTGCTACCACTAGATATATTGCTCTTATGCAGCGGAGAATCTCTACGACCTGAAGGAGGTTTCTCCCTCTGAACAAGCACAGAGTCCTTCTTTACTGGAGAATTCCCTTGAGTTTCCTCTGCAGACTGCTCAGCACCACACGTACAATTACTGCTGTCTTCTTTGTTCGAATCCATTGAAAAATCAAAGTCCTTTCTTCCATCATAATCTGCCCTTAAAGATGCCTTGAAGATTTCTTCTGATTCAGTCTGAGTGCCTTTAAGAGTCTCTTCTGAGTCCCATTTCTTCTCAGCCCTACCATTTTGGTTAGCTGATGAGGATCTTGGACGCCGACTTAATGGGGAGGATCTTGATTTTGTCTGCACCTGTTGCTCTATCAATGGGAGAACTACATTAGACTTATAAGTATCAGTCTCATGAGACATTTGTTCTGATTTTTCACTTCTTGAACTGAAATGACCAGATACTGGTACAGATTTTTCTGTTTTTGAAGAAAGATTCCTTGACATTTGTTCTGGTTTCCCATTTCTTGAAGAGAGATCAGAAAAGTTACTTATGTCACCTTGATCTGACTGCTGCACCTTTGAGTTTTCCATCGGACTACTTCTTGCTGTATGGCTATCATTTTGGGGTTCGTGTTGATTGTCTTCAGGGTTTTGTGTATCAATGTGGAACATTTTCTTTATTTCCACCCAATAATCTTCTTGCTGATCTTTCACTTCCTGTAACCATAAAACATGTAATTCCATTTACAAAGAATTGGAGCCTTTGTAAACATTTAAATGCAGCCTAACACAATGTATATATAAGAGAAGATAGAGACCAATGTTACAGATGTACTTCCCCGACTCCCCTCCCCCTTCAATGGCTGAAGTCACACCAGGACAGGCCCTCACTGAATTCAACATTGAGCTGGATTAGACCATTAGACAGCTCAAAGTCCATTTGGCTTAAATGTGTCCTGCAAATTTGAAGCTACATGCACAGTTGTAGACTGTGGAACAGTTAAAATGTTTGAGACTGAAAAATCTTATAAGCAATGCCAAGACACCAGCCATTTCCAGAAACTCCCCAAAGCCTAATCAGTTCCAGATCCTCTTGGGTTAAACACATCCAGAAAATTTGGTAAAAATCCATGAATAGGTTTAGGCTGTGGAATACCCAAAGCTTTATGCCCACTGCTGCCAAAACCACTGACTGGACGGTGCACAGGACAATTATAAGCCCAACCTTTATGTGCTGAAGTTAAAAAAAATAGCATCAGAGATGCCCGTAGCCCACAGCCTGGGGAAATAGTTTTTAATACCATGAGATATAGAAGTAGTGAAACAGTACACAGATTGGGATACTTTCAGAGCACTGCATGTAAAGATTAAGTATTAAAACAAGGCAATTCAGCAAACTAAAAGTTATGAAGCTGTAAAATTTCTTAACTGGAGAATAGCTGTCAATGAAAATATCACAATTATGTGTGGTTTGAATGTTTTGAATATTACCCATACATACAGATGTGGCAAATACATGCTTACATGTGGAGTTGCGGCAAAATCTGTGACTCGCTTGATGCAATACCATCTGTTACAATGGGAAGTTGCAAAAGTAAAACCCTTAATGAATTCTAATATGACTTTAACAGTGCTTAATCTACATCAAAAGACACCCAAAGATGCAACAACCAAGATTCAAGTAAAAAGATATGAGAGATATAAGAGAGAGATAAAATAGTATCACATATGCCTGTAGAGAGATAAAATAGCATCAGATATGCAAGATCAAAGGTCAAATCCAGGTCACACCATGACGTTGCACATCTATAACCCCTGACCGATGTCCCTACCAAATATCAACTTCCTACACCTTATGGTTTCTGAAATATAGCCCGGACAAGCCATTTATAGGTCAAGGTCACTACGGAAAGGTCAAAGGTCAAATCAAGGTCACACCATGACATTTTGCATCTACACACCCTAGCCAATGTCCCTACCAAGTATCAACTTCCTACACCTTACGGTTTCCGAGATATAGCCCCGACAAGATTTTATAGGTCAAGGTCACTATGGCAAGGTCAAAGATCAAATCAAGGTCACGCCATGACGTTGCACACCTACAACCCCTAACCAATGTCCTTACCAAGTATCAACTTCCTACACCTTACGGTTTCCAAGATATAGCCCGGACAAGGTTTTATAGGTCACCATGGCAAGGTCAAATATCCAATCAAGGTCACACCATGATGTTGCACACTTACAACCCCTAAACAATGTCTTTACCATGTATCAACTTCCTACACCTTACGGTTTCCGAGATATAGCCCGGACAAGATGTTATAGGTCAAGGTCACTATGGCAAGTTCAAAGGTCAAATCAAGGTCACGCCATCACGTTGCACACCTACAACCCCTAACCAATATCCTTACCATGTATCAACTTTCTATACCTTATGGTTTCCGAGATATAGGCCGGAAAAGATTTTATAGGTCAAGGTCACTACGGCAAGGTTAAAGGTCAAATCAAGGTCAGACCATGATGTTGCACACCTTCTAACCAATGTCCCTACCAAGTATCAACTTCCTACACCATCCGGACACCATGGGTGAAAACAATACCCTGACAGCCCTTAAGGGCTGTGGGGTAACAAAACCAAAATATGATTTGACATTCACCTGTAGTTTCTTTATGTTCTCATCTCTCATTTGCTGGCATTCAATTTCTAAGGTATATAACTTTTCAAAGAATTCTTCCCCAAAGCTTGAAAAACCCTCTGGATCTACAAATAAAAAATAAGTTTAAAAGAAAGTCACAAGAATCACAGAACAGGCAGGAATTTTGCCACTTTCTATAAGTAGGCAATGGCTGTCACAAATAAAGATATTGGTTTATACATTCCCTGTAGTTTAGAAAGTAGGAGACATTTTTGCCTCAAAATTCCCCAATTCTGGTAGAATTATACACAGTAGAATTACTGACACCAATTGTTAAAATGAAAAAATGAGATGCTGGAATAACATATATATTAGGAATAGCTGTCACTGGTTTATATGGTCAGCATATTTACTAGAACTGAATCAGTTTGGCACAAGAGCTCTAATTCGTAAGAATTGTGAGAGCAGCAGAAAAAAAAGTTACACTATTAATGTACAGGATTCTTATTCAATATTACAAATCTCTTTTATTTTTTTATCTCCCGCCGGCCGATAGGCCCGGTACGGGAGATTATAAAATACCCTCCATCCGTGCGTCCCTTCATCACGTTTTTACAAAAGCCTTTCTATCTCTTCAATATTATAGCTAGAGCTTCCACATTTGCAGGATAAATTCATCATTGGAAAAACTTGCCTGGGAATCTTTTTCGGCTGATTCTGAAAAGCAAGATGGCCGCCACGGGTGTTAACAAGATGGCTGCCATGGTTTTTTTTTCGGGCGTTCTGCCATGGGTATTTGCATGTATCATCACCAAATTGTATATGTAGCTTTATTATTTCAATACCTTGCTTGGTATTGATTTTTGCTTATGTCTTTTCATTTGATGCTGTTTTTTCAGACCTATTTCCATAGCTAAGTAATAGCAACGGTGGCTACTTTCAGTAAAGTGCCTACAAGATGGTACCATTTTTAGGGGTCTATCTTGATAGCTAAGTGAGTAATAGCTATTTTCTCTTTTTAACAATGACCAAAATGAGTAAGTTGCTTTTATCTTTGTAACTGTTACAATATTGGTTGTTGAACAACTCCTTCATGTACTATATCATGGTGAGGTTTCCAAGGCGTAGCACCATAGCTAGCTGAGTAATAGCTACACTAAGTTTAACATTTGACCATTGAGATTTGGAAACTTTTGGCGGCCAGCTTGGATTTTATCGGAAAATGAAAAAATGTGAATATCTCGTAAACCGTAAGAGATAGAGCGATTTCGAGCGAATTTTTTACCCATAGGGTAGTATAAGAGTGTCCTATGCAAAAGGGAAAAATTTCATTTTTGTCACTTTTGGAGGCTATCTTGGATTTTAGCAGAAAATAAATATTGAAAATATCTTCAAAATGGTAATAGAGCGATTTCGAGCAAATTTTTGACTCACAGGGTAGTACAACAGTATCCTGTGCCTAGGGGAAAAACGTCATCTTGGATTTTAGCGGAAAATGAAAAATTGTGAATATCTTGGAAAGGTATTTCTTCCCCTGTAATGCTCGGCAGGAGATATATACCGCGGCAGTGGTCTTGTTTCAATGATGAAACATCCAACTGGGAAAAGTTATTTCATAATGATTTGCTTAATATAAACATACCACTTTCCTTAACCTCAAGTTTTGCCACAGCAGTTGCAATCTGTAAAAGAAATGTTTATGCATTAATTTACATAGTCACTATTCTGCAACTTCCTCTTTAAGGCAATTTCAGTTTGGTATAGCAAATAAATAGGTTTTCAACAAAAAAAAAAGATTTATAAAGATAAAACAGCATCAGAGATGCCCATACCCCACAGCCTGGGGAAATTTGTTTTCAACACTATGAGATACAAAGGAAGTGTACAAAGATCAGGAGACTATCAGAGCAGTGTCAGCTTGGTAGGTAGTAGCAACAAAAAATCAGACTCCTGAACCACACAAAATGTGTAGAATGTCAAGGTAGTCTGTTGCCTGACCTAAAAGAACTGAAAGAATAACTGAAAACTGACATTTTCAGCAATTACAAATTCTGCATCCCAGGGTGAAACTTTTTGAACAGTTTCTTGGATTATTCTCCAAGTGTGAGCCATTAGACAACATTCATTTAACACTCTATAACAGTTCTAGAAAATACCTGTGGCTGATACTTCTTGAAAACCTTCAGGAACTGACGTAATGCTTCTTCTGACGCAGTCACTTTTAAAGTTTCATATATTCGTAGTACTTCTGGAGAAACAATGCATTTTTTGGAATTCTGTAATGTTTTTTACTAAATAAGACATGTCAACAATGCAATAGCTGTAATAAAAAGAACTAGCAATAAAAAGCAATATTTACAAAATCAGTACCTACATTCAAAGGATGAGGTATTAATGTTGATAAAACAGATAAACAACTTGCTATCTAATCAATATAGAAATTAACCTGAAAAAATCTAATTTATGTACATACTAACCAAAGTCCATCCAATTAATGCATATGCTAACCTGACAGTATTTCATTCATGCACATACTAACCTGAGAGTATCTACTTCATATACAAACTAACCTTAAATGTACATACTAACCTGACAGAGGACTACAGATTAGATTACTGGCATCTTTCTCAAACTCATTATATCCAGACCTAAAGAAAATCAAAAGCCATCCATTAGCACTACAGAATTTTTCAATTATATTTAAATATATTTTTAATATCAAAAATAAAATTTGTTATTAACATTTTTATGACATTAATTTAGATTTATTTGAAAAGTTCTTTATATTTTTGTGATCTCCATGATCTTGTGACCTTTTTCATTGTGAAATGAAAATGCTTCTATGAACTTTCACATTTTTAACATATTCTGTGAAAGATGTTAGAAGAGTTTAAAAATGGCAAACTTCCATGGTTGAGTAAGGTGAATTTTTTTTAAATCCTCAAAAAAGTGAGAATATTTGTGAAAAGTACACAGTTCAAATATAACTACATGTACCTTTGTAACACAAATATGAAAGAGATTTGGTCAGTATACAAGGAACAACTTTTTTACCTAAAATAGAAGAAACTTTCATTGGTGCAGCATCTTTGCAACCAAATAGTGTGATTGTGCCATTTATTTCTACTTAAGACAACTTTTGGTTTTACACAATTAAAAAAAAAAAAAAATGAAGCACTGAAGATATACATTTAAATAAATTCTCTTGCAACAGTTAATACTTTGTAGTCTCTTTAATGGGTATAATCAATTTCTTTGGTGTTTATGCTTAGTGACAGTGTTTAACAATCTATTGTTAGACAAGGAATCAGATACAAAGTAACACAACAGTGATATTGTGTTACCTCATTCAAGGATGTTGCCACTTCTATACACACAATAATTCTAGTTTCTACTTATACCTTGCTATTTCCTATGAAAAATAAAACTTTGTACATAAAATCAGGTTCTTCTTTTGACCACTTACTCTTAGTAAAACTTTTTATTATTATTCTTTTTGGCAGTAATATTTGTTGGGTTTCAGAAACTACTTCTAATAATGAAAATATACTATTAGTGGCACTAAATCTACTTGTAAAATAAAACTTTGTGCATCAAATTAGGTTCTACCACTTTCTGTTAGTCAAACTTTTAGTTACTGTTGTTTTTGGCACTAATACTTGTTGGGTTTCAGAAACTACTTCTAATAATGGAAATACACTACTAGTGGCTCTTCTGTGGGACCAAATCTACTGTACTTTCATGTATTTATGAAGTAAAATTAATTCCTTCTTCTTATCACTTACTTGAGAGATTTAAACAAGTTGTCAATATATTCCAATTGCAACTGATAAACTGTTTTGTGGTACCTCAGCTCTTCTCTGTATGTATTCTCCTAAAAATCAGGATGCAAAGAAACATTTAATCATCTATTTAAGATACAATTTCAATACACATGTGCTTTACAAAGAAAAGAATAAGTGTAGGTTTTCTCCTAAAAACCCCCAAAAGTAATGGGAAATTGAAGGAAGAGTCTCTATAAACCTATATGAAATCATAAAATCATAAGAAAAGAATTGGTCTATCAGCAATGAATCCTGTTAGGAGTACGTGCATTATTTAGGCAGTTTATACATCATAGTGCTATCAAACAGAATGATGTAGAGAAACTGTAAGGCTTCAGTGATATTGGTTTTTACCTGTACTTTCCCTCTGAGTAGTAACAACCCATATGTTTAACTGTACTGTAGCAGTGAGTTGGAGTTACCTGAATTTTTAACAACTTAAAGGTTGTACATGGAAAACTGGTTTACCTTATTAAACCTATTGTAAACAATCAAAAGCAGTTATTCTTTTCATTATTAAATATTCAAAATTTGGCCAAGCTAATTCAAGATTATTCAGAATTCTAAAGACTGGCTACTTGATAAAATACCATGTACTGACCTGTATTTTAACCTCTTTTTAGCTTTGAGCTGTAATGAGTCTAATGACCTGTACTTTTTACCCGTGTTTTTACTTTTAGTTGTATTAACCTGTATTTTACCTGTGTTTTAGCTTTGAGATGGAATGACCGGTACTTTTTACTAGTGGGTAAATTGTTTGGCTGTGTGAATATCAATATTGAACGTAAAAATATTTTATTATCGGGCAATATTGGGGGTTTGATATTGTCTACCAAATATTCTGAATTCGGGAAACCAAAAATATTTTATTTTAGTATATCCCGAACCACTAACACAAAGCAAAATTTATCAAAACAAAACAATGCAGTTTTCATCAAAAACGCATTGAAAATTTAAAAAAAATAGGAGTTAAAAGTGTACAATGTCTTCAGATTTGGGCTTTATTTCAAACATTGGTAGTGTAAGTTTACAGTTTTACTTAAACTGAAATACGTGTTTAGATCTCGATATCGGGAGTCCAGTCCCAAAGCAATATATATCGGCAATATCGATAAACGATTTACCCACTACTTTTTACCTGTGTTTTAGCTTTTAGCTACAGTAACCTGTACTTTTCACCTGTGCTTTAGTTTGAGCTGTATGAATCTGTACTTTTTACCTATGTTTTAGCTTTTAGCTGTACGTACCTGTCTTATTTACCTGTGTTTTAGCTTTTAGTTGTAGTAATCTGTACTTTTTACCTATGTTTTAGCTTTTAGCTGTACGTACCTGTCTTATTTACCTGTGTTTTAGCTTTTAGCTGTACGTACCTGTCTTATTTACCTGTGTTTTAGCTTTTAGTTGCAGTAATCTGTACTTTTTACCTGTGCTCTAGCTTTGAGCTATATTAACCTATACTTTTTACTTCTGTTTTAGGTTTTAGTTGTATTAACCTGTACTTTTTACCTGTGCTTTAGCTTTGAGTTGTATCGATTTGTACTTTTTACCTGTGTTTTAGCTTTTAGTTGTATTAACCTGTACTTTTTACCTGTGTTTTAGGTTTTAGTTGTATTAACCTGTACTTTTTACCTGTGTTTTAGCTTTTAGTTGTATTAACCTGTACTTTTTACCTGTGTTTTAGGTTTTAGTTGTATTAACCTGTACTTTTTACCTGTGTTTTAGCTTTGAGTTGTATCGATTTGTACTTTTTACCTGTGTTTTAGCTTTTAGTTGTATTAACCTGTACTTTTTACCTGTGCTTTAGCTTTGAGTTGCATCGATTTGTACTTTTTACCTGTGTTTTAGCTTTTAGTTGTATTAACCTGTACTTTTTACCTGTGCTTTAGCTTTGAGTTGTATCGATTTGTACTTTTTACCTGTGTTTTAGCTTTTAGTTGTATTAACCTGTACTTTTTTACCTGTGTTTTAGCTTTGAGCTGTAGTAAGCTGATGACTTTGAGTAAACTCTCCACGGTTTCCCTAACCTGACCTGCTTTAGACTTGCTGACAGCAGGCAGTCTGGCCATAACATTGTCCACTGACAACTCTTTCACCACTCGTTTCTTCAACATAGGCTGCAAATGGCAAAAAAACATGCTTAGTCCTTTCCTGTGACTAAAACAACATCCATAGTAAATCGATGGCACAAGAAAAAGCATATTCCACATTCATATAAACCATCTCCATCGATACATACAACATGATTTAATACAAGACTACATGCAAACACATCAAAAAGTCTCCATTTTCTGCTATTTTGGGTAAAAATTCAAGAACTAAAACATATGATTCTTACAGCAACTCACAGTTTATTAATTTTTGTAGTTTCAACTATTGTATATTAGTATCACAAAACGAATATGACAGAACATCTTAAACACATGGCAAATTGTAGGCAAGTTAACATGACTTTAATATTTTTTCAATGACTTAAGTACTTAAATAAATCAGAGTGTAAAATACTCTATAGATATGAAATGGAGCTCAGAGTATTGTGAGTTAACGAGAAAACATAGACCCTGGTCACAGTCACAAGGATAAGGAAACAACCATTTTTACTTATTTTCAATAATTTCTGTAAAATGCAACCTGTTTTGAACTGCATATCAAAAGAGTTTATCTTTGAATTTCAGGGTATATTAAATGCGCAAAACATTTAACTGGGCTACTTCAAATCCATTAACTAATTACCAGTAACATAATGTCAGAATTTCATCTGATATGTTCTTGTCATCTAGTGTTATTTCTTCTATGGGCAAAATAAACCAGTCAGAAGAAAAAAAAAGAATAGGAATTTTTAAATTCATAAAAATATTCAGAATTCTAAAAAATATTACTGATAAATTAGATAAACAGACAGGAAGAAAGGAGATAATAGTATAAATATTTTAGTTGTGGATAAGCATAAAGGCACTATTTGTAGAAAAAACTATACATATAAAAAAATTGTTTGTGAAAAGTTCCAAAAAAAATATTAGTTTAAAACTTTTTTCTTAGAAATTTCCTTTTTCAGAGAAAATTCTAGGAATTAGAGTGTTCTAAGAATGTCACTCAATGTTGTAATACAAACAAGCCTGTGGTAAGGGTTAATGTAGTCATGATATTTAATCTAAAATCTACATGCTGCAAAGTTCACTTGGTCATTCAACTTTAAAATTCAGAATGATGTTTTACCCATGGAGCAGCTGGGACAAGGACACTGAGCTCCAGTAAATCTGGGAGGACCTCACTTAACAGGTTACATGCCTTGCTTGATTCACCTGAACATACAAGTTAAAACAACACCAATTAATCAAACTGTATCAAAAGAGACTGGCAGATTCACACCATAAGGAAATTCACAACACTCTAAGCATTCTTCCATATACAGATGACAATATGGCAGTCACTGACTGTGAAGAATACATACACAGAAATACAGGAAGCTATTAGAGTTGGGGTTTCGTGAGGCAGTTAATGATTTGTACATCCACTGACCTTTTTAATAGCCCGTTAATGACAATAATGCTTTCCATAAAGTTACACTAAATGTCTTTGGACCAATAAGGACAGCAAAAAACTTATTCAGTATTTTTGATATATATTTTTCATTACTAGTCTTTTGGAGACACGTGTAATATGTTTTACCACATGCAATATGGTATCCAGAACAGCTAGTTATTAGAGTAAGAAACTAAAATTTGCCAGAAATCAAAAATTTGCCACCTCTAAAACCTTAGTTAATTCTATGAAGAAAATAGTGCTTTGTCTTAAACTAAGCCTTGGTTTACTATACATTCGCAGATCTCACCTTTATTTTTATTTAGTATTTTCACATGTGGTGAATTTCAGATATGTGGTGAATTTTAGATTTCTTACTCTATCAATAAGCATGTTACACAAACACTGATACCCTATTGAAAGAGTTGCACAACATTAACCATTAATTAATGATTAATGATAGACAGTCTGTGGAGTTGTCTTTCACGGGTGTTCCTCCAGTTAGTAGTGTATATTGGTTTCCCCCACCTGAATTCCTCCCACTGGTTTCCCCCCTCCCCTTATGATACATTGTTTTACCCCCTTTGCATTTTTACAGAATTATGATTGTGAAGTAAATAAAGTAAAAATTATACACTTTATTTCAACAAATAGACAGATTAATACATTATGTAAAAATATTTTATTTCAGGAAATACAGAGCACGTCTTTGAACCAAGTTAGAGAGTATGTGTAAAATATTATTCTTTGACAAGGTTGTTAAAGCCATAATCTGAGTACATTTCTATGATGTGGCATAGTTTGATCCAAGTACCAGAGCATATTTGAAATATTAATTAGGCTTTCATAAGGTAGTTATGGACAATACCTGAGTATATTTCTGTCAGATGGAATTATTTGACCTAAATTCAGTGTATATTATTTATATCACTAAGGCAGTAAAATATAAAGAGGGGTAAATCACTGTTTTATAGGGAAAAAACATTCCTTAGCGAAAAGAGGGAGGGGACAACCAGTGGGGGGAAATTGCTCAGGGGTAAATCATTGTCAGTCTTCAAATGTATTTGGTAAAATGGTAACCACAAGCTACTTTTATATTATCTTTAACATGTAACTGGATATATGATAAGACCTAATCAGACTGATTTATACCTTTAGAATTATGAACTAATTGGTTTCTGAATAAATGTATAGACTCCACAAAGTACGTGAAGATAGGGAACTCATAAAAAATTTTTTGTTTATTCTTTACAAATGTTTTCAATCCTACTGAGAAATCACTATGCGTATTTATATCACAGTTTCATGCACGTACAAATGACGACAGAAACATGTCAGTTTTCTTTCACTTACAAAGATAGCACCATGAAAACAAAAATAGGAGAAAAGAAGCCACAAGAGGGAAAGCTCCATCGAGGCAGTACATGTAATTACAATGCCATCATCACACATACGACCTACGTAATGAGCTAAAATAAAAACAATGCTAAAATGGAAGGAAAGAAGGGAAGCATGAAAGAAAGGGCAGACAAATCACATACTCTGCATTATTGTAATTTCATTAAATAAACAATACTGCCGCAGTGGTTATCTCCTGCCTTAGGATCAGTAATAATGGAGAACTATGGGAGATATAAGTCCTTTGTAGCAAGATGACACCACTTGACATTGAAGAAGGGATCAAAGATCAAAGTCAGCAATCAGTCTATCAGTTGTTTTCACATTCGGAACTCAATGGAGTAATGAAAAGGGAGATATACGGCATTTTTAATAAGATAACCACATGTAACATGAAACATGTGATATGATTTTGTCATTTGAGTCATTTGTTTTTGAAACTAAATTAAATTACTACCATGCTAGCTTTCCTAGCCATGTATCTCTTCTGCAAATTTGATGATGCTAGCTGCAATATTTCCAGATTTAGACCATCCTTATGATTTTCAAACTATCGGCTATGGTGACCATTTTGTTTTTCGAAATGGGGGCAAAACTTTTCACATGCAAAACATTTGCAGTCAGGACTTTCCATGGGCTGTTTTTACATTCCAAAGCTGTAGGACCAATAAGACAGGATAGATCAGGACGTTTTACTATTTTGACCCCATTTGGCTTTGAAGCAGAGGTGAAATGTCAAATTCAACATTTGGAAAAGATTCCCGGGCCATGACTTCTTTTAAGTTGTTTTCACTTCCGAACCCCTATTAGCAATGATAAGGAAGATGTGAGGTCTTTTTAATCTTATAATCCCATTTGACACTGAACATATGATATGGTGACCATTTTGTTTTTGAAACTGGGCCAAATTATTATCAGTCTAACTTTCCTAGCCATATATCTTTTTTCGCAAATTTGATGAACCTAGTTGCAATAATCCAAGTTTTAGAGCATCTAAATGATTTTGAAATTATTGGCTATGGTGGCCATTTTGTTTTTTAAAATGAGGCCAAAATTGTTCACAGGCAAAAGATTTGCAATCCTTGAACTTCCAATGAGCTGAGTTTACATTCTGAAACCGTAGGACCAATAATAAGGGAGATATAAGGAAGTTTGAATATGATGACCCCATTTAACCTCTAAGCAGGGGTCAAAGGTCAAATTCAACACCTGGAAAGATTCCCAGACCATGACTTCCAACAAGTAGTTTTCACATTCAGAACTCCTAACAGTAAGGGTAAGGGAGATATAAGGCCCTTTTAATAGTATAACTCCATTTGAAATTAGACATGTGATATGACTTCCAATCTGGTTTACAGTAACATTTTATTTCACCAGTTTACTGGTAAGCTTCGCATTACAGAAGATTCTTTCATGATGAGGTGTACAGAAAAATGTTTTTGTTGTTTTCACTAAAAAGTTATACTGAAATAATCTATGCCAGTCTTATTGGAATTAGTTACCATGATTTTAAACATGTCATGTGTACAAGTATGTATATTTTCAACAGATTTTAATTTATGATTTAGAAAAGTCACAAATTTCATGCTAAAATTTGAATTAATCTATGACTACAAGTTTTCTTGTTTAAATATATATTTACATATATTTACTTACTGTACATGCATAAAAGACCGTTACTGTATATTTTAGATTTAAACAAGCACTCTGACGCATGCATTTATCTCCCGCATATAAATTAGATGTACTAAAGATAGTGGAATATAAATTTTCTTGTGAGATGGAGGCACATGTAGAAGTGACAACAAGTTTAATGTTTGATTGCAATACTTTTAAAGACAAAAGGCATTTACTCACTTTAGTAGCTATTACTCTGCCATCCAAAGAGCTACAGTTCTGCAACTTTATTATGCAGTAGATCAACCCAAAGTAGGTAAGGACGTATTTAGAAGAAATTGCCTATCTGTAACACTTTTAGAGATAAAAGATATTTACTTATTTTAGTGGCTATTACTCTGCCATCCAAAGAGCTACAGTTCTGCAACTTCACTATGTGGTAGATCACCCAAAAGTAGGTGAATGACTTATTTAGAACAAATTGCCTACCTGTAATACTTTTAGAGATAAAAGACATTTACTCATTTTGGTAGCTATTACTCAGCTATCCAAAGAGCAACAGTTCTGCAACTTCGCTATGTGGTAGATCACCCAAAAGCAGGTGAATGACTTATTTAGAAGAAATTGCCTACCTGTAATACTTTTAGAGATAAAAGACATTTGCTCATTTTAGTAGCTATTACTCAGCTATCCAAAGAGCTACAGTTCTGCAACTTCACTATGTGGAAGTTGCTAAGATTGCTATTACTCACTTATCTTTAGGCCTAAGTCCATAAAACCCCAAAAACTTTCGAGGGCGTGAAAATTCATTGAGTCAATTAATTTACAAAAAATCTGTAGCTGTAGTAGTTTTGGAGAAATCTGCGTGACTAACTAACGCACACACACACGCACACACAGGCATCATTTCATAATCTCCCTCCCGGGCTAAAGCCCGGCGGGAGATAATAACAATAAGAGATAACACTGAAATAAGTAACAATGAGAAAGGTAGGAACTAATGCTTTCACTGGATAACCACACTGAGTAAGAGAAGTGTAGCTGCTTATTTCCACATCAGCATAAGTCAATTGAAAATCTGCCAAAATTCATATCAGTTGCCTAGATTTTCATGGATTTTTCAGAATTCATTCTACGTGAATTACTATAATTAATAATCACAGAGAAATACAGCACTATTTGAAGTATAGTTTATTTAGCTTTTAAATTGTAAAAAACTATAATACATACAATAAAAATCAGAGATGAATTTTCTCAATGTACAATAGAAAATCAGTAAAAAGCCTTAGACATTCAATTATACAAATCAATAAAATTTATGGATCTAGTTGGGTCAGTCATAAATAATAAGTGGTATTTAAGCAACACTTCTTCATAAATTGCTTGAAACTGAATTAACGGAAAAAAAATTTCCTTACAAGTTTACAAATATCACTGAAAGAAGCTGCCCATTCATGTTTAACATAAAAATTAAAGTACTAATTTAATACAAATAAAAATTCAATAAATTACAATAATTAACTCAATAATTAACAAAGTCACTTGTCTACCATTATCAGCCCACTAAAATATACACAGAATTAGGAATTAGGCAAAAATTAATCATTTTGTTCGTACAGGGTATGTTTTTCATAAAATGGTTGCTTTTAAAGTAAAGTCACTTCCTCAACGTATTTAACTGACTAGCTGAATTTTCACTTTTACCGATGTCACATTCACAGTCAGTGCAAGTATTTAAACTTTATAATAATTTTTCTTTTAGCCATGAGGTTAATGACAGATTGATATCATAGTTTGTGTAGAAGGTCTAAAATTTGAGCACTGGACACAAACTTTTCCATAATGCATTCGGTTGAGGTTTTCCTGCAGCCAGAGCCTCCATGCAGAGTTCATTGACACATGATAGCAGGATCTTTGCATTCTACAAATAGAGAATACAGTGGCAACATTAATTAATGTCATACATTTATGTCTAGCAAATGACTACATTTCATAGAATTATTGCGTGAATAAAAAGGATTCTAACAACTAAAATATTCTGTGAAATAGTTTAAAATTTTTCAAAATTATCTTCAAAAATTTGAGACAAAATAAGAGTAAATTAAAATATACAAAATAAAATATCTCAGAACAGTGAATTCTTTTTATTGCACAAGGGGACAGAACAAGGTACATATGGCAACAGCTTGTGTAAATGTTCCATAAGGCTATGTCATTTTTATGTATCACTCAAGTTTACATGTTTTGTCATCATATTAAATAGTCTAAGACAATAGCCAAAATACCACACAGTTAAATATTTACTGAAAATTAGTGTGTTTTCAACTAATCAGCATTTCCACATAGGGGAATAAAATTCAATTGACGTGGTATATAATTTGCTGCTACACAAGGCAAAGCTGAAATCTCAGCTGAATCAGATCTACAGTTAGTCACTGGTGCTTAGGGCATGTAGGAGATTTCAGTCCTTATTTTTTTAATTAAAATCTATCACAGTTATGATGTTAATCTTTATTACCTCCACCAATGAAGTTATGTTTTACATATGTTCATTTGTCTGCCTTGTTTGTCTGTCTGTGTTTGCGATTAGTAATTTACTCTAAAAGTAATGAACTGATCTGTATAAAAAATTTTTTTAGGTGTATCAGACCTGGCCAAAAGAAGATGTGATATTTTTTTTTAAATATCTGGATCATATTGTCATATTCTGGAGACAAGAAGCAATAAATGCAAAATTTGAATGTTACCTTTTCAAAGCAGACTCTGCATCCCACAAAGCACAAGTCAACTGCATCCAGTTCCTGCAGAGAATACAGGTAATTGTTTTCCTCTGAGATGGATTTAAACTGACGTTTTCCCATTTGAACATTTTCAAGGTTGGACCGCAGATTCTTGTTTGCAATCAGAGGTTGAGAGAGGCAGAGTACACCACCGATCAACACCAAAAACACTGCTACAAGCTGCCTGGAAAAATCAACAGAATAAACCATGGTTTAACGTAGGGTTAGAACAATTCAAAATATAAAGTGCAAAGTTCAATTCACAGATCTGAAAGGGTGACCTTTTATAACCTTATAAAGAAAGTTTAAAAGGGTAAAATGTTTTGAACAAAAATATGTTACTTTTGTAGTTTATATAAAATATTGCAACCATTTTTGCTAATAAAAAGTAATAACAATTTTTCATTTTAATAAAACTTATGTGTCACTTTTTGTGTTGTAGTTTGGAGGAAGTTGATGGCATGTATGCATATAACAATGCACCAGGACCATGATAACATACTGGTAATTTCAACAACTGACATAGAAACCCTTGTCATAGTATTTTTCCCATATAAGAACACTTACTAAAAGATGCTTTTACCATCACATGGTTCCCACTCCCTTTTCCAATTTAAATTCCCTGTGTTTTCCCTGTGAAGTTTATATTTTTTCCCTGTGGATTTTATAAATAAAAAAAACACAATCAAGCCAAACCATCAAATGTGACCTGCGAGTCGCGACCCGCGGCGCGTGAATGCAAATGGCTGCTACTCTTCAAAATCATTCTGAAATTTTCAAATTCCCTGTGTTTTCCATGTGTTTTTCCAAAATTTTCAAATTCCCTGTGTTTTCCCTGTCTGGAATTACTTTTTACAATTTTCCCCATTTTCCCTGTGCAGTGGGAACTCTGTCATCATCAGACATTGATCGCTCTGCTCAGTGAAATTATAATAAATTTATAAAAACTTTTCCAAATAGGACAGAAAAGATCGTTTGTTCTACATATTGTTATTGAGTTTATGTTATTTTTAGTTGTCTTACCATTTTATGGCCGATATTCAAATTCTCAAAATTTTCAGGTGTTAACATTCCATTTCAGTATCTCAAAAATTCTCAATTGAAAAAAAAAAAAAGAAATAATAATAAGACACTTTTTAAACAGAAAAAAAAATTAAATCATCTTTTTCTAGTATAACTGTACAATTAGTAATGTACATGTTTACAGTTTTTTTTCACCATAACAGGCTTAAATTAAACAAGAGTCTTTATCCCCCAAAAAGCAAATCTGGACAATGAACACACAAATCTACAGAATTAGACACATTAAATTCTTAATATTACCAATGCAACAATTAATTAACTTACTTGTTCATATTTAATGTTCTGTGAGTGACCTTCCTCCTGATTCGGCTTCACTTGGCCTGAATTGCCCTTCCTTCTTGCAAAAACCCTCTGGTGTAAAAGTCTTCACCTCTCCTCTCATTTATAGAGTAGCAAATATGCCCCTCATTATCATACATTTGTCAACATTAATATGAATCAGATGTCAGTGTATTAACACTTCCAATAAACGAACCAATAGCCACAGGTGCCAGAAATTAACGAGGGGATACAGGGGCTACTCCCCTTTAGAAAAAAAAACAAGTTAGAATAAGTTGCAAATGAAATTGATGCGCATTGTGTATTAACACCAGCTTACACCCATGGATTGTATTCACAAAATACATTCCATCTTACAATAAAAATAACAAAAATAAATTCCTATTTTATATAAGACAATTTTGTTTTGTTATTATTCCTTGTAAACCAGGTCTTGAATTATTATCCTAAATATTTACAAAGCATGGATAAATTGCCTATGGTTTTCATTAATAGCTTAACCAGAATTTGTTTGAGAATAATATTTCCTTGCAGATAACACAATTCAGAGGTACCAATTAATATAAAAAAGGGAGCAATACAAAACATTTTTAGCCACACCCCAGAAAAAAACCAGTGTTTCTCAGAGGTTGACGAGTTGAGCCTCTTACTGTTAAAGTGCAACACACTCAATATGCTAAAATTAATACACATACTGGGTCAGTTAAATCAGTATTCACAAAGCAACAATTTAATGGCCAAGGCATTTCATCCATGGATAAACCACTCAGATCAAATGAGTGATTAATTATGAATTCCTTCCTGTGTGTTCTAGTGTCTGTGTGTATCCTTCAATATGGAAATCAGTTAACACAGCTTTATGACCAAGTAACAGATTCTTAGAACCTGAGTGTAATCTCAACAAATTTTTAAAGGATGAATAGTTTATCAAAAAATCATTACTTTGTGTGTACCACAAAGCAGAAATATCCAACGAACGCCATGTTTATATGTGTATATTAACATTAGTCTTCAACTTAACATGCAAAGAAATATACGATGGGTTCTCAGCAGTAGGCATTTACCACTAATGGAACTTAAGTGTACCAACAAACCCCCTTAAACAATGGGCATGCTGAATGTTGCCATAATGTAATGAAATTGCTAAGAATGTATCAGGGTTCCCACAGACTTTTGATAACTGGATTCAAGGTCTTTCAAGGATTTTTAAGGTCAACAATTCTCAAAGATATATTTTAAGGGACGCCCTCCTTTACATCCAATTCTAGCCGTCTGTTCCTCCCACAAAATTCTTTATTGTCACATGATTTTAACATGAAAAAATAGCATCAGAGATGCCCGTACCCCACAGCCTGGGGAAATATTTTTTAATACCATGAGATATAGAAGTAGTGTAACAGTACAAAGTTCAAGATACTTTCAGAGCAGTGTAAGTTATATTAAGGTCCAAATAACGCTTAAGTAGAGAAAATATTATCTAAGGAAAAGAAATGTATATAAAGATAAAGTATTAAAACAAGACAATTCAATAATAAAATGACATCACTTATCAGTGAACCAAAAATGGCCAAATTATGGTTTGGATGTTTTGAATATTACCCATGCATACAGAAGTGGCAATACATTCAATGAATGCTTATGTGTGGTGTTGGAGAAAAGCCTGTGGCTCACTTGATGAAATTCCATCTGTTACAATGGGAACTTGCAAAAGGAAATTCTTAATGAATTCTAATATGACTTTAACAGTGCTTAATCTGCATCAACAGACAGACTCAAAGGTGCAACAAGATTTTAAAGGTCAATACAGCAAGGTCAAAGGTCAATCAGTGTTACACCATGATGTGGCACACCTAAAACCCTCAACCAATCTCCCTACCAAGTATAAACTTCCCACACCTTACAGTCTCTGAGATATAACCTGGACAAGACTTTATAGGTCAAGGTCACTACAGCAAGGTCAAAGGTCAAATCAAGGTCACATGATGTAGCACACCTACACCCCCTAACCAATGTCCCTAACAAGTATCAACTTCCTACACCTCTTACGGTTTCCAAGATATAGCCCAGACCAGGTATTATAGGTCAAGTTCACTACGGCAAGTACGAAGGTCAAATCAAGGTCACACCATGACGTTGCACACCTACTACTCCCAATGAATGTCCTCACCAAGTATCAGCTTCCTACACCTTACAGTTTCCGAAATATAGCCCAGACAAGATTTTATAGGTCAAGGTCACTACGGCAGGGTCAAAGGTCAAATCAAGGTCAGACCATGACGTTGCACACCTACAACTCCTAACCAATGTTCCTACCAAGTATCAACTTCCTACACCTTACGGTTTCCAAGATATAGCCCGGACAAGATTTTATAGGTCAAGGTCACTACGGCAAGGTCAAAGGTCAAATCAAGGTCAGACCATGACGTTGCACACTTACACCCCCTAACCAATGTCCCTACCAAGTATCAACTTCCTACACCTTACAGTTGCTGAGATATAGCCCGGACAAGGTTTTATAGGTCAAGGTCACTACGGTAAGGTCAAAGGTCAAATCAAGGTAACACCATGATGCTGCACGACTACAACTCCTAACCAATGTTCCTCCCAAGTATTAACTTCCTACACCTTACGGTTTCCAAGATATAGCCCGGACAAGATTTTATGGGTCAAGGTCACTACGGCAAGGTCAAAGGTCAAATCAAGGTCAGACCATGACGTTGCACACCTACAACCCCTAACTAATGTCCCTGCCACGTATCAACTTCCTACACCTTATGGTTGCCGAGATATAGCCCGGACAAGATTTTCAAACTCAAGGTCACTACGGCAAGGTCAAAGGTCAAATCAAGGTCAGACCATGACGTTGCACACCTACACCCCCCAACCAATGTCCCTGCCAAGTATGAACTTCCTACACCTTACGGTTTCTGAGATACAGCCCAGACAAACTATTTCCCGCCGCCCGCCCGCCCGCCCATCCGGACACCATGGGTGAAAACAATACCCCGACAGCCCTTAAGGGCTGTGGGGTAACTAGATGATGGAGATGCAAAAGATGGGCAATAACAAATTCAAGGACTTTTCAAGGATTTTATTCAATTTTGGCCAAATTCAAGGACCTTCAAGGCCTTGAAAATGAAGCAATTTTTTTTTTCAAGGATTTTCAAGGATGTGGGAACCCTGCTGGATGAAAAATACATTTAAAATAAGATCAGTGCTCTGGCAGTTAGCTCATGCTGTGTATGCGAAACATCAAAAATATTCAGGAAAATCTACTTCATTGGTGGAGGTTTACACCCTCTGAAGGATTAACTGTATTAATTAAAAAAAATACCACCATACATGTGCAGAACAAGCAATCAGTGTCCGTGAACGGGCTCTGTGTCAGCTGACTGTGTGTTTTGAGTTTCAGAGTAGAAGTGAATGAAGAAAAGGACACAAAAGTTGTGCCTTGCGAATGGTTTTCAGAAGTAAAGTACAAAGTTACCTGTTAAGATGTAAAAAGTTGGTGAAAAACACATTTAAAGAAAATACTGTACATGCAATAGATTTCAACTTACAACTAATTTCCTCAACAGTAAGAATCTTAAAGTACTATGCAATGGGCTACATACAGGTCCACGATTTTACTATGTTATAGCTGACCCAAAAGAAGGTGAATAACATATTTAAAGAAAGATCTCTAAATGCAATAACTTTAAAGTTACAATTGATTTACTCAACAGTGAAAACCTGAAAGTAGCTATTGCTCAGCTATACAATGAGCTACATGTCTGCAAGTTCACTATGTTATAGCTGACAGAAAAGTAAGTAAACAACTTATTTGAACAAATTACTCTAAATGTAATAGTTTTTAAAGTTACAACTGTTTTATTCAACAGTGAGCACCTGAAAATAGCTATTGCTTAGCTATGCCATGAGCTACAGGTCTGCAATTTCACCATGTTATAGCTGATTCAAAAGTACATGAATAACATATTTAAACAAAATTTTCTAAATGCAACAGTTTTCAAGTTACAAGCAATTTAATCAACAGTGATAACATGAAAGTAGCTATTACTCAGCTATGCCACGAGCTACAGGTCTGTAATTTTACTATGTTATAGCTGAATAAAAAGTTGCTGAATAACATGTTTATACAAATTTCTGTAAGTGCAATAATTTTCAAGTTATAACTAATTTACTCCACAGTGATAACCTCAAAATAGCTATTGCTCAGCTATGATATAAGCTACAGATCTGCAAATTTACAATGTTATAGCTGATTTAAAAGTAGGTGAATATCACATTTAAAGAAAATACTCTAAATGTAATAGTTTTCAAGTTCTAACTGATTTACTCAACAGTGATAACCTCAAAGTAGCTATTGCTCAGCTATGCAATAAGCTACAGGTCTGAAACTTTACTATGTTATAGCTGACCCAAAAGTAGCTGAATAACATATTTTATACGAAATTCTCTAAATGCAATAGTTTTCAAGTTACAAGTGATTTTACTCACTATGGAAGTTACTGAAAAGTCAAAAAGTAGCTATTACTCACTTAGCTATTGGGATAGACTCCCAATTTACTCACCATGTTATAGCTACAGAAAAAGTAGCTGAATAACATATTTTAACAAAATGCTCTAAATGCAATACTTTTCAAGTTATAATTGATTTAGTGCATGATTTCGGGAATTTTAATATATTAAAACTTATTTAAAAAATTTTTTAAAAAAATTAAAAAAGATCCAAGGCTGATACTCACACAAGGGAATCTGCTTGAGGCCTAGTACATATGTGCAAGATATGAGAGAAATCCCTGCAATAGTCAATGAGAAAAATGTGATAAAGTGTTGAAATTTTTACACTTAGGGTGGGTGGGTACGAGGTACCTCACTTGTAATGGCTCTAGCAAAGAGACAAACAAACAGATCTGCATGCCTTGAACAATTTTTCATCCTCGATAGATAAGGTATCTTTTTAAAAACAGCATCTCTCTGGGCCTTGTAGTTTTGGAGGAGAAGCCGTTCACGTGGACGGGTACATGGACGCATACTTACACGCCGCAGAGTGACGACATAATGTCAGCTGAGCTATTCAGTGAAGAAGCTAAAGTCAATTTCATCCCCTACTTATAAGATGAATACTCATTTGAGCGCTCCATACTTAATAAATTCTATAAGCACAAATCCAACACTTGCGGGTTAATAACCTTCATGAAAAAGTAGCACAACTTATTTTATAAAAATGAAAAATCCCCAACAGTTTTCAGTCTTAACCCCTTGGCATTGCGCAAATAGTTTTTGAAATTAAAAGGTATATTAAGAATAATAAATTTGCTGTTGAGAGTTTAAGGTTTCTGAAAACTGGGTGTCCAATACTGCACAGGTTTCAATCATAAAGTCATTATAACAAATTTAATGGTAACATGCAGTTTAAGGTCACCTAAAGCAAAGTTCCTGTGCAGAATTTAAGAATACCCATGCAACAATTATGAAAGAAATCTGTAAACTAATTGTTGCATATTGGCAGTTTAACCGTCAACAAATTGTGATCATCGATGATTTACCTTGAAATGAATGTAAACCATTATCAAGGAGGCATCCCTCTATAAAATTTCGTGATGATAAAATTTGGTGATGAAATAGCAAAACTATTTCAGATGAACAGAAACACAGTGGCACAAATGGCATCATTCAAATGTAGTGGCATAGAATGACCATGTGTTCAGTAGGGTGGATATAATTGCAAATCACACTCTACGCACTTGGTGCTAAAATTTCACATGCTAGGAAATAGCTTTGTATCTAAAGGAGATGATAACAATATGCTTCCGTATTATATATATATAGGTTTCACTGTACACAAGAGTTTAGGAAAGAAATAGGAGGTAAAAAAGCAAAGAAAACATCCCACTCACTTTTCATAGATACAAATGAATGCTGCTGACTTGCCACTGTCAACCCATTGTCACCATAATTATCACAATTATGAGTGCTAATGGCAGAGGAAAAACAGTAACTGGTTTAGATTTAGTACTGTAATTCACTTGGTGTTGGTAAACACCTGCCAGCCTTCAAGCTCACGGCCAGGATTGAATTCCATGACATCAGAGGTGGCACGTGACATTTTACTGAATATTTGTTAGTAACTTTTGCTGGATCTTTGATTCATGGAGACATGGTCATTTCAATAGTTTCTTTCATATCTGATATTTCATTTCAAAAGTTTCTACAGAATGTAAGTAAATATGCTGAAATCATGCTAAGTAATTGGAAGATACATTTCTAGGCCCATCAGTAGATTATTTTAAATACTTCAACAGACAGGGTCAAATTAATCTGAATGCTACTACATATTTTTACTATTATCCTTCATTTTATTCTTACTCTTAGACTTTCTTTGAAAAAAAACATCTTTTTAATATTGTTTCCACTGGTCTTACCAAATAACTTGATAAAATTTGCCTCTGGAACTTGAGGTCCTACTTGGCAGTTTTTCTCTGAGGTGTTGAAACTCTCAGGAAAGACTTGTACTGTTAAGCACTGGTTGACACGCAGTAACTGGCTGTATATCTGACTCAGCTGAGATTCCAGCTTTGCCTTGAAATGAAAAACAACATTTTACAGCCTGAATGCCAGAATTTCATTTTATATGGAAGTAAACACAAGGTTCCTAGAGTGCCTTTTCCATAAAAAATTGCAGTTCTTATTGAAATTACGGTTAAGTAGCAGTGTTTAATTGGTCCTCCAAGATTATTCTTACAAGACTTTAGATGCCGATATCAAGGTCAAACCTGTTGAAAGTGTTCTATCTCAGTTCAAGGGCCTGTAATGTTAAAAATAAGTTAATATTATAAACCCCATATAAATTTAAAGGGCCTTTTTATTGTGTTTTATGAATACTTTCTTATATTATACTTACCAGAAATATGTGCGTTAGGAATTTATGTCCCTTCACCTTAAATGACTTATTTTGGAATAGTTTTGTCGAGGAATCTTCATTTACTCTTCAGTCATTGAACAAATGAATGAAATCCAGATAACAGAAAAATTCATTCAAAAATGCAAAGGAACTGGTGTATATTTTTACTGAAAATAGTCTGACTTTAGCTAAAATATTAATATGACATAACAGATATAGAACAGAGCTTTCAAAACTCCATTTTCATATTACCAAAGTTTGATTTTTTTTTAACAATGTATACATATTTTATATCTGCAAATATAGTAGCACAATACCAGAATAAAATCTTATCATGCATATATAAAGAAATGAATCTTCATCTATTTGGCAGTAATACTGAATACATTAGGGTCCACTATAGCAGGTGTCACTGTACACGTCAAAGTAATTAGACCAAAGCCAGAGTAAATTAAACTTCTATGGTTTTTCTAATAAATTGCTCACATTTTTCATCACACAGATATTGCTTGTCACTAATTGTGTGAAAGCATACCTGGTCCAGTAATATTATCATAAATAGAGGGAACAAAAGATGGCATTTACTGCAGTCATTGAATTTTTTTTCTAAACCAAAAACCAAGTGCCCCATTCTGAGGAGCTGAAGCTTAACCACATACAACATCACATTTGACAAAGTAGATAAATAATTCCAGCGTGCAAGAATAATTGGAGAACACCAGAAACATTTGGGAAATTGCCTAGCATTTTAAATGTAAGAGAAAATTTGGTAAGAATTCATGCATGGGCTGGACTTTAAAGCACCTACAAATGTAGAAGTCTAAAGAACAGAAATAGTAGTTGCATGTTACCCAAATCCAATCACCTCCAGTTCCTCTTGGGGAAACATATCCTGAAAATTTGGTAAAAATCCATGCAAGGGTTGGGACTAGAGTAAGTGCACAAAGTCTATGCCTGCCACCACTGCCACCTGGACAGCCCAGCCCAGTAAACATTTAGAATTTTGCAAACATTTTAAAGGAAACGTTAGACAAAGGTTAAACAAGAGGGTCAGAAATGCCCCAAAAGGCGGGTTGCATAGGCAGCAATAAGGTTAGCGACTGCTGTAATTAAATTTAGAAACAAGGAAAGAAATGTAAGGTCACCCAGTTAAGGTAAATGTGTTAGATATGCTAAGAAATGTCCCAAAAGGCGGGATGCATAGGCAGCAATAAGGTTAGCGACTGCTGTAATTAAATTTAGAAACAAAGGAAAGAAATGTTAGGTCACCCAGTTAAGGTAAATGTGTTAGACATGCTAAGAAATGTAAAACTTATAATCTAGGTTACATTATTGTATCTATGATGTACTAAATATAAGACTGAAACTAAGTAAGTGTCGAGCATTAATGTAGCATAATATAATATTGCATGGCACCTAATCACAAAAGATAATTTATTAAAGTAAGACATAGTATTACCATATCTACAGGATTGATCTGTGGTAGATGTATGTAGAAGAAGGTGGTGATAGTGGTCATGAACATACCAAAATATATTCATAATTTTTAGAGAATGGACGGAATCACACCAATTTTGAAAGGAACCTAGCTATGATGGTGATATATCTCCCTGTCAAGTTTGAATTCGATGGGACAAAGCATTTTTGAGTTAGAGTCCGGAAACGAAAATGTTGACGGACAGACGGACAGACGTTGGACACATCAATCTAATAGGCAGGTTTGTTACATGCAACCCACCTCAAAATGATGGGTACAAAACCCATTTATAATAGGAAAGCTTCCCAAATGACATATACAAAAAAAATATATCACGGATGAAGATGACAATATTATACGAGTGCGAGGGTTGAATATCATATTGTTAATCTTCATGAGTGATATATATTTTCTGTATACAACTAATGAGGAATGTTTTACTTTTATTATCCACCACTCTGTATGATTTGTGGATTAAATAATTCCATATTTAAACAGAGAATGTGAAAAAGGCTGTCAAAAAACATGGACACCAGTGAATATAAAAACTTCAATCATTAACTTGCAATACCTCTGTTATTTCTGCATGGATTTTTATGCAACAAAGACGAGCAGAAGCGCTGGAAATATAATATATATTTGAAGGTTACATCGTGTAGAGATATTAGTTGAAAAGCGGAAGTTATTGACACTAATTATCCACGGTACGGAGGCGCCGTTGTATACAAAAAATATATCCCGCTCTATATATCCCCCTATACCAGTCAAATACGACTCGTGGTGGATAATAAAATAGAATATATTTAAAACAATTTGTGTATACCGTTTATTAAATGTTTAAGGAAAATGTTAGAAAAAACAACATTACAAATGAACTCAGGCATTGCCTAGCAATATTAACCTTAACTGGAGTCAGAGGCCATCTTCGTTTGGAAATGTTTTTAGGTAAATGTTTAATAAGCATTCTGAAAATATGGGTATAAAAATTTTTTTGTGATAGAATGTTTTTTTAAAAAAGTTTTAAAATGATGAGCATAAAAACCAATTGCTATTAAACATTTGTAAAATATTTTCAGAGCAAACATTTACAAAACATTTTTAACAAATGTTGTTTAAACATTTTATGTATTCTGTTTATCAAACATGTCAAGATAAATGCTCAAAAAACATTTCCAGCATAACCTTCATTTCTTCAGCTATTTTACAAATGTTTAAAAAATGTGTCCAATCAAGCCTAGTTTCTTGAGTTATTTTATAATCATTTAATAAATGTTTTCAGTAAAAACGTTTGTGTAAAAAATGTTTAAACAATTTTTTTTTTACACATTACAGTATAAACGTTTACTTGGAAACATTTAGTAACACAAAAGATACGGTTTACATTTTGTAAATGTTTTAAACATTTTGTAAATGTTTTAAACATTTTAAAACATTTTTTTAAAAACATTTTAATGTTTACTGGGAGGGGAGGAGTATAACCCCAACCTTTCTGGACTGGGGTTAAAATATACATGTCTTGTAAACTAAACAAATGAGCTGGAAATGACTTTTCTACACAGCTTGTCTTTATGTCATTACTAGGATTTCAAGACTCATGCCCCAAATGATAAATCTGACAAAAGTATACCCCAGTCAAATTTTAATTTTTAAAAATTAATTTTTTTGTCCTTTGAAGGGGGTGGGGGGTGGGGGTGGGGAGTGAGAGGACTCCTACGGCACACAACAGAAACCTTTTTTTGCAGATGTAACATAACAATTTTATTTTTCAGAATGTCTGAAAAACCTCTCATGAGCTGTCACACTCTAAACTAACATGTACACACTAGAGAGGTGAAATACAGGAGGAGGGGGTATTGCTTCAAGGTGCAGCTCATTTTTAAATGTATACTAGTAATTCTGCACACATACGTGGTCCATTTACGGCGGAATAAGGTCATGAACTAAAATTTAAATTATGTGTTGATACGACCACACAGAACACAGTGTAAATGGGCCATTACATCATAATATGCAGTATTCAATCATACAGATTGCCATATATAATTAACTACAAAAGAAAGTGACAACACTGCTCTTTTTCTGATTGCCAAGCATTGCCTTAATAACAATCGCAGACAAGAATTAACCATTATCAGACTGTATAGTGTTACTTTGAAGATTGACTTTTAAAAAGATTAATACACACGCACACTTTATGCAATATGTGTTGGAGTAAATTGACTGGGTAAAATATGATGCAGGTTTTTGCCAGGAGCAATTAGACTGAACACCATTACTAGTATGCACATTTGTAGAGCTCCTTCTGAACAACTACAATGTACACATATATATTTGTGAAGTGGTTAATTCAAACCATTTGTTACCTAAAATCAAAGTTTGCACTTTACACCCCATTCAACCGACAAGGTCATCTTAGGACAGGCCCACAGCATTATTCCGTTATGAGAGTTAAACCCACAAAGAGATGACAGCCAGTGATTAGATGCCAAACTTTCTAGCCCACGCGGTCACTGTGGACCTCCGACCTACCATTTATTTCCCCTTTTAACATCCAGAATTTTAGTCTCCCTGCATATCCAAGATATTACAGTACAGAAGACTCTGTGCAACAAGAAATTACAATATCCACAGAAATTGCTTCTAGTTATGACTAAGTTTCACTTATACCCACAAAAAACACACCATCTTCTGATGTTGGGACATTAAGCTCAGAATAAGCTAGTTCCACTTGTATCTGAATTCAACTTGGTTCTAGTTATACTTGACTCACCTGTATAGGCGATAAGACCTATTATGTAACCCAGAAAATATTAACTATTTTTTCTTGCGGGTAGGGTAGTATTAACTAATTTCTCAGTTTATTGTTATAATATTAATATTAATAGTCTAACAATTATTAGACTTCTTTTCTTACTGCCTTAATATGCTCCAGTGCCTGTATTTACAAGAGGGATAAAGTTCAAGTTGAGCCAAAAATGAATCAGGAATAATATTGTATTCACAAGGAAGTTGGACTGATTTTTCGCTCAACTATTGGTCAACCCAGGTAGGTGGTTTAAAATTTCTATCAAATATTGGTGAAGCTTCAAAATTGATTAAAAAAATCAGCTTAAGCTTGTGAATACCGATTTGCACCAAAGATTAGCTGTGCCATTGTTTGCAAGCTTTAATTGGATTTTAGCTCAGCTTGATCCATTTTGGCCCCAGCTAACTTACACATATTACCTGTACAAAACAATACAATACTTCAAATAGTAAGTAGCTACTACATTCATAATCATCTCATAACACTGCTTTGCAGGATTGACTTTCACAATCTTGTATCTGAAAGATTCTTGAATACATATTACGTTAAAAGCAATACAGCTGACATAGAATGAGGCTCAAAGTTTTTGTGCACTTGATACTTTTAGTTGAAACCATGTGATCCATGTACACACTTTCTGTACAGAATGTCATGATACCTGTGTAAATACATTCACTTTTAAGTTTAATTCATGGCACGGAATCCAAAATGTTATATTTGAAAAAATGGGACCCAGTGTTAAATGGAGCAAAATCCTTGCAATATTTAAAGTTCTTGCTTCATAAAACTTTCTGTCTGTATGTAAAATGTACAGCAATTAATGAAAATCAAATCATGTTAACAAATCTGTAGCAAAAGGTAATTTGGTCATCAAAGGCTTTACATGTATTTTTATTGCTATTGTTATTACCATTATTACCACTACTATCATTATTATTATTATTCTAATTATGATAGAAGGATTTATATTGATGTATATCCTCCATGGCACTTTTTGATAAAGCACAGGTTAATTACTCATACTCACAACTTGCTTCAGATTTATATGATCCATCTCTCCAGAACACACATCTAACAGAGTTGGCTCCTCCATATGTCTTCGCTTAACAAATTTGTCAAGAAACTTTAAGGGTTTGTGAAGTCTTTGCATTGTTGTATTCTGATAAAAATAGAAATAAAAATAGCATCAGAGATGCCCGTACCCCACAGCCTAGGGAAATATTTTTAACACCATGAGATATAGAAGTACTGTATCAGTACAAAGTTCAGGATATTTTCAGAGCACTGTCAGTTACATAAAGGTCCAAACAATGTTTAAATTGAGAAAATACTGTCTAAGAGAAAGATAATGCATGTACTTTATCTACATCTGGCATGGCCGAATTATGGTTTAGATATTTGGAATATTACCATGCATACAGAAGTGGTAATACATTCAATGAATGCTTATGTGTGGTGTTGAATTTGTGGCTCAATTGATGAAATACCATCTGTTACTATGGGAAGTTGTAAAAGTAAAATTCTTAATGAATTCTAATATGATTTTAACAGTGCTTAATTTGCATCAAAAGACAGACCCAAAGGTGCAACAAGATTTTAAAGGTCAAGGTCACTACGACAAGGTCAAATCAAGGTCACACCATGATGTTGCACAACTACACCCCCTAACCAATGTCCCTACCAAGTATCAACTTCCTACACCTTACAGTTTCCGAGATATAGCCCGGACAAGATTTTCAAACTCAAAGTCACTACGGCAAGGTCAAATCAAGGTCAAACCATGACGTTGCACACCTACACATCCTAACCAATGTCCCTACCAAGTATCAACTTCCTACACCTTATGGTTTCCGAGATATAGCCCGGACATGATTTTGACATTCAAGGTCACTACGGCAAGGTCAAATCAAGGTCAGACCATGACGTTGCACACCTACACATCCTAACCAATGTCCCTACCAAGTATCAACTTCCTACACCTTATGGTTTCCAAGATATAGCCCGGACAAGATTTTATAGGTCAAGGTCATTACGGCAAGGTCAAAGGTCAAATCAAGGTCAGACCATGACATTGCACACCTACACCCCCTAACGAATGTCCCTACCAAGTATCAAATTCCTACACCTTACGGTTTCCGAGACATAGCCCGGACATCATTTTGACATTCAAGGTCACTACGGCAAGGTCAAAGGTCAAATCAAGGTCAGACCATGACATTGCACACCTACACATCCTAACCAATGTCCCTACCAAGTATCAACTTCCTACACCTTACGGTTTCTGAGATACAGCCCGGACAAACTTTTTCCCGCCGCCCGCCCGCCATGGGTGAAAACAATACCCCAACAGCCCTTAAGGGCTGTGGCGTAAAAATGTAATTGAATTTCTTTTACATTATAGACAAACTATTAGTCTAAACATTTTTTTTAAAATACTTATTATTAAAAAATGGCATGTCATTTTAATGGCATTTTGTCAGTATTTACAAAAACAAGTTTTATGATAACTTTAAATCATCAACTTCATGAGGATTCATATAAATATACCATAGCTTAAGAATTATTACACACCTAGCAAAATTTCTTAAAAATTATCATTTATTAAAAATATTTTGCAGCCCCCCAAAAATGGTGTATCACATGTGTTTTATTGAACTCAAGAAAGACTTAAGTTCACATATATAGTTTAAGTGACAAAAGGTTGTCTATTGCTAAGGATCTAATTACATACAGGATCTAATCTGGCAATACAAAATACAATGTATAGTCATCTTTGGCTCCTGGGTTACCTATCACATATTCTTCTGCAGAGAGTTGGTTTTGTTCATTAAAAGTATAGAAGTTACATTAACAAATTTTAAACTGGAAAAATCAGTAATGATTTATTAATACCATGGCCATGATGTAAAAGTTTATCTTGCATGTGAAGGAGTTAAATACTATTACATCAAACAGTGTGTGATTACCTCAATATTTTTGTAGAGTTTCATTTTGGCTAACTCTGCAGTGTGCACTATTAGTTTTAAGTCTTCCTTTGAAACCAGGGTTTCTCCAATCCTGTCTCCTTGCTGTTCATAATGCCTTTAATATATATGAAATATATTTGATGATGCTAAAAATATTTTTTCAGACTATTAATAAGCTGCAATTCTCCAAACAAGCATATTGTGAACCAACTCTGATGATACTGAAATTGGATTTGACTGACAATATATGCCTAGAAAAAAGAAATAAAATTTTTATTACAGGAAATTAATTGGACAATGTTACAGACATTACCACATATTAAACCCTAACTCTGAGTTATGCTGCACATTTTGGTTTAATGGTTAATATTTAAATGTAATATTGATATATTTGACTGCATGAAGAGATTCACTATTATGATTTCGTATGGCAACACAAGTATAATCACAAGTAAAAAGTAAAAGTGTAATTTAACATCACTAAAAGATTTGCGTCCAATAATTTCACACAAGTTGGTCCATTTGGACCAATAACAAAGAACATACAATGGTTTTTAGACATACTGATGGGGAGATAGCAAAGGTCAAATGTGGGGACATCACCAAAAGATTGGCAACCAATGAATTCTAATCATTTGTGCCAACATTACAAGTCTCTAGAATCAATAATAATAGAGACAAAAGTTCTAAGTTTTCACATAAAAAAGTAAATCTCTGTCATGGCAGAGGTCATGTGGCAAGTTTAAAACAAATATATCCTGATGGAAAAAGCTACTGACTTTCATCCAATGAAACAATAATTTAAAGTACAGAGCCACACACCACAAATGAATGAAATGGATCGAGTAATTTTTTTATTTATTGACATGTGGTAATCTATAAGTCAGTATCATGTAGTTATCATCACTATTGTAAAGTTACTGTTGTGAGTTTTTCAGGCACTTTTCTTAAAAATCACCCCTTCTTAGCAATGGGCTTTCATGAAATATTTTTTCCATAGAATATAGATTTCAAAAATACTATCGTAAAAATATCTGTTTTTTTTTTCTTCATTTCATCCAATAAACAAAATATTAGTTTTCATTTTGTCAACTTAAAGAAAATTAAAAACTCTCAAGAACTTCCATTGCTTGCCTTATTCTTTTACATTTATTGAATAATTTTTGTTTTTTTTTTTTGGACCAAGAAAAATATCATTCTTCAACAAGACCACTGCCGCGGTGTGTATCTCCCGCCGAGCATTAAAGGGGAGTAAATACCTTTTCCCGAGATATTCACAATTTTTCATTTTCCACTAAAATCCAAGATGACATTTTTCCCCTGGGCACAGAATACTGTTGTACTACCCTGTGGGTCAAAAATTCGCTCGAAATTGCTCTGTCTGTTACCATTTCGAAGATATTTTCAATGTTTATTTTCGGCTAAAAATCCAAGATAGCCGCCAAAAGTGGCGAAAATTGAATTTTTTCCTTTTTACATAGTATACTCATGTACTACCCTGTGGGTCAAAAATTCACTCAAAATCGCTCTATCTCTTACAGTTTTCGAGATATTAAGACTTTTTCATTTTCCGCAAAAATCAAAGTAGCTATTACTCAGTTAGCTATGGACCTACAGGTCTCAAAATTTGCCATTACACAATACATCAAAAAATAGGTGAACAACATATTTGACAAAAATCCTTTAAATTCAACAGTTTTGCTGTGATAAGCGATTTACTCAATGGAAAACCATGAAAGTAGCTATTACTCAGTTAGCTATGGACCTACAGCTCTGAAACTTTGCCATGACAGAGAACATTAAAAAGTACATGAACAACATATTTGACAAAAATCCTGTAAATTTAATAGTTTTGCTGTTATAAATGATTTACTCAATGGAGAACCATCAAAGTAGCTATTACTCAGTTAGTTATGGACTTACAGGTCTCCAAATTTGCCATTACACAATACATAAAAAAGTAGCCAAACAACATATCTGAGAAAAATCCTTTAAATTCAACAGTTTTGCTGTTATAAGTGGCAGCAATCTTGTTAACACCTGTGGCGGCCATCTTATTTTTCCGAATCAGCCGAAAAAGATTCCCAGGCAAGTTTTTCCAATGATGAATTTATCCTGCAAATTTGGAAGCTCTAGATATAACATTTTAAGAGATAGAAAGGCATTTGTAAAAACGTGATGAACGGACGGACGAACGCATGCACGGACACAGAACATTTTATAATCTCCCGTACCGGGCCTATCGGCCAGCGGGAGATAAAAATACATATCTATATCAATAAACTATGCAATAGAAAACCATGAAAAAGCAACATAAAATTTATTATGCATTTATAGAGACTAGGCAAGCTTTTTGAGACTATTGAAAACAATGAGTTTAGTCAGTGCTACAACATACCAAAACCCTCTCATCCTTCTTGTTTCACTGGAAAAGTTCTAGCAGCAAAATTGCTGCAATTTATATGAAGAATACAAGATAACCTACATAGTGATAACAGTTTGACATTTACTAACCTACACCGCTCTATTATAACTTGCAAGGCATTCTCTGCTTCCAATACTACAGCCATTCTTCCTCCCAATGCTTCATTTAACAACAAAATCTGCCGCTCTAGCTGGATTAATTGAGCTTTCAGAAAGTTCACTCTCCTTTCGTCATAGTTTTCATGGCTGGATTCCTTTGTCAGTTGAACATACATGGCTCTGAAAAAAAGCCAGCGCAGGCAAAGACTAGCTGTATTTTAACACTTCTTATTTGAGAACTGAAATTTAGATTGCGAGCATTTGTTGGGGGGGGGGGGGGGGGGTGTTTAAATAGAAGACAAAACCACACAATCGCCAGAAAAATGTGACTCCATATGACCACTAGGACAAACCCCAGAGCTATTTTTAGTGGGGTGGGATAATAAATCTCAGATCATAAACCATGCTCAAATGTCCCAAAGGATAATTGCATAATAGTAACAATCACCCCTATAGTGATCGTGTTTCAGTCATTTTGGGGACGTCCGCCTCTTTTGAACTTTTCCTTCCCTGTTAGCCAATCATATCCGTTGTTGTTTACCCTTTGGTCATCCAGCCAATCAGTGCACACTTACAAACCACTACTACTATATAAGGACTGGTTGGGTGACCCTCTGTGGTATTTGCAAGTTAGAAATTGATTTATGAAGTTTAAATTTTAATCCCCTCCCAACCTCTCTCCCATTTATATTATGGTTTATTATTTCAGTGTTATTTTAATTTTCTCGCTTATTGTCATTCATAGTGAGACTATTGTATGAGTGTTATGGTTGTGTTGGGGCATTTTGTACCCTTTTTTTATTACTACTGGGTGTAAATACATGTAACTCTAACGGGATAGAAATTAATAAAATATAGATTTCCCAATTTGCGTCACTATTTTATTTACTTCTTTGCGGCTTCAGAAATGACTGTTATACAACTCAACATGAAAACAAACTACATGTCAATGTGTAAAATATCTACTTACTTAATTTCCACAATTTCTTCTTTAAGCATTTCATTCTCTTTTTCTAAAAACTGTAAAATAAATTAACATGCAGGAAAATATACTTATCTTCAGTAATCAACATGTTCACAAAGATATGTTGAATCGACACAAATGATATTTAAGGACTTTACAGTGTTTTATAATTCAAAGGAAATATTACATAAAAAATATTCATTTTTCACTTTGACGGGACATAAAATAGTGAAAATACAGGTACGACCACATACTACTCTAACAACCCATATATTTTACTTCCCTAGAATAAATTTACATATGCTTCATGTTCAATTAACATAAATTGGTGTAATTGTGTGTGCTACATATGTCCTGATAAACTTTTCAGACATTCAAAATAAATAGATAAGTTTTGGCTGGTGAAAGAGTCTACGTAACAGAATAATATAAGTCAAAATAACTGTTACAGTGACAGTTCTATTCTAATCAAAAGCTATTTAGATTAGACAAGGTAAGTAAAGATATACAAAATATAGTAGATGGGTCAAAATGTATACATAAATGGAGCCAGCTTTGAGGTCCTAATTCGAGATTGTATTGTATTTTTGGTGGTATAAATGATATCAGTATTGGGATATTAATCCAGCTGAAACTTTTTTTTAGATATACAAAACCATACAAGGTACATTTTGTTCTTTCTTGAGTTATACCATTACTCTGTTATAATTATATGTGTACAGTTAATTATACATCATTATTTTATAGTATTTCTATAATATACTGAATATTTGGAAAAATTCTCTTCATTTCAGAGTATAATTTATGAATCAAGTTGTATGGAAAAAAATGATTTCTTGTTTAAGACTGGTTGTGTGAAAATTTCTTTTCACAATTTGAATATAAAACATATACTTCAGAGAACTTGCCTTATTTATCAGAAATGTACATGCTTTCAATTTCACAGCAACATAATTACCTTCACTTTGCGTTCAGCCTCAGCTAAACTAGCACTATTTGTTGTTTCCTCTAAACTACCAGTTCTCAGAAGAGTCTTAAAGGTTGGCCGAAGCTTCTTTGAGGCCATTTTTTTCTGAAACATCCACAAAAGCATGCTTATGATAAAATTACCTTTGCTCATCATGACAACGCTGGCAAAAACACATATTTCAGTCATTAATCCATTCACACATTGCAAATGACTACACAGCATCAGAAATGCCCATACCCCACAGCCCGGGGACATAGTTTGCAACACCATGAGATATAAAAGAAATAAAACAGTTCCAAGATCAGGAGACTCTTAGTAAACAGTATCAGCTTTGTGAATGTCCAAATAATATTTAAGTAGAGAAAATAATGTTTAAAAGAGACAACATTTATGTAAAGATAAAGTATTTAAGTGACATCTCAAGAGCAAGATGATGGCATTAATCAGTCAACTAAAAATTATAAATCTGTAAAAATTATTAACTGAAGTATAGCTGTCAATGAAAATAGCACAATTAAGGAAAATTACATTTTATTATCAGCTGCAGTAATCCATATATCTTTGCAATAAGAGAAATATGTCTCAAATATGGCAGGTCAACACACTTTGGCACAGCCAAGGTTATACGTCACACCATAACGATGCACACCTACACCCCCTAACCGCTGTCCCTACCAATTATCAATTTCCTACACCTTACAGTTGCCAAGATACAGTAAGGTCAAGATTTTATAGGTCACTATGTCAAGGTAAAAGGTCAAATCAAGGTCACATCATAGTGTTGCACACCTATACCCCCTCACCAATGTCCCTACCAAGTATCAACTTCCTACACCTTATGGTTTCCGAGATATAGCCGGGGCAAGATTTTTAAACTCAAGGTCACTACGGCAAGGTAAAGGTAAAATCAAGGTCACACCATTACATTGCACACCTATACCCCCCCCCCCCCCCCCCCTCAACCAATGTCCCTACCAAGTATCAACTTCCTACACCTTAAGGTTTCCCCGAGATATAACCCGGGCAAGATTTTTAAACTCAAGGTCACTACAGCAAGGTAAAGGTCAAATCAAGGTCACACTATGACATTGCACACCTATACCCCCCAACCAATGTCCCTACCAAGTATCAACTTCCTACACCTTATGATTTCTGAGATACAGCCCGGACAAACTTTTTCCCACTCGCCCGCCTGCCTGCCCATCCGGACACCATGCGTGAAAACAAGGTGAAAACAATATCCCGACAGCCCTTAAGGGCTGTGGGGTAAAAAACAAATGCATGTACACATGAAAGTTTGGTTTATAATTTGTATTTCTCGAAAAATAGTGAAATGGACAATATTTTTGGGAGTAACTGACATTTGACAATATTTATGTTAAAAGTATATTTATGGCTTTTTCACTTGACATCCTACTCAAATACAGTCAATTATAACTTGTTTCAAGATTTGATTAGTTTTAAAAACAATTTTTTAATAAATGCTGTACAATCATGAATATCAACTACTACAAGTGTTTTCATGCACACATTTGTATATCACATAAAAATGTGAAGATAGAACATAAACCCTTATGATATATTTGAAATTTTTGACAGAATTTCCAATCCTTGTATTTTAATGGTTTAATAATTATAATAATTATATAGTGCTTTAGTGCTATAGTGCTCTTATATAGTGCTTTTTCTATTATTAGCTAAAAGCGCTTTACACAGTATTACCCCAGCAAGGATAGCTAGCCTCGGTTACCTTACCTATTGCTGCCATGCAAGGCGCAGAAGCCAGTATCCATTATAGCTAGATACCCATATTTCCCCTGGGTGGAGAGAGACACAGACCAGGGCCTGTATTCACAAAGATTCTTATTCTTAGAATTTTTCTTAGAATTGTCGTTTTTCTTAGAAAAATTCGAAGATTAAGAATTTTCCTATTCACAAAGATTCTTATTCTTAGAATTATTCTAAGAATGGTTTTAATTCTTAGAATTTTTGTAAGAATAAGAATTTGCTATTCACAAAATTCTTATTCTTAGAATATTCTAAGAATTTTGTTTAAATCTAAGAATGGCACATAGCATGCTTAACTTAGTTGTTTTGATAATTATAGTGCAGCAAGTGATTGCAAATTGACATTCAGAACAGAGTGTTACATATTAGTTGTCAATTGTGTGTACTGTAACGAAATGCAGCCTCTTTATATTATTTAAAAAAATTCCAGTTTTCTGTTCACATTCTTAGAATTTTTCTTAGAATTACACTTAGTCTAAGAAAAATTCTAAGAATTGCATACATTTCCTTTTACTCTATTCTTAGAATTATTCTTAGCTAAGAATTGTTTTGTGAATAGGTTTTTATTCTAAGAATAAGAAAATTCTTAGCAAAGAATTTTTCTTAGACTTAAGTGTAATTCTAAGAAAAATTCTAAGAATCTTTGTGAATACGGCCCCAGGTTAACATTGATCAAACCCACAACCCTTGGATTATGAGTCCAACACCCTACCAACTGAGCCACATGAGACACACATGAGTTTAGAAGAATATTAAGTTCTGTCAACAGAATTTAGACAGAACAAGACCACTGCCGTGGTATATATCTCCCGCCGAGCATTACAGGGGAAGAAATACCTTTTCCGAGATATTCACAATTTTTCATTTTCCGTTAAAATTCAAAATGGCCGCCAAAAGTGGTGAAAACTGAAATTTTTCCCCTAGGCACAGAATACTGTTGTACTACCCTGTGGGTCAAAAATTCGCTCGAAATCGCTCTATCTCTTACCATTTCGAAGATATTTTCAATGTTTATTTTCCGCTAAAATCCAAGATGGCCGCCAAAAGTGGCGAAAATTGAAATTTTTCCCTTTTGCATAGGATACTCTTGAAGTTTTTCCCCTTTGCATATGACACTGTTGTACTACCCTGTGGGTCAAAAATTCACGCGAAATCGCTCTATCTCTTACAGTTTTCGAGATATTCACACTTGCTCATTTTCCGCTAAAATCCAAGATGGCCACCAAAAGTGGTGAAAATTGAAATTTTCCCCCTTTGCATAGGATACCCTTGTACTACCCTGTGGGTCAAAAATTCACTCGAAATTGCTCTATCTCTTACAGTTTTCGAGATATTCACACTTTTTCATTTTCCACTAAAATCCAAGATGGCCGCCAAAAGTGGCGAAAATTGAAATTTTTCCCTTTTGCATAGGACCCTCTTGTACTACCTTGTGGGTCAAAAATTCGCTCAAAATCGCTCTATCTCTTACGGTTTTCGAGATATTCACACTTTTTCATTTTCCGCTAAAATCCAAGATGGCCGCCAAAAGTGGTGAAAATTGAAATTTTTCCCTTTTGCATAGGACACTCTTGAAGTTTTTCCCCTTTGCATATGACACTGTTGTACTACCCTGTGGGTCAAAAATTCACGCGAAATCGCTCTATCTCTTACAGTTTTCGAGATATTCACACTTGCTCATTTTCCGCTAAAATCCAAGATGGCCACCAAAAGTGGTGAAAATTGAAATTTTCCCCCTTTGCATAGGATACCCTTGTACTACCCTGCGGGCCAAAAATTCACTCGAAATTGCTCTATCTCTTACAGTTTTCGAGATATTCACACTTTTTCATTTTCCACTAAAATCCAAGATGGCCGCCAAAAGTGGCGAAAATTGAAATTTTTCCCTTTTGCATAGGGCACTCCTGTACTACCCTGTGGGTCAAAAATTCGCTTGAAATCGCTCTATCTCATACGGTTTTCGAGATATTCACACTTTTTCATTTTCCGCAAAAATCCAAGATGGCCGCCAAAAGTGGCGAAAATTGGAATTTTTCCCCTTTGCATAGGACACTCTTGTACTACCCTGTGGGTCAAAAGTTCACTCGAAATTGCTCTATCTCGTACGGTTTTCGAGATCTTCACACTTTTTCATTTTCCGCTAAAATCCAAGATGGCCGCCAAAAGTGGCGAAAATTGAAATTTTTCCTCTTTGCATAGGATACTCTTGTACTACCCTGCGGGTCAAAAATTCACTCAAAATTGCTCTATCTCTTACGGTTTGCGAGATATTTGTGATTTTTCACATTTTCACTAAAAGTAGCAATAAAGTAGCCATTACTCACTTGTACATTGAGCAACAGTTGTGAAACTTAAATATGTTACACTTCACAAACTAGAGGAGAGTGCCCGTGAACGGGCACTGTGTCAGCTGACTGAGTGTTTTTGATTTGTAAAGGTGATTAGAGGACAGAATAATTATCAGGAAAAGGGCTGTACAGAAATACAGTAAATGGTAACTGAACAGCAAGTTCGAAAGAAATTCCGAAGCTGACAGAAGAAAAGGATAAAAAAGTTGTGCCCTGTAAATGGTATTATGAAGGAAAATAACAAGGTAATTGTTTAAGTGTAAAAAATAGGTTAAAACATATTTAAAGAAATACTACAAATGCAATATCCTCGTTCGACCTTGAAGAAGGGGTCTAAGGTCAAATCTAACCACACAAATACATTCCCAGCCCATGATTTCCTATGGTTTACCATTCCAAACCTCTAGGACCAATTATAAATGAGTTATAAGCACTTTTAAGCTTGGCTGTCCTCATTTGACCTTGAAGGAGGGGTCCAAAGGTCAAATCTGACCATACCAAAAGATTCCAAGCCAATGATTTCCTATGGGATGGTTTACCATCCCAAATCTCTGTCACCAATAATAAGCGAGTTGTAGGCACTTTCAATTTTCGCTATCCTCATTTGACCTTGAAGGAGGGTTCCAAGGTCAAATCGGACCATATCAACAGATTCACAGCCCATGATTTCCTCTCTGTTTACCATCCCAAACCTCTGGGACCAATAATAAGCGAGTTATAAGCACTTTTAAGTTTGGCTATCCTTGTTTGACCTTGAAGGAGGGGTCATTGAAGGTCAAGTCTGACCACACCAAAAGATTCCCACCCCATAATTTCCTACAGGTTGGTTTATCATCCCAAACCTCTAGGATCAATAATAAGGGAGATATAAGCACTTTTCATGACTGACAAAAAACACCTGTGGCGGCCATCTTGTTTCTCAAAATGAGGCCAAAAATATTCCCAGACAACATTTTATGGTTATTAATATATAGTTAAGAAAGCTAGCTATAATATTTTTTTTCATCAGAGCAGTAATGGTGAAATCTCTCTCTACACACTGCGGCTATCCAGTGGATACAATGATTTACTCAACAGTGAGAACCTGAAAGTAGCTATTGCTCAGCTATGCCATGACATAGAGGTCTGTAATTTCACTATGTTATAGCTGACCAAAAATTCTGTGAATAACATATTTAACAAATTACTCTAAATGTAATAGTTTTCAAGTTACAACTGATTTACTCAACAGTGAGAACCTCAAAGGAACTATTACTCAGCTATGCAATGAGCTACATGTCTGAAATTTTACTATGTTATAGCTAACCCAAAAGTAGGTGAACAACATATTTAAGCAAACTACTGTAAATGCAATAGTTTTCAAGCTACAACTGATTTACTCAATAGTGAGAACCTGAAAATAGCTATTGCTCCGCTATGCCATGAGCTATAGGTCTGTAATTTCACTATGTTATAGCTGACCCAAAAGTAGGTGAACAATATATTTTAACACAATACTCCAAATGCAATATTTTTCAAGTTATAGCTGATTTACTCAACAGTCAGTACCTGAGAATAGCTATTGCTCAGTTGTGCCATGAGCTATAGGTCTATAATTTCACTATGTTATAGCTGACCCAAAAGTAGCTGAATAACATATTTGCACAAATTTCTGTAAATGCAATAGTTTTCCAATTATAACTGATTTACTCAACAGTGAGAACTTCAAAGTAGCTATTACTCAGCTATGAAATGAGCCACAGGTCTGAAACTTCACTATGTTATAGCTGACCCCAAAATAGGTGAATAACATATTGAAACAAAATACTCTAAATGCAATAGTTTTCAAGTTATAAGTGATTTACTCAACAGTGATAACCTAAAAGTAGCTATTACTCAGCTATGCCATGAGCTACAGGTCTGAAATTTTACTATGTTATAGCTGGCCCAAAAGTAGCTGAATAACATATTTATACGAAATTCTCTAAATGCAATAGTTTTTAAGTTACAAGTGATTTTACTTATGATGGAAGTTACTGAAAAGCCCAAAAGTAGCTATTACTCACTTAGCTATTGAGACAGACACCCAACTTACTCACCATATTGTAGCTATGAAAAAAGTAGCTGAATAACATATTTTAACAAAATGCTCTAAATGCAACACTTTTCAAGTTATAAGTGATTTACTCAACAGTGATAACGTAAAAGTAGCTATTACTCAGCTATGCCATGAGCTACAGGTCTGAAATTTTACTATGTTATAGCTGACCCAAAAGTAGCTGAATAACATATTTATACGAAATTCTCTAAATGCAATAGTTTTCAAGTTATAAGCGATTTACTCAACAGTGATAACCTAAAAGTAGCTATTACTCAGCTATGCCACGAGCTACAGGTCTGAAATTTCACTATGTTATAGCTAGCCCAAAAGTAGCTGAATAACATATTTATACGAAATTCTCTAAATGCACTGACAAATGCACTGACAAGTCAGCTGACATAGAAGTCAGCTGATATAAAAAGTAGATGAACAACATATTTGAGAGAAATTGTGTAGCTGCAATACTTTTGAAGATATAAGCCATTTACTCATTATGGTTAACATCAAAAATTGACAAAGTAGCTATTACTCACTTAGCTATGGAGATACACTTCCAAACTACTGACCATGTTGTAGCTGTGGAGAAAGTAGCTGAACAACATATTGGAACTAAGACATCAAAAAGTAGGTGAAGAACATACTTGACAAGAATCCTCTAAATTCAAAAGTTTTGCCGTTAAATGTGACTTACTGAAAGGAAAACAATCAAAGTAGCTATTACTCAGTTAGCTATGGACTTACAGCTGTGAAACTTTGCCACGATACAGAACATTAAAAAGTATGTGAACAACATATTTGACAAACATCCTCTAAATGTAATAGTTTTGCAGTTATAAGTGATTTACTCAATGGAGAACCATCAAAGTAGCTATTACTCGGTTAGTTATGGACTTACAGCTCTCAAAATTTGCCATTACACAGTACATAAAAAAGTAGCTAAACAACATATTTGAGAAAAATCCTTTAAATTCAACAGTTTTGCTGTTATAAGTGATTTCCTCAATGGAGAACCATTAAAGTAGCTATTACTTGGTTAGCTATGGACCTACAGCTCTCAAAATTTGCCATTACACAGTACATCAAAAAGTAGGTGAACAACACATTTGACAAAAATCCTCTAAATTCAAAAGTTTTGCTGTTAAAAATGATTTACTCAAAGGAAAACAATTAAAGTAGCTATTACTCAGTTAGCTATGGACTTACAGCTCTCAAAATTTGCCACGACACAGAACATTAAAAAGTAGGTGAACAACATATTTGACAAAAATCCTCTAAATTTAATAGTTTTGCAGTTATAAGTGATTTACTCAATGGAGAACCATCAAAGTAGCTATTACTCAGTTAGCTATGGACCTACAGCTCTCAAAATTTGCCATTACACAGTACATCAAAAAGTAGGTGAACAACATATTTGAGAAAAATCCTTTAAATTCAACAGTTTTGCTGTTCTAAGTGATTTACTCAATGGAAAACCCTCAAAGTAGCTATTACTCAGATAGCTATGGAGATACAGCTGTGAAAATTTCCCATGACACAGTACATCAAAAAGTAAGTGAACAACATATTTGACAATAATTCTTTAAATTCAATAGTTTTGGAGTTACAAGTGATTTACTCAATGTTGAAATTCAAAGTAGCCATTACTCAGTTAGCTATGGATATACAGCTCTGAAACTTTTCCACGACACAGAACATTAAAAAGTAACTGATTAACATATTTGACAATAATTCCCTAAATTCAACAGTTTTGGAGGTATAAGTGATTTACTGAATGTTGAAATTAAGAAATTTCAAAGTAGCTATTACTCAGTTAGCTATGGACTTACAGCTCTGAAAATTCACTACGACACAGTACATAAACAAGAGGGTCAGAGGTGCCCCAAAAGGCGGGTTGCGCACGCAGGAAACAAGGTTAGCAACTGCTCTCATTAAATTTAGGAACAAGGAAAGAAATGTTAGGTTACCCACTTAAGGTAAATGTGTTCGACGTGCTAAGAAATGTAATACTTCTAATCTAAGTTACATTATTGTATCTATACTATAATAAATATAGAACTAAAACTAAGTAAATGAAGACCATTAATTTACCACTTATTTTCACCAGAAATTGAAATATCCACAGATGATCTAGTTGTAAGGTTTCTGTTTGTAAGAACTAAGAACGAAACTCACCAGGTCCAACTGGTGGCTTCTATTCTTTTGTGTACTAATCTTTTTGTTGCAGTCTCTCACAAGAAGGCGTCTTTTCACCCTGGCATATACAGATCATGTCACTCTTTTGATGCGCTGATGTTGTTCCTTTAAAAATCTTGTTGTCACAGTTATGTTTTTTTACACTGTACATTGATTCTTGGATGTGTTTACTGTGCTCCAGGATTATGTTCCATCACAGTCTTAGATGAATTTTGCTTTTTGACATTTGCTTCTTTTTTGGTTTTTCGTTCACTGCTCCTATTACATCTGCGATGGTTTTATGATTATAATTAGAAACATTATAGGCTCATGTTTAAGAGTATATTTTTAGAAAGTGAGCAGTAGATCTCTTGAATCAAATGGCAATCCATACTCCTTCATGATCACTCCAGTATGTTTCCAAAACCGAACAGGAAATATTAGATATATTGGAGTAAATGTGATCTAAAGAAGAGTGGTAATCAGTTGTTTCTTCAAGTAATTTTGTTTCTATGTGGAAATGAGTTTTCATTGAATTTTGTAGCATTGTTAAATCAGATGAAGGTTTTAATTGGTTTATGTTAAAGTCTCCCACTGCTATAGTATCCATTTGGTTTTTCTTTGGTATATCCTTCAACATTGATGTAAATATGGTTTGCTTCTGAGCCGGATGTTTGTATACAGCAAGCATATTGATACTTCGATTGCCTGTATATACTTCAAAATTTATGAGAACTGACTTATCTTTTTCCCTATGAAAATATGAATCAAGGATCAGTTCAGGCTCGATATAGATCATCATACCCCCATGTGGCCTTGTGGTTGGATTTGGTGAGGATGCATTGTACTGTTTGGCCAATATAAATCCTGGTATGTCATAGGCAGATGAAAGATCTGAATTGATGGCCCACGTCTCTGCTATTATCAACAAATTTGTATGTTTGATGTTTTGAGCACTTCTAACATCTGCTATATGCTTGTGAAGCGAGCGTGTATTAATGAACACTATTTTAAAGTGCTGGTGCAAAGTCTGATGCTATAGTGGCATGGGCTTAATCTGAAGTGCTCTTGAATTTCGTAGGCGTAGCATGTCTACTTTGACAGCACTGTCAACTTTGATCTTTTGCGAATTAAAGTCTAGCAGGTAAAGACCTTGGAGGTGTGTAAGCCGGCTAAGTGCCACATACATCATATGTGGAGTTACATAACCTTGGAATGATGCAACTGCTGTTTCTAACGATGACCCTTGTGACTTATGAATAGTTGTTGCTGAGCAATGTTTGAGAGGAAACTGTCGCCTCACCACTAAGATATTCTTGTATTTTCCAAATTGAAATCTTCTTTCAATGTGTTGTATAGGAGTCCACCTACGGTCTGTTTGTGAATTGTACAAGTTCTTGTTTGTATTTTGACATTTCTCTCCAATATCAATATCATCATATAGTACCCATAAAATTGTAGGTGGAACAGTCTCATGACTAAAATCCATAATGGCACAGGTGGCACCATTGGTCAAGCCATCAGAGGTATCAACATTTTGAATGAGCATAAATTTGGCAGAAATTTTTATATGCAGCGTTGTTTCTAGGTTTTGAGTTTTTTGTGGTTTCATTTGTTGAGCCAACTGTAACATCGTTTCTTTGAGCGATGGAGTGACATCACCAATAATGAAGTCTTTTGCAACACACAAGCATCCTCGAGTTGTAAGTGTTTGCATAATTTGTTCATTGTGTTTTTCTACAAGTGAATTTGAAGTAAAAAGATGAATAGCATCATTTGGATAGGTTGTAGTCACTGAGGACTGTATAACTCGAGAACTCAGCAGGCTCACATCATCTGACGTATGGTTAGCCTCTCTAATTCTGTTCAATGTGCTGGCAAATGTAGCATCATCTTTTTGTCTCATCACTATTGTAAGTTCATAGAGTTCAAACAAATCTTGCCACAAATTTGCTGTTAAAGACTGATAAGGTGATGATGTATTTTGGAAAACCCATTTGTCCATCACAGGACGTAATTGGAACATGTCACCTACACAAAGTACACTTACACCACCAAATGGTAGGTTACACTGAAAGATTTCTTGTAATCGGGCATTAATGAATTGGAACATATCTGCACCTACCATAGATATTTCATCTATTACGATGATTTTCAGTTTACTAAAATTGGACCTCAGTGTATTTCTTCTGCTATCATCCAAATGTATATATTTCTTAAGGCTTTGGCTGGCAGGTATGGCAAGAAAAGAATGTAGAGTAGCTCCACGGATATTGTAGGCAGCTTTTCCAGTAGGTGCTGCAAGAACTAGCTTAATGTCATCTGGATCTTGCCCTGGTAAGCTATTATAATATCGAAGGAGAGCTTGAAAAATTCCTTTTACAAGATGAGTTTTTCCAACTCCTGCACCTCCAGAAAGGAATAGATGGAAAGGTGTTTTCTGAGTTTTGACACAATGTAAGACATGGTATAGAAATTCCCGTTGTTGAATATTAAAACCCTGGAGTAAGTGGTAAAAATCATCATCTGCCATTTTGTTGGGGATCAAAGATTCAGTCACAGAAAGGGAAGGGCAATCAATTTCTTGTCCAAAGTCAAAGTGAGAATGCTGTGGTAGAGATGGCTGTAAACTACTGAAAGCACTGGTAGCATTGTCTGTATTATTCGAATGTGCATCTTCATCTGATTGTTGTGCATTCGGAGCAACAGTATCCATAGCATGAAACTTACCATATGTACAGGATAAATGTGGACAGACAGACAGAAGGACAGACAAATGGACGAAAAACAGACAAACGAACAGACGCAATTTCACCAATTTCGAAAGGAACCTAGCTATGATGGAGATCTATCTCCCTATCAAGTTTGAATCCGATTGGTCAAACCATTTTCGAGTTAGAGTCCGGAAATGAAAACGCAGACAAACAGATGGATGGACAAACGGACGAAAAACAGACAAAAGAACAGACGGAATTTCACCAACATCGAAAGGAACCTACCTATGATGGAGATCTATCTCCCTATCGAGTTTGAATTCGATTGGTCAAACCGTTTTCAAGTTAGAGTCCGGAAACGAAAATGTGGACAAACAGACGGATGGACAGACATACGGACGAAAAACGGACAAACGAACGGACAGAATTTCACCAATATCGAAAGCAACCTAGCTATCATGTTGATCTATGTTCCTGTCAAGTTTGAATTTGATTGGTCAAACCGTTTTCAAGTTAGAGTCCGGAAATGGAAAATGTGGACGGAGCGGCGGACGTCGGACACATCAATCTAATAGGCGGGTTGGTTACACGCAACCCGCCTAAAAACGAACAAATGGACAGAAAAACAAGACAAATGAACGGACGGATTTACACCAATTCCGAAAGGAACCTAGCTATGATGGTGATGTATGTCCCTGTGAAGTTTGAATTAGATTGGAGTAACCGTTTTCGAGGTAGAGTCCGGAAACAAAAATGTGGACGGACAGATGGATGGACAGAAAAACGGACAAAAACGAAGAAACGGACGGAAAAACGGACAAACAAACAGACGGAATTTCACCAATTTCGAAAGGAACCTAGCTATGATGGTGATCTATCTCCCTGTGAAGTTTGAATTTGATTGGGCAAACCGTTTTAAAGTTAGAGTCTCCCCCTGTGGGTCCGGGGAAGTAGAATAGGCCCAACGTGTCCTCCTGCGTGTCGTAAGAGGCGACTAATTGGAGGAGACACAAATCTTGACTGGATTTTACACAATAAATTTTTATTTTGTTTTTTGATCATTTGTATATTTTACACTTTTTAAGTCTAGTCTTGGTGACTATTATACTGTGATAGTTTTATACTTTGTCTCTTATTTTATATTTGTATTTTGTTTTCTTTGTTGTTTATTGCTGTTTTTCACTTTGCTTATTCTAGTCATTTCTTATGATGTTGTTTTCTTGGTCTTTTTGGCTACTTGTTAATTGTATTATTTGTTGTTATATGTATATATAATTTTGCTTATTATTGTAAATATTAGTTAATGTATTTATTGTGTTTTTTAATAGTGCAGTATAACACGTAAGTGTTTTTGCACTTTAATTTTAAATTACTTACTTACTTACTTAAAGTTAGAGTCCGGAAACGAAAATGTGGACAAACAGATGGATGGACAGACAAACGGACGAAAAACGGACAAACGAACACACGGAATTTCACCAATTTCGAAAGGAACCTAGCTATGATGGTGATCTATCTCCCTGTGAAGTTTGAATTTGATTGGTCAAACCGTTTTAAAGTTAAGAGTCCGGAAACGAAAATGTGGACAAACAGATGGATGGACAGACAAACGGACGAAAAACGGACAAACGAACAAACGGAATTTCACCAATTTCGAAAGGAACCTAGCTATGATGGTGATCTATCTCCCTGTGAAGTTTGAATCTGATTGGTCAAACCGTTTTAAAGTTAGAGTCCGGAAACAAAAAATGTGGACAGACAGACGGACCGACGGACAGACAGACAAACGGACGTCGGACACATCAATCTAATAGGCGGGTTGGTTACACGCAACCCACCTAAAAAGTAGGTGAACAACATATTTGACAACAAGACCACTGCCGCGGTATGTATCTCCCGCCGAGTACCGCAGGGGAAGAAATACTACATTGAAATTTTTCCCCTTTGCATAGGACACTGTTGTACCATCCTGCAGGTCGAAAATTCACTTGAAATCGCTCTATCTGTTACGCTTTTCGAGATATTGACACTTTTCCATTTTCAGCAAAAATCCAAGATGGCCGCCGAAAGTGGCGAAAAATGAAATTTTTCCCCTTTGGACAGGACACTCTTGTATCACCCTGCGGGTCAAAAATTCGCTCGAAATCGCTCGATCTCTTACGGTTTTCGAGATATTGACACTTTTTCATTTTCCGCAAAAATCTAAGATGGCCGCCAAAAGTGGCGAAAATTGAAATTTTCCCCCTTTGCACAGGAGACTCTTGTACCACCCTGCAGGTCAAAAATTTGCTCGAAATCGCTCTATCTCTTACGGTTTTCGAGATATTGACACTTTTCTATTTTCCGCGAAAATCGATATTTTTCCCCTTTGCACAAGACACTCTTGTGCTACCCTTCTGGTCAAAAATTCGCTTGAAATCGCTCTATCTCTTACGGTTTTAGAGATATTCACACTTTTCCATTTTCCGCAAAAATCCAAGATGGCTGCCAAAAGTGGTGAAAATTGAAATTTTACCCCTTTGCACAGGACATTCTTGTACTACCTTGCAGGTCAAAAATTCGCTCGAAATCGCTCTATCTCTTATGGTTTTCGAGATATTCACACTTTTTCATTTTTTTCCGCTAAAATCCAAGATGGCCGCCAAAAGTGGCGAAAATTGAAATCTTTCCCCTTTGCATAGGACACTTTTGTACTACCCCGAAGGTCTAAATGCAATAGTTTTCAAGTTACAAGTGATTTCACTCATGATGGAAGTTAGTGAAAAATCCAAAAGTAGCTATTACTCACTTATCTATTGAGATAGACACCCAAGTTACTCACCATGTTGTTGCTGTGGGAAAAAGTAGGTGAATAACATATTTTAACAAAATGCTCTAAATACAATACTTTTCAAGTTATAATCGATTTAGTGCATGATTTCATTAATTTTAATGCATTAAATATTATTTTAATAATTCATAAAAAAACTTTAGCATGTGAAATATCTCCAAAATGTAGGTGAATGAGTTATTTGAGAAATACTGGCTATCTGCAATACTTTTAGTGATAATAGGCAATTACTCATTTTGAGTAGGTGAGTAATTATATATGGATCTGAAAATTAACTAATTGAAAGTTCTCCCAAAATATAGGTGAAGTGAGTTATTTGAAAAATACTGGCTATCCGCAATACTTTTAGAGATAATTTGCATTTACTCATTTTGAGTAGGTGAGTAATTACCTACAGGTTTGGAACTTCACCATGTGAAAGCTCTTCCAAAAGTAGATGAATGAGTTATTTGATAAAAATTGGGTACCCACAATACTTTTAGAGATAACTAGCATTTACTCATTTTGAGTAGGTGAGTAATTACCTACGGGTCTAAAACTTCACCAAATGAAAGCTCTTTCAAAAGTAGATGAATGAGTTATTTGAGAAAAATTGGCTATCTGCAATACTTTTACAGATAATTCTCATTTACTCATTTTGAGTAGGTGAGTAATTACCTATGGGTCTGAAACTTCACCATGTGACAGCTCTTCCAAAAGTAGATGAATGAGTTATTTGAGAAAAATTGACTATCTGCAATACTTTCAGAGATAATTCGCATTTACTCATTTTGAGTAGGTGAGTAATTAGCTACAGGTCTGAAACTTCACCAAGTGAAAGCTCTCCTAAAAGTACATGAATGAATTATTTGAGAAAAATTGGCTATCTGCAATACTTTTAGAGATAATTCGCAGTTACTCATTTTGAGTAGGTGAGTAATTAGCTACAGGTGTGAAACTTCACCATGTGAAAGCTCTCCCAAAAGTAGGTGAATGAGTTATTTGAGAAAAATTGGCTAACTGCAATACTTTTAGAGATAATTCGCATTTACTCATTTTGAGGAGGTGAGTAAGTAGGCCAAAGTTCACCAAACCATTTTAGTAGGTGAGTTATTACCTATGGGTCTGAAACTTTGCCATGTGAAAGCTCTTCCAAAAGTAGATGAATGAGTTATTTGAGAAAAATTGGCTATCTGCAATACTTTTAGAGAGAATTCGCATTTACTCATTTTGAGTAGGCGAGTAAGTAGCTATGGGTCTGAAACTTCACAATGTGAAAGCTCTTCCAAAAGTAGATGAATTAGTTATTTGAGAAAAATTGGCTATCTGCAATACTTTTAGAGATAATTAGTATTTACTCATTTTGAGCGGGTGAGAAATTAGCTACAGGTCTGAAACTTCACCAAGTGAAAGCTCTCCCAAAAGTAGATGAATGAGTTATTTGAGAAAAATGGGCTATCTGCAATACTTTTAGAGATAATTCGCATTTACTCATTTTGAGTAGGTGAGTAATTAGCTACGGGTCTGAAACTTCACCAAGTGAAAGCTCTCCCAAAAGTAGGTGAATGAGTTATTTGAGAAAAATTGGCTATCTGCAATACTTTTAGAGAGAATTCGCATTTACTCATTTTGAGTAGGTGAGTAATTAGCTATGGGTCTGAAACTTCACCATGTGAAAGCTCTTCCAAAAGTAGATGAATGAGTTATTTAAAAAAAATTGGCTATCTGCAATACTTTTAGAGATAATTCGCATTTACTCATTTTGAGTAGGCGAGTAATTAGCTATGGGTCTGAAACTTCACCATGTGAAAGCTCTTCCAAAAGTAGATGAATGAGTTATTTTAGAAAAATTGGCTATCTGCAATACTTTTAGAGATAATTAGTATTTACTCATTTTGAGCGGGTGAGAAATTAGCTACAGGTCTGAAACTTCACCAAGTGAAAGCTCTCCCAAAAGTAGATGAATGAGTTATTTGAGAAAAATTGGCTATCTCCTATACTTTTAGAGATAATTCGCATTTACTCATTTTGAGTAAGTGAGAAATTAGCTATGGGTCTGAAACTTCACCATGTGAAAGCTCTTCCAAAAGTAGATGAATGAGTTATTTGAGAAAAATTGGCTATCTGCAATACTTTTAGAGATAATTTGCATTTACTCATTTTGAGTAGGTGAGTAATTAGCTACGGGCGTGAAACTTCACTAAGTGAAAGCTCTCCCAAAAGTAGATGAATGACTTATTTGAGAAAAATTGTGTATCTGCAATTCTTTTAGAGATAATTCGCATTTACTCATTTTGAGTAGGTGAGTAATTAGCTATGGGTCTGAAACTTCACCATGTGAAAGCTCTTCCAAAAGTAGATGAACGAGTTATTTGAGAAAAATTGGCTATCTGCAATACTTTTAGAGATAATTCGCATTTACTCATTTTGAGTAGGCGAGTAATTAGCTATGGGTCTGAAACTTCACCATGTGAAAGCTCTTCCAAAAGTAAATGAATGAGTTATTTGAGAAAAATTGGCTATCTGCAATACTTTTAGAGATATTTAGCATTTACTCATTTTGAGTAGGTGAGAAATTAGCTACAGGTCTGACACTTCACCAAGTGAAAGCTCTCCCAAAAGTAGATGAATGAGTTATTTGAGAAAAATTGGCTATCTGCAATACTTTTAGAGATAATTAGCATTTACTCATTTTGAGTAGGTGAGTAATTAGCTACGGGTCTGAAACTTCACCAAGTGAAAGCTCTTCCAAAAGTAGGTGAATGAGTTATTTGAGAAAAATTGGCTATCTGCAATACTTTTAGAGAGAATTGGCATTTACTCATTTTGAGTAGGTGAGTAATTAGCTATGGGTCTGAAACTTCACCATGTGAAAGCTCTTCCAAAAGTAGATGAATGAGTTATTTGAGAAAAATTGGCTATCTGCAATACTTTTAGAGATAATTAGCATTTACTCATTTTGAGTAGGTGAGTAATTAGCTACGGGTCTGAAACTTCACCAAGTGAAAGCTCTCCCAAAAGTAGGTGAATGAGTTATTTGAGAAAAATTGGCTATCCGCAATACTTTTAGAGAGAATTCGCATTCACTCATTTTGAGTAGGTGAGTAATTAGCTATGGGTCTGAAACTTCACCATGTGAAAGCTCTTCCAAAAGTAGATGAATGAGTTATTTGAGAAAAATTGGCTATCTGCAATACTTTTCGAGATATTTAGCATTTACTCATTTTGAGTAGGTGAGAAATTAGCTACAGGTCTGACACTTCACCAAGTGAAAGCTCTCGCAAAAGTAGGTCAATGAGTTATTTGAGAAAAATTGGCTATCTTCTATACTTTTAGAGATAATTCGCATTTACTCATTCTGAGTAGGTGAGAAATTAGCTAGGGGTCTGAAACCTCACTAAGTGAAAGCTCTTCCTAAAGTATATGAATGAGTTATTTGAGAAAAATTGGCTATCTGCAATACTTTTAGACATAATTAGCATTTACTCATTTCGAGTAGGTGAGTAACTAGCTACGCGTCTGAAACTTAACCAAGTGAAAGCTCTCCCAAAAGTAGGTGAATGAGTTATTTGCGAAAAATTGGCTAACTGCAATACTTTTAGAGATAATTCGCATTTACTCATTTTGAGGAGGTGAGTAAGTAGGCCAAAGTTCACCAAACCATTTTCCCCTTAGCATAGGATACTCTAGTACTACCCTGTGGTTCAAAAATTTCCTCGAAATTTCTCTATCTCTTACAGTTTGAGAGATATTTGTGATTTTTCACATTTTCACTAAAAGTAGCAATAAAGTAGCCATTACTCACTTGTACATTGAGCAACAGTTGTGAAACTGAAATATGTTACAGTTCACAAAAAAGTACATGAACAACATATTTGAGAGAAATTGTGTAGCTGCAATACTTTTGAAGATATAAGCCATTTACTCATTACGGTTATCATTAAAAATTGAAAAAGTAGCTATTACTCACTTAGCTATGGAGATACACTTCCAAATTACTGACCATGTTGTAGCTGTGGAGAAAGTAGCTGAACATCATATTGGAACAAAATTGTGTAGCTGCAATACTTTTGAAGATATAAGCCATTTACTCATTGACAGTTAAAAGTCTTATAATTATATTAGGTAAAAGCGCTATTACTCACTCAAAAGTAGGCCAAAGTTCACCAAACCTTTCCCCCCTTAGCAATAGGATACTCTAGTACTACCCCGTGGGTCAAAAATTGGCTCGAAATTGCTCTATATGTTACGGTTTGAGAGATATTTCTGATTTTTCACATTTTCACTAAAAGTAGCAATAAAGTAGCCATTACTCACTTGTACATCGAGCAACAGTTGTGAAACTTAAATATGTTACAGTTCACAAAAAAGTACATGAACAACATATTTGAGAGAAATTGTGTAGCTGCAATACTTTTGAAGATATAAGCAATTTACTCATTATGGTTATCATTAAAAATTGAAAAAGTAGCTATTACTCACTTAGCTATGGAGATACACTTCCAAATTACTGACCATGTTGTAGCTGTGGAGAAAGTAGCTGAACATCATATTGGAACAAAACTGTGTAGCTGCAATACTTTTGAAGATATAAGCCATTTACTCATTGACAGTTATAAGTCATATAATTATATTAGGTAAAAGCGCTATTACTCACTCAAAAGTAGGCCAAAGTTCACCAAACTTTTTCCCCCTTAGCAATAGGATACTCTGGTACTACCCTGTGGGTCAAAAATTTGCTCGAAATTGCTCTATATCTTACAGTTTGAGAGATATTTATGATTTTTCACATTTTCACTAAAAGTAGCAATAAAGTAGCCATTACTCACTTGTACATTGAGCAACAGTTGTGAAACTTAAATATGTTATAGTTCACAAAAAAGTACATGAACAACATATTTGAGAGAAATTGTGTAGCTGCAATACTTTTGAAGATATAAGCAATTTACTCATTATGGTTATCATTAAAAATTGAAAAAGTAGCTATTACTCACTTAGCTATAGAGATACACTTCCAAACCACTGGCCATGTTGTAGCAGTGGAGAAAGTAGCTGAACAACATATTGGAACAAAATGGTGTAGCTGCAATACTTTTGAAGATATAAGCCATTTACTCATTATGGTTATCATTAAAAACTGAAAAAGTAGCTATTACTCACTTAGCTACGGAGATACACTTCCAAACTACTTACCATGTTGTAGCAGAGGAGAAAGTAGCCGAACAACATATTGGAACAAAATTGTGTAGCTGCAATACTTTTGAAGATATAAGCCATTTACTCATTATGGTTATCATTAAAAATTGAAAAAGTAGCTATTACTGACTTAGCTATGGAGATACACTTGCAAACTACCGACCATGTTGTAGCTGTGGAGAAAGTAGGTGAACAACTTATTGGAACAAAATTGTGTAGCTGCAATACTTATGAAGATATAAGCCATTTACTCATTATGGTTATAATTAAAAATTGACAAAGTAGCTATTACTCACTTAGCTATGGAGATACACTTCCAAACTACTGACCATGTTGTAGCTGTGGAGAAAGTAGCTGAACAACATATTAGAACAAAATACTGTAAATGCAATAGTTTCAGAGTTATAAGCCATATAATTATATTAGCTAAAATAGCTATTACTCACTCAAAAGTAGGCCAAAGTTCACCAAACCCCAAAAATATTGAAGAGCAAAAAAATTCATTAGGACTTGTGATTTACCAAAAATGTGTAACTGTAGTAGTTTCAGAGAAAACTGCGTGACACACGCACGCACGCACCCACGCACGCACGCACGCATGTACACACGCACATGGTGCAAATTATAATCTCCCTCCGGCGAGCTGGGCGGGAGATAAAAATCCTCTATATTCAATAGTTTTTGAGTTATAAGTGACTTGCTCAATGGTCAAATGTTAAACTTGGTGTAGCTTTTACTCAGCTAGCTATGGTGCGACACCTTGGAAACCCCACCATGATATAGTACATGAAGGAGTTGTTCAACAACATATTTGAGACCAATATTGTAGAGCAAGTGATGTAAATTCGCCAGTGGATGTAAATTCGCCACTTTTTTGTTTTTGTCAATTTTACAGCACAAATATGGAAAACATGTCATAATTATGTTGCATATACATAGAAAAAATACTTATCTATTGCCCTACAAGATTTCATAGTCCAACATTTTATATTTTCACAGTATTAAGTATATTTTTGAATAATACTTTTTTACAAATGACTTTAGAGAGTGTAAATTATGCAATTTTTAACAAATACCAACCAACATTTTAAACTTCTCTGGGACAAACTTTTGAAAATTTAAATCTATGTTAATAATAATTTTTGGCTAGAAAATATGTAAAATAATTATTTAGCTTAAATTTTTCACAGTATGGTAGGTATTATGCTTGAAAAACAGTTTTTTCAAACAGCGGCGAATTTAGATCCATTTTCATAAATAATAGATATTTTTGTATGAAATAATAACAGCCCTCTGAGTGAACCTATGTCCAAGTGAGATAATTTTTTTTTCCAGGTTTGGATAATGCAGGGATGGCCCATATTTATTAAAACAAAAAATTTTAAAAAAAATTTGTGATTTGATGTAGCAGAACCAAAAGTACAAAAAAACTGGCGAATTTACATCACTCACTCTAAGTAACAGTTACAAAGATAAAAGCAACTTACTCATTTTGGTCATTGTTAAAAACAGAAAATAGCTATTACTCACTTAGCTATCAAGATAGAACCCTAAAAATGGTACCATCTTGTAGGCATGGAGAAAGTAGCTGAACAACGTATTTTACAGAAATACTTTAAATGCAGTCGTTTTGGAGTTATGAGCACTTTACTGAAAGTAGCCACCATAGCTATTAGCCTGTTACTCACTTAGCTATGGACCTAGGTCTGAAAAAACAGCATCAAATGAAAAGACATAAGCAATAAGGTCATAAAACATTGAAAAGGCCAAGGAGAAACAACCAGTGTGATGTACAGCCTTTTTTAAAAACGTGACACACACACGCACGCACGAACGCACACACGCACGGAGTGCATTTTATAATCTCCCGCCTGGCGGGCCAGCACGAGATAATAAAACAAGGGATATGTAAAAAATTGGTACTACAGGCTCCGTAACATGACCAATATCTCTACAAATACATGTATATTTACCAGTATATCATTATTGAGATTGCAATTAAACCGTTCTGATAACCACTGAGAAGATGATTTGAATCTTACTTTCAAAGGCAGCTGAAACAAAGTTGGGTGTTTTACAACCAACTGACCAGCAGGGAAACTTGTTCAAATAACTAACAATCCAACAACAAGTTAAAATAACATTGTTTCTTTAGTGCAAACATGGACATGTACACTACAAGTGGGAACATTATGGTGTGATCTTGATTTGACCTTTTGCCTTACCAGAGAAACATTGACCCTTAAAACCTTGTCTTGGCTATATTTCTGAAAATGTAACATGTAGAAAGTTGATACATCCTAGGGTCATTAATTGGGGCATGTATGTCTGCAATGTATGTTATGGTGTGACTTTGCTGGCATGGCCACCAAAAATAAAATATTTAAAAATTTAAATAAAATTGTTTACTTCTGGTGTGCCGCTGCAGTCGCAATTACTGAATCTGGGTTTTGTAAGGAATTTAAATTAACCTGTGTGGTGTGGCTTGACCAGTTCCTGTCAGATTTCTAAAGTTAAGCAGCACTGGGCGTGGTTCGTACTTGGATGGAAGACCATTTGGATTCAGTTGCATGCTCTTATAAGTATGCTACAAACCTTCTGACAAAAAATCCATCAAAATCTTATAATTTTCAACAATTTACCTAATCATCAAAAATCGGTAGTACCACCTACATCTACAAACCTTGTATTATTGGAAAGCTATGGAAATGCACTTTCATATGGTTTTTATTTTGTGACAATTCACGCAGAAATGCCAAAGTTAGTAAAGATTTAAGAAACTTCTGTCACAGAGAGAGTAACCTGTATTCAATATACACTGGATGATAATTAGGCAGCACCACTAAAAATTCTTATTTTGAACATGAGGATGTCTTCCTTGTCATACAAATTTTGGTATGAAAATGGTATTCAAAGAAATCATGCTAAATTTGTCATTTTAAATCAGAATTTGAAACTGCTTTGCGTAGTTTCCCTGTGACTGATAATAAAGGATCAAAAATCTTACTTACAAATATAAGTGAATGTGGTTAATATGCATAGTAAAATTACCAGTATGGTGATCCATGGGGTTTCCGGGGTGGGAAACATTCAAAACAAATTCTGACAATCTTAGAGAACAATTTCAACCTTAAACTGTTCCAGTATATATGTTAATTGAATCGTCTAAAAGATATCTGATTAAAAAAAATTTCCATAATTTTAAATTGATAAAAAGTATAAACTAGAGGATCGCTCGCAAAAAAAAAAGATAATGTTTTTGCATAGCAAAAACAAAGCGTCCCGAAAAGGCTATAAAGGTGAGTGCTAAAGTATTAAGAAAATGCTTCGTTTCTAGCCTTATACTGTTGTGGCAACCAAAGTCAGCGCAGTCTGCTCTATCTAGCACGGTTTTCAAGATATAAGCATTTTTGTGTTTTGCAAAAAATAAAAAAATTAAAAATGTCCGCTATATTTGGTGAGACAAAAATATTTTGAAAATTGGCATGGCTACTCTGCAGAGATACCCAGCAGGTCCAAAATTTTGTTGATTTCGCTCCATATAGCACGGTTTTCGAGATATAAGCATTTTTGTGTTTTGCAAAAACTTTGAAAATTCAAAATGGCCACCATTTTTGGGGAGACAAAAATTTTTGTCAAGACCACTGCCGCGGTGTGTATCTCCCGCCGAGCATTAAAGCAGAAGAAATAGCTTTTCCGAGATATTCACAATTTTTCATTTTCGTGTGTGAAAGCTCTTCCAAAAGTAGGTGAATGAGTTATTTGAGAAAAATTGGCTATCTGCAATACTATTAAGAGATAATTCACATTTACTCATTTTGAGTAGGTGAATAATTATCTATGGGTCTGAAACTTCACCAAGTGAAAGCTCTCCCAAAAGTAGGTGAATGAGTTATTTGAGAAAAATTGGCTATCCGCAATACTTTTAGAGATAATTCGCATTTACTCATTTTGAGTAGGTGAGTAATTAGCTATGGGTCTGAAACTTCACCATGTGAAAGCTCTCCCACAAGTAGATGAATGAGTATTTGATAAAAATTGGGTATCCACAATACTTTTACAGATAATTAGCATTTACTCATTTTGAGTAGGTGAATAAATAGCTATGGGTCTGAAACTTCACAGAGTGAAAGCTCTCCCAAAAGTAGGTGAATGAGTTATTTGAGAAAAATTGGCTATCTGCAATACTTTTAGAGATAATTCGCATTTACTCATTTTGAGTAGGTGAGTAATTAGCTATGGGTCTGAAACTTCACCGAGTGAAAGCTCTCCCAAAAGTAGGTGAATGAGTTATTTGAGAAAAATTGGCTATCTGCAATACTTTTAGAGATAATTCGCATTTACTCATTTTGAGTAGGTGAGTAATTAGCTATGGGTGTGAAACTTCACCAAGTGAAAGCTCTCCCAAAAGTAGGTGAATGAGTTATTTGAGAAAAATTGGCTATCTGCAATACTTTTAGAGATAATTCGCATTTACTCATTTTGAGTAGGTGAGTAATTAGCTATGGGTGTGAAACTTCACCAAGTGAAAGCTCTCCCAAAAGTAGGTGAATGAGTTATTTGAGAAAAATTGGCTATCTGCAATACTTTTAGAGATAATTCGCATTTACTCATTTTAAGTAGGTGAGTAATTAGCTATGGGTGTGAAACTTCACCAAGTGAAAGCTCTCCCAAAAGTAGGTGAATGAGTTATTTGAGAAAAATTGGCTATCTGCAATACTTTTAGAGATAATTCGCATTTACTCATTTTGAGTAGGTGAGTAATTAGCTATGGGTGTGAAACTTCACCAAGTGAAAGCTCTCCCAAAAGTAGGTGAATGAGTTATTTGAGAAAAATTGGCTATCTGCAATACTTTTAGAGATAATTCGCATTTACTCATTTTGAGTAGGTGAGTAATTAGCTATGGGTGTGAAACTTCACCAAGTGAAAGCTCTCCCAAAAGTAGGTGAATGAGTTATTTGAGAAAAATTGGCTATCTGCAATACTTTTAGAGATAATTCGCATTTACTCATTTTGAGTAGGTGAGTAATTAGCTATGGGTCTGAAACTTCACCAAGTGAAAGCTCTCCCAAAAGTAGGTGAATGATTAATTTGAGAAAAATTGGCTATCTACAATACTTTTAGAGATAATTCGCATTTACTCATTTTGAGTAGGTGAGTAATTAGCTATGGGTCTGAAACTTCACCAAGTGAAAGCTCTCCCAAAAGTAGGTGAATGATTTATTTGAGAAAAATTGGCTATCTGCAATATTTTTAGAGATAATTCGCATTTACTCATTTTGAGTAGGTGAGTAATTAGCTATGGGTCTGAAACTTCACCATGTGAAAGCTCTCCCACAAGTAGATGAATGAGTTATTTGATAAAAATTGGGTATCCGCAATACTTTTACAGATAATTAGCATTTACTCATTTTGAGTAGGTAAATAATTAGCTATGGGTCTGAAACTTCACCATGTGAAAGCTCTCCCAAAAGTAGGTGAATGAGTTATTTGAGAAAAATTGGCTATCTGCAATACTTTTAGAGATAATTCGCATTTACTCATTTTCAGTAGGTGAGTAATTAGCTATGGGTCTGAAACTTCACAGAGTGAAAGCTCTCCCAAAAGTAGGTGAATGATTAATTTGAGAAAAATTGGCTATCTGCAATACTTTTAGAGATAATTCGCATTTACTCATTTTGAGTAGGTGAGTAATTAGCTATGGGTCTGAAACTTCACCAAGTGAAAGCTCTCCCAAAAGTAGGCGAATGATTAATTTGACAAAAATTGGCTATCTGCAATACTTTTAGAGATAATTCGCATTTACTCATTTTGAGTAGGTGAGTAATTAGCTATGGGTCTGAAACTTCACCAAGTGAAAGCTCTCCCAAAAGTAGGTGAATGAGTTATTTGAGAAAAATTGGCTATCTGCAATACTTTTAGAGATAATTCGCATTTACTCATTTTGAGTAGGTGAGTAATTAGCTATGGGTGTGAAACTTCACCAAGTGAAAGCTCTCCCAAAAGTAGGTGAATGAGTTATTTGAGAAAAATTGGCTATCTGCAATACTTTTAGAGATAATTCGCATTTACTCATTTTGAGTAGGTGAGTAATTAGCTATGGGTGTGAAACTTCACCAAGTGAAAGCTCTCCCAAAAGTAGGTGAATGAGTTATTTGAGAAAAATTGGCTATCTGCAATACTTTTAGAGATAATTCGCATTTACTCATTTTGAGTAGGTGAGTAATTAGCTATGGGTGTGAAACTTCACCAAGTGAAAGCTCTCCCAAAAGTAGGTGAATGATTAATTTGAGAAAAATTGGCTATCTACAATACTTTTAGAGATAATTCGCATTTACTCATTTTGAGTAGGTGAGTAATTAGCTATGGGTGTGAAACTTCACCAAGTGAAAGCTCTCCCAAAAGTAGGTGAATGATTTATTTGAGAAAAATTGGCTATCTGCAATATTTTTAGAGATAATTCGCATTTACTCATTTTGAGTAGGTGAGTAATTAGCTATGGGTCTGAAACTTCACCATGTGAAAGCTCTCCCACAAGTAGATGAATGAGTTATTTGATAAAAATTGGGTATCCGCAATACTTTTACAGATAATTAGCATTTACTCATTTTGAGTAGGTAAATAATTAGCTATGGGTCTGAAACTTCACCATGTGAAAGCTCTCCCAAAAGTAGGTGAATGAGTTATTTGAGAAAAATTGGCTATCTGCAATACTTTTAGAGATAATTCGCATTTACTCATTTTCAGTAGGTGAGTAATTAGCTATGGGTCTGAAACTTCACAGAGTGAAAGCTCTCCCAAAAGTAGGTGAATGAGTTATTTGAGAAAAATTGGCTATCTGCAATACTTTTAGAGATAATTCGCATTTACTCATTTTGAGTAGGTGAGTAATTAGCTATGGGTCTGAAACTTCACCAAGTGAAAGCTCTCCCAAAAGTAGGCGAATGATTAATTTGACAAAAATTGGCTATCTGCAATACTTTTAGAGATAATTCGCATTTACTCATTTTGAGTAGGTGAGTAATTAGCTATGGGTCTGAAACTTCACCAAGTGAAAGCTCTCCCAAAAGTAGGTGAATGAGTTATTTGAGAAAAATTGGCTGTCTGCAATACTTTTAGAGATAATTCGCATTTACTCATTTTGAGTAGGTGAGTAAAATGGCCGCCATTTTTGGCAAGACAAAATTTTTTTGAAAATTGGCATGGCTACTCTGCAGATATACCCTGTGGATCAAAAATTCGAAAATTCAAAATGGCCGCCATTTTTGGCGAGACAAAATTTTTTTCAAAATTGGGATAACTACTCTGCAGAGATACCCTGTGGGTCAAAAATTTCGTCGAAATCGCTCTATCTAGCACGGTTTTCGAGATATAAGCATTTTTGTGTTTTGCAATTTTTACGAAAATTTCGAAAATTCAAAATGGCCGCCATTTTTGGCGAGACAAAAATTTTTTGAAAATTGGGAAAAGTACTCTGCAGAGATACCCTGTGGGTCAAAAATTTTGTCGAAATTGCTCTATCTAGCACGGTTTTTGAGATGTAAGCATTTTTGTGTTTTGCAATTTTTGCGAAAATTTCGAAAATTCAAAATGGCCGCCATTTTGGACGAGACAAAAATTTTTTGAAAATTGGGAAAACTACTTCGCAGAGATACCCTGTGGGTCAAAAATTTCATCGAAATCGCTCTATCTAGCACGGTTTTCGAGATATAAGCATTTTTGTGTTTTGCAATTTTTACGAAAATTTCGAAAATTCAAAATGGCCGCCATTTTTGGCGAGACAAAAATTTTTTGAAAATTGGGAAAAGTACTCCGCAGAGATACCCTGTGAGTCAAAAATTTTGTCGAAATTGCTCTATCTAGCACGGTTTTTGAGATATAAGCATTTTTGTGTTTTGCAATTTTTGCGAAAATTTCGAAAATTCAAAATGGCCGCCATTTTGGACGAGAGAAATTTTTTTTGAAAATTGGGAAAACTACTCCGCAGAGATACCCTGCGGGTCAAAAATTTCGTCGAAATCGCTCTATCTAGCACGGTTTTCGAGATATAAGCATTTTTGTGTTTTCCTTATTTGGAAAATTCGTAATGATTAATTAATCATTAATTACTCGGCCATTTCTTGACCAATCAATGCCAAAATCTAATGATTTCCAGATTTTAATAGAATGAATGTATTTGCCAAGTTTCAGGTGAATTGATAAAATTGCTTTCAAGTTATCATCCGGACAAGCTTCCCCATCGAAAAAAGACATTTTTGGTCATGTGACCTCTCTGATTGGTTGAAATGTCACTGCAGCATATTCAAAAAAATTCCCCAAGGCTACTGCCTAAACCTGCCAAATTTGAAAAGAATCCGCCTAACGGTTACAGAGTTATAAGGAAAACAAAATGCGGAGCCGGCGGAGCCGGCGGAGCCGGCGGAGCCGCCGGAGCCGGCGGAGCCGGCGGAGCCTGAAGCTCTCCCATACACAAACAAGCGTCCCTTGCGGGACGCTTAAAAAATACTGCACAATATTACATGTATGTCTGAGCATTAACTTTGGCATTTTTGTGTCACATGGCATGACCTTTAAGGCTTATTAACAGGTGCTTCCTTGCTTCTAATTTTATTAAAATTTGCTAAAAAGATATACAAATAAAATCTGTCATACCGAAAAAACGTTTTTCTGGGTAATTCAATGATACACCACAACTTGTGAAAACCAGTCATATTTCAAATCTAATATAAAAAGCTGGTCTTATTTGGAATTTACAACAAAAAATTCATTTTTAAATTATTTAGTTATGTATTTAAAACATAAAATAACAATATTACAGCCATATAGGACGTTAACCCTAGGTAAAAAAGAAGCAATCACTATATCACAAAAACTCAAATGACACAAAAACCCCACAGGCAACCATTTCATACAATATATATGGTATACGGGCATCTTGTAACCAACTACTCGTACCCACAACTCGTTTTTAAGATTTTTTTTTTAATTTGCATATTTTATTTTAAAATATTGCAGGAAACCCCACAGACTTCTGTCTCCTCACGTTTTTTTTCTAATTTGCATAATTTATTTTATCACAGTTCATTGACCTCATGTTTTCTAACCTGCAGATTTTATTTCATAATATGACTATGAAACCCCCACGGAAGTATGACAATGTGAAGTATTTGATCTCTAATTGAACAGATGTTCTTACATAAAATACTCGCTCTTCAAGCAGCATTTCTATTTATTAAATGTAAAATATTGTTAGAAAGTCCCACGTAATTGGGTGATCTCATATTTCTTCATAAATATTATGAACTGCATATACAAGTATTTGATATTCAAGCAGAAATAATGTTTATTCTTATAAAATATTTGTGTACGAGTTAAGGGCTATTTCCATACACGCGGCATCAGGTATCCTGCATGCATCATGCTGGAAGCGGCTATATTCACTTCTGTACAAAATATTAAGGGTTGTTTCTATGTATGCATCAGGCGGCATGACTATGACACGGAATACGGCGTCCAGTAAGCCTTTCAATCCTTGAATTGAATTGTAGCCGTATTCTACATACAGAATCAATAAATTACATCAGAATGGCGTCACTCTATAGTACTAGGTAGGCCATATACAGTAACATGCGGGTATATAAATTAGATCAAAATATTGTTAAAAGTTTGTAAAATTGTCATTTCTTGCTTGATTTTGACAAATAATATATCATTTTAAAGCTTATAACACACAGAAGGCATCTACGATGGCAATGCATCAATATTTAATCAGAAACTACACAAAAATTTAGTGTAAATAATTAATTGCAAAAATAAAAATCTAATAATTTGTGATTTCTGTCACATTTGTGCATGGATTTTAAGGCAGTAAAACATATGGAAGTGTTGCTCAGTTCAATTATTCTTTAATAATATAGTATATTATATGACTGACATCTTGTTGGGATTTGGTTGAAAACTGCTGCACACTGGTTTTATTAATTCACTTATTTATACCATTTTGACGAGAAATTATTGCAGGTAATGGTGCTTTTTATTAGAATCAAATGGGGGCAATGATGGTCAAACAATTTTTAAAAAATAGCATCAGAGATGCCCGTACCCCACAGCCTGGGGAAATATTTTTCAACACCATGAGATACAGAAGTAGTATAACAGTACAAAGTTCAACATACTTTCAGAGCAGTGTCAGTTATATTAAGGTCCAAATAATGCTTAAGTAGAGAAAATAATATCTAAGGAAAAGAAATGTATGTAAAGATGAAGTTTTAAAACAAAACAATTCAATAATAAAATGACAGCACTAATCAGTAAACCAAAAATGGCCGAATTATGGTTTGGATGTTTTGAATATTACCCATGCATACAGAAGTGGCAATACATTCAATGAATGCTTATGTGTGGTGTTGGAGAAAAGCCTGTGGCTCACTTGATGAAATTCCATCTGTTACAATGGGAACTTGCAAAAGGAAATTCTTAATGAATTCTAATATGACTTTAACAGTGCTTAATCTGCATCAACAGACAGACCCAAAGGTGCAACAAGATTTTAAAGGTCAATACAGCTGAGATATGGCCTGGACAAGATTTTATAGGTCAAGGTCACTACAGCAAGGTCAAAGGTCAAATCAAGGTCACACTATGACATAGCACACCTACACCTCCTAACCAATGTCCCTATGAAGTATCAACTTCCTACATCTTACGGTTTCCAAGATATAGCCCGGACCAGGTTTTATAGGTCAAGTTCACTACAGCAAGGTCAAAGGTCAAATCAAGGTCACACAATGATGTTGCACACCTACTACCCCCAACCAATGTCCTCACCAAGTATCAGCTTCCTACACCTTACAGTTTCTGAAATATAGCCCGGACAAGATTTTATAGGTCAAGGTCACTATGGCAAAGGTCAAATCAAGGTCACACTATAACGTTGCACATCTACACCCCCTAACCAATGTCCCTACCAAGTATCAGCTTCCTACACCTTACAGTTGCTGAGATATAGCCCGGACAAAGTTTTATAGGTCAAGGTCACTACGGCAAGGTCAAAGGTCAAATCAAGGTCAGACCATGATGTTGCAGACCTACACCCCCTAACCAATGTCCCTACCAAGTATCAACTTCCTACACCTTACAGTTTCCGAGATATAGCCCAGACAAGATTTTATAGGTCAAGGTCACTACGGCAAGGTCAAAGGTCAAATCAAGGTCAGACCATGACGTTGCACACCTACAACCCCTAACTAATGTCCCTGCCAAGTATCAACTTCCTACACCTTATGGTTGCCGAGATATAGCCCGGACAAGATTTTCAAACTCAAGGTCACTACGGCAAGGTCAAAGGTCAAATCAAGGTCAGACCATGACGTTGCACACCTACACCCCCCAACCAATGTCCCTGCCAAGTATGAACTTCCTACACCTTACGGTTTCTGAGATACAGCCCAGATGTATGGAAATAGCCCTTTATGGGTAGGAGTTGTTGGTCACGAGATGCCGTGGTCACGAGTTGCATGTAAATCATATAGATCAATATAACGATATATATCGTCATGTCCAGTTGATTCGACGATTCTTACTAAAAGACGGAAAACTGCAGTGTTTTATCTCAAAATTTGCGAAAATATATTTTAAAGTGAGAAATAGTGTGTAATACACTTTCAGTGGTATTTTCTCCATTATTTCTTCATGGATTTTAATGGAAGCTGACAGAAACTGGATCTGTTATGACTGGATTTTCATTTGGTCTGTGCAATATATATATATTATTGATGCAAGGGTGATTTATTTTTTAAATTATGTGCAAATGATGACATGTGGGAACACTACTTCTCACTTGAAGTTAATCTTTGAAATGAAATTGCATATTTTATAAGGTCAAATTTAAAGGAATGGAAGCCACAAATATATTTTCCCATATTGAAAGTATTTTATTGCAATTTATTTCATATTTGATAAGATATATGGAAAGTGTTGTGTTCACCATAGTAAAGTAAGTTGTAAAATAAGACTCATCTTTCAATAATTTCTGTCTTTGGTTTCATGGTGAATTTTAATGCAATAAAAATCAAGCAGAAGAACTGTTTTAGGTAATGCAGTTTATAAAATGTTAAAAATATATACCGGGTATGCACTTAATTGTTGAGATCCACCGTCTTGCTCAAATTTTGTTAAAACTTCTAAAATGGTTCTTTCATCTGAGCTAAAAGCCTAAAAATATGATAGCCGTATCATGTTAAGCTAATTGACTGTTGTTCTTAATTTGAGGAAGGTAGGTTATATATTTTCCAAGATATCTGAAGAATTGTTAAGAGCACCAGAGAAATGGAATTAGTTGTAAAAATATACTCAACTTTTAATAATATTTTCTCACTTGTTTTTGTGTGGATATTAATGAAATTAAAACAAAGAGAAGCACTGTTAAAATACCTTCCCAATTATATATTAAATATGTGTTGGTAAAGAAGTTTTTTAAAATATTCACACAAGATGAGCAACTCTTGAAATCCGCCAACTTGTTTTTTTTTTCATAATTGAAATTCTAGCAAAGTGAGGGGTATTTACAAATGCATAATATTTAATATTATTTACAATCATTTATGGTCTACACTGATAATAGAAATCCTAAAATAACAGGCTTAAATGGAGTTGGGAGAGTAGATTGGAGGTCGGATAATTGAAAATTCGGATAATAGAGGGTCGGATAATAGAGGTTCCACTGTAATTGTTTCCTAGTATTTTTGTACCGAAAAAACATCTTTTTCGTATTTTAGCATACTCCATTAATTACCATAGCAACAGTAAATCTGATTGGTCGAACCCACCAGACATTTCCTTTAAAATGTAAACAAAGCCACATTGAGATTTAATCAATAAAATATCAATAAAAAATCATAGATTCATAGTTTCTTCTTGAATTAATTAAAAATAATAATTTTCTCAGTAATTGTACGATTTTTATAAGACAAATTGTACAGTGCACACAGGATAGCATATTTCCTAATTTAATTCTTAGATCCTCGAATGAACCGTACGTGAGGATATATATAATATAGGAGTATGGCATGAAAAAGCCGTCTAAACACAGAATTTTAGACGGGTTGGCGCGGTATAAGCACGAAGGCGAAGCCTGATCGAGTGCTTAGATCATGCCAACCCGTCTAAAATTTTGCGTTTAGACGGCTTTTTCATGCTATATTCCTATTCTAACATGACTGTTTAAAATAAAATACCTAAAATACTTGTAAGATTAAAAAATATATCCAAGTGAACGCAATAGGGCGCCGCCATGTCGGCTGTTCCCTCGAATGAACAGGGATGATGATTTTTTCCTCCAAATATACTGTTAATTTTTCCTGAATTAAGGTACAAGCAAACAATTCAAAAACGCACAACTTTATTCACCATCACATAGTTTATTAAATATAATTATGAAAACAAACTTTTTCCTGAATTAAGGTACAAGCAAACAATTCAAAAACGCACAACTTTATTCACCATCACATAGTTTATTAAATATAATTATGAAAACAAACTTATCAAATAATTATGCATGGGGACGTTGATAACAGCCGTAATGTTGATGCAGAATTTTAGACGGCTTAGAAATCGCTCTCGACCAATCAGAATGACGAACACATCCCTGTCATGTTAGAATATAGAAATAGACAATGACGAGCGAGGGGTTATAGGCAATTTTACAACGATTAGCGATATTAGGATCACGAAGGCGGAGCCTGAGTTATTCTAATGCGCTAATTGTTGTAAAATCGCCTATAACCCCGAGCTCGGAGTTGTCTATTTCTATTCTAACATGACATTTTAGAAGATCTTATAAAAATTGGTTTTGAAGCTATTTTATAGAAAAATATATGAACATTCTATAAAGTTTTTTTATCGAGGGTGCCGTTGAATTATTGGAAGAGCCACAAATTAAGATAACCCTTTTCTTTGTTAAAGGTCCTTAAACTTAGGTACATTCATATCAGTATATTCTATGTTCAAATGTAAGAATCCCTGAATATCGTGTTTACCATTATTTGTCTATTTAATGAAAAAATATAGGCTGTTATTTCAAGTTTTCTTTTTGCGGAGCAGCATTGTGAGTGATAAAATAGAACTCATGAGGTTATGCGGGGGTTTCACAGAGCAATTTTTTGTGTCTTAATGCCTGGCACTTTTGACATTGTGAAAGGACGTTCAACACAAAAATCAGTAACGTCTAACGTAGCGGAAAACAGATACAGTACGGGCTTCAAAAACATTGTTCGCAAACCCTCTATTCTAACATGACACGGATGTGTCCGTCATTCTGATTGGTCGAGAGCGATTCCTCAACCGTCTAAAATTCTGAATCAACATGAAGGCTGTTCCAGAAGAAAATATTTCCGGTTTTGTTATTTACATTAGTTATGGTGTAAAATGTTTGTAAAAAGGATAATTTCTTTTTAAAAGTAACAATTCTTTCAAATGTAAAAGAAAATAAACAGAAAAATTTTATTATATTTTAGGAGAAAAAAATCATCCCTGTTCAATTGATGGAACAGCCAACATGGCGGCACCCTATTGTGGTCACTTGGATCATTTTTGTTAATCTTACAACTGTTTTAGGTATTATATCCCGTATTTTATTTTAAACAGTCATGTTAGAATAGGAATATATCACTCAAAAACCTGGACGGTTTTTTCGTGATATATTTCTGTACAGTAATAGTACTACAGTACTGCCTTGCCACCAATTATGGTCAGTGTACCAATTATGGTCACCCCCAGCCGGTCAAATAAAAGTAAATGCCATGGTGAGGAAAACATGAAGTAATTGTAAACAGCTAGAGTAATCCTATTCTAAATAACAAAAGATTATTAAAATATATTTTTAAAGGCTAAAATAATGGGGTGACCATAATTGGTATGAAGAAATTCCAGTTGTTTGGGTGATAATAGGGCATTTTTGGTGCAATGTACATGTACAGAGGAAATTGATTGTGCTGAAACGAAGGCAAAACTTTGGATTAGTAAAATAAACACACACTAATTTGTTTTTATTTTTATTTATTTTTATTCTCCAGTAACATTAATCAAATAACAAAAAAGCAGAAAGAAAAACATTACATTTCTAATAACAATACAAATATACATACAAACTTTTAATATGTCACAAAATTAATCAGGTGTTATTTTCCTTCACTTTTATCTTTTTAAAGTTAATTCATATATTCAAATAAATAACACACACTAATTAATATCTGTACAGTTATTTTCATTTATTGAAGCACAGGAATTAATTTTCCTACACAGACGTGACCATAATTGGTGGCCAGGCAGTATCCTCGCACGTCCAATTATCAACCACGTAAGCAGGAAAATCAACAATAAATAATATGAAATAACATACATTTGCAAATATCCAGTTGGTTGTTGTCATATTATGTTATCCATCTATTGGTATGTATATATCCCGGTTTGATATAATATTTTGCACAGAAATGATTGTTTTTCTTAGGTATGTCACACATGTTATACAGGAAGCATCACTTCCAATTATCGATCACATGACTAAAGGTTGCATCTAAAGCTAGAAGGAGCAGATTTAAGGTTGTGAGATAAATAAAAAATACTACTGATGACAGAAAATGATAAAAGTATAAAATTTATTATATCAGCTTACACCAAATTGTAATAATTAGGAGCTGGAAGATCTTTTGTTTCGAGGGCTGATGCATCACTACTTTTTGATTTACAGTAAAGAGCATATTTCAAAAACTTGGCTGCGCCTCTAATTGAGTGACCATCATCAATCACAGCTTGCAATAATACAAAGGTCAGATAAGCTTCTTGACATGGTCAAGATTTTTCTGCAATAAGATGCAACAAAACCTTTTTTAAAATGAAGTAATGGAAATATTTGAGAAACAATTTTTAACTTTTCTGAGAGAGGACGAATAAGGACCATATCACTCCTTCAGGTTTATTACACATTATTCTGAACCGTTTAGATGTATTTATTGGTTTGGAATAAAAATAGACAGAATTCTGCAGGAGAGAATGAAATTAGTGGAAGAAACATTTATAAAATACTACAAAATTGAAGAATTATTAATTGTGAAAAACAGACATTATAGTAGTGTATTGAGAAATTATCACATACACTTTTTAACTTTTTAAAATTTCATGCCTGTTTGACCTCATCTTTTTGAAAGTTTTGTGTGATATTATTTCAGGAGGTGTTTACATTCAACTCTCCAATCGGCAAATTCAAAATGCAGTTATGTGACCTGAGAAAGGAAAAAAATTCGATGTGACTTCTGTCACGGCATCGTGGTTTTAAGTTTTCGTCTAAAGTCACGGCATCGCAAATAATACCATCAATTCGCACAGATAAAATATGTCACGAAACCCCCACAGAATACCATGACCTAATGAATATTAATAAGTACGTAGTCCAGAAATATGGATCTTCAAGTAAAATATTGTTTAAAGTGCAATGGAGTCAAATATTTCCTACACATATATAAATATTCATGAGCTGTGAAGTCCATCTAGTATTTGATGTTAAAGCAGAAAATATTGATAAGAAACCACCATGGAAATCCGTGACCTCATGAATATTAATGAGCTGTCTGCAAGTTTTGATCTTCAAGTAAAGTATTTGGTATCAAGTATTTCTACATACATTGTTGGGAAACCCCACAGAATTCTGTGACCTCATATATATTCTATGCAATTGTCAAGCAAATATACCGCTAGTGGTGGTGGACCAATTCACGCCTGTGTACCTATTCACGCCCACCCCTAAATTTATTAAAAACAATCGCATTTAAACAATAAATTGCAAATGTATTTGATCAATTTGATGTTTATCTATGATGTGGTAAACATCTTCTCTATGAAAAATCATAAATCTCCAAGAAAATTGAGGGTGGGCCTGAATTGGTACCCGGGCGTGAATTGGTCCACCACCACTAACAAATTAACTGAGTTGTCCAGACTCATTGATTTTTCGTGCAATGCCGTGACTTTAGACAAAAACTTAAAACAACGATGCCGTGACAGGAGTCACATCGAAAAAAATTGCTCCCGGTCGATAATAGGAAGTGGTTGATAATGGGACGTGCGGCTTTTTTGCTAACCTGACGACCGGGCAGTAACGACGTTTTGCGTTCAGAACTAAATTGTTGGTGTAGTACTGACCAAATTAGTTAGCGAAACCAACTAACGACGACAGAGAGGTTGGTTCGCCATGCCAGCTATGACCAAAGAAGCTGTGACTACTGTAAACAAAAACACTTTCATATTCGAGTACGAAGGTAGAAAAATTTTACCATGTAAGTTGTACGGTGCATCGATCCCCCGTGAAATTTCTTCTAGATAAAAAGCATTTTCCTTGTTGTTAAATTATTTTTTAGAAAAGATCATGTATAAATATGGATAACTAACAAAAATCTGAAATAGTATGTGAAATATAACTTTTCCAACAAGTAATATAACCATTCAATTGATGAATGTACACCAATGCAAAAATTGTATATTTTGAATGAATACTTCACAGGGAATTCTATGGAGCTTTATGGGTAAAGGTTCCTTAATGCATTAGATAAGTTGCAAATTTAACAGCAATCACGTGTATTTCTTGTGTTTTTATACTAATTTCTCATTACTTCCACCAAGCAGGTCACGTTTTGTCAGTGTGTTTAGGTGGTGGATTATTATGATCTTGATCCAGGAATGTAGGTTGTGGGTTTGAGTCCACAGGAAACCTTCCCAGTAAAAATTACAAACGTTTATAAACCTAACTATGAACAGTTTATTTAAGGTTTAAAATGATGGGCTCCTAAACGCTCCCCTATAAACGTTTATAAACGTTCAAGTATCCAGCATGATTCAAGGGAGAATGTCAACAAACTTCATTTTATGAATAATTTTCCTGTTTACATTAATTTAACCTTGTACAGTGCATTCTGTGATATAATGTACTTTTATATCTCCACTTATAATTTAATGATGAGTAGTGAACAAGAGGTGGTCTTGTGGTCCCAATACCCGGAAGTGATTGGGAATTGATCATGTTTTATTAAGGTCATAGACGACTATTCGTAAATAGATCATGAATCAGCATTTTTTAAAATAAACCCAGGGAATTGATCTTGTTAAGGTCATATGGAAGGGATCAGTATGAATCAGCTTTTTTTAAAATAAAAATATTTAGTCTCATAAAGATCATGAATCAGCATTTTTAAAAAATAAAATATGGTCCCGGAAGTGATTGGGAATTGATGTGATCACAATTTGTTTATTTTAGGAAATTGCTGAAATTGCTGCATCACCAATGATAGTATTCTACACATAAGTATGTTACATAGATATAGAATATGGAATACTATGTTACTGCTACACAGTATTCATGGTATTCTATTGAATACTACATGGAGAGATATGTAGATTATAGAATATAGAATATAAATTAATATGTAGTATACTTTTAAAATATAAATATTAATATATTATATATATATATATATATATATATATATATATATATATATATATATATATATATATATATCACACAAAATATTTTCATGGCTAAACACCTTATATGCAAATTCTTTCATTTAAGGAGTATTCTTGGTCATTTAGAAAATTTTTCAAGGTTATATGGTAAACAATGTTGCTGAATACTACATAGAGAGAGATATGTAGATTATAGAATATAGAATATAAAATAATATGTAGTATACTTTTAAAATATAAATATTTTTATATATCACACAAAATATTTTCATGGCTAAACACCTTATATGCAAATTCTTTGATGTAAGGACTATTCTTGGAATTTTATTCTAATTCTTAGAAATCTTACTTTCAAGTTCTAACACCTTATATGCAAAAGTTTACTGTCAACTCACAGGTTTCAAGGATTGTAATTACACTAATTTAATGGTTTATACAAATGGCATGTTTATTTACCAGGACTCTCCGTCCCTAGATCAACATCCAATTAACCTATGACTCAAAGAAAGCCTAAAACTAGGTGTGAATATGGCTGACTGTTATAAATATTTATTTAGTTAATTAACCATTTGCCAAAGTAAAGAGCTCCATGAAACTGTATAATGTTTCACTATCTAATTAGTCATTTAAAACTACTAACGGTACCAACTTTTTGGAGAATACTGTATAGAAATATATACCCACGGTCAAAAGAAAATGAACGTCCAACAACCGTAAATAAATTGCGTGTAACCTTGATCTGTTTACCTTTCTAACAAAAATAATTATAAGAGACAGAAATATGATATTTGAATCAGAATATGCTGAATCATTTAATTTTCACCTTTATAATCACTGAAATCATACTAGTTATCAACATTGTAAGGTTAGTAATCAACCTCACAATGGAAAAACCAGAAATAACATACAGAGACCTGTATATTCAAATTCGTAATATGAAACTGCAACACCCAGACAAGTTTTTGGCAATTGCCTTACCTCTTTTTCCAATTAATAGTTTCAAAGCTTTACGTGTAAATTTGTTTTATGTCGGATGCTTTATATGGCACTATCCTGCATCTTTCATTCCTATAATTATTATATCTTTGAAAGTTTTCAAAAATAAAATAGTCAATGGGATCTATGAATGGAAAAGAAGATTGGATATTTATTCTCCCCAAGCACAAGAGGCCAGACATAAATTTCAACAAGCATATGATCGTATGGAGTTCTCTGATGAATGATACATTCTCAAGGATCTACTTAAAAATCTACTCAACCGGAAACAAGGAATAAAAGCAGAACTTTCTGAATAATTTACTCTCATAGGATATTTTTCATCCCATCATTTCAATTCAGCTCTGAAAAAAGAACAAGAAGAAGAAATGGATGTCGAAAGTCAAGTCTCATCTTGTAAATGTGAAAAATGTGGAAATGAAATGTACACTAACAAAAATTTGATTCACCATCTGAAATTTTGTGGAATAACTCAACCTAATAATATTTGTAAACTGTGTGATGAAGCCTTTTATTCACCAGATAAATTGTCAACACATTTGCTTACATGCGGACGTTTCATTTGCCGCTATTGTAATATTCCGTTTATTCATACAAACGCATTGGATTATCACATACACTCCTCTCATAGGAAAGAGCAAAATTTAAGAAAAAGTGGACATGGATATAAATGTTCTATTTGTAAAATAAATTGTGGAACTAGAAGGGAATTGTATTATCACAGGAATATTCAACATGGAGGAAATGATAATCTCAATGATATCCCTCCAGACATTCTTCATAGTGATAATCAAGAACTTAGAAGAGCTTATGTAGCAAATAGAGATCACATACTAGCTCCTGATGAGGAAGGCGAAATGAGAAAAATTTATAATTTTCAAACAAACAACCTTCATGGTGGATACAGAGAAATTAGAGGACATATTCAACAAATTTTCAATGATCAACAAAATGCCTTTCGAATAAATTTCGCATTTGGTATGATATTATTCAATACTGAGACTGGTGAATACAGATATTATATACCACATTTCAATAGTCGGATTTTAACATATCCGTTTACAATCTCCAATAGAAACAGTAAACGATTCTTCATGCATAAAATAACAGGAATTGATATTATTCAATCTGCTCGAACTGTTAGACCTACTACTGCATGGACACTTGCCTTTATTACTAATGTGCAATATAATGTATTTAAAACTGCCTTTCCTTTAGGAAATGCTGATGATATGCCAGGATATGTTAAAAGAAATCCATTTTTAAAGACTATGTATCTTAACAAAAGAACAGGATTTCCATATCGTGATAAACTGTTTTTTTCGTTGTTTGAAATGTCATAGAAAAAATAAGGAAAAAAAGGTTAGACATTACCTACAGACTTGGAGACAGTATAAACAGATCCCACCTGCTAGTAAATTCGAAGGCGTGGATTTAGATCAAATGGAAGAACTTGAAAACTGTTATTCGGTTAAAATTATTGTATATTCATTGAATGAAAATGGTACTATTAGTTTAATATTTAATTCTTTGAGTAGTTATGTTGATAAAATGTATTTAAATCTGTCTGGAAAGCATCTTAGTTATATAACCAATTTTAATAAATTCGCCAAAAAATTTCAATGTTGCAAATGTTTAAAATTATTTAAAAGAGAATGGAATATGAAAAAACATTATAATATCTGCTATAATCGAACTAAGCATGTATTTCCAGGCGGATTTTATTCACTGCCTGTGACTATATTTGATAAATTGAAAAGTTTAAACATTCGTGTTCCCAAAAAATTACAATTCTATGACAAATTTGTGGTATGGGATATGGAGGCTGTATTAGCAAAAAGAGAAATTTTCAGCTCGGATAAACTTACATGGGTATCTCAACATTTACCTGTTAGTGTGAGTATTGCATCTAATGTCACTGGCTACGAATCTCCTGTATGTTTTGTAAATGAAAATTCAACAGAGTTAATAAATGAAATGATGACATATTTATCGGAAATTAGTGTCTGTAATCAAGAGGAAATGAATGAAAAATATGAATGCATTTTGCTACAGTTAGATGATCTAATTTCTAAATATTCAAACTCTGACATACAATCTGAGAGGGTCAATGAAGATACAACATCTAAAACTTTCTCACAGATCTATAAATCGCTTTGTAGTATAAAACAGGAACTCTCACGATATATTTCTCAGCTCCCAGTAATTGGATTCAATTCTGGTAGATATGACATTAACCTCGTAAAGAAAGATATAATTGCTTATATCACTGCAAATTATCAAGAGGTTGATATTTATACCATTAAAAAAAACAATACCTATTTATCAGTATCAGTACGTACTGATCTTAAGTTCATTGATATTTCAAATTACCTTGCTGTTGGTTGTTCTTATTCTCAATTTTTAAAGGCCTATGGAAGTGATATATCAAAGGGGATATTTCCCTATGAATGGTTTGATTCCTTTGAAAAATTAGCTTTTCCTCATCTTCCAGCTGCATCCGAGTTCTTTTCCTCTGTTAAGAACGAAAATCCTATTAGAAATGAGGATGATTATAACAAATTGAAAAAAATATGGAATGATAATCAAATGACCTGCTTTAAAGATTATCTAGTTTATTACAACAATCTGGACACAGAACCATTTTGTCAGGCCTTAGAAACTTTCCTTAAAATTTACTTCAATGAGGGTATTGATATTTTTAAAGATTTTATTACTTTACCCGGTGTTGCCAGGAAGATGTTATATAATTCCACAAACAGTAAATTTTCTTTATTTAATGAAATAAATTCTGATCTTTATTACACCTTCAGACAAAATATAGTGGGAGGTCCTAGCATTATCTTTAGTCGTTACCATGAGAAAGGTCAAACAAATATTAAAACAATAGATAAAAATAAGTGTGAATCTGTAGTAGGATATGACTGCAACGGTTTATACTCTTATGCAATAAGACAAAACATGCCTACAGGTGTATATGTTAGAAGAAGGTTCGAAAATTCTTTCAGACCAGAGGTGAGTGAAAAATATATTGATTCTTATGTTTGGATGGACTATCTCATGGAAAGAGGTACTAATAATATTAAAATTTTACACAAATTGAATAATTCTAAAGAAATTCGCTTCGGAAATTATTTGGTTGATGGCTATTGTATAGACACTAAAACTGTTTATGAATTTAATGGATGTTACTTCCACGGATGTTCACCTGATTGTTTTATAGTAAAAAAAATTAAGAATCATGCATGGATTAAACGTTTGAAAGAGATTCAAAAGAAAGATAATATTAAAAGGAAATATCTTGAGAGTGAGGGTTTAAATTACATTTCAATTCAGGAATGCGATTTTATTAAAAATGTTAAACCAAAATGTCCTCACCTATACCAATCATATCTACCCAAATACTACATTTCGCATAGGGGCAAACTATCTTTCCAGCAGGCTGTTGCTGATATTAAAACAGGATTGTTATTTGGTGCTGCTGAGGTCGATATATCGATTGAGGAAGGTTATCATAAGAATTTTCAAGAATTTCCACCCTTTTTTTGTACTTGTGATGTACCAATGGATGCCATTGGGGATCACATGCAGGAATATTGTAAAAATAATGACCTTTATTTTAAGTCAAGACATATGTTGATTAGTGGAATGAAGGCTCAAAGGATTTTGTTATCTACACCATTATTACAATGGTATCTCAATCATAACTGTATAATTACAAGAATTTATCAAATAATTGAATTTCGACCCCAGAGATCCTTCTCTTCCTTCATCAAGACTGTAACAAAAAATAGAATTATGGGTGATGAGGATAAAGACAAAGCCATTATAGGTGACACCTACAAATTAATAAGTAATAGTAGTTACGGATCAATTTTAATTAATAAAACTAAGCATTGCAATGTGAAATATATGAAGGATACTGGAAAGGTCGCTAAATTAATAAATTTGTCCAATTTTAAACATATGGAGAACATGAGCAATGGTATATTTGAGGTAGAGATGTACAAGAGGAAGGTTACGTTGGATACCCCAATACAAATAGGTTTTTTTATTTTACAATATGCTAAATTACGTATGCTCCAGTTTTATCATGATTGCCTAGTGAAATATTTGCGTCCAAATTCTTTTGAACTAACAGAAATGGATACAGATAGTATGTACATGGCTTTAAACAAAGAAAATTTAGATGACTGTGTCAGAGATGATTATAAAGCTAAATACAATAACGAAATATTCAACAGATGTTCGGATAATGAGGAGGCAATATGGTTTCCCCGTCGTTGTTGTAATAAACACATAAATCTAGACAAAAGATTCACTGGCATTATGAAATTAGAATTTTCTGGGACCAAAATGATTTCATTATGTTCCAAATCCTATATAATCCAAGATTCCAAAGGAACACAAAAAATTTCGTGTAAAGGAGTTTCTAAAAAAAATCTTGAGGATCCAATGCAAAAGTTCTCAGATACTCTTTTCAATCTTCATACAAATGTTAGCACTAATATGGGCTTCAGAATGAAAGATGCTAATATGTTTACATATTCTCAGGAAAAAATTGGTTTTAATTACTTCTACTGTAAACGTAAGGTTTTGCAAGATGGAATTTCCACTATTCCATTAGACATTACTCTTTCCCCTTGGTTGCATAAGATTCATCTGATCGAAAAGGTGCAGGATCCACTTTCGAACATGTTTCCTTGCGATATAACTTTTAATGAAGAAAGTTTTCCTTCCTCTGAACATTTTTTTCTATCTGAACTTTGTAAACACTATGGGAGGGAGGATTTATTAGAGGTAGTGAGAAAACATATAGACCCTTGTGATATTACTTTCGATGAATCGAGTTATGAAAATCAGTTATATAAAGACATTGATTTGGTAGAGAGAAAGATGCGATTCTCTATATTATTAAAATTTTCACAATCAGCTGATTTTCGGAATGAATTAGCAAAATTTAAAGATTCTGTAATATGTTATAAACAGCCTAATTATAGTAAGAATTTGGCTGCAATATTAGGAGTTACTAATAAGTCATGTCTGGTGCATGTTCTAGATGCGGAGAGTATTTCTGGTCATAATCTTGTTGGCAAAATATTGATGGATCTTTGTGAAAAATTATAGAAGAGGAAAAAACACCAAAATCCTGCCAAACGAAATAAATACATGAAAATTTTACGGTTACGGTTTGAGGTAGTCATCATCTTCTTGAGCATAGTGTATGAAGAACTATACTCATTGACAAAATTTCAGTCACCCCATCACGGTTTACATTGTAACGGGTAGAAGGAAAACACCCTAAAAAAAAAACTCTAAGTCTTTCCTTTTTGTTTTACTATTTATTGATATAATTAAACGAAATGTGTGCAATAAAACTTTTTAACAATTACATCATTTTGTTTCAGGTTTGTACTGAAATCATTTAATATATTCTCCATGGTTTCATTTCTACAGCTATAGTAACTGTAGTAAAGGCAATAAAGTCCGCATGTTTCTGTGAAGAAGTTCTGTAATCTTTTGTTGTTGTATTTGTACGTGACCTTGTTTATCATCAATAAATTGTGAATTTTGTCATCTGGTTTCCTTCCTAATGAATCAAAATGTTCAAATGTTCCTTTCTCTGTGTAATGAATAACAATCCAATGACTGCCTCTTTTATAAGACGGATCTAGATTAACTATTATCAAGGAGTCCACTGAAATCGTTGAGGGAATGTTATCTATGGAATAAACTCCTTTGAACTTTGATCTAATGTATTCATCTTTCATTATAGCTGCTTCAATCTCAATACTATTCATTCTGTTAACTCACACTTATATTTCTACCTTTGTCTATAGTCATTATCTCAGGAAATTTTGCATAAACCATCACATTTATAGTCTCTGTTATAGCACTTGCAAATCTCATACTTAATCTTACATGACCCTTTGCTGGCTTGGTCATGACACCTCCAGATATGAAACTTTGAACATCAAACAAATATAACGCATATCCCTCAGGAAAATCTGATGCCTTAATAATAATTCCATTCTTTACAGTGAATTCATTGTCTAAAAGACTTAGATATGAGGCTACATAGTCATTTTCCAAAAAATTTGGTCTAAATGGACGACTGGGGACTGGTTGACCATCTACATTGATCTCTAAATAATTCAATCCCATATTTTGGAAGTTGAAAGGGTTTTTTTGGTAATCACCAGAATATGCCGCATTGGATACTGCGCCTATTATAATTTTGCTTGGTACCTCTCCATGGAAAATATTATCAGTCATAAAAGTATGAGAGCCAGCAGCCACTGTAAAACTTTTAATATCACTTCTCCAGAAGGGATATAGAGCAGGGGAGAGCTCTAATCCTTCATTGTGTGCAACTATCATACTTGGATGTAAAGAGACATGACATACTTTCAGTATTGCTAATGTTATTTTTAATTTATAATTTTCAGTTCCTGTTCTCATTAACCTGAACTCATCCGTCGCCTGAAATAATTTTAGGTTAATAGCCACTCCATTTAAAATTGCTCTGTTTTATTCCAGAGCTAGGTCAAGGTATAGACAACCCTCAATACTTGCTGTACCTCCATCTTTAGTAGGAATCGTTCTCTCAATGAAACCTACATTACTTGAAGTATAACTATGAGCATCCATATCTCCAGCCTGATCTTTAAAATAAAGGGCAGCTTGACCTTGAGAATGAATCATATCATTAGATGACTGTAACAATAGATCTATTAATGCTTTATACGGATAATTCACTCCCACATCTGGTAAAACTAATTTTTGATTGAAGGATAGATCAACCTGTCTGAAAATTGAATGCAGTGGAAAATTTATTGGACCAACCTGATCACTATCATCTGTAGGTTTGCCACTGGTAGGATCTCGTTTATCAATAATTGCATCACCATTTTCCCTAGTTATTATATACTTTAAATGTAACTTTGTCTTAGCTAAGTTTATGTAATCTAATGAATTACCAGGTACATTAAACTCTATGATACCTCCACTGGACAAGGCAGCTACTGGACTGAATTCTACCCAGTATTCTCTTTGAATTGAATTATCTACTGGAGGTGGAACGAAAATAGACAACGAACTTTGCACTACATCCATAATGACTTGTACGACTTAACCTTTATAGACTTTCCTTCAGCTTTAGATTTCTTTTTGGTCCTTTGTTCAACCCTCTTTTTGTTATTAACCTCACGTTTCCTCTTTGCAGTTTGCGGTTTTAGTTTAATTTTTTTATTAATCTGTCTTCTATAGCTATTCCCACCACTCTGAATATGTTCACTGGAAGTAGGTTCATTTATATACATCTCATGTCTCAACTCGCTTCTAGCCTGATCTACAGCAGCTTGGGTAGGACTAACAATTGATACATCTACTACCTTACCATTATTATTATTATTATTATCACCATTACTTTTCGATGAGGAATCTAATATATGGAAATCGCATTTATAACCTATTTTACCCTGTATACAATCTTTACAAAACTTTTTATACATATCCATATCTTCTTTTAAGGTGTAATGTTAGATGAATGTCACCTGTTATACTAGAGGGAAGACTGAAATTTACATCTCTTATATATACCTTTATTCTGTTAAGGGATTTATTTTTTACACTGATATAATAGTTTGATGAAAATTGGAAATCAGAGGATGAGTTATTAGGATATATTGTACGAATTATAGGTTCTAATGAATTGCCAATGTAGTTGTAGTCACACAAATCACAAAAAACATGTAATATTTCATTTACTTCCGAATTATGATAAAAATCACATAAAGCAATTTCCCAATCTCCATCCAGATTTACCCTTTCAGGCAATTCCACAATGAAACTGTGTCCTTTATTATTTGGATGGAAAGATAAGGAATCTTTTGAGGAAAGGAATAAATAAAAGTCTCTATTATTCATTGTCTTTTATTCAGATGTAAAATTTCTAATACTCTTTTCAGCGATCCAGGAATTAAATTTTTCAGGCCAGCCTTTCCATTTAACTAAAATCTCCTGTTGTTTGCTTCGTTTACGTCTTTTTATAATCTTTTCAATCTTATATTCAGTTTCTTCACCTATATATGCCAGCTGTAATTCCGGTTCATAAAAATAAGATTTTATAATGTCATTTTTATAATCTTTAAGGATATACATTGGAAAACCTTGGTTAAATTTCCTATCAATAACAGTAAATACCTCTGTACTCCATTTCTGTGAATACTCCCTATCAAATTTTTCTTTTAAGAAGCTAATTTTAACTCTGTCACCTCCCTTATACTTAAAATTTCTAAATGGTTTTGTTTTTAACCTTTTGGTTTTAATAAATTGATTGTTGCCGTTTCCTTCTGTAGAAATATTATGATATTGGTTTCGCCATAAAACATAATTATTGACACCTTTTGCCTCTGTAGGAGTCATTTTGATAGTTCTATGTTTACTGTTATTATATGCACTTGTTATATTTTCTAATTCATCAATCCACCTATACGTTTCTTTAGCTGTGAAATGTTTAAAAATCTTTAATTTTATTGTTTTGATAACTCTCTCTGCATAGTTTGCTTTGGTTTCATAATAGGTAAAGACATGTTTAATTTTTTCCTATGATAAAAACCTCTCAACCTCTTTATTTTTATATTCACTCCCCTGATCAGTTCTCAATATTTTAGGTTTTGTTTGCTGTTTTTCCATTACCTCCTGCATTACTCCAACCATTTCTACACCCGTCAAAGTTTTCAAAGGGAAGGTAAATAAATATCTCGTAAAAATATCAATGAAAACGGTAAAATAACTGTAATTATCATTATGTTTTTGGTAAGATACCATATTTGCAGTGTCACTGTCCCATTGATAATTTGGAGAAAAAGCTAACACACGAGGACGTTTAAAATGTCTTCTAACAGGTCTATGAGCAGTATAAGATTCTTGTTTACTGAGCCATACTCTAACTTGTGATTTAGAAATTTTTTTTATACCTTGTTTTTTTACATAATTATAAAGTTTTTCTATTCCACTGTATGATGCAGGGTTTCTTGTGTCATAATAAATTTTTGCTAAATATCGTTCAGTCTCATCTGATATTTTTTTTCCATTTTCTGATCCATCGCTCTTTCTCTCCATTACCTGTCTGCTGAAATTTTTCACTGTTGAAGAGTGTGGACTTCGTTTTCTGTGGTGGAATACCTGGAGGTGGCAAAACCTCAGTTGTTCCTACCTCACTCACTGGATTGGCTTTTATATCTTCTAACATATTGTTGTCAGGTAACTTACTATTTTCTTGATAGCCCTCTATCTCATCTAGTACTTCAGCAGGAATTTTATCGCTCTTGTCAGTAGGAGAAAAACTTTGAATATGAGCATTATTCCTAATTGTCTCATTATTTTCATTTTTTAGTTTATTTTTTACAAAATAATCTTTGAATCGGATATATTCCTCATGAGGAATTAACACAAATTTGTTCATTGTAATACCTGAAAAATATATTTACGTAGTTCATGTAATAAATTTGTGAATAGAATATAATGTCGAATTAAAATCTGTCTTCTTTTATCTTTCAGACGAATAAATTTTTGCAAATGTTTATAGTTATTTAGGAAAATTTTTTTCTTTTCTTTAGTTAAAGGAAGATTCCAGACATTGTAAATGATCTCAACAATTGCTTTTATTTCTGAGTCTTTAATATGAGTAAATATGCATTTATTAAGTTTATAATTATTTTGTAATAATAATCTCAACAAATATTCATTCCTTTTCAAATTTTTAGACATGTTCCGATGACATGAATTAAACAGAACAATCGATAGGAGTCCCTTTTTTTAATATAAAATTAATTATACTTCAGTGCTATTTATATACAACTGTATACTCCTCAGGAAATATATGCGATCTAAGTATATAATTAGAATTAGATGAAGGTGATAAGTCTAATAGAATATAGCTGAATAACTCTTGTGTTGCATCATTATATGCATTTTCCAATTTTGTTCTTATTCCTAATTGATTTCCCAATACCTTGATTTGATTTGAATCTCTCATATTTTTAAATAAAATGAAGTAATGTGTGTTCAAAGATATATCACGCCCGTATTTCCCCTGATGAAATAAATTTTGCAGCATTAAAATAACACTAAGGTTTCTATGATGAGATTCTCTGCTGAATAAATTTGCAATATAAGGGTCATTCATAGCATTGATTTGCATATCATCTAGTATAATAAGATTGTGTTCATTATTACTTATACTTTCTATAATCTTTTCATTTGGTAAACCCTGTATGAAGTGAATATTTTCGCCTGCAAAAGTCTCAAATAAAGGCTGCCAGATAGAGTAAAAATAATAAATATTCTCGGGTTGTACCTTAAACATTTCAGCTTTGTTATCTATTAATCTAAACATAAATGTTGTTTTGCCTGACCCTGTAGGTCCCGATATAATGATTGTAGTAGGAGAACTAAAGGGTAATACGGTCATTCTGACTGTGTTCTTTGGCAATCCACTCCTCTGTTATCTATTTACAACCAGCTAATGTTTTATAAGCTCTCTCCCAATGTAAACACATAAATGTCAATATATATCATTGTAAAATGGAAATCACATGCTCTTGTATATATAGTCTTCAGTTAATGAATTTCTTCTGAACACAAGCAAGCATAGAAACGGGAAAATGTATAAATTGAAAGTTATACTTGTTATCTTTTGCATAATCTATAGAGAAAGTTCATCTTTTAGTTGTGAGAGAGAGGAATGTTCATGTGTAGATAATATTGTAACTTGTATCAATGTATTTCATCCATCATTCTTTTATAGACCAAGTATAACAGTCTTATATATGAGTGAAGTTCAATTAAATGGAATATCACACCTAATCTATTCGTTTCCTAACCTGGAATATATGACTCTATTAGATATGGTTTATTTTAACTGTAATTGGATTGAGGAGATTCCTTCTGGTATAACAGTCTTCAATAACAACTGCATATTCACTGAAGCAAGTAAGTAACATATTGAAATAATCAACGTTTTAAACTAGAATTTTATCATAATGTGCACATGTATGTGATTTAGTACTACTACTCATTCCTTGTTATCATGATTACCTTGTCTTTGTTCATCAGTATAGTTCTTGCGTATACTCAGAGTCATAAGTTTAGCACCTTCTGTTTATTTTAACTGTAATTGAATTGAGCAGCAATAAGTGTATATTCACTCAAACAAGTAAGTAACCTATTGAAATAAGCAACTTTCTAATCTGGAATGTTATCATAACATGCACATGTAGGTTATTTCCTTGTTATGATGTTACCTTCTCTTTGTTGACCAGTATAGGACTTGGGTATACTCAGTGTCATAAGTTTAGTACCTTCTCCATTTTTTCTTGTGTTTTGTACAGCTAGCATGCATACAGTCAATAGAAGGGGAAACAAAGATAGAGGAAAGTACCACCTATAGACTAATTTCCCCAGAAAAAAGTGTTACGGTGAGTCATTCAATGAAGACTACTGATGAAAAGAAAATAATGACAACAAGAATGACTACAGAGGTTAAGGCTACAATACAATCTGAAACCAATAAGGAGATTATAATGTCCTCATTCAGAACCTCGGGAACACTCTCTTTAGAAAATTTAACTGACAGTCAGGTAATATTACAAAATAGTACTGAGGCAATAACAGGAAAAAAAAGAATATATCAACCATACCGTGTATTAATTATTATTGCAATAATGATCTTCACTGTTTTGACTTTGTTGATACTTGTAGTAATAGTGATAAAATGTAGGAAATATAGAAAAATTCGAAGAAATCGAAGAAGACGCAACAGGATATTTCGTGAAGTGGGGATGATACCTATGACAAGTGTCATCAATGAAAGGTATATGGGAGGAGAGGAAAGGTGAGTGAAAAATTTCTTATTGATAATTTATTAATCAATTTTTACTTTTATTTGTGAAAATTAAAAGAAAAGGGTCAATGTATTTTTTCATTTTTTTAGCAATTATCTATCACCTAGATGTTGTCAGGAACATGCTGACATTACGACTGCTGCATCTTTCTTAGGTATATCTGTAAATTTATTTTTTTGAATAACCTCTCGGTATGACATCAGATTGTAATTCCTATAACTTTGTTTCCTAGTGTATTATAAAATACATCGAGGGACAAAATAGCATCACCAGCATGGAAGGGGGTTCTATGTACGTATATGTTCCTCGCAATAATATTGATTTATTTCCTCTGCTGATGACGACATCACACTAAACGTATGAATGAACAGCCACCTAATATTTGTTTAGTACTGGTTGTGGCGTTTCTTCCTGAATATTAATCTCGCATTATAAATTTCTCTTCAAAATATGGAGGCATTAGTGTACGGTGTGATTGTATTAACTGTCTTCTCTCTAATTCCTGTCAATGTATACGGACTACCCACATGTAAAACTGTAGGAAGCGAAAGATGGATCTCAGGAATCCAAGGACATAAGGAATACGAAAGATATAATGGAAACTGTATCACAAGTGAAGATATTATTGTGAGATACATTAGATGTTTCATAGATGGTGTGATATTAAATGTAACAGGAATCAGTCATATGTATCCTAATCTAAGGGCAGTGTACTGGCAATGCGGAGGTTATTGTACTATTTCTAATCCCTCTTCAACTGTACATGTCTACGGATGTAAGCAAAGTAAGTAAAATTTTTTTTTTATTAAATTTTAATGTTACATGAAGTTTATGATTCTTTTTCTATAATATTCGGACAATAGCAACAGTGCAGAACATCTGTATGAAGATTTTGAGACAGCTAAAATCTTAACATCTGCAGAGAACACTGGCGTGGGTATTTCACCTTACATAATATTTATATTCGAGCTGACATATACATTGTTTTGTACCAGAGATCAAATTATTTTATAAGAAATCACTCAGAAATGTTTTTTTTTTGTGATTGATAGATCAGAAGATGGACATTTTGAGACAACAGAGTGAGAATCAACATCCAGAATCTGCTGAGAAGAGGAATATTGAGGAAACTGGTTACAATGAACTCATTCCAATAGCGGATGGTGGATTTATACATAAATCTGAATTTAATAAAGATGGATCATATGGATTAATAATATTACCAATTGTGGGAATTCTGATCAGCACTTTAATTGTTCTTGCTAGAAAATATCAATTTCAATGGATTTTAAGATGTGTTGACTGCATTACAAGAAATCAAAGACCTGATGAGGAAGTTGTTGAGACAGAACTGAGTACTCTGCCTGATACTACTGATTCCTCGATATCAGTAAGGGGAAATGATTTAATCACTCAGCATCATTTTTATTGGGATGATTTATTCGAATATGACCCTTCCATTGAAAGTAACTCTGGTGATATGCTATATGTGGATTCCGCAGTTCAAACCTCTCCTGCTGAGGTCAGTTTTGCGCAGGAAGAAGAATTCGGTTTTGCATCAGATGACCATAATGTCATGTCATAATTAGATGAGGACGACATTATTTATTTGAATATTAAGGAACCAAACATTAATGAGGACATTATGAGGTTCAACAGTACAATGAACTCCGAGCAAGATGAGAGGTCAGCAACAAGATCAGGCAAAGTGTACAAATGAAGGAACAAGAAACATTTAATATCATATTGTAAATACCTTTATTCCAGAACGATTAGTTAAAAAATACATTTAATATCATATTGTAAATACCTTTATTCCAGAACCATTAGTTAAGAAATACATTTATTCCCGGACTTTGTTAGAAATACATTGTAATCTATAAGTACATTTACTCCATTTATGAAAGTGTGACAGATATAAATTACTTAATGATTATCTCAGTAATTTTGTGTCACGTTTAATCCTCACTCTACTATGTAACATATATATATATATGAATCCTGATGACACAAGCTTTTGTCCGTGAATATTTTGTGTTAATAATCAACAAACTAATTTTTTTACAGTTTTATTATTAGTACAACCTCCCCTGTTTAATATGAAACTGAAAAGCTACTATATGCTCCCACATTACAAACTACAGATAATACAATTCAACTGGGTTAAGTATATACGATATACACTCATGGTCATAGAAATCTACGCCACGGTTTAAATTGGAGAGGCAGAGGTCAATTCATTTCTGTTACATAGCAATGCACACCTCTTTTAATCAAATTTAAGCAGAAATATCTCATAACGAACCTCTGAACTAATGCAAGAAGATGTGTATATGTTCAATCAGTCACAAGGAGAAAAATTTTCAAATTTAATTTTAACAGAGGAATATCCACGAAGACCTCACCCTTGGCATTTGTATCCAGATGTGAACACTCTGTACAACTTTTCTTGTCGTGATCCGGTTTATTTGGATCTAGGATACAGGAGACACATTGGTACAACTCTAACCTTTCAGTATAAAGTTTGTTAATGACATCCAATGCCTCCCTCCACTCTGTAGCTTTGAGACTGACACCCTTGCTGGTTGGGTACAAGGTCCCACTTGAATTAGTATTCCATTTGCGAATCCCCACGTACTTATATGGAGAATTTACACTGAGATAAAATCCACCACCGATATGCTTCTTGACATCAATGTCTTTAGCTCCAGAGGTGATCCTTTCCAATTCATTGCTTATCTGCTGTCCCAGATGCATAATCATCATGATTTTAGGAATATTCAGAGTTATTCCTTGGTTTAGACCCTTCTGCCCATCCCACTCTTTAAAGTAAATATTCTGAATCAGTCCATTAGGTCCTGCGAAGATGATGTACCGCTTTCCACCAATGTGAAAGGATCTTTTGTAGGCGGTATTGGATTGAATTGGCTGCACATAGGATATATCTGGTTCGATTCCAACGGCTGCTGCTGCTGCTGCAACCGAATCAGCAGCAGTTGATTGATCAATAAATTTCCTTTGAGGTCTAGGATCCAGCAAAATGATGTCGTCTGACATTTGACTCACTGTGTGCGACCTCTTCTTTCCTCCAGCATGATTAGCATCATTTTTCCTTTTCTTAGTAACAGTGGTTGTATTAAAATTTTTATTTAAGAAAGCCTCTGCCATAATTTTGATCAAATGGCTATGTTCAATTTAGACAAAGATTGTTTGGAGGCATTACTAACTGAGGAAGAGTTTATATAGCTTCATATGAGGTAAGAGGAGTGATTCAGCATTTTTAAAATAAACAAATAGGTGAATTTTAATTAGATTGTTAGTGACATTTGGGTGTAGTGGTACTACTTGCCTCAATTAAAGATGTTATTTTTTCTTTGCTACCTGAAACTACACTCATTTACCAAAGTTTGTAACCAAATCCTTAAATCTTAGGAAACAGCATGAGCATAAATTGACAATTGGGAGAGTGTTTTCTATGTTCATCCATTGGAATATCAAAACACTCCCAATCTATTAATTTAATATTACACCAAGGACATGTGACCTTATCTCCATGACCTGTGTATATGAAACCTGCTCTAGCAATAGCTTCTGGACGAACAGGATGAGATTTAGGCCATGTATGAAAAGTGGGATATCTGTCATCATATTTAGAGTAAACATTGGTATAGTATAATGATTGAGTTGAATTAGAATTAATTTGGAAAGTGGAGGAGGTGGAGGGGAAAATAGTGGATGTGGAAGTAGGAGTACAACGTATTCCTGCAGGCTGCTGTGTAGATCTGTTTAAGGAGAATCCAGCAGTGAGGGCGGATGACTTGGAATCAGACTGGTCTAAAGATGAAGAGTTTTCTTTACATGAGGCAGGACGACAAAGTTCCTGTCCCTCAGATATGAAATTCTTCTGATTACTGAACATTTTAAAACTGATAATAAATTAAAGATTAACAAAGAGTGCGGTATTTATAGTTTCATTTTACTTAGGTAGTCATTTTCAGAATACAAAGGTATGTTTCAAATTACAGATGACATATGCAATTATAGAATTCTATTTTTTGGATTACGTAATGTTGGGGTTCATAAACTTTTGACCGTCGGTATAGTTTTTCATACACTATGAGACAAAATTATGGGGCTGATAGATTCATTTTATTTACGGTAGTACATTTATGATCACGAGAAAAGGTTGCAAAGTAAACCTTGTGTAGTTTAAAGGGACAATCTTGCTTTGATAGCTATTATTTAATATTCTATAATGAATATCTATACCTCTTAGAAATATAAACACCGAATATTTTTTTAATATTTTATGATCTGTTTATGAGACTAAATTTTTTTATTTTTAAAAATGCTGATTCATGATCTATTTATGAATAGTCCTCTATTTCCCCCTAAGCCTAACTAACTCTTTAACTCCCTTTCCCTTAAAACCCTTTAGTTCAATCAGTCAAATCAGATCAATAACCCCTCTGCATGTTGAGATCTCCTACAATGCTATATTTACATAGATATAGATTATAGAATATAAAATAATATAATGCTATTTTAGATAGATATAGATTATAGAATATTAATATAAATTAATATATTATATTTCAAGGCTAAACACCTTATATGCTGATATAGTTTCAAGGCCAAACACCTTATATGCAGAAGTTTACTAGCAATTCGTGATCTAGTGCTTGACTATTTTATGATATGTTTATGAGACTAAATATTTTTTATTTTAAAAAATGCTGATTCATGATCTATTTATGAATAATGTCTTTGTCACGCCTCTGCATGTTGAGATCTCCTACAATGCTATATTTACATAGATATAGATTATAGATTATAAAATAATATAATGCTATTTTAGATAGATATAGATTACAGAATATTAATATAAATTAATATATTATATATTTCACACAGAAATAGTTTGAAGGCTAAACACCTTACATGCTGATATAGTTTCAAGGCTAAACACCTTATATGGTGATATATTTTTCAAGGCTAAACACCTTATATGAGACTGATTCATGATCTATTTATGAATAATTTGAATATGACCTTAATAAAACAAGATCAATTCCCAATCACTTCCGGGTATTGGGACCACAAGACCACCTCTTGTTCACTACTATGATGGCTTCAAACAACAGTGATACAGCAAGATATAGTAACAGAAATATTTCTCCAGTTTCCCTCAAAATGGCTGTGCTGATATCATCATCCAAAATGAAAGCGAGGTTAAGATATTCTTCACTCTTTGTAAACATTTAAAAATGTTTATTAAACGTTTATAAACCAAACTAATGTTGCTGAAATGTTTATAAACCCATAATATTGAATAATTGTCAATATTTAGGTTTATATTTGGTTTTAAAAACGTTTATACGTTTACTAAACATTTATAAATGTTTGCTATGTTTACTGGGTTGTCCTGTGACATGCAATGGCAATATTTTAAAAGGGTTTGATCTTTCTATCTCAAAGCTCTTTAACAAACACTTGTCCTAAGATGCTCCTAGCTCCTAGTAATAAACTGACCCTTAATATCTGCAATGGTAAGGAGCTAATTATTAGGGATGAAAAAGACTTTAATTAGAATTGTATTTAATTGTTTAATTAGTCCTATAAACTCATGATACATAGCACAAAATCACCATATCTGAAAGTGTTTATATAAAGATCCTTGCATTACAACAAACGAGCCTACCTTGCTTTGCTCAATGAGTGTTATTGTTATCATGAAGTTCATTTGCATGCTGTCCTTCAAACACAGCTCAAGTTCTCAGTGGTTTAATATTATGAATATATGATCACTGTAGAGATACTATAAAAGGGAAACTTTTAAATCTATATCATGATTCTACTGAAATCACTGCCAATAAGTTTCAGTAAGCCTAATATTAACTTAAAAATGAAATTAAATAAATAAGCAAATTTGCCTAAAGTTCATACCCAAATTGAATAAAATTGTGAAACATTTGTGTGCGTAAATAGTTCAGCAAAAATGCAGAAGTTAATCACTGGTCAATACATTGTAGTTACGCAATGTATGATATTGTACACTGTAGTTTAAACTGTTCTGAGTTACCAGTAATTATATTTAACATCTTGTGTAGCTAATTATACAATAAATTCAAAATGTAAATGATCTTCCTGTGAAAGTTTCTGTGGACAGAGTCACAGGGCCAGTTTGAGGCTAGTATGGCAAATGATACAAGTAGGTTTTATCTATTGTTGTTTATTCACAACTTCCTCCATTGGAAGTATTTTAATGAACACAGTGTAAAAGTCTATGAATAAAAGTTTATATATACATATACAAGCAAAACTGCATACACACTAATCAACAACACACACACTCTCACTCTAAATCATACATGCACACCAATACAACATATAACAATGAGACACAACAAATATCAATACAATACACAAAACCTGTATATTTGCATACATATATAAGAAACTTTATTTCAATATTCAAATCAATGAAATGTGTTTATTGTCATGCAATGTCCTGCTATTTGACCCAATACAGTCCACCATAGAGATCAATGAAAGTTAGCTGTAATATGATGAAATTCTCCAGTAAAAAATAGTACTCAGCAATACCATAGCCAACAACTATATCTTCAGCAAGATAAAAGATGATGTTCAGCAACATCATAATCAACAACCATATCTTCAGCAAGATAAAAGATGATATTCAGCAACATCAGATTATATTGTAACAGTTTCTCCAGTGGAAAATAAATCATCGCATCTTCCACCATAGATTAATAACACCAACATTCAAGCATTACCATAAGTTCCCCACATAGGAACCAGCTTTAAAGCAGGAAATCTCCGAACAACAAACTAGTACTGCAGAATATGTGTTGCCTAATATGTGGCTTCCTTCAAACTGAAGTAAGGAAACTAGTCTACATTCCAAAAAATACTGTGTGTAGTGAAGCATGAACATACAACTGACCAACCAAACTATAGTAAGCCATAGTGAAACCACAATGATCTGATACATTTTTTTTTTATTTGGGGTTTTACGTCGCTTTGAACACTGTACAGGTCATATCACGACGGGTAGTTGGAAGGGCAGAGGAAACCAGTACATATAGTTCGCTAGGGTTCTGTACTGTAAACTGCCGACCAACGGCAAGCAACTACCAGCTTTCCCACTTACGGCCATGACGGGGATCGAACCCCGGCCGCAGAGGTGGGAGGCGAGAGTGTTACCACTCTGCCACCGTGGCCCCTGATCTGATACAGAAGACCACTAAAACTATAAACCGAAAATCATAATGACCCTCATGCAAACTACAAAAAAATAAAATCTTATGAAGACACTTTGTGACACACAAGAGTAAGGAATGAAAAGCTTTGCCTCATATGAATCATAGCTCACTAATTAAGACACAGGAACATCTTCCCATATTTTGAGATTAGCTTGGCAAAATTTGTGGCCACATGACATTTTGAGGTGTAAGAAACAGTCTTTCCCACAATTTCCTCCCAGTCACATGACTTTCCTTATAAGGTAATGTTATCATAAAACTAGCAGATAATAGGTCACATGACCATCAACATTTTTTACTTTCTAGTCTCATGATTTACAGCTTTTCTTATGTAGGTAAGTCACATACAGGCAAGGTTTTGATCACATGATCAAACTGTGTATAAGAATTTACTAAATTACTAAATTCTCTGATCATGTGACTTCATTTTACTGAGCTATGTGAACATGTGACGGTTAGTTCCTGTAGCATTCCAGATAGAGGAATGTTTGTGACTCACGGCTTGCAATCCACAATTTGTTATAAAAAGAGCCAGTTTGGCCAGTTTTATAGTCAGACCATGAGGAGATTATGATGAGGCAACGGTGAGACCAATCTGAGGTACCATCACCATCAGAACTTGTAAACTTTTTGTGTAACAACTTTGTTGAAATAAAAGCTTGAAAACAAACTGTTTTTTATATGATAAACACCAATTGTCAAGTAGAAATCCAGGACAGGAAGAAAACAACCTTCTTGCAGACCCTATGTTGATTACTGGTGGTTTACAGTAAAAAGTTTACAGTACAGAACCTTGACCAACTGTATGTTCTGGTTTCCTCTGCCCACAAAAGTACCTATCGTGATATGACCTATACAGTGTCGAAAGCAACATTAAGACCCAAATAAATATAATTAATGTTTGATAAAAGGAATGTATATGTATTATGAAAAGCTCCAACAACTAAGCATTGATTTCCATAGGGAACAGCAAACAACTGTTTGTAAGCAGTGGGCCACACTGGTATTCTATGTAAACTTGACATAAAATACATTTTATTGACAAGTATAAAATTTATAGTGGAAGAAATATATTGTATATTTTCCTGTATAAGAAGATTACAACAATATTGCTTAAATATTTTAGATATTATGTTCAAATATATTGTATAGATCTCTATAAGATAAACCTATGATTTATATATGAAGGGCAATTTCTTACCATTCAATTTTAGTCAAAGGTACTTTTCTGAAGGACAACATACCTGAAGGGTAATTTTCTGTTCACACCTTTGGCCATGTTGTTAACACGTTGGGCAGAAACTTTACCCATTTCTTTGTAGTTCCAGTGTAGAGTCTAGCACATATATAGTAAAATGATCCATAATCATGCCATAGTTTATATCATGGCTGTTTCTAAAACATGGTTAAATATTTAAACATGGTTAGATAATCTTATAAGTAGTTTTTGTCACAATGTCAGTAGAAAGGTGTATGGTGTGATAAGACAGCACAATGTAAAACATCAAAACATTAAAAATGTAGTAAACAAAAAGTAAAATATGTATACCTCGAACAATAATTTAAAATGTAAGTCAGGTTTGTCAATTCTAAGACAATTGAAATCGTATGCCTATTTTTTTTTTTTTTTTTAAATTTTACATTTTCAAAAATTCCTGTAAGAACTTGAACGAACTTTTGCTGCGTGTTTTACTATTTTCCCGAACCTTGACGTTCTAAACAAAAGTAAACAAGCACACCCCACTCCACTGCATAAGGAGAGAAGAGGCACGAAGGCTTCTTCGGTGTAACAGTTTATGGTGTGATACAGTTTTCTTTAACAGTGACTTTAATTTGCAGTGCTCCGTTCACCAAAACACCCTGACATGGCCCAATATGGCGAAACCACATTTTATAACGGTGGCTTTCTACACCGGTGGTCACGAAGATAAACGGTCATAGAGATCAACGGTCTTCAGAATTCTTCAAATATAAGTAGTCGAAAGAGCAACATACCACAAACCAAATACCATATGTCTTGACAAGCTTTCTTTGATTGTATTTTCTTATTTAGTTTGTGTGATTATGTTGTTTATACCACTTAGATCTGAACAATTCTGAAGACCGTTTATCTCTATGACCGTTTATCTTCATGACCACCCCTGTACTAGTAAAGATTTACGTGCAACTCGCTGTCATAGGCACTCGCTAACGGAAACTCGCTGACACAGCTCGCTGACAAGAAATATATATGTGCGTATATATACAAGGGGAAATCCGTGACCTCATATCTTCTCATGAATATTAATGACTTGGGTGCTATGGCCGTGAGTTCTGTCATTTAAAGTATTTAATCTTTGACGAGACATCCATTTTATAAAATATTGTTAGGAAATGCAAGGTGAAACCCGTGACCTCATATCTTCTCATGAATATTAATGACTTGGGTGCTATGGCCGCGAGTTCTGTCATTTAAAGTATTTAATCTTTGACGAGACGTCCATTTTATAAAATATTGTTAGGAAATGCAAGGTGAAACCCGTGACCTCATATCTTCTCATGAATATTAATGACTTGGGTGCTATGGCTGCGAGTTCTGTCATTTAAAGTATTTAATCTTTGACGAGACGTCCATTTTATAAAATATTGTTAGGAAATGCAAGGTGGAACCCGTGACCTCATATCTTCTCATGAATATTAATGACTTGGGTGCTGTTGCCGTGATTTCTGTAGTTTAAAGTCTTCGTCTATGCTTCCATTTTATAAAATATTGTTAGGAAACTAGTATAACGTTTGTTTAATCTGCCATATCTAATTTGCATATTGTCAGCGAGTTGTGTCAGCGAGTTAGTGTCAGCGACTTCTCTTGTCAGCGAGTTGCACGTACACCCTAGTAAACGCCCGTCCTTTAGTACACGGGTGTTATTAAGATTTACACGCAACTCGTGACCATGGCATCTCGTGACCAACAACTCGTACCCACAACTCGTACACAAACATTTTATAAGAATAAATAGTTGTATATGCAGCTCATAATTATTTATGAAGAAATATATGAGATCACCCAATAACGGGGTTTTCTAACAATATTTTGTATTTAATAAATAGAAATCTGCTTGAAGAGCGAATATTTTATGTAAGAACGTCTGTTCAGTTAGAGATCAAATACTTCAAATTCTCGTACTTCCGTGGGGGTTGCCTAGCAATATTATGAAATAAAATATGCAAATTAGAAAACGTGAGGTCATGGAATTCCCAGAGGTCTTCCTAGAAGTATTATAAAATAAAATGCGAGGAAACAGAAGTCCGTGGATTTTCCTGCAATATTTTAACATAAAATATGTGTATACAAAATTGAGAAAAAAACGTGAGCAGACAGAAGTCGGTGGGGTTTCCTGCAATATTCAAAAAGAAATCTTGGGAACGAGTTGTGGGTACGAGTTGTTGGTCACGAGCTGCCGTGGTCACGAGATGCATGTTAGACGTCATTAATGTTAGACAATGATAAAAAATAGGTAGCTAAACACATTTAATGTGATACATATACACCGATACATATAAACAAGGGATTGCTTATTCAATTTCTTAATAATTTAAGGAAGTAACATAAAACCAGACAATATAAAAACAACTTGTCTAACATTAATGACGTCTAACATTAATGACACCCGTGTAGCCCTAATGTAGACCGTTAGTAAATTTGCGTTACCGCATATGTCAGCGGTTCACCGCTATTAGATATAACGGCCTATTTTAGGGCTAGTCCTTTAGATAATAGGCATACTTCACAACCATAATTCGTTGAATCTAGATTCCTCAGATTAATGGATTTGCTTGTGTTGTGACTATACGGGTGGTCACAATTATGTCCGGTTCATAATTGTGTCCTTTAATTTTTTTACCAAATGTGCAGGTACTCAGTTTGGGTGGTTGGTTTATTTTTTAAATTTTCATGAAATAAACTGATCTGGTTGCACATTTTAAAAAGAAACTCCAATAAAAATCGGACATTATTATGAACCAGACACAATTGTGACCACCCACGATTACGAATCCGTTAAGCTACCTTGTGAGGTGAGACCGATTAATCTGTCTCTCGGCCAATATTTAAAAGATGGATGTATTGACGTGAGACAGATGGCATAAGTATGCAAAAAACATAAACGTCCTGAAGGGCAACAAATGGCACACATCCTGACATTTAACATATGTACTAGGCTACCACCTTGAGTATCAAGGATGTGCCCCGCATTAAAAGAAATAAACTTTTTGCATGGTTAATGGATATATGTACCAAAATATATTTCACTTGCAAAATTTCATCATTGTTTATACAAACAGGAAGTGCAGAAAAAGTGTCTATATTACTGCAAACACAGAAAATTGTGTTCCTGCATCTACATGCTTTATACTGTTAATACATTTCAGTGGATATTTTAAAGTTTAAAGTGACCGTAATTTTCGGATATTGAAGTTTTTTGTGTGTCGAGGAACTCTGTCCCAAAATGCCATCCATCAGTTTTAAAAAGGCATATTTTGGGACAGAAAACTCGGTCTACGTGAGGTAGATCAACAGATTCAGATTCGTTGGATTACCCATAATTATCTCCCGCCTGCGGCCAAAGGCCGTGGTCGGGAGATTATAAAATGCCTTCTGTACGTATGTACGTCCGTGCGTCCGTTCGTCACGTTTTTGCATAAACCTTAATATCTCATTCATTTATAAAGATATCTTCACCAAATTTGCAGGGAATGTTTATGGCTATGGCTAAATTTTAGCCTCATTTTGAAAAACAAAATGGCCGCCATAGCTAATTGTTTGAAAATCCTAAAGGTGCTCTAAATCTTGAAATATTCCAGCTAGTTTCATCAAATTTGCACAAAAGCTATATGGCTAGAAAAGCTAGCCTGATAGTAATTTTGGCCTAGTTCAAAAAACAAAATGGCCGCCATATCACATGTTTAATGTCAAACAGGTTATCCTATTAAAAAGGCCTTATATCTCCCCAAATATTGCTCCCAAGAGGTTCGGAATGTGAAAACAACTTGTAGGAAGTCATGGCCAGAGAATATTTCCAGGTGTTGAATTTGACCTTTGACCCCTGCTTCAAGATTAAATGAGGTTGTCACACTAAAACATCCTTATTTCTCCCTTATTATTGGTGCTATGGCTTTAGAATATAAAGACAGACCATCAAAAGTCCTGGCCTTCAAATGTTTTGCCTGAGGAAAATTTAGGCCTTATTTTGAAAAACAAAATGGCCACCATAGCCAATTTAAAAATAATTAAGATGCTCTAAAACTTGAAATATTGCAGCTAGGTTCATCAAATATGCGCAAAATATATATGGCAAGGAAAGTTAGCCTGATAGTAATTTAGCCTAGTTTCAAAAACAAAATGGCCATCATATCACATGTTAAATGGGATTATCCTATTAAAAAGGCCTTATATCTCCCTTATCATTGCTACTAGGGGCTCCAAATGTGAAAATAACTTATACAAAGTCAAGGCCTGAGACTATTTTCCAATTGCTGACTTTTACCTTTGACCCCTTCTTCAATGTCAAGTGGGGTTATATCTTACTACAAAGGCCTTATATCTCCTTTAGTTCTCCATTATTACTGATTCTAAGGCGGGAGATAACCGCTGCGGCAGTGGCCTTGTTCTTTGTAAAATAATGGCGGCAAAATGTGGTTGCAAATTTTTAGATTTGGAATATTTTTATGTTGCTTTATGTTATGTTTTTTATTTTGAATTCAGGTCTATAGAAAATTGTATTTCACAAATGTAGCTAATCCAAAGAATCCAAATCTGAATCTAGATTCAGTGGATTATGGTTGTGAAATACACCTACTATTTAAAATTGATGAAATATTAGCAGGTTTAGCTTATATTCTTCTTTAACCAAATGGTATACAGTAGAATTTATGCTTTGATTATGCTGTTCAGCATTTCTTTGAAAGTGTTATATTTTGACAATATATCTCAATTATGGGCTGTTTTTACCGCCCATTGGGTTTGCAAATAGAAGCATTTGTCCTTGACCTCTAATAAAGATATATAAGGCAGGCGTTCACTGGTAGGTTGGTGTTCACTTGTAGAATGCCACTGGCAGACTCATGATTCCCTTGATGATTCGCGAGTTTTACAGTATAGTACTGCTTGGTGCCATATCATGGCACAAACCTCATCTTGGCACAAACCAGAAGATAAAATATTTAACAACAGTTGTTCTTTATTGCCCACACTCATGCATTTCCTCATGTCAAATAAGGAAGTCGAAGTGACATCAGAAACAATTTAAATATCTTCGGGACTTTCAGTCTGCAAATTGACCCAAGTGTGGCACTAATTTGAAGTAGAAATTATATTATCACCCCTTATAATCCTTTCTAAAGTGTTTACTGTATTGATTTTTTGTTGTTAAAATATATTTGTATCCACCAGATGCCTCCGGTGGATACTTTGGTTTAGCGTTCGCTACGCCGCCACCGCGCGTAGAGACATTTTCGGCGTTAACGCTCTAAGAGGAAAACTACATCAGCTAGGTTCACCAAATTTGCAGGGTATCTTCATTGGGGGTAAGCTTCTCTGGGAAGGAAATTAGCCTCATTCTGAAAAACAAGATGGGCATTTCTTTGAAAATTATTTACATTTTTCTACTGGCTGTTTCTCATAGGTAGAAGGTTGAATGTCTTCATAGGTGATATGTATAACAGATATATATGTCCTCTACAACCTTGCAGATGTTTGACCTTGAAGCTCTTAATTCAAGGTCATCCACGGAGTGCCAAAGTAACCCACATAGTGGACTTTAAAAGTGGTTATATCTCCCTTATTATTGGTCCTAGAGGTTTGCAATGTGAAACCAACCGATAGGAAATCATGTGCTGCCAATCTTTTGATGTGGTCAGATTTGACCTTGGACCCCTCCTTCAAGGTCAAACAAGGATAGCCAAACTTACAAGTGCTTATAACTCGCTTGTTATTGGTCCAAGAGGTTTGGGATTGTAAACCAACTTATATAAAATCAGGGACTGGGAATCTTCTGGTGTGGTCGGATTTGACCTTGGGGCCCTTCTTCAAGGTCAAACGAGGATAGCCAAACTTAAAAGTACTTATAACTCACTTATTATTGGTCCTAGAGGTTTGGGATGGTAAAGCAACATATAGGAAATCATGAGCTGGGAATCTTTTGATGTCGTCAGATTTGACCTTGGACCCCCCTTCAAGGTCATACGAGGAGAGCCAAACTTAAAAGTGCTTATAACTTGCTTATTATTGGTCCTAGAGGTTTGTAATGTGAAACCACCTTATAGGAAATCATGGGCTGGGAAATCTTCTGATGTGGTCAGATTTGCCTTGAGCCCCTCCTTCAAGGTCAAGCAAGGACAGCCAAACTTAGAAGGGTTTATAACTCGTTTATTATTGATCCTAGAGGTTTGCAATGTGAAACCAACTTGCAGGATATTGTGGGCTGGGAATATTCTGATGCCAGATTTGACCTTTGGCCCCTCCTTCAAGGTCAAATGATGGTTCACTGGCTTTGGTGAGTTGTCTTTCCGTGGATACAGATTTGCATCGGTTTTCCGATGCGTAGGTCTAGTTATAGTTTGCGCTTTTGTCAATGCATATATTAATCAATAGAAATCCACAATATTAAACAGGTAATAACTGCAAATAAGGATTTGGGGTCCAAGGTGTGCCAAGTTAAGGTGAGAAGCAGTAGCATTTTAGTTACGAGCTTACTTCATGTCTAAATATTTTATTTTGCAGCAATTTGGATGTGTTTTTATAAAAACGTAAATACTAAAGTACCATCTTATGTTATAAAAAGTGGAAAAAATAGGCTCTTATATTCAAGAAAAATGGTGGTACTCAAATGAACAAGACCCTCAAATCAAGGATAATTGACTATTCTCATTAAGTGCTAATGGAAAGCTCTGCCCATTTCAAAGTTGGTCCACTACAAACTCGGCGCACATACAGTAGGGTCTGCCACCCAGTTTCCAGGATGAGTTTGTAGGGTGCCGAGTTTGTAGGGGGCTGACTTTGAAACGGGTCGAGATGTCTAGATTCCCTGAATTTTTTCTCAGTGTCTATTCTGACAATTATCAGTAAAATAGAATAGGAATTATTCTGACTATGGTTGGCAATATAGACTTTGTATTACTTTGATGTTAATTGAAAACCACAACATTGCTGGGAGAGTTAAGTCTGCCTCATCTAGCTGGAAATCTACATATGATGCCATCATCAAGATCATTGCAAGATGGATGAAGGATGACTACCCTCAACTGGAGACAGAGTTTATAGTCCTGGATGGTCAGATGATAGGGCTCTTTATACAGGATCCTCAAATGAAGTCTTCTTTTCATCACTTTCCTGAAGTCTTGATGGTTGATGCCACTCAGAAAACTACTGAAAATGAAATGCATCTGTATGCACTAATGTCAGTTGATTGTAATGGTGAGAGTGAGTGTTCTTCACTAAAAATGAAGATGAATCTTCCCTCTGCCAGACGCTAAATATTTTCAGGACTAAAAACCCAGCCAGGGAAAAGGTAAAAGTTGTAGTTTCAGACAAACACATGGCAAAGGACAGTGTTCAAGTTAGAGCTCCCACAGATTCATCTCCAAATATGTTTGTTCCATGTTCTGAGAACATTCAGCAGAGAAGTAAACCCTGAGAAAATGAACATCACTTAAGCCAAGAAAGAGACAATCCTGTCACATATCCAGACACTGGTATATGCCCATAGTGAACAAGATTTCAAGATTCTGAAGAACTGAAGAAAGTCATAAATGATCCTTGTCGTGAATACTTTGAAAAAAAATTGGTGCCCTATTAAGGAAAAATGGGTTGAAGGACCTGTGTTACAAGGCGTGGATCCATGGAGGACCTGATCTCTGGATTGATAACAGTTATTTCCACCTTGAGAAATGAATGGAGACACAGACTAATCCAAGTTACTAAACGGGCAAGTACAGTTGCGGAGGCCACAGATGATGAAGAATCCTTCCGAAAGATATTAACACCATTTGCCTTCAACTTATTGAAGTAACAATACAACTCCACAGAGCATCTCACAGTCAACAATAACACTTCAGTACAGTCTAGAGGTGGGGTTAAACAATTTTCAACCAAAATTCTGAATGCCCTATCTTCACCAGTATGGCTTTGCCCTGCAAACACATCTTTGCCAGTGATCAGATTCTCTTCTGCCCAGAAGTTGTAAACGAGCGCTGGTTCATGAAATTTTACAGCACCTCCAGACTATCTGCTCCAGGACAACCGTCTTGTGTGTCCCAAACCACACCAAGAAAAAATCCACTGACAGAGAGGCACAAATACACAGGCAGATAAATGCACTTCTTTCCAGGTTTGGCACACAGAAATACCTGGCCCGAAAGCAACAGTTACAGGAAATTTTAGATCTGTGGAAAGATGACAGAGCTACTCATTGAAGTGGAAAGAATCAGTGGATCAGGAAGAAGGTCCAGGTGAAGGTGCAAATCAAGAGCCAAAGGAAGCAGAAACCCCACTTGAAGAATCCCAAGAAGATCAAAAGCCAGAGAATGTAGATGACAAACCAGAATAAACTGGTCAACATGTTAGTTGGAGGCACAGTCTGCCCAATGTGAACACGACTGATGTGTCCACTTTATCTGCCGATTTCAAAGGAATGTCCTTACCTAAATTCACCAAAGACACATCCTTGGCTGGTTTGTAGATGGTGAACAAGTAGAGGCAGCTCTAAGTGGGATTGTACTGAGTGAACAATATGTGGAAATGATACCAGAACACATTCCTTCAGCCTGTTTAGATAATGAAAGGGTGGACATCAACATCATTTTGAAGTTTTTTGATTTGCTTATTTTGTTTATTCTTTTACTATTACCTGTTTTACCCCACAGCCCTTAAAGGCTGTCGGGGTATTGTTTTCACCCATAGTTTCCGAATGAGTGGGTAGGAGGGTGGGTGGTGGGAAAAAGTTTGTTCGGGCTGTATCTCAGAAACCATAAGGTGTAGGAAGTTGATACGTGGTAGGGACATTGATTATGGGCTGTACGTGTGCAACGTCATGGTCTGAGCTTGACTTGACCTTTGACCTTGCCATAGTGATCTTGACCTATAAAATCTTGTTTGGCTATATCTCGGAAACCGAAAGGTGTAGGAAGTTGATACTTGGTAGGGACATTAGTTAGGGTGTGTAGGTGTGCAACATCATGGTTTGACCTTTGCCGTAGTGACCTTGATCTATTATTACATGTCTAGCTATATCTCGGCAACTGTGAGGTATAGGAAGTTGATACTTGGTAGGGACATTGGTTGGGGGTTGTAGGTGTGCAATGTCATGGTGTTTCCTTGATTTGACCTTGTCGTAGTGACCTTGACCTATAAAATCTTGTTGTAGCTATATCTCAGAAAACATAAGTGGTAGGAAGTTGATACTTGGTGGGACATTGGTTAGGGGGTGTAGGTATGCTACGTCATGGTGTGACCTTGATTTGACCTTTGACCTTGTCGTAGTGAGCTTGACCTATAAAATCTTGTCTGGGCTATGTCTCAGAAACTGTAAGGTGTAGGAAGTTGATACTTAGTAGGGACATTGGTTAGGGGGTGTAGGTGTGTAACATGGTGTTGTGACCTTGATTTGACCTTTGACCTTGCCGTAGTGACCTTGACCTATAAAATCTTGTCCGGGCTATATCTCAGAAACCATACGGTGTAGGAAGTTGGTACTTGGTAGGGGCATTGGTTAGGGGTTGTAGGTGTGCACTGTGCAGCGTCATGTTGTGACCTTGATTTGACCTTTGACCTTGCTGTAGTGACCTTAACCTATAAAATCTTGTTCTGGCTATATCTCGGAAACCGTAAGGTGTAGGAAGTTCATACTGGGTAGGGACATTGGCTAGGGTGTGTAGATGTAAAACATCATGGTGTGACCTTGATTTGACCTTTGACCTTCCCATAGTGACCTTGATCTATAATGCATCAAGTGAGCCACAAGTTTTTCCCCAACTCCACATAAAAGGATGTATTGCCACATCTGTATGTATGGGTAATATTCAAAACATTCAAACCATAATTTGACCATACAAATGAATATCAAAATGGGAGAAGTCTTAAATTTTCAGACAAATGTACGAGGTCACTTTGATATGGTTGAACAATAGCGAAAACATGCAAATCATAATTCAACTGTGTGAAATGTGCATGTATAACCATCTTACAGCTTCTAGGACAAACAGCCTGGCAGGGTCTTAATCTTTTCAACCCGAAAGCATTTCTGTCAGTTGTGGACTGGTGTATCAGCGCTAATTTCGAACCCTGCCTTGATTTGACCTTGACCTATAATATATTGTCCGGGCATATCACGGCAACCATAAGGATATGGATTGCTGCAACAGATTATTATGTGTACTTTTACATAATTGTGATATTTCCATTGACAGATATTCTCCAGTTAATAAATTTTACAGCTTCATAATTTTTAGTTTACTGAATTGTCTTGTTTTAATACTTAATCGTTACATGCAGTTTCTTTCTCTACTTTATTACTACTACTGTTATTTTCTCTACTTAAACATTATTTGGACACTGACACTGCTCTGTAAGTATCCCAATCTGTGTACTGTTTTACTACTTCAATATCTCATGGTGTTGAAAACTATTTCCCCAGGCTGTGGGGTACAGGCATCTCTGATGCTATTTTCTCATTTCAGATAGACAACTTAATTTAATAAATTTTAGTTCAAGCGGGAAATCCTCTAAAGATTGCTGAAGAGTTGAGAGCATGTAAAACTCTAACATATTTTGGATACCCTGGGTAGTAAGCACTATTTCGTCTAGAGAAAAAATTTGAATTCTGACAGCGGTCTTGAATTTTTGTGGAAATGGAAAATGTCATCACAAGAACCGTAAAACATACAGTGATTTTGGCAAATTTTACATCTGCTGGTTAGTAAGGTTGCTTCAAAGTTCAGATAGTGTATCATATTGAAAAGGTCTTTTATCTCCCTTAATATTGCTCTTTGGGCTTTAAACCCAGTTTTGTGGTCACACTACCTCCATGTTTGCTTAATACACAGCAGGAGATAAAACTGCAGCAGCAGTGGTCTTGTTTGCATTTGTTTTCACAAAACTGTAATCCATATTGCATTCATCAAGTTCTAAATATGCCCTCCTTGTGTAACATGGGGGGAGTACTCCATCCATGTACATATTCTTAAACAGAAATGTATCTTCCCAAAACTCAGGATCCTGTAATTCCCTCCTGTTGACTTCAAAGTTTACAAAGCCCATATGTCATTATTAAAGTCTGGCAGTCACTATATGCACCTACATTTTGAACTCTCTTCCTTTGTTATGAACCAGGATGTACTTTGGATGTTATGTACTTCTCAAAACCATTTGCAGCGCACAACTTTTGTGTCCTTTAGTACTTTTATTTGTACTCTGAAGCTCAAAACACAAAGTCAGCTTACACAGAGCCCATTCACAGGCACTGATTGCTTGTTTATTCAAATTAAAGATCTTTTACAAGAACAGGAAAAAGATTATGTTATTTGGTGTGGTGATTTTAATATTATACTTATTCTCACTTAGCCACAATTATGTAAATTTAAGAAATCCAAAGTCCCAGAACACATTGTTGATTATAATACATGGTAAAATCGAGTTGACATGTATAGATACTTTAACCCAAACCATAAGGGCTACGCCTGGTGCAGACGGATTCCCATTATGCAAGGAAGACTTGATTACTTCATCACTACTTCTTCCTTAAGTTTGGTGCCTGATATTGATATATGTAAGAACTGGTTATAAATCTAATCACTCCATTGTCTTAATGTGATTGCCAGTAAAAATTTTAAATGAGGTTGTGGTATTTGGAAACTTAACATATACCTGCTAAATAATGAAAACTATCTTGAACTTGTAAATGATTGTATCTTAGAAGAGAAACAAGGCTGGGCCTTTATATGACTTGGGATTATGATTTATTTTTAGTACTGATTTTGCATCGCATACGTGGCGAGTCAGTTAGATATGCCAGTTATAAGAAGAAGAAAAAATCAAACTTTTGAAATTAAAAAGAAAGTGATATATGAAATTAATGCATAAGAGCAAGAAAATTTATCCGCCAACATTGATATTTTCAATTTGAACAAAAAGAAATTGGAGCCAGATTCGGCTCACGTATGCAATGATTAGGTGATTGAGAAAAACCCACTAAATATTTTTGTTCCTTAGAATGCCATAACTACACCGACAAAACTATCAAAAAGTAATAAAACATGATGAAAAAATTTTAGTAGACCAGAAAGATATCTTGTCCCAATTAAAAAATTTTGATTTAAACCTATTCAAATCTTTTGATCATCACCTAGAAGATATTAGCTTAAATCAATGACTAGCCAGTTATCAAGAAAATAATAACAATATACAAGTCTTGCTGGACCTTTAACATACTGAGAAATATCATTGACTATATTGTGTAGTCACTGGATTTTGAAGGCCCTAATTATATCCACTGGGTGCCATCCAGTGGATACTATGGATTACGCATGAGCTTGCCGTCGCTGCCACCGCTGCAGTGTGTAGATATTTTCCCTGGTTTTCCTCTAGTTTTTTTGGTAGTCATGAAAAGTGCCTTTATCTCCCTTATTATTGGTCCTTCAGGTTTGGCATGTGAAGCTAACATATGGGAAATCATTGGCTGGTAATCTTCTGATGTGGTCATATTTGACCTTGGGTCCCTCCTTAATGGTCAAACTAGGACAGTCAAACTTAAAAATGCTTATAATTCACTTATTCTTGGTCCTAGAGGTTTACAATGTTAAACATACTTATAGGAAATCATGGGCTGTGAATCTTCTGACGTGTTCAGATTTGACATTGGGCCCCTCCTTCAAGGTCAAACAAGGATAGCTAAATTTAAAACTGCTTATAACTTGCTTATTATTGATCCTACAGGTTCGCAATGTGAAACCAACCTATAGGAAATCATGGGCTAGGAATCTTCTGATAAGTTCAGATTTGACCTTGAGTTCTTCATTCAAGGTGTTTTATGTCAAACCAGCCAAAAGGAAACCATGAGCTAGGAATCGTCCGATATGTTCAGATTTGACCTTGGGCCCACCCTTCTAGGTCAACCAGGATAGCCAAATTTAAAAGTGCTTATAACTGGCTTATTATTGGTCCTAGAGGTTTGCAATGTGAACCAACCTATAGAAAATCATGGGGTAGGAATCTTCTGATGTGGTCAGATTTGTCCTTGCGCCCATCCTTCAAGGTCAAACGGAAGATAGCCAAAAATTGCTGCTTAACTTCAGTAACAAGACAGATATTCATCACTATACGCCACAATTCATGGAAGTCCAGAGGCAAAATAAAAACAAAAAATGGGAAAATAAAAAGTGATCTCTAGAAACGCGAGCCTCGCTACGGCTCGCACTTAAAAATGCATAACATAACATGAATCAACACTTTATGGGTGGTTTCCATATTTTCAGTCTGTAAAACACATGATAACAAGATGCACTCAGAGAGAGCAAAACGCTCGACTCCATGTGACCAGTCTCTCAAGTGATATAAAGTATTGTAAGGAAGACAATAAAATAAAACCAAACATGTAAATTAATCTTCATAGAAATATCAAGTAGAAAGCTAAAGTCAATAAAAATACATTGAAATGGGACCTCTGAAAATTCATGATTTTTTTGTATCCATAATAAGATCCTGATCTTTCTTTTAGTAACTTCTTCCTTCAGTCAGGTCCTACCCACAAATTTTTTAATAAAGATCTGTTCATTGATTCTGGAGTAATCTGAACACACACACACACACAAAAACCACAAAAAAACCCAGACAAATAGACAAACAATTAGCACACAAAAACATAAACTGCTGGTGGAGGTAAAAATATTGCTTAAAGGTCACTTCTTGGTGAAAATCAGCATGGTAATTTATTGTGATGGACTGTCAAGGAATTGAAAGAAAAAAAGAGATAATAAAAAGCAGAAATAATAATTTAATAAAAATGATGAATATACCACCTCCTCTTTATTATCTTTATGTGAATTTCAAGACATAAAATGAGAAGAAATAATTTTACTTAAAGACAGCTGGTATCACAAGCTAGGTTTGTGACCTCACAATGACAATTGCAATGTGACATCACTGAGTAATGACATCAAAAAGCAAAAAAAAATATTGATTTTTTTTACGTATGTGATGAAGAGAAGCAGTTTCACTGTGTATTCCCAATTAAAAATAAGAAAAACTCTCTCCTGACTTTAATTTTCAAACAAATTTCACCAAATTTGGAAGAATCCATCTGTACCCCATGAAATATCTGCCTACTATATTTGAGATTGATTGATGTTATAGTTTTTATGTCAGCTGACTTGTCAGTCAGCTGACATTATGTCATCACTCTGCGGCGTGGGCGTACGGGTCCACGTACGCGTCCGCGTGAACAACTTCTTCTCCAAAACTACAAGGCCTAGAAACATGCTGTTTTTTTTAAAAGATACCTTATCTATCGAGGATGAAAAATTGTTCAAGGCATGCAAATCTGTCTGTTCGTCTGTTTGCTAGAGACATTACAAGGGGGGTACCCCCACTAAAAGTGTGAAAATTTCAACTTTTTATCACAATTTTCTCAGTGACTATTGCAGGGATTTCTCTCATATCTTGCATATATGTACTAGGCCAGAGGTAGATTCTCTTGTGTGAGTATGAGACCTGGATCTGTCTTACTTTTTTTTAAATAAATTTTTTTAATAATTTTTAATGCATTAAAATTCATGAAATCATGCACTAAATCACTTATAACTTCAAAAGTGTTGCATTTACAGCATTTTGTGAAAATATGTTGTTCAGCTACTTTTTTCATAGCTACAATATGGTGAGTAAGTTGGGTGTCTGTCTCAATAGCTAAGTGAGTAATAGCTACTTTTGGGCTTTTCAGTAACTTCCATTATGAGTAAAATCACTTGTAACTTAAAAACTATTGCATTTAGAGAATTTCGTATAAATATGTTATTCAGCTACTTTTGGGCCAGCTATAACATAGTGAAATTTCAGACCTGTAGCTCATGGCATAGCTGAGTAATAGCTACTTTTAGGTTATCACTGTTGAGTAAATCGCTTATAACTTGAAAACTATTGCATTTAGAGAATTTCGTATAAATATGTTATTCAGCTACTTTTGGGTCAGCTATAACATAGTAAAATTTCAGACCTGTAGCTCATGGCATAGCTGAGTAATAGCTACTTTTAGGTTATCACTGTTGAGTAAATCACTTATAACTTGAAAAGTGTTGCATTTAGAGCATTTTGTTAAAATATGTTATTCAGCTACTTTTTTCATAGCTACAATATGGTGAGTAAGTTGGGTGTCTGTCTCAATAGCTAAGTGAGTAATAGCTACTTTTGGGCTTTTCAGTAACTTCCATCATGAGTAAAATCACTTGTAACTTAAAAACTATTGCATTTAGAGAATTTCGTATAAATATGTTATTCAGCTACTTTTGGGCCAGCTATAACATAGTAAAATTTCAGACCTGTAGCTCATGGCATAGCTGAGTAATAGCTACTTTTAGGTTATCACTGTTGAGTAAATCACTTATAACTTGAAAACTATTGCATTTAGAGTATTTTGTTTCAATATGTTATTCACCTATTATGGGGTGAGCTATAACATAGTGAAGTTTCAGACCTGTGGCTCATTTCATAGCTGAGTAATAGCTACTTTGAAGTTCTCACTGTTGAGTAAATCAGTTATAATTGGAAAACTATTGCATTTACAGAAATTTGTGCAAATATGTTATTCAGCTACTTTTGGGTCAGCTATAACATAGTGAAATTATAGACCTATAGCTCATGGCACAACTGAGCAATAGCTATTCTCAGGTACTGACTGTTGAGTAAATCAGCTATAACTTGAAAAATATTGCATTTGGAGTATTTTGTTAAAATATATTGTTCACCTACTTTTGGGTCAGCTATAACAGTGAAATTACAGACCTATAGCTCATGGCATAGCGGAGCAATAGCTATTTTCAGGTTCTCACTATTGAGTAAATCAGTTGTAGCTTGAAAACTATTGCATTTACAGTAGTTTGCTTAAATATGTTGTTCACCTACTTTTGGGTTAGCTATAACATAGTAAAATTTCAGACATGTAGCTCATTGCATAGCTGAGTAATAGTTCCTTTGAGGGTCTCACTGTTGAGTAAATCAGTTGTAACTTGAAAACTATTACATTTAGAGTAATTTGTTAAAATATATTGTTCACCTACTTTTGGGTCAGCTATAACAGTGAAATTACAGACCTATAGCTCATGGCATAGCGGAGCAATAGCTATTTTCAGGTTCTCACTATTGAGTAAATCAGTTGTAGCTTGAAAACTATTGCATTTACAGTAGTTTGCTTAAATATGTTGTTCACCTACTTTTGGGTTAGCTATAACATAGTAAAATTTCAGACATGTAGCTCATTGCATAGCTGAGTAATAGTTCCTTTGAGGGTCTCACTGTTGAGTAAATCAGTTGTAACTTGAAAACTATTACATTTAGAGTAATTTGTTAAATATGTTATTCACAGAATTTTTGGTCAGCTATAACATAGTGAAATTGCAGACCACTATGTCATGGCATAGCTGAGCAATAGCTACTTTCAGGTTCTCACTGTTGAGTAAATCATTGTATCCACTGGATAGCCGCAGTGTGTAGAGAGAGATTTCACCATTACTGCTCTGATGAAAAAAAATATTATAGCTAGCTTTCTTAAGTTTGCAGTATATATTAATAACCATAAAATGTTGTCTGGGAATATTTTTGGCCTCATTTTGAGAAACAAGATGGCCGCCACAGGTGTTTTTTGTCAGTCATGAAAAGTGCTTATATCTCTCTTATTATTGATCCTAGAGGTTTGGGATGATAAACCAACCTGTAGGAAATCATGGGGTGGGAATCTTTTGGTGTGGTCAGATTTGACCTTCAATGACCCCTCCTTCAAGGTCAAACAAGGATAGCCAAACTTAAAAGTGCTTATAACTCGCTTATTATTGGTCCCAGAGGTTTGGGATGGTAAACAGAGAGGAAATCATGGGCTGTGAATCTGTTGATATGGTCCGATTTGACCTTGGAACCCTCCTTCAAGGTCAAATGAGGATAGCGAAAATTGAAAGTGCCTACAACTCGCTTATTATTGGTGACAGATTTGGGATGGTAAACCATCCCATAGGAAATCATTGGCTTGGAATCTTTTGGTATGGTCAGATTTGACCTTTGGACCCCTCCTTCAAGGTCAAATGAGGACAGCCAAGCTTAAAAGTGCTTATAACTCATTTATAATTGGTCCTAGAGGTTTGAAATGGTAAACCATAGGAAATCATGGGCTGGGAATGTATTTGTGTGGTTAGATTTGACCTTAGACCCCTTCTTCAAGGTCGAACGAGGATATTGCATTTGTAGTATTTCTTTAAATATGTTTTAACCTATTTTTTACACTTAAACAATTACCTTGTTATTTTCCTTCATAATACCATTTACAGGGCACAACTTTTTTATCCTTTTCTTCTGTCAGCTTCGGAATTTCTTTCGAACTTGCTGTTCAGTTACCATTTACTGTATTTCTGTACAGCCCTTTTCCTGATAATTATTCTGTCCTCTAATCACCTTCACAAATCAAAAACATTCAGTCAGCTGACACAGTGCCCGTTCACGGGCACTCTCCTCTTGTTGAGTTATAAGGGCAAAACGGTGCACAGACAGACAGACGGACAGACAGACAGACAGAAACAAACTGATCACAATAACCCTCTCCTATCGTCGAGCGTTAAAAACACAATTATAATTGCGCTTTTGTGATTTACATATACTTTTTTAACAGAAAGCCTGTGTGCTGTTTTGATTTACAAAGTTGTCTCATGACAGTTTCTGTGTTTTTCAAGACCTTAAATACTTGACGGTGGCTCTTTGAAGAAAGAAATATGGCACCATCAACTACCCAAATTCTTCTTGCTACGGGAACTGGGCTGGCAATTGGAATATGTGCAACAGTCATTGTACAGAGACTGACCTCTAACCTGAGTGAAAAGCTTTCTCAGATCATGAACAAAGTGGACCAGTTGCAGTCACAGCTGGAGGATATGAAAGTCAAACTGGCTAAAGAAAAGGTCATCTTTTTATTGTTTTCACATAGTTGCACCACTCTCCCACTAAAAAATTATTTTCAAAATGGCTGAATAAAATTGTGGCCTATGAGTAAATTTATCCTTCTTTAACAAAAAAACAAGATGAATAGCCTTGGTATTTCTGAACTCAGTCATAGACAAGATATTGTGTTTTGGCATTGATAAAACTTGTGATACTTTTATTTCTTTTGAGTTTTCGAGATGGCCACTTTGAATTTTTACCACTGTCATCAATGATCATTCATTTTCAAGTGTCAGCTATGAAACATTACTATGTAATTTTTGTAACAAGTAAAAATTGACATAACCGAGTATTGTAGGGGGTGGTGGAGGGGCTAATGTGTAAAATCGACAAACACAGTTTCCCCAGTGGATTGGGGTTGATGGATAGAATTTAATGTGAAGTTATTTTTTCACCAGATGTAGTGTTATCACAGGTTTGTCATCCAAATCATTTGACACAGTGCGCTTTCAGACACTTGTAGCTTTTTGACATATATGGAACACTTTTTATGTAACAACACCTACTAATGTACTCTCCTGTACATTATTTTGCATTAGTTATGTTATAAATAGGGTACCAAATAACTGTGAATTTGGAACAATGGTATATCACTGGATGAAAATTGAATAAACCTGAGTTCATACATGTATATTAATAATATTATTATATCCCCAGATGAAAAGGTGACCTACAACTCCCAGTAATAAAATGTTATGGCTATCTTAAAGTCATAAATGCAGCTTTGGCCTCTTAAAGCCCTCTAGGTCACAAAGTGTATGGCTCATCCAGCTAAAATTTCACTTTAGAACACATTAATACTTTCTTACATATTCCAAAAATCAAGCTATTAGGTTGAGGTTAATATATATGATATTTGATGCCCATAAAACCTACCCATGGACTTTATGCTACATTTTCCACATATTTTGCAAATTAAAGTGTGTTCTTCTGACTAGCTTCACACTTTACTTGATATAACTTTAATATGTAGTCTTTGTCTATGGAAAATTTCAACTCTTTAGCTTTAATTTTAAGGTCACCTTAAAGCTCAGAAAATGCTCAAAGGTACTAATGTTTTATGTCCACTTTAAGCAGTGTAGCTCTCAAACTATGTTGAAAGTTGAAATTTTATCTGATACTATGTGATTATGTTCTTTTTACATAGACCAAATATCAAGGCCTATGTAAATTGACTTGAAACTAATGTTGGAGGTCTATAAAGACTCCACCTGAGGACGTTTTTCTACAGTTTTTTATCTCCCACTGGGCTGTAGCCTAAGAGGGGCATTATAAAATAAATCATGTATGTGTGTGTAGGGGTTTGTGGGGTGATGGTTAGGGGGTGCATGTGTGTGTCCATTAGTGTGTCGTGTAGATTTCTACACTTACTACACTTATACATTTTGGTAAATTACAGGTCCTAATGGATATTCATAATAAACCCTTCAAAATTATTTAGGTTTTTATGTTAGCTGACTTGTCAATCAGCTGACATTATGTCATCACTCTGCGCTGTCCACGTACATGTTGGCGTCTGCGTGAACAACTTCTTCTCCAAAACTACAAGCCCCAGAGACATGCTGTTTTTTTAAAAGATACCTTATCTGTCGATGATGAAAAATTGTTCAAGACATGCAGATCTGGTCGTTTGTCTGCTTTCCAGAGCCATAACAAGTGAGGTACCCCCACCGGTACCCACCTTAAGTGTGAAAATTTCAACATTTTAAAACTATTTCCTCATTGACCATTGCAGTGATTTCTCTTATATTGTATACATGTACTAAGCCACAAGTAGATTCATTAGTGTGAGTATCAGGCCTGGATCCCTCTTAATTATTGGATAGCATCGGATTGGATACGATCTTTCTTAATTATTGACTTTGAAGCAGGGTGTCAAGGTCAAATTTGAACACATTAGAAGATTCCTAGCCCATGATTTCCCAAAAGCAGAAATTTCCCTATTCTCATTTGACATTGAACAAGGTGCCCAAGGTCAAATCTGACCACATCAGCAGATTGCCAGTATAAGGTGGATACTATGGATTTTGTTTCGTTATGCAGCCGCTGCAGCGAGTAGAGAGATTTCACCGCTACCGCTCTAACTAAAAAAATATTATAGCTAAACTTCTCAAATTTGCAGGATATATTCATAACCATAAAATCTTGCTGGGGATTATTTTTGGTCTTATTTTGAAAAACAAGATGGTCACCATGGGCGTTTCTTTGTCAGTCATGAAAAGTGCTTCTATCTCCCTTATTATTGGTGCTAGAGGTTTGGTATGTGAAGCCAACCTGTAGGAAATCATGAGCTGGGAATATTCTGATGTGTTCAGATTTATATATTTTTCCATCACCCAAATAGTAATACTACCAAAGAGAATAATATTTTGTAAATATCTATCACAATGAAAATTGCCAGCCATCTTGAATTTCTGCGTGAAACGCAAAAATGCATTTGTCTCACAAACGATGTGAGATACAGCAATATCGACAAAATTTTGAGCCCACAGAGTCTTCTAGTACTTTTTCCAAAAATAGTTTTCCCACCATTTTTGGCAGCCGTCTTGAATTTCTGTATAAAATGCAAAAATGCATTTATCTCTGAAACAGTGCAACATAGAGCGTTTTCGTAGAATCGCAGGATACATGCAGAGTCATCTGGCACTCTGTAAAAGAAAGCATTTTCCTGCCGTTTTTGCAGGCAGGTGAAATTTTGCAAAAAAATGGAATAACATATTTAACAGAGGAACATAATCATTTCAGCAAAATCATCAAAATTCCTGTGCAAAAACAATTTCTTTTTTCTCTTGCAAAGCAATGCTCAAGTTATATGTACTTTTACTTAATTGTGCTGTTTCTATTGATAGCTATTTCACAGCATTATAATTTACAGACATTTTAAACATTAAACATTATTTTTAACATTAAACATCTTAAACATTATTTTCTCAACCAATATTACTTGGACCTTTACATAACTGACATTGTTTGCTGTAAATTCTCCTGATCTTTAGACTATGTCACTTTTTCTCGTGGTGTCGGATATGGGCATCCCTGATACAATTTTCTCATTATCACAAAGTCTACCTGCTTCGTTTAATACCTAAAATTTAAGAGATTGTATGCCACCAAGGTGCAACATTAGATAAGATTGTTCCATTGTAGCTAAGATCCCGAGGGAAAGAAGATGGTTTTGTTACATATGTGTCCAGTGGAGAAGATGATGATGAAGATGAAGAGTTTGTGGAAGCTTTTGAGGGGTAAGTTTTGTGGGGCTGAACATTTGTACAATTGACCCTATATAAGAACAATCAGTGTAAGTGGAATTTAGGTAAAGGTGGAGCTATGGTGGAGGTGGAGTTCATAACATTAAAAAAGTTTATTTTTAACAGGCAACAAAGTCCTTCTAATATCGGAGGTTCTAATTATGCAGTCTACTATACTCAAAATGACTGTCTGTACATGTTTGGTAGATTTAGTTTTGGTAATGGAAGTTTAGGTAGTAAAAGAGACCATTCAATATAAAACAACAGGAAACTGTAAAATTCAATGGATATTTACGTCAATTTATTTATTTATTAAGCATCCCGCAAGGGACGCTTGTTTGTGTATGGGAGACCTTCAGGCTCCGGCGGCTCCGCATTTTGTTTTCCTTATAACTCTGTAACCGTTAGGTGGATTCTTTTCAAATTTGGCAGGTTTAGGCAGTAGCCTTGGGGAATTTTAGCCATGCCTATTTTCAAAAAAAATTTGTCTCGCCAAAAATGGCGGCCATTTTGAATTTTCGAATTTTTCACAAAAATTGCAAAACATAAAAATGCTTATATCTCGAAAACCGTGCTAGATAGAGCGATTTCGACGAAATTTTTGACCCACAGGGTATATCTGCAGAGTAGCCATGCCTATTTTCAAAAAAATTTATCTTGCCAATGTTGTGGATGTTAAATGTTTTAGAGTCATTACCCAGGCTAGTAAGGGTTTCCAGATCCCTCTCATTATCTTAAAGTGTCAGTGACCAGATATCCTGTATGTTGTTATAATATACCTGGGAGATTAAAATATGAAAAGATTCCCACACTCTTCACTGAGACCTTCATGCAACAACTTGTGTTTTTATAAATTATAATACCTATGTACATGTTAATATCTGAATTAAAGAATTAGAATTAAACTTGTGTTTAATTGCAAAACATGGTGTCAGATGTGGGATAATTAGAGTAAGAAAAAAATATTTAAAAAAAGCCTCTAATTTCTGACTGGGATTATTAGAGTGAAAAAAGCCTCTAATTTCTGACTTGGATTATTGGAGTAAAAAATAAAGCTTCTAATTTCTGACTGGGATTATTAGAGTGAAAAAAAGCCTCTAATTTCTGACAGAGACAATTGGAGTAAAAAAAAAAGCCTCTAATATCCTGCAAAAGAACCTTTGTTGAAAGTGTGGATAGTGATTTATCTTGCTGAAACTTTTGTTTGCTTGTACTTGGATATAGTGCAATATGTCTGAACCAGAAACAGTGTCACAGGTAGTGAGTGTCCCATCAAACTTCCCAGTTCCATCACCAATGGACTGCAAAGGAGATCGGGCTGAAAACTGGAAATTTTTCAGGTCACAATGGGAGGACTTTGAGACTGCAACTGAGTTGAACAAGAAATCTGCTACTATAAGGATTGCGACACTGAGATCTGTGATGGGGAAAGACTGTCTCAGGATTTACCATCACTTGGATATATCAGCAGAAGACAAGCAAGAGGTGAAGAAATCACTTGATGCCTTAGAGTCACACTTCAAGCCGACAAAGAATGTGATTTATGACAGATATGTTTTTAACACATGTACACAGGGACCGGCAGAAGGGATAGATCAGTATATGACAAGGCTGAGGCAGCTAGCCTCTAGTTGTGATTATGGCAATCTAACAGATGACATGCTGCGTGACAGATTAATCTTGGGCACCAAAGACAGTGCTGCAAGGGCCCGCATGTTCAGAGAAACTGATCTAACCTTAGCCAGAGCAATAGATATGTGTAGGATTGCGGAAATCTCACAGCATCAACTACAGCAGATTGGTAGTAAGCAAGAAGAAGTCAATTTCACAAAGCAACACAAGCAACAGTCACGAAAACAGCAAAGACGGTCTCAACAGCCATCTCAGCACAAGATATGCAAATATTGTGGACAGAGCCATACATTTGACAAGTTGAAGTGTCCTGCATTTGGGAAATTGTGCAAAGCCTGTGGCAAAAGTAATCATTTTGCTACAGTATGCAAGCAGAAACAGCGTGTAGAGAAAGCAGTACACAGGATTGACCAGGATTCTGATGATTCATCAAGTGAATCGATTTTCCACACAAATCAATTTGTGGGAGCAGTAAAAACAAGAGGTAAGCAGCTTACAATACCTCTGAAGTTTTGGAAGACCAAGGATTCTATGTCAAATAACAGGTCAAAAAGCCTAGTGTGTCAACTGGATACAGGCGCCACCTGCAATGTTCTGAACATTGAAGATTACAAGGCAGTGACTGGTAAATCAGATTCAAATCTGAAAGAAAGCTCAGTTCGTTTGAATTTCTATGATGGCTCTTGGATGAAGCCACTGGGATATGCTACTCTTTACACTAGAATCAATGGCAAGAACTTTAAGCGTGGCTTCCAGATTGTAAACACCAGGGTCGCACAAAAAACCCTTGTTATCAGCAAACACATGCCAGCGATTGAATTTGCTTTCAATCAATTCAGATGAAGTTGTCCACATGTCACAGGAAGTCACTACAGGACTGTCTAAAGAGGATATACTTGGCAGTTTTTCAGATGTGTTCCAAGGATTAGGGCAGTTTCCAGGTGAACATCACATTGAGCTTGATGAGACGATCACGCCAGTGCAGCATCAACCAAGAAGAGTTCCTGTTGCCCTTAGAGCAGAACTTAAGGAGAAAATCAACTCAATGGTGGCACAAAGAATCCTCAAGAAAGTGGTAGAGCCAACACCATGGATTAACAGCATGGTTGTAGTTAAAAAGCCAGGGAAGCTACGACTCTGCATTGACCCAGTTGACCTGAACAAAGCGGTCAAACGTCCAAAATATCAGATGCCAACGATTGAGGAAATCCTGCCAAATCTAGAAAATGCTAAAGTGTTCTCTGTCCTAGACGCGAAGGATGGATTCTGTCACATCAAATTAGACGAAGAAAGTAGCATGCTCACAACGTTTTGGACTCCATTCGGGAGATACCGATGGTTGCGTCTACCGTTTGGCTTGACCTCAGCCCCTGAAGTGTTTCAGTGTAAACAGCATGAAGTCTTAGAGGGCCTGCATGGAGTGGAAGTCATTGCACATGACATCTTGGTATACGGTTGTGGCAAAACACAGGAAGAAGCTGTAAAAGACCACGATGCAAATCTGATTGAGCTGTTGAAATGAGCACAGAAGGTCAACTTAAAGCTAAACAAGAAGCTAAAGCTGAAGATGACAGAAGTGTCCTACATGGGTCATCTCCTCACATCTACAGGGCTTAAACCAGACCCAGAGAAGATAAAAGCCATGACTGAGATGAAGCGACCATCAAATGTGAAAGAAACTCAGTGTTTTCTTGGATTTGTAAACTATCTCGCCAAATTTGCACCACATCTCTCAGATGTGTCTGAACCTCTCCGACGTCTCACCGACAAGGACACTGTTTGGGTCTGGCAAACACAGCAAGAGGAAGCTTTCCGGCGAGTGAAAGAGATTGTGACAGTACAGCCTGTTTTGAAATATTACAGCCTATCTGAGCCTGTCACACTGCAGAGTGATGCCAGCCAAAAAGGGTTAGGTGCCACATTATTGCAAAATGGCCAACCCATCGCATTTGCCTCCAGATCCTTGTCGAAAACAGAGCAGTCATACGCTCAAATTGAGAAAGAGTGTCTCGCTATAGTGTTTGGGTGCGAACGCTTTAAACAGTACTTGCTGGGAAGAGATTCCATACAAGTTGAGAGTGATCATAAACCTCTAGAAGTAATATTCAAGAAATCACTTCTATCAGCACCCAAGAGACTCCAAAGAATGCTCCTGAGGTTGCAGAAGTACAACTTGCAGGTGAAGTACAAACGAGGCAGTGAAATGTACATTGCAGATCTGTTATCTCGTGCATCAATCTCAGCAGCTGTGCCTTCAACTAGTGATTTTGAAGTATTTTGCACAGAACTGGAACAGATAAGTTATACAGAACATTTGAAAGTATCTGACACAAGGCTTGATCAGATTCAAATGTCAACATTGCAAGATAGTACACTACAATCTCTTAAAAGCACAATCCTGGCTGGATGGCCAAATGACAAGAATGAAATACCTGCATGCCTGAGAGAGTATTGGCCATACAGGGAAGAACTTAGTGTTCAAAATGGAATTTTGTTCAAGGCAAACCAGATTTTGATTCCAAAGGCAATGATCCCAGAAATGCTTTCCAGGATTCATTCTAGCCACTTAGGCATGGCTGCATGCACAAGAAAGGCCAAAGATGTCCTGTATTGGCCACACATGGCAACTGACATAAAAGAGCTGATTTCAAAGTGTGAAACATGTGTGGAAGTGGAAGAGAACAGAAGAAAAGAACCTCTTATGACACATGAAGTACCAGACAGAGCTTGGAGTAAGCTTGCACTGGACCTGTTCTCTCTGCAGGACAAAAATTATCTTGTTACTGTAGACTACTATTCCGATTACTGGGAGGTAGATGCTCTCCATTCTACTTCAACTGCAGCTGTCATCAAGAAGCTGAAGCCACATTTTGCAAGATGGGGAATTCCAAATGAAATTGTCACTGATAATGGGCCCCAGTTTGTTAGTGACGAGTTTGCAAAGTTTGCCAAGGAATGGAATTTTTGCCACATCACCAGCTCACCGTATCACAGCCAATCCAATGGAAAAGCTGAATCAGCAGTAAAGATAGTAAAGACCTTAATAAAGAAAACCCAAAGAGCTGGAGATGATTTCTTCAAAGCACAACTAGATTGGCGCAACACACCTACCAGTGAAATGCAGAGTAGCCCTGTTCAACGCTTAATATCACGTAGGACTAGAACATTCCTACCTACATCAGAAAATCTGTTACGACCCCAGGTTGTGGAAAATGTTCCAGAGAAGATCAAACTGAAACGCCAAAAAGCCAAACTGTTCCATGACAAACATGCTCGACACCTACCAGAACTAGAAATTGGGCAACCAGTCTATGTTAAGCCATTACCAAACTCAACTGGCCCATGGAAGAAAGGAGTGTGCACTGACAAACTCTCACCTAGATCTTATACTGTGACGGTTGATGATAAATCTTACAGAAGAAATAGGTTCCACCTACGAGAGAGAGAAAAGGAGGTGAAAGAAGATGTCAATCCTCAGACCACTGACAATCAAAGTGTTGTTACAACAGAAGACACACAGTATGACAGCAGATCAGAGATAGCAAGTGTACCAACAAGCTCACCCAGTAAAACAACAGAAATAAGAAGAAGTGGGAGAAACAAGAAGACCACTGAACATTATCAAGCTGGTTTCAATTAGACAATTGGCTATATAAATAAATAAAATAAGTCAAAATGGGCATTGTAACTACAAGTGTCAGAATAATACACAGTTACAAGCTTTTGTAAAGGAAGGTAGTCTACCCTTACCTTTATCAATTTGGAAGTTTTTAAATTGTTTTAAAATTATATATAGCTGACATTTTATTCTTACTGATTCACAGTTTTTATATTCTTTTGTAAAAAAGGGAGGATGTTGTGGATGTTAAATGTTTTAGAGTCATTACCCAGGCTAGTAAGGGTTTCCAGATCCCTCTCATTATCTTAAAGTGTCAGTGACCAGATATCCTGTATGTTGTTATAATATACCTGGGAGATTAAAATATGAAAAGATTCCCACACTCTTCACTGAGACCTTCATGCAACAACTTGTGTTTTTATAAATTATAATACCTATGTACATGTTAATATCTGAATTAAAGAATTAGAATTAAACTTGTGTTTAATTGCAAAACAGCCAAAAATGGCGGCCATTTTGAATTTTTGCGCAAAAATTGCAAAACACAAAAATGCTAATATCTCGGAAACCGTGCTACATAGAACGATTTCGACGAAATTTTTGATCTTCAGGGTATCTCTGCAGAGCAGCTATCCCAAAGAGCTTTCACTCGGTGAAGTTTCAGACCCGTAGCTAATTATTCACCTACTCAAAATGAGTAAATGCGAATTATCTCTAAAACTATTGTGGATACCCAATTTTTCTCAAATAACTCATTCATCTACTTTTGGGAGAGCTTTCACATGGTGAAGTTTCAGACCCATAGATAATTACTCACCTACTCAAAATGAGTAAATGCGAATTATCTCTAAAAGTATTGCAGATAGCCAATTTTTCTCAAATAACTCATTCACCTACTTTTGGGAGAGCTTTCACTCGGTGAAGTTTCAGACCCGTAGCTAATTACTCACCTACTCAAAATGAGTAAATGCTAATTATCTCAAAAACTATTGCGGATACCCAGTTTTTATCAAATAACTCATTCATCTACTTTGGGGAGAGCTTTCACATGGTGAAGTTTCAGACCCGTAGATAATTACTCGCCTACTCAAAATGAGTAAATGCGAATTATCTCTTAAAAGTATTGCAGATAGCCAATTTTTCTCAAATAACTCGTTCACCTACTTTTGGAAGAGCTTTCACATGGTGAAGTTTCAGACCCATAGCTAATTACTCACCTACTCAAAATGAGTAAATGCGAATTATCTCTAAAAGTATTGCAGATAGCCAATTTTTCTCAAATAACTCATTGACCTACTTTTGGGAGAGCTTTCACTCCGTGAAGTTTCAGACACATAGCTTATTCACCTACTCAAAATGAGTAAATGCTAATTATCTGTAAAAGTATTGCGGATACCCAATTTTTATCAAATAATTCATTCATCTGCTTGTGGGAGAGCTTTCACATGGTGAAGTTTCAGACCCATAGCTAATTACTCACCTACTCAAAATGAGTAAATGCGAATTATCTCTAAAAGTATTGCAGATAGCCAATTTTTCTCAAATAAATCATTCACCTACTTTTGGGAGAGTTTTCACTTGGTGAAGTTTCAGACCCATAGCTAATTATTCACCTACTCAAAATGAGTAAATGCGAATTTTCTCTAAAAGTATTGCGGATACCCAATTTTTATCAAATAACTCATTCATCTACTTTTGGGAGAAAATTTCACTTGGTGAAGTTCCAGACCCGTAGGTAATTACTCACCTACTCAAAAGGAGTAAATGTGAATTATCTCTTAATACTTAATAGTATTGCAGATAGCCAATTTTTCTCAAATAACTCATTCACCTACTTTTGGAAGAGCTTTCACTCACGAAAATGAAAAATTGTGAATATCTAGGAAAAGCTATTTCTTCTCCTTTAATGCTCGGCGGGAGATACACACCGCGGCAGTGGTCTTGTCAAAAATTTTTGTCTCCCCAAAAATGGTGGCCATTTTGAATTTTCAAAGTTTTTGCAAAACACAAAAATGCTTATATCTCGAAAACCGTGCTAGATGGAGTGAACTCTACAAAATTTTTGACCTGCTGGGTATCTCTGCAGAGTAGCCATGCCAATTTTCAAAATATTTTTGTCTCACCAAATATATCGGACATTTTGAATTTTCGAATTTTTTGCAAAACACAAAAATGCTTATATCTTGAAAACCGTGCTAGATAGAGCAGACTGCGCTGACTTTGGTTGACACAACAGTATAAGGCTAGAAACAAAGCATTTTCTTAATACTTTAGCACTCACCTTTATATCCTTTTCGGGACGCTTTGTTTTTGCTATGCAAAAACATTATCTTTTTTTTTGCGAGCGATCCTCTAGTTTATTTGGGGTTTTACGTCGCTTTCAACACTGTACAGGTCATATCACGACGGGTAGTTGGAAGGGCAAAGGAAACCAGTACGTACAGTTCGTTAGGGTTCTGTACTGTAAACTGCCGACCAACGGCAAGCAACTACCAGCTTTCCCACATGAGGCCGTGCCGAGAATCGAACCCCGGCCTCAGAGGTGGGAGGCGAGAGTGTTACCACTCTGCCACCGTGGCCCCTGATATTTACATCAATGAAATTTTGGTAATAGAGATTCCACCATCGTAATGGCTGCTATTTTTACGAAACAGAAGTATCCAACAGATGGTTACTGTGCAGTATTTTTAAGAAACACTGATACAATTTGTGCGAATACTCTGTGAAAACATGTGTGCGGAATTGAGCCAACAATGAGATGAGATGAGATGAAATTTCTTGAAGTCTCATTAACATTATTTGGTTAACAAAATTTTAGTATTATCACTCATCAAAAATGTGTTCTATGTTCTATCATTCCACAGTCTTTAAAATAGGAATTTTTTTAGCAAAGGAATAGAAATTTTCATTGTGATAGATATTTACAAAATATTATTCTCTTTGGTAGTATTACTATTTGGGTGATGGAACAATATATAAAAAAACAGATTAAATAAATTTTCGAATGAAAGAATGAAAGTATTTACAAACATATACCTAAACAATAAACCATGGTGTCATGTATTGTGGTTTTTCTTATCTTAAGAATAGATAAATTTAATAGGAATATTTTCAAGACGTACCCTTACATAGTAAGGTAATTAGATTATATAAAATCGAAAGAAGTTAATTAATTTATTATTTAGTTTTATTAGATGAAATGATACCTTTGGGAATAAGAATAGTAAAGCTTTTGAGTTTCTTTATACTTTGATAGCTTCATTTTGAACATTTATACTGGAACAAGTATATTGTGTAAGAATAGATAATTTGATGAAACAAATTGACACATTTATTTCATTGAAAGCTTGTTCTGCTAATAAATTAGCTCTTGTATACTTTTTCTTAAATTTTCTTTATTTAGTGAGATGTCTTCTGAGTTTCTTTAACCATAACTTTGATATTTTTCTTTAAGATCCCAATATTTTCTTCAAGAACAGAGTAGTTTGTATTTGTCAAATATATCAGAAATAATACCAGTGTGGTGTCTTTCAAAACAACTTAACCAAGCTGAGGAGAGCCCTACAGGAGATAATTATGTGGTAGAAATGGACTAGATTGTAAGCTGTTTACCAAGCCAATCATCTTCTCAGCAGCATCAACCTGAATGGGGTTAATACCAAGGGAATCATAAAAAAATTTATGACGTCAAGAAAATAACAAGAATTATCTTATCATCTGTTGCTTTCATTTTCACAGAATAAAACAGGAAGTGATTATGTGGGTGGAAAATGCAACTGACATTATAGCTATTATCCGGAATCTCCAGTGAAGTCTGAGATTTATTGCTTTAAATGATTTGTCATGGTGGTTGTTAGTAAGAAATGATAAAATTGTTGCAATAGTGTGTGTCTGACAGTTGTTTATTTTCCGTGAGGCAGTTTCCATTATTTACAGGATCTTGTCAAAACTATTCATAAAAGCAAAGAAACCATTACTTTATCGTTGAAATGGGAGAAACATCTGTGGAACAACCATCGACAATGCTAGTGGACACTGTGTTTGGTATTTACAAGTGTTTCTATCATTTTGTGTTCCATCACAGATCAGACAGTGAACAAAGCACACAAGCTAAGCACTCAGTTGGTCAGGCTCAGAGATCAAGATCTTCATTGAGCTGTGAGGACCTATTTCAGGAAGTGGACCAACTTTTGGATGGCGGAGACAGTGACAAAAACAAAGCCTACAATCTGCTACATTCTGCTTTTAATCAGGTATATGTTTTGATGCCTTGTAGGAGCTTTTGTCAAATATTGGACATTAATTTTTGCATGTGTGAATTTTTGTCAGGTGGACTTACAAGACAAATACTCCTGAGATTGTGATTAAAATTTCTGGATATTAATGTTTAGTTTTATCATGGAATAGGTACCTCACTTTTGGTCTCAATTGTTATAAAGATATTAAAAGTGTACTGTACAATCATGATTGGTTGTGAAAATTGTGAAATATCTTATGAGCAGTCAACTGTAACAACAGAAAAGAAAAATCATTTAATGCATGATTTAAAACTTCTCATTATGATTTATAAGTTTGCTCGCTGTCAGTACCCTCAAGTTTTGTCTCTTATTTTCAATTTTTTATATGTGTATAAGTTTGTATTTCTTTGAGTGCCACTCCAGTTGAGGCATGTTCACATGGTTTGTTGTCGCCTGAACTCAGCATATTGTTTCTATGGCACATGTATTAATTTCAGTTCACATCAGTGTCTTCTGACTTTAAGCAGTACTTAATTGGTAGTATATTCCGTGAATATAAATAAAACCAGTATTTGGACAAATTGTGTTGTTCCCTGTGTCTCAGGTTGGTTACCTTTAAGTAGATGTTTTGCTGATGAGCAGTTCTCATACATGTATCATGTTCCATAACAGTATTAAAGGCAAATCAAATTCAGCCAGTTGTGGATGTTCCCTCCTTTGATGTTCATTTATTTTTGTGATGTATAATTAAAAGCTTTGTGATTTTCTGTCAACAGCATTCAACCAATCCAGAATTTCTGTGGAGGTATGCCAAAGCCACTTATAATGTCTCACTGATAGAAGGAGCTCAGGGACGATACGAACGTAAGAAAGAAATGTCTTTCAAAGCCTTGGACTCAGTAACCAATGCATTGCAGTTAGATGATCAAAATGCCAGTTGTCACAAATGGTAAGCTACGTAAATACATGTGTCTTGATTACTACCTCAGCAAAGGAGGTTATGTCTTTGGGTGCATTTGTTTGTCTATCTGTGATCTGGATTATTCCAAAACTAATGAATGCATCTTTATGAATCTACTTTCCATGTGGGTACAGCCTGACCAAAGGAAGAAATGATCAATTTTGGGAAAAATCCGGATTTACTGTGGATACCCAAAAAATCCCAAATTTTGCACAGTCATATTTTCTATGATTTTTTGATGGTCATGCCATCCAATTATGAGGGTTAAAATAAAAAAAGCAGTAAAGCTTGCTAATTGAATTATGGTTTAGTACATTTTGCATGAAATTAGGTAATTAATGAAGACAGATAATCTTTTTTAATCTTTTATTTATTTACTATTTATTTTAAAAAAAATTGTGAGTATTATTGTTGTATTGAATAGAGAACATTCTTCTTGTTATGGAATTTTGTTCTTGTCTTGTTCTTTCATTGTGCATTAACTGTTATACACAGGTATGCCATCACTCTGGGAAGTATTGGAGACTATTTGAGCATCCAAGAAAAGATTAAAAATGGCTATAAGTTTAAGGTAAGAATGTGTACTGTTCATACAACATATAGGTTCTGGCCTGGGTGTAATGATCTCAAACTTCAATATTGTATGGCCACCGCAAAATATTTTTTTAATGTGACCTTGGACCTGTATTTTGGAGCCATGGTAATGCAGTGGTAACAAACTCACCTCCGACCTCTGAGGTCAGAGTTTGAACCCTTTGTTTGGCAGTTTACTGCACACAACCTTGACCAATTGGTTTCCTCTGCAAACTACCAGTCACAACATAACCGAAAAAATACTAGGCGTGACGTGAAACACAAAATAAATAAATTGACCTACATTTCTGTATCATAGTTCGGCTTAATTGTCTCTAATGTACATATCATATTTAAGGAGTAATTTTAAGGAGTAGTGATTAACAGTAAGTCAGAAAAAACTCAACTTTTTATTGCGTTCAACGTCCTATCCAATGGACAATTGCTTTACCGGTTGGCACGATCGGTCACGCCAAATGCCAGAAAAAGACGTCCTGTATATACTACCGGCAGGACCAGTCACATATTGTGCATTTGCTAGGTGGCGCATCGTACTTCCTTCCTGTCTAGACATCGGGACGTCATAGCATCTTTTTCGTTTGGCGTGTGGAGTGTGCAGACGTGTTTTCTACAGAGAGATGTTTTTGAAGTTTTACAACAAATTCAACCTTTTAGTGAACTTTTATTTATATCTACATAATTCTACTAGAATACTGATCGTCATGTCATCCCCAGGACAGAAGAGAGGCACTTGTGGCCATGTTATGGCTGTGTTTGATATGTTGTGTTTGGAGACGATCCGTGTGTCCTGAAGAAGGACTGCTCCATTTGTAAGGCGTTTACCCCAGAGCAGCTACAACAACTAGCCACCCCACCTACAGAGAAAGAATCGAGATAAGAAGACGGGTTCTGCCTCCCCTACCCCCACTCTCATGGACCCTTCACAAGTCAATGTGTTGGGACGGGTAGATGGAGAGAAGGCTGTAAAGAAGCCTGAAAGAACTCCTACTGGGAAGAGAAGCGTTCTGATGAATCTCCCAAACCCAGCAACAAAAGGTCCAGCAGTAAACCATCTACTGAAGATCTGAAGAGTCTGGACGACAAGTGGGCTGAACGCTTTGTAAGGCTGAAAGCTATGATTCTTGCAAAGTCATTTGCAGTTGAACCAGTGGTGAAATCTACAGAAGTTGCTACCTTAATCCTGGTGCTGGTTCCAACCAATCTACTTCCAGTGGGGTCTCAGATGTAAGTTTTACCGGTCCCAGCCTTTTTTTTGGAAAGTTGCTGTCACTAAAGCTACCCAGTCTGTTGAGGCTCCTGGAACGAGAAGGGGAGATGTGATCCAGAAGAATGCCACCCAGCCTGTTGAGGCTGCCGGTGCAGGGACGGCCACCCAGCCTGTTGAGGCTCCCGGGGCAGGTCCTGAAGTTCTGCTTTCCAGTACCAGCACTCTGCTTTCCAGTAGTGACACTGTACAGCTAAATCTGTCACTTACCGGTGGAAATCTTCCTGACGTCACCGGTGGATCTGAGAGTGAGAAAGATGTGCAGAGTGAACCGGGCTCCCCTACTGCTGGTAACTTCCGGGACGTGTCCCCAGACAGGGATGACACAGCTGACCAGGAGCTCTGAGGAAGCCAATTACAGAGAGACTATCAGAGGGGTCAGATCATTTATGGGCTGGCACCAAATCCCTGATTTCAACAGTGCTTCATCTTCCTTAGATGACAACCCATTTGCCAGATCCCGAGTCAAGCCCACCTAGATGAGTGGCTGTGTAGGAAGTTTGAGAAGTTAAACCTCACTGTGTCTGAAGGCTACCCTTCCAGAAATACATAGACTGGTGGTTTGCTTAGAGACCAATTTGTGAAGACACCTAGGCCTTCCAGATGGTATGAGATGCACACAGATAAGAAGGACTCTGATAGATCTACTGTGTGTTCCTGGTCTCCGGAACCAGTAAAATTGAACAGTGCATTCAGCAGGGTTACCAGATGCAGTTTGCCTTCATCTCCAGCCTCCTGTACTATCAGTTCTTTTAGAGAGCAGTCTGTGATGTGTAATGAGGCAGCAGGTCTATCCAGATGTCTTAACAAAGTGCAGGACTCTATGGTGACACACTTGAAGACACTGCGTACTGACAAAGGAAAAGGCAAGGCATCAGAGAACGCAACAAGGTGTTGAGGAGCTGGAGTATTTGGTAACTTTTAACCTGTCCATCTCCCAGGCCATGCAACATACCATGCAGGATCTGTCTGAAGGTGTTTTTATCAGCATGGCAAACCTCACTCTAGCACGTAGAGACAGCTACCTGGAGTATTAATATGGTGGGATGAAGCAAGATACTCTCACTGCCTTGCGTACTGCACCCGTCCGCTTGACCTCACTGTTTCCTGATCAGTTGCTGGTAAAGGCTGAAGATGAGATTTCCTGTAATGAGGAGAGGCGTTCTTCTGGCAGCTCACATAGGAAGCCCAGTCGTTTTCATCTGTATGCTTCCTCACCTTCAAAGCCAGCACATCAACCGGACCGGAAGTCCACTGTAGCTGCTTGGAAGCAGATCCGGGACTGGCAACAGGGAAAGAAAATATGGGGCAAGCCCTCATATTTCCAACAGAAACCGGCTAAGGGTTCCAACCTGAGTAAATGACAATTACTGTGTTCAGAGTGTGGCCGGTCTGAAGGACTCTGTATATGTCTCCGGCCAGTTAGAGAGCTTGAACCCTTCACCAATCATAGCTGGAAGGAAGGACTTGACCAGCAAGAGCGAAACTGTAAATTCACATGTAAACTCTTGTGCTGTAAATGTTCATTCTGTTACTGGGTTGCCACAAAAGAAAGGCGTAATTCCCTTGTATTGTCAGAATTACACAAAAATAAAATATGTGAAAGATGTTTCCTGTGTAGGTCACTTGAGTTCTGTAAATCTTGCCACAAATGTCCCAACTGTTGCTCTAGATCTACCTGTAGGGGCCAGATTGCACCAGTTTTGGGGAAAATGGGCAGCCCTGGGGGCACTCCCAAGGTAGTAACAGTACTCAGAGAGGGCTACACCCTCCCCTTCCGGTTCAGACCCAACTTGACCAGGTCACCAACTGTCATAAACAACTATATCAATCTTCACAAAAACCTCCACTTGTTGGAGGCCTTGCATCAGCTGGTGAACAAAAATGCTGTAGAACCAGTAGCAACTCAAAAATCACTGAGGTTCTACAACAGGCTATTTTTGGTACCCAAACCCAACAACCGGTGGAGACCTATCTTGGACCTGAGCACCTTGAACACCTTCCTAAACACAGAGTCATTCAAAATGGAGACACCAGAGACAATAAGAACCTCCTACAGGCAGGGGAGTGTGTTACCTCCATAGATTTCAAGGACACTTACTACCACATACCAATTCACAGTCAGTCCAGGAAGTACATGCGTTTTCACATCCAGGGTCGGTCCTACCAATTCAAAGCCCTACCCTTTGGCCTGTCCACAGCACCAATGGAGTTCACAGTGATGGCCAAAGAGGTCAAACTGATGGCTTTACAGAGGGGTATAAGGATCTACCAGTACCTAGATGAATGGTTGGTGAGAGCCAGGTCCCACCATACCTGTCTCCAGCATACACAGACCTTGGTAGTTCTTTGTCGAGAGCTAGGTTGGCTGGTGAACAGGGAGAAATCCGAACGGTCCCAAAACAAGTTTTCAACTTTGTAGGTTACCAATTCAACCTGAAAGAATGCAAGGTCAGACCCACACCATAGTGTTGGCAGGTCTCAAAAACCAAGATCAAAACAATACTGTCCGGTCTGGTGTGTCTGGTCCGGCAGTTTATGTCCCTCATAGGTCTACTCACAGCAACAGAAAAACAAGTGCACCTAGGTCGGCTCCATATGAGGCCCATACAGTGGCACTTGAAAAACAACTGGAGAGTACCAGAGTCACTAGAAAAGGTGATATCAGTTCCCAGGTCGCTCCACCCTCACTTAAAATGGTGGCTGGAGGAAAGCAATGTGCTGCAAGGTCAACCATTATACCCACTAAAACATGCTCTGCAGATCTTTACAGACACATCAAAAGAAGGGTGGGGCGCTCACTTAAATGAATACACTGCAAGGGGAACCTGGTCTCTTCCAGAAAGCAAGTTAACATAAATCATCTGGAACTAAAGGCGGTCTTTCTCGCCTTAAAAGAGTTCCAAGACCTTTGTTCAAACAACATAGTTCTGGTGGCCACAGACAACACTACAGTGGTTGCCTATATAAAGAAAGAAGGGGGGATGAAGTCGGGCCCTCTGTGTGTCCTTCTGTGGAGAATCCTGACCTTGTACCAGGAGACAGGTAACTCTCAAAGCTTGACACATCCCAGGCCGGCTGAATGTGATTGCAGACAAGCTACCCAGGCTAGGTCAGACCATCCAGACAGAATGGTCCCTTCATCCAGAGGTCTTTCAAACCATATGCTCCTGGTGGCACCAGCCCCAAGTGGACCTTTTTGCCACCAGGTTCAACAACACACTGCCACAGTTTGTGTCACCGGTTCCAGACCCCCAGGCGTGGGCAGTGGATGCACTAAGTCTGTCCTGGGAAGATCTGGACCTGTATGACTTCCCACAGCAGCCATCTTGGGCAAAGTGGTGGAGAAATTGCAGGACTCCCCTTGCAAACAGGAACATACTGGTTGCACCTGGGTGGCCCTACATGCCCAGGTTTTGGGATCTAGTGGTCATGTCCAGTCAGATTCCACTGTGCCTGCCCAACCTGGTGACTCAACCATTCAACCAGACCCTGTACAGGAATCTGTAAAACCTGAACCTACATGCCTGCCTCCTAGAGCCAAGGCAATCAAGGAGCAGGGCTTCTCTGAGGCAGTGGTAGCATGAATTGAGGCTCCTCAAAGAGGATCAACCAGATCCTTCTATGAGGCAAAGTGGACCATTTTTACAAAGTGGTGCCTCAGTAATCAGGTGGACTTCAGGGTACCACCTCTGAAAGCCATAGCTGACTTCCTTCTGTACTTGTTCCAGGACAGAAAGTTACAGCCGGACACCATTGATGGCTACAGATCAGCCATTGCTGACAAGTTGGGCAACTTCCCATTAATGTTATCTCACCTGCCATCATCTCCTCATGGATCAAGCAAACTGTGATCCTATGCTATGAGCTCTCTGACCAAGAGGCCCTCAAATTACATCAGGTTAAAGCCCATGATGTCAGGGCCTTTGCTGCTTCTAAGGCCTTCCAGTCGGGGGTCTCCTTAGAGCAAATTTTGTCAGCCTGCCACTGGAAATCACATAACACCTTCACACAGTTCTATTTGAAGGATGTGGCTTGGGCTGATTCAGAGCTTTTCCATTTAGATCCAGTGGTGGCTGCTCAACAGGTCTACCATCAGACCCAGAAATGAGGAGATATTTAAATATGTATATATGTACATGTTGTATATACTTTGTATATAGTACATATTAAGTATAATGATTAAAAGAAAAACGAAAAAAAAACAACTGTGACTTGCTTCCTTTGGCAAGTTTATTTCTTATGGGACTGAACTCAACCCTCTCTTCCTCTTTCTCAGAACAGGTCTGGGAAAAAAAAAGGGGGGGGGGGGTTAGTGGTAACTGACCATGACCTTACAGGGCCCTCTCACCCTAGGTCTAACCGGACCTTCTCAGTTTTGTTTGTTTATGAGTTCATTTGAGTCTCTAGTATATTACCCGCCTACCAAGCAGTAGTTATTCAGCAATTGTACCTTGGATAGGATGTATTAACGCAATAAAATTGCAAATTTAATAGTAAATTAAATTTTTGTAAGTTAATACCCTATCCAATGGACAGGCAAGGCCCACCAATCTGGTCCCGCTATCAGCATACTAGGAGTCTTAATAGGACTAGACAATGAAAAAGATGCTATGACGTCAAGATGTCTAGACAGGAAGGAAGTACGACGCGCCATCTAGCGAATGCACACTCCGTGACCGGTCCTGCCGGTAGTATATACAGGACATCTTTTTCTGGCGTTTGGCAGGACCGGTCGCGCTGACCAGTAAAGCAATTGTCCGTTGGATAGGGAATTAACTTATAAAAATTTAATTTACTTGTTAAATTTGCAATTTTATGTTTCATAAGTGTTGTTTGAATTCAGTGTTGGTGATAGGGTTGGCATGTAAAACCTTAGTTCTTTGTTTTGACAGGAACATATTGAACAGGCAATATCTTTAAATCCAACTGACCCTTCTTCATACTATTTACTCGGGAGATGGTGTTATGGTGTAAGTATATTAGATATACAGAGATAGAAGCTTATTTAAATAATTAAAATGAACATTAGTAAGGCTGAAGTGATAGCATAGTTTTGTCAGTGGCTAGCTACTTGCATTAGCTGTCAACTAAGCAGTTTAGTGTTTTAGATGTACAATATATATCAAGAGAGAGGATATACTGAAAACATTAGATCCAAATGTGCCCCAGATGTAAATATTATAAACAATATTGCAGATTTTGAGGTGCTAAATATGCAGAAAATTCATTCAAATTCATGGGTACTTTGCAAATAAATGTCATTTATATATATATATATTCAATGTAATGTTTAGAATTCTTTGAATTGGTAACTTTTAGGTTGTGATTCCAAATATTAAGTATTCTAATGATTATATTAAGTCCCACAAGAGGTGATATAAATAAGAATTCAGATAACCAGCTCAACAATATTGGGGCCAGCTATTGCTTGGGTAACTGAATAGTTGGTTAGTATTGTCAGTCATTTCAGCCGTAAACTTTGCAGGGACACTCAACCATATTATACAATGTATAAGCGGATGAAAGTCAGGAATATGTTGTGTTTGAGTTCGTTTTGTGCCACTGCTCTAGAGTTTTCCTTTAAGATGCGATAGCTCAAATATATGTAACCAAGAGCTTTGAAATTTGACCTTGTTGACCTTGACATACAATTTCAAGGTCAATTGTTGACCATTTATCTTACATTTTGGCCTCGATTCCCAGACACTATTAGATCATGTTTAGTTAATATGTACGATATTGACATTGAATCTCTTTGTTTAAAGTCACAAAGGTCCCCCCTTGAAACCCTTTCTAGCTTTGTTTTGGTAAATTTTAACTTTCTTCTCCTTTATTATTGGCTCTTTGAGCGAGGAAAGTGAGAACAACTTAACAGAAATCATGGGCTTTTTGTAAGACCAAATTTAATGTTTGACTCTTGTTTTAAGATCAAATAAGGTAGGCTTACTATTAAGGCCTTATATCCTTGATTGAATTTTCTGTGTATTGCACTGAATTAATCCTGTTAGAGGATATGCTGCATTTAGACCCAGTATCTAGTTTTTACATGTCATTATGTAAAAATATAGTATGTATGTGTATATCCTTCACAGAAATAATCATCTCTTTTCTGTAATTTGATAAAACTTAAAAATATAAAGTTAAAGTACAGAAATGTTTATAGAAAGAAACTAAAACTCTTCTGAAAGGGACATTTAAAAAAAATTCCTTCTTAACTGGTAAATGTGAAATATACTAACTGAATTCCTTTTCAAACAGCCAAACTAAATCTGCTTGTGTTTGGTTCTGTGCAATAAGTCATAAAAAACATCTGTGAAAAATGTATCTTCTTAGATGGATTTGTAAACACAGGTCACATGAATTGATGCATTTTATTTTCTGAGGTCTCTATGTGTTGTACATTATCTAGGTGTACATGCTGTCATGGGTTGAGAGGAAGGTTGCTGCCACTCTGTTTGCCAGCCCGCCTACAGCTTCTGTAGATGATGCTTTGCTGCATTTCTGCAAGGTTAGATACAAACAAAGCAGGCAGTCTATTTTACAGTAGAATCCTGTAATCCAAACGTCTTGAGGGAGTGACATTTTGTTTACTAAAAAGAAGGTTACAAAATTTTAGGAGGTATTTCAGTAGTAAGAAATAATTTATTTGGAAGACTAGATCTAACTGCATGATATCGAATGTCTGGATAATAGAACTTTAGACAACAAAAGTTTTATTATATATATTAGAATAGTGTGTTAAACGTCTTTATTTAAAAAGTGTATGAAACCTAAAGTTTTACATGTAAGTGTAGAGAGTACATTTGTAAAATGAAGGAAACATTCATATGATTCCTAAAAGTCATCTTTGAGACTTTTGTTAAAGGAGTCTGCACATAAAGTGTGATGGTGTTGTTTCAGAACATTAAAGTCATCCTCTTTTGTAGACTCACAATGACAGCAGATTTGTGATTCAGTGTTTTAGTGAAGGTTAATTTGATTTTATAGGCTCAAGAATTGCAGAAAAAAAGTGAATGGAAAGAAAATATGTTGTTCATAAGCAAAGTAAGTGTATTACTGGAATTTTTGGAAAGCAGTAATTAATAAATCATCTTTTACCAAATTAACAGTGAAATACCCTTTTGTGTGCTATGTAGGAGTTTAATATATGCAGTTGTAATTTTAAAATGTATGGTTTGTTTAATGTAAGTTTTTCTGTAATTCAGTAAATATTTATGATTAAAGGTGGGCTTGTTTAAAGAAAGGTAGATTAAATTGCGCATTCAAAGATTTATGGTTATGACCGGGAAACACAGGCAAAGATAATTTTGACCAAATTTACAGTGAAGAATACAAAGAATAATGAGTTGATTATCAGTAATTGTTCTACATGGACGTGGATTGGTTGACAGAACTTGACACTCGTGCTAATTAATAGCCACACACTGCTTGATACTGTTCATTCTGTCTGTTGACGTCATACCTTCCTTCCTTAAGTCAGGGGAAATTTCTTTCACAGCTTGAACCTTATTGTATTAATATTCTTTACTTGTGTGAAACTAAACAGAAACTGTGCTTTTATGTCACAAAATAGTGTGGTTTGAAAATTATTTATCCTTGTATGCTTCATTAATAATAACCTCAAAAATATCTTGACTATTCCTGAATAAAGTGGTGTCTTTAAACTGGAACAAAAATTACAAACCTGTTTAAAACCTGTATTTAGAATTTTTGGTTACAATTAAGTTTATATTATTTGGCATTCTGTATAAACTTTTCATTTTCCTGTATCTTTTACATCTCATTTTGCAATTCATTATAGATCACAATTTGAGCTCTGAATATGACATTTCTTTATGAAATGTGAGTTAATTCACATTTTTATTCTGTCATCTTTTTCTTTTCTTAAAACTTAGTGTTACATTGAGAAGAAAAAGTACACTGAAGCAGCCATGTGGCTCAGAAAGGCTAACACAGTTCCTGTGATAAGTCAAGATGTAAGTAAACCTATGCATTCTAAATATGGATAGAAAAAAGTTATAAGGAAAAATGATTCATTATAATTGTGTCACTCAAAATGGGTCCCCCAAAAGTACCTAATCAACACCTGTGACATGAGAGATGACCAATTTGGAGATGTGTCGGTATGGAGTCGGCACAATCAGGTTTCAGCTGATTCCGATATTTAATGACATTACAAAAAAATTCATTGGCTGTATTTCTACGTCCTTATAACTCAAGTGTCTGCATTTGAAAGTCCAACATGTATGTGTTATTTTTGTTTTCTCATTGCTTTGTTTCCATGTAAGAAAAATGGAGAAGTGATATAAAGTCACTATTATTGGCTCATCTGGTATTGTGAGAGTGTCTGGTGTTTCGTGTTTGAATCTATTAGAAACCTTGTCCTGTGGCATCCTTGTTGTGATGTAAAAGCTGCATTTGTATGAAATATCTGCTTGACATTTTGCTGTTTATACGGTGTAATTATACTGTGTAATTTTGTTTATGGAGTATATAATTTAATTACTATTATTCTATTATACAAAAACATAATTTCTAAGTAAAAAAAAAGTTTTCAAGAATTATAGGTAACATATTGAATGTTTCTGTTATATTTCAGGACAAAACGGCTCAAGCTGAAGTCGAGGTGCTACTCAAGAAGTACCAATACTATTAAGGTTCCCTTGGATGTTTTTAGTGGATAAAACATTTTTTGATGAAATGATGAAATTAGTATAGAGGTTATCTTAACTTGTTAAGCACACATGAAATGTTATTGTTATTAAATATTTCTTCTTTGTTGTTTCAACACTTCAACTGATATTGTTAAGGTATTGTGTGATGAATTTGTACAGAGGGTCATTTTACCATATGATTTGGTAGTTTTGGGGGTTTTTTTTCTGGGGCAGAATAAGATTTTTAAGGGAGAAATAGCTCTACTTCCCAGTGTTTTATTTGTTTGTGTAACTTAAACAAAAAAAATTAAATTATAATGATATCAGAGGAGAGTAGTGTCTGAACACTGCTAAATGAAAATAGCTCAAGTGAAACCAGGGGCAGGTAAGACTTGATGCAGAGAAACAACAGGCTTAGCTAAAAGGCTTTATTTACTGACTTCATACACTCACTGACAGCAGTATGAAGCATATACCACTGTAACAAATTATTTTGTATCAATGACTTATTTTGTATTACCTGACTTATTTTGTATCAATGACTTATTTCGTATTACCGACTTATTTTGTAGTAAAATTGCCTTATTTTGTATTACTTGGCCGACTTATTTCGTACCAACAGCTGACTTAATATGTTACAAACCGGTGCGCAGAATTTTGGCAAGATTTCAGGGTGATACAAAATAAGTCGATAATACAAAATAAGCTGCTCTATAGACAACTTGTTTTGTATCACTGACTTATTTTGTAGTAATTTTGTAGTAATCCTTACTGGATTCAATCTTGTAGTCCATTTACCATTCGCCTGATAGTAATTCTTATTTACAGCACTAACATTCAACAGAGATATAGTTAATTAGACTAGTCAGTGGTATATTGAAAATTATATCTGCATCTGTAAATGAACTTGAGTTTGGTGTTAAATCTTGGACTGGAATATATTTGTGGAAGTATAAATCCCCTTGTTGAGTCAGATAAAGTTTACATAGAGCTCAGATTTGGTTTATCGATAGTAACACTAGAATAAAAAGGTTAAAATGCTGCAACTGGTTGCAACAAACATGTTGTTTCCCAATAAAAAATAGCATCAGAGATGGCCAGATCCCACAACCTTGGGAAAATCAATGAACTCAATGAGATTAGATGTTAAAATATACACTTCGTACACTCAAGAAACATCTGCCTAAATATTATATTCATGGTCTACATTACAGAGTAAAAGTTATAGGGAGCATTGATGTAAGACTATGAAATTGAACAATATACCTGTCCCCCGGCCAATGTTCATGTGAAGTATCAACCTTTTAAACACTATAAAGGTCAGCAGTGCTATGACAAGCTCAAAGGTCAACATGTTACACTGCACATTGCTAACCTATACTTCCTAACCAACCAAGTATCAACATCCTACACCTTACAGGTTGAAAGATTTGGGCGGTATAAGATTTTAAAGATCAAAGTCACTACGGCAAGGTCAAATCAAGGTCATACTATGATGCTGCACACCTACACCCCTTAACCAATGTCTCTGAATGTCTATCAAGGTTCAACATCCTACCCATTATGGTTTATGAGATACAGCAGGGATGAGTTATTACTAAAGCCAGCCTGTCCCCTTGGCCGAGAGACCGCCCAACTGCCCAGCCTGACACCAAAACCTGCACAGCGTAAAAGCTACATATGTCCCAAATACTGTTTTGCAAAATGTCCAATTCTATAGACAACAGGCAAATGGCAATCACATGTCAGCTCAGCATTATTCAATAGAATATAGAGAAGATGGCAAATGTGTTTATCCATTGGTAGCATTAAGCATTTTTTATGTATCAGAAAGAAAACACTGTGTATCATTTTTAATAACCAAAATCTTTGCAATACTAAAATTTCAGGGATAAATAAAATTTTTTCAATTCTTATGTCCTAATTACCATTGTAAGAAGTCCTTGTTCTACAAAATTATCATGAAAATTACATGAAAAGGATGAAAAAATAATGTCAAGTTTGGCACATTGATCATCATTCCAAAAGATTGCTATGTCTTTTTTAACATAGTGCACCTATTGTAGTTTTTGAGATGTCCAAGGATCTTCAATTTGCAATAGGAATGGCTACACATCCAAGGAAAATTGCATGTCCTTTCATGGAATGGCTAATAAGAGGCAAATATTTGAAAATTATAACACATTGGATGTATTTTCTAACTTGCCAAAGTGTTAATGTAACATTAAAATAATAAATAAACAAAGAGTTCCACAGTTTTAAAAACAAAATTCCTTACACAGTTTGGAGTTTTATAACATGATAATACAAAATAAGTCAGTGATACAAAATAAGTTGTCTATATTGCAGCTTATTTTGTAATATCAACTTATTTTGTATCAATGTCAGTGCTGAAAATAAGAATTACTATCAGGCGAATGGTAAATGGACTACAAGATTGAATCCAGTAAGGATTAAATTCCTTTGAGTCCATCCTTTGATGGAGACAAGCCACTATAAAAGGTGAATTGAAATTACTACAAAATAAGTCAGTGATACAAAACAAGTTGTCTATAGAGCAGCTTATTTTGTATTATCGACTTATTTTGTATCACCCTGAAATCTTGCCAAAATTCTGCGCACCGGTTTGTAACATATTAAGTCAGCTGTTGGTACGAAATAAGTTGGCCAAGTAATACAAAATAAGGCAATTTTGCTACAAAATAAGTTGGTAATACGAAATAAGTCAAAAATTGATACAAAATAAGTCAGGTAATACAAAATAAGTCGTTGATACAAAATAAGTTGTTACAGGGCATTTATACTTCCACAAATCTATTCCAGTCCAAGATTTAACACCAAACTCGAGTTCAATTACAGATGCAGATATAATTTTCAATATACTACTGACTAGTCTAATTAATTATATCTCTATGCAATGTCAGTGCTGAAAATAAGAATTACTATCCGACAAATGGTAAATGGACTACAAGATTGAATCCAGTAAGGATTAAATTCCTTTGAGTCCATCCTTTGATGGAGACAAGCCACTATAAAAGGTGAATTGAAATTACTACAAAATAAGTCAGTGATACAAAACAAGTTGTCTATAGAGCAGCTTATTTTGTATTATCGACTTATTTTGTATCACCCTGAAATCTTGCCAAAATTCTGCGCACCGTTTTGTGACATATTAAGTCAGCTGTTGGTATGAAATAAGTCGGCCAAGTAATACAAAATAAGGCAATTTTACTACAAAATAAATCGGTAATACGAAATAAGTCAAAAATTGATACAAAATAAGTCGTTGATACAAAATAAGTTGTTACATATCACATCACACTGATATAGAAAACACACAAAATCACAATACTAGCTTAACTCAAAGTACATCAACATGTTCATATTAGAATTTACCATTCCCAGTTAAGACAGAAAAAGTAGAGAAATTAAGGTAACAGCTGATACAAGACATCACATTCATACCAATAAATTATAGGAGTTGATTCACTGTGTACAAATAAAACAGCTACTGCCACAGCTATGAACACAAATCATTCCATAATCACCAGGTAAGTAATGGACTAGATTCAGAACTACATTAAAAGTAGAATGGTTACTTGTAAAATAATCACTGAATAACATGAATGATAAATACATGAATAAATAAAATTTATAAATATTAATCTAAAAAATAATTGGAAACAAATTTAACCAATTAGCAACCAATCTATATATGGACTGAACAAATGTAGTCAACCAACCTGTAATTCTGTTACACCATTGTTTAATCACCATTAAAGACCTCTCATAACTGTTAGATTTTACCACATAGTTAGATGGAATTTTATCTCCCGAAATAACCGCAGTTTTCCGTGAAAAAAAACTCAGAAAAAGTTCAAATCCTCTAGTCTACCAAAAGCTGACATAATAATTTCAACTGTTTACATCAGCTATGACTAGATATGACAGTGCTACCCAGAAATTATTTGATCTATTAAAAAATTCACCTGAAATGTACACCCAGAAAATTTGATTTAATGTCATCACACCTGTTTTCATGGAATGAAATGAGTTTTATATTATTAAATGCCTTCCTGTCCACATTTCAATTCTTTGTACTTGTATCAGTTAGTTAATCCAATGTAAGTATACAAATGTAAGTTGGTTCAAAAAGTAAATCTGATTTTGCTTAGTAATATAAGGTATGAAGTATTTGTGGTAAAAAAAAAACTTTTCCTAAGTAACACATTACCTTACTTTTTCTTAAGGACTCTGAATCGGTATTTTTGTGAATACTGCCATTTTAAAAGAAAAGTTTGGTTAATGAGATTTTTAATCAGTTATTTCCAAGGACTAAGTGTAAACACAGGACAAATGCATAACAGTGTATCAAGTTATTTTACGTTCTGCATCACAATTAATTGTGGCACGTTGAAAAAGTGTTCATTTATGTCAGTAATAATATAGGTGCATTTACAGTGCATAAAATTATGAATTTCCATTAGACGCAGCATTTATCAGTGTAAGTAAGTAAGTAAGAAACACTTATATAGCGCCGAAATTGATGTAAACATCCTCTAAGGCGCTGAAAAAAGTGTAGAACTAACACAGGGACACATGTACTTAGAATTGTATAATTTAGAAAATGAATATAATATAGGTGTTTTCCTGTTTGTGATAATATGTTTTGTTCTCTGATTAATTGGATCATTTGGCCAATTAATATGGAGAGGAATAATCGTAACTATATGTGTTTTTTTTCCAAGAAATCATTGTCAAATTATCGGGGCTGGCTGCGTGAAATGTAAAACCTGGCCTGAATTTGGGTACCTGTGTTTTAGAGGTAGCCAAATAGAAGTATCAGTAAACTAAATATAGCAGTTACAAATATTACATGGACAAATCTGCCTGAATATAAGGTTTCATGTAAACAATATTTAATTGTCTCCAAGTGTCTGGTTTGCAAGTTTCTACTTTGTGTAAAAAGTCGGCCAGCCTTCAGTTACTCACATACCCTAATTTTCATTAATCAAAATGGACACCTAGTTGAGCATTTCTTAAGTAAGATTTTGTTGATGTTTCTACTGACCTTCCAGGCTCCAAAGGTGTCTTGATATGTTATAGGATGATACTGTACTCTTACCTCTCAGGTTATGAGTTTGAATATTAACTAAGTTAGCTGGCCTGACCAACTGATATACACTGCTGTTATTCGCCACCTGAACTATTCATCATTATGTAACATATAATATGGTGATAATGTTTACCTTATGAACATTGATGCAAGGCTTGCAACGCTGTCCAGCTGTTAAATAGAAGACTAGCTGTTAAATAGAAGTGCTTTGAGGCGAAAAAAAAATACTATTTCTGGTACTTTCTGGAACATTTTTCTGTGTAAATTAATTGTCAGCTGGAAATTTTCATGATTTAGAACTACTTGTTCACTGCTGCAGATTAAAATTAGCACTTCTAATTCATTGTTTTGTCACAATTGTAGATTACTTATTCAGTTGCCTTTCAATTTATAGGTTTCAGTTAGGTAAAATTTAACTAAGTTTGTCTTGATTATTCAGAAACATCATAATTTCAAGATACTTATGTTAAATATATGAGCTTTCAAATAGTACAAAATATATGTAAATTTTCTGAGACTCCCCATCATCTGTGATATATGTATATCTACATAATCAGTGTTGGAACTGTTTCAGCATCAGTAAAAGTTAGTAGTGAACAAATGAAAGTATTTTATTGTTTTTTTGTTGTTTTTTTCACGTTATGTTTAGAGAAATACTCGTAATGTGTTGCAGAAGTGTCTGAGTTTTTTTTCAGTTATTATGAAATTGGTTCTGTTGATGAGTTTGGTAACCCCATTTTATAAATTTGAAGATGTTAATGTGTGTCAAATTATTCTAAATGTTATTACAATCTTATGAACAATAAAGTAGAAGTGTCAAAGTTTCGATAATTTAGTACACTGTATATTTTGTAATCAGCAATTCACTGGGGAGTATATTGTAAAAATGGATTTTCTTGTATACTTTTACATATAACCATGTACTAAGTTAAATGTGAATGGTCAAGAATCCCCCATTTCTATATACTTACCTTGTTCAAAGTATTCCTTTAATTATCAAAAGTAACTATGTTTTGTCAATATATGTAGATTTATTGTTGGACCAATAAAGATCTTGCCATTTTAATTGGTGAGTTTCCTTGCTGGTGGGGTGTTAGTTTTTGTCTTTTATCCAACACTCTAAAAATATAGAAATAGAAAAAAATATAGAGCCATTTCAATGAACGTTTTGGACCTGTAGGGTATACGCATATAGACATACAAAAAAATTTAGAGCCATTTCAATGAAATTTTCGACCCGTAGGGTATACGCAAAGTCATCTACCACTTTTTGCCCAAAATTGTTTTCATGCCATTTTTGGTCATCTTGAATGTCTCCGTATAATGCAGAAATGCATGCATCTTGGAAACAGTACAAGGTAGAGCCATTTCGACAAAATTTTTGAACCATAGGGTATTCATGGAGCCATCTGCCTGTTTTTGCCAAAAATTGTTTTTTACGCCATTTTTGGCAGACATCTTGAATTTTTGCACAAACACATTTATCTTAGAAATGGTGTGAGATAGGGGCTTTTTCGTCGAAATTTTTGACCCCCATGGTATCCGCAGAGTTGTCTGGCACTTTTTGCTAAACATCATTTTTCCCCCATTTTTGTCGGCTATCTTGAATTTCTGCAAAAACACATTTATCACTGAAATGATGGGAGATGGAGCGATTTCGACAGAATTTTCGGCCCCCAGGATATACGGAGTCCATGGTATATATTGGGGTTTGTCCATGGTTGTGAGTGATCGGAAGATGTTAAGTGGGGAAACTTGAGTTTGGATCGGGAGCAGTGCCCATTTTTCCTACTGGCAAATCACCTGGGTATATAATATTCCTTACCTCCAGGAAACACTAAGGGTGTTGCAGATTATTTGCGTGCAGGGATTTTGGTCTCCAGCTGTGCTAAAATTACACAAATTTCTTTAAAAATGTCCAAAACAGAAAAAAACATGGTCTGTTGGAAAGGTGTCCTAACAGTTGGTGACAGTGGAACAGCTCCTTAATAGATTTGAACATTATACCAGTGTCCTTAAATCACCATTATGACATGAGATTTAAGATCTGATTTTTTTTAAAAAATGAACATTAACAAGAGACTAAAGGTATCCAAGTAAAGTTATTATTGGATATATTTTCTTACTGAGATCTCGTGTAAATGTAAATCCATCAAACTTGCTTTTTACTGGAAAAAGTTATTAATACAGTCTGCCATGCGAATTGATCCCATTGATGTAAAGTATGTTCTTGTAGGGTATGAGCGAAGGCATGAGCTAGATAAAATACAAACTGTGTCACACATGTGTACAAATACTTGACCTACAGTGTTTTTCTGAATAAGTAGTCCCAATGAATATGTATGCCTATCAATTTTTGACTAGTTTTGTACAAAATCCTATCTAATGGCAATTTCAGCTTCCTTGAGAAAATTATTTAACTGAAATACTATTGCATGTAGAGCAATTAGGTGAAATATGTGATTCAGCTAATTTTTCCTTAGTTTCAATATGTCAGTAGTGTCAATGGAGGTGAATCATACTGGCTAATTGAGGTACAGCTATGATTTCGATTTTAGTGGTTATCAAAATTCGTAATACAACTCAACAGTTTCTTTCAAAAATGTTGTTCAGCCACTTTTTCCATGGCCTATGACATGGTGAAATTTCAGATTAGTTGCTCATGGCATGAGTGAATAGTAGCTACTTTACCATTATCACAGTTGACGTAAATCACTTGTGTGATTGAAACTAATGTGTTTACAGCATTTTTATATTAAAAATATTGTTCAGCTACTTTCTCCTTAGTTACAAAATCTCAGTAGTGTGGAGGTGTATCACAGTAGCCAGGTGAATTATTGCTACCCTCTCACTTTGTAGCAGTTGGTCAAATGAGTAAATTGTGTTTATCTCCGGAGCCTTAAGGGATAGAGTGACTTATAGGTAATTTTGAACACTTGAGATACAAAAGTGGTCGTTCACTTTTCCCAACATTTGTCCTCACTCTGGCCAATTTTGAAATCTGGATCATAAGTTAAGCAGTCCTGTATGTTAGAAGTAAATCCATCAAGGCCAGCAAAAGTTGGGAGAACACCATACATATTTCACATTTTTGGCCATTTTCCTTCCATCTCTCAAAATCGGGACCTTCAGCCTTGTTTGTCCTAATATATTATGATTTCAATTGTAGAAGTCAGATGCCCTGCAGTCGCATTGCAAGTCCACTCAGAAAGATCTTGATCAAAGTCCCTTGATTTTCTGCCAGGATATCAGGATGTCCTGATCTTACTTGTTTCTTTCCCAACAACTAGTTTTACTTGCTATTAAAAGGAGTGAGCCTGATATTGTTTGCCGATGGTTACTATCATAAACAGCCAAATGTATACACGGAATTTTACCATAGCTCTTTTTAATCATCTTCACCGACAATATTACCTAAAGAGTTAGGAGAGGTTTTTCGCTACTTAAAATCTAAGGTGACCTTATGTGTTGTTTCATGAATACCAATTCTAAGAAAAACTTAGTCCAGTTAAAAACCCTCCCTTACTTAGATCTATGATCACCTTAGAATGGCAAGATGTAACATGTTTACCTGACAGATGAGGATAAAGAAGCCATCATTGAATCGATACACAAGCATAAATAACAGATATCCAAAGAAAAAGCTATGGCAGGAATTGAGCAACAGGTGACAGAGTGTGAGAAACATATGGACCTGAGTCAGGATTCACAAAAGGTCTTAAATCTTAGACAAAATTTTTGCTAAGACCAGTCTTAACTTTAAGACTTTTATCTTAGCTGAGATTTTATCTTAACTTGGGATTCACAAAACGTGCTTAGCAAAATCTTAGCTAAGACTTTTGTCTAAGCTTTTTTCATCACAAGTCCCATAACCACATCAACAAACCACTGTGTCAGTGAATCTGATTGGCTAAGAGCCATAGCATAAATTCTTGCACTAGAGTACATTGTGACAGACATATTTAATGTCATTTTAATGTTAACAAAACATTGAACAAATATCCACATTGTTTTTTTTTCAACTGTATAGAGTCATGGTTGTTTTATATAGTAACACTGAAAGACATATCCACATTGTTTTCACAACTATAGATATGAACTATATATTTTGCAAGACACATAAACATTCAAATAAATCCATATTTTACATATTTTTAACATCTTCAGTGTGTATTTTGCACTATACATAAACACTAGCATGCTGTCCTTCACTGAGTTTGGTTAGTCGGATTGGTTTATGCCAGGGAATGTATACAAAAGTGAGCTGTTGGTTTGACTTTGATAAAAATAAAAAAATGAAAAAGTACTGAGCAAATCATGTCACAGCAGTGCTTCCTGGTGTCAAGGTCAGTAAACAAACAACTTTAATTAAGCGTCCCGCAAGGGACGCTTGTTTGTGTATAGGAGACCTTCGGATTCTTTTCAAATTTGGCAGGTACCGTTTAGGCAGTAGCCTTGGGGAATTTTTTTGAATATGCTGCAGTGACATTTCAACCAATCAGAGAGGTCACATGACCAAAAATGTCTTTTTTTGATGGGGAAGCTTGTCCGGATGATAACTTGAAAGGAATTTTATCAATTCACCTGAAACTTGGCAAATACATTCATTCTATTAAAATCTGGAAATCATTAGATTTTGGCATTGATTGGTCAAGAAATGGCCGAGTAATTAATGATTAATTAATCATTACGAATTTTCCAAATAAGGAAAACACAAAAATGCTTATATCTCGAAAACCGTGCTAGATAGAGCGATTTCGACGAAATTTTTGACCCAAAGGGTATCTCTGCGGAGTAGTTTTCCCAATTTTGAAAAAAATTTTATCTCGCCAAAAATGGCGGCCATTTTGAATTTTCGAATTTTTCGCAAAAATTGCAAAACATAAAAATGCTTATATCTCGAAAACCGTACTAGATAGAGCGATTTCGACAAAATTTTTGACCCACAGGGTATCTCTGCAGAGTAGCCATGCCAATTTTCAAAAAAATTTTATCTTGCCAAAAATGGCGGCCATTTTGAATTTTCGAATTTTTGCGCAAAAATTGCAAAACACAAAAATGCTAATATTTCGAAAACCGTGCTACATAGAGCGATTTCGACGAAATTTTTGATCTTCAAGGTATCTCTGCAGAGCAGCTATCCCAAAGAGCTTTCACTTGGTGAAGTTTCAGACCCATAGCTAATTACTCACCTACTCAAAATGAGTAAATGCGAATTATCTCTAAAAGTATTGCAGATAGCCAATTTTTCTCAAATAACTCATTCACCTACTTTTGGAAGAGTTTTCACTTGGTGAAGTTTCAGACCCGTAGCTAATTACTCACCTCAAAATGAGTAAATGCTAATTATCTCAAAAACTATTGCGGATACCCAATTTTTATCAAATAACTCATTCATGTACTTTTGGGAGAGCTTTCACATGGTGAAGTTTCAGACCCGTAGATGATTACTCACCTACTCAAAATGAGTAAATGCGAATTATCTCTTAAAAGTATTGCAGATAGCCAATTTTTCTCAAATAACTCATTCACCTACTTTTGGAAGAGCTTTCACATGGTGAAGTTTCAGACCCATAGCTAATTACTCACCTACTCAAAATGAGTAAATGCGAATTATCTGTAAAAGTATTGCAGATAGCGAATTTTTCTCAAATAACTCATTCACCTACTTTTGGGAGAGCTTTCACTTGATGAAGTTTCAGACCCATAGCTAATTATTCACCTACTCAAAATGAGTAAATGCAAATTATCTGTAAAAGTATTGCAGATAGCCAATTTTTCTCAAATAAATCATTGGCAGAGCTTTTACTTGGTGAAGTTTCAGACCCATAGCTAATTACTCGCCTACTCAAAATGAGTAAATGCGAATTATCTGTAAAAGTATTGCAGATAGCCAATTTTTCTCAAATAACTCATTCACCTACTTTTGGGAGAGCTTTCACTCTGTGAAGTTTCAGACCCATAGCTAATTACTCACCTACTCAAAATGAGTAAATGCGAATTATCTCTAAAAGTATTGCAGATAGCCAATCTTTCTCAAATAACTCATTCACCTACTTTTGGGAGAGCTTTCACTCTGTGAAGTTTCAGACCCATAGCTAATTACTCACCTACTCAAAATGAGTAAATGCGAATTATCTCTAAAAGTATTGCAGATAGCCAATTTTTCTCAAATAAATCATTCACCTACTTTTGGGAGAGCATTCACACTGTGAAGTTTCAGACCCATAGCTAATTACTCACCTACTCAAAATGAGTAAATGCGAATTGTCTCTAAAAGTATTGCAGACAGCCAATTTTTCTCAAATAACTCATTCACCTACTTTTGGAAGAGCTTTCACTTGGTGAAGTTTCAGACCCATAGCTAATTATTCACCTACTCAAAATGAGTAAATGTGAATTATCTCTAAAAGTATTGCAGATAGCCAATTTTTCTCAAATAACTCATTCACCTACTTTTGGGAGAGCTTTCACTCTGTGAAGTTTCAGACCCATAGCTATTTATTCACCTACTCAAATGAGTAAATGCTAATTATCTGTAAAAGTATTGTGGATACCCAATTTTTATCAAATACTCATTCATCTACTTATGGGAGAGCTTTCACATGGTGAAGTTTCAGACCCATAGCTAATTACTCACCTACTCAAAATGAGTAAATGTGAATTATCTCTTAATAGTGAGATGACACAGCTTGAACAGTTTGACAAAGAAAAGAAGGAAGCTTTAGTTAAAGGTCTACAACATAAACTCAGGGAGGAAAGAAGACAGAGAAAAATATATGAAGACAAAAACAGTCTGATGACAGAGCAAATTAAAGTTTTAAAACAGTCAGAGGAAACAATTAGGGACTTGAAAAGAAGGTTAACAGCAGAAAGAGATCTAAGGCGGGAGAGTGAGGCAAAGATTCACAAAATGACAGCAAAATCAGAAATAGCTAAGAAACAGGATTTTATTGACTTTGTCAACATCAATTTTGAGTAGAGACAATTTTAAATGTTGTTTTTCTTCTTGCTACATATTACAGGCATATATTTTGCAGCAGTACAGCTGTTGAATTTACAGTATTATTGCATATTTGTTGTTCAGTATACAATGTTAATTATAGTATATATTGAATTATTGCTCAGTAAATATTTCAGTATTATTGCATATTTTGTTTCTCAGTATGCAGTTTTAATTGTGGTAGTTACTTTGGTTATTAAAACTTTAATGCTGTTGCTATTTCAGCCATTATGCAATTGAGTATTCTGGTTGGACTATCAACATCATTTATGTGTTGTATGAGGTTGTTCATCCTCAGAGTGTTGAACATGTATCTTACCGTTATGCACTGGAGTATTCTGGTTGGATACTGTTAACGTTATTGCATATGTTAAATGGTAAGTTTTGTATGACATAAACTGCACAGTATTAAACATGTTTCTGATGTGTATTTAAGTTACATTGAAATATACATATACCAGTGTTTTAGCAGTTAGCAATTAGTCTTCAAATCTAGTCATGTATATATTTTAAACGTGTTATGAGGGCATAACCTTTTAAAAAATAGGGGGGTAGTGAGATGACCTCGTTCGCGTGTTATGTCTCCGCATGCGCGAACTCGGTATTTTGTCCGCGAGTTCATTGAAGAAGTGTCTCCGCGGTCGCTACTGTAAATGCGGTGCATTATCGCCCACCGCAAACGTTTTATAAAATAAAATATATACAGTGTTAGAAATCTAGTGCTTTTTACTAGTAAAATAAAATAAGCTTATTGTCAAACCTTTTAGTTCAAATATCCATCACTAGGGGGCGACAGAGTGCCTTATATTTGCATATATTTATCACGGTGTATAGATGGTTATAATGGCGATAGCTAGTATACGTCACAAATGTGTACTGACGTCATTGCGGTGTTGCACCGTCATATAGTACTTTAGGCACTTAGAAACGGTGACGTGAAGAGGAGGGAATTGAATGTAAGAAGCAATTCAATTGGATTGGATTGAAAGGGTTCCAGAAGGACCAAAAGTTGAACCAATCAATTGAATGAACCTGCTCAGTAGTAGAACTGCTCAGTAGTAGAACAACCAAATATGGTAAGACATTTACTACACATAGCAGCAATAAGGGTTTATTATTAGAGGATTGTAGGCTAAATACTAGAGATAAATTGTATTTTTATTAAACCCAATATTAGGCAATTGGTTATTTGTGTGTTAATTAAAAGCTATACATTATATTCAAGCTGATGAATTTGAGTAAATACTTTTGTAATTGTTACTTTATGTATCGGTGATATTTTGTCTTATTTTGTAAATTACCTGTTGAATTTGATATATTTTAGAATAAATATTCATTGTTGAATTTGCTGCGAAATTCTTAATACACCACAAATTTGTCCCTTTAACAACAGGAGTTAATGTTAGTGACGGTTTGCTAATAACCTGATACAAATTTGAACACAACGCGAGGCTTTATATTGATTTGGTCAATCTGTAGGGTTAACAGGCTATTTGTAAGGCTTGACATATCTGCTGGGTCGCCACAATAGTATTGCAGATAGCCAATTTTTCTCAAATAACTCCTTCACCTACTTTTGGAAGAGCTTTCACACACGAAAATGAAAAATTGTGAATATCTCGGAAAAGCTATTTCTTCTGCTTTAATGCTCGGCGGGAGATACACACCGCGGCAGTGGTCTTGACAAAAATTTTTGTCTCCCCAAAAATGGTGGCCATTTTGAATTTTCAAAGTTTTTGCAAAACACAAAAATGCTTATATCTCGAAAACCGTGCTATATGGAGCGAACTCAACAAAATTTTTGACCTGCTGGGTATCTCTGCAGAGTAGCCATGCCAATTTTCAAAATATTTTTGTCTCGCCAAATATAGCGGACATTTTTAATTTTTTAATTTTTTGCAAAACACAAAAATGCTTATATCTTGAAAACCGTGCTAGATAGAGCAGACTGCGCTGATTTTGGTTGCCACAACAGTATAAGGCTAGAAACGAAGCATTTTCTTAATACTTTAGCACTCACCTTTATATCCTTTTCGGGACGCTTTGTTTTTGCTATGCAAAAACATTATCTTTTTTTTTTGCGAGCGATCCTCTAGTTATTTATATGTTTAAGTCAGTTACATGACCTATAGAGTAATGCAGTTCGTAATTTTTATAAAAAATGTTTTTCAAATCTTCTTTTATATTTTGAGTTATATTATATATTTTGAATTATAAAGTCATATAAATAGTGAACCAAATGGATAAAAAATTTGATGAAGTGATATATAAAACTGATTAACTTCTGGAGTCGGGATTGCGAGTTGGGATCAAACCAACATTATGCAAACCCTTGTGGCTGCTGTAACTCATCATTCATCGCTGCAAAGATGCCAGCTACACATCAGAGAGACTTTCTACAGAAGCTTAGGGTCCTTTTGTTTTTATTTAGTTTAATATTTTGATTTTCATTGTGATTTGCAGACAAAAAAGAAGTATCTGAACCCAGGACCAGCACTATTTTCATTGTGATTTGCAGACAAAAAAGAAGTATCTGAACCCAGGACCAGCACCTGCCATACAGCCAGTACCTTCAACAAAGCCCCAACCACCACCCAGGAGAAGAAGAAAACCAGAGGATGCTATAGAACTCTCCTGGCAGACTTTGTACAGACTGATATTGCAGGTTACCAGAATTTTATAAGGATGCCACCTGCATTTTGTTACCCCATTAAAGAAGGCATACACCACCACATCAAGAAGTCCCCAATTTCAGGGAGCCCTTAAAAGTAGGACTGAAACTGGCAGTAAAGCTGATACATCTGGCAACAGGAGAAACCTATATAGTTCTTGCAGTATCACTGGCTGGTTGGCTGACAAATCTGTAAATTTGTCCCAATGGTCGGCCGGGCCATCCTTGATGAATTCCAGGAAAAGTATTTGACCTGACTACCACTTTTGAAGACTGGAAACAAATTGTGGAGAAGTTCCAGACCAGATGAAATGTCCCCCATGCTCTCAGGGCACTAGACCAGAAACATATCGTCATGAAGAGGCCAAAGAAATCTGGGAGTGAATATTACAAGTACAAGGGCTTCTTTTCCCTGGTGCTGCTAGCCCTGGTTGACACAGAATACAGATTTGTCTGAGTGGATCTTGGGTCAAGTGGATCTTCATCAAATACACAAATATTTAACCGCAGCAAGTTGGGGAAAAAGATCAAGGTTGGCACCTTGGGGCTTCATGAACCCCTGGGGGAGGGAGGACCAGATTTGCACTACTTCTTGCTGGGTGACGACTCCTTTGCCTTGATGTCTTGGTTTGTGAAACCATAGAACAGAAGACAACACAAGAGAAGAGAGAATAGCAAACTACAGGATATTCAGAGGTAGGAGAGTTGTGGAGAATGCATTTGATATCCTGGAAAGTAGATTCAGGGTCTTATTGGGAACAATGGAGCAAAGGCCAAAGCTTGTCAGAGTCATTGTCATCGACATATGTTGTGTTGCACAACATGCTGAGCACACACCAAGGTGGACCAGACAGAGCACCCACCCGAACAGATGACATTGCAGCCCAACAAAATGAACAAGTGCTGTATGTGCCTGATGAAAACTACAGGAATCCTTTGAGGGAGGCCAGACATCAACGAGATTTACTGAAAGATTACTTCAATTACCTTAGTGCATCAGCTGGGCAGGATAGGATCTGGGAAAAATCGCCAGTTCATTTTGCTGGTACCCTGGGGGTTAAAAATTTTGCCTAAATCGCTCTATCTCGCACTGTTTCCGAGATAAATGCGTTTTTGCGCTTTACACAGAAATTCAAGATGGCCGCCAAAATGGCAGGAAAACCATTTTTGGGAAAAATTGCCAGATGGCTGCAGATATCAGGGACTATGAAGTTAGTGGGAGTAGGCGTAGATTTATTCCAGTTATTACTGTAAGGATAAAGAGAATTGATTCCAAGGGTCAGTAACATAGTGATTTTAGTGGATACTGATAGAGTTCTTTGGGGATGGATCAAGAAGCCCCAATATAATAATAAGAAGCATTTATATAGCGCAAAATTAATGAACATCATCTAATGCACTTGAAACCAAAAACTGATAGTTGTTAATCTTAGCAAAGTTGTAACCCAGCAAGTGCCCACCAGGGGAGGGTGACTGGTGGTGGGTAAGCTAGTCTAAACAGGTAAGTCTTAAGTTGGCTTCTAAAACTTAAAATGATCTGTTGTGATCTGGCACTAAACGGGAGACTGTTCCATTCCACGTGCACAGCAGTGACAAAACCATGTCTGCCTATAGCCTTCCTGTTACCGACTGAGGAAACCTATAATCTGTTTCCATGTGTAGACTACTAGACTTGATTAGAGATGACAAATGGGAGGGTGGGTGGGAGAGGTTTCTGGCTTTGAAACTGAGGAGGTTGTATTTGAACAATATCATAGGAAATGGGAAGCCAGTGGAGTGTTTCTAGGTAAGGTTGGACATGACTCATTTTGTCCAATCTGAGCACAGTTTGAATTTTCTGAAGTTTAGAAAGAACTGACTCCATACAGTAGGGAATTACAATAGTCTAACCGAATACTGATAGTGGCATTTGCCAGAAGAACTGCAATGTCAACAAGAATTTATGGATATGTCGCAAATTCCTAAAGTGATAATAGCAGGCACTGCAGACCTTACCTACATGACTGCTAAAGGTGTCTTCTGAGTCAAAAGTAACACCCATGATTTTTTACTTCCTCTGCTGGCATTATAGAACTTTGAAGGGGTTTAACTTTCATGAAGTTTTTGGTACTCTCTGGTATATTTATCGTCAATGATAATGAATTAAGTGTTGTCAGGATTAAGTTTCAATTTCACACTGTTTATCCACTTCTGAAAAGAAACAAGGCACTCCGTCAAATGCATGTGCCATACTGGAGTTAAAATTCCTACAGTCTATTGCCAAGTATATTTTGGTGACATCTGCATACAGACGGTATGTAACCTTAAAACATGAAATGACTTGACTAAGGGGTGTAGTATAAAGACTAAATAGAAGGGGACCTAGAGAACTGAACCTCAGGGTACGCCAAAAGGGATTAGAAATGCCTCAGAAAACTTGTCCCCTAATTTAATTTTCTGCTTGCGATTGTTAAGGTAAGAATCTATGTATTCAACACAGTACCATCAAAACCAAACCAGTCTTTTAGACAATTGTGTCAGATTTTGTGATCAATCGTGTCGAAAGCTATGGACAGATCTAACAATCCCAGAGCAGCTGCCTTTCCTGAATCCACAGATGTAGATATATCATTTTGGATTTTGAGGAGTGCTGTCTCAGTCGAGTCAAAACTCCTGTATGCTGACTGATGGACATTGGAGATCTCCTTCTGGCTAATGAAGTAATTTAACTGTTTAGCCACAACTTTCTCAATTAATTTTGATCTAACACTGAGATTTGACACAGGTCTATAACTATATACTGAGTGGGTGTTCAAAAATGCATAGATATCCTGAATAGTGGGATCAGTAATGAGTGCCATGAGGATAGGTTCCCTGGATAATATTTTAATAGTTTTTATCCATATTGAATTAAGCCAGAATGATCTCTCGTTCCCAGATACTTAAAATTGAAGCTCCCCAACAAGATAAAGCCAATTTTGGATACGTTCAAAGGTCAACGTGTGTCTCTCTTAGCTTTCTTCTATGTCTTTTATTTTTTTTTCTTTTATTGGTTTTCTTATTTGCTTCATTTATGAATAAAATAAAGATTGAGAAATAACTACACATAGGTTCTGAATCTTATTCCAATATCTTTATGAGAGGTAAAGATTTCTTCAAAATATATCAGAAATTTGTATGTTTTTACAGATAGAAAACTAAGTATTGTGCTTATTTGTCGTATAATTTTAGTTTCTTTACAATTACAATGACTAGGCATAATATGTTACTTGCTTTTTTGAAACCATTGGCCATAAATTTGATGGCCATTTCCAAGCCTAGGTGAGGTTGTGATATAGCCTGGCTGTTTCAAAACTATTTCACTGTTTTTTTTAAAGAGCCTGTTTTATCAATACTTACTTAAAAGTATATGATCTAAATCTATATGAATTTGTATCTGCAGTAACATAAAATTACTATTATACTTTTTATCATCTTCACAATGCAATTTGTACAAACAGTTTGATAGTTCAATGTGGCAATTTTAAATATCACCCAATACTTCATATGGATCCAACTGATTGATTTAAGGAGAGGCATAGCATACAACCATCTTTTGGTGCCACTGACTGTACAAGTTAGAGTATTTTTATACACTGCAACTTGCAGTGGTTGCTCTTAGACAAACTTTAATAAGAAACTAGCAGTAGTCAAGCCTTCAGGCAAACAGGTGCATTTGCCAATGAAGTAGGTACAGACTTTATGAGGAGATGCCTAATCTTCGTGAGATCCCTCAAATTTACTATGCAAGTTCTGGGAGTGGGCTTAAGTTTTGTTTAAGACATAAGTTTAAGACTTAAATATGGCCACTGTAAATTTCTTCACTTAGTCTTTGTATGGACCCTGGAAAGTTGAGTCAAGAATATGTGTGGGGAGGACACAAGCCAACATCTCACATGGGGCTGGCTTGACAAACAAAACAAATTTCTTCAGTGGGGATTTTTTATATATTTGTAACTTATTTTCATCCATTTCAAATTCTGAGGTGTAAAAACTTCATAGCAGCCATACTTGAGCCTTTGCTCACAAAATTTATGCCTACTACTGACCTGTCTCAACATGGGAAGTGGCTCACCCAAAAGTGAGACAAAGACCATTACTGAAATCCATAAAGTCTGTGCCCCTTGGCTAATTTACTATATTTAAAAAAAATGATACAAAAGTTTTAACTTTGAGCCTGACACCGGGCTAAAAGCTTTCATGAAATAGGCCCCTTTTTGAGCCTGCAGATACTTTTTATGTCAGGACTTACAATTTGTTGATTTAGTGATAGGTCAACTTGTCTGAACATGGAATGCAAAATAAAATTAACTGGCCCAACCTGATCACTATCCTCTGTAGGAAACCCATCCAGCCCTCTGTTACATGTTGTACTTCACATTTATTGAAGTATTGACGTGACGCAAAAAATATATAAACACTGCTGGATCCACCGTCCCCGGGTTCACCTATGAACGTAGTATTAGCCGCTCGATTTTAGTTGCTACCAACAAGGAAGTGAAACGAAAACATCAGTCAGTTTCATTAACAATCATCGATATATAATCAAAATGCCTTATGTCATAATCTCTACACAAATCAGACTGGTATATAATCGTCTTATCAAAAGATATTTATTGTATTTGTTTGCCCAACTTTGTTTAAACTATCGCAATGGTCACTCAGATATCCGATCGATGAACCACTACTGTACAGTACTGTAGTGACAGTAAACGCCCAGGCTGAAGTTAATATATTGAATTTAAATTTAAATTATATTAACAGCATTTTATTTTTCTGCCAATAGATTGTCAAATGACATACACTACAATTAATAACTGGGGTGCATGTTGTTACAATTATTCCTAGTGCACTAGGCTTTATATTTTCATAATTTATCTCTATTATCGGCCGTTTTTACCGGAAATACCAGTGAACGCCCATCTTGTAGATAAATAGAAGCATTTGTCTTTGACCTCCAAGAAAGAAATATAAGGCCGGCGTTCCGTATAAAACCACTACTAGTATACCGAGTACTGTACTGTACATAGTCCAAATCTTTTAGACTTATCACTCTGCTCAACTTCACTTGCCGTGGCATATGTGACCCCACATAAAACTGGAGATTTGCACCAAAGACTTACCTGTTGAATTAAACTAGATAAATGGTTAAATTTGATCTTCGGCAGTTAAAATCAATTAATTTTGATTTAAGGAGACAGAGAATATGGTATATAACCCTTTTCATACAGCTTTCACAGTGAAAGAACATATTTTCAGTGTTTTGGGAAAATCTTCAATGAACGTTGAAAATGGGTAAATGTCATTTATTTTCACTAAACTATATTTGCATGTTGAAGGGAAATATAACCATATAGTTGTGGAAATGGGTGGAGTTGTGCCATGGCTCTACATACAAGTAAAGTAGAGCTGAGGTAACCAGGTACAAGCTGTACTGTACTGCTACAAGTACGCTAACTTGAACTCAAAATTGTTAGGCTTAACATCTCACAGATTCGAATCCAGCTCATGCCAACACTTTCCTTTCATTTTACACAGAATAACATCAAATGTAAATTCACATTTTAAACTTCATATAGTACTAAATGTACTTTTACTTCCAGCAAACTGGTCCATGTGTAGTTGGTGATTCTACCAGTGATGAAGCATTAATGAAATTTCTTGAAGCCAAATTTACAAAAGAATTAGGAAATAATTTGTAAGTACTGTTAGTTCTGTTCTTTGTCACAACATTAAGTGTATTGATTAAGAGTACTGTTAATTCTTTTGTTTGCTATAAAATTGGAAATTTTATTTTAGATGTAGCTTTTATAAGCTACAATACCTACCTATTGTAACAATATGCTTTACCGGTGGTTGACCACGGGAAGCTTCCAACCGGAGTAAAAGTTGAAAACTTATTACCCGTGAAATACAGATAGCCGGGGCCATCCGGAACACTGGTCACGGGGAATGCCAGTGATATAGTACCGGTGTGGGTATACGTGCACCTGCTGGCTTGGCCACGTGACCTAGGGAACCTATCAGATGCTCGATAGAGCTCTTCCACAATATTTTGTTGGAACCAAGCCCCCAAGCCAGTGGAAAGTCTGACAAGCGGGGAGGACCAGGGAGGGCCTGTACTATTGTTACAATAGGTAGGTATTGTAGCTTATAAAAGCTACATTTAAAATAAAATTTCCAATTTTATTACGCTACAATAGTCCTACCTATTGTAACAATATGCTGAATCCCAGCATACTAGGATGGCTGGGTAGACTGGCACTGGCATAAAAGAAAAGTCTTTCTGGCAAAGGCAGCAACCATCTAGGCGAGCATTTGGAGACCAGGGTGGAGGAAGAAGGCCTCGATGTAGTCCAGATTATAGGAGCTCATCGAAGACCGAGGGGAGTTCTCCAGCTCTCCTGTGGTTGAGATGAGGGATCAAGGGGAGAAAGCACCGTCTTGGTCTGGCACCGCCAGTGTAGGCACTCCAAGCAGCAAAGAATCTAAAAACACAAAGTACGGTGAAAAAGTGTTAAGGAACACTGATACGACACCAGAAAATTCTTAGGAAAATAAGGTTAAGAGATACAGAAAAAGTATAACTTAAGTTAAATTCATAAGAAAATGGAAATTAAATTACTCCTGGTAACTTAATGGTGAGGAGGAAATATGATACAGCAGGTAAGAAAAAGCAAAAAACATAAAGCTAAGTTAGTTACCTGAAGTGGGGTGGAAGGTCCGCTCTGTGGTGTCAGGGTTCTGACACGCCCCATCTACACGGTTCCCGGTTTTGTGCCCCCCCCTTTTTTTGTCCCTGGAGCTGATGTGGAAGGAGGCATCACCTGCTGTGCTGCGATGATGGTGCCCAGGTGGTAGGAGCCTTCTGTCTGATCTTGTCCGGCTAGGTCCTTGAGGTAGAACCTAGTGAAGGTGTTGTGTGATTTCCAATGGCAGGCTTGCATAATCTGATCCATGGAGACCCCTCCGTAAAAGGCCTTGGAGGCCGCAAACGCTCTGACATCATGGGCTTTTACCCTTAATAAGTCCATGTCTGCATTGTCTACCTTGGAGTAACAGAATTTTATGGTGTTTTTAATCCAAGACGAAATGGTGGAGCACTGAATATCCTTAGTGTGGCCCTGTTTAAAAGAGATAAACAACAATTGTCTATCCCCTCTTAAGTCTCTGGTTCTGTTCAGATAACACCTGAGGGCCCTGATAGGGCAGAGGAGGATATCCGTGTCCTTGGAGTCTTGGTTGTACTTCAAGGTGGGAATTACGACTGGAGAAATCGATTGCGGTCCGTCCTTTGCTAATTGATTTTTGGCAATGAACAAGGGAGAGGGTACTAGTTGGACCTGTTCCCAATCGCCCAGGCATAAAAGTCCATCAAGAGTCCAGGCGTGAATTTCACTGCGTCTTTTTCATGAAGCTAGGGCTAGGAGGAAAACTACTTTCCAAGTAAGGAATTTGAGGTCAGCTTGCTTCTGTGGTTCAAAGGGAGGCTGAGATAATGTGTGTAGGACGACAGATAAATTCCACTTTGGAATGTTCCTGGAGCTCTTAGGTTTGTCCCTATAGAAGCTGGCAATGAGTCTGGCAATGTCTACGTTGTTGCTAATGTTTTGTTTTGTATTACCTAAGGTGTCTGCAATAGCTGTCCTGTAACCTTCGATTGTGGAAGGGCAACGGTTCAGCACATTGAAAAAGGTACCAGAAGAAGTTGCATATGTCACTTATAGATGGATTCCTGAAGTCCACCTGTTCCTCTGTGCACCATTTTTGAAAAACTGTCCATTTTGAGGAGTAGATGGCTCTCGTTGAGAGTCTTTGAGGAGCAGCAATTCTTTCTGCCACTTCTGCAGTGAACCTGCGTTCTTTGAGGGCTGAACTCCTAAATACCACACGTGGAGATTGAGGGAAGCTGGGTTTGCATGGTATTGGTTGTTCAGTGGCTGTTTGAGCAGAGTGCGAATGGGTGATAGTTGTCTTGGTATGTCCAGAGACATCTCCACTAGATCCCAAAACCATGATTTTGTCGGCCAACCTGGGGCGATGAGAATTATCCTGCAGATCTGGGATTGGAGTTTTTGTACAAGCTTGGGCAGCAGGGCGGTGGGAGGGAAAGCGTACACAACCAGGTTTTCCCATGGAATGTTCAGGGCATCCACAGCCCATGCCTGAGGGTCTGGAATTGGAGAGACGTAGAGAGGGAGTTTTGTGTTCAGGCTGGTTGCAAATAGGTCCACTTGGGGACTCTCCCAAAGTTTGGAAATTTGTCTGAAGATTTGTGGAGAGAGGGACCACTCTGTTGATTGGATCTGGTTCCTCCTGGAGAGGCCGTCCGCTATTACATTGAGTGATCCCAGGATGTGTTGTGCTCTGAGTGTCACATTGTTCTGATTGCACCATGTTAGGATTCTCCATATCAGGGCACAAAGTTCTGCTGATCGAGTGCCGCCCTGTTTGTTGATGTATGCCACCACTGAGGTGTTGTCTGAGGCGATGAGGACTTGATTGTTTTGAGAAGTCTTTTTGAAGAATTGTAGTGCCAGAAAAACTGCCTTCATTTCTAATAGGTTGATGTGTAGATGCTTTTCTGGATGAGACCAGAGACCTCCTGTAGAGTCTTGACCTGAGTGAACGCCCCAACCTGCGTTTGAGGCGTCTGTAAATATTAGTTTTTCGTGTTCCCTGGGATGGAGAAATTCTCCTTTTAGCACATTTTGTTGGTCTAACCACCATTCCCCGTGTCGTATCATTTTCTGATTCCAGGGGACTGGTGTGTCCAGAGGCATCAGATATTTCCAGTGATTCTTGAGATGCCACTGAAAAGGTCTCATATGCATCCTGCCCAATTTTACAGTCTTCTCTGTTGATGCAAGCAATCCAATGGTGGACATAAGAGTCCTTGCACGGATAACAGACTTCTTTGAGAGGCGATGAAACATTTCCTGAAGTTTTGTCCATCTGTCTTGCGTGGGCTTCACAAGAGCCAAGTCCAGTAAACAATGGTATCCTAGGAAGTCGAACCTCTGGGAGGGACGGAGTTCTGACTTCTTGAGGTTTACTACAAAGCCTAAGTCCTTCACCAGACTGAGTAGTGCTTGTGTATGTGAGTGGCACTCCTCCTTGGAGGGGGCACGGATTAACCAGTCGTCCAGGTATTGGTGTAGTCTGATTCCTTGTTGTAGTGCCAGTAGTTTTACCTCCTTGACAAGGCTGGTAAAAACTAGAGGAGCTGTAGCCAGACCAAAGGGTAGACTGACAAACTGGTAGGTGACGCCTTTGTGGTGGAATCTGAGATATTTTTGAGAGTGGGTATGGATAGGTACATGTAGGTATGCGTCCGTGAGATCTATAGAGGTAACCCATTCTCCTTTCCTGAGGGAGGCCCGTATCGATTCTGGGGTCTTCATCTTGAACTTTGGTATGACCAGGAACTTGTTTAGTGAACTTAAGTCTATAACTGGCCTCAAGCGATTGCCTGGTTTTGGGACCAGAAACAGCCGACTGTAGAATCCTAGGCTGTTTTGAGTGTGCACGACTTCGATAGCGCCTTTGTGCAGCAGGTCTTGAATAGAGGTCAATAGAGGCACTTTGTCTGTCGGAGCCTGCGTAACCGCTGGTGATGCAGGGCACCCTGGACAGGTTTGGGCGTTCTCTGAAAGGCAGTTTGTAACCGTCCCTGAGTAGACTGAGTATAGACCGGTGGGCCCCTTGATGTTCCCACTGGGTAAGAAAACGCCTGAGTCTGCCTCCCCTGGTATGTCTGATTTTGTACAAGGAGTCTTTTCCCTCTCCTGAAGGGACTGTACACAAGGAGTCTTTGCCCTCTCCTGAAGGGACTGTACACTCAGAGTCTTTTCCCCCTCTGGAGGGGTGTGTGGGTGGAAATAATCCAAGAGAGTTTCTGAAAATATTATTCCTTTCTGACCAGGGTGAGATGAGGCTAACACATTTGTTTGTGTGTCATTGAGGAGGTTGCTGCTGCTTATTGTTGGACATGTTGCCTCCACGGCCGCGACCTCTGCGGCCACCTCGACCTCCTCTGCGGCCCCCTTGAGGGTGGGGGTAAAAGGGCTGTTGCACCATGTACTGGGGTGCCGGCATGGTTGGGTAGAACATACCCTGGGGAGCGTGATGACACTGATTTCCACCTCTGCCCCTCTTTTTCTTATAGGGGTGGAAACGCTCCTTCTTGGTGCCTGTCTTCACTCCCAGACCAATAAGGTGTTGCTCGTACTCTTGCATGAGCGATCTGTCAAAGAGGTCACCCCCTGAGACTGGAGCAGAGCGAAGATTGCGTAATCTGAATGCATCCAGGTAGGGGTGTGCATGCCGGAGATAGGCGTCCCTCCTGATCAGAACTAGGTTGGTCAGGGATGAGTTGAAATTGGCCATAGGCCTTGGACATGCTCCTGCTGATATCCAACATAAACTGCATCTGGGATTCTTCTTGCTGGGTTATGCTGAACATTTGTTGCATAATTTGCACCCTGGTGGGCCCGTCCGTGGTAGCACGGAATTGGTTGAACAACCGTTCCCTCTGGTCTCGGGTGAGTCGCAGGTTGTTCAGACAGGATTCGCTAGCCATACCGAAAGTTGACAGGAAGTTGGCTATGCTAATGTTCTCTCGTGAGAGATATTCCAGCTTTACAAGGTCTTTTTGTTGTACTGTAGCTGGGGGTCCACTTCTGTAGCCAGGCTTTGCTATATTTGAGAAAGCCTGGGGCACCACTTGTGGGGTCTGCGAGTATTTTGCATCCACTACGCTATACCAGCTGCCTTTGTGTGGTGGAATGCCGGGGAACTTTCCAATATCCAAAGTGCTTGATGTGCTGGGTTTAACCAAGTCATCTTGGGCGCTTTGGAGACGCGAGAGATCTGCCACCATAGGAAGCTTTATGGATGGTGGTCTATCCGCTTTTCCACAAGAGTGGATCGCATCCCAGTGCCGAACCCAGTTTGTAATCCTCTTCTGCCGCTGGGTCGGGAATGGAAAGGAACTCTCTAACCTTCTGGACCAGTTCTCTGAAGGGAAGGTTAGGAGGGGCCGCCTGTTCCCCTGTGTCAGATGGTTCTTCTGATCTGGAGGCTGCGAAAGAAGAAGCAGAGGTGTCCGTGCCGTATTCCTCTTGTTCCAGGGCTTGGAGAGGTGACTGAAGCCTTGGAGGTGGAGCAACTGAAGGTTGTTGCATAGGTTGGGAAGAAGATGGATTGTGAGGCAATGGCTGAACAACCTTTTACCCTTGATAAGCCCTTCTTCACTTCAGGGGGTAGTTGAGATGGAGCAGAGTCCATTGGTTCTTCCATCTTTGCGGCTTGCGGCAAAGCAGACACCGGAGTAATCGATACAATGTGCGGTGCAGAGATGATGCCTGTGGAGGAGGAGCTGTTTGTGGAGGCGCCATGCGAGTAAACATTTGCTCCATAGACTGCTTGAGGAAAGCCTCGAGTCCAGTTTGTAATTGAGCGGAAATGTCCCTCATTTGCTCTTGATTTTTCTGTTGAAGATCCTTCATGAGCTCAAAGTTTTGTTGTTCCAAGTGGCTCTGAATCATTTGAGTCCTTGGGGTTTGAGGGATTAAAGATGAAGTCCTCTGAGGTTGTGGAAAGGATAGAGATGCCATCCTGTCCGTCACGGATTGTCCTCCTTGACTGTGTGGATATGATGGTGGAAGAGTATCCTGCGTAACCGTCTGTGGCATAGGGGTCGGCGCCTTGAAAAAGGCTGAAGATTCACCATGGGGTGAAATAACCGGTCCGGAGCCGGAAATACCAGAGGTTGCGGGGATATCCTGTGATGATCTGGGAAGAGGAGCCGGGAGGCTCGTCAGAGGACTAATGCCGGTCACTGGTGCACTTGTGCCGGATTGTTCTGGTTCCAGGTCAAGAATAGTGTCGTCTACCCGGGAGAGATCCTCGCCGGTAAATACCGGTTCATCTGTGTCGAACTCCTCAAATGAGTTGTCTCGTGATCCGGTACAGCTTCTATAAGCAGACCTCTTTGCAAAATTCTCCCTGAGGTTAGTCCACTGTTCCTCAGATAAGGCTGCACATGGAGCGCACTGGCTTGCATTAGCCCCTTGTGCACAAGGGTCTTGACCTTTACACTTGGCTCTACAGCCAAAGCAAGAACCATGAGAGTCAAACTGGGGCATGAAATGTCCACACTTGCCCCGTTTTTGGTAAGGGGGAGTCTTAACCATCTTACCAGAAGTGTCTATACAGTGTTATAAAACAACTGACACAAAAATATACTGTATACCCACAGTAGAATAGCTGTAACAATTCACCAAAGTGAGAGCTACAAGAAAGCCAACTTGACAAGATGGCTTCCAACAAAAAATAAGGAAGAGCTCTATCGAGCATCTGATAGGTTCCCTAGGTCACGTGGCCAAGCCAGCAGGTGCGCGTATACCCGCACCGGTACTATATCACCGGCATTCCCCGTGACCAGTGTTCCGGATGGCCCCAGCTATCTGTATTTCACGGGTAATAAGTTTTCAACTTTTACTCCGGTTGGAAGCTTCCCGTGGTCAACCACCACCATAGGTAGGACTATTGTAGCGTAATAAAAGTGGTTATTTTAACATAATCACCCTGCAGAATTCACATACCTAAATAGCCTCTCCTTTGACACCCAAGGGGTTCAAACATGCTTATTCTTTTTAAAGATACTTTATAGTTATGACAGAACATATTATTCATGGTCTTCATATCTGTCACTTCTCCAGGCCCTTTCAAATTAGGGTGTAAAAATTTGATACATAAAAATACTTTGATCAGTTATATATAATTCATATACAGTTAAATTTAGTTTATAACCGTTTTGGTTTAAAACTTATTGTACCTGGGGCAGATGAATCAATTTTTTCGGTGCAGTGCATTTTTGGGGGAAATTAGTTTACATAGATTTATATATGTAAAAAAGTTGTTTCAAATTTGTCCATATTTAATTATAATTACAGCTCAGAATGGGTAACACAATTTTGCCCACGTGAAGTTTTAGATAAACTGGAGGAACAAGGTTACACCTGCATTTCCACAACAGGGGTTGGACAAACATGCATTTGGACTTGTTATAAACCCGGAATATAGGTGAAATATAAAACTACTTGAAAGGAATACATTTTTCTGTTTGTAACATATGTGTTTAAGATTTAGTATGGATAGATGATGATGTACTTGAGTTATATGTATTTTCCTTTCTTATTTCTTGAACACCTGTGTCCTGAACAAATCACTGATGGTTGTCTGATTTGATTGATTCTGTGAACATCAATTGCATTTAACACTGTGAATATTGAACATAAAAACTCAGAGGTGGTAATACTTATCCTGATCAAGATTTAAATGAAAGCATTTAACAAACAAAAAAAACAAAAAGCAAAAAAAAAAAAAAAAGAAAGACCAGAACTCAGTTCAGTTTAAATGATCAGTAACTAAATACATTAATGATTATACATTATCCATGGACACTTTTGTACAATTTGCTGCTTTGAAAAGTACTTGAGGGAAGTATGTCATGTACATTTGGACAATTACACAATGTTTTGTTTGATATTTTATAGTAGTTATTTACCTTTTCTGGAAGATGCTCAGGTTCTGTATTGTGAACTTTCACATTTTTTATGAACATAAAGTGGTCTTTCTGAGCTCTTATAGTATACATATCATTGTAGAACTGTTTTTTTTTTTTTTTTTTTTTTTTGGGGGGGGGGGTGGGGTGGGGGGTGGGGGGTGAAAGGGTTTTTGAAATAAATTTTGCATGTAGTTTATTTGCAGAATCAGAGAGTATAGATGTTGACTAAACCATAATGGTGCAGTTAGTATTCGACACATTATTATAAAAATACACGTTAACAGAAATATTTTTGATATTTCTAACTTAATTGATCAGCTTTATACCACACTGTGTTCTTCTCTTTGGTGTTCATTTTTTCTTAACACATTTATTTAACCATTAATATGTAAGGTAACACACTAAAACATATTCCTGTTACATTCATTTGTTATAATTTTTCGTCATAAAATCTATCAAGTGGACCAATTGAATTTCCATGTACATGTAGAGCCCTAGTACCTGGACTGGCATCAATTAAATCATGCGGGTAATAATATGCTAGCAAGAAAATAGTCCTCAAATGAAATGCTTTTTTTACACTAGAAAATTACAAATATATTTCCTTTTATTTCAAAGTTAATGGAAAGCATACATGAATTGCTTGTATCATCAGTATTGTTTTGCATGAGAGTCTGGTCAAGAAATTGTGAGCACATTAAAAGAGGCAGACTGAATCAAGAGATTAATCTTTAATCAGAATGGTATTTAGTGTAAACAGTTTAAAAAGTGAAATGTTGAGCTTCGATTAGGATGGTGTAGAGTTTATAAGGTTGAGAAATTAGAAGATTGAGCTTTGATGACAGTGTTAGGTTGTAAAAAAAGCTAAAAAAATGAAGAAATGTAGTGTCTTAAAAACCAAGACACATTATTTTTTTTCCATTATATTAATGCATTTTTCAGGAAAGTTATTTGATTTCTTCCTTTTTTTATTACTTGAATTTTTTTTTTTTTAATTTGCAAGGGTCTGGCTTAATTTTTGTTCATTCATGTATCATTGGTAATGATATATTTATAAAACATGACAAGCGTATTTCAAAAAATGATATTTGCATTGGTCATTACTCATAAGCTACTTTCTCTGTGACTTTAGCTTTTGAAGTCACCCAACTTTGTATACTAATTTGTTCATTTATTTAAACCTGAAATACTCATAAACATGTTAACTGTATACTGATTTATTATACATCTTATTTTTAGTGAATTTACTTATTGTTAATAAACTTTTAACTGTTTCATTGCTGTCCTAAAAATAATTAGAATGTGTGGAACTTGGTAATTAGCCTCGAGGTCCAAAACGTATTCATCTCCCTGCTAAAAATTATTTGTAGCTTATCTCCTACCAGCTTATCTGGACGGAAATTATAAACTGAACCCTGTGTCTGCGTGTGGCTTGTTTCACATTTCTTATTTGGACAATTACTAGTAGCTGGTGGACTTCATTTATATTTGGTACTTAGGTCACAGGAAGATGGCCACTTTATGGTAATCTTAAAGTCCCAAATCTAACTTAATTATAGTAACTTAAAGGTTACTATTCTAACTGCTTATATGGGTAAACTATAGGATTCATTTCATATGTCTGGAATGTGGGCTTACCAAGGCATGATGTCCATGTTATGGTAACCTTAAAGCCCCAACAATAAATTTGTTAAGTGGGTATATCCATGCCCTAGGAATGCAGATCATGTGTTTTTCAGGTGTACTTAGATTTCTTTTCCTTCCTGTAAAATAGTACATTTGGTTCAGGCAGGGTTGTTATAGTTAACACCAGAGCAATGCGACTGCATTATGTTTGTATTGTATAAAGTTGTACCTGGATCAGACTGTTCTGTAATGGCCTCACCAGCTACAAATAAGTGCAAAATATTATCAGGGCTCATTTCTGGCTCAATACATATTCTGTTTTGGTAGTATCCATAAGGTTCAATAAGTAGATTTTGTATCTGGATGTATTTTCTGGATGCGACAGCTTTTTCAAAATGTTGAAAAATCCTGCCAAAAGTTGTCACATGTAGCCTGAATTAAAATGGACCTGGTGGAGGAGGGGCAGAATGGCTATACAGGGTGGTTCATTCTTAAATGTGCAAAATCCACATACAAGGTCCATTTATGGGACAGTAAGGACAAGGCTGTGAAGCAAAATTCAAATATGTGTTGATATGGGACAGTCCGAATTGGCCATTTGTTGAACCCCTTTAAGTGTAACTTTATAGGTGAAATGACAGATCAGGTGATGCACCTTTTCAATGAAATTTAATACCATTTAGAAATGTTGGGTTGTCGGCCGATGTCCTTTTTCACTGAAATTCATTGTCATTTAGAAGTGTCAACTGATACCCCTTTTCACTGAAATGTATTGTAATGGAGATGTCAATTGATTCTCTTTTTCACTGAAATATATTGTCATTGACAGGACAACTGATGCCTTTTTCACTGAATTATATTGTCATTTAGATATGTCAGCTGATGCCCTTCTAGACTGAAATAGATGATCGTAATTTAGACATATCAACTGATGCCACTGTTCACTCAAAGTTAATATCATTTAGACATATCAACTAATGCCCTTTTTTACTGAAATTTTATGTCATTTACACATGTCAAGCAATGCCCTTTTTCATTGAAATTTAATGTCATTTAGACATAGCAACTGGTGCCCTTTTTCACTGAAATTTAATGTCATTTTGATGTGTCGACTGATGCCCTTTTTCAGTGAATTTAATGTCATTTAGACATGTGAACTGATGCCTTTTATCATTGAGATTTAATGTCATTTATACATGTCAAATGATGTCACTTTTCACTGAAATTTTATGTCATTTATACATGTCAAGCAATGCCCTTTTCCAGTGAAATTTAATGTCATTCAAACATGGCAACTGTTGCCCTTTTTCATTGAAATTTAATGTCATTTTGATGTGTTGACTGATGCCCTTTTTCAGTGAATGTTAAAGGCATTTAGACATGTCAACTGATGCCCTTTGAAATGTAATGTTTTTAGTTGTTAACTGATGCCCCTTTTGACTGAAATATATAGTCATTTAGACGTGTCAACTGATGCCCTTTTTTACTGAAATATATTTATTTAGACATGTCAACTGAGGCCCTTTTTCACTGAAATATACTGTCATTTAGAAATGTCAACTGATTCCCCTTTTCTCTGAAACAAATCATCATTTAGATATGTCAACTGATGCCCTTTTTAACTGATGTTGTTTTTCACTTAAATTTTAGACATTCTGGTTATGTGGCAGTATTTTTCTGGTTCACTGAGTTTTGGCTTATCAGGGTTCTAATGTATTTTAAAGCGCACATGGTTGTTTTCGCAGAACAAAATTTATCAAAGAAAAAAAAAAACTTTGTTCTGTGGTGATTAAAACACCAGAATAGCACTGTAACAGAGCTATGAAAACAATGACATCAAAATTCTGCAATTTATTTATGCTCCATTATTTGAAATGCAAACAAACAAAACAGTCATAACATTTATCACAGATTGGTACAACCAAAACACAGACACTTGCATCCTGTTACAACACATGTACTCCTTCAAATACTTTTGAGGTTCCTAGTAGGATCATGGTACTGCAAATGTAAAAGCTACAGCTGAGAAAGCTACATTTCTCACTCTACCTTACACAATGATTTCTACTGGAGAACAGATCTGTTATTAAGAATAGCAGTACTTGCTTGATGAATTTTACATACGGTACCGCAATTAACCCAACATGTTGGTAGATCAAGGTTTGTTTGGACAAGATTTCTACAACAGAGGAGATATTTTAATATAAAGCCTAACATGGGGAAGTATATATTCTTTGAGAATGGAAATGAATCATAAAATATGTTGAACAGTCATACTTTAGGTCAGAAAGTCAATTTTATCCTGTATTTATTTACAACTTTTACAGGTTTTTGATGTGCTACATATTAAAATTTATACAATAAAATATCAACACTTTCATATGGTGTTTAACATGTAACAAACTTACATGCCCAATTGTTGCATGACACCTGACAACACAAGAAAACTGTATGTAAAATAATACTGGGAATGGGTATAATTTTCATTGGCACAAAACAAATTAACAAAACACACACGCAAATACATGTCACTGAAAACAAAGAATGTTTTGTCTCAAATGTTTGGCACTTTTGTAAAATAAATATGAAAATAAGTTTTAAAAGTTTAGAAACTATTGTTATAAAGGGAAACACAGTTGCTTAACAAGTTATAAAATTATAAAAAATGTAACACATTGAAAAATTGGCACAATATCCATATACAAATTACCACATAATACTTTGTTTCATTCTTTCAGCAAAGAAAATCTTTTCTTTTTATTTATTAAAATGAGAGCTCTTTTAGTTTCATTTTGACAATTCTATGACAATTTTTATTGCACATATCTTGTAATCAGTTGTTAACTTGTTTCCACTTGGATCATTCCTTTGTTTAATGTTTGAGACTTCTGGGGCTAGTGCTGCTTTAACCGGCTAACAAATTATTTCCAAGGCCAAGTATTAAACTGGTCAGTGGGAGATGGTCCTAACCATATAATAAATACATATACATATCTTGAACTCATTAAAATATAAAGGAAAATCATCAGGAAAATTGGGACACATTTCTGAAAAAACAAAGTTGAAAAGGCTTTTACAGAATGTTCCCTTGGCCCTTGGGAAATCAAATAACTGTTGAAGAACAATAGTCCTTTACACAGGCATTAAACTTGATAAGGTTTGACATGTTCTTGTACATATATTTGTTACCTATCTACACTACAACCATAATACTGTTTCCTAAATCATATCAAAAGAAAGAGACGGGCCAAAACTGAATATATCCGTGACATCCCAGACTGTAACCATATTTTACAAATGGGGGTCTGATGTGACAAACACGCAAAGGTCTATTTGAGAATGTTATGTGATTGGTTTAAGACACTGGTCCTACCACTTCAGTGGCGGATGTATTCTGCACCACAGAGAGTTTGTTTGTGGGACCGTCCTCAAACTGGGCTTGTGTCAGGAAAGTCTGGTCATCCACATGAGGTTCAGCTCCCCTAAAGACAATGGAAATAGACAATGAAAACCTTGTGTCAGTTGCTACTAACCTCTACATTTATTATATCCTCCCATTTCTGCACTTTGAAGACAAAAAAAAACTCGCCTTTTGATTCAAAGATGTTTGATTAACCAAACAAAAATGATACTATATTGTAGTAGTTGAGCTTCTGTGTATGTATTCTCAAAGCGGAGTGAACCCAAAATTTTAAATTCCACACAATACTGACATACAGTTGAATCATATTCAGGCAAACCTCAAAGCTAAAGATAAATATTATTATTAGATTAAAAATTTCCACATACCAACAACTGTCATCAGAAAAGGCTCTTACTTGTAATTTTTAAACAGGAATTCTACTTGAAAGAATTTTTACTAACCATGCATCTTTGTTTCCCAGGTTGGGCAGGGAGTGGAACTGAGCTGGGGGGAGCAAGGGTGGGCCTGGTTTTTTAGGATCTCTCACTCCATTCATCTTTGCAAATAGGAAGCGTAGCACCTTCTCCTTCTGCTCCCATGTCAAGTCGCTGATGTCCACCTTACCAGAGATGTCAAATCTACAACAGCAAGTTAGATTTTTAAGTGAAGGTCCCTTTATGAGGTCACTGATGTCTTGTCTACAAGGAAAACTTAAGAGAGAGGATATTTTGAAGATTGCTGATATCCACTTTGCCAGAGATGTGAAATCTACAAAGGCAAGTAAGAATATAAGTGAAGGTTATTGGGCTAAAACTGTTTCTGGATCTTTATGAAATCCAGAAAGGTATGGTATATTTACAAGAAACAATGCAAAATTTTTCACTGTATGGCCCCACTGCTAAAAATTAAAAGCAACAAGAGACAAGAGCACTCGAAGAATGCATACCTCCCCCACCAAGGCCCAACACCTCCAATATGGCTTATAATGACAAAATAGTCCTTAAAAAATTCCTGAATCCAGATGGTGTCTGAACAACCACTATATCAAATCATTTTTTTCTTGTGCCATATCGACATTTCCTGTAAATTTCAGCAACATTTGTCCACAGCTTTACAAGTTATTTTACAAACAAATCCACACCACAAAAAAAAAACAAAACAAAAACACAACTTCCTTAGAGGAGGTCATAAAGCTACTGAAATTATGCAATGGAATGGATGAATGGTCCAAAACTTTCACAAAAACAAAAGCTCAGACTTCAAAATTAAATACAGGGCATTTCATATTTCTTACTCTTAAATCAGCACTCTGGAACACGTCAAGTTTGCAACAAGATACATTTTCTCCACTTGGCACTGTTTCCAATGCACCAATCAAGAAAGACAAGCTACATTTACTGTTAGTATTGTAAACAGCATTATCCATATAAACACAATTTGTCATAAAAAGTTAGTGATGAGTTATTAATAATTAGTATTTATACAACTTGCATATAAATTAGTATTATACAACTTGCACACTTCTGTTATATTCAGTAAAGTCAATATCGTTTAGAGAATCGTATCTGGCTCAATACCTTACTTATTGTTAAAACAGTTCTGGAATATAGGTTTACCAAGTTAGCTTAAAATATTTATACATCTATGCAAAAAAATATTTTCTGTAAAAATATTTTCAATGGTAAAATCATTTAGCTTAATAATATGATACCTCTCAATGTTTGAAGTTGTGTTTTATTTTGTTTATTTTTTTTTTCAGAAATCACCTTTAACTGTATACTTACAACTTGTAACCTACAGAAATTTTTACTTACATCAATTTCTTTATTCTTTCATTTTCCTTTTTCCTTTGATTTGGTAATGCAGTAATTGAAATTATATGGTGGAAATATCCATTTATTAAAAATTGCTGCACAAATTTTAAATATAACTAAATGGAAATCACATGCGTTTATAACTAATATTTTTAACAAATTAAATATAAAACAGGAAACAAAAAATTAATATACATCAAAAATAAAATACAATACAAAAATAAAGCTACAATAGTGATGTTAAACATTGTGAGAAACATCAATATGAGCACTGCTAATGTGATCAAATCAAACAAATGATATTAAAAGAAAAAAATATTCATTAGTGTGTTTCATATGAATCCATGCACTACCTCTAATCAATGGAATCAGCCATAATCAATTGTCACACAGTGAAAGTTTTAAACTTGGATTAAAATTAACTGAACAGGAAGAAAAGCTTTTTTTCTTTGAATTCTCCTTCAGTGAATAATGTATGATATGTTGAACTGACCTTAAGATATTGTTATTATTAGGGCTGTGAACGAGTACTTGTGCCTCGGTGTACGAGGCGGTCTTGGCTTGTACTCGAGTCCATTTTAAAAACTCGGTTACTCGCGAGGTATTGTATTATCGCCCACGTAATCAAGCGCTTGTGTATAATATGCTACATTTCAGCATTTCCGTCCCATAATATCAAAGTTATTTTCATTTGAAAACATACAATTTACTCCATATTCTAATATCGAAGTTATTTTCATTTGAAAACATACAATTTACTCCATATTCTCCATATTCTAAGATAGAAGACGTTTTTCTTCAAAAGTTTCGTTTCCGGAACCGACTATTTGTTTACAGAAGACTTCTAATGGTAGATACTAAATCTCACGGTTACTCGAATTCGGGCCAGTTGTCAGAGGGCGAGTACTCGATGCCGTTTTCAGCACCCGTCACAGCCCTAGTTATTATGCAATGTTACTAATATGATTCTGTAATTCTTTTTAAAAAGTCTTCATGAAACAAAAGTAACACTGCAGGGCACAAAAAAAAAAAAAAAAAAATGAATTCAATCTTATATATAGCTACACACCTAATATTTTTTTTCAGGGAAACCATAAAACACAGAAAAATAACAAGAAAACAAACCAACAAACACACAACATATAAAACTCTAGTGTGGATGCAGTAACTAGTGTATTTTTACAGGTAGCTGGATGAGATGAACAAAAATCAACACAATGCAAAATTACCTCAAATGTACAGAATAACACTGTGACATTTTGTAACAGTAAAGGTAATGTGGTTTTTAAATTACATATACTGAACAATCAGTGAATTATTAAGGAGAGATTTAAATACTTTAGGTGTTTTACCACTTAAAGAAAACAAGGGGAACATATGTTAGTACAAATGTTCACAACATATAGTTATTCCACTTATTTAATAGTTTGGAAACCTGGAAAAGTGACACATAGATTTTACAGATATTACATAAAACCATTACAGACAGAATTTAGGTAAAAAACACCGAAAAAAAAATCATATGTCCAGAATTAAAACTTTTTAACTAAGAATCATAATTGTGTGAATAAATAAGTAGCAAGTACATCAGAACAATAGTTAAGAAACCTAAATTATATTCTCGTTACAAGTGACAGCATAAGTAGTACAAAACATAGAAATCAATGAAGAATGAATTAAAGTCATTATTACAACAAGAGGTGATACTTACAATCTCTCTGCAGCCTCCAGGTCTTTGAATACACTGTTGGTGCTGTTCTCTGCCTTGTTGAATGTGCGGATCTTGGGGAAGGTGGCTTTTCCAGTGTGTGCAGCAATCATCCTCTGCTGATATGCCTGCTGTGCATCATGTCTGTACTGAGCTCTGTAGAAGTAGAATAGAATCTTTGATATATAACTATTATAATAACTAGAAATAGGACGCCCTGTTGATAGTAGATGCGAATAGAAACAGGATAGCATAGAAGAACACACATTATCATGTGTAATGTCCACCCCATGAACCTTGCCCAAATTGTACAGTAGTCTTACAAGACCCTGTTTCATTTGTAAAATATATCAATGATGCTTAAATATTTATTAGTGTAGATGTAAATTATTTCAGCTTCATGCCTTTTTGCATTGGTTGGGTTGAAAATTTTGACGAAATCACTCTATCTTGCACGGTTAAGAAGATAGAAGCAAATTCCTGTTTTTCTATTTTTGGCAAAAATTTGAAAATTCAAAATGGCCGCCATTTTTGGGAAAAGGAAATTTTTTTGAAAATTGCCAAGAGTACATTTCTTAGATACCCTATGGGTCGAAAATTTCAACGAAATAACTCTATTTTGCACGGTTAAGGCCAGTTTGTGTTTTTCCATTTTGGGCAAAAATTCGAAAATTCAAAATGGCCGCCATATGTGGGGAGGGGAAAATTTTTTGAAAATTGCAGAGTACATTTCTTAGATACCCCTTGGGTCGAAAATTTCGACGAAATCGCTCTATCTCGCACGGTTAAGGAGACAGAAGCAAATTTGTGTTTTGCCATTGTTGGTAAAAATTCGAAAATTCAAAATGGCTGCCATTTTTGGGGAGGGGAAAATTTTTTGAAAATTGCAAAGATTACATTCCTTAGATACCCTGTGGGTCAAAAATTTCGACGAAATCGCTCTATCTCGCATGGTTAAGGAGATAGAAGCAAATTTGTGTTTTGCCATTGTTGGCCAAAATTCGAAAATTCAAAATGGCCGCCATTTTTGGGGAGGGGAAAATTTTTTGAAAATTGCAAAGATTACATTCCTTAGATACCCTGTGGGTTGAAAATTTCGACGAAATCGCTCTATCTCGCATGGTTAAGGAGATAGAAGCAAATTTGTGTTTTGCCATTTTTGGCAAAAATTTGAAAATTCAAAATGGCAGACATTTTAGGGGAGGGGAAATTTTTTTTAAAATTGCCAAGAATACAATGCTCAAATACCTGTGGGTCGAAAATTTTGACGAAATCGCTCTATCTCGCATGGTTAAGGAGATAGAGGGAAATTTGTGTTTTGCCATTTTTGGCAAAAATTCGAAAATTCAAAATGGCCGCCATTTTTGGGGAGGGGAAATTTTTAGGAAAATTGCAAAGATTGCATTCCTTAGATACCCTGTGGGTCGAAAATTTCGATGAAATCGCTCTATCTCGCATGGTTAAGGAGATAGAAGGAAATTTGTGTTTTGCCATTTTTGGGGAGGGGAAAATTTTTTGAAAATTGCAAAGAGTACACTCCTTAGATACCCTGTGGGTTGAAAATTTCGACGAAATCGCTCTATCTCACACGGTTAAGGAGATAGAAGGAAATTTTTGTTTTGCCATTTTTGGCAAAAATTCTAAAATTCAAAATGGCCGCCATTTTTGGGGAGGGGAAAACTTTTTAAAAATTGGCAAGAGTAGAATTGTCAGATACCCTGTGGGTCGAAAATTTTGCCGAAATCGCTCTATCTCGCACGGTTAAAGAGATAGAAGCAAATTAGTGTTTTGCCATTTTTGGCAAAAATTCGAAAATTCAAAATGGCCGCCATTTTTGGGGAGGGGAAATTTTTTGGAAAATTGCATAGATTGCATTCCTTAGATACCCTGTGGGTCAAAAATTCTGTCGAAATCGCTCTATCTCTTACGGTTTCTGAGATATTAGCAAATTACTCAAAAGTAGTACTGAAAATACACAATGAAGTACCTAAATGGCTATTACTCATGTACTGACAAAGCTATCAGTCCCAAATGCAATACCAAGCGAGCTATGGACATAACAATCTTGTATTCAAAATTGTAGTAAAATATCTTTAATTATTTTGGCTTAAATGCACGGAAACCAATGGGTACTGAAAATAGCTGTACTTAAGTATTACTCAGTAAGCAAAAGAGGTACAACAGCCAAAAGCAAACCCAAGCAAGCTACCGACCCAATAAGCCTGCATACCAAATTTGGTGACAATAGCTCTAATACTTTTCCTTTAAATGAGCGGAAACCATGCGTGACGCCGGACATCGGACGCCGGACATCGGCAACGGACATCGGAAAAATCAAAAATAATATATCCACCCCCCAGGGGGGTGGATATAATAACTAGACCTAGCGCATCAGAGAACAGATGCAAATTGTATCCAATGAAAACAAACCTCATTAGAGATTGAAGAAGGGGCCCAAGGTTAAATCTGACCACATCAGAAGATTCCCAACCCATGACCAGGCCTGGGGTCAAGTACATGGAGCCAAGTACAAGTACAATTACTTTGCCAAGTTGCAAGTACAAGTACTGATCTCAAGAGTCAAGTACAAGTACAAGTACTTTGAAAAATTGCAAGTACAAGTACAAGTACTTTTATAGCGTACGACCCCAAAACTATAATAACTAGATAATCACTATTTATTTAAAATTAATTATTTATTGAGACATACAATTTAAAGCAATCATTCAATAAACACTGATGAGCTAAAATCTGCTCCATTACTTTTCTGGTTACACTTAATAAATACAGGTCTTTCAAAAATTTTGTCTGTGAGACTCACAGTGTGAGTAAACACCTGAATGCATGGAAATCCTGTCTTGCAATGCTAAAAAATCTGATTTCAAAAGATCCACTTGGACATCAGTATGCTTGTGTTGACAGATAATGAATTATTTACTTGGGGCACATAAAACGTTTTTAAAGGGTTTGTACCAGTCCTTTATGTAAAACTGATATTACATATGGTTGGTGGTTGGAATACATTTATTAAATGAATGAATGAACAAGTGAAATAAAACTTTATATTTAAGGGCAATTCTATAGTTTAAAAAGCCAAAGCAGATATACTAAACATTGATATTTGTTTATAAAGGGGTGTATTGAAATGAATGAGTCAACAGTTTATTTGTGTAAGGGATTAGCTTGTTTGTCTTACATAAACAAGTAATTGGCCCTCCTGTCCACTAAGCTTGGCATCAACACTCAGGCTGAGTGGGTCTTTTGTGTGAAAATGAATAAGGGTAGGTATATGACAAAAGCAAAGCTATGCTGTGACTGAGTGGATCTTTTGTGTAAAAGTGAAAAAGGATAGATTAAATGCGGCACCTTTATGATTAAAACACAGCTATATTCTGAATTTGTGGGTATTTTGTTTAAAATGTAAAAAGGTGTTGATTAAATGCAGCCTTGTTATAATTAAAGAAAACCAAAGTTCTGGCTAACTAAACAGCCCTTTGTACTTTGACAAAACAACACAAACTATAATCTATCTACACTCTGCTGAAAGAAACAGTAAAAATTTACACCTAATAAGTCACTTAATTAAAGTTATAAAACTACAAAATCAATGTACTTGGAATGTACTTGAAAGTAATTGAAAAGTACTTGGATATTTTAGCCAAGTACAAGTACAAGTACTTTTAATTTTCAGCTGTCAAGTACAAGTACTTGAAAAAGAGTAATTAAGTACAAGTACCAAGTACAAGTACTTGTACTCGCCCCAGGCCTGCCCATGACTTTCTATATGTTAGTTTCACATCGAAAAAATCTAGCAATAATAAGCAATTTATAAGCACATTTAAGTTTGGCTACCCTCAACTGACCTTGAAGGAGAGGCCCAAGGTCAAATCTGACCACATAAGATCCTCAGTCTATGATTTCCTATAGGTAGGTAAAACCGTTGGTTTGACATTCTAAATCTCTAGGATCGATAATAAGCAAGTTATAACCACTTTTAAATTTGGCTATTCTCGTTTGACCTTGAAGAAGGATCACAAGGTCAAATCTGACTACATCTGAAGATTCCCAGCCCATGATTTCCTGTTGGTTAGCTTCACATGTCCAACCTCTAGGACCAATAATAAGGCAGATATAGGTACTTTTAAAGTCCGCTACGTGGAGTACTTTGGCACTTCGTGGATGACCTTGAATGAAGAGCTTCAAGGTCAAATGTCTGTATGCTTGTAGAGGACATATATATATCTGTTATGCCTATCACCTATAAAAAGATTCAAAGTTATAGTTACGAGAACCAGCCAGCAGAAAAGGTAGATAATTTTTGAAGTAATGCCAAGGGCAGCAATCTTGTTCTTCAGAATGACGCTAATTTCAGTCACAGAGAAGGTTACAATGAAGATATCCTGCAAATCTGGTGACACTAGCTGGTCTAGTTTTTCTGCTGAGACGGTTAATTTCAAAAATCGATCTTCGTACGGCAACGGTGTAGCAAATGCTAAACCAAAGTATCCACAGGAAGCATCTGGTGGATACACTAATCTATCAATGGGTTGGATTTATGTATAATTATAGTCATATTGACAGTTTAGTACCAAGAAGACAGACTCTGAGTGGTTTTAAACTGCCAGTCTGACAATAACTAGAGGAATGCTTTTGCTAACAAAAGCGAAGCGTCCCTTAAAGTTTAAAATGCTTTGTGGTTTTAATAAGCATGCTGTAAAGCTAAGAATGCACAAAGCTGCACTGTATGCTTTCCCAATACCTCTTAATACATTCTGAAGCTATAAAAGCAACGATAAAGGAGTTATAAGGCAAAAACTCCAAAGCAGCTATTTATGACCCCAGTTTGGCCCACAAGGGAGGGTCGGGGGGTAAAACTGACCGGGTATTTAGACTCTCCACATATGCTTTCCCAATACCTCTTAATACATTCTGAAGGTCTAGAAGCAACAATAAAGGAGATATAAGGCAAAACTCCAAAGCAACTATTTTATGACCCCAGTTTGACCCATAAAGAGGGGTCGGGGGATAAAACTGACCGGCTATTTAGATTCTCTACATATGCTATCCCAATACCTCTTAATACATTCTGAAGCTATAAAAGCAACGATAAAGGAGTTATAAGGCAAAAACTCCAAAGCAGCTATTTATGACCCCAGTTTGGCCCATAAGGGGGGGGGGGGGGGGGGGCAAAACTCACCGGCTATTTAGACTCTCCACATATTCTTTCTCAATACCTCTTAATACATTCTGAAGCTATAAAAGCAACAATAAAGGAGATATAAGGCAAAAACTCCAAAGTAGCTATTTATGACCCCTGTTTGGCCCTTAAGGGGGGGTCGGGGGGTAAAACTGACCGGCTATTTAGACTCTCCACATATGCTTTCCCAATACCTCTTAATATATTCTGAAGCTATAAAAGCAAGAATAAAGGAGATAAAGGCAAAAACTCAAAATCAGCTATTTTATGACCCCAGTTTTACCCATAAGGGGGGGTTGGGGGGTAAAACTGACTGGCTATTTAGACTCTCCATATATACTTTCCCAATACCTCTTAATACATTCTGAAGCTATAAAAGCAACAATAAAGGAGATATAAGGCAAAAACTCAAAATCAGCTATTTTATGACCCCAGTTTGACCCATAAGGGGGGGCCAGGGGGTAAAACTGACCGGCTATTTAGACTCTCCACATATGCTTTCCCAATACCTCTTAATATATTCTGAAGCTATAAAAGCAACGATAAAGGAGATAAAGGCAAAAACTCAAAATCGGCTATTTTATGACCCCAGTTTGACCCATAAGGGGGGGTCGGGGGGTAAAACTGCCCGGCTATTTAGACTCTCCATATATGCTTTCCCAATACCTCTTAATACATTCTGAAGCTATAAAAGCAACAATAAAGGAGATATAAGGCAAAACCTCAACATCAGCTATTTTATGACCCCAGTTTGACCCATAAGGGCGGGCCGTGGGGTAAAACTGACCGGCTATTTAGACTCTCCACATATGGTTTCCTATTACCTCCCAGTACATTTTATAGCTCTAAATGCAATACTTAAGAAGATAATATGGGGGTTGGCCTAAATTTAAGGCTTTCAGATTGGAAGGTGTCAGAAAATCACTCATAAATGAGACATTTTTCAAGGGATTGCTTCCAAAATCTAATCAGCTCGCGTTTTCGATAGTATGAACAGGTGTGTCAAATTATAAGGCTCTGTAGCAAGTAGTTTTTCCTGAACTGTGATGACGGGGGTGGGGGTGGGGCGGGGGGTGTACTTCAAAAATTAGTTTTTAATCATGTGACCTTCATAAAGGTCAAAGGTCAAATTTAAGCATGCAGAAAAATTTTCCCACGCCTAAGGTATATAACTGCCAAATATGGTTTGAAACCTTCTAATAATAAGGGAGATATTCAAGGGAGACCATAATGCGGCGGCGGCGGCGAGGAAACTGAGGCGAAAACAAATAAGCGCCCTTTCAGGGACGCTTAATTATAAATATATAGGTCTACATTGAAAGTACAATTTCTGTTTGCTAGGCAGATCTTTTTCAATGCACAACCAATATGAATCACAGACACAAATGTGTCATAAATAATGTGCCCAACAAGAGTGCAACAGCAATTTTTTTTACATGCATGATCACACACTTACTAATCCTACAACAAACCATGCTACACTGCTAATATGTATTGTATGCTATAGGTCAAACCTCACAGTTGGGTTTGTTTAATCTGTGCCAGGCCTCCATAATTTTCAACATTGAAATAGACCTTTTGCAGACTCAAATATATTTCAAACAAGTTAGTATATGGTTTTCACATCACTGTTCATCAGGAAATGCAAAAAGAAGTGCAGAAACTGATTTTTAAGTTGTAACCCATGTTTACATTAAAATATTGGCAGTTTTAAGTCCCACTATGGCTAGTTTTTACTTTACAGGTACGAGATATGGGTGATAATGTATATTCTATATTTTTAGCAAATTTGATCCTTTTAGTTTAATTGAAATACACATGCATACCATTTATGGGGGGTGGGGGCTTGCCCCCAATTATAACTGTTCATTTGATTTAAAATTTCCTGAACAGTTTCCTGTAATTATCCAATATGGTGGATCTCATACTGGTAAAGTAAAATTGCTCCCAGACTATTAATACAATTTTAACACTTCAGTAACACAGACCTGGTGGAAGCAATCTCCATCTTCACATGCTCCAGAGAATCCAGGAAAAACCTCTCCATTTCAGTCCTCTGGTCCAAAATGTTCTTGGCAAGCTTCTTAACTCTGTTCATCTCTTTAGTTTTCAAGTCTACAGTTCTCTGTAATTTGGCAATCTCTACTCGTGCAGAGTCATTTTCAACCTTTGCTTGTGCAATGAGTGACTGCCGGTCTGTGTCAAACTCTCTGACCACATGGCTCAAGGAGGCCTCCAAAGTGTCCACTTTGTCTTGTAGCTGAAATCATGACCACATTTCAGTGCAGGACATTGCAAATTAACTCAAACACATTATCAAACACAGCAAACACATTTTTCATAGCTTCACTCGATGATGACATTTATCATGGCCAGTAATAATATGGCCAGCATTCTGTTTAGAAAATTTATAACATTTCAAAGTGCTCCAAAATTTCATAGTGTTTCACCTCTTGATAAACATCTGTTGCATATTAAAACATTAACACTGACATTAATGGTGGCCACTGCAATCATTATTTACCACAAAAATCTGACGGATGATCAGATCTCATCTTTTATGATCACATAATTTATAATCACATAGCAAAACTGAACAGACTTTCATATATCACCTCTTTTGGTTTGTTTTTCTGCTATTTGGTCTGGGTGACTTTCATATAGGTAACATTTTTATCTCCCGCCTGTGGCCGAAGGCCGTGGTCAGGTTATAAAACGCCTTCCGTATGTGCGTGCAGGGGTGAGTGCATGTGTGTGTATGTCTGTCCGTCCATTCGTCACGTTTTTACATAAACCTTAATATCTCATTCATTTGTAAAGATATCTTCACCAAATTTGCAGGGAATGTTTATGGCTATGAAAACCTGTCTGTGCAAAATTTTGGCCTCATTTTGAAAAACAAAATGGCTGCCATAGCTAATTGTATGAAAATCATAAAGGTGCTCTAAATCTCAAAATATTCCAGCTAGCTTCATCAAATTTGCACAAAAGCGGCTGGAAAAACTAGCCTGATATTAATTTTTGCCTATTTCAAAAAACGAAATGGCCGCCATATCACATGTTTAATGTCAAATGGGTTGTCCTATTAAAAAGGCCTTATATCCCCTAATATTGCTCCTCGAGGTTCGGAATGTGAAAACAACTTGTAGGAAGTCATGGCCTGGGAATCTTTTCCAGGTGTTGAATTTGACCTTTGACCCCTGCTTCAAGGTAAAATGGGGTCATTACACTAAAACGTCCTTATTTCTCCCTTATTATTGGTGCTATGGCTTCAGAATGTAGACAGACCATGAAAAGTCCTAGCGTGCAAATGTTTTGCCTGAGAAAAATTTTGGCCTTATTTTGAAAAACAAAATGACCGCCATAGCCAATTATTTCTAAATCATTAAGATGCTCTAAAACTTTTGCAGCTAGATTCATCAAATTTGCACAGACCAAAGGTCAAAGTTGGGGTTTTACGTCCCGTTCAACAGCCAGGGTCATATTGGGACAGGTCCTCAGAATTGCCACTTGTGGGACTCAAACCCACAGAGGTGACAGCCTAGGATTAGATGCCAAACTTGCTAACCACTAGGCCACTGAGGACCTCTCAAATTTGCACAGAAGTTATACGGCTAGGAAAGTTAGCCTGATAGTAATCTGGCCTAGTTTTGAAAACAAAATGGCCGTAATATCACATGTGTAATGTTAAATGGGATTATCCTACTAAAACGGCCTTGTATCTCTCTTATCATTGCTACTATGGGTTCCAAATGTGAAAACAATGTAAAGGAAGTCATGGCCTGAGACTCTTCCAATTGCTGACTTGTATCTTTGACCCCTTCTTCAATGTCAGGTGGGGTTATCTTACTACAAAGGTCTTATATCTCCTTTAGTTCTCCATTAGAATTGAATCTACGGCAGGAGATAACCGCTGCGGCAGTGGCCTTGTTTTTCATAAGCTTAAGTCTCGCCTCTTAAAACTTGTTGTTGTTTAAATAAACTTTACAGTATGTTCTCCTTGAGAACCGCATTATTTCCACTCATTATAAACAACAGACTATGTCTCACCTCCTTGAGCTTGTTTTTCTGCTGTTTAGTTTGCATGACCTTCTCTTTAATGACCATGTCATTGAGTTCCTTCTCACCCTGCAGATCTTGGTTCTCAGACTCTAGCTGGTCTTTGATCTTCTTCAGCTTGTCTCCCTGGTTCATATGATGCTGCAATGCCTCGCTAATGCGCACATTTTCTTTGTATACCGAACGTGTTGTCTCATCAAGGTTTCTGCAATATAAGTCCAGTATGATGCAACACCAAACACACAAGAGTTATGTAATCATTTGCCAAACTTTATAACTACCATCAAAATCAATACTGTTTTTGAGGTTTGTGTAATATAATTGGACATGTGAAAGTTTTTATCATCCCATTGCTCAGAAAGACAAAGCAATCTCCAACCTGTGGACCAGGACTGTCCTGATTTGCTGTCGCTCAGGATATACTGAAAATATATACTACTTAGCCAGTTTTGCTATTAAATATGAGATAGAATTCTTCATAACAAGGAACAGCATCTGAAGAAACTAGAGGATCGCTCGCAAAAAAAAAAGATAATGTTTTTGCATAGCAAAAACAAAGCGTCCCGAAAAGGATATAAAGGTGAGTGCTAAAGTATTAAGAAAATGCTTTGTTTCTAGCCTTATACTGTTGTGGCAACCAAAGTCAGCGCAGTCTGCTCTATCTAGCACGGTTTTCAAGATATAAGCATTTTTGTGTTTTGCAAAAAATAAAAAAATTAAAAATGTCCGCTATATTTGGCGAGACAAAAATATTTTGAAAATTGGCATGGCTACTCTGCAGAGATACCCAGCAGGTCCAAAATTTTGTTGAGTTCACTCCATATAGCATGGTTTTCGAGATATAAGCATTTTTGTGTTTTGCAAAAACTTTGAAAATTCAAAATGGCCACCATTTTTGGGGAGACAAAAATTTCTGTCAAGACCACTGCCGTGGTGTGTATCTCCCGCCGAGCATTAAAGCAGAAGAAATAGCTTTTCCGAGATATTCACAATTTTTCATTTTCGTGTGTGAAAGGTCTTCCAAAAGTAGGTGAATGAGTTATTTGAGAAAAATTGGCTATCTGCAATACTATTAAGAGATAATTCACATTTACTCATTTTGAGTAGGTGAATAATTATCTATGGGTCTGAAACTTCACCAAGTGAAAGCTCTCCCAAAAGTACGTGAATGAGTTATTTGAGAAAAATTGGCTATCTGCAATACTTTTAGAGATAATTCGCATTTACTCATTTTGAGTAGGTGAGTAATTAGCTATGGGTCTGAAACTTCACCATGTGAAAGCTCTCCCACAAGTAGATGAATGAGTATTTGATAAAAATTGGGTATCCGCAATACTTTTACAGATAATTAGCATTTACTCATTTTGAGTAGGTGAATAAATAGCTATGGGTCTGAAACTTCACAGAGTGAAAGCTCTCCCAAAAGTAGGTGAATGAGTTATTTGAGAAAAATTGGCTATCTGCAATACTTTTAGAGATAATTCACATTTACTCATTTTGAGTAGGTGAATAATTAGCTATGGGTCTGAAACTTCACCAAGTGAAAGCTCTCCCAAAAGTAGGTGAATGAGTTATTTGAGAAAAATTGGCTATCTGCAATACTTTTAGAGATAATTCGCATTTACTCATTTTGAGTAGGTGAGTAATTTGCTATGGGTCTGAAACTTCACCAAGTGAAAGCTCTCCCAAAAGTAGGTGAATGAGTTATTTGCGAAAAATTGGCTATCTGCAATACTTTTAGAGATAATTCGCATTTACTCATTTTGAGTAGACGAGTAATTAGCTATGGGTCTGAAACTTCACCAAGTGAAAGCTCTCCCAAAAGTAGGTGAATGAGTTATTTGCGAAAAATTGGCTATCTGCAATACTTTTAGAGATAATTCGCATTTACTCATTTTGAGTAGACGAGTAATTAGCTATGGGTCTGAAACTTCACCAAGTGAAAGCTCTCCCAAAAGTAGGTGAATGAGTTATTTGAGAAAAATTGGCTATCTGCAATACTTTTAGAGATAATTCGCATTTACTCATTTTGAGTAGGTGAGTAATTAGCTATGGGTCTGAAACTTCACCAAGTGAAAGCTCTCCCAAAAGTAGGTGAATGAGTTATTTGAGAAAAATTGGCTATCTGCAATACTTTTAGAGATAATTCGCATTTACTCATTTTGAGTAGGTGAGTAATTAGCTATGGGTCTGAAACTTCACCATGTGAAAGCTCTTCCAAAAGTAGGTGAATGAGTTATTTGAGAAAAATTGGCTATCTGCAATACTTTTAGAGATAATTCGCATTTACTCATTTTGAGTAGGTGAGTAATTAGCTATGGGTCTGAAACTTCACCAAGTGAAAGCTCTCCCAAAAGTAGGTGAATGAGTTATTTGAGAAAAATTGGCTATCTGCAATACTTTTAGAGATAATTCGCATTTACTCATTTTGAGTAGGTGAGTAATTAGCTATGGGTCTGAAACTTCACCAAGTGAAAGCTCTGCCAAAAGTAGGTGAATGAGTTATTTGAGAAAAATTGGCTATCTGCAATACTTTTAGAGATAATTCGCATTTACTCATTTTGAGTAGGTGAGTAATTAGCTATGGGTCTGAAACTTCACCAAGTGAAAGCTCTCCCAAAAGTAGGTGAATGAGTTATTTGAGAAAAATTGGCTATCTGCAATACTTTTAGAGATAATTCGCATTTACTCATTTTGAGTAGGTGAGTAATTAGCTATGGGTCTGAAACTTCACCATGTGAAAGCTCTCCCACAAGTAGATGAATGAGTTATTTCATAAAAATTGGGTATCCGCAATACTTTTACAGATAATTAGCATTTACTCATTTTGAGTAGGTAAATAATTAGCTATGGGTCTGAAACTTCACCATGTGAAAGCTCTTCCAAAAGTAGGTGAATGAGTTATTTGAGAAAAATTGGCCATCTGCAATACTTTTAGAGATAATTCGCATTTACTCATTTTGAGTAGGTGAGCAATTAGCTATGGGTCTGAAACTTCACCAAGTGAAAGCTCTTTGGGATAGGTGCTCTGCAGAGATACCCTGAAGATAAAAAATTTCGTCGAAATCGCTCTATGTAGCATGGTTTTCGAAATATTAGCATTTTTGTGTTTTGCAATTTTTGCGCAAAAATTCAAAATGGCCGCCATTTTTGGCGAGACAAAAATTTTTTGAAAATTGGGAAAAGTACTCCGCAGAGATATCCTGCGGGTCAAAAATTTTGTCGAAATTGCTCTATCTAGCACGGTTTTTGAGATATAAGCATTTTTGTGTTTTGCAATTTTTGCGAAAATTTCGAAAATTCAAAATGGCCGCCATTTTGGGCGAGACAAAATTTTTTTGAAAATTGGGAAAACTACTCCGCAGAGATACCCTGCGGGTCAAGAATTTCATCGAAATCGCTCTATCTAGCGCGGTTTTCGAGATATAAGCATTTTTGTGTTTTCCTTATTTGGAAAATTCGTAATGATTAATTAATCATTAATTACTCGGCCATTTCTTGACCAATCAATGCCAAAATCTAATGATTTCCAGATTTTAATAGAATGAATGCATTTGCCTAGTTTCAGGTGAATTGATAAAATTCCTTTCAAGTTATCATCCGGACAAGCTTCCCCATCGAAAAAAGACATTTTTGGTCATGTGACCTCTCTGATTGGTTGAAATGTCACTGCAGCATATTCAAAAAAATTCCCCAAGGCTACTGCTTAAACCTGCCAAATTTGAAAAGAATCCGCCTAACGGTTACAGAGTTATAAGGAAAAAAAAAATGCGGAGCCGCAGGAGCCGGCGGAGCCAGAAGCTCTCCCATACACAAACAAGCGTCCCTTGCGGGACGCTTAATTAAGCACATATGTGCCAAAACATTTGTCTGACAAGAATCAATGTGACTATAGTAATTATAAATATTCAGGTATGTTTGACTTTTCAGAAATAAGATTTTTATGAAACTACATCCTTCACTTCAAAAAGAATTAACCATTTTAAATGCTATTTTCATTTCTTATCCACAACTAACCGATGGTTTTGCAACAAAATACCAAAACTTTACCTCATTAAAACTCACAGTTTATAAGGTTCATCACAACCCATAGTTTATAACATTCATGATAACCTAGTTTATAAGGTTCATCAAAACCCACAGTATATATGGCTCTAATCAAATTTAATCACTCACTTTAACACACTTCATATAGGACCAGATTATAAAACTAAATACTTACGCTATAGCTTCAGAATGAGCTCTTTCTGCTAACTCAGCAATTTTTTTATTAGCTTCTTGTTGTAATCTCATCTATAAATGACAAATTCACACTGAATTAAGCATAATTAAACTTGATAATTTTATCGAATACAATCAAAACAAGATTGCTAGTCCAAGTGTTTGTTGTAAATATTTTATGACAGGTAATACTATGGAGATTGCATATCACATTTGTTCACATCTGTAAATCTTACAAATGGTTATACTTACAAATGTATGTACCAACCAATCCAAATTGTTACAACAAGGGTCAATACCAAACAATATTATTATTCCAAAGAGCTGCTTATACAATTCTGTTTCAGTTAACAATCCCTTACTTGGATTTGCCCCAGGTTTCAAATGATTAGTTGACAAAAAAGTTTGTCAGAATTAGCGCTGTGACGGGTGCTGAAAAACGGCATCGAGTACTCACCCTCTGACAACCGGTCCGAATTCGAGTAACCGTGAGATTTAGTACCTACCATTTGAAGTCTTCTGTAAACAAATAGTTGGTTCCGGAAATGAAAATTTTGAAGAAAAACGTCTTCTATTTGACCATTATTATAGAACATGGAGTAAATTGTATGTTTTCAAGTGAAAATAACAACTTTAATTGATATATGTGACGGAAATGCTGAAATGTAGCATATTTTACACAAGTGTTTGATTATGTGGGCGATAATACAATACCTTGCGAGTAACCGAGTTTTTAAAATGGACTCGAGTACAAGCCAAGACCGCCTCGTACACCGAGACTTGAGTACTCGTTCGCAGCCCTAGTCAGAATTAAGTAAACTGAGAACTACACCAAATATAGAATTAAATGGACTGTAAAGTGCATTAATATGTTTAAGAAAAAATAAAGACATGTACCATACCTTCTCTTCAAAGAACTTTTGCTCCATTCTTGTCAGTGTGTCTTTGTGTTCACGGTTGGCATCAAACATGGCTTCTTTAATCTAAATCAATATTTTATCACAAACATGAGGTTCCACCTAAGTAAATGACATTCCCCCCAAAATATCTGCAAGCTCTACTCAAGTACATATGCATAAACAATTAATGAACAAATAAATATACACTATTCAATTAATAAGTCGGCTATTATTAAGTTAATTTATTTGTTATTTATTATGTAACTAATAAATCAACAAGACAAATAATGGACATGATTGTAAGGTGCTATGAATTTTTTGGTGACAGAATTGATTACAATTTACAATCAAGTATCATCAGCTATTTTAATATCAACTAAAAGGTTTTTAAGCTATATATATTTCAATGTTTGAATATCTTCTCCAAAATAATTCACAACTATACAATTTACATTAAAAGTAAAATGATACAAGATCTCTTAAAAAATATGTTTAAAATTTCAAAATTTATATGCTTAAAATTCTAACGCAGTGGTTTCTTATTGGAGTACATTGTGAAATATATGATTTAACTGCTGTTGCTCATTAAATATGTGAATCTGTACATATACAAATCAATACAGTGAATACACCAAGTCATGTTGTTCAGTGCTGGTACTGTCAAAGCACATGTGTCACCATGTAAATAGAAGTAAAAACTAGACCAAGGACGCATCTGTGGCCAGATGCAAGATGTATCCACCGACAAAGGCAAAAGTAGCTGTTACTCAGCTATGCCACGAGCTAGAGGTCTGAAATTTTACTATGTTATAGCTGACCCAAAAGTAGGTGAATAACAGATTTGCACAAAATTCTCTAAATGCAATAGTTTTCAAGTTACAAGTGATTTTCCTCATGCTGGAAGTTAGTGAAAAGTCCAAAAATAGCTATTACTCACTTAGCTATTGAGATAGACACTCAAGTTACTCGCCATGTTGTAGCTATGGAAAAAGTAGCTGAATAACATATTTTAACAAAGTGCTCTAAATGCAATACTTTTCAAGTTATAATTGATTTAGTGCATGATTTCATTAATTTTAATGCATTAAAACTTATTTAAAAAATTCATAAAAAAACTTTAGCATGTGAAAGCTCTCCAAAATGTAGGTGAATGAGTTATTTGAGAAATACTGGCTATTTGCAATACTTTCAGTGATAATAGGCATTTACTCATTTTGAGTAGGTGAGTAATTAGCTACGGATCTGAAAATTCACTAATTGAAAGCTCTCCAAAATGTAGGTGAATGAGTTATTTGAGAAATACTGGCTATTTGCAATACTTTCAGTGATAATAGGCATGTACTCATTTTGAATAGGTGAGTAATTACCTACAGGTCTGGAACTTCACCATGTGAAAGCTGTCCCAAAAGTAGATGAATGAGTTATTTGATAAAAATTGGGTATCCACAATACTTTTAGAGATAATTCGCATTTACTCATTTTTGAGTAGGTGAGTAATTAGCTATGGGTCTGAAACTTCACCATGTGAAAGCTCTTCGAAAAGTAGATGAATGAGTTATTTGATAAAAATTGGGTATCCGCAATACTTTTAGAGATACTTAGCATTTACTCATTTTGAGTAGGCGAGTAATTAGGTACAGGTCTGAAACTTCACCAAGTGAAAGCTCTCCCAAAAGTAGGTGAATGAGTTATTCAAAAGTAGCTATTACTCACTTAGCTATTGAGATAGACGCCCAAGTTACTCACCATGTTGTAGTTATGGAAAAAGTAGCTGAATAACATATTTTAACAAAGTGGTCTAAATGCAATACTTTTCAAGTTATAAGTAAGTAGCTACGGATCTGAAAATTCACTAATTGAAAGCTCTTCCAAATGTATCTGAATGAGTTATTTGGGAAAAATTGGCTATCTGCAATACTTTTAGAGATAATTCGCATTTACTCATTTTGAGTAGGTGAGTAATTACCTACGGGTCTTAAACTTCACCATGTGAAAGCTCTCCCAAAAGTAGATGAATGAGTTATTTGAGACAAATTGGCTATCCGCAATACTTTTAGAGATAATTAGCATTTACTCATTTTGAGTAGGTCAATAATTAGCTAGGGGTCTGAAACTTCACCAAGTAAAAGCTCTCCCAAACGTAGGTGAATGAGTTATTTGAGAAAAATTGGCTATCTGCAATACTTTTAGAGATAATTCGCATTTACTAATTTTGAGTAGGTGAGTAATTAGCTAGGGGTTTGAAACTTCACCATGTGAAAGCTCTCCCAAAAGTAGGTGAATGAGTTATTCGAGAAAAATTGGCTATCTGCAATACTTTTAGAGATAATTCGCATTTACTCATTTTGAGTAGATGAGTAATTAGCTATGCTTCTGAAACTTCACCAAGTGAAAGCTCTTCCAAAAGTAGGTGAATGAGTTGAGAAAAATTGGCTATCTGCAATACTTTTAAGAGATAATTCGCATTTACTCATTTTGAGTAGGTGAGTAATTATGTACGGGTCTGAAACTTCACCATGTGAAAGCTCTCCCAAAAGTAGATGAATGAGTTATTTGAGAAAAATTGGCTATCTGCAATACTTTTAAGCGATAAGCCACCTGCCAAATATGAAAGAAATGTGGACTGTAGGTCGCTAACAAGCAATATTCCACATTTTACACATTTTTGTCTACCACAGGCCTAATTTAGACATAAAGCCTACCAAAACGATAGGGTGGCGAGTCCTCTAACATACCAAGCCACCTGCCAAATATGAAAGAAATCTGGAAAGAAATGTGGACTAAGAAGTAATATTCCACATTTTAGACATCTTTGTCTACCAGACTACCACAGGCCTAATTTAGACATAAAGCCTACCAAAACGATAGGGTGGCGAGTCCTCTAGCATACCAAGCCACCTGCCAAATATGAAAGAAATCTGGAAAGAAATGTGGACTAACAAGCAATATTCCACATTTTAGACATTTTTGTCTACCACAGGCCTAATTTAGACATAAAGCCTACCAAAAAGATAGGGTGGCGAGTCCTCCAAAGCCACCTGCCAAATATGAAAGAAATCTGGAAAGAAATGTGGACTGTAGGTCGCTAACAAGCAATATTCCACATTTTAGACATTTTTGTCTACCACAGGCCTAATTTAGACATAAAGCCTACCAAAAAGATAGGGTGGCGAGTCCTCCACCATATCAAGCCACCTGCCAAATATGAAAGAAATCTGGAAAGAAATGTGGACTGTAGGTCGCTAACAAGCCATATTCCACATTTTACACATTTTTGTCTACCACAGGCCTAATTTAGACATAAAGCCTACCAAAAAGATAGGGTGGCGAGTCCTCCACCATATCAAGCCACCTGCCAAATATGAAAGAAATCTGGAAAGAAATGTGGACTGTAGGTCGCCAACAAGAAATCTCTGCGGACGATGATGAATCCATAGTATCCCCGCTTCGCGCCGGGGATACAATAAAGTAGTGAATAGACTGTGGCTTTATTACACCACTATATTTCAACTACCACAAAGGACGTAAGTCTGAGACAAAGGAAACACATTTCACACATACATACAAGAATCATAGAACCCATGCAAACATGCAGATGACTTAAATCTTCTGATATACAAATACTTTATATTAAGCAGACGTACAGCATCATTCATAGCTATTCTGCACCAACTGTGACATCTGTTTGCAATAACTCAATAAACCCAATTAATAACATTTGTGTATATACAAACATTAAGAAAAGATGTATGGACAACCATGCAATAATAAGTCATGCAAAAAGCTTTTAAAAACAACTTATGTATTTTGCATATTATGCCACTTTACAGACTTAAAAACCCTCAGAACTATAAATCATTTGCGAAATATTGCTATTAGGGGTATATTTATTTCAGTAAAACATGATTTTTTTTTGGCAAACTTTCAATTTTAAATGGCAAAATAAAATTCATTAGCTAATTTTGGGACTATTTTGTGAAATTATTAAAAGGAATCTTCATTTATCTGAAACAGTTAATTGTAAATTCCGTTCATCATGCAAGAGCAACATAACATGGCCACAGAGAAACTTCCAAAGTGTAAGCCCTAGCTTAAGTCAAATAAGTGAACACGTACATGCCCATGAGATGAAATAACATCAAAACTTACATGTCCTATCAGTTAATTGTGAATTTTAAACTAAAAAATATCCACATAAAGAATTCAGATGACAAAATAAAAAGAAAATTAAAAAAAAAATTTTTTTTCTCAGTTTAAAGATGTCACTGTAAATAACGAGTTCATGAAACAGTAGTTATTAGAGTTTACACAATGCATACTATTATAAACATCCCCTTTACCATCACAATGAAACAGTTGAAGCCATAATGTGTTAGAATATATCGCAAAAAACATTTTAAAGCAATCAAAACAACTGACAAATAGCTTCATCCAAATAAAAGCTCTGATATATACCTGGGACACTAACACATTTAGATTGATTTTATTTAAATTACCTTAACTTGACCCAATTAATGTCATCTTATGAACAGTCAAGCACAAGTTTGCATGTGCATTAGGAGTCACTTGATTAACTTGTCAACAATTTTTTAGACAGTGTTATTCACAACTGTAACACATATAAGACCCACCTCATCCAGTTCCTTCTGCATCTGTGCTCTCTTCCTGCGGAATTCTTTGACCAGCTTCAGCTCACTCTGCATCACCTCCACCTCGTGTGTCTTCTGGCTCAGTCTCTGTTCAAGCTCTGCAGTTTGTTGTTGAAAGTCATCGAGCTACAGGGTATATTTATTCATTTATTTATTCAAGTGATCAGAACTACAAACATATTAAAACACCAAAGATTTAGAGACCACAGAAACATTGAACCTTGTTAAAGTCACTTTCAAGATAGCTGGACTACTTAAGGGAGGAATTGTACTTATAGGACAGTCTAGAAGGGAAATTCTTAAAAACTTACAATAATTGTAAGTTTCAGTAAGAGTCTTTGCGATTTGGGACTCAAGTCAGTCATCAGGAATGTGTGTTTACTTGGGCTATCAGATTGTTGTCCATTATTTATTCCAGATATTTTTGGCCACTTTTTGTCAAACAAATGAAGTTGTTTCTAGTATAGGGATCGAGTGCCATGTTGAGGATCGATATCAAATGAAAATTTAGGGCTGTGGATCAATTGATATTTCAATATCGGGAACGTTAACGTAAGCCGTGGGCGATAATACAGGTTCTTTGAAAACGTGTACATATTAATTCACAAAATTATCAAAACATACTGTTTATACACCAAAAATAAGTTTTTGCATTATAAAATAAAATTAAAGTAACAAAACTAACATAAAACCAGACTTTTCATGCTTTCCTGTGTACTAGCTGTCAGGTTTTGTCTCTTCCTTTGAAACCGTAAGTAGGTCACTGACAATGTGAACAAAGATGGCGCCAGATCTCGACTTGACCCTGTTTTGTTTCAGTTGAAACTGTGCTTTTTGACGATTTATGCAATAAATATTCGTTAAGCAGTAAAATTACCATTATTTTTTATTTTGTCTGTTTGGTGTATTGTTATTTCGATATTGAAATGCTGGTAGTATGTGTCGATATCGCCAGTTCTGTGGGATGATCAATCGATATTGAAAGATCGAGCATCAATCTGTGAAATTTTAACATTTTCTTTGTACAACATTTTGTACAATTTATGTGTTGATTTTTTTTTCTTGTTGCAGGTTACGTTGAGAATTTTTTTAAATTAAAAAAATTAAACAACAACAATACCATTGCTTCCTTTTCTTTCCGGTGATCTTTCTTTGTGTCTTTTATTTGATTTATTAATTTTTCAATCTGAAAAGTAAAATACATATAATTACATATAAATACTGGTACTGTGATGGGGTCAGATTCATATTGTTCATTATTTAAGTAAACATAAAACAAACTAGATTGGGCCAACTCGGCGCCAACATATCCCCAGACAGGTCATCACTCACGCCACAGGTTTTGATCGGGAATTTTTTAAAACATAATTACCCATTATTATATGAACTTCAGCACATCAATCTACTCTGTTTATATCTCCCCAAGGAAGATGGTGTATCCCCAGACGCCGAATACATAACTGAAATTATATTTTCAATCTTCCTGCAATGATAACTCTAAACCTATTTTCAAAGTATTTAAATGATTGATGATTGAATGTCCATTCTAAAATAATAATCCCAAAAGAGCATATCTGTTTCTATATTTGTTGACAAATAAAATATTATTTTTAACTCAACTCATCATATTTTTCAATCTTCCTTCAAAGTATTTAAATGATTGATGATTCAATGTCCATTCTAAAATTCATAATCCCAAAAGCGCATATCTGTTTCTATATTTGTTCACAAATAAAATATTATTTAAAAAAAAATTATTTATATTATTATTTTATTATATTATTTTTAGAATTTGCAAATTGTTTTCAGTTATTCATTTCCTCTATACCTATATATGTGGTCCATATATATGCAACCTAAATATGTGACACAATCTCAGTTCTGACTCCCCTTTGTGTTATATGTAATGAAGCCCACCACCTCCCACCCCCACCCCTCTCCCCTTCTCCACACCTCTCTCACTATTACACAAGATCTGCAACCCCTTTGAGTTCTTTGTTTCTCATCTGATATCATTAAATACCTTTGTTTATTTAGTGTCACTCAATATAGCTGGAGGTCCCAGAGGTGGGTGGGGGGAATCCGGGTGGGGGGATGTGGGTTGAGCATAAATGGTAAACAAACAATCTATATAAAAGGGGTACTCAAATACAAAAAGAATTGAGAATTTTAAGTATGTGATTATCAACTGAAATGAGTTCATAACTGTAGGAGCTGTGCCAAAATTAACTGAGGCAAGTTGAATAAAACTGGGCTAGTTGAGGGTTAAAAATCCCCTAGTTTTACTACATAAGGATATAATTTCATTAATATTGGGACTTAAAGCTCACTTAAAGTGTCCATTTTGTCTACTTCAATATGTTTCACCAGTTTCATTTTAAAAAGTGAAAAACTCAGCAAGCAGAGGTATAACACACAAAAATAAGTTCTTAAAAGACTAAGATAGCCATAACATTATTAATATTCAAAATTTAAATAGACAGGCATTTCCTTTTAAAAATTCAAAGATTTCAGCTCTATAACCCACATAGTTTGACAGTTACTGGGCTTTAAAGTGGCATAATATCCATAAATTGGGTTTCTGTGAGCATTTTACAATTGTTAAAGAGACCTTAGCAATTAAACTACAGATCTGAAACTTTTTGGGGGGACATACATAACAAACAAAAATCATATATAATACAGTTTAAGACTTGTCACACTAAGCATTTCCAAATAACAGGGCAAAATACGGAAAAAATGTCAAAAAAGGCACTTGGGCGAGTGTCTATGGCCCTCATACACAGGTTAAATGTCTACTAAAAACCTTGATTTTCGGCATATGTAAAAAGGACATAATAATGCATTCCCAGATGGGATTTCAGCTCCATCAATCACATAGTTTAACAGTTACAGGGCTTAAAGGTGGTAAAAAGTCCAAATATTGGGTCATTGTGGGCCTTTTAGAGATCTCGATGTGGCTTTCAAATTAAAGCTTCAGACTTAAAATTTGTTACATACTAAGATTACACATAGAATATGTATCTAATAAAGTTTGAAACTTCTCAGACTTACCATTTCCAAGTTACAGAGCAAAATATGTGAAAAATGTCTTAAAAGGGTCACTCAGGTGGGTGTTAAAGGTCCTCATACACAGGTTAAATGTCTACTTGAAGCCTTGATTTTTGGCACATGTAAAAAGAACATAATAATGTATTCCCAGATGAGATTTCAGCTCTATCAGTCACATAGTTTAACAGTCACAGGCCTTAAAATTGGCAAAAAGTCCAAATACTGGGTCTTTATGGGGCCTTCTAGAGACCTAAATGTGGCCTTCAAATTAAAGCTTCAGACTTAAAATTTGTCACATACTAAGATTACACATAGAATATGCATCTAATACAGTTTGAAACTTCTTAGACTTACCATTTCCAAGTTACAGGGAAAAATATGTGAAAAATGTCTAAAAATGGTCACTCGGGTGGGGATTTATGGTCCTCATACACAGGTTAAATGTCTTCTTAAAGCCTTAATTTTTGGCACATATAAAAATAACATACTAATATCTTCTCAGATAGGATTTGAGCTCTATCAGTCACATAGTTTGACAGTCACAGGGCTTAAAAGTAGCAAAAAGTCCAAATATTGGGTCTTTGGGAGCCTTTTAGAGACCTCAATTTGACCTTCAAAATTAAAGCTTCAGACTTAAAATCTGTTACATACTAAGATTACACACAGAATATATATCTAATACAGTTTGAAACTTCTCAGACTTACCATTTCCAAGTTACAGGGAAAAAGATGTGAAAAATGTCTTATAAGGGTCACTCGGGTGGGTGTTTATGGTCCTGATACACAGGTTAACTGTCTATTAAAGGCCTAAATGTTGGGGCACATATAAGAAAACACATAGATATATTCCCAGATGATATTTAACTTAGATGAGAGACATAGTTTGAAAGCTACAGTGCTTGAAAGTGGCAAAAAGTGCATAAATTGGGTCTCTGTGGGCACTTTTGAGACCTTAAGTCGACCCCTTTGGGTAAACCTACAGCCCTAAAATTTTCTACAGACAAGGATTACATATCAAAGTTATACCTAGCGCAGTTTGAGACTCATCAGAATTATCACTTCCAAATTATAGGGCAAAATATGTGTAAAGTATAGCAAAAAATCCCTAAGTGGGGGTATTTATGGGCCTCAAACACAATTTTCTCCTCAACTTAAAGTCATGATTTTCGGCACATGTACTAAGAACATATTAATGTGTTGTCAGGTAAAATTTCAGCCAGCTGAGCATCATAGTTTGTGACCTACAGGGCTCTAAGTGGCCAAAAGTGCAATTTCTGACCTTAAGGTGGCCATAAGTTCTTTTTTACTGGGAGTTTAAGGTCACCTTAAAATAGGGATCTTCCTTTGGGCACCCTTAACATGTGTACCAAGTTTGAAAAAAAAATATTAATTTGTTTTTGAGTTATCGCGTCCACAAGGAAATTTCTACGGCGGCGGCGGCGGCGGCGCGACGGACCTGAATCCAATATATCCCCGACTTTCGTCTGGGGATATAATTATTGCATACATTGTGGCATTTAGGTTTATCTAGAGGACAGAATCTGTGGTTAGATTCACTGATGTCAGGTGAGGCATCAACATTCAACAGAGGTGATACCTTTTTAGCCTGTATTTACACCAAGATTCATTGCAAGTCTATATTGGTACTTGGTTTTTCATACAGAATGAGTGCACATGTGCCTACCCTAAAAAATTCCCACTTACAAATTTACAATATAGTGTATGTTTATCCTGTGATAACCTAGGTTTATAAATATTATTGGCTATCAGATACCCTAGTCATTAAAACTCTATTCAGGGGTTTAATTGCCTCCAAAAAGAAGAATTATTTTAAGTTGACTTTTTCTTAAAATATCACAACAATTACTCAAACACACCTGTCTATCCTTTTCTTGATCTTGCTTTTTGAGATAAGTAATAACATCTATTGTGTCTTCCTCGGTCTGTTGCATAGCTCCAAGAAGAGCTTCATTTTCAAGCATCAGTTTGTGTGCATTTTCTCTGAAACAAGAATGTCATGTTACACCTTTGAATTATCTTAGTTTGAACAATTCAATTTAAAATCAATACGTCTGTACAAATATTCATTGTCTACTGTCTAGTTGGAGATATGCCACTGGCAAACATATCTCTTACCTATAGCATGTAGGCCATACCTTAATTAAAAACTTAATTCAGGTAAAGGGAAAAGTTTTTATTCCAGGGTGAAAATCCTAGTAAATTTCATTTTTGGCTTATTTATAGGTGTAACTAACCAACAAATGACTGGCAGTATTTCATACTTTCTACTTGACATTGCAATATTACAGCAGTGTTATTTTTAGACAGGTGCATCAATTAAGTTGCACTTATCATGTATATGTTACAATGTTTACTTTGCACCATATTTGACAGAGGAATGAGTGATTTTGAATGTTTTCTGGTATCTTATAAAAGTGGGGTTTTAGAATTTTAGTCATTGAATGTGAGATGACTAATAATATACAATGAAATAATTAAATTCTGTACACCCTGAAAAGATAAACCTAATGCCTGATGGGACAAGAAAAACTACTGCACTTATAGATACAGGTTAGATTATATCCACGGTTAGTCAAACAATCGATTAAAGTGACCACTGATCATAACTGTAAACTGCAACTAAAGCAAATTTTAAAGTCAGAGAGAAGTAGAAAAACACTAAGCTGTTGTGTTTTATGTTGTAACTGTATGCATTGTACTCCATTTCTGCTCTTATGTACAATAAAAGCTGCGTATATCATAATATTTTTCTTTCTTTTACATGCTGCTTTACTGTTTACATTTAGTATTGAGAACTATGACGTGGCGCAAAATCAGATATGATTGGATTGACTGACCGTGGTGTACTATTAAAGTATTAAGCAACTGTAAATGACCTAAAGTTTGCCTTTTCTGAAAAGAGGAATTCTAATTATCATAAGTTTTAACTGTTTACTAAAACACTAGTTAACCGCTAAAAATTTAAAAAGAAATCCGTCTTACCTATATGCCACACGTGAATTATCTGCCACCTCCAGCTTAGCTTCCCAGAGCTTTGCATTTGCCACTGACATGGATTTGATAGAGGCATCTTTCTTGGCCTTTTTAGCTCCACCCTTCTTACTGTTCAACAATAAGTATAATAAAATGTACAATGCTATAATAACCTTGCAAGCAAATCCACTTACCGATAAAGTACCAGTAGTGTCTGCATTGTTAGACTTTTACCAAGTCCTTTTGTCTTTTGTGTAATATAGAAGTACTGTATGACCTGTATGAAAATAATTGACCTCATATGCTAAATCTGTCATATCTCTGACAAGGGCATTTCCTATTACTGTGGATCTGAAAGTTTTCTTAAAATTCATTCATTGTAGCCCCAAATTCTAACTATTAAAGGAATAGGTATGATTATTTTTAAAATTTATTAAAAATATGACAAAAGATGCAGGGGGTAAAACTTCTTGGATTATAAAATCTAAATGGCCTAAACAATAAATTTTAACGAAGTCCTTCAGAACTGTCCCTTACCTCAAATGTTTCACAGTTCTCAATTTGCAAAGAAGTACAAAAGCTTAATATTCATGTGTGCATAGAAATTTGAGGTAAAACAGCACATTAAGTTGAGGATCAAATACTTCACATATGGTTACTTGCATAACTCGTTAATATTAATGCGTGCATAGAATCATGAGGTCACAGAATTCCATGGGGTTTCCTGACATTATTTTCCATCTGAAATGGCTTTGGCTGCTCTAAAAGCAGTGCATCAAGAACCATGCATTTCCATTAGTGGTTCCGAAATCAATTATTTTCCGCCAAATTTCCGGTCTGTCCATGATTTTTCTGAAGCCACCCTGTAAATTTTATTTAGATACTTGTTTTGTACCAGAAGCCGTATTCATGACAGGTCTTAGCCAAGTCTTAGGCGCAACTTTTGCTAGAAGTGGTTACCTCAGCTCTACTTTACTTGAGTGTAGAGCAGTGGCATGAACCCGCATAAAACTGGAGATTTGCTTCAAATACAAATACCAACAAATGTGTTCACCCAAATATTTACACAACCATTTTGTTACATTCCTCTTCAACATACAAAAATAGTTGGGTGAAAATAAATGGACTTTATCCATTTTCAACATTTTTTTGAAGATTTTTAAAAAAAAATGAAAATGTTCTTTTACTGTAAAAATTCTGTCAAATGGCTTAACTATCATCTCTGTGCCCCTTACTTGGCACTATATCTAGTTTAATTCAACAGGAAAATCTGGCTGAACTGCAGAATCCCCCTGATGGAAGTAGAAACATGCTAATTATGCTTCATAAATTTGAATATAATTATACTTCTGGAAGCATGAATAAATTAAACTTTATCTTGTTCAGTTTGCAAGGGGTTGTCAAAGTAGTCTAAACAAAACATTAAAAAAGTCAACAAAGTCGACAAAACAAAAAAGTTAGTTCTGCAGAAGTCAACAAAAATCGACAATATGTATTCTACATTTATGGTTAAGGCATGGTTGACAAAGATGACAAAACCCACAACATCCTCAATGTTGGCAGGGTTGACAAAGTATAACTGAGCAGAAGTACAATGTTACATATACTATAGACATCTTATATTTATGTATCCACCAATACCTGATGCATGTATATTTCTTCACTTTGTCGACTTTCTCAACCTCATACCAATATATTTGCTCCCCCCTTTAGTGGACCTTTCCACAAAGACCTCATGTTTCCATATTTCTTTTCAATTTTTTAGTGTCGCCTTTGTCAACCTAGTACTAAGTCCAACAAGACCTCATATAAATTTGCATATTTCTTCTCAATTTTGGGTGTCGTCTTTGTTGACCTAGTACTAGGTCCACCAAGACCTCATGGTTGCATATTCCTTTTCAATTTTGGGTATGGTTTTTGTCAACCTAATACTAATACTTTGTAGACCTCTCGACTAATACCTGAAGTACACTTTTTTCCCCTTTTGATGAGTTGTCCACCTGTTCACCAACACCTGCTGTGTGTATATTTTTTTTATTTTGTCTACTTTCTCGACCTGTCAACTGTGTCTACCTTTCAGCAACATTCCCACTGCATCAACCCACTATTATTTATACCCTTGGTTACATTTCTTTGTCCACTGTGTTGATTTGTTGACCAAAACAATATTTTAAATTACAGATCATTTTTGTATTCTTATTCCGTCAAGGGGTGGAGGTGGGGGGGTCTGCAGTCAAGCTGAAAGTCTTTTTTGCAAATCATTAGTTTTATGTGAGGTTGTGCCACGGCTCTACATGCAAGTAAAGCAGAGCTGAGCCACGTCTAAACTTTTGCATAATTATAACCAACTTATGACTAAGATTTGGCTAAGACATTTGTGAATAAGGCCCCAGATTTCTTGGAATAAACATTAAAAAAAAAGAATTTACGTATGATAAACTCACTTATTGTGTTGAAAATAGCGGCCAATTTTACTTTACCAGCACGGGATCCGATATTTGATATAATTACAGGAAATTGTCCAGGAAATATGAAATTAAATTGGTGCGACTGTAGAATGATTCTGACAGAAGTGAAAATATGATACTTAAGAAATCTATAGGAAAATATATATAATAATTTTTCTAAATATGCTAATTTGGTAATATTATGAAATAGATAGGGTAGTAATTGATCAACTGGTCAACAAAGTTGACAAAATAAGCAAAGAAATGTATATATAGTATATATATTAGCAACTGGTTGACAGGTTGACAAAGTGATAGAAGTTCAAATGATTTCAAGGACGACAAAATGGACAAAGATGTATATATGTAATATATATATCAGCAATTGGTTGACAGGTCGACAAAATGGACAAGGAAGTGTTATATATATATTAGCTACTGGGTGACAAAGTGATAGAAGTTCAAATGATTTTAAGGTCAACAAAATGGATTACGATGTATATATGTAATATATATATCAGCAATTAGTCGACAGGTTGACAAAGTCGACAATCTGGACAAGGAAGTTTTATATATATTTTAGCTACTGGTTGACAGGTCGACAAAGTGATAGAGGTTCAAATGAATTCAAGGTCGACAAAATGGACAAAGATGTATATGTCACAGTGGAGACTCCGATTCAGGGGAATCAGCGATTCCCCTAGTGGAGATCCCGATCGGAGTTTCCACCAGTGGAGACTCAGATCCATTATTTAAGGGCTGTAATCGCAGTTTCCTCTAGGGGAGACTCCAATCGGGATCCCCACTAGGGGAATCGCTGATTCCCCTGGCCCTAAGACAATCCTTCAAAATCATTAAGTCACATTATTAATTTTTGTGAGGCAAATAAACACAACCTTGTATACTTTTTGCAGTACATTTATTTAAAGTGAGATAAGACAAAAATACTACTAGAGATTGCGTCTCGACGCAGTGTATCCCCGGACGGGACATAGTTAAGGCGTGAATGTGTCGGGCTTGAGCCATTTGTAACATATCCTGAAAATAGTAAAATCCATTCCAAGATTATGTGCAAGCCTGGATCCAGATGATCCAGATCACTCCAAAAATGTAATCACTTGTTCCTTGTACCATTTAGGCCATTTGCTGAAACAATCCATCCATAACTTTTTGAGGTATCTGTCTTAAAAAATTACACTTCATGGATCCAGAAGATCCATATAGTGATCCGGATCACTTTCAAAATTCAATCATTTCATCCTTTTACCACTTCTTCCTTTTACTATTTGTAACATAGCCTAAAAATATCATCAAAATTCATCGTAAAATCATGTTGCAGGCTCGATCCAGATGATCCAGACGGTGATCCAGATCATTCCAAAAGTATAATCACTTGTTCCTTGTACCATTTAGGTCATTTGCTGAAAATGTCATCACAATCCATCCATAACTTTTTGAGGTATGTCTTATTACATTTCACGGATCCAGAAGATCCATACAGTGATCCGGATCACTTCCAAAATTCAGTTATTTCATACTTTTACCTTTTCAGACATATCCTGAAAATTTCATCAAAATCCGTCCATAAGTTTTTTTGCTACAATGTACAGAAACACATCTGGCAACCTGGATCCAGATGATCCAGACCACTCCCCAAATCTAATCACTTGTTCCTCGCACCATTTAGGTCATTTGCTGAAAATGTCATCACAATCCATCCATAACTTTTTGAGGTATCTGTCTTATTACATTTCATGGATCCAGAAGATCCATATAGTGATCCGGATCACTTCCAAAATTCAGCCATTTCATCCTTTTACCTTTTCAGACATATCCTGAAAATTTCATCAAAATCCGTCCATAAGTTTTTTAGCTACAATGTACACAAACACATCTGCAACCTGGATCCAGATGATCCAGACAGTGATCCAGATCACTCCCCAAATCTAATCACTTGTTCCTCGCACCATTTAGGCCATTTGCTGAAAATGTCATCACAATCCATCCATAACTTTTTGAGGTATCTGTCATATTACATTTCATGGATCCAGAAGATCCAAATAGTGATCCGGATCACTTCCAAAATTCAGCCATTTCATCCTTTTACCTTTTCAGACATATCCTGAAAATTTCATCAAAATCCGTCCATAAGTTTTTTAGCTACAATGTACACAAACACATCTGCAACCTGGATCCATAACTTTTTGAGCTATCTGTGTTTAAAAATTAAATTTCATGGATCCAGAAGATCCAGACAGTGATCCGGATCACTCCCAAAATTTAATCACATCTTCCTTTTACCAATTTGGACATATCCTGAAAATTTTATCAAAATCCGTCAGTCAGTTTTTGAGTTATCTTGTTTACAAACAAACAAACAAATAGAGGGCCCAAAATGACCCTCGGTCAGGTACTTTGGCGGTCAGTGGATGACCTTCAACGAAGATCTGTAACCGGTCAGCCTGGATGCTGGTACTCCGTCATGTACTCAACCTCAAAAGCCATTTTCAATAGTTTCCACGCAATGTAGTCAGCATTAAGTGTGAAAATATCTCCAAATATGCCAAAAATGACCCTTGGTCAGGTACTTTGGCGGTCAGTGGATGACCTTAAATGAAGATCTGTAACCAGTAAACCTGGATGGCAGAAGTCCATCATGTACTCAACCTCCAAAGCCATTTTCAATAGTTTCCATGCAATATAGTCAGCGTTAAGTGTGAAAATATCTCCAAAAAGGCCAAAAATGCCCCTCGGTCAAGTACTTTGGCGGTCAGTGGATGACCTTCAATGAAGAGCTTCAAGGTCAAATTTCTGCATGCTTATAGAGGACATATATATGTATTATATATACCAGCCATAGGATGATCTAACTTTCTGTCTTGGAGAACTGGGCCAAAATGTGCAAAAATGGCCAAAATCTGACCTTTAAGTGGCCACCAGTGACCTTGAGATTGAAGGTCAAGGTCACAAAACAATAGCGTTCGTGGCATTGCCCATATATACCCACATACCAAATTTGAAAGTTCTAACTAAAATATTTTTTTTTAAGTTATCGCGTCCAAAAGGAAATCTCTGCGGCGGCGGCGTGACCGTACTGAATCCTAAGTATCCCCGACTTTCGTCCAGGGATACAACTAGTGAGAAAAACCAAATATCACATTCAGCACTATTAAAACACTGATACAGAGTTTTTTTTTTTTTTTTTTTTTTGGTTATTTATATCTTGTTTTGACAAATTTCCTTTTCTGAAGCATGGCACTTGGTTGAGCACTTCAGGCCTGCTTTCTTACATTTGCATCTGTTGCTGATACAGCTGCCTTTTTGCAGGAACAAAGGGTTGGTTCTGGTACTGCAGCAGTATTCCAGTTGGTGGTTTTTTCTGATGCTTGGATTAGGCTGATTTCTTGAAGGCTTTCCATATCAACATTCTGAAGGGCTCATATCAGCTAGATCATGAGAAGAAAACTAATTTTTGATAATCCCATTGGCAGTAATTTACAGTCTGTACATGGTTGCTTTATTTTCTTCTTTTGAGGAGAGTACTTTGCATGGTAAGAGTTGAGCATCTGTATTTGTTCTATCAACCTCATGAATACTTATTCCTACAATATCACCCACACAGTATTCCTTGGTCAGCCTCTTTGCATCATAGTAGATCTGTTGCTTGTTTGCCGCTTTCAGGTAGTTATCAGTTGCAACCTTCCTTTTCTTTTGGCGAGGTGTATCTATTTCCTCTGATGTACTGTCATTACGGTTTCTTTTTTGTGGGAATGTTTCAGACTCTTCAGACAATGGCATGGACATCTCTACCTGTATGGGTTCTGAAGTTGAAGAGTTGACAGTTACCTCCCCCTGTTGATCTTCATCACACTGTATTAGTCCATCATCAACATCCTCTTCATTCACAACCCCCTGTTGTGCTAGCATGTTCAAACACAACTTCATATGGTGCTTTGGAAGTTGTAGCACTCACAGATGTATTCATGTAGTATGTCACATGTTGTAAACCTAAGGCCCATCCATCCTCCATGTTTTCTTCCATCCACTTCCCCAGTCATACTTGCAAGTCACCATTGGCCCGCTCTACACATCCTTGAGACTGAGGGTGTTGTGGTCTCCCGTGAATGATGGTCAGCCCAGGCCATGATTTGGGTCTTCAATCACAGCTGCCACAAATTCTCTCCCATTGTCAGATTGAAGTATTTTGGGAGCACCAAAAAGACAAAAAGTCTGCATAACTTTGGAAGCTACTTCAGAGGCTCTCTTTGAAGTCAGTGGATGCGTATAGCTGAACTTGCTGTAGTGGTCTCTCATATGAAGAATCCACCTGTATTCTCCATCATGACGACTGCTCATGTCTATCAGTATCAGATCTATCTGTACTCTTGTTAGGAATCCAAGAGAAATGATAGGTTTCCCTGCTGGAGGCTTTTGTGGTGGAGCACGTAAAACACAGGCTGAGCAAGTGCTGATGAAAATATGAATGTAGTCCCATCGAATCCAGGAGTAGGTGTATTTCTCTTGTTGGATTGCAAAAACACATCTTTTACTATCTTTTAGTAGTCCATCAACATGCTCTTTAAGAAGCCTATAAAACGCAGCTTTTTGCCCATCCATATTTGCAAGATTACCAGTATGGCTTAGTTCCAGAAGAAATTTGATTTTTAACAATGAATACCTATGGATCTGTATCAAAATTAAACTTAATCCTTTATATAGGCAGTAGTAAATGTATCAAAGAAAATTTATTCTTTTTATGTCTCTTTCATATGTGCTCAGGTTGTTCATACATAAAAGGAAAAGCTACTCAGGATATATCTACTCATTTGAGCAGGTAAAAGATGAAAGTGTGCAAGATAAATTAAAACTTAACACCTACAATACATTAAAAGGATTATCTCCTCAGGACACAGATATTCATTTGAGTAGGTAATGCTTCAAAGGAAACTGTTATTTAAATAAGTAACAAACCATCAGTTCATTGGATTTCACTGACCCTCAATCTCATTTCACTTAATCCTAACTTCAATGGGAACAGTCATTTCTAAATCAGTCCTAGTATAGACCAACAGTTGATTGCATTTCACTGACCCTCATCTCATTCCACTTTATCCCAACTTCAATGGAAACAATCAATTCTAAGTCAAACCTAGTTGATCAAAAGCTCATTACATTTCTTTGAACTCCCCTTACATAAACATAAATAAAACAAATTTAGAATAAGGGAAATACCCCATTCACATTAACAGAATTTACCACAATTGCAAGTTGACATAGTGAAATGCTCAATTATTTTGTCCCAGTTTAAGCTTTGCTTTCCAGAACAGTAAAGTTATTTGAAACAATATGACATTATAGGATATTCTATTGTGTACATAAAAAGAGTTGCAATTTTAAAACCAATAAATATAAACAATGACATTAACTTATACTTTGTCCCAGTATAAGCTTAGCTTTCTAGAATAGTGAGGTTATTTAAAACAATTTGATAACATAACATATTTTATCATTCATTAACATCATTATCAGCAAAAGCCTCTGCAAACTTTCAGAATTAGCATTTTATATTTTGTCACACTAAAATCTCATTAGCACATAGTGACATTACACAATTAGGATTTTATATTTTGTTGCACTAAAATCCCATTAGCACATATTGACATTACAAAGCCTATGGCCAGTGGAATCAGTGATTCCCCTAGTGGAGATCCCGATTGGAGTTTCCCCTAGTGGAAACTACGATTACAGCCCTTAAATAATGGATCGGATCGAGTCTCCACTGGTGGAAACTCCGATCGGGATCTCCACTAGGGGAATCGCTGATTCCCCTGAATCGGAGTCTCCAGAGTGACATATACATATATATATGTGTTACAGTAAATACGTGAAGTCAGTAAATACGCGATGAGTATAAATACACAATACAATACAACATTTTACTCTATTATGACGACTATTAGAAGATACTAAGCATACTTCATTTTAGAGTACATTACATGCAAATATGTTGAAAAATAGCACTGGGCTTTTAAATATTTATTTTTAAAAACTTTCTTGACATGTGCTTCCTGTAGATATTTCATTTAAGCTTATATTATTTTCAATCCCGCAGCTACTAAGGACCTATGTCATCCCAACAAATGATTAAAGATCATTTAACTTTTCACTATTTTTTGTGACTGATACATAAAAAGCATTTTTATTGGAAATAAATAAAAGTTTAAGAAATTAATCTAAATTTCTAAATTTTAACTGTAATTTCATTCAGCAGAAATTTTACCTTATCACTTAAGAAATGATTTACACCCAAACAAGTCTGCATGTATTCTCAAAGAATCTCTTGTTAAACAGAGATTATTAGTAAGTGGTTTTTTATTTTATTTCAATCAAGGCTTAATATTTTGCCATTTTCTGGTAGATTTATCACTTTAGTTGTTAGTGTGGGTACTGGCTACTTGATCAAAGAATTGTTGTTAGAAACAATGAAAAGGCCAGCTAGCTCCTAATTGGATTTCATCATAGTCTTTCAGCGTGACTTAATCTCTTTTGAAGCATCTATGGTTTTGGTGTGGCTTCCTCTATTGTGGGGACAACATTAAAGGGAAGTTTTATTCAACCCTAATTATAGATCTAAATTTCATTGGTGACCTTTGGAAAAGATATGCATTGTTAAAATACATTGTTAAAACTACAGTGAAATTCAGTTCTTGAACAGAAATATATCTTAATCTTATTACCCTGATTGTTGTTCCTTTTATACATAAAGCGTCAAAATTTGATAAATATTTGGATATTTAAATTTATAAACTTGTCTATTACATTAAAATTTATTTTACATGAAAAAATTACAAATTTTTATCATATGTCACATGCAAATGCTTTTGAAGTTATATAGTGATGTTAAATAATTATCCCAGTGCTGGATTGTAAACAAGTATCAAACTTTGAATATGAATACAAGATGAACACCCAGTATTTAAGATATAAAGTCTTCATGATGATTTTAGTAACTACGCGTATTTACTGGACCAAAAAAACCCGTATTTACTAGGGATGGGTCGGTAGGTCTGGTATCTTGGTATCAAGAGCATTTTACTGAAATACCGTGATGAAATTTTACAACCGCCACTTCGCTTGTCAGCACATATAATGGAAGGAAAGGTTAAAATATCAGAAACATACCCAACATCTGAAGAAATTATAAGCTTTTCTCCCCAATTTTCATGCATTTGCAGACTTTATACAGTACTATGGATTACGTTGAGCAGAACTGCCATGTTTAGGTTACGACAATTTATAACCTCAATTTCGATTGTCAGCTCATATAACTGAAGGAAAACTTAAAATATTGGGAACAAACAAGAAATCTGAAGAAATTATAAGCTTTTATCTCGTATTTCGCGCATTTAATCACTTTGATTGTGATGTCGTGAAGAGGAAACGTCCATGTTTGTTTGGGGTGTACTAAAACGCGGAATCCCGGAATCGGTACGGTTTTGCATTGGCGACCTCCCGATGTACATATTTTTCATACCGACCCATCCCTAGTATTTACTGAAATTTTCAGGGAATACGCGTATTTACTGACCAAATCAGTAAATATGTGTATTTACTGATTTCGCATATTTACTGTAACATATATATCAGTAATTGGTCGACAAGTAGACCAAATGCTGTAAATAGTAAGAAACCTGAACACTTGTCAATCTAATTTAATAAATTGAATTTATATTGTTGATTTTGTCGACCTTGTTGACCTAATGTAGTCTACCTCGGTGAGTTTGTAATTTATATTCATGACTTCATATATTTTATCACTAACATTAATGACAGCCGTGTATTCTTGTGTATTACAATAAAAATAAACGAAGTGGCTGGAGTACGGTAAAACACCGCACTCGAGCAGAAATTCTACAGTACGGTAGCATTCATTTGCCGTATTCCAGCAAACTGACTCGAGTGCGGTTAAATGTTTTACTCTTACCGCACCTTCTAATGATAGTTTTCTAACAATATTTGACAAATAGAATATCAAATGCTAGTTCTTGCACACAGAAACTTAAGGAAATATGAGGTCACGATGGGGTTTCTATCCATATTTTACAGAGGATCTAGGCAACCAGTCTACTTTTCGTCTGCAAACGTGATTAATTTAATTAACCAATGAAATAATTTGTTATTGAAACCTCACTCGAGACACTCTTACCTCAATTAGTTGATGTTTTCTAGCAATATTTTACAAATAGAATATCAAATGCTAGTACTTGCACACACAGACTTAAGAAAATATTAGGGTAAGATGGGTATTTCCTGCCATATTTTACAACGTGATTAATTCAATTAACCAATGAAAACAATTGTTACTGAAACTGCACTCGAGACAAAGTTCTAGAGTACAGCAATCCGTACTGCAGCATATTTTCTACGGAACGGTTTTACCGTACCGCAGCCACGCCCAAAAATAAAAGGAAGGAATTTCTAAAAACGTGGAATTAACTTATTGCCCAAATTTTGTACCGGTAAAGTAAAACTAGCCAAAAATAGTGCACTCAAAGGTGGAAAACAAAGATGAAGACCGATGCATGATGATAGCGCATGATAAGTGTGATATGCGAATTCAAACGTCAGGTTTATTTCAACGTAAGAGTCTATCCAATAATGTTTTACCCTTTCTTTCCCTTCTTTCCCTTTTTGCCTTTTTTCGGCATACTCCTCGATTGGTTAAACTTATTCCAAAACCTTGTAAATGGATGTTTTGTAAAAGAAAAGGAAAATCCTTTCTCCAACAAACGAAAACAAATATGGCGGAATATTTAATCAATTACTATGGCAACAGATGTAGTTCAAACTATATATTCATAATAATCCTTTAGTCTAATGCAATTTTTATCCATTATAATTTAGATGTAACGGTATTTTCATACAAGTCATGGATATTAAGTTTATTTGACGTTTTTTAGGAAAAATATTAAAATTTTTGGTGGTCTTACTCTAAACCGAATGTAAGCCCCGAATATTTTTTAATGTTTTGCATAATATTTTTTATTTATAATTTTTAAGAAGGAAGGTGGTAGTAAACATTGCAAGATATTATTGCATTTTATTATCATAATTGAAATAAACACCTTCCTGTATACAATCCAATATTCACAATATAGTAATACAGAATGTAATGCCATTCACCTGAATAATGGATGTTTGTGGTTCTAGATTAGAATGCTTTTTGAAGAAAAAGAATCAAAACTGAAATATAGGTTCTGTTGAAATAGTATTTGGATGTTTGAATGATGAATACAAAAAAAAATATTTTAAGAATTTTCAAATTAAGGAAATTATGACAAAACTGCTGTTAAATCCCCAAGCATAAATCCCACAGGATTTAAGAGTCAAGGGTTATATTTGTGATTTTTAGCAGATGTAGGTTCATATCAAGGGAGAACCTTACAAAATTAAACATGCTATCAAACCTAGATTGGAACCCAACAGAGACAAAGGTAAAGCATGTGACCAAATATGAAACATGTTCACTGATCAGCGACTGAGGCCTATAAAACACAAGATTAAGGTATACAAACAAGATGCATTTTAATGCATAGTAAACATGGTCACTAGTTTTTATATAGTTAAGTTGGTAAGGAGACTTACAAATGAAGGCATCCTTGCTTCCCAGCCAGCACTACATATGAGACCAACAAGGGTCCCAAATGGGTTCTTATATGGGGCCTTTGTGGGCGCCCTATATGGGCCCCAGTCAGTTTTTGCAAACGGTTTTCTGATGGGACCAATATGGTTTATCAATAAGGGTCATATATGGGCCCCATATGGGGCCTTTATTGTGAAATAAATGGGTCCCACATGGGCCCAACTTGTAATTTGAACATGGGGCCCAGATGGTTTTTGCAAATGGTTTGGTGATGGGACCAGTATGGGCTCTGTATATGGGTTATATGGGGGTCTGACAAGGGCACTATATGGTAAACTGCATCCAGGTTCTTATTGGTCCTACATATAGGTTCAGATGTATGGACCGGCTCAGTTTTTAAATGTGCACTACCAACACAAGGTCCATTTGTAGTTCAGCTCGCATGTAATAGAAGCTCAAAAATGAGTTGATCTGTGTGAACAGTCCGCAATTTCCTTCACACTTTGCCCACATATTCTGTCTAATATTTTAATACACTTTCATGAAATAATGCACAATACAATCTTGATTCATACTATACTATTATCCAATTTCCAGAATGTAATTCAAATCATTTCAAGTTCAAAATCTTATGATGTACCACATTTGTGTCTAAGCTTGTCTTATACAGAATACAGAAATGTGTATCAGAAACTCATCACTTAATGATTCACCCAAACCCTTTTTCCAGATGGCCCAAGCTAAAACAGCTACATAGCCTTGTCAAGACACGAGTAAAACACATGATGAAATCCTCACTTAACTGATATAATTAAGCATATGCATTATTTGATTAATAAAGATTTTTTTTCATTATGAATCCCCACCAAAAATATCATAGTTTATTATTTTAGCCTTATTTACACAATTTTTACAAATTTCATAGATTTGTCACACATATTTATAATCTTTAAATTGTACTGTAATTTGTATCCTAGTGACGAAAGGCTACCCTGTTTCACACCATGGGGTGTTTTCCCATTTTCCTAGCACTGCCTCAAAATACTATCTGTGTGAGAAGATAAACATATCTGTACTGCATGATATAGGGGGTTGAACCTATTAATGACCCCTTGAGTTAAACTAAGAGAAACTAAAATTTTACAGAATTTCCACAACTGTAGACTTAGGATTTCTGTACTCTTATACATGAAAAAGGTGTTTGTGGTACATTAAGGTAATATAAATCACTAGATTATTAATTAGTGAGATATGCAACAAATTTAATTTAATACATTTTTTACAAAAAATTGACAATACATTTACAGAGCTATAAAATGGCTATTGTATGTGATAATAATGAGGGTCCCTTGTGAGAATATTATACCCATTTTTGACCTTCACAGGTCCAACCAATATGCGTGTACACTTTTATTTAAAAAGCTTTTGTGGCGAGTTGTTTTTCTCAAATAGGACCTTTTTTATTTTTGGATTTTTTTCATTCAAAATCAGATGAGAAGTTGATAAAAAACACTTGTTATATATATTTACATTTTTCCTCTAGGATTTATATATGGGACCTATCTGGGACCCTTATACCAGTAAATCATCCATAAAAGTCCATTCTGGGGCCCATATTAAACATTGTGATAATAAATGTTTTGTTTACCACTCTTTACGAAGTCCAAATCAACATGATGCCAAATGAATCTATTATTAAATCTGTTTTATTTTCCTCATTTTGTACTATTTAGGGAACATTAAGTATTTTTATATAAATGGGACCAATATGGGCCCCCTTTGAGCATTCTGTGCTCATATATATCCTTTATAGGACCCATATTGCTATTTGCCCGCCTATAGCCCACATAGGCCCCATATGATCATGCTTGCTGGGTTGTTTTGTTTTCTTATTTGACCTTAATAACGTGACTTTTTGTCCTCTATATAATTATGTTGAATATTTGTTATATTAGTCATATTTAATATCGTCATTGTGTATTTCCTTAAATAAAAATACAAGCATGAATTATAAACCTCAAATGTCTGAAGCTAGAATACACAGTTTAAGTAACTAGGATTGCATAATGGTAGTTGCTATGCCCAGGAGTTATCTAAATTTATCGAGTTAGTAAGTCCATAAATAAATAAAACTTTAAGGTAAAGCTTTTGAAAAAAATTTCCAATTTTTAAAATTAGTAGTACTACCTTGAAAAATTGAAATTAAATATAATAACTCGAAGTTTTGACTTGTATACCTCAAGTTGACATACAGAAAATATCTTTTAGGGTACTCCTACTATCCTTCCATAGTGATGCATTATAGATACTCTGAAGGAAAATACATGATTCAATATTAGTCCTTTTGAAGTAAATATTGTGTGTAATCCATATGTGCTCAGCCCTCTATCATCAACATTAATATATTCTTCAGAGTCAGTATAACCTATAAAATTAAAAGATAATTTTTTCCATGGATGCATAAATATACCTACAATACCTACCAATACACTGTATAATTCTAATGCCATGGGTATAAAGTGTTTAATCAGCCGAATTTAATCAGCTTTCGGTTTTTGGTAGATCATCCGGTAAACATACGTGTACCGATGTTTTTGTTTTGGGTGAGGAGTAAATAATTTTTAAATTTATTCCATGATCACTTTTTTGGCAAGCTGTTGTTTTGGAAATAACCTGTCCTGTACTTCTTTAAGGAAAGAGATAGTTTCATTTCTCTATTCAGTCATCTTCAATGTGAATGACCCATAAATGGGCGATAATAGAAAGATTTGAGGCACTACAGTACGGCAGAATTGCGAGGACCTGGTTCAGCGAAGAAAGAGGAGAGGGTACCATTACACCTGGGTCTAATAGTGCCAGTGGTACAGTGAGACCCGTTTAACAAACGCCAAGTGGCACAGTGAGACCCACCCCTGCCAAACTTCTTCCCTGCATGCAATTTCATCCATGGTGGCACAGTGGGACCCACTTCTGCCCTAGTTCTTCCTTACTTCATAATTTCTTCCCTAGTGGCACAGTGGGACCCACCTCCTCTCTAGTTCTTCCTTACTTCACGATTTCTTCCCTACTGCCTTGCTACCAATTATCGCCGGGTACCAATTATCGCCAGACAGAATTTAAATGGATATAACTTCACCAAAGTAGCATCCCAAGTCTAGCAAATAAGGTAAAACTATTTCCAAAGTGAATGGAACAAATACACAACAAAAAGCTTTCAAAATATATAACCATAACTGAAATATGAACGTTTTATTTTCTGGTGGCGATAATTGGTAGCCGGCGATAATTGGTAGCAAGGCAGTAGTGTCACAGTGGGACCTATGTCCTCTCCAGTTCTTCCCTAGTGGTACAGTTGGACCCAGCCCTGTCCATCTTCTTCTCCACCTGCAAATTCGTCCCTGGGAACATAGTGAGACCCATTCCTGCCAAACTTCTTCCCTACTTCACAATTTCTTCCCTAGTGGCACAGTGGGACCTGCATCCTCTCTAGTTCCTCCCTAGTGGCACAGTTGGACCCACCCCAGCTAAACTTCTTTCCTACATGCAAATTTGTCCCTGGTGGCACAGAGTGACCCACTCGTGCCCTAATTCTTCTCTAAGACACAAGTTCTTCCCTAGTGGCACAGTGGGACCTGCCTCCTTTCTAGTTCCCCTACTGGTACAGTGGGACTCATCCCTGCCAAACGTCTTCCCCATATGCAAATTTATCCCTAGAGGCACAGTGGGCCTCACTCCTGCCCAAATTCTTCCATGCTTCATGATTTCTTGACTAGTGGCACAGTGAGACTCGTTTCCTCTCTAGTCCTTCAACAGTGGAACAGTGGGTCCTGTCTCCTCTCTAGTTCCTCTCTGGTGGTATAGTGGGACCAGCCTCCTCTTTAGTTCATCCCTAGTGGTACAGTGGGACCCAGTCTTGCCAAACTACTTCCCTACATGCAAGTTCATCCCTGGTGGCACAGTGGGACGCACCTCTGCCCTATTTCATCCCTACTTCACGATTTCTTCCCTAGTAGCAAAGAGGGACCTGCTAGTTCTTTTTAAGTAGTACAGTGGGACCCACCTCCTCTCTAATTCCTCCCTAGTGGTACAGTGGGACCCGCCTCCTCTCTAGTTCTTCCCTAGTGGTACAGTGGAAGTAGGGACTTGCCACTAGGGAAGAAATCATGAAGTATGGAAGAATTTGTGCAGGAGTGGGGCCCACTGTGCCACTAGGAATATTAATTTGAATGTGGGGAAGAAGTTTAACAGGGATGGGTCCCACTGTACCACGGGGGAGAACCAGAAAGGAGGCAGGTCCAGATGTGCCACGTGGGAAAAAATTGTGAAGGAGTTGGGCAGATGTGGATCCCACTTTGCCACCAAGGATGAATTTACATGTAGTGAAGTAGCTTGTCAGGATTGGGTCCCACTGTACCACAAAGGAGAAAGTGGAGAGGAGTTAGGGCCCATTGTACCAGTAGGGAAGAATTCGTGAAGTAGGGAAGAATTAGGGCAGAGGTGGGTCTCACTGTGCCACCAGGGATGAATTTGCAAGTAGGCAAGTAGTTTGGCAGGACTGGGTCCTACTGTACCACTAGGGAAGAACTAGAGAGGAGGTGGGTCCCACTGTACCACTAGGGAAGAAGTAGAGAGGAGGTGGTTCCCACTGTACCACCAGAGAAGAACTAGCAAGGAGGCGGGTCCCACTGTACCACCAGGGAAGAACTAGGGAAGAGGCAGGTCCCACTGTACCATGAGGGAAGAAGCAAAGAGGAGGTGGGTCCCACTGTACCACCAGGGAAGAACTAGAGAGGAGGCGGGTCCCACTGTGCCACCAAGGAAGAACTAGCGAGGAGGCAGGTCCCACTGTACCACCAGGGAAGAACTAGCGAGGAGGTGGGTCCCACTGTGCCACCAGGGAAGAACTAGGGAGTAGGCAGGTCCCACTGTACCACTAGGAAAGAATTAGAGAGGAGGTGGGGTCCCACTGTACCACCAGGGAAGAACTAGGGAGGAGACAGGTCCCACTGTACCACTAGGGAAGAAGCAGAGAGGAGGTGGGTCCCACTGTACCACCAGGGAAGAACTAGCGAGGAGGTGGGTCCCACTGTGCCACTAGGGAGTAGGCAGGTCCCACTGTACCACTAGGAATTAAAAACTAGAGAGGAGGTGGGGTCCCACTGTACCACCAGGGAAGAACTAGCGAGGAGGCAGGTCCCACTGTACCACTATACAGAGCTTAGCATTCACACATTTAGTTAGGTATGAGTTCGGTAAAAAGTAGTTCTTAAAATTGTAATCGAGGAAATAATAAATGCTCCCCAACTATTAGCGGTGTTACCATTAGACCCAGGTATAATGGTACCACCCTCACTGCAGCGCTGATGTTCCTTTTGAGAATTGCAAGTTAATCTCTTAATAACACAATGCCTAATTATTACATGGGTTAGAATGAACTGGGTTGATTCATGAAGTGGGTCAATTTTCCAAGAATATCTTAAAAACATACAAAAATGCTGTATCATAAAACTTTTGGAACAATTCACAATGCTACGGTAGTGGCTTTCTACCACTAAACACGCTCCTACCAGTGAACGCCCGCCTTATATTTCTTTGTTAGAGGCCAAGGACAAATGCATCTCTTTATATCTACAAAATGGAGATTCAGTGGTATTTCCGGTTTGCGGTAAAAACGGCCGATAACAGATAAATGATTAAAATAGAAAGCTATAAAACAAATGTACCTAAGTTATTACTTGTGGTGTATATAATTTGACCATTTCATGGTGGAAGAATAAAATATTAAGCTGTAAATATCATTTAAATTCAAAATATCAACTTCAGCATGGGCGTTCACTGGTAGAATGCCACTAGCTACAGTGGAACAGATTGGATATGAATGTTGTGATGTCTGTCAATTCAGTAACTTAACTATTTGAATTTTTTTGCCCTTCTTGTCAGAGAAAATAGCCTAGCTGCAACTGCATCATGCCACATTCACAGACCAAATGAATAATTTATTAACTTACATTTTGTATGTGCTTTTAATTTTTATAAATCCAAGAAACGCATTGATTTGGTCAGAAATGATTATAGGAAAAGTATTTCGTACTTACAAATCTACCCACTTCTTGAATATTTTTTTATGTTTTTCAAAGATATTGTGCAATTTTACAATTAAAAGAAGCAAGTTATGCACTATTATTATGTCAGCTGAGCAGACATTATGACGTCACTCTGTGGTATCCGCATCCGCATGAATAACTTCTCCAAAAGTACAAGGCGAGGGACATGCTGGTACTTTTAAAAGATACCTTATCTATTGAGGATAATAAATCATTCATGGTATGCAGATATGTGTTCATCTGTTCACAAATGGTGTTAGAAGTGAGGTACTCCCACTCAAAGTGTGAAAATTTCAACACTTTATCACAATTTTCTCATTGATTATTAAAGTTTTTTCTTGTATCTTGCATATATGTACTAGGCCACAAGTAGATTCCCTTGTGTGAGTATCAGACTTGAATCTTTTTAAATGATTTTTTGTGAACTTTCAAAATAATGTTTAATGCATTAAAATTCAAGAAAATTTATGCAGTAAATTACTAATAACTTGAAAAGTATTGCATTTAGAGCATTTTGTTAAAATATGTTGTTCAGTTACTTTTTCCATAGCCACAACACGGTGAGTAACTTAGGAGTCTATCCCAATGGTTAAGTGAGTAATAGCTACTTTCTGACTTTTAAGTACCTCCCATAATAAGTAAAATCACTTGCATCTTTAAGACTATTGCATTTGGAGTATTTTGTTGAAATATGTTATTCACCTACTTTTGGATCAGCTATAACAGTAAAAATGCAGACCTTTAGCTCATTGGATGGCTGAGCAATAGCTACTTTGAGATTCTCAATGTTGAATAAATCACTTGTAACTTGAGAGCTCTTGTGTTTAGAGTATTTTGTTTAAATATGTTTTTCATTTACTTTTAGGTCAGCTACAACATAGTAAAATTGCAGACCAGTACCTCATTGCATAGGCGAGCAATAGCTATTTTGAGATACATCCTTTTTCTGATTCTGCTTGTACTCTGAAGCTCAAAACACAAAGTCAGCTGACACAAAGCCCGTTCATGGGCACTTATTGCTTGTTTATATAGGGTTACTACTGTTACTTCCTTCTATATGTCTGCTGATTGTTGTGTTTCTATTTAATATACTTTTTGCACAATACTAAAAAAACCCTGAAAAATTTACCTTCATTCTTACCCATGTATATGACATACAAATATCATGTGCATAAAGACAGGACTGACTTTGTGGGGATGAGTTTTAGAAGGGGCTAAGTTTGTATGAGAATGGGTCCAGTTGCTGAAGTTCTGAATTGTACATGATTCATTTCATAAGTCTGTATTGAGGTAGCAGGTAATATAAAAGCAGTTTTGAATATCTTAAACATTTAATACTGTTGGACATTAAAGATTTCTTTGAAGCTGACATAAACATATTCTAAAATTGATTTCTAGTTGTGCTTTAGAACACAATTATTATCAGGGCTAAACTTTAACTTGAAAGAAATATTTCACAGGGTGATGTAATGGTAACTATTTAGTTATGTAACTGCTTAATTAATGAGCACAACTTTTAAACTAATTTTAATTACCACTTTGTCCATTGGATTTTGAGTATGTTTATACTTTTTAAACTGTCAATGACAATATGTTCGATTTTATTTTATGTGAACAAATGGTCACTCTGAAGTCTTGGAACATAAAAAGTGAGATATGCAGATTTTATGTCTTGAACCCATTGTATATATTACACTGTAAGACTCAGTGCTTTAGCTATAGCGTTTGAAGTTCTGACATGTAGATATGATTTTAATGTTAATGTCTCCAATCTGTATTATTCTCAGTACAATCAAAATACTGATATAGTTGACTTGATTGTAAATTTCCATTATCAATGGATCAAGTTAACTGAAGCATAATTTGTTGGTTTAACAAGTTCACTTGTATATAACATACAGATGATGGTACCGGAAATTATTACAACAATCATGAATTTTGTTTCATCATGATCTATATTTTGTAAATAATTTATACATTGATGCACCATGCATTAATTGAAGATGAAAATGATGTGTGGAAAAATTTTGTGATTATGGCAATGTCACTGCTACATAGATGTTTTTTGGATGCACTGTACATAATGTGTGAAAGATTGTTGCATGGGCCACAGTAATTGCCTACCTCCATGTATATTGTTCCATGTGAACATGTTCATACCTTATTGTATCCCTGGATGAAAATAGGGGATGCTTATTTTTAAGTATGATCAAACACATGCCGTATAGATTTCATTCAGTTGTGATAACTTAAAAATATTTATTTAGACCTTTCAGATTTTGTCTGTGAGTGTGTATAGGTAAAGCCTTGAAGCCTATTGTTTTGTGGTCTCAGATTTCTAATGTAGCACTAATCATTAATGGTCTTTGCAATATCAAATCTGGGGTATTTCATCACATAGTAGCCTAGTTCTCATTTACAAAAGGATAGACTTTCCTCAAGTCCTTTTGTCTTGGGCATTATATGAAGACTGAATGACTTTTTGTTCCAGAATTTGGTGCTGAATTTCATCAGACAGTAGGATCCCAACCCCTCAGGTTTATTCATAAATGATTCAGTGTGTGTCAGATTTGTTGGAATAAGAAATACAAAAACTTGGAGCAAGTCTAATGGAAGGACAGATCATCCTGTGACTGATATATATATATAATATTTTCATGTATAACTACATGTACATAGTTGGGATAGGAGTTTGGAATGTTAAATCAACTTATAGTATATCATAGGATGGGAATCAAATGGAAGGGTCTGGATTTGACCATTCGCCCCTGCTTCAAAGTCAAACTGCATTTACTTACTAATAAGGTTGTCAGTATTCCTCAGAAATTTCCTTTCAGACCCGGTAGACCTGGTCCTCTGTACCGAAATGGTGGTACCTGTTTAGAGGTTTATCTCAAAAGCTAAGTGAGTAAAAGCTATGGTTGCCCTTCATGGGTCAAACTGGGATTTTAAAATCACAGAATTATGTTTATTGCTGGTATCTCCTAATTTTTGTTTTTTCACCCATGGTGTCCAGATGGGCAAGTGGGCGGTGGGAAAAAGTTTGTCCTGGCTGTATGTCAGAAACTCTTAAGGTGTAGGAAGTTGATACTTCATAGGAACATTGGTTAGGGGGTATAGGTGTACAAAGTCATGGTGTGATGTTGATTTGACCTTTAACCTTGCTGTAGTAACCTTGAGTTTTAAAATCTTGTCTTGGCAATTTTTGGATTCTGCAAGGTGTAGAAGGTTGACACTTGGTGGGGACATTGTCTCTACTTAAACATTATTTGGACACTGACACTGCTTTGAAAGTATCCAGATCTGTGTACTGTTTCACTACTTGTATATCTCATGGTGTTGAAAACTATTTCCCCAGGCTGTGGGGTACGGGCATCTCTGATGCTATTTTTATTTGTAATTTTATTTAAATAGACATGTGCACTGTAGACTAAAGTAGGTTTGTTCACCCAGTTTTTGTGTTTTGTATGTTATCAAAGCTTTCAGAGCCCTATATATATTATATATATAAAATATTGTGTCCTTGCTACCTAAAGTCGGGAATTTTTTATTTTAGTGAGAAAAAAAGACAGAAACAGCATATTTTTTCGTTTAAAGTGTGGTCTATTTTTAGCTTACTGGCCAACGGCCGTAAGCTAATGGCATGGCTTGGCGTCGTCTTCGTTGTTGTTGTTGTCGGCGTTGTCAACAATTTTTTTCCAGCCTCTTCTCCTCAGAAACTACTGCACCCATTTCTTTGAAATTTGGTATGGAGCTTCCTTGGGTAGAGGACTATCATTTTTCCTCATTGCATGTTTTTCAACCAATCAGAGAAGTCACATGACCAAAAACATGTTTTTCAAAAGGGTGTGCTTGTCTGGATGATAACTTAAAAAAGCGCTTCACCTATTCACATGAAATTTTGCAAGTACGTTCGTTATATACATGTCTGGAAATCAATAACTTTTCGAAGTGATCCAATACAAAATGGCCGACTTATTAATGATTTACTAAATGTCACGATTTTTCTTAACGCTGAAAAAACAAAAACGCGTGTATCTCCTTAACCGTGCGAGATAGATTTCGACGAAATTTTTGACCCACAGGGTATCTAAAGAATGTCTATTGGCAATTTTCAAAAAATTTTCCCCTCCCCAAAAATGGCGGCCATTTTGAATTTTCGAATTTTTGCCGAAAATGGAAAAACACAAAATTGCTTGTATCTCCTTAACCGTGCGAGATAGAGCGGTTTCGACGAAATTTTCGATCCACGGGGTATCTAAAGAATGTCTATTGGCAATTTTCAGAAAAATTTTCTCCTCCCCAAAAATGGCGGCCATTTTGAATTTTCGAATTTTTGCCAAAAATGGCAAAATACAAAATTGCTTGTATCTCCTTAACCGTGTGAGATAGAGCGATTTCGTCGAAATTTTTGACCCACAGGGTATCCAAGGAATGTACTATTGCCAATTATCAAAAAATTTTCCCCTCCCCAAAAATGGCGGCCATTTTGAATTTTCGAATTTTTGCCAAAAATGGCAAAACACAAAATTGCTTGTATCTCCTTAACCGTGCGAGATAGAGCGATTTCGTTGAAATTTTTGGCCCACAGGGTATCGAAGGAATGTACTATTGGCAACCATAACATGCGGGTCGCCAGTAAGCAGCAGGCATTGGCCTATTTTTTTCTTTTATTTGAAACAATATAAAAATGACATTTTTAACTCCTTTTGCAATATGAACACAAGTTTATTTATTCGGGCCAAATAATAAAACAACATAATAACATAAATAAATAACACTTAAAAAAGTCACCGGCCAATTGTCCTACCCCCGAGAAAAGTCACCGACCAAACGTCCATCGGCCAAATGTCTGCTGGCCAAATGTCTGGGCACCCTTTTCTTCACGGCAAATGTTTTTGGCCACCTCTGATATTTTTTATTATTTCCATTTTGCAATACTATGTAAATCTATTAACACTGAATTAAATGCTAATGAAATCAAGTTATACACTTTATACAGTGTGACTTAGGAAGTACAATTAATGTTTATAACTTTTAGCACTATATGTCCAGAGTCATTATCTAAGGGGAGTATTGATTGATTGATAAAAAATAAAAATATCCATGTGGTAAGAAAAATAAGTATTGTGGGTAGACATCTTACTCTGTAAAGATTGTTGTGGGCAAAGTTCCTGGACTCTTATTTGTCGTTTGGGGATACAATTTTGCTTGTAAAATAAAAATATTTTAAATTGAATTACTCAAGTTCTTATATAAGTGATTATTTTTTCTTCAAAGTTATGTCACAAAGAAGATGGGTCCCATGGAAAATACCCAGTCTAAGCATGTTGTGTGAGTGATGACCTGTGTGGGGATATGTTGGTGCCGAGTTGGCCCATTCTGGTTAAATCTGTGTATCAAGTTAACATGTCTGTTGAACAGGACATAAAACCCTAGCTTTGACCTTTGTATCAGGTTATCAGAGTTATGTATTGCTTTTAAAATTGATGAATGATCTATGTTACGGTTTCAGGTTAAATCTCATATCGATGATACGTTTTGTTTTTAATGTCTGGTGTTTATACTGTTCTGCAAAAACAGTATGACACAGATGGTACATTGTATCTCTTTTATCATGTTTGAACTTTCTTTTTTTATTTTCTAAAAAATAGGTGTATATACATTTTAAATTTAATTGTCATTGAGTCAGCGTCATACTTAGTTCCTTTTATCTCACTGTACTTTACTTTTTGATAGTATAATTCAAGAGAAATGTTGGGGTACATTTCTGTACTACAGTCTGAACTTTTTTTTTGACAAATAACTTCTTTTATTCACTCTTTTTTTTCACATTTTACTTATGGTATTCAGGGTGAGAATCTGAACTTAGTCCACCACCAAAGATTAAGATGCTTCTTATTTTCTAAAATATACATTTTAATTTATGTTGTCATTGCTTCAGTACTGAATTAAGTTTTTTTTCTCAACATACTGCTTGAGACAGCATCCTTTCTTCTTCAATTGCAGACTTTGATGGTGTCCATTCTCATATCTGCCTTAGCATTTGGAGGAGCAATTTGGCTAATGTTGTCTCCAAAAGCAAGGTCTAGACTGGCTGATAACCAGGGACGCGTGGTTGGTCTGTTCAGTGTTATTGTGGTTGTGGGTGTTCTACTCATACTGTCTGGCTACAATGGAATCATCAGAGCTCCCCTGCAAGCTGTGGGTAAGTTGTGGGTTGCAGAGAGATATTGTTTATAATTTAACATACTGTGGAGACATAGTGCAGTATATTTCCTGGCAGTTACAGTGCTGTACTTAGTTTTTATTGAAAGTTCTTTTTTGACAAAGGATACAAATTTCTGGTGTGCATGAGAAAGATGCTTGTTATTATTCTGCACCAATATTTGTTTGATTTCAGTGCTTGTTTCATCAGATCGATCAGGTAATAAATCTTCATTTGTTGATAGGTTTAACCTGTCTTCTTGTTTCACTTATATTCAATATTGTAGATGTGTTCGGGGATATGGTTGCACAGATATGATGATAAAAAGTTTTAACATTTTACTTTTATCATTTCTAGTTTTGATCATTCTGGCAGGATCAAGGTTGATGGGGGGAGGGGGGCTTTGGTTTAAGCAATGTTATTTGACAATTTTTAGGTGGGTTGCGTGTAACCAACCCGCCTATTAGATTGATGTGTCCGGCGCCCGTCTGTCTGTCCGTCCACATTTTCGTTTCTGGACTCTAACTCAAAAACGCTTTGTCCAATTGAATTCAAACTTGACAGGGACATAGATCACCATCATAGCTAGGTTCCTTTCGAAATCGGTGTAATTCCATGTGTTTGTCCGTTTGTCTGTCTGTCAAAATTTCCGTTTCCGCACTCTAACTCGAAAACGGTTTGTCCAATCAAATTCAAACTTGACAGGGAGATAGATCACCATCATACCTAGGTTCCTTTCAAAATTGGTGTAATTTCGTTTGTCCGGTTTTTGTCCGTTTGTCTGTACGTCAAAATTTCTATTTCTGGACTCTTAACTCGAAAATGATTTGTCCAATCGAATTCAAACTAGCCCGGGAGATAGATCACCATCATAGCTAGGTTCCTTTCGAAATTGGTGTAATTCCGTCTGTTCGTTTGTCTGTCAACATTTCCGTTTCTGGACTCTAACTCGAAAACGGTTTGTCCAATCGAATTTAAGCTTGACAGGTAGATAGATCACCATCACAGCTAGGTTCCTTTCAAAATTGGTGTAGTGCTGTCTGTTCCTGTGTCCGTTTTTTGTCTGTCAAAAATTTCAGTTTCCGGACTCTAACTCGAAAACAGTTTGTCCAATCGAATTCAAACTTGACAGGGACATAGATCACCATCATAGCTAGGTTCCTTTCGAAATCAATGTAATTCCATATGTTTGTCCGTTTTTTGTCCGTTTGTCTGTCAAAATTTCAGTTTCCGGACTCTAACTCGAAAACCGTTTGTCCAATCGAATTCAAACTTGACAGGGACATAGATCACCATCATAGCTAGGTTCCTTTCGAAATCAATGTAATTCCATCTGTTTGTCCGTTTTTTGTTCGTTTGTCTGTCTGTCAAAATTTCCGTTTCCGCACTCTAACTCGAAAACGGTTTGTCCAATCAAATTCAAACTTGACAGGGAGATAGATCACCATCATACCTAGGTTCCTTTCGAAATTGATGTAATTTCGTTTGTCCATTTTTTGTCCGTTTGTCTGTCCGTCAAAATTTCCATTTCTGGACTCTAACTCGAAAATGGTTTGTCCAATCGAATTCAAACTTGACTGGGAGATAGATCACCATCATAGCTAGGTTCCTTTCGAAATTGGTGTAATTCCGTCCGTTTGTTTGTCTGTCAACATTTCCGTTTCCGGACTCTAACTCGAAAACGGTTTGTCCAATCGAATTCAAGCTTGACAGGTAGATAGATCACCATCACAGCTAGGTTCCTTTCAAAATTGGTGTAGTTCTGTCTGTGTGTCCGTTTTTGTCCGTCAAAAATTTCAGTTTCCGGACTCTAACTCGAAAACGGTTTGTCCAATCGAATTCAAACTTGACAGGGAGATAGGTCACCATCATAGCTAAGTTGCTTTTGAAATTGGTGTAATTCTGTCTGTTTGTCTGTCCGTCAACATTTCCATTTCCGGACTCTAACTCAAAAAAAAACACTTTGTCCAATCGAATTCAAACTTGACAGATAGATCACCATCATAGCTAAATTACTTTTGAAATTGGTGTAACTCCACCTGTTCATTTGTCTGTTTATAGCATAGATACAATTATGTAACCTAGATTACAAGTTTTACATTTCTTGGCACGTCTAACACATTTACATTAACTAGGTGACCTAACATTTCTTTCCTTGTTTCTAAATTTAATTATAGCAGTCGCTAACCTTAATGCTGCCTGCGCAACCCGCCTTTTGGGGCATTTCTGACCCTCTTGTTTTCAGGTATAGTATAACCTAATCCAAAGAATGAGTATCCTTGTGCCCTGTGAAATAAGTTCCCGTTAAGTAAGTTCAGTTCTACCTGTTTCTGTTCAACCTGTATTGAGGAACTTGTTTCACAAAGAATTATTTAAGGCTACAGTGGCACTGCATTTTGATATGTGTTGTTATTTCACATTAAAAAGTATGAGTATTTTCCACATGTATTATTCTCAGGTAAAACAAGACAGAATCCAGCGTATGGGCATCTTGATGCTGGATTGTAATTTGTTTGATAAGTACATGTATTTCTGTTAGGTATCATAGGAGAGAATCCTGAAGAAGGATGCCCTACCAACAGGGAGAAGTGTTTCTATGGTATTATATTTGACGCTGGTAGTACTGGGAGTCGTATCCATGTATACCAGTTCAAACCAGGGAATGCAAGTGAGTTTGGTTCATTATTCTGAATTTATTCCTTTGTAATGATTACTTTCAGTGTCTTCTATGTGTAGTTTTAATGCCAATTTTTTTTTTGAAAATTCACAGTATTATAATTTTATTCAGTTAAAAAAAATGACAGTGTGTCACATCTTCCTGTTACAGATTCTCCGTATGAACTGATGGATGAATTGTTTGTGTTCAATAAGAAAGGTCTGTCTACATTTAGTAAATCACCAAAAGAAGTAAGTATTTTTTTAAAACAAAATCATAGCATTTAGTTTGAGAAGCCAATTTTTCATTTCTTCTTCACAGTCCCCAAGTGTTTACCGTAATTATATTCAATGTCTTTCAGTTTAGCAGAACTGAATATTGCAAATCTAAGTAGTTTGTGTGCTGTCTCTCCACCCAAATTATTATCTCCCGCCGGGCTTTAGCCCGGGAGGGAGATTATGAAATGATGTCTGTGTGTTTGTGCGTGCGTGCGTGCGTGTGTGCGTGCGTTAGTTAGTCACGCAGATTTCTCCAAAACTACTACAGCTACAGATTTTTATGTCAGCTGACTTGTCAGTCAGCTGGCATTATGTCGTCACTCTGCGGTGTGGGCGTACGCGTCCGCGTCCGCGTGAACAACTTCTCCTCCAAAACTACAAGGCCTAGAGACGTGCTGTTTTTTTTAAAAGATACCTTATCTATCGAGGATGAAAAATTGTTCAAGGCATGCAAATCTGTCTGTTCGTCTGTTTGCTAGAGACATTACAAGGGGGGTACCCCCACCAAAAGTGTGAAAATTTCAACACTTAATCACAATTTTCTCAGTGACTATTGCAGGGATTTCTCTCATATCTTGCATATATGTACTAGGCCACAGGTAGATTCTCTTGTGTGAGTATGAGACCTGGATCTGTCTTACTTTTTTTTTAATAAATTTTTTTAATAATTTTTAATGCATTAACATTCATGAAATCATGCACAAAATCATTTATAAGTTGAAAACTGTTGCATCTAGAGCATTTTGTTAAAATATGTTATTCAGCTACTTTTTTCATAGCTACAATATGGTGAGTAAGTTGGGTGCCTCTCTCAATAGCTAAGTGAGTAATAGCTACTTTTGGGCTTTTCAGTAACTTGCATCATGAGTAGAATCACTTGTAACTTAAAAACTATTGCATTTAGAGAATTTCGTATAAATATGTTATTCAGCTACTTTTGGGTCAGCTATAACATAGTAAAATTTTAGACCTGTAGCTCATGGCATAGCTGAGTAATAGCTACTTTTACGTTAGCACTGTTGAGTAAATCGCTTATAACTTCAAAACTATTGCATTTAGAGAATTTCGTATAAATATGTTATTCAGCTACTTTTGGGTCAGCTATAACATAGTAAAATTTCAGACCTGTAGCTCATGGCATAGCTGAGTAATAGCTACTTTTAGGTTATCACTGTTGAGTAAATGGCTTATAACTTGGAAACTATTGCATTTAGAGTATTTTGTTTCAATATGTTATTCACCTATTTTGGGATCAGCTAAAACATAGTGAAGTTTCAGATCTGTGGCTCATTGCATAGCTGAGTAATAGCTACTTTGAAGTTCTCACTATTGAGTAAATCAGTTGTAACTCGAAAACTATTGCATTTAGAGAATTTCGTATAAATATGTTATTCAGCTACTTTTGGGTCAGCTATAACATAGTAAAATTTCAGACCTGTAGCTCATGGCATAGCTGAGTAATAGCTACTTTTAGGTCATCACTATTGAGTAAATCAGTTGTAACTTGAAAACTATTGCATTTAGAGTATTTTGCTTAAATATGTTGTTCACCTACTTTTGGGTCAGCTATAACATAGTAAAATTTCAGACCTGTAGCTCATGGCATAGCTGAGTAATAGCTACTTTTAGGTCATCACTATTGAGTAAATCAGTTGTAACTTGAAAACTATTGCATTTAGAGTATTTTGCTTAAATATGTTGTTCACCTACTTTTGGGTCAGCTATAACATAGTAAAATTTCAGACCTGTAGCTCATGGCATAGCTGAGTAATAGCTACTTTTAGGTTATCACTGTTGAGTAAATCACTTATAACTTGGAAATTATTGCATTTAGAGTATTTTGTTTCAATATGTTATTCACCTATTTTGGGATCAGCTATAACATAGTGAAGTTTCAGATCTGTGGCTCATTGCATAGCTGAGTAATAGCTACTTTGAAGTTCTCACTATTGAGTAAATCAGTTGTAATTGGAAAACTATTGCATTTAGAGAATTTCGTATAAATATGTTATTCAGCGACTTTTGGGTCAGCTATAACATAGTAAAATTTCAGACTTGTAGCTCATGGCATAGCTGAGTAATAGCTACTTTTAGGTCATCACTATTGAGTAAATCAGTTGTAACTTGAAAACTATTGCATTTACAGTATTTTGCTTAAATATGTTGTTCACCTACTTTTGGGTCAGCTATAACATAGTAAAATTTCAGACCTGTAGCTCATGGCATAGCTGAGTAATAGCTACTTTTAGGTCATCACTATTGAGTAAATCAGTTGTAACTTGAAAACTATTGCATTTACAGTATTTTGTTTAAATATGTTATTCACCTATTAGGGGGTCAGCTATAACATAGTGAAGTTCCAGACCTGTGGCTCATTGCATAGCTGAGTAATAGCTACTTTGAAGTTCTCATTGTTGAGTAAATCAGTTGTAATTGGAAAACTATTGCATTTACAGAAATTTGTGTAAATATGTTATTCAGCTACTTTTGGGTCAGCTATAACATAGTGAAATTACAGACCTGTAGCTCATGGCACAACTGAGCAATAGCTATTTTCACGTACTGACTGTTGAGTAAATCAGCTGTAACTTGAAAACTATTGCATTTGGAGTATTTTGTTAAAATATGTTGTTCACCTACTTTGGGGTCAGCTATAACATAGTGAAATTACAGAACTATAGCTCATGGCATAGCTGAGCAATAGCTATTTTCAGGTTCTCACTATTGAGTAAATCAGTTGTAACTTGAAAACTATTGCATTTACAGTAATTTGCTTAAATATGTTGTTCACCTACTTTTGGGTCAGCTATAACATAGTAAAAATTCAGACATGTAGCTCATTGCATAGCTTAGTGATAGCTACTTTGAGGTTATCACTGTTGAGTAAATCAGTTGTAACTCGAAAACTATTACATTTAGAGTATTTTGTTTGAATATGTTATTCACATAATTTTTGATCAGCTATAACATAGTGAAATTGCAGACCTGTGGCTCATTGCATAGCTGAGTAATACCTACTTTGAAGTTCTCACTAGTGAGTAAATCAGTTGTAATTGGAAAACTATTGCATTTAGAGAATTTTGTATAAATATGTTATTCAGCTACTTTTGGGTCAGCTATAACATAATAAAATTTCAGGACTGTAGCTCATGGCATAGCTGAGTAATAGCTACTTTTAGGTTATCACTGTTGAGTAAATCACTTATAACTTGAAAACTATTGCATTTAGAGTATTTTGTTTAAATATGTTATTCACCTATTTGGGGGTCAGCTATAATATAGTGAAGTTCCAGACCTGTGGCTCATTGTATAACTGAGTAATAGCTACTTTGAAGTTCTCATTGTTGAGTAAATCAGTTGTAATTGGAAAACTTTTGCATTTACAGTATTTTGCTTAAATATGTTGTTCACCTACTTTTGGGTCAGCTATAACATAGTGAAATTTCAGACCTGTAGCTCATTGCATAGCTGAGTAATAACTACTTTGAGGTTCTCACTATTGAGTAAATCAGTTGTAATTGCAAAACTATTGCATTTAGAGAATTTAGTATAAATATGTTATTCAGCTACATTTGGGTCAACTATAACATAGTAAAATTTCAGACCTGTAGCTCATGGCATAGCTGAGTAATAGCTACTTTTAGGTCATCACTATTGAGTAAATCAGTTGTAACTTGAAAACTATTGCATTTAGAGTATTTTGCTTAAATATGTTGTTCACCTACTTTTGGGTCAGCTATAACATAGTAAAATTTCAGACCTGTAGCTCATGGCATAGCTGAGTAATAGCTACTTTTAGGTCATCACTATTGAGTAAATCAGTTGTAACTTGAAAACTATTGCATTTAGAGTATTTTGCTTAAATATGTTGTTCACCTACTTTTGGGTCAGCTATAACATAGTAAAATTTCAGACCTGTAGCTCATGGCATAGCTGAGTAATAGCTACTTTTAGGTCATCACTATTGAGTAAATCAGTTGTAACTTGAAAACTATTGCATTTAGAGTATTTTGTTTCAATATGTTATTCACCTATTTTGGGGTCAGCTATAACATAGTGAAGTTCCAGACCTGTGACTCATTGCATAGCTGAGTAATAGCTACTTTGAAGTTCTCAATGTTGAGTAAATCACTTGTAATTTGAAAACTATTGCATTTAGAGAATTTCGTATAAATATGTTATTCAGCTACTTTTGGGTCAGCTATAACATAGTAAAATTTCAGACCTGTAGCTCATGGCATAGCTGAGTAATAGCTACTTTTAGGTTATCACTGTTGAGTAAATCACTTATAACTTGAAAACTATTGCATTTAGAGTATTTTGTTGCAATATGTTATTCACCTATTTTGGGGTCAGCTATAACATAGTGAAGTTCCAGACCTGTGGCTCATTGCATAGCTGAGTAATAGCTACTTTGAAGTTCTCACTGTTGAGTAAATCAGTTGTAATTGGAAAACTATTGCCTTTACAGAAATTTGTGCAAATATGTTATTCAGCTACTTTTGGGTCAGCTATAACATAGTGAAATTACAGACCTGTAGCTCATGGCACAACTGAGCAATAGCTATTCTCAGGCACTGACTGTTGAGTAAATCAGCTATAACTTGAAAAATATTGCATTTGGAGTATTTTGTTAAAATATATTGTTCACCTACTTTTGGGTTAGCTATAACATAGTGAAATTACAGACCTATAGCTCATGGCATAGCGGAGCAATAGCTATTTTCTGGTTCTCACTATTGAGTAAATCAGTTGTAACTTGAAAACTATTGCATTTACAGTATTTTGCTTAAATATGTTGTTCAGCTACTTTTAGGTCAGCTATAACAGAGCAAAAATTCAGACATGTAGCTCATTGCATAGCTGAGTAATAGTTACTTTGAGGTTCTCACTCTTGAGTAAATCAGTTGTAACTTGAAAATTATTACATTTAGAGTATTTTGTTAAATATGTTATTCACAGACGTTTTGGTCAGCTATAACATAGTGAAATTGCAGACCTCTATGTCATGGGATAGCTGAGCAATAGCTTCTTTCAGGTTCTCACTGTTGAGTAAATCATTGTATCCAACCTGTAGGAAATCATGGGCTGGGAATCTGTTAATATGGTCCGATTTGACCTTGGAACCCTCCTTCAAGGTCAAATGAGGATAGCCAAACATAAAAGTGCTTATAACTTGCTTATTATTGGTCCCAGAGGTTGGAATGAAAACCAACCTATAGAAAATCATGAGCTGGGAATTTTTTGGTGTGGTCGGATTTCACCATGGACCCCTCCTTCAAGGTCAAATGAGGATAGCCAAACTTAAAAGTGCTTATAACTCACTTATTATTGGTCCTAGAGGTTTCGAATGGAAAACCAACCTATAGAAAATCATGGGCTGGGAATCTTTTGGTGTGGTCGGATTTGACCTTAGACCCCTCCTTCCAGGTCAAACGAAGATAGCCAAACTTAAAGTGCTTTTTACTCGCGTATTATTGGTCTTGGAGGTTTGGGATGGTAAACCAACATATAGGAAATCATGGGCTGGGATTCTTTTGGTGTGGTCAGATTTGACCTGGGACCCCTCCTTCAAGGGCAGTTGAGGATAGCCAAACTTACAATTGCTTAGAACTCGCTTATTATTGGTCCTACAAGTTTGGGATGGTAAACAAGCTACAGGAAATCATGGGCTGGGAATTTTTTTGTGTGGTCGGATTTGACCTTGGATCCCCTCCTTCAAGGTCAAACAAAGATAGCCAAACTTAAAAAGTGCCTATGACTCACTTATTACTGGTCCGAGAGGTTTGGGATGGTAAACCATCCTAAATTCTTTGGCTGGGAATCTTTTGGTATGGTCAGATTTGACCTTTGGACCCCTTCTTCATGGTCGAACGAGGATATTGCATTTATAGTATTTCTTTAAATATTTTTAACCTACTTTTTACCCTTAAACAATTACCTTGTTACTTTATTTCATAATACCATTTGCAGGGCACAACTTTTTTGTCCTTTTCTTCTGTCAGCTTCGAAATATCTTTCGAACATGCTGTTCAGTTACCATTTACTGTATTTCTGTACAGCCCTTTCCCTGATAATTATGCTTTCCTCTCATTATTACCATCACAAATCAAAAACATTCAGTCAGCTGACACAGTGCCCGTTCACGGGCACTCTCCTCTTGTTTGTAAATTAATTGTCCCAATGAATTTTCATGCCCTTGAAAAAATTTTTGGTTTTATTGACTTAGGCCTAAAGATAAGTGAGTAATAGCAATCTTAGCTACTTTGAGTAAAGGGCTCATAACTCAAAAACTATTGCAGTAACAACTTTTTCTTCAAATATGTTGTTCAGCTACTTTGTCCTTAGCTATAAGATGGTACATAGTTTGGGGTCCCATTGCATGCCATAAGTGAGTAATAGCTATTTTCTCATTTGTAGCTAAATAACAGAAGAAGTAAATGTCAAATATCTTCAAAAGTATTGAAGTTAGGGAAATCTTTTCAAATATGTTGTCCATCTTCTTTTTGGTAAGCTATCACATACTAAAGTTTCAGACCTGTTGCACCTTGGATAGCTGAGTAATAGCTACTTTGAAATTCTGACTGGTGAGTAAAGCGATTGTAACTCCAAAACTATTGCAGTTAGAGTATTTTCCTAAAATATGTTGTTCAGCTACTTTGTCCTTAGCTATAAGATGGTACATAGTTTGGGGTTCTATTGCATGCCATAAGTGAGTAATAGCTATTTTCTCATTTGTAGCTAAATAACAGAAGAAGTAAATGTCAAATATCTTCAAAAGTGTTAAAGTTAGGGAAATCTTTTCAAATATATTGTCCATGTACTTTTTGGTAAGCTATGACATAGTAAAGTTTCAGACCTCTTGCACCTTGGATAGCTGAGTAATAGCTACTTGGAAATTCTGACTGTTGAGTAAAGCTATTGTAACTAAAAAAGTATTGCAGTTAGAGTGTTTTCCTAAAATATGTTGTTCAGCTACTTTGTTCTTAGCTATAAGATGGTACATAGTTTGGGGTTCTATTGCTTGCCATAAGTGAGTAATAGCTATTTCCTCATTTGTAGCTAAATAACAGAAGAAGTAAATGTCAAATATCTTCAAAAGTGTTAAAGTTAAGGAAATCTTTTCAAATATGTTGTCCATCTACTTTTTGGTAAGCTATGACATAGTAAAGTTTCAGACCTGTTGCACCTTGGATAGCTGAGTAATAGCTACTTTGAAATTCTACAGTTGAGTAAATCCATTGTAACTCCAAAACTATTGCAGTTACAATATTTTCGTAAAATATGTTGTTCAGCTACTTTGTCCTTAGCTATAAGCTGGCATGTAGTTTGGGGTTTTATTGCATGCCATAAGTGAGTAATAGCTATTTTCTTATTAGTAGCAAAATAATGACATAAGTAAATGTCAAATATCTTCAGAAGTATTAAAGTTACGGAATTCTTTTCAAATATGTCATTCATCTACTTTTTTGTACGCTATCACATAGTAAAGTTTCAGACCTGTTGCACATTGCATAGCTAAGTAATAGCTACTTTGAAATTGTGACTGTTGAGTAAATCCATTGTAGCTCCAAAACTATTGCAGTTACAGCTTTTTCTTCAAATATGTTGTTCAGCTACTTTGTCCTTAACTATAAGATGGTATATATTTTGGGGTTGTATTGCATGCCATAAGTGAGTAATAGCTATTTTCTTATTTGTAGCAAAATAACAACATAAGTAAATGTCAAATATCTTCAAAAGTATTAAAGTTAGGGAAGTATTTTCAAATATGTTATTCATCTAGTTTTTGATAACCTATCACATAGTAAAGTTTCACACCTGTTGCACATTGGATAGCCGAGTAATACCTACTTTGAAATTGTGACTGTAGGGTAAATGCATATAGTTTGGGGTTCTATTGCATGCCATAAGTGAGTAATAGCTATTTTCTTATTTGTGGCAAAATAATGACATAATTTTTCTCAAATAACTGCTTCATCTACTTTTGGGAGAGCTTTCACATGGTGAAGTTTCAGACCCATAGCTAATTATTCACCTACTCAAAATGAGTAAATGATAATTATCTCTAAAAGTATTGCGGATATCCAATTTTTATCAAATAACTCATTCATCTACTTTTGGGAGAGCTTTCACATGGTGAAGTTCCAGACCCGTAGCTAATTACTCACCTACTCAAAATGAGTAAATGTGAATTATCCCTAAAAGTATTGGGGATATCCAATTTTTCTTAAATAACTCATTCACCTACTTTTGGAAGAGCTTTCACTTGGTGAAGTTTCAGACGCATAGCTAATTATTCACCTACTCAAAATGAGTAAATGTTAATTATCTCTAAAAGTATTGTGGATATCCAATTTTTATCAAATTACTCGTTCATCTACTTTTGGGAGAGCTTTCACATGGTGAAGTTCCAGACCCGTAGCTAATTACTCGCCTACTCAAAATGAGTAAATGTGAATTATCTGTAAAAGTATTGCAGATATCCAATTTTTCTCAAATAACTCATTCACCTACTTTTGGGAGAGCTTTTACTTGGTGAGGTTTCAGACCCGTAGCTAATTATTCACCTACTCAAAATGAGTAAATGTGAATTATCTCTAAAAGTATTGCGGATATCCAATTTTTATCAAATAACTCATTCATCTACTTTTGGGAGGGCTTTCACATGGTGAAGTTCCAGACCCGTAGCTAATTACTCACCTACTCAAAATGAGTAAATGTGAATTATCCCTAAAAGTATTGGGGATATCCAATTTTTCTTAATAACTCATTCACCTACTTTTGGAAGAGCTTTCACTTGGTGAAGTTTCAGACCCGTAGCTAATTATTCACCTACTCAAAATGAGTAAATGCTAATTATCTCTAAAAGTATTGTGGATATCCAATTTTTATCAAATTACTCGTTCATCTACTTTTGGGAGAGCTTTCACATGGTGAAGTTCCAGACCCGTAGCTAATTACTCACCTACTCAAAATGAGTAAATGTGAATTATCTGTAAAAGTATTGCAGATATCCAATTTTTCTCAAATAACTCATTCACCTACTTTTGGGAGAGCTTTTACTTGGTGAGGTTTCAGACCCGTAGCTAATTATTCACCTACTCAAAATGAGTAAATGTGAATTATCTCTAAAAGTATTGCGGATATCCAATTTTTATCGAATAACTCATTCATCTACTTTTGGGAGGGCTTTCACATGGTGAAGTTCCAGACCCGTAGCTAATTACTCACCTACTGAAAATGAGTAAATGTGAATTATCTCTAAAAGTATTGCAGATAGCCAATTTTTATCAAATAACTCATTCACCTACTTTTGGGAGAGCTTTACTAGGTGAATTTTCAGAGCCGTAGCTAATTATTCACCTCCTCAAAATGAGTAAATGCTAATTATCTCTAAAAGTATTGCGGGTATCCAATTTTTATCAAATTACTCGTTCATCTACTTTTGGGAGAGCTTTCACATGGTGAAGTTCCAGACCCGTAGCTAATTACTCACCTAATCAAAATGAGTAAATGTGAATTATCTGTAAAAGTATTGCACATAGCCAATTTTTTTCAAATAACTCATTCACCTACTTTTGGGAGAGCTTTCACTTGGTGAAGTTTCACACCCGTAGTTAATTATTCACCTACTCAAAATGAGTAAATACGAATTATCTCTACAAGTATTGCAGATAGCCAGTATTTCTGAAATAACTCATTCACATACATTTTGCAGAGCTTTCAATTAGTGAATTTTCAGATCCGTAGCTAATTACTCACCTACTTAAAATGAGTAACTGCCTATTATCGCTAAAAGTATTGCAGATAGCCAATATTTCTGAAATAACTCATTCACCTACATTTTGGAGAGCTTTCACGTGCTAAATTTTTTTAATGAATTTTTAAAATAATTTTTAATGCATTAAAATTCGTGAAATCATGCACTAAATCAATTATAACTTGAAAAGTATTACATTTAGAGCACCTTGTTAAAATATGTTATCTTTAGTACATCTCATTTATATGGCGGGAGATAAATGCATGCGGCAGAATGCTTGTTATCTGGTATCTCATTAAAGATTTTTACAATTAGGTGTTTTATACTCATTTTCTGGATAAAATGTGCCCATTTTTAGCATTTATTCAATGTTTCGGTATTCCATGCATATTACTGTACTCAGTCTGTGCAGTTGATTACCGTACTGGCAATATATTTGAACAACGATACAGATTCCTTAGACTTCAGCAGAGTTAGACTTCATAACAATATTGCCATTGTCAATAAAATATATTTGTGTACAAGTCTCTTATCAGTCGCTATATCTGCATGAGAATGTGAATTGGTGGAGTGGGTAGAGCCTCAGTAAAATGATGGACATGTGGGTGAAGGCAAAGGCACCATTGTATGAATGACAGGTGAAGAGACAGATCTTCAGTTAAATGTTAAACAGGTGATCCCTTGGCTTACTTTCAGGGAGCAGAGACATTGCGGCCTATGTTGGACCAAGCAAGGAAGTACATTCCTGCCAGTCACTGGGAGAAGACCCCAATGGCTCTGAAAGCCACGGCAGGCCTCAGACTGCTCGATAAAAAAGAGGCTGACACTCTACTGCATGAGGTAATGTAAATACAAAAGATAGAGTATCCTTTAATTTTCCAGGGAATTGCCAATTAGTATTTTAAATCAGGGAAATCAGTATTTGAGGGAGTGAGAGTAACATTTGTATGAGTTCACTTTTTTTTTTTTAATATGTTTATTGGATATATATACCACATTACAATACAAGAAGTCAGATTACAAGACATAATACATTACTTGAAGTGCCAAGACAAAAACACACAAACAGAAGGCTACAAGAACTAACATGTTTGATATAAGACAAAAAAGTACACATTATAAGTACTCCAGTAAACCCTATAAACTTTTGACTTTAATACATTATAACTACCAAAGATGCAACATTAAGGTGATATTAATAACATTATGATGTTCTTGTTGTACAAAAAAAGAGTTTTCAGCTTAAATGAAAATTATGGGGACCAGTTTATGTTTTCTATACTATCTAATATCTTTTTATCATTATCGGCAACAGACTTTTGTAAAATTATTTTATAATATTTAATTCTTGACTTTGCAATACTTAAAAACTCCACAAAATTGGTAATTTTTTCTGTCTGTTCTGCAAAAATTCAAGTAATGTTTTCCAAAGAGGATGAAGATATTCAAAAATTTATAAAAGGATGTTTTAAGCTGATTTATTCCTGTGTCAAAGATGACTTCACAAATGGTGAACTGTATTCTATCTGGCATATTATTTTGTTTGTTAAGCCAAACCTCTATTTCCTCCCAAAATTTCTTAGAAAGTGGACACAGAAATAAGTGATGCTCTATGGTGTCTATCGCTATGAGACAACTATCACAATATGGTTCTGATTTAATTTTCCATTTGTATAAATTAAAATTACAGTTTATTAATCTATTTAGTATTTTATATTGAAATGTTTGCAAATAAGCTTCTAGTGTTATGTGATGCGTTGCTGAGAAAATTAATTTCCATGACACACATTCTAAAAGAGGAAATAGGTCTGTCCAGGTATTCACTGCAGTTGGTTCTTTTATTTCAAAAGAATGATCAAAAGAGGGGAATTATCAATCTTATTCCAAAAGAAGGTAACGACTTAAGGTATTTACGAAATTGGAGCCCATTAAGTCTTTTAAACACAGATTATAAGATTTTAACCAAAACTCTTTCAAATAGATTGCAAAAGGTATTACCAAAATTAGTAAATGAAGATCAAGTAGGATATATCAGGGGAAGGTATATTGGTCAAAATATTAGGATTATAAAAGATATAATGACATATACAGCAAAAAAGAATCTCCCTGGTTATATCCTTTTAATCGATTTCAAAAAAGCATTCGATAGTATAGAATGGCCTTTCTTGATTAAATGTTTAAAACTTTATAACTTTGGAGAAAATTTTGTACGCTGGGTTCAGCTCCTACATAAAAATATTGAATCTTGTGTAACAAACAATGGATACCTATCCCAACCATTCAAATCTTAGTCGTGGAGTGAGACAAGGGTGCCCAATCTCAGCACTACTATTCATACTGGTTGCTGAAATATTTGCAATACAAATAAGGGAAAAAACGATTTATATGTGGAATAAAGCATATGAATGAAGAATTTCGAATCTGCCAATTGGCAGATGACACCACATTATTTATTAGTAACATGAAGTCAATAATAGTCTCTGTCACAATACTTAATAGATTTGCAAAGTATTCGGGGCTTAAGTTAAATTTAGAAAAATCCACCATAATACCGATTGGAAGTTGCACCAATAAACAAATAAACCTACCAAAAGAAATAAAGCAACTTTGTGTTAGTCATGCAGTTTTTAAAACACTAGGTATCTGGTTCTCCTATAACCAGAAAGAAATGACAAAGTTAAATTTTGAAAATAAACTGGCCTCCATTGAAAAGACCTTGCAAATATGGTCCTCTAGGAGACTCAGTCTGAAAGACAAAGTATCCATCATTAAAACTCTTGTCATACCAAAAATAGTCTATGCATTGAATTTAACCTTTTGTCCAACAAAAATACTTGAAAAATTAGATAAAATACTTTTCAGTTTTTTGTGGGACAATAAAACACCAAAAATAAAACGTGAAACGATAATTGCAAACTATTGTGATGGTGGTTTGAAAATGACTGATGTTTTTTTAGTGCATGAAAGCACCAAAATTAGACTTCTTAAAAGAATACTAAAAAGTGATAATATGCATGGGTTCACTTCTAAAAGGAAAAATACATATTTTTGATGAAATTGTTTTCATTGAAATACTTGAATTATATTTAAGAGGTAAAACACTGGAATGTATAGTTACTGGATGAACAGATGCTGGTAGTCATTTGCAAGCGAAGTTGATTTGTAATAAAAATAACAGTATTGCCATAGAGTAATCTATGGTAACATATTGTCACCAACTGATTTACATAGTATGAAAAGAGTGAAAAGCAATTAGTAATACACAACAGAAGCTGGAAGTCGTTTTGCAGCAAGTAATACTGTATCAAAATGTGTATTTCTATGGAAATATGAAATTATATCTGTCTCAAGGGCAGCGATTGATTTAAAATAAATTGAATAGTCCTCACATTAATTTTGTCCATCAAAACTTTTAAAACTTTTTCAGTCCTTCTGTAATTAATTACAATAATTTGTGTGTTTCAGGTTGATGCACTGTTCAGGAGCTACCCATTCCATCTGCATGACAATTTTGTTGCTATAATGGAAGGAAACGATGAGGGCATATTTAGCTGGTTTACTCTGAATTTTCTCAAAGGTTCCATTTGAGTATTTTTTTATAAGTATCTATGGTCAATTAATAAAAGTTCAATAAACTTTTAAAATCTTGATCTAGAGATATACCAGATCATTTAAAAAATTTAGTATTATTATTATTAAATATTTTAGTTTCTTTAAATTCAAAAAGTGAATAAACTTGAAAACAATGAATTTTTCTTTGCAGATAGTGTGATGCTTAAGTATTAAGTCTCAGTTTGTCACAGTAGAGAAGAACCAAGCAGTGCCTGAGAACACCGAAAGCCTCATGCACAAGTACATGGATGGTCACTGAGATAAACGGTCATAGAGATAAATGGTCCTAAAGCTTTTCAAATCTGAGTAGTGTAAATAACAAAATTGCACAAACTAAATAACAACTCTAACTTGAAGAGGCTTTGTTTAATCGACTTGAAACTTTAAAGGGTGATAGGACACCACTTGGGATAGGTTGCTTTTGAAATTGGTATCCCTCTGTTTGCCCGTATTGGGCATGCACACATCCGCCCATGTTATGGCTTCCAGACTCCAAATGAAAGATGCTTCCACCGATTGATTTGAAACCAGGGTTGTAGGACACCATCTTGGCCAGGTTGTTTTCGAAATTGGTTTCCGACCATCTGTTTGGTCATGTGCACGTCTGTCAACATTTTCATTTCCAGACTCTAACTTGGACAGTTCCACCAATCAAATTCAAACTTGACAGAGTTGAAAGACAGTTCACAGCACTATTTTAAAATTTCCAGCACAGCTGTGATGTTGCATACATCTGGCCTAATACCGATTGCGAACCCACCCATTTGGGTCTATGCCCCCAGTTTCTTGTTTTTGGTTATTTATGGAGTTGCCAGGGGAGGGGGTAGTTGTATGTGCTGCTGTTAATGTTGATGTTATTTTGGAACAGGTGCTTTGGGAGATAACAGTAAAATGATGGGTGTGCTGGATCTGGGAGGTGGTTCTACGCAGATCACATTTGTACCCACTACTCAGGTAGATAGGGCAGAAGCATCACTTTGTGAAATGAAATAAAGTATTCTACTTACTGAAATTTATCTTAAATCGTATCATCTTAAATATTATGTTCATGATCATACTTAAGTAATTTTAGACAGACCATTCTGTTTCCTGTCAGTCCATTGGAAAATTACAGACTTTGACTATAATAAAGCAGCAGCTTCATTGTAGTCCTAACTTTCCAGTACTGATTAAAGTGAACACAGATTGCATCCCCCCTATGTACCTGGTCTCAATATAAAGACATTAACAAAATTTCTTGATCAGATGCCAAGTTTTTGTGAACATTTTTTTTCTAAGTTTAAGCACATATCTTCAGTGGAAAGTTTTGCATGCTATGGCAAATTCTACAATTCCTACTCTGATATGTTCTGTCTCGGTTTTCTTAAGTGTGCAGGTTGTATTTTTTTCATAGGAAACCAGAGATAAAGCACCAGAAGGCTATCTAACCAAAATCCAGTTGTTTGGAGGGAAGGAAATTGATCTATATACTCATAGGTAGGACACAGAAAATGTGCTTGTGTTTTTGCTGATTTATCATGATACTTTAAGTGGTCTCAAAGTACAGAAAAGTATTAGTGTAGAGTGGCATTTTTGTGTTTATAGTTTTTTGTTATTTGATAGTTTATTCCCCCTTTTAAAATATTCAGGTAGGTCAGCCAGAGGAAAGAGGTTGCAACCCCTAAACTGCCCACCTTACAATCATTTGCACAGCACAGTGTGCGACATGGCAATTTGCTTTTAAGAAATCATTATTAGGAAAAAATACAATTAAAACAAAATAATATTAATAATACTACAAATAAATGAAAAGTAATACAATTTGCCATTTTGGTTTTACAATTTCAACAAACACTTTAAGAAGATGGAGAATAAACTTTTTTTTTTGTAGATTTTTTTGATGGAAACACAGCTGCACCATAAAAAAAAGACACAGGGTAATACAGTACTTAAAATTAGTCAACTAAAATTAATCAACTAACAAAGATTCAACAGCTTGCCATTTGCTTCTACACATTTCTTCGTTCTTACCATACATCTTCACTAGTTCTTTTTCAATACAATATTGCTGTTTAATTATTTTCATAAGATGCTCTATGTATAGTGCTCTTTCATTACATTTTGTGGAATAGATATATCTTTTCACAATATTAAATATATGATTTAGACACATTTTATTGTTACAGTCAAGGCATCCCAATAGAACATTGTGTGGTTTAAGTTGAGGGGTTATATCTAAAAATGGTTTCATTTTCAGTGCTAATTTTGACCATAAGTCCTGGACAACAGGACAAAAGTAAAAAAGGTGTTCAATGGTTTCAACACCTGACTGACAAAAATAGCATGATTCATTTTCAGTAATATTACACATTTTTAAGTATTTGTTAGTTGGAAGAATTCTCGAGAGAATTTTATATTGAAAAGCTCTCATTCTGCTGTCAATAGTGCACTGAAAGTTTACTGAGTAGTAACTAGGCCACGGTAACTGAGTTACATGATCCTGTAGAACATAAAGCCATTTTACTTCATGTGATCTGTGCGTACAATTTTTACTTAGCATGTTTGCATAAGATTGTCTACAGACTTTACTCATTTTTAAAAGTGTTTCTAAAAGATTTTGTTTTATGTAGCTTCTTTCTAGTCTTACTTGTAAACAATCTTTCCATTTTCTTGGGATACTATGGAGAAAACTGTAAAAGTCTACAAAATTTATTTGTATATTGAAAGCTTTAACAAAACTTTCATAACCAAACATTCCTCCAGTATGACAAATTATATCATTTAGGTATGTAATACCCTTGTTTTGAAATTCGTGTGATCTTATAATCAAATTGTTATTGGTGAGAAAGTAACTATCCCAAATTGGGTAAGTTCTAGGATCAATATTCTCATTAAATTCATTTTTATAATCTATCCAAGCACCTATAACATCTTTCCAAAAATTGTTTGAAATATTTCTTTGTAAATTTTGCAAAGACTCAGTGTCCAGTTCAAAACAAGATTTTTTATTTAAAGTAATAAGGTTTGATCCAAATATTGTTTGCCAATTTCCTTTAGTTTGTATTAGTCTCTTGACCCATGTTAACTTCAGTGCACAATTAAACAGCGGAATATTTGTGAGCTTCAACCCTCCTTCACTAATATCTTTTTCCAAGAATGATCTGGCTGTTCTTACCTTACCCTCCCATAAGAAATTTGAAAACATTTGGTCAATTCTGTTCATGATTTTCTGGTCTGGATTTGGCAGAACTGTACAAGCTTAGGGAGTGCCAGTGTTTTAATTACAGTAACTTTACCAATAATAGACAAATTGAATCTTTTATACAAATTGAGTAATTTCTCTATGTCTAAAATTTTTGTTAAAAAATTGGACACTACAATTTCTTCAAGATTCACGCTAAAATTAACTCCCAACAGCTTGAAATTCTTAACCCAGTTCAGATTTAAATCACCACAGATTTCATATGTTTGTCGTTTTAATTTACCTAACCAGATAGCCTGGGTCCTTTCTAAATTAATCTTTAACCCAGAGCAAGCATGGAAACCATCTAACACTTGTACACTCTCCCTCAATGATGATTCAGAGCCATCTAACATAAGAAATGTGTCGTCTGCATACATCCCAATTTTTATTGTTTTTTTATCACACTCAATACCTTTGATTTTTTTATTGGTTGTAATTTCTAATGCTAAAGGTTCAATTGCTAGAATAAATAAATAGGGACTCAGAGGATCTCCCTGTCTACATGACCTTCCAAGTTTGAAGAACTCGGAAAAATTTCCATTATTTAAGACACAGCGGCATGCATTTTTGTACAAGACATTAAACCATTGAATAAATTGTGGCCCAAAACCATAAGATTTAAGGAGATTGTTCAAATCATCCCATTCAATGGAGTCGAAGGCCTTTTCAAAATCTAATAGTAAAAGCATACCTTCTTGATTTTTAGTTTCAAGATACTCCATCAAATCATAAACAGTTCTTATATTTTCACCGATATAACGTCGTTTTAAAAATCCTTTCTGTTCATTTCCTATAATTTTAGGCAGTACTTTTTTTAATCTATTGGCCAACACTCCAGATAAAAGTTTACAGTCTACATTTATTAATGAGATTGGCCGCCAGTTTTTTATAAACTCACGTGGTTTATCTCCATTTTGTGTTTATAGATTGGTTTTAAATAGTTAATTGTCAACAATTAACACCCTTCAGGATGATTGTTGAAAGCTATTTACCCCAGTGCCTGTGGGTAATATCGTAAAACTTGTATAAACATGTGTCATATTTTTTCCTGTATGTGTATTTATTCTGTTACTACAGTACTATGCAAATATACTGTACTTCTAACAATACTAAAATGTTCAGGACATTACTCAGCCCCTAACAGCCTAGGTGTGTCTATGACAAAGAAAATAGAAGAGTGTATTTAACTGACAATTCTGTAAACATAAAGTATTTCTATATTATTTTTATCAGTTGTATATTGTATTACAATAGTTAAAATTAACAAACTATTCACAATTTTATACTTCATGAAATAGAAATAACATAGCGTTTTGCTTTTATTAAACACTTTGAGTTTGAATAGACTCTTCCACATTGTGACTGTTACAAGGTGACACACATATGACTGTATAACAGATACTTTCAACATGATGGAATTTACAAAAGTTTTTACAAAAAGAAGACGTGTCAGCAAAACATGTACGTTAATAGTATTAAGTGTATTATGGTACATATTTTAGAGCTCTATTTTTACTATATTGGAATATACTGTAGGAATTTTGTGAATCTTACACAGATAAAATTTTGAAAACTGAAAGTTAGACTGACAAAAGAAAACTTATCTTGCAACTGTCATAGTTAAATGTTAGTTAGTTTGTGAGAAATTATGAATTATTTTTAGGTTTAACTGTATTAGCAAATATCATTAACAATCTTAATTTATACTTTCAGCTATCTTGGTCTTGGTTTGATGTCGGGTAGATTTCAAACCATTGGAGGAAATGAGGACCCAGAAAGTAAGTTTGGAATTTGTACATGTACTGAATAATCATTGACTGCATTGATTTTCAGCTATTTTATTAATATATTGCAACCTCAGTATTGAACGAGTAAGATAGCCATTTGATTCGGTTTCTTTTAAAACATCTTGTACATGTGGTACCTTGACTGGTACTGCATTAGTAAAGGAAACCAGTACATATAACCGGTCAGGTTTTATAAAGTGTAAATCAATGACCTTTGTCAGATGTGCTGCCAACATTTACAAAGGTTCTTGTCAGATTCCAAGTCTGTATTCTTGAGGTCAGAGCATAGTGGTTTGTCAAGCTTATACATTGCAAATTAATGCCATTTGCCAGGTGTACTTCCAGTTTTCACATGGGTTCTGAAACCATAATTATGTATTATTAAATTATTCTTATGTGCAGGTGTAAAATAAAGTAGTTGTAGACAGTTAAGGTACTGTAGTTGGTTATTATTGCTGATGTACAAAGGAGAAAAATCACTGTTGGAAATAACAAAAATATCTCTGCTTTTGATAAAGCTATCACTTCTTTTTGAGAGCTGAATGGTATAATATACTGTGTTGATGTGTTTAAGGAAATGATGAACAAAATCCGGATTCTTTCACATCATCTTGCTTTGCATCTGGTGTATCACAAACATTCAAGTATGGTGGCAAGGATTATTTGATAAAGTAAGTGTCTCTTACAACTGTAATAAGTATTCAAAATGACGATTTAGAATAATAAAGTCAATAATTTGAATTAGTAACAGAACTGGTTTACAAATGAAAACATTGGCGTTCATGTTGCACAAGCTGGTGTTCTGTATAATCTTAACTTTGTTGCCTGTAAACGTGATATAATTTGTATCAAATTCTAATAAAGGGTTGTGATTGATTGTATTCTTTGTGCTGCAGTAAAAATGTATTTCATTTCAACACATGTTAAACAAAAAAATATTTTGTGTAATAAGATCCTGAAAACACTGAGATTTTATTCAGGAATCAGAAGTTTAACTGGAAAACGTTTTTCATCAATAATACAGGGCGAAGAAAACTAAAACACAGCCATAATATCAGACTTTTCTTCAGTAAAATCAAGATATGCTGGAGATGTGTATTTATGTGTGTGTTTATCAGGGGCAGTGAAGTCTCTGCTGGCATGACAAGGTATGAGGCATGTTATAATGCAGCAAAATCCTTCATTCAGCAGAAATACAAGGTGCACAAAGTGCCTGAAATACTCACTGTACCCTTTGTCACCATCTCTTACTACTATGACCGCGCTGTGGAGTCCAAACTCATAGGTAAGCTGATCCATGGAAAAATGTAAATGTTTTTGTATATTGTCAAATGTAAATCTTGTAGTGATAGTTTGATTGAAAATAGTTTGTAGATTACATGAAAAATTCTGTTTGCATAAAACCTCTGATGGAACTATTTATTTATTGAAGGGGTTCAAATACATTGATGCATAACGACAATGAGATCAGATTTTAGGCCAAGGCTAAGGCCCAGCACCTCCAATGTTGCTCATGAGTACAATGGTAAAAAATAAGTTAAAAAATTCCTGGACCCAGACAATGATTCAGATCACCACAAAAATGTAGAGTAAGAAATCTAAAATTTGTCAGGAATCTAAAATTCGCCACCTCTAAAACCTTAGTTAATTTTATAAAGAAAATGATTTTTTGTCTTAAAATTGGTATTTTTCAGTTCAGAAAGCTTTAATTTACTATACATTCAACCAGTCTCATCTCAATTCATTTATTTTATTAGTATTTCCACATGTGGCGAAATTCAGATATGTGGCGAATTTTAGATTTCTTACTCTAATTTCTGTTCCTTGTGCCATTATTGACATTTCTTGAAAATTTGTATAATTTCCATAATTTTTTGAGTTATTTTGCAAACAAACAGACAAGTGCACTCCAGCAAAAACATGTCTTCGTTATTGGAGATAAAAATTCTATGGTTGTTGTGATAAGGAATATATCTTACTCTAAAAACTAAAATTATGAAAAAGTATTAAAATCCTGTATTTTCATGTCAAAAAAACCCAGATGTTTAGATATACTAATTCAATAGAACCTCTGCCATCTGAACATGGAGAGAGAGTGAGGCTTTGTTTGGGTAGTAAAATGTGTAGAAATAGTTGAAGTATTTCAGTGTAACAGAATAGGAAATACTAAACATGGCAGAGCAGAAATGGGTACATAAAATCAGATAATCATGCAAATATAGGTTTTATTGTATTGTATAATATTCTCTCTTTTCTTGGAGTCTGTATGATTTTTGTACTTCAGTTTAGAGTCGTGTTTCTGACTAGAAATGCTCTTTTATTGTTTATTATTGTGACAGCTGAAATAGTATTTACACCTGTTGGCCATTTCTTTCTCACCATGTTAATATGAAATGTTTCATGACTTTATGAATATCAGCATTGCATCATTGTATGTATTTTTTTTCTGCAACTTCTTTCTTATTTAGATGAAATTAATCATAAATGCTTTGGATTTGAATCAGAGTTTTGGTATTCTCCTGAATTTGAAGAAGTGTGCTCAAAAGGTCCTGTAGATAGTTATATTTATAAGCATGAGCCTTCAACTAGATATATGGGATTGGGTTTGTCACCTTTAACATGTCAGTTAAATTAACATGCTCATATATTACCAGTTCATTCCGACTTTATGGATATTTTTCCTATCTTATATTTTATATATTTATATTACCTTTTGTGTGAGTAAAATTTTGTTAAAATTACAACGCCATTCTGAATTCTCTTTCAAATATTCCATAATATATACTGTCTCGTGAAAAAAATAATGAAATTCAAATTAAGAAAGTGCAAAGAAGCAGTCATGAAATACATGTTGGTATTATGTAAGAGTTTAGATTGTCCCAAACTATTGTATTCAAGGATTTACATGTTTTATTGTTACATATACCTTTGAATTACATTCAAAATCATTATTATAAACTGAAACAGATAAAAGTTTTATCAATGTTAATGGTTTTTTTTGGGGTTTTTTTTTGTGGGTGAACATTTTCCAATGTTTGTCAAAGCATTGACTTTTTGCTAACGTGTTGTTTTGACCCAACCAAAGTTTTCAGTTTAATAACCATACCAGTAAATGTACTTGATTTGTGATGTAGCTATATGTGGAATGATCCCTGTTATAATATACCACCTAGCTCATATTTCATTTCAGTACATGTATTTATTGTTTTTATTCTGCAATTTGTGAGAAAGTTCTATCAGCTAACATTACCTCTAAATAATGATTCTTAAGTAAACCTATTATGCCCCAAAATTAAAAATACTGTGAAAACTCCTTGTTTCACATTGAAATACAAATAAATGGTGCACCTTGTGAGTAAAAAAAGTCTACAAGAAATAAACTGACATTTTTTGTTATGTACACCATAAAATATCACGAAATTCTGACCATCGACTTTGTTAGTTTGAGTAAACCTAGATGCCAGATTGTGTGGTTTTTTTTTTTTTAGTTTTAAAGTGCTGGGACTATATTCACTAAAGGTATTAGCTAAGTCTTAGGCGTGACTTTTGTATACAAATATAATCAACTTAAGCCTGATTTGACTAAGACCTTTAGTGAATACTGCCACTGTATAGTAATTATGATGAAACTCTGAGTCAATGTCACCCCTCTTTATGTTTCACATTCACAGATACATAAAGACAAATATAAATATAAATAATGAAAAATAAACTAAATGAGTTTAAGATATCTCTCTGTTTTTGACAATTGATGTATTCTGTTGTAGAAGAAGAAATTGGCGGTGTTGTAACATTAGGACAGTATATTGCCGTTGCTAAAAAAGGTGAGTGAACTCTAAGAGCTTGTGATTTAAAATTTTCACTTTGCTTTTATCAATCAGTTTCATTAAATTCTTTCTTGCGTAGTTGCAGTGTAGTTTAGTTTTGACATGAGCATAATGTTGTTAATCACACTCTAAAAGACATTCATGAAAGCAAGCTCAGTACTTTTTGAACGTTGAGCCTCAGGTCACAAGATTTTGGGAAATGTAATTTCCTGCATGAAAAATTACAATAGATTTATAAAACAGTGATAACTTCGAATGGTCTTTCACTTTTGTTAAGAGGACAAGTAATTTGAGTAGACAAGATGATGTGTGTATTATTTATCCCAGTCTTGGTTCAATGTATGCCCCTTTTTCCTATTTGCCTGATTGTAAGAATGTACCTGTCTCATGGAAGGTGACGTGGTAGCTTTTGTCTACTGTATTCCAGTCTCGTTTAAGTTTGGAATGAGAAGTCACTTTTTTTAATTGAATAATGGAATAACCTTGTCACACCTTACACTGTGACATATTTGACACATTCAAGTACATGCAGTTATTTGTGACAAACATGGCAGCTATAAGCTTCAAATATTAATGATCTTAATATTATTAAATTTTCAAAATGTACCAGTCTTAAGCTAGGTGATTTTGTAATGACATGTTTTATTGATCCTGGTGTACCCATTTGTGTTACAGAGTGTACTCGTCCCACTGCCAGTGAGCCCTTCCTGTGTTTAGATCTCTCCTACATCACTGCATTGCTCAGAGAGGGCTTTGGTTACAGTGAGTCCACCAAACTCTATGTAAGTATTTTCAGATTAATGAGCTATACTTAATAAAAAATCAAAAATCAACAAGAAACTCTATCAACCAAATCATTTTTTCACTCGTGTTAAGGGCCTATTGAATAAACAGGGGTGTAGTTTATGTGTAAGCCAGTATACCCAGGTGTACAATTGTGACAGTAGAATCATTAATGAGATGTACAATACCCCATCCACTAACAAATATTGCATATAACTACAACTTTCTGAAAAATCAGGACATACCAAATAAAAAATCCTAGCTTTGCCCCTGATTAATTTCTGTAGAGTGGACATCAGCCTTAATTTTTGTGAGTGTAAGAGGTCAGTGACAATAATGTTTGCAGTTCAGATAATTTGGAGTAAAGTATATGAACATTTGGTTGTACCTAGTAAACTCTTTATAACTTACAATTAGCATATGCTAATACAGAAATTAAATGCAATAAGTACTTGATATATAAGATTTTATATCAGGTATTCAGTTAAGCCATATCATTCTATTATCTTAATTAACGACAATAATTGACACCTGTATTTTTAGTTGCAGAAGAAAGTGAACAAGATTGAAGTGACATGGGGTTTGGGTGCTGTGATAGAGCTCTTCAATAAGTTTGGTACTCCAAGCTAAACGCGGAGACACGTCTCACTCAGGAAATAAGAAGTGTCAATGATGGGAATTCATAAATACCAATAATATACAGCTTTACTCTCCTTTAAACAGAATTTCTTTGAAGTACAGGAAAATGTATGGTTCTTAGGGTGTGTTTTCCATTTAAGTCCATCCTGTTGTTTTTTTTAAATTTTGGATCAAGTAAAAATATTTTTTCCTTATACTTTATGTTGTTGACTTCTTGGAATACTTGAGTCCAAGCTGTAGTAGGTGAATGTGTTAGGGAGTGATGATTTTATGGCATCGTCTTTATGAGGTTTTTTTGTCATTGTAAGTTTCTTGAAAGTACACTAAACGTTTTTTTTTTAAATTTTGGATCAAGGAAAATTATTTTTTCCTTATACTTTATGTTGTTGACTTCTTGGAATACTTGAGTCCAAGCTGTAGTAGGTGAATGTGTTAGGAAGTGATGATTTTATGGCATCGTCTTTATGAGGTTTTTTGTCATTGTAAGTTTCCTGAAAGTACACTAAACGTCTGGGGCTATATTCACCAAAGGTCTTAGCCAAATCTTAGACTTATGTTGGCTCTATTTCTACACAAAAGTTCATCCTAAGACTTCGCTAAGAGCTTTGGTAAATATGGTCCCAGGACCAAATGAAAACTCATTGTTGAATAATTTCATCGCAGCTTCTTACACTTTCTCGTTTTAAAATCCACACCTGGTGTGTACCAGTAGTGTAATATAAGGAGTCATTGTTTTCAGTCTGAATTGTAGGTAATCGTACTTTCAATATAATTAATTTATTTCAGAGATTTGCTCAGTATACTGTAAAACATTCAATTGCATGTGTATCTTTGCTCAGTGATATCCAGTTTATGTAAATGTATTAGACCTGTTCCACACTGGTGATTGGAGTGTATATCTTGTAGCTCACTGGAAAAAAATTGGAATCATTCTAGATCCACAGATGAAGAATGATGGATTGATTTTTTGTTTAAAAAACTATTTTTTCGAGTGACCGTACAATTAGTTCCTGAAAGCTTCTGATTGGTCCCGAAAATGTTCTGCTTGGTTTCCGAAAACATTCTAATTGGTTCCCAAACTGTTCTATTGGTTTGCGAGTTCTCCCAAATAGTTTACAAACCTTACAAATTTCTATACGACTGAGTTAAGATCTAAAAGATTTCTTTACAAACATTCAGATAGCTTTAAGAGTTTCCAAATGCTAGATCTGATAAGGGTCACAGAAGATCAAAGAAAGTTTACTAAAATGTCAAACAGTTTGAACTCAGGGACACACACAATTCACTCCTGAACATTTCTGAAGTTTAACCTCCAGAACCAAGCCATTTCCGAACACTAAGATTGTGGTTTATGAATTTCCAAATGAATAGTTTGACTTCTTGAATGCTCCCGAACGGTTAATTATCAAGATCATAACCCAATTGGGGAGGTCAATGGCCAATGTGGAACAGGCATAGACGTCCTACAGAAACTGAAGAATTGTATTGAACAAAACAGTGTATCCTTTTTATTTCGTAAGTAACATATTGCTTTCTTATTCAGGCCTCTTCAAGGGCTTTTTTAAAAGGTTGAATTTCTTATCATGAAAAATAGTTGAATGGCCCTCAGTTAGAGTAAGAAATCTAAAATTCGCCACATATCTGAAATTCGCCACATGTGAAAATACTAATAAAATAAATGAATTGTGGTGAGATTTGTTGACTGTATAGTAAATTAAGGCTTTTTGAACTGAAAAATACCAATGTTTGGACAAAAACATCATTTTCTTCATAAAATTAACTAAGGTTTTAGAGGTGGCGAATTTTAGATTCCTGGCGAATTTTAGATTTCTTACTCTAATGTCTAATTTATATTGCTGCAAAGTTTGTACTTTTCAAGATGCATTGTCAATTTCATGTGAATGTGTAAATTATATGATGTACTGTTAAAGGCTTCCAAAATCTACAGAGCATATTGTCCTTTATGTTTGGTCTTGTCAAATTTTCATTGATACAATGGAGCCTCCATTATCCAAATAGTTTAGTGCAAATTTATAGGGTAGACAAACAGAATAAATTTTGGTTTGACCTTTTTTTTAGATTTGGAGGAAATATTCAGATAATAAAGGTTCCATTTTTTTAAAAATGAGCTAGAACAAATTGAAAGATCGGCAAAATGTAGAAATGTATAGATGTCAGCTGTATTTATTATACAAACTTGTTAAGTTTAGTCCTCCACAAAGTTTCACTGTATGATACTTTCTCTACCTTTTATGTATTGATTATTTATTCCCCTGCTTGAAGCAGGTACAATGTGTGTGGCAGTAACTATTGCTGATAACTACTACAGATTTATACATTTGTATAAGTATTCTTAGAAAATCTGTTATTTATGTTTTCATTTAATGACAAAGTTCTATTTACACCAGTACAAACACCCAATAAATTCAAATTTCAAGACTTTATGCACAACAGGCTGCATCTGTTTTATGAATTGCTTGATATGAGCATTTTTCCATTCAACTTAAATTAAGTGCAGCATGATTTATCAGACTTTAAATACTTTCTATCCATATGATCTTCAAATTTTCAGTTTGACAAACGAAGGATTTTGTGGAAAAGCTTTGTAAACTAACAATTTTAATATTTTTTCATTGTAAAAATATTCGAGCATTTGTTTCAGAACATCTCGACATGCCAATAGCTATTGAAAGGGACATAAACTCTTTAGAAAAGTTGAGCCAGCTTTCTCTATTGTTTAATTTTGAGCCTTGGCATTTAATTTGATTCTGTTGTACGAGATTATAGGACTATCACCATTTACTTGGGCGATATATTCATCATATTGGTCATATTATCCCAATATAAGGACAATGATAAGTTCTACATCTGCACATGTGTATCTTATGTCTCATTACACTTTGAAAATACTCCCATTTGTTGTTCATTTTTAAAACTTTCTTTTCAGTCCAAGTTCAAACCTCTGACATGTAAATTGTTTCATTTAAAAATGTGTAACCAAACCAGTGAGGAAAGTCAATTGATTAGTAGAAGACCATACTTTTTGTAAATTTTATGATAAAAATAAGTATATACGTCACTGGTTTTCTCTATGTTCTGTGAATCAAACATTTACATGAATTATCTTAGTTTGTAATTATTGTAAATAGTTTCAGCTGTGATGCTTTCTGGGATTTTTTTTTTTTTCATTATTAATTAACCAATTTAAAGGGTTTTATTCACGGAATATAGTAATGGTTGAAGTGTGTCAAGTTCACCTTGATGTAAAACTAATCCAATTTGAAATCTCCCATGCTTTGTCGGTGGTGTCTATCCTCACCAGTGTCAGTTGAAACAACACTCTTAATAAGTAAGTCTGGGTGTTTTAGGTTTAGCAAAAGATGGCAGTGGTGCTTCTGTGTTAAATGTTACTTGATTTTTGTGGTAATGTGGATAAGTTTGCATATCAATGTACATAGTGGGATGTAGCTATAGAAATGAGTAAACAGCTAAGTTTCCTTTTTACTTTTACCCCTTTCACACTAGAGGAAGTGTACTTCGCGGTTATTACTCGGCGGTGGAACCGCCTCCCAGGACCCCTTATATCTTCCGAGCTTTGCGGTATTCAAAGGTATGACTCGTACAGCCACTGATTGGGCATGATTTGTAACCCATCAATAACAGTAGAACAATAGTACTACAAATGTGGCCACCGAGACATAACCTCCAATAACCTAAACTCACCTTCGGCAGCTGTCTGACAAACACATACTACCGAAACACGACAAAGTCAAAGCCTTTTTTAACCACAGACCACACCTTCTGTTACCATATGAAAAATTTAGCGGCAGGTCACTGAAATGGACCGACAGATATGGAGACACACACATAAATGGACAAGCATAGGCCACAGAAGAGACGGTGAATAATATTTTAAAACTTCTGTAGAATGCTGAAGGATTGGGACAGCTGGCCACTGGATCACAAGTTTAGATTATGGATGTCAGACAGTAGTTGAACAGGGGGGATTTTGCCAATCACCTGTAATCATAGGTTATTCCACCGGTAATTTGAAAGGGACATTTGTTTCTTATGTTTGCCATAAATGCAGTGATACTTCCAAGTTACATAATCATTTCTGTGGTTAAAAATATGATTGTATAAATGTATACAGCGGGATGTAATTCTAGAAATGTCATTTCTTTCAGAATGTAGGTTAGGCATCAATGAATACCCAGTTTCTAATGAGATCAGACAGTAGGATGTAAAGTGATGAAGGATCTTTATTGATTTTTAAAAGGCATTTTTTTTTGGGGGGGGGGGTATTTTTTTATAATACTTTTAATTAGAACAATTCTTGTAACCATTATTGGGCAGTTGGTTGGGGAAAGTTAGACCATATCAAGTTTCATTAATGTCTTGTATTGCAACAGTTTATAATAAATAAATTTTATAAAAGATAAACGGTTCGTTTCCTTCAGACTACACTAAATACAATCTGTCTGGATATTGTCATTAAGGAAGACACTGATTAAGATATATTTTTACCCCACAACCTTTAAATGGACATTATAGGTGTGCAGTCATGGTGTGACCTCGAGACTTAAAATTTTATCTAGGCTATATCTCAGACCTCTAAGGTAAAGGATGTTCATACATGGTGGTAGGGACATTGGTTAGGAAGTGTAGGTGTGCAGTCTTGTCTGGGGTTGACTGTTAAAATTTTGTCTGGGTCTCGGAAACCATACAGTGTTGATACTTCGTAGGGACACTGCTTGTGGGGTGGCCTTGATTTGGTCTTTGATCTTGCTGTAGTAACCTTGACCTTGAAAAATCTTGTCTATACTTCAGAAATCATAATATGTAGAAAGTTAATACTTAGCAGGTGCATTGGCTGGGGTGTGTGACCTGGACTTTTTGACTGGGCTCTATCTGAAACTGTAAGGGGTAGAAAAACTAGAAATAGGACGCCCTGTTGATAGTAGCTGCGACATATGAATAAAAACAGGATAGCATAGAACACATTATCATGTGTAATGTCCACCCCATGAACCTTTTGCCAAAATTGTACAGTAGTCTTACAAGACCCTGTTTCATTTGTAAAATATATCAATGACGCTTAAATATTTATTAGTGTACATGTAAATTATTTCAGCTTCATGCCTTTTTGCATTGGTTGGGTGGAAAATTTTGACGAAGTCACTCTTATTTTGCACGGTTAAGAAGATAGAAGCAAATTTCTGTTTTTCTATTTTTGGCAAAAATTCGAAAATTCAAAATGGCCGCCATTTTTGGGAGGAAAATTTTTTGAAAATTGCCAAGAGTACATTTCTTAGATACCCTATGGGTCGAAAATTTCAACGAAATAACTCTATTTTGCACGGTTAAGGAGATAGAAGCAAATTTGTGCTTTTCCATTTTGGGCAAAAATTCGAAAATTCAAAATGGCCGCCATATGTGGGGAGGGGAAAATTTTTTGAAAATTGCCAAGAGTACATTTCTTAGATATCCTGTGGGTCGAAAATTTCGACGAAATCGCTCTATCTCACATGTTTAAGGAGATAAAAGCAAATTTGTGTTTTGCCATTTTGGGCAAAAATTCGAAAATTCAAAATGGCCGCCATATGTGGGAAGAGGAAAATTTTTGAAAATTGCAGAGTACATTGCTCAGATACCCTGTGGGTCGAAAATTTCGACAAAATCGCTCTATCTCACATGGTTAAGGAGATAGAAGCAAATTTGTGTTTTGCCATTTTTGGGGAAAATTCGAAAATTCAAAATGGCCGCCATTTTTTTTAAAATTGCTAGTAAGAGTACATTTCTTAGATACCCTGTGGGTCTAAAATTTCGACAAGATCGCTCTATCGCGCACGGTTAAGGAGATAGAAGCAATGTTGTGTTTTTGCCATTTTTGGCAAAAATTCGAAAATTCAAAATGGCCGCCATTTTTGGGAAGGGGAAATTTTTTTGAAATTGCAAAGAGTACATTGCTCGGATAGCCTGTGGGTCGAAAATTTCGACAAAATCGCTCTATCTCACACGGTTAAGGAGATAGAAGCAAATTTGTGTTTTGCCATTTTTTGGGAAAATTCAAAATGGCCGCCATTTTTGGGGAGGGGAAATTTTTTTTAAAATTTGCCAAGAGTACGATGCTCAGATATCCTATGGGTTGAAACTTTCGACGAAATCGCTCTATCTCGCACGGTTAAGGAGATAGAAGCAAATTTGTGTTTTGCCATTTTTGGCAAAAATTCGAAAATTCAAAATGGCCGCCATTTTTGGGTAGGGGGAAATTTTTTGAAAATTGCAAAGAATATTGCAAAGATTACATTCCTTAGATACCCTGTGGGTACTCAAAATAGCTAATTACTCATTTAATTAATTACTCACTGATCTATGAAGCAATTCCCCCAAAAGCAATTCCATACAAGCTATTAACCCAATGAACCTCCATACCAAATTTCAGAAAGCTAGGCTTAATAGCATTCCTTAAAATGTCTGGAAACCAAAGAGATACTCAAAAGTAGAAAAGTAGCTATTACTCAGTTAGCTATAGAGCTATCATCACCAAAAGCAATCCCATACAAGCTATTAACCCAATAACGCCGGAAAAAGTAAAAATAATATGTCCACCCCCCAGTGGGTGGACATAATAACACTTACTAGGGACACTGGTCGGGGGTGTGGTTGTGAACATAATGTTGTGAATGGTGTAATGTTTGGCTTTTAATAATTATGGATTGTTGCAACTGATTATTATTTGTACTTTCTTACCTCAATTAGACTTCAATTCCAAAATTTAACAACTTCATAACTTTTAGTTTACTAATTGATGCTGTTGTCTTGGTATAGAATTGCCTTAGTTTGATACTTTGTCTTTCATACATAGTTGCTCTCTTACACGTTATTATCTTCTGCACATTTACACAGCTGAAAGTCTCCTGATCTTTACACTGTTTCAACTCTTCTATATCTCCTGGTGTTCAATGCTATTTCCCCAGGCTGTGGGGTATGGGTATCACTGATGCTACTTTTAAAAATTCTGTTGAAGGTATTTGTAGTTGCCTATTACTGTTGATAACTTAAAATGAATGATGTAATGAGGAAAATGCTCAGAAATACACTAAGTCAATTATTCTTGTACATCAGATAATATAAATTTTCAATTTTCATTGCATCATTTTATTCCATAATAATGAGGAGTGCCATATGCACAGAAATACACTATACCTTTGATGTTTTTTTCATACAATTTTGCACACATTCATACTTGCCAGTATCTGGAATTTTACAACAAAGCACAGTCAAAGGCCCAATAAATATTTACTGCTAAAGAAATGGTGTTTCAATCATAAAATTTAGTTTCTCATGACATAAATTCCTGATCTTATACATATTGTGCACATATGAATATCTGTCAAATAGTATTAGACAGCTTTCAATAAGATTAAGAATATTCTTAAGATACAGCATGCAGAAATTTAACAAAGTATACATAAATGTTGATTATTCTTTATTGAAGAAACATTATTTTAAAACACTGTAGATAATGATATTATCTCCTGACATCAATCTAAACAGAAGCACTAAACTCCCCAAAAGCACATGACTAAACTTTTGTAAATGCAAACAGCAAATCTATACAGTTGAGCTACCAAAATTTTTACTGTTACAAAACTCAACTTCTTGATTTCTTAGTTTGGTTTCCTTGCAGGCAGACACAATATTTTGGGGTTTCATTGCTATTTTGGCAACAGATACAGTTAAACAGGTTTGTCCATTAGTTTTTCTATGGAATATGTTCCGAGTATGCATCATCCCATTATATATGCAGTCTCAATAAAACTTCCACATTGAAGTGCCTCAAACAAGAGTGCCAGTTGACTGTTCAATCATATCCAACAAAGAAGAAATACAGAAGCAACAACACTATCTACAGCAGAACACAATAAGATACACATATAGTACACACTGTATCACCAGAACCTCCAGTACCCACAGTTTTGACTCATTTACACCTTATTCATACAGCAAAATAGCATTTTCTGGTGATGTGTCACCTCAAAACTAGTTCCAGTTTATGGCATATCTTTTGGTGCTGGTTTTTACTTGTACAGTCTGGGACTGTCTGTACTAGCAAGCCCAATGTACGACTATTTTGAATCGGGCAGTTGTGGTTGCTGGTAGCTATAGTTGTAGTTGCCCCAAGCCTGTTGTTGAGGGTACTGGTAATAGTTGTAACCTTGACCCCACTGCTGTGCAGCTTGGCCGGCCGCCTGCTGCTGCTGTCCTTGCTGCCCTTGTTGGTTGTAGGCTCCCCACTGAAATGAAACAACTTTACATAATAGATTCTGGACACAGTGTTGTATTGGATATTATTAAGAAACCTTGTACGCCTGACTGGTTACCCACTGAAGTATAGTTCAAACATGGAGGTCACAGCTGCAAGTACCATAAAAGTGATGAAATATGACCCTCTGACTGGAAACAGCCACTATGGGTTTTTACTTAGGTTTGAACAGTTTAATAATAATTGTAGCAGCTAACAAAACATGTCAGAGTTACAAATGCTCACTAGTTTGGGACTATATTTAGTGATAGAACTATTTAGATAAAAAAGATTTTATATCGTGCATTTCAAAAAGAAAAGACAAGAGCAGCACTAAACGATATCATCCATTTATAACACCGACACACAAAAAGGTTTAAATATACCATGGAACCTCTGTTTTATGACTGTTATCCAAAATATTCCATTTTATGAACATATTTCCACCCTCCTCAATTTGAACCTTCTTTTATTTCATACCAAAAATACATCCTCTATTTGAGGACTCTTCTAGTATCACAATCTTACTCTCTATGCAAGGTCAGAGAACAGAGGATGTACTGAATGAGGCTGTTAAGGACATTACCGATAATACATGTAAGTTGTATTGGTTATATCATAAGCCCTCAGAAAAATTCAACCAAGAGAGTACAATTAAATAAGAACTTCAGCTGAGGTGATGAAAACAGTACAGGAACAATGTTAATATAGATGGTCTATTGTTTAAGATAATTTCCACACCTGTCCTGTGGACCAGTTGTAGGTTTGGTTGCCCCAGGCCCCCTGTTGCTGGTTTCCCCAGGTGCCTTGTTGCTGGTTGCCCCAACTTCCTTGGTTGTTCCAGCTTCCTTGTTGATTGGGCCAGTTGCCCTGGTTACCACCACTGTTGTCATAGCCACTGATGCTATAATCTCCACTCTGTGAGTTGTAGCTGTTGCTGTTGTTATAGTCCTACAAACCAATCAGGAAGCTTAACTGAACACATACAGCTAAATCGTGCTGAGTTTAATCCATAGCAACTAGAAAAACAATTCCACGAAAGTAGGTATTCAGAATGATCATAAACCATATCAAATATTCTGGACCAACCTGGAACTGGCAGTTTTCGATTGCGAATATTCGAGTGTTCCCAGTGAACTGTGCGTTTCCCTATTAATTGAAACTGTACGAAATTTTTGCCAAGTGTCCCCGATCCTTATCAGATCATGTATTTGGTAACTCAATTGCAAACCTATCCTGAAGCCTCATCTTAACAATGGTAAAGCAATGTTTTCCCTCTTCAGTCAATCCTATTGTATAGGCTTTCGTAAGGTTCACAACTCAGTTTGGAGGAATCGGGAGCCGACTGGAATATTTTTTGGGAACCATGCGGAAGGTTTAGAAAACATTCACACCAGTAATAAGGTCCTCAGTAAATCCCACAAGATGTCAGTTGATGGGCTGGATTTGGACTCACAACCCGAGGTAAGTCACATGATTAAATGCCAAACTTAATAATCGCATGGCCACTGAGGCTTCAAAAGGTTATTTTTAATAAGATATTGAAACCCATGATGGCAACAATAAATCAAATTTTTATGTGGGTTAAAACATTCGCTTGTATTTGCTTAATATCTTATTGTTTTGGAGATATAGATTTATCTTTTTAATGAACGGAAAATATGATGGCCATTTTAGGAACAAGTTTTGCTAATATAACTGAGTCTGAGTTTTTCATAGACCCAATAGGTCTGCAAATTTCACTGCTAAAGAAAATTACTACAGATAAATAATTTAATTTTAACTCAATAATATAATACATGGGTCTTCATCAAACACTTACTCTCTTCAAGAATTCATTTACAGAACTATACCTTTCTATGGTTGTCCTTATTTCCATAAGAGTCCTGGGATCCTGACTTTTGTCTATCATTTGAAGAATAACCATAGTAGCTGCCTTGACTTTAATTTTAACTCAATAATATAATACATGGGTCTTCATCAAACACTTACTCTCTTCAAGAATTCATTTACAGAACTATACCTTTCTATAGTTGTCCTTATTTCCATAAGAGTCCTGGGATCCTGACTTTTGTCTGTCATTTGAAGAATAACCATAGTAGCTGCCTTGACTTCCTCTCCAACCTGTTAAGAAACTTCACACTGTATCTCATTGTGCAATTTCTAACTTAATGTAGCTGTAAAATACACTGCACTACACCAAAATACACTTAACTGAGCTGTGATATGAATTTATGTACAAACTACAGACAAGTCAAGACTAAATTTGATGCAATGTTCAAACTTACATAACATTTTATATTAACAGTAAACTGATTTGAAAATTTTTCTGTTAGTATAGTTATATGAAAACACTACCTTTATTGGTAAGTAATTAACACAATGATAAAGTTGGTTAGTATAGCATAAAAAGAAAAATAGCATCAGAGATGCCTGTACCCCACAGCCTAGGGAAATATTTTCAACACCATGAGATACAGAAGTACTGTACCAGTACAAACTTCAGGATACTTTCAGAGCACTGTCAGTTATATAAAGGTCCAAACAATGTTTAAATGGAGAAATAATGTTTAAAAGAAAGATAATGCATATAAAGATGAAGTACTAAAACAAGATAATTCAATAACAAGATAACAGCATTAATCAGCAAACTAAAATTCAACACTCTTTATCTACACCTGCATGGCCCAATTATGGTTTAGATGGTTTGAATATTATCATGCATACAGAAGTGGTAATACATTTAATGAATGCTTATGTGTGGTGTTGGAGCAAAATCTGTGGCTCACTTGATGAAATTCTATCTCTTACAATGGGAAGTTATGAAAGTAAAATTCTTAATAAATTCTAACATGACTTTAACAGTGCTAAATCTGCATCAAAAGAACAGACTCAAAGGTGCAACAAGATTTTATAGGTGAAGGTCACTACAGCAAGGTCAAAGGTCAAATCAAGGTCAGATCATGACGTTGCACAACTACACCCCCTAACCAATGTCCCTACCAAGTATCAACTTCCTACACCTTGCGGTTTCCGAGATATAGCCCGGACAAGATTTTCGAACTCAAGGTCACTACGGCAAGGTCAAAGGTCAAATCCTTGTCAGACCATGACATTGCACACCTACACCCCCTAACCAATATCCCTACCAAGTATCAACTTCCTACACCTTACGGTTTCTGAGATATAGCCCGGACAAGATTTTATAGGTCAAGGTCACTACGGCAAGGTCAAAGGACAAATCAAGGTCAGACCATGACGCTGCACACCTATACCCCCTAACCAATATTCCTACCAAGTATCAACTTCCTACACCTTACGGTTTCCGAGATATAGCCCGGACAAGATGTTATAGGTCAAGGTCACTACAGCAAGGTCAAAGGTCAAATCAAGGTCAGACCGTGATGTTGCACACCTACACCCCCTAACCAATGTCCCTACCAAATATTAACTTCCTACACCTTACGGTTTCTGAGATATAGCCCGGACAACATTTTATAGGTCAAGGTCACTACAGCAAGGTCAAAGGTCAAATCAAGGTCACACCATGACGTTGCACACCTACACCCCCTAACCAATGTCCCTACCAAGTATCAACTTCCTACACCTTACGGTTTCTGAGATACAGCCCGGACAAACTCTTTTCCCGCCGCCCGCCCGCCCGCCCGCCCATCCGGACACCATGGGTGAAAACAATACCCCAACAGCCCTGTGGGGTAAAAACGTTTCTAGAGAATTAATCATATTACTTTATCTGCTTACATGTGTCTTCTTGTTTGTTCTGCTCTGTATAATGTTCTGTGAAGTGTTTCATCATCACTACATTTTATTTTTACCAGTAGTTTCAAAGTGACTTCTAAGCCCAATAGAGGGCTGGGTATTTTTTATATTTGCTATATTTATTGTTAATGTAAAATATATACATGTCACTATAATAAAATAAATAAATAAAAATTGCAGGTCACAAATTCTCAGATATATACTTATTATACTAGTCTGTAAACATTTGCATAATTAGTCCCACTATACTATGGGACCGTAAAACGTACAAATACTCATTAAAAAATAATGGCATGTGGAAAGAGAGCCATGTTTCTTTGCTTTATACCAGCACAGACACCACAAGTCAATTTCTCTATCTTTACAAAGACAAGACTGAAGTGGCTGGCCTTCACCCAACCACAGAGTCGAATCTTAGGACAGCACTGGGTGTTGAAATCTGTAAACTCTGTATTATCGCCCGCATTTAGAAACCGCTTTCACGGAAGTTTTCAGATTTGTGTCGCAAGATGGGTATTTGTAGTGACATGATGTGAAAGGTTTACAAATATAAAGGGTCTGTAGATGCGCAGTTTTAGAAGGCTGGTTTAAGATGAAAAGTACCAGCATGTTTACAATTCTAAAATGGTAGGCTGCGCAGTGACCTTGGACACGTCTTTTGCGCAATTCATAAATCGCGAATATAGAACTAAATAAAGCAACGCTATTGAATTCTACGTACATCATCCCTTCGCGTACAAATGTAAACAAACGACTCGCGGTAAAATAAGTGGTTAAAATATTCATAAAATTGTTATTTCTTGCTTGATTTTAATAAATAGCATATCATTTTAAAGCTTACAAAAATTGAAAGCATCTACAGTGACAATCTCTCAATATTTCATAACAAATTCTATGAAAATAGAGTCACAAAAATACTTACTTTTTTAACCCTAGATATCACTATGTATGTTGCATTGATGGAACAGCCAACATGGCGTTGGATTTGTTTTGAATTTTGCGTACAATTTACTGCTTATTTTGACCAAAATATTAGTGTAACCATTTTAGAATAGGAATAAAAGACAAATTCTCGTGCTTTATGATGGTTTTAAACTATCGATCTGCTGTATTAAAGCACTCGGCCCTTCGGGCTTCGTGGCTTTAATGCAGCCGCTCGATAGTTTAAAACCATCATAAAGCACTCAAATATGTCTTTTATTCCTATAATATAAAGGCTGGTTAATTTACAAGGCTGGTTTAAGATGAAAACTACTACCAGCATATTTCCTGTTCACGGACTTGCCTCATTAATATTAATGAGCAAATATGCGCAGTCACGGCAGTTCTTTGTGAGGGTTTCGTGACAATATTGAAGCGTGGATATATAGTACTGTATATGGATATTTTACAGAAGCAAATTGTAAGTATTTAAAAAAAATATTCGTGTGTTGTTTCTACAATATTACGAATAGCCACAATGAGCGAAAATAGGGAGTCACAGATTATGCTATATTTTACCAATGAAATATTTCGTCGTTTAGCCAATCAGAATCGAGGACATAGAATACTAATGACTTTGGTGCTATGGCCGTGAGTTCTGTAGCTTAAAGTATATATTTCATCTTTGTCGAAACGTCCATTTTATAGAATATTGTCAGGAAATAAGATTAGCGAACTGGTTTATTCTGTAAATATACTGTAAAACAATTTGGAAGACAACTTCTTCAAATTAATAAAATAAGAAACGGATTGACAGAAAAATGAAATCACGTTAACTTCTAGGACATGCAAAAGCGCCTTCGAGTGGTTGAATGTAGAACTACGGAGTTTGAAATATTTTCATTGTCTCTGCCAGAGGTGTTCTCGATTCTGATTGGCTGAACGAAAAATGTATAGTACTACCGTGACGTCACTTCATTCATTAATTTCTTTGCGGTTTATTTGTTTGACAAATGAGTAATAGACTGTAGATGCGCAGACAACAATTTTATATTAACAGTGACTGCGTGATAAACCAGCAGACCAATAAATTAATTGGGGTTTCCACGTCTACAAACCAGCAGACGAAACGGTTAAAAAAGACTCCTTCGAGTAGGCCATTACAATAGCAAACACAATAGTTTCTAGGACATACGGGTTCTTTGATAAAGCCAGACGTAGTGCCAGACAAGCTTTTTACTTTATAAAATATAACTGAATAAAAGCATTAAAAATCTTCAAAATGGCAGAGTGTATAATATACACCTTTATGTACAGATATGTGAAGAAAATATTATGCAGAATTGATATTTGAGGGTTTAAATGGCGAATTTAAAATCGTGACCGCAACTCAGTACATAACTCAAATCAAAGATTCGACTAAAAACCATACAAATTCTAACTATATTTACATTTAAAATAAAAGTCTCCCTGAAGAACAATGCGAAACGAATACCAGAGATTTGAATTTGCTACACATTAACTAAAGGTTTTTACTAAACAAAATCAGAGACCTCCACGTCCACCTCTTCTGTCTCTATCCCTATTATCATAACGACCATATCCACCCCTACTGCGGAAGTTGCCTCGGTCACGGTCATTGTAATCACGCCTGTCACAACCTGTAATTAAACAAATCGGAGACTTCAGAGAAGGTGCAATATTTTCACATTTATGACACTTTTTACCAGAAACAGAATAAATGTCAGTGAAACAAAAGACAATCTTGACAAACTTATTTCATTGACTTTAATCAAATAAGCCAATATTTTGATACAATATGAAAATGACCTTCACATCCCCATAATCATCCTACAAGACACCAACTGTATCTGGCCTGTAATATTACATAAATCGCCCATCACATTTGATTGTAACACTATGTGAACTACCCACCATATCTCCCCTGGCCTCCACTGTACCCGCCTCTGCTATGGTCCCGGTTGTAACGGTTCTGCCAGTAGTCTGGAGGTAGGTTCTGCTCCCCCTCCTTGTTGTACTTGTTAACCAGCTCTTCAGAGGCCTCCTTGCCTAGTTCTACATACTCCACTTTGTCAAACACCTCCCCCACTTCTGGCAGCTTAAAGTTTGCTGGAAAAAATACCACCCAAATCGTGTCAATATAGTGACATGATTGTGAAGTAGTGCAATGCTTACAAAAGTCCTTTCTCTTTCCTCTTTTTAAAGTGGCAGCCAAAAGCACTTTTCTTTTGCTTAGAAATATTGGTAAATTTCTGTGAGTAAAAGTGTCAAATTTTTATTTTTTTTATGATATTCAGGTTTTAATTTTTTTTTTCAGCATTGCACTACTCTTTTTAGAAGTTTTACATAAGAAACACACACACACACACACACACACAAGGACAAGGCTGATGTTTTAAAATCTGAAAACTCAAGAATCCTTTTTTTTTTTATCTCAACTATTTAATTTTGCCAAATCATGCTCTATTGACTTCTAGAGAATATACCTCACCCAGTTCAAAATGATACCTGGTTTTGGTTATTGCACAAAATACAAAAAAACAATGATTGTTTGAACTAAACACTCAAATACTCAGTCTTTTACAAACTATAAATCAATATGACCCCAGCCATCTCCTATTATGGTAAAATAATGTGCAGCCCTATGAAATTCTCTAGAAAGAACAAATGAATTCAGATTTTAAAGATCAGGTTCTTTTCCCATTTCACACACATCTCACATTCATTTCACTCACATACCATCATGCAAAGTCCATATACACACATAATTAAGGCAATGAGAAGAGTATTCGAGAGAGTGGATACCCCTGGGGTCACCCGTCCTACCTTTCATCTCCCACACTGCTGTGTCAGGCACATCTTTGCCTTCATCTTTTTCCCGTTTCTCACAGCGGTTTTTGAATTCCTCGTCCTCGGGTATGATCACTACAGCCCTGCGTTGGAAACCTTCAAAACTGCGCATTTTACGTCTCCTTGCCGAGAAATACACGTTTGTCTACAGGTCCCCAACAGGTAACACAGAGAGAGAAGGCAGATGGCTGATTAGTAACTTTACATATTACTGTAAAATATGAGGACAATTTTTTACATGTAGTAAAGTGTGGCGCCTGTGTGTTGTATATGCTTTTTCTACCTTCTACATCTTACCTGCTTTGTTTGGTGGGAGCAAATTCCGCAAAAATCTTGCATACTTGTTTATTGCTTCAGGTTTGGGCATATGATTTCATAAATACATTATAAATCCAGCATAGGATAAACTTTTTATTTTACTGAGAATAAATCATGCTTTCAAACACAAACATATTTCTAGATTATGTGTTACTCAGAGCTTTAAAATTTATTTAAATACAGTTATATGAAATACTGATCATTAATATTGGAGACACACTTTGAATATAAGCTACCCAGATTTTAACATTTAATTTCAATATCAAATATAAATATTTAACTAGAGATTGCGTCTTGACGCAGTGTATCCCTGGACGGTACATGGTTTAAGCGTGACATACAGAGTATTATGGTTGACACAGATATACCCCTGTGGGGAGGGGGCCTAAGTGTTTATGGTGCAACTTGTACTGACACTAAGTAAACAAAATGTTTGCTTAATGAAAGATACAAATGTAACTAGACGTAGCGCATCGGAGAACCGATGAAAATTGTATCCACCAGAAAGAAAACTCACCAAAGCCAATCAACCATCACTTAACCTTGAAGGAGGAGCCCAAGGTAAAAATCTGACCACATCAAAAGATTCTTAGCCCATGATTTCCAATAGCTTGGTGTGACACTGCAAACCTCTAGGAACACGAATAAGCGAGTTATAAGCACTTTTAATTTTGGCTATCGTCATTTGACCTTGAAAGAGGTCAAACTGATCACATCAAAAAGATTCCTAGAGCATAATTTCCTATAGGATGGTTTCACATTGCAACCTCTAGGACCAAGAAAAAGCGATTTATAAGCATTTTAGATTTTGCTATCCTCTTTTGACCTCGAACAAAGGGCCCAAGGTCAAATCTGACCACATTAAAAGATTCCCAGCCCACGATTTCCTATAGGTTGGTTTCAAATTGCAAACCTCTAGGACCAATAATAAGCGAGATATTAGAACCTTTAAGTTCGGCTATCCTCGTTTGACGAAGGAGAGGTCTAAGGTCAAATCTGACCACACCAGAAGATTCCCAGCCGAAGATTTCCTGTAAGTTGGTTTACCATCCCAAACCTCTAGGACCAATAATAAGTGAGTTATAAGCACTTTTAAGTTTGGCTATCCTCATTTGACCTTGAAGGAGGGGTCCAAGGTCAAATCAGACCACACCAGACGATTCCCAGCCCATGATTTCCTATAGGTTGGTTTACCATCCCAAACCTCTAGTACCAATAATAAGTGAGTTATAAGCACTTTTAAGTTTGGCTATCCTCGTTTGACCTTGAAGGAGAGGTCCAAGGTCAAATGTGACCGCACCAAAAGATTCCCAGCCCATGATTTCCTACAGGTTGGTTTACCATCCCAAACCTCTAGAACCAATAATAAGGGAGATATAAGCACTTTTCATGACTGACAAAAAAAAAGCCCGTGGCGGCCATCTTGTTTTTCAAAATGAGGCCGAAAATATTTCCAGTGAAGATTTTGTAATGCGGAACATATTCTGCGAATTTGAGATCTCTACCTATAATACCCTTTGCTCTAGAGGACCAACAAAAGTCCTTGCTTTAAGATGAATAAACGTCCCTGGCTGCCATCTTGTTTTTCAAAATGAGGCCAAAAATATTCCCAGGCAAGATTTTATGGTTATGAATATATTCTGCAAATTTGAGAAGGCTAGCTATAATATTTTTTTTGTTAAGAGTGGTAACAGCCAATAATAAAGGAGGTATATGGCCTCACAGTCTAAGGTACCATTTTGAGTCATTTTAGCACGCCTAAGGTGACCTTGAAATCAATAGCCAAGGTCAACAAACTGGATACTGGTACTCCATCATGTACTCAACCTCCAAAACCATTTTCAATAGTTTCCATGCAATATAGTCAACATTAAGTGTGAAAATATCTTCAAAAAGGCCAAAAATGGCCTCAGTGAGGTACTTTGGCGGTCTGTGGATTACCTTCAATGAAGAACTTCAAGGACAAATTTCTGAATGCTTACAGTGGGCATATATATGTATTATATATACCAGCCATAGGATGATCTAACTTTCTGTATATGAGACCGGGGCCAAAATGTGAAAAATGGCCAAAATGTGACCTTCAACAGGTCACTAGTGACCTTGAAATTGAAGGTCAAGGTCACAAAACAATAGCGTTCGTGGCATTGCCCATATATACCCATATACCAAATTTGAAAGGTCTAACTAAAATATTTTTAAAGTTATCGCATCCGAAATCTCTGCGGCGACGGTATGACCGTACTGAATCCTAAGTATCCCCAACTTTTGTCCGGGGATACAATGATTCACCAAGAGGAAATTCATCTACTTCATTTTACATATGGCTTGAAAACAGTTTACAAATTATACAAGTTGAAGATTACATGGATATTTCACAAATTTTGTTCAAACGAGTCAATCCGGTCAAGGGTCAGCCTCCTTTGTCTCAGCCAATCACATCCATCCATATTTCATTGCACAAAATTTTAAATCATAGAATTATAATTACAAAATGTTACAAAAATAGTGTGGTGATCCATTACAATTCAGAATGTATGACCTCTTACATTTCACCAAAAAAAAAAAAAGCTTCCAAATTTAAAAAAAAATTTTTTTCTTTCTTTCTTTTCAACAGAATTATTCTTACTTTTCAATGAAACAAACTCATGCTACCAAAGCAAACATCTACAATTGTCTCTAAATTGTTACCAACACTACCACAAAATGCCAGATTCAAACAATAAAGCTATAAGAATTTACATATTTGAAAACCACACATTGAACTTTATCACACAAATTTGGTCCAAAAACTGACTACATGAAGACCTTGAAATAAACAATGGGATCCAAAATCTACTTATTTTCTGTATCCCTTTAATCATTACATGTGCAACAAAATATGAAATTTACTGGGCTTCCCTCTTGCTCCACTTCTTCTCTAGTCATGTAATTACTACTGAGAACATTAAAATTAAGCAACTTTATCATCTCCATTTCACAAAGTATATGATGACCATTAAAACAACAAAATAACATTCCATGACAAATATAACACAAAAAACACCTTCAAATTTAAAGACTAGCACAAACCCTGAAGCAATGAACAACTACTTTATGTCCAAAACAGTTCTTTTCTTTCATTAACAGCAGATAATCTTTTGAAACATAAGAGAATAGGCCAGTATTTTCATTCATGTTTGCTATGATATAGCATGCTCCACAACAAACTATCCAGACATCACTGCTTCCCCTAAAAGGCAGATACTTACGCTGTCTTACCTTAATCATCCCTTGTTCTTGTCACCTAAACTGTATCTTGTGCCTACCTGACTCTACCTACCTTTTAACCAAAATGGATCCAATACTTTAAGCCTGAAAAAAAGAATTGGGTTAGTTTGCACATATCACTTACCTGTATTAACAAACTTCAATACAATTTGCCCACACCTGCATCAATTACATTCCAATTTACTGGTACTGATGAACATCATCCATCAGGAATGGTAGCTCCATAGACAATGATCTTCAATACAGAATCAAGGAAGCATATCCAGAGTTTTCCAGAATCACTACAACTACTGATTACTTGAATAACTTCATCCCACTTCTTCCATGGTCTTCCTGAAACAGACTTTGTCATTACATGTAGCGGGCACTGATCCACTGGTTATAAAAACATACATCTTACCTGGTCAATTATGTAGTTTCTCTTTTTCTTGGAGGCTATCTCCAATAACCGGTTCAAACACTTGGTTGATTTGTCAATCAATGAGTCCCAACGACCGGCATAATTCCTTTTTCTGGGAAGTCCCATTACCTAGGAAATGATATAAATATTTCTTGCTCGATTATTGTGTAAAATATTAACAAAGTTGGGGTTTTACGTCCCGTTCAACAGCCAGGGTCATATTGGGACAGGTCCTCAGAATTGCCACTTGTGGGACTCGAACCCACAGAGGTGACAGCCTATGATTAGATGCCAAACTTGCTAACCACTATTAACACATTCTGGCCTCAAATCTATACCTAGATTGCTTTCGGTGCTCACAAGTCAAAACATATGGGGGCATGACAGATCTGAATCCAGTATATCGACTTTCGTCTGTGGATGTAGTAATTCAAATCCTTGAAAGGGTTCTTTTTCAGTGGATGTGAACAATGTTACAAAAGTAATAGAAAAGTAATAGAAATGCTTAAATTGAAATGTAATGATTATTTATTGTTTATTGACAAACCTATTACCTGTGTATCGGTTATGTTGTGATGGGGAATTAGAAAGGAGGAGGAAACTAGTACATACAGCAACTACCATCTTTACCACTTAATGTGGGGCCAGGATTTGAATAATGATCTCACAGGTAGGATTCAAGTGTGTAACCACTGCGCCTGCGTCGTCCATGTTAGAGTTATAGACCCCATTCCTGTATAGCATAAGGATGATCAATCTGTGAACTAGCAGTTATGATGCTGTAAAATTTATTAATTGATTACTTATTAACCGAAGTATAGCTGTCAATGGAGAATTGAAGGCAGCACAATTAGGTTAAAGTATATATATATAATAATATCAGTTTCAGCAATCCATAGTTCCATACATCTTCAAAAATCATTTGCCATATTGACCATTTATTTTCAAAATTTTTGCCACAGTCTTCTATATCAGCAACATCTCTTGCTCTTCATATTTTAATTATTTTCTCAAGCAGATAAATATTCAGACTATGATCATTCCTGCCACATTTGAAACTAGATTGGGCCAACTCGGCGCCAACATATCCCCAGACAGGTCATCACTCACGCCACAGGTTTTGATCGGGAATTTTTTAAAACATAATTACCCATTATTATATGAACTTCAGCACATCAATCTGCTCTGTTTATATCTCCCCAAGGAAGATGGTGTATCCCCAGACGCCGAATACATAACTCAAATTATATTTTCAATCTTCCTGCAATGATAACTCTAAACCTATTTTCAAAGTATTTAAATGATTGATGATTGAATGTCCATTCTAAAATAATAATCCCAAAAGAGCATATCTGTTTCTATATTTGTTGACAAATAAAATATTATTTTTAACTCAACTCATCATATTTTTCAATCTTCCTTCAAAGTATTTAAATGATTGATGATTCAATGTCCATTCTAAAATTCATAATCCCAAAAGCGCATATCTGTTTCTATATTTGTTCACAAATAAAATATTATTTAAAAAAAAATTATTTATATTATTATTTTATTATATTATTTTTAGAATTTGCAAATTGTTTTCAGTTATTCATTTCCTCTATACCTATATATGTGGTCCATATATATGCAACCTAAATATGTGACACAATCTCAGTTCTGACTCCCCTTTGTGTTATATGTAATGAAGCCCACCACCTCCCACCCCCACCCCTCTCCCCTTCTCCACACCTCTCTCACTATTACACAAGATCTGCAACCCCATTGAGTTCTTTGTTTCTCATCTGATATCATTAAATACCTTTGTTTATTTAGTGTCACTCAATATAGCTGGAGGTCCCAGAGGTGGGTGGGGGGAATCCGGGTGGGGGGATGTGGGTTGAGCATAAATGGTAAACAAACAATCTATATAAAAGGGGTACTCAAATACAAAAAGAATTGAGAATTTTAAGTATGTGATTATCAACTGAAATGAGTTCATAACTGTAGGAGCTGTGCCAAAATTAACTGAGGCAAGTTGAATAAAACTGGGCTAGTTGAGGGTTAAAAATCCCCTAGTTTTACTACATAAGGATATAATTTCATTAATATTGGGACTTAAAGCTCACTTAAAGTGTCCATTTTGTCTACTTCAATATGTTTCACCAGTTTCATTTTAAAAAGTGAAAAACTCAGCAAGCAGAGGTATAACACACAAAAATAAGTTCTTAAAAGACTAAGATAGCCATAACATTATTAATATTCAAAATTTAAATAGACAGGCATTTCCTTTTAAAAATTCAAAGATTTCAGCTCTATAACCCACATAGTGTGACAGTTACTGGGCTTTAAAGTGGCATAATATCCATAAATTGGGTTTCTGTGAGCATTTTACAATTGTTAAAGAGACCTTAGCAATTAAACTACAGATCTGAAACTTTTGGGGGGGACATACATAACAAACAAAAATCATATATAATACAGTTTAAGACTTGTCACACTAAGCATTTCCAAATAACAGGGCAAAATACGGAAAAAATGTCAAAAAAGGCACTTGGGCGAGTGTCTATGACCCTCATACACAGGTTAAATGTCTACTAAAAACCTTGATTTTCGGCATATGTAAAAAGGACATAATAATGCATTCCCAGATGGGATTTCAGCTCCATCAATCACATAGTTTAACAGTTACAGGGCTTAAAGGTGGTAAAAAGTCCAAATATTGGGTCATTGTGGGCCTTTTAGAGATCTCGATGTGGCTTTCAAATTAAAGCTTCAGACTTAAAATTTGTTACATACTAAGATTACACATAGAATATGTATCTAATAAAGTTTGAAACTTCTCAGACTTACCATTTCCAAGTTACAGAGCAAAATATGTGAAAAATGTCTTAAAAGGGTCACTCAGGTGGGTGTTAAAGGTCCTCATACACAGGTTAAATGTCTACTTGAAGCCTTGATTTTTGGCACATGTAAAAAGAACATAATAATGTATTCCCAGATGAGATTTCAGCTCTATCAGTCACATAGTTTAACAGTCACAGGCCTTAAAATTGGCAAAAAGTCCAAATACTGGGTCTTTATGGGCCTTCTAGAGACCTAAATGTGGCCTTCAAATTAAAGCTTCAGACTTAAAATTTGTCACATACTAAGATTACACATAGAATATGCATCTAATACAGTTTGAAACTTCTTAGACTTACCATTTCCAAGTTACAGGGAAAAATATGTGAAAAATGTCTAAAAATGGTCACTCGGGTGGGGATTTATGGTCCTCATACACAGGTTAAATGTCTTCTTAAAGCCTTAATTTTTGGCACATATAAAAATAACATACTAATATCTTCTCAGATAGGATTTGAGCTCTATCAGTCACATAGTTTGACAGTCACAGGGCTTAAAAGTAGCAAAAAGTCCAAATATTGGGTCTTTGGGAGCCTTTTAGAGACCTCAATTTGACCTTCAAAATTAAAGCTTCAGACTTAAAATCTGTTACATACTAAGATTACACACAGAATATATATCTAATACAGTTTGAAACTTCTCAGACTTACCATTTCCAAGTTACAGGGAAAAAGATGTGAAAAATGTCTTATAAGGGTCACTCGGGTGGGTGTTTATGGTCCTGATACACAGGTTAACTGTCTATTAAAGGCCTAAATGTTGGGGCACATATAAGAAAACACATAGATATATTCCCAGATGATATTTAACTTAGATGAGAGACATAGTTTGAAAGCTACAGTGCTTGAAAGTGGCAAAAAGTGCATAAATTGGGTCTCTGTGGGCACTTTTGAGACCTTAAGTCGACCCCTTTGGGTAAACCTACAGCCCTAAAATTTTCTACAGACAAGGATATCATATCAAAGTTACACCTAGCGCAGTTTGAGACTCATCAGAATTATCACTTCCAAATTATAGGGCAAAATATGTGTAAAGTATAGCAAAAAATCCCTAAGTGGGGGTATTTATGGGCCTCAAACACAATTTTCTCCTCAACTTAAAGTCATGATTTTCGGCACATGTACTAAGAACATATTAATGTGTTGTCAGGTAAAATTTCAGCCAGCTGAGCATCATAGTTTGTGACCTACAGGGCTCTAAGTGGCCAAAAGTGCAATTTCTGACCTTAAGGTGGCCATAAGTTCTTTTTTACTGGGAGTTTAAGGTCACCTTAAAATAGGGATCTTCCTTTGGGCACCCTTAACATGTGTACCAAGTTTGAAAAAAAAATATTAATTTGTTTTTGAGTTATCGCGTCCACAAGGAAATTTCTACGGCGGCGGCGGCGGCGCGACGGACCTGAATCCAATATATCCCCGACTTTCGTCTGGGGATATAAATATAATGCTTTGTTATTAGTAAAAAAGTTTAATGGCCAAAACTATTCATCTGGAATATAATAACCTAAGGTCATCCTTACCAAAAATAATTTTTAATCCAATTTTTTATTTAATCCACTTTTTAACATTTTGCCAAATATCTTTCATTTTGTCACACCCAGAAAATGTAATCAAGTGTCATATTCCACACATAGTCACACAGGTCACACCAAATCTGGTGAAAGTTCGTCAAGGTGTTTGGAAGTTATTACCCCTTATTAAACTATTATTTAGTTAACCTAAAAAGTTTTGTTCTGGTTTTGATGAATTATTAGAAATATAAAGTGGCAAAATGTTTTTTTTTCCATGAAGAATGAATGTAACACAAGTATCAATATGGTTTCTCCTGTTCAAACACAAATTTAGGAGTAATGTTGTGAATATTAACAGCTTTAAATTGTGTCTACTCAGTCCCCATTTCATTCATAAATTGTATAACTATCAATACAGGGCATTGAGATTCACAATATTACACAATAAATATGGGGAAAATAATAGTCTTCCCCAGTAAAGGGACAGAGTCAATCAAAAATTGGTATTGAACAAGATGTACTGAATTCCATCCTTAGTCAATACCACTAAAATATACCAAACCTTAAGCAATACAAACAGTTCCCCTTTACGCAGACTGAAAAATATTATACATACTACCCATACATTTGGTTAATGGGTGTAATGGTATGAATATTAACAATTACTTTCAACTGCTCCCTTTACAGTGTTTGTGTGGTCTTCGTTTCTTTCTACAATACGTGTATTCGATTCACAGTGATTGAAGTGATTTAAGTGATCCGAAGTGATCTTTTCTATTTGATTTGGGCCTTTGGTGTAACTAAAATCATTACAGTAAGTGATCCTACTAAGGAGACTGATCACGTAGATCATGATTGAAATGAACAAAGTGATCCCAACCAAATACGCGTAATAGAAAAAACTCTCAAAATGAGACACTGAGATAAATATTATGTTACTACAAAATTTGGGTGAAATTATACAATGTCCAAGTAAAACCCTATGTTCCTTGTGCATACAGTATCACAATGACATATGTTTGGTCTAAATTATTACATTTATTATTTATTTACTTCGTTGACTTTAACATTTATTGTAAATACAAGAAAATAGTTTATATCATGTATCAAATGTAGCTGTGCTATCATTTGCCTGTTTTTTTTTTTGTTTAAAAAAAAAAAAAAAAAAAAAAAACCCCACCACCATCCGGTTTCCAGGTCCTCAAAACATTTTGTTTGGTTTAGTATTCGCCTTGGTGAATAATGTACATGTTCATGTATAAGACATAAATGTATGCAAATATAGAACACTAAATATTTTAAAGCTAAATGACATCATATTTAACCATTATAAAGGTATTTTAATAAATATTAAATAATACTTAAATAGCACCAACAATTTTTCCATGTCAAACAATGTGAGCTGTGCACTGTGGGTAAATAGACTTTTAGTAGTGGTAAAGACGGCAAACAGGATAGATGGTTTCTATTCGATTTATATAAGCGTAAATGAAATCCGGTGACAAGTCCAAGAACCAGTACCAAAATGTCACATATTTCTCATCAAAACATATAAAATATTGTACAGAAATGCCCAAAAATATTTTTAATTCTGTAATTGTTCATGTACACGCACAGAAAATTTTACAATTTGACCACAGTTTGGTGTAAACTAATTCAAACGAAACCGGTTTTCGCCAAATTTTTCTTTTCGGGACCCGGCTTTTCCATATTTACTTTCAATACCAACTTTTAGATACCAGCTCCCCCCACGTGACAGCGGTTGTCACTGTTTTAGTCCCAAGCGAAACAAAATGTGGTATACTGGTGTACCACAAAATCCTTTACTCCTTTGATGTTAATAAATTAAAATAGCATCAGAGATGCCCGCACCCCACAGGCTGGGGAAATATTTTTAACACCATGAGATATAGAAGTACTGTATCAATACAAAGTTCAGGATACTTTCAGAGCACTGTCAGTTATATAAAGGTCCAAACAATGTTTAAATAGAGACAATAATGTCTAAGAGAAAGATAATGCATGTACTCTTTATCTACATCTGGCATGGCCGAATTATGGTTTAGATGTTTTGAATATTACCATGCATACAGAAGTGGTAATACATTCAATGAATGCTTGTGTGGTGTTGGGAGCAAAATCTGTGGCTCACTTGATGAAATTCCATCTGTTACAATGGGAAGTTGTAAAAGTAAAATTCTTAATGAATTCTAATATGACTTTAACAGTGCTTAATCTGCATCAAAAGACAGACCCAAAGGTGCAACAAGATTTTAAAGGTCAAGGTCACTACGAAAAGGTCAAAGGTCAAATCAAGGTCACACCATGATGCTGCACACCTACAACCCTTAACCAATGTCCCTACCAAGCATCAACTACCTACACCTTACGGTTTCCGAGACAAGATTTTATAGGTCAAGGTCAGACCATGACATTGCACACCTACACCCCCTAACCAATGTCCTAGTAAGTATCAACTTCCTACACCTCATGGTTTCCGAGATATAGCCCAGAGAAGATTTTATAGGTCAAGGTCACTATGGCAAGGTCAAAGGTCAAATAGTGGTCAGACCATGAAATTGCACACCTACACCACCTAACCCATGACCCTACCAAGTATCAACTTCCTACACCTTACGGTTTCCGAGATATAGCCCGGACAAGATTTTATAGGTCAAGTCACTACTGCAAGGTCACAGGTCAAATCAAGCCAGACCATGACGTTGCACACCTACACCACCTAACCAATGTCCCTAGTAAGTATCAACTTCCTACACCTTACGGTTTCCGAGATATAGCCCGGACAAGATTTTATAGGTCAAGGTCACTATGGCAAGGTCAAATCAAGGTCAGACCGTGACGTTGAACACCTACACCCCCTAACCAATGTTCCTACCAAGTATCAACTTCCTACACCTCATGGTTTCCGAGATATAGCCCGGACAAGATTTTATAGGTCAAGGTCACTATGGCAAGGTCAAAGGTCAAATCAAGGTCAGACCATGACGTTGCACACCTACACCACCTAACCCATGACCCTACCAAGTATCAACTTCCTACACCTTACGGTTTCCGAGATATAGCCCGGACAAGATTTTATAGGTCAAGTCACTACTGCAAGGTCAAAGGTCAAATCAAGGCCAGACCATGACGTTGCACACCTACACCACCTAACCAATGTCCCTAGTAAGTATCAACTTCCTACACCTTACGGTTTCCGAGATATAGCCCGGACAATATTTTATAGGTCAAGGTCACTATGGCAAGGTCAAAGGCCAAATCAAGGTCAGACCGTGACGTTGAACACCTACACCCCCTAACCAATGTTCCTACCAAGTATCAACTTCCTACACCTCATGGTTTCCGAGATATAGCCCGGACAAGATTTTATAGGTCAAGGTCACTATGGCAAGGTCAAAGGTCAAATCAAGGTCAGACCATGACGTTGCACACCTACACCACCTAACCAATGTCCCTACCAAGTATCAACTTCCTACACCTTACGGTTTCCGAGATATAGCCCGGACAAAATTTTATAGGTCAAGGTCACTACGGCAAGGTCAAAGGTCTAATCAAGGTCACACCATGACGTTGCACAACTACACCCCCTAACCAATGTCCCTACCAAGTATCAACTTCCTACACCTTACGGTTTCCGAGATATAGCCCGGACACGAATTTCAACCTCAAGGTCACTACGGCAAGGTCTAATCAAGGTCAGACCATGACGTTGCACACCTACACATCCTAACCAATGTCCCTACCAAGTATCAACTTCCTACACCTTACGGTTTCTGAGATACAGCCCGGACAAACTTTTTCCCGCTGCCCGCCCATCCGGACACCATGGGTGAAAACAATGCCCTGACAGCCCTCAAGGGCTGTGGGGTAAAAATCCATTCTTCAACAATGGTATGCTTTGTAGTTGATCTACAAAGTAGCCCACCTGTTGTATCCTAGTTACTTTTTAAACTTACAAGTGCAGCCCCACAATTCTTACACTTAATATGTTCAGGCCGTTAAAATGTACTTTTGCTCAGGTTTGTTAAAAGAACAAGGTTAATTCTATTAAAATATTTAAGTTTTAAAAGTGTAATTTATTCCAGATTTTATGCATATAAATACTGGGTAAATTTATCTCTGTCATTACATTTTCAAATCTGCATTGAATATTTCATTTCCATATTCAAGGTAGTGGAGGATTTACTTTTACACCAGTATTACGTTAACAATACTAATCACACATAACTAAGTTTAAAGCAATGTAAAATAGTTATTAGTGACCTAATGCTGGTTTATAAACAAGTATCAAACTTTGCCTTTACATACACCCACCTTCATTTTGTCGATGATATTGTTGGTGCCCAGTACTTCGTAGTGTTTCTGCTTATTTTCCTCCACATACTTGTTCACCCACGTTGTTTTTCCTGCACCAGGGAGGCCAACCATCATCACCACCTCGCAGTCACTCCTGTTCTGTGGAGGCAACTCACCTCGCACACTATCACTTGCTTCCACTGTACTTACAAAGGAGAAGCCTTCCTTCAGAGGGAAGTAAGGGGTGTCCTGGTAATACAAGAGCTAGCAATTAATCATCAGAAATACAATAATTCACTAAATATATAACTCTTCCTTTGGTGCGATGTTAAGGAGTTTTCTAACTACAGTTCCACCAGGTCATGACTAGACAAAGAGGAAGCTTTTCTTCAGAAGGAAGTACGGATGGTTGGTAGACCTAATGTGTCTCAGTATCGAGAGCATTTCAATGAAATACCATGATAAGACTTCACAACTGCCACTTTGCTTTGTCAACACATAGAACTGAAGGAACACTTTAAAAAGTGGAGAGAAACCATCAATCTGAATAAATTATAAGCTTTTATCTCTATTTTTGTATATTTGCAGACTTTTATAGTGATTTCGATCAGCAGAACTGCCTTGTTTTGGTAAATAAGTTATGGCACTTTGTAACTTCCATCTCGCTTGCAAATATTGGAAACAAACCAAAAATCTGAAGAAATTGCACATTTTCCCCCTTATTTTGGTATTTTTGGGAACTTGTATTGCAATTTCAATAAAATGTCCCATGTTTTGGTTTCACAAATTTTGTTTCATGGCGGTGGCGAGTTTGAATGAGGGTATACTATAATGCCAAGTCATAGAATCGGAACCGTTTTGCATTGGTGACGTCTAAATCTACACATTTTTGATACTCACCCATCCCTAGAGCAAAGTCAGGCATTTTGTCATTACGCAAAAACTTGTACTCAGGGAAAACAATCTCAGGGATATAACTTACAAAAGAGAATTCAAGTTGAGGCAAGTGGGTAGCTTCCTGACCATACACGAGTTGTATTTTGTTATTTACTTGGTTGGCATAGAACTGTTACAGTCGAGGATGAATCTGAGAATTCCATCAAATTTTCCCCATTCACTAACTGAATCATCTAATATACATAAAACCTTATTTTTCAAATTAATAATAATTGTCAAATACTAACACTGCACTATTTGTTTTAGGGAATTTCTCATTTGCCAAAAAGCAAACAGTTACAATAGTTAGTAGTTTTACAAACTACATTATAGAAAATTGAACCCAATCAGTTCCAAGATGTCAGCCTGAGGCCTCATGAAATTTATTTACATCCTAAGACACCGATTGATACATCTCCCAATGAAATCTTACCTTTTGACCAAAATTCACAGTGAGTTCACAGTTTTTGGTTAGTATATGAGGAAACAGAGCCTTGTCACAGAGGTCTTCTTTCTCAATTTCATAACACACCCCAAGATCGGTCTCATTCTTTGAGAAGGAAATTTCCACTTTTTCTCCTTCAAAGTCCACATAGGCTGTGATGACATCTCCAGCTGTGAACTTTTCCCCGTAATCTTTGAACTTGCACTCTGTAGATGCCTTTCCAGTCCCTCCATAACCATAAGATAGTTTCTCTTCCCCTGTTAATGTAGAGTAAACATATTGCTAATCAATAGGCTATTGCTAGGAATTTAAGTGAAAACTCAGTTAAACTAGACCAAGGACACATCTGTGGCCACATTCAAGATGTATCCACTGGAATAGTAGGACCAATGTATGATCTTTCTATTGTGATAATCACATTTGACCTTCAAACAGGGTTCAAAGGTCAAATAAAACTCACTAAACAGAGTCCTTACTACCCAAAGAGCTTGAAATTGCTCTGTCTCAATAGTTTTTGAGATGAACGATATTTTCCATTTCTACCAAAACTCAAGATGACAGCCAAAAATTTGGCAAATTCAAGATTTTTTGGACACACAAAATAAATAACCCTTAGTAAAAATGGTTTTCAGGATAAATGACATCCAAATTCAGGCAAAATTCAAGATAGCGACTGAAATTCAGAAAATTTAAAAAGTCTCAAAAGAAATGTCCTTATTACCCAGAGGGTTCAAAACTTGTTTGAAATTGCTATCTCTAATAGGTCTTGAGATAAAATACATTTTCTATTTCCACAAAATTCAAGATAGCAGCCAAAATTCAGGAAATTTGCATTATTCCGAGTCCTCAAATAAATAGTCCTTACTAACCAGATGGTCCAAAATTTGCAGGAAATCGCTCTATCTCTAATGGTTTAAGATAAACAAAATTTTTCATTTCCACAAAAATTCAGAAAATTCAAACTTTTTCAGAGGTATTAAATAATGAGTCCCTTACTGCCCAGACGGTCCAAAATTTGCAGAAAATCACTCTACACTTTTCTTGATAAATGACATTTTTCATTTCTGCCAAATAATATGATATAATATTATTTTTGTGTAGTTATATTTAATTTAAATCAGTTTTTTCCAGTATTGCCCGGTTTAAACCGGCAAAAAGGGGGTTTTATCCAGTTTTTTCCACCATCCCGGAAAAAATAGGTTTTATCCGGAAAAAACCCAACCTTGCCCAAATTCAAGATGGAGGTCGAAATTCAGAGAATTCAAATTTTTTAGAGGCTTTCAATAAATACTTTTTACTACCCAAAGGGTCTAAAACTTGCTTGGAATTGCTCTATTTCAAACAAGTTTTGAGATAAAGAAGCTATAAGGCATTTACACATTAAGGTAACCAGTGAAAAGTGAGAAGTAGCTGTAACTGACTTCGCTTTTGTGATACTCATGCACTGAACACAAGTCTGAACTTTCACTATGATGTAGTGCAAACAGTGGGTCAAGAACATGTTAAAAAGAAACAGTGTAACAGTATATCCTCTTAAGAAAGAAGCCATTTATTTAGCTGAACAATATTTTACCAAATATCCTCAGCCTACCAGTATTCAAGTTAAAACTGATTTAACTCAATGTAGCTAAAATTGTAACAATTGACATAGCCTTGGCTCTAAGGCGACAATCGTAGCAAAAAAATGAAGAGCATTAAATTCATTAGGAAAACTGGGTAAAATTCTGTAGGTCAGTAGGTTTAAGTAACATCTGTCTTTATCTTCAAATAGGAACAACACTTTCTTGGAGAATGAAGACTTCTAAAAACAAGAGGAGAGTGCCCGTGAACGGGCACTGTGTCAGCTGACTGAATGTTTTTGATTTGTGATGGTGATAATGAGAGGAAAGCATAATTATCAGGGAAAGGGCTGTACAGAAATACAGTAAATGGTAACTGAACAGCATGTTCGAAAGATATTCCGAAGCTGACAGAAGAAAAGGACAAAAAAGTTGTGCCCTGCAAATGGTATTATGAAATAAAGTAACAAGGTAATTGTTTAAGTGTAAAAAGTAAAAGGTTAAAAATATTTAAAGAAATACTATAAATGCAATATCCTCGTTCAACCATGAAGAAGGGGTCCAAAGGTCAAATCTGACCATACCAAAAGATTCCCAGCCAAAGAATTTAGGATGGTTTACCATCCCAAACCTCTCGGACCAATAATAAGTGAGTCATAGGCACTTTTTAAGTTTGGCTATCCTTGTTTGACCTTGAAGGAGGGGGTCCAAGGTCAAATCCGACCACACAAAAAAATTCCCAGCCCATGATTTCCTGTAGCTTGTTTACCATCCCAAACTTGTAGGACCAATAATAAGCGAGTTCTAGGCAATTGTAAGTTTGGCTATCCTCAATTGACCTTGAAGGAGGGGTCCCAGGTCAAATCTGACCACACCAAAAGAATCCCAGCCCATGATTTCCTATATGTTGGTTTACCATCCCAAACCTCCAAGACCAATAATACGCGAGTTATAAGCACTTTAAGTTTGGCTATCTTCGTTTGACCTGGAAGGAGGGGTCTAAGGTCAAATCCGACCACACCAAAAGATTCCCAGCCCATGATTTTCTATAGGTTGGTTTTCCATTCGAAACCTCTAGGACCAATAATAAGTGAGTTATAAGCACTTTTAAGTTTGGCTATCCTCATTTGACCTTGAAGGAGGGGTCCAAGGTGAAATCCGACCACACCAAAAAATTTGCAGCTCAGGATTTTCTATAGGTTGGTTTTCATCCCAACCTCTAGGACCAATAATAAGCGAGTTATAAGCACTTTTATGTTTGGCTATCCTCATTTGACCTTGAAGGAGGGTTCCAAGGTCAAATCGGACCATGTTAACAGATTCCCAGCCCATGATTTCCTACAGGTTGGATACAATGATTTACTCAACAGTGAGAACCTGAAAGAAGCTATTGCTCAGCTATGCCATGACATAGAGGTCTGCAATTTCACTATGTTATAGCTGAACAAAACATCTGTGAATAACATATTTAACAAAATACTGTAAATGTAATAATTTTCAAGTTACAACTGATTTACTCAAGAGTGAGAACCTCAAAGTAACTATTACTCAGCTATGCAATGAGCTACATGTCTGAATTTTTGCTCTGTTATAGCTGACCTAAAAGTAGGTGAACAACATATTTCAGCGAAATACTGTAAATGCAATAGTTTTCAAGTTACAACTGATTTACTCAATAGTGAGAACCTGAAAATAGCTATTGCTCCGCTATGCCATGAGCTATAGGTCTGTAATTTCACTATGTTATAGTTAACCCAAAAGTAGGTGAACAATATATTTTAACAAAATACTTCAAATGCAATATTTTTCAAGTTATAGCTGATTTACTCAACAGTCAGTGCCTGAGAATAGCTATTGCTCAGTTGTGCCATGAGCTACAGGTCTGTAATTTCACTATGTTATAGCTGACCCAAAAGTAGCTGAATAACATATTTGCACAAATTTCTGTAAAGGCAATAGTTTTCCAATTACAACTGATTTACTCAACAGTGAGAACTTCAAAGTAGCTATTACTCAGCTATGCAATGAGCCACAGGTCTGGAACTTCACTATGTTATAGCTGATCCCAAAATAGGTGAATAACATACTGCAACAAAATACTCTAAATGCAATAGTTTTCACGTTATAAGTGATTTACTCAACAGTGATAACCTAAAAGTAGCTATTACTCTGCTATGCCATGAGCTACAGGTCTGAAATTTTACTATGTTATAGCTGACCCAAAAGTAGCTGAATAACATATTTATACTAAATTCTCTAAATGCAATAGTTTTCAAATTACAAGTGATTTACTCAACATTGAGAACTTCAAAGTAGCTATTACTCAGCTATGCAATGAGTCACAGGTCTGGAACTTCACTATGTTATAGCTGACCCCAAAATAGGTGAATAACATATTGAAACAAAATACTCCAAATGCAATAATTTCCAAGTTATAAGCGATTTACTCAACAGTGATAACCTAAAAGTAGCTATTACTCAGCTATGCCATGAGCTACAGGTCTGAAATTTTACTATGTTATAGCTGACCCAAAAGTAGCTGAATAACATATTTATACTAAATTCTCTAAATGCGATAGTTTTCAAATTACAAGTGATTTACTCAACATTGAGAACTTCAAAGTAGCTATTACTCAGCTATGCAATGAGTCACAGGTCTGGAACTTCACTATGTTATAGCTGACCCCAAAATAGGTGAATAACATATTGAAGCAAAATACTCTAAATGCAATAATTTCCAAGTTATAAGCGATTTACTCAACAGTGATAACCTAAAAGTAGCTATTACTCAGCTATGCCATGAGCTACAGGTCTGAAATTTTACTATGTTATAGCTGACCCAAAAGTAGGTGAACAACATATTTAAGCAAAATACTGTAAATGCAATAGTTTTCAAGTTACAACTGATTTACTCAATAGTGATGACCTAAAAGTAGCCATTACTCAGCTATGCCATGAGCTACAGGTCTGAAATTTTACTATGTTATAGCTGACCCAAAAGTAGCTGAATAACATATTTATACTAAATTCTCTAAATGCAACAGTTTTGCAATTACAACTGATTTACTCAATAGTGAGAACCTCAAAGTAGTTATTACTCAGCTATGCAATGAGCTACAGGTCTGAAAAAAGTTACTGAAAAGCCCAAAAGTAGCTATTACTCACTTAGCTATTGAGACAGGCACCCAACTTACTCGCCATATTGTAGCTATGAAAAAAGTAGCTGAATAACATATTTTAACAAAATGCTCTAGATGCAACAGTTTTCAAGTTATAAATGATTTTGTGCATGATTTCATGAATTTTAATGCATTAAAAATTATTAAAAAAAATTTATTAAAAAAAAAGTAAGACAGATCCAGGTCTCATACTCACACAAGAGAATCTACCTCTGGCCTAGTACATATATGCAAGATATGAGAGAAATCCCTGCAATAGTCACTGAGAAAATTGTGATTAAGTGTTGAAATTTTCACACTTTTGGTGGGGGTACCCCCCTTGTAATGTCTCTAGCAAACAGACGAACAGACAGATTTGCATGCCTTGAACAATTTTTCATCCTCGATAGATAAGGTATCTTTTAAAAAAAACAGCACGTCTCTAGGCCTTGTAGTTTTGGAGGAGAAGTTGTTCACGCGTACGCGGACGCCCACGCCGCAGAGTGACGACATAAAAAGAAAATCTCTAAAATTGACAAAAATGGCCTCAGTGGGGCATTTTCAAGGTCAATGGATGCCCTTGAAGTACAAGCTTCAAGGTCAAATTTTTGTAGGTCATAGAGGACATATATAACTATCTAAACCACCACACAAGGAAGTCAACCTTCCACCAATGAGAACCAGCCATAGATTGTGTAAAATGCCTTGCTGTCATCTTATTTTCCAAATGAGGCCAAAAATATTCCAATGTAAGCTTTTATAATGACATCCTGCAAATGTGTGAAGTCTTAACTATAATAGTTTTTGCAAGAGAGGGGTAACAGGAAAGTCTCTACACACATTGTGGCAGCAACAGCATAGCCATGCATAAACCAATGTATTCGTCAGATGTATCCAGTTGATACAATAAGAAATTGCCTGCATGAAAATAAGCAATGATTTCTTGTTTTATTTATTTCAGACATTTTATACACGTACATGTGTCCGGATCAATATTTTTGTCCATATTTTTATGTATTACCTATTTTCAAGAAGCATGAGAGATGTCATTTAACATACAACATGTAAAACAGGTTATATAAATACTGGTGCTTTTTACAAGTTTCATGAAGATTAGAAAACATTTCTTTAACAGAATACTATTTCTACTAAATGTTATTTTGTCAAGAATATAAATAACTAGAGGATCGCTTGCAAAAAAAAGATAATGTTTTTGCACAGCAAAAACAAAGCGTCCCGAAAAGGATATAAAGGTGAGTGCTAAAGTATTAAGAAAATGCTCTGCTTTTAGCCTTATACCGTTGTGGCAACCAAAGTCTGCAAAGTCTGCTCTATCTAGCACGGTTTTCGAGATATAAGCATTTATGTGTTTTGCAATTTTTGTGAAAAATTAGAAAATTCAAAATGGCCGCCATTTTTGGTGAGACAAATTTTTTTTGAAAATTGGGGTGGCTACTATGCAGAGATACCCTGCGGGTCAAAAATTTCGTCGAAATCGCTCTATCTAGCATGGTTTTCGAGATATAAGCATTTTTGTGTTTTCCAATTTTTGCGAAAAATTCAAAATGGCTGCCATTTTTGGCAAGACAAAAAGTTTTGAAAATTGTGATGGCTACTCTGCAGATACCCTGTGAGTCAAAAATTTCATCGAAATTGCTCTATCTAGTACAGTTTTCGTGATATAAGCAGTTTTTTGTTTTGCAATTTTTGCGAAAAATTCAAAATGGCTGCCATTTTTGGCGAGACAAACAGTTTTTTAAAATTGAAATGGCTAGTCTGCAGACATACCCTACGGATCAAAAATTTTGTCGAAATTGCTCTATCTAGTACGGTTTTCGAGATATAAGCATTTTTTTTGGTTTTGCAATGTTTGCAAAAAATTCTAAAATTCAAAATGGCCGCCATTTTTGGCGAGACAAACATTTTTTGAAAATTGAAATGGCTAGTCTGCAGACACACCCTGTGGGTGTAAAATTTCGTCGAAATCGCTCTATCTAGCACGGTTTTCTCGATATAAGCATTTTTGTGTTTTGCAATTTTTGCGAAAAAATTCAAAATGGCCGCCATTTTTGGCAAGACAAATTTTTTTTTAAGAATTGGAATGGCTTCTCTTCAGAGATACCCTGTGGGCCAAAATTTTCGCCGAAATTGCTCCATCTAGCATGGTTTTCGAGATATAAGCATTTTTGTGTTTTGCAATTTTTGCGAAAAATTCGAAAATTCAAAATGGGCGCCATTTTTGGCGAGAGCAAAATTTTTGAAAATTGGGGTAGCCACTCTACAAAGATACCCCGTTGGGCAGAAATTTTGTCGAAATCGCTCTATCTAGCACGGTTTTCGAGATATAGGCATTTTTGTGTTTTCCTTATTTGAAAAATTTGTAATGATTAATTAATCATTAATTACTCGGCCATTTCTTAACCAATCAATGCCAAAATCTAATGATTTCAAGATTTTAATAGAATGAATGTATCTGCCAAGTTTCTGGTGAATTGATAAAATCGCTTTCAAGTTATCATGCGGACAAGCTTACCCATCGAAAAAAAAGACATTTTTGGTCATGTGACCTCTCTGATTTGGTCGAAATGTCACTGCAGCATATCCAAAGAAATTCCCCCGGGCTACTGCATACACCTGCCAAATTTGAAAGGAAATCCGCCAAACGGTCACAGAGTTATGAGGAAAAGAAAACGCGGAGCTCACGGAGACGGCGGAGCCAGATATCCTCCCATATACATTCAAGCGTCCCTTGCGGGCGGGACGCTTACTTATTTCCCAATCTGTACAGAGAGTTATATTGTTTCAGAATTCATTCAATACTTGTTATAGATCTTTACTCACTGGCAATAAAATACATAAAATACTAGAACTGCTGCTTGACAGTACAGATAGACTAAGTTTAAGCAAGTTCATATTCTGCAGATGTTAATGCACGGTTTCTGACACCTTTTACTCACCAAGCTGCATGGAATTGCTTTCTGTTGAAAATCCAACACGAACCACATGACGACTAGTTTCCTCTTCAGGTAAATGGTTCACATTGAGGTTTTCAAGTACCTGAAGTCAATAGAGTACACTTGAATAATATATTTCACTAAGTAATGGACAACACTTCTCATCATAAGCCAATATTAAGCTGATACCAAAAGCATATAAGTAAACTCAGGAATAAACCCAATTTAAGTAATCCCAAGCAATGGCTCACAATATCAGCTAAAACATTCCCAGTTTCAAAGGAGGGAAAGGGGGGGGGGGATTTGTTCCGGTTTTTGGAGTCCCAGGCCATGATGTTTTCCTATTATATATCAATGCATTGCAAAGCTGTAACTGCAATATTAGAAAGGACATTAAGCTACTCTTTCATCCCACTGTATGGGTTATAACATGAATGGCCCTACAATTTACAGGTTATGGCCAGTTTGTGGAGGATGTTTGCAAAGGTCATTTTTTTAACAAAGCAAATGAATTTTGTGGCCTGGTTGCTTGTCAGTTATTTCTAGCAACACGAAAAAGTTAATTTAAATACTAATTTCTTTTCTATGACTGTTGTGGTTGAATTCCAATTTTAGAACCGGTTACGGGAAGCAGAAACTCGGTGAAAAACCGGGTGTGTTTGATTTAGAAAACGCAAACACAAAACTTTTCAAATGCGTACATGAGCTATAAGTCACATATAAAGAACTGTGATGTGCTTTTTTTGAAGAATTTTGACGACAAAATGTCTGATATATTGATAGAATATAATAAAATACAGTGAAATATTTGTTGTAGTTGTATATTTTGGTAAAATTGTGTTTAAATAATGAATATGTGACAAAACTAGTTTGAAAATGAAATGTAACCGGATCAGTGTCTTTCGGTGGCAAAAAGATTTCTGGTTTACCATCTTCTATACTAGAAAGAATCTTGAATAATTCAATGAAGTTTTATAGGATTTTGGCAATATTTTTGAGGAAACTTAGGCTGAAATGATTAGCATAACTTGATAGCCAGGGAACTGCGCGTTTCCAATGAAAAGCATCTTTGAGCAAACACTGAATATGCTACAGGCACACATATCCTAGATGTTCACAAACAATATGGAAGATTACGAGATGCTACGAAAGCAGAAAATTCACCCAAATTGTAGATTAATTTGTATATAAATGTCAAATTTTATATTTTTATCATAATGTACAGATTAAGTACTTTGACTTGGTCTATTTTTAGGAAATGACTCAAAATATTAAGATTTCTAATGATCACATAAAATCCCACAAAAGGGATACACATAAGAAAACAACAGATTCCACAATATTGGGGCCAGCTGGTGTGTGAGGTAGCCTAATATTCAGTTAGTATGTTTAATTGTTTCAGCCTTAGTAGATACACTGCAAGAAAATCAATTTTATGACTGTTGTTTCAGCTTGAGCGGGAGCTCAGGGAGCATATTTTTATAGGCTTTATGGAATCACAGGAACCAGTACTTCCCGATAGAGCTGAAAGGGATATTCGCATTATTCGTTCTCCGTTCGGCATTTTCCGCATTCGACTTTGATCATGAACACACAAATATTCGGTATATGTATAGAAATTAGGCATCAAAACGCAAAATAGCACAATTAACTATGATTTTTGTCCAATAACATAATAAATCATTAAAATTAAGGAAAATATACCTTGTTTACTTGTGTTTTTATGACAACTTTCATGCGGTTGTACTAACAACCGCATTTGGGTATTTCGGCAAAATAAATGGACTGTGCTAAAACACAACAAACGAATATTCGAAAATTTCCGAATTCCAGGATGCGGACATTTGACCACGATTTTTGTCTTCTCTTTCAGCTCTACTTCCCGATACACTCCAAAGCTGTAAATCCAAGAATAAAGATATTTTACAACTTACAAATCTCTTTTGCCTATATACAGCATTAAAAAAGACACCAGATTTGATTGATTTTTAAGACAATCTTAGACTGCAACTTCTGAACCTATAAACCCAATATTTATATAGTGAGTCTGTGAAAGGTCCTCAATGGGAGTAGATATATGCAGCATGTGCCCAAAAACTTTAATTTCAGCATCTTTTTATTTTTCACTTAACAATACTCAATCAGCACTCAATTAAAGCACAAATTATCTGAATTTCATCTCAAACCTAGATTTCAATGTGAGGAAAGCACTTTTGGTTGATCTATATATTGTACTTTCTGAAAAATTCTTGAGAATAGCAAGTGCAAGAAAAATTGATTTTTATTGTCCCTTGATAAAGGTCAAAGGTCTACAAATACTTAAAATGAACAGTAAATCAAAACGAAATAAAAGCAATACAGACCTTGCATTCAAATGCCAATTTTCCTGATTTGAAGCCAAAATTTGCACGTGCTCCTGCCCACATGTATGCAAAGCCTTCGACAGTGATTGGGTTACACTTGTAGCCGTCATCACTCACACGGATATTAAGGTCACAGTTATCTGGAAGAAACATACAGCACTAACCTTGATAAATGGGATTATTTTACCAATGGACAGGGATTTAATAATACATATATTGTAACTGGTGGGTTCAAACCATTGAAAAACATTTAAATGTACAAGTATTTGAAACTAAAACAAATCTGAAAAGGATTTATTTAGTTGACACAAACTCATTTTTTTATCCAATTCTTAACATGTCTCCCTTCTTCTCAGGTTTCAAAATAGTGTTTATATTCAACAGTGTGAGTGTTTAGCATAGTCCCTCTACAGAGTTCATAATCTGGGAGATTGTAGTGCTATAAGACCACCACCAAAAACATTGATCAAAAGCTTAAACTAAATGTTTTTACTTACAAAAACAAAGCACCCCAAAAGGATAAATATGCCAAAGAAGAAGCAAAAAATGATAAGGTGGAATTATGTATATTTTGCAGACATAACAATGTAAAACATTTAACTGGTTGGCTGAACATTCTTAAATAGGAAGCCTAAAACCTATTTATCTCCGTTCTATTTATTTAATATATCTGTAAAGAGATGAAATATTATACAAGACAATGTGATTAGATCCAAACAGAATTCATTTTACAAGGTTGGAGTTTAACAAATGTTTGTAGGAGTGACTTAAATTTTGAAGAGCAAAACCTATACATTAATTTGTATATGAGAAAAATATCACATCTATTTATATTATTGATGGGTTGGTATAATAAAGTGTACAATGGGAGATCGCCAATGCAGAACCATTCTGATTCCGGGACCCCACGTTTTAGTACACCCCAATCAAACATGGATGTCTCCTCTCATGAAATCGTAATTAAAGTACCCAAATACACAAAAACATGGAATAAAATTACAGTTTCCTCAACTTTGTGCTTTGTTTCCATTATTTCAAGTATTCCTTAAATTCTATGGGATGACAAGCAAGAATGAGGTTATAAAGAGTCATAACTTATTTAGGAAAACATGGCAGTTCTGCTCAACAAGATCGCTATGAAAGTCTGCAAACCCAGAAATACACATATATGGAATAAGAGCTTCTAATTTCTTCAGATTGTGAGGTTTATCTATTGTTTGATGTTTTCCTGAAATTATTTGAGTAGACAAGCATAGTGGCAGTTGTAAAATGCCATCACAGTATTTCAGTAATACCAAGACTCCCGACCCATCCCCAATTTATATCATATACTTTTTAAGCAGACATTTTAGCTTCAAGCAAATTTCAACAATTCTTCATTGGTAACAAATTCAGTGGAATTAATTTTCCATAATGTCTAGTTCCTACTTGAGAAATTAATACAGATTTAATATTTCACTAGGAACAACTTTCATTTTCCCAGCTCATTAGCTAAAATAATTAAAATTAATGCTTGGTGAAAATTTCAACTTATGAAGTACAACTTGCAACTGCTTGTGCAAGTTGCAAAATCTGAGGCTCCCAAAATATAAGGCAGTTTACAGTGCAGAATAATGACCACTTTTATACACCAGTTTCCTCTAAAAACTTTATTTTACACCTAATTGTTGACACATTGCCAAAGCAATAAAATCATATAAATTTAAGGAATCTCACATGTTTACTCCATTTTCGTTAAAATTAAGTTTACTAACTTGAGAATACGTTGCGAAGAGATTCTTACTTTAAATTATTGCTGATGTACAATCATGTACACAACAGTGACATGTGAATGAAATATCAGATTTGTTTACATTCAAAGCCCTTCAACTCAATTTTTAATGTTTGCAAACTCTCTGACCAAATATTCACAAAATCATTAAGATTTGATGTTGGTAAATAGCATAAAACCTACATCTGTCCCACTGCACTTCAGTTGATGTCACCCAGCCGTCTTCATTGATCAGTCGCTGAGACTTATTCTGAGGAGACCTTCAAAATTAGCACAATATCATATACTTTGAAATATTACCCAAATGCCATTAATAATTAATATTACATAATGCACCTCTACAAGAATACATGTACTAAAGAAATTTATCAAACCAAGTCTACTGCTAAAAATAAAAACATAGCCTTATATATTTACAGAGGGGAATAATAGATCTTATCCAGAGCAAGATTCCCTGTAAAGAAATAAAGATACACACATGAAAATCAAAGAAAAGACTGAAATACATGATCATCAGCTTGATTTTACTGCAAAAATTCAACACATCATTGAGAGGTAAATTACATAAATGTGTCTTAAAAGGAAGACTAGTTCACTGTGAGCAAATACAAAAGCAACATCTGCCTTCTTGTAGACGCTCTACTGCTTCAATGTGTAGCTACCTGGATCTTTCTCTCTCACGCCTACGTTCATGTGACCTGTCTCTGTAGTGATTGCGGTCACGTGACCTCGATCTGTCTCGGTGGCGGGAATGTTCACGTGATCTTGACCGTTCTCTGCGGTCACTTGAGTATCTGTGTCTGTCCCTAGATCCTGACCTCCTGTCTCTGTCATATGACCTCGACCTTCGTCTGCGAGGTGAGCGGCTTCTCCTTGACCTTTGGTCATACACACATGGCTCAATATTCTGGCATTTTTACCTCACAAATCTCACCATTAGCTCTTAACTTCTTACTAGTTTATAACAGCTGCTCTCACCTCTACAAACACATGCTATTTTTGTCGATGTATGCCTATTTAAGCAGTTATACACTATGGTCAATTTTTTCTCAATAAACACAACGCACAAAGACAGGTCTTGTTCCTTATTGCAACACAACTGCTTACTGCAAAATGTGAGAGTACTGTGCATCCTGCCGAGAATATTTATATAGAAGATATATTAAAACCTTGAATTATTTCTGGTATTTTATTGCTTTGTTCGGTTAATACATCTAATACAATTTGCGGGGGGTACATATATATTGATTATATAAAATTTGGTAATTCCAGTTGTTTCCAGACATTTGCCAGACATTTGGTACTTAGTGCCACCTTTCTAAAACATACCTCCATGAAAGATAGTATCAATCGTAAACAACAGTGCTGTGAAATTGTTTAGAATTTGGGTTCAATGTTTGGCATCTCTACCGACTAGCAAACTTCAATCTAGTTCCATCATCGAATCAACATTTTCAAAACCACTGAAACTACAGAAATCTAACTAGAAATCTTGTTACTTTGTGAAAAATATGGTAAAAATATATAAAATACACAGATATTTTTGGTAAATTTTGCCATATTCTGAATAAAATGCAATAATAAGATCCTTTATTGATATTGGTGATCTCTAAATGTTTTGCAGAGTACGAATTACAGACTTTTCAACCAAGTTTCATTTTTGGTCAATGTGTAAACTATCGAGCTTTTACAAACATCATTGCAGCACTAGTAAGCAAAACATTAAGTGGTTAAAACATCTAACAAATTTTCTAAACATAAATTTTAAATCCTGAAAACAACTAGAAACTTCACATGAATACGAGGTAAAACTTGTTTTAGAGAAGGTTGGAATAGCCATGGTTAAAGTATGCCTGATGGATTTCTGTGAGTTCACTAACCAACAAGTACTTTAATGTTCACATCTTCCACTTATTATAGGGATGGGTCGGTATGAAAAATGTGTACATCGGGAGGTCGCCAATGCAAAATCGTACCGATTCTGGGACTCCGCGTTTTAGTATACCCCAATCAAACATGGACGTTTCCTCTCGAATGACATTGCAATGAAAGTCCCCAAATGGACAAAATATGAGAGAAACCTATATACTTTCTTCATATTTCTTGCATGTTCCCAATATTTTAAGTTTTCCTTCCATTATATGCATTGTCAAGCGAGATTTAGGTTATATAGTGTCGTAACCATAACATGGCAGTTCTGCTCAACGTGTCGCTATAAAAGTCTGCAAATGGATGAAAATATGGGGATAAACGCTTATAACTTCTTCAGATTTTGGGCATGTTTCTAATATTTTAACTCTTCCTTTCATTATATATGTTAGCAAGCTAAGTGGCAGTTTCAAAATCTTGTCACGGTATTTCAGTAAAATGCTCTCGATACCAGACCTACCGACCCATCCCAACTTATTAGTGATATAGTAATATTGCTGTTAGTCCATTGTACTAACCAAAAACTAAGAGCATGAGCACCCAGTCATTAATGGTTTCAGTTACACTAAGGCTGTGTGATAGGTTACCATAAAATAGTCCGAATTCATTGAAAATGAAGCACAAAGTAGTGAGGCTGGTTACCAAAAAGTATTTTAATTTAAATCAACAAACATCTTGGAAAAACCAAAAACAAGGTAGAAAAGTCTGAATACTGAGTTTACCCAATACATTTCATTCTTTTTATAGATATTTAACATTTTATTTTCCCCAATATCACCCGCCACATTTGCTTAACTGCTTTTCCAGTTGACTACAACTAAATCATTGTTAACCAAAGTCAAATGGTTCTCGACAGACACCAATCTCCGTTATCCTCCTCATTCACAGCCTTAGTTACAACAAAATGTCAGTCATAAAATACCTTTGTCTGTCACGACTGCGGGAGCGAGAGCGTTTCCTCTTCCTCTCTGAAAATACAATGTCAGAAACATGTTCATCACATACTTCTACTGCCCATTTACTGAACAAAATAAAAAAAAAAAGACTGATAAAAAAGGATTTAACATGATTCTTGAACCAAGACACCAAACAAAATGCAAGTTGTGGATAGTTTTACACTCATTTTACCAAGTAAATGTTTCAAATTGTAATTTCTGTTTAAGATAGAAGATACACATTGCGTATAAACAGTATGAAAGCTTGACAAGTTGACATATAGTCTCAACATTAAATCTTAATGAAACAACAATTTTTTTTGTCACTGAAATAGCACAGAACAACCACACTCATAAACAATGTGGAAAGTTATTTCAAGACAGTACCTGAAGCCTCTTTTTCTTGTGCATCATCGGTTTCCCCCACCGAGTCCATGACCTGATACGCAGTAGGTGCATCAATAAAGCCTTCCTCTGCTTCCTTACTGTCCTCTTCCTTCACTTCAGCCTTCACCTCTACACACCTTGCCTCACTTGATTTCTCCTCCTTTACATCCTCTTCCAGTGGCTTGCTCTCGCTACTCGCTTCTGAAATACATAAAAGACAATATTCCTTGGTGTAGACTGGATTTTACCAAATGTTACAGGGCATTCAGTCCTCTAAGTTCCCACATATGGCAGTCCGACCCACACTGAGGAGACAGCCTGTGATTAAACAATAAAACTTGTAAACTTCTAGGGTAACAAGGACCTCCATCACTGACTTCAATGTATAAAATGCAAATCCAAGAATGGCAGTAGGTTTAAACTGACAAAACATATTTCTAACTCTCCCTACCATGCTTTAAGGCAGAATTCCAACTTTAGATAGCAGACAAGTTTGTAAGGCTGCATTAAGACCACAAAATTTTTTAAGATTACACACAAACACACAACATGTGCAACTTAACTATTTAATTAACATTTCCCTCTCTGGTGTGAGGAAGTTGTGAACAGAGTTTACCATAATTTTAAAGCAATTTTACATTCATCTACTCACCTGTAACTTCCATAGGCTCTTCTTTTGCAGTGTCTATACTCTGCTCCTCACCCTTAAAATGTTTTTCTTTATCCTCTGTGTCTTGTTTTACATCCTGAGGTTCGATATCTTCTTGCACCATTGCCTTAGGTTCTACTGCTGTAGATTCTACCTTTACCTCTTCTACTTCGGGTGTCTTTACCATTTCCACTGGTGGAGATACCTCTGGATCTGCACTGATCAGATCTTCCACAACTTTATCCTCAGGCTTAGTGATCTGCCGAGTATTCGTCTTTTGAGATGCATTATCAACTTCTGGCTCTTCTGTTGAATCTGGTTCCACAGCAACTGATTTTTCCTCTTGTTCTGTAGGCTGCGCAACAGCTACAGCTTCAACTTCTGCTGCCTCCTTGTCAATACAAATGCAGAAATATTTTAAAGCAACCACCCCCAACGGGCGATGAGCATTTGCGCAAGAAATATGAAAGATTTGGCATTAATTTATTGGTTTTATCCCCCTACCGTAACTATCAAGAATTTTTAAAAAGGCAGAAATGATTAGCATAACTTGCTAGCCAGGTACCAACTAAATTAAACTTAAGTGTTAACTGCTTCCCATGTTTAGCATGTCTGAGGAAATATTGTAAAATCACATGGACATGTGTCCAAGATGTAAACAAACAATATGGTAATTCACAAGATGCTAGAAAAGTAGAACATCCAACCATATTGATGGGTATTTAGCAGCAAAGACACGTTTTTATATTTTTAACATAGAACATGAAAATTGTTTCAAGACCTCACTTCGAAATACTCACAGATTCTTTAACAGGTTCTTTCTTCTGAGGGCTTTCATCTGTTAGGTCAACAGATTCTTCATGTTCATCACCAGTGGTGTCAAGCACCGATGAATCTTGCGATTCACTAAAACTCTCATTTGCTATAACCAACAAAAATACAACACAAAATTAAATTTCTACATTGGAATGATCAGAGAAAAAGCTGAGGGGTGTGTTTGATGATTTTCAGTTATTTATTGTGAGGGGTTGTGTCTAATCATTTTGATAAAAATTCAATAAAGAGTTTAAGGTTTTGGATGTAGTTCGGGATTATGTCCCATTCACCAGCTACTGCAGTACCCTGTATGCAAACTCACCCCTTGATTTTTAAAGACAAGTCACCCCAGAGAATAAATGACCTCAATTTTTATGTTACATTCATGCACCTGTTATTGCAAAATTCCTCATGTGAAGACCAATAGATTTCTACTGCGTTGCTGCAACACCTAATCCAACTGTTGCTAGTAAGATCATATGATCTGTGCAGTGTCTTATAAACTTTTCTCAAAAACCCAATCCAGAATGTATCAAGGGATATAATCTTTGAAACGTTTGCTTGGCTTTCCTGTGTCACCAAACCAAACTACCAACAGTGAAATGACTTACACAATGTTTCACACTGCACATGTATATTGTACATTGTACAAACATGAAATCATAATCAGTATAAAAGAACAAGACATTTTACTGAAACCACATTATTAAAAATCTTCATAATCAAGTATCCAGTTGCTCTTTCCAATGATTCAAAATGACTGCACTAATGAAGCAATGATGTGAAAATAAATTGAAACTAGAGGATCGCTCGCAAAAAAAAAAAGATAATGTTTTTGCTATGCAAAAACAAAGCGTCCCGAAAAGGATATAAAGGTGAGTGCTAAAGTATTAAGAAAATGCTTCGTTTCTAGCCTTATACTGTTGTGGCAACCAAAGTCACCGCAGTCTGCTCTATCTAGCACGGTTTTCACGATATAAGCATTTTTGTGTTTTGCAAAAAATAAAAAAATTAAAAATGTCCGCTATATTTGGCGAGACAAAAATATTTTGAAAATTGGCATGGCTACTCTGCAGAGATACCCAGCAGGTCCAAAATTTTGTTGAGTTCACTCCATATAGCACAGTTTTCGAGATATAAGCATTTTTGTGTTTTGCAAAAACTTTGAAAATTCAAAATGGCCACCATTTTTGGGGAGACAAAATTTTTTGTCAAGACCACTGCCGTGGTGTGTATCTCCCGCCGAGCATTAAAGCAGAAGAAATAGCTTTTCCGAGATATTCACAATTTTTCATTTTCGTGTGTGAAAGGTCTTCCAAAAGTAGGTGAATGAGTTATTTGAGAAAAATTGGCTATCTGCAATACTATTAAGAGATAATTCACATTTACTCATTTTGAGTAGGTGAATAATTATCTATGGGTCTGAAACTTCACCAAGTGAAAGCTCTCCCAAAAGTAGGTGAATGAGTTATTTGAGAAAAATTGGCTATCTGCAATACTTTTAGAGATAATTCGCATTTACTCATTTTGAGTAGGTGAGTAATTAGCTATGGGTCTGAAACTTCACCATGTGAAAGCTCTCCCACAAGTAGATGAATGAGTATTTGATAAAAATTGGGTATCCGCAATACTTTTACAGATAATTAGCATTTACTCATTTTGAGTAAGTGAATAAATACCTATGGGTCTGAAACTTCACAGAGGGAAAGCTCTCCCAAAAGTAGGTGAATGAGTTATTTGAGAAAAATTGGCTATCTGCAATACTTTTAGAGATAATTCACATTTACTCATTTTGAGTAGGTGAATAATTAGCTATGGGTCTGAAACTTCACCAAGTGAAAGCTCTGCCAAAAGTAGGTGAATGAGTTATTTGAGAAAAATTGGCTATCTGCAATACTTTATGAGATAATTTGCATTTACTCATTTTGAGTAGGTGAATAATTGGCTATGGGTCTGAAACTTCACCATGTGAAAGCTCTTCCAAAAGTAGGTGAATGAGTTATTTGAGAAAAATTGGCCATCTGCAATACTTTTAGAGGTAATTCGCATTTACTCTTTTTGAGTAGGTGAGCAATTAGCTATGGGTCTGAAACTTCACCAAGTGAAAGCTCTTTGGGATAGCTGCTCTGCAGAGATACCCTGAAGATCAAAAATTTCGTCGAAATCGCTCTATGTAGCACGGTTTTCGAAATATAAGCATTTTTGTGTTTTGCAATTTTTGCGCAAAAATTCGAAAATTCAAAATGGCCACCATTTTTGGCGAGACAAAATTTTTTTGAAAATTGGCATGGCTACTCTGCAGAGATACCCTGTGGGTCAAAAATTTCGTCGAAATCGCTCTATCTAGCACGGTTTTCGAGATATAAGCATTTTTATGTTTTGCAATTTTTGCGAAAAATTTGAAAATTCAAAATGGCCGCCATTTTTGGCAAGACAAATTTTTTTTGAAAATTGGCATGGCTACTCTGCAGAGATACCCTGTGGGTCAAAAATTTCGTCGAAATCGCTCTATCTAGCAGGGTTTTTGAGATATAAGCATTTTTATGTTTTGGAATTTTTGCGAAAAATTCGAAAATTCAAAATGGCCGCCATTTTTGGCGAGGCAAAATTTTTTTGAAAATTGGCATGGCTACTCTGCAGATATACCCTGTGGGTCAAAAATTTCGTCGAAATCGCTCTATCTAGCAGGGTTTTCGAGATATAAACATTTTTATGTTTTGCAATTTTTGCGAAAAATTCGAAAATTCAAAATGGCCGCCATTTTTGGCGAGACAAAAATTTTTTCAAAATTGGGATAACTACTCTGCAGAGATACCCTGAGGTTCAAAAATTTCGTCGAAATCGCTCTATCTAGCACGGTTTTCGAGATATAAGCATTTTTGTGTTTTGCAATTTTTGCGAAAATTTCGAAAATTCAAAATGGCCGCCATTTTTTGGCGAGACAAATTTTTTTTGAAAATTGGGAAAAGTACTCCGCAGAGATATCCTGCGGGTCAAAAATTTTGTCGAAATTGCTCTATCTAGCACGGTTTTCGAGATATAAGCATTTTTGTGTTTTGCAATTTTTGCGAAAATTTCGAAAATTCAAAATGGCCGCCATTTTAGGCGAGACAAAATTTTTTTGAAAATTGGGAAAACTACTCCGCAGAGATACCCTGTGGGTCAAAAATTTCGTCGAAATCGCTCTATCTAGCACGGTTTTCGAGATATAAGCATTTTTGTGTTTTCTTTATTTTATTTGGAAAATTCGTAATGATTAATTAATCATTAATTACTCGGCCATTTCTTGACCAATCAATGCCAAAATCTAATGATTTCCAGATTTTAATAGAATGAATGTATTTGCCAAGTTTCAGGTGAATTGATAAAATTCCTTTCAAGTTATCATCCGGACAAGCTTCCCCATCGAAAAAAGACATTTTTGGTCATGTGACCTCTCTGATTGGTTGAAATGTCACTGCAGCATATTCAAAAAAATTCCCCAGGGCTACTGCCTAAACCTGCCAAATTTGAAAAGAATCCGCCTAACGGTTACAGAGTTATAAGGAAAACAAAATGCGGAGCCGGCGGAGCCGGAAGCTCTCCCATACACAAGCTCTCCCATAAATAACAAATAATCACCTTAAAGCAAAATACACTAATAAATTGAAATATTGCTTTACGTTTGATACGTTTTTATGCGAGGTGCAGTAAAATATTCCTTATTTTGTTATGTAAAATAATATATGAATTTTAAAGCCAAATAAAATCTGGTTGCTGGCAACACTACTGAATTTCTGTAAAATATGTAAATTTTATCCCCTTGAAATAAATACTTGGTCAAATTTTAAAAATAAAACACCATAGATAGTTTAATTGAACAAAATGGCCTTTTAAACAAGCTTCAACAACGTGACGGTTCTGAAATAGAGAGAAGTATGACCATCCTCGCCAGTTCAGAAGACACTCTTGATACTTTTAACGACGTGGCTGTAGTACAGTAAATCACCGCACGCGAGAAGAAATTCTACAGTACAGTTGCATTCATTTGCCTTACTCCAGTAAATTAACTAGAGTGCGGTTCAAGCTGGTACCCAAAACATCTCATTGAGTGAAGGAAATATGAGGCCACGATGTGGGTTTCCATATTTTAGAAATAGAAATCTAGCAATAAAAAACAAACAAAATATCAAATGCTAGCAGGCTAGCACTTGTACACACGCAGACTTAAGAAAATATGAGGCCACAATGGATTTTCTACCATATTACAAACAAAAGTGTACCAATATTTTACCCTTACTACATCAACTGTTGAAGTTTTCTCGCAATATTTTACAAATATAATTTCAAATGCTGGTACTTGCACACAAAAACTCAAAGAAATAGGAGGCCACGATGGGTTTCTAGTCGTATTTTACAAACATAAGATCCAGCCAATCAGTCTACTTTTCATCTGCAAACATGATTAATTTAATTAACCAATGAAAACAATTGTTACTGAAACCGCACTCAAGACAAAGTTCTAGAGTGGGGCAATCCGTACTGTAGCATATTTTCTACAGAACGGTTTTACCATACTGCAGCCACACCCTACTTTTAATAGAGGCAGTCAAACGGAGAGGGTGACAATCCAAATATCAAAAAGTCCTCGTAGTGAAGTGCTTCAGAACTAATTTAAATAAATGAAATGGAGCAATTTTACTTTACCAGTACAGGATCTGCCATATATGATAGTTCCCGGAAATTATAAATTATATTGACAGAATTATAAATGTCCCCCAACAAACCCCCATAAATAGTTTCTCTTGTGTATTTCAATAAAAATAAAAGGATGAAATTGCTAAAACACAAAATTATGTTATCTCTTGTATCTGTAAAGTAAAACTGAGTGACTCCTGTCGTGGCATCGTGGTTTTAATATTCTAAAGTCACGGCATCGCAAAAAAGTCACGACAACTCAGTGAATTCATTTGTGGCATATTTGCTCGAGAATAAAACATACAAGGTCATGGAATTCCGTGGGGTTTCCCAAAAATATTTTCTGCTTCAAGATTAAATAGTATTACTTCAAATTCGAGGATGGACTGTACAACTCATGAATATATTCATGTATGTGTACAAAATATTTGACAATTATATGGGATTTCCTAACAATATTTTACTTGAAGATCAAAATTCATGTACAACTCATTAATATTCATGAGGTCACAGAAATCCATGGGATTTCCTTAGAATTCCATGGTGTTTCTTAAAAATACTGTACTTGAAGATTAAAATTCCGTGAAGGACTACTCATTAATATTCATGAGCTCACGGTACTTTGTGCGGTCCCTAACATATTTTATTTGTGTGAATCGCTTTTATTATGACTAAATTTGTGGTGCTGTGACTTTAGATGAAAACTTAAAACCATGATACCATGACAGTAGTCACTTCGAAAGTAAAAGTAAAAACTACCAAGTGAAACCGCTGTTTTTGACAGCAAGGTATACTGGTCAGCTACCCAAGTTCGTCACTTGCTCTTTGTTTACAATATAAATGCCTCTTCACAATTACCTATCCTTGTAAGTTGTACATTATCATCATTAGTATGTATTCCATTTGTTTTGGTATAGTGGATGATTGTAAAGTCGGTCACTTAAGGGAGACTAATAAAGAGCAATTGTCCTCACTTAATAAAATTGAAATCAACCTCAAAATATTAAGGTACGTTGAAAATACCACTTCATAAAGCAAATAAACTAACAAACTGCTGCAAGACTTCTAGGTCTTTTTTTCAACAGAAAGTTCATTTGTAACATTGATCATTAAGTTGATCACCAAGTACCACCACTTTCATTGGGATCAATAAGATGAAATATTTGTTACAAGATGATCAATTATATCTATCAAACAAAAATCCATACACAGATTTTATATTAGTTGTATTATAATAAACTGGATAGTTTATTTCTGGATTTAGGTAATATTTTAGCATTTATTTCAGAAAATATAAAAATTTATCTGCTTGGAACACACTGCATGAGTCTTTTTTAGAACTTATTCAAGAAAAGGGTGTTTGTTTATTAGCAAATTTAAACTAGAGGATCGCTCGCAAAAAAAAAAGATAATGTTTTTGCATAGCAAAAACAAAGCGTCCCGAAAAGGATATAAAGGTGAGTGCTAAAGTATTAAGAAAATGCTTCGTTTCTAGCCTTATACTGTTGTGGCAACCAAAGTCAGCGCAGTCTGCTCTATCTAGCACTGTTTTCAAGATATAAGCATTTTTGTGTTTTGCAAAAAATAAAAAAATTAAAAATGTCCGCTATATTCGGCGAGACAAAAATATTTTGAAAATTGGCATGGCTACTCTGCAGAGATACCCAGCAGGTCCAAAATTTTGTTGAGTTCGCTCCATATAGCGAGGTTTTCGAGATATAAGCATTTTTGTGTTTTGCAAAAACTTTGAAAATTCAAAATGGCCACCATTTTTGGGGAGACAAAAATTTTTGTCAAGACCACTGCCGTGGTGTGTATCTCCCGCCGAGCATTAAAGCAGAAGAAATAGCTTTTCCGAGATATTCACAATTTTTCATTTTCGTGTGTGAAAGGTCTTCCAAAAGTAGGTGAATGAGTTATTTGAGAAAAATTGGCTATCTGCAATACTATTAAGAGATAATTCACATTTACTCATTTTGAGTAGGTGAATAATTATCTATGGGTCTGAAACTTCACCAAGTGAAAGCTCTCCCAAAAGTAGGTGAATGAGTTATTTGAGAAAAATTGGCTATCTGCAATACTTTTAGAGATAATTCGCATTTACTCATTTTGAGTAGACGAGTAATTAGCTATGGGTCTGAAACTTCAACAAGTGAAAGCTCTCCCAAAAGTAGGTGAATGATTAATTTGAGAAAAATTGGCTATCTGCAATACTTTTAGAGATAATTCGCATTTACTCATTTTGAGTAGGTGAGTAATTAGCTATGGGTCTGAAACTTCACAGAGTGAAAGCTCTCCCAAAAGTAGGTGAATGAGTTATTTGAGAAAAATTGGCTATCTGCAATACTTTTAGAGATAATTCGCATTTACTCATTTTGAGTAGGTGAGTAATTAGCTATGGGTCTGAAACTTCACCAAGTGAAAGCTCTCCCAAAAGTAGGTGAATGAGTTATTTGAGAAAAATTGGCTATCTGCAATACTTTTAGAGATAATTCACATTTACTCATTTTCAGTAGGTGAGTAATTAGCTATGGGTCTGAAACTTCACCAAGTGAAAGCTCTGCCAAAAGTAGGTGAATGAGTTATTTGAGAAAAATTGGCTATCTGCAATACTTTTAGAGATAATTCGCATTTACTCATTTTGAGTAGGTGAGTAATTAGCTATGGGTCTGAAACTTCACCAAGTGAAAGCTCTCCCAAAAGTAGGTGAATGAGTTATTTGAGAAAAATTGGCTATCTGCAATACTTTTAGAGATAATTCGCATTTACTCATTTTGAGTAGACGAGTAATTAGCTATGGGTCTGAAACTTCACCAAGTGAAAGCTCTCCCAAAAGTAGGTGAATGATTAATTTGAGAAAAATTGGCTATTTGCAATACTTTTAGAGATAATTCGCATTTACTCATTTTGAGTAGGTGAGTAATTAGCTATGGGTCTGAAACTTCACCAAGTGAAAGCTCTCCCAAAAGTAGGTGAATGAGTTATTTGAGAAAAATTGGCTATCTGCAATACTTTTAGAGATAATTCGCATTTACTCATTTTGAGTAGGTGAGTAATTAGCTATGGGTCTGAAACTTCAACAAGTGAAAGCTCTCCCAAAAGTAGGTGAATGATTAATTTGACAAAAATTGGCTATCTGCAATACTTTTACAGATAATTCGCATTTACTCATTTTGAGTAGGTGAGTAATTAGCTATGGGTCTGAAACTTCACAGAGTGAAAGCTCTCCCAAAAGTAGGTAAATGAGTTATTTGAGAAAAATTGGCTATCTGCAATACTTTTAGAGATAATTCGCATTTACTCATTTTGAGTAGGCGAGTAATTAGCTATGGGTCTGAAACTTCACCAAGTGAAAGCTCTCCCAAAAGTAGGTGAATGAGTTATTTGAGAAAAATTGGCTATCTGCAATACTTTTAAGAGATAATTCACATTTACTCATTTTCAGTAGGTGAGTAATTAGCTATGGGTCTGAAACTTCACCAAGTGAAAGCTCTGCCAAAAGTAGGTGAATGAGTTATTTGAGAAAAATTGGCTATCTGCAATACTTTTAGAGATAATTCACATTTACTCATTTTGAGTAGGTGAGTAATTAGCTATGGGTCTGAAACTTCACAGAGTGAAAGCTCTCCCAAAAGTAGGTGAATGAGTTATTTGAGAAAAATTGGCTATCTGCAATACTTTTAGAGATAATTCGCATTTACTCATTTTGAGTAGGTGAGTAATTAGCTATGGGTCTGAAACTTCACCAAGTGAAAGCTCTCCCAAAAGTAGGTGAATGATTAATTTGACAAAAATTGGCTATCTGCAATACTTTTACAGATAATTCGCATTTACTCATTTTGAGTAGGTGAGTAATTAGCTATGGGTCTGAAACTTCACCAAGTGAAAGCTCTCCCAAAAGTAGGTGAATGAGTTATTTGAGAAAAATTGGCTATCTGCAATACTTTTAGAGATAATTCGCATTTACTCATTTTGAGTAGGTGAGTAATTAGCTATGGGTCTGAAACTTCACCAAGTGAAAGCTCTCCCAAAAGTAGGTGAATGAGTTATTTGAGAAAAATTGGCTATCTGCAATACTTTTAGAGATAATTCGCATTTACTCATTTTGAGTAGGTGAGTAATTAGCTATGGGTCTGAAACTTCACCATGTGAAAGCTCTCCCACAAGTAGATGAATGAGTTATTTGATAAAAATTGGGTATCCGCAATACTTTTACAGATAATTAGCATTTACTCATTTTGAGTAGGTGAGTAATTAGCTATGGGTCTGAAACTTCAAGTGAAAGCTCTCCCAAAAGTAGGTGAATGAGTTATTTGAGAAAAATTGGGTATCTGCAATACTTTTAGAGATAACTCGCATTTACTCATTTTGAGTAGGTGAGTAATTGGCTATGGGTCTGAAACTTCACCATGTGAAAGCTCTTCCAAAAGTAGGTGAATGAGTTATTTGAGAAAAATTGGCCATCTGCAATACTTTTAGAGGTAATTCGCGTTTACTCTTTTTGAGTAGGTGAGCAATTAGCTATGGGTCTGAAACTTCACCAAGTGAAAGCTCTTTGGGATAGCTGCTCTGCAGAGATACCCTGAAGATAAAAAATTTCGTCGAAATCGCTCTATGTAGCACGGTTTTCGAAATATTAGCATTTTTGTGTTTTGCAATTTTTGCGCAAAAATTCGAAAATTCAAAATGGCCGCCATTTTTGGCAAGAGAAAATTTTTTTGAAAATTGGCATGGCTACTCTGCAGAGATACCCTGTGGGTCAAAAATTTCGTCGAAATCGCTCTATCTAGCACGGTTTTTGAGATATAAGCATTTTTATGTTTTGCAATTTTTGCGAAAAATTCGAAAATTCAAAATGGCCGCCATTTTTGGCGAGACAAAATTTTTTTGAAAATTGGCATGGCTACTCTGCAGATATACCCTGTGGGTCAAAAATTTCGTCGAAATCGCTCTATCTAGCACGGTTTTTGAGATATAAGCATTTTTATGTTTTGCAATTTTTGCGAAAAATTCGAAAATTCAAAATGGCCGCCATTTTTGGCGAGACAAAATTTTTTTGAAAATTGGCATGGCTACTCTGCAGATATACCCTGTGGGTCAAAAATTTCGTCGAAATCGCTCTATCTAGCACGGTTTTCGAGATATAACCATTTTTGTGTTTTGCAATTTTGCGAAAAATTCGAAAATTCAAAATGGCCGCCATTTTTTGTGAGAAATTTTTTGTTTGAAAATTGGCATGGCCACTCTGCAGAGATACCCTGCGGGTCAAAAATTTCGTCGAAATCGCTCTATCTAGCAGGGTTTTCGAGATATAAGCATTTTTATGTTTTGCAATTTTTGCGAAAAATTCGAAAATTCAAAATGGCCGCCATTTTTGGCGAGACAAAAATTTTTTCAAAATTGGGATAACTACTCTGCAGAGATACCTTGTGGGTCAAAAATTTCGTCGAAATCGCTCTATCTAGCACGGTTTTCGAGATATAAGCATTTTTGTGTATTGCAATTTTTGCGAAAATTTCGAAAATTCAAAATGGCCGCCATTTTTGGCGAGATAAAAATTTTTTGAAAATTGGGAAAAGTACTCTGCAGAGATATCCTGCGGGTCAAAAATTTTGTCGAAATTGCTCTATCTAGCACGGTTTTTGAGATAAGCATTTTTGTGTTTTGCAATTTTTGCGAAAATTTCGAAAATTCAAAATGGCCGCCATTTTGGGCGAGACAAAATTTTTTTGAAAATTGGGAAAACTACTCCGCAAGATACCCTGCGGGTCAAAAATTTCGTCGAAATCGCTCTATCTGGCACGGTTTTCGAGATATAAGCATTTTTGTGTTTTCCTTATTTGGAAAATTCGTAATGATTAATTAATCATTAATTACTCGGCCATTTCTTGACCAATCAATGCCAAAATCTAATGATTTCCAGATTTTAATAGAATGAATGTATTTGCCAAGTTTCAGGTGAATTGATAAAATTCCTTTCAAGTTATCATCCGGACAAGCTTCCCCATCGAAAAAAGACATTTTTGGTCATGTGACCTCTCTGATTGGTTGAAATGTCACTGCAGTATATTCAAAAAAATTCCCCAGGGCTACTGCCTAAACCTGCCAAATTTGAAAAGAATCCACCTAACGGTTACAGAGTTATAAGGAAAACAAAATGCGGAACCGGTGGAGCCGGTGGAGCCGGCGGAGCCGCCGGAGCCTGAAGCTCTCCCATACACAAACAAGCGTCCCTTGCGGGACGCTTAATGATGTTTGCTTTGTGTGGTAAAGCTGTTGAAGATGACCGATCGACTTAATGGGCAGATCAACATTACGGAAACCAGTCAGAATGCCACCAAACCATAATGCCACCTCCACAATGCCACCACCATAACCAACATTAATGTACAGAATCAGTAGGTACAGTAGAACATCTCTTATCCGGCCTTCTATTATCCGAATCTCTGGATTAACAGAACCGAAATGATGTCTCCCCACATATAATGCACGGTCAAGCGTGAGCGATAATACAAGATTTTACACAGTCTCGTAAACGATGAATTGTAGTGCTTTGTAAAACGTACCATTCACAGACGCCTAACTTCTTTCATCTTTATCACCATTGTTACAATAGGGGAGGGATTAATTCAATTACACAACCCCGTTACACAACTTCTTTGATAATGTGCCAATCAATGAAAGTGTGTTCGATTGCGTTTCGCAAATTTATAATCTCCCGGAGTAGGTTCAATAGACTGACAACGTTTAGAAAAGAAAAGACGTCAACAATGCATTACCAATCAAACATGCATGTCACTGAAGGCATGTTCGCTTGGGGTTTTACAATAAATAATCTCCCGGAGTTTTTCAATTGGCAAAATGGGGGACGATGTTAATCTAAAATTAAAATGCTAACAATGCAAGTACCAACCGAACACAACCAGCTCAAGCCCGCGTAATATTTTAAATAAAAATAATAATATCCATGGATATGGAGCAAATAAACGACAATTGAAGGGTCACTCATATTATATAACACAAATATATTAAATTATTTTATTAACGAACACCAGCGTCTATGTATATTGCATAAAATAGCATCAGAGATGCCCGTACCCCACAGCCTAGGGAAATATTTTCAACACCATGAGATACAGTAGTACTGTACCAGTACAAACTTCAGGATACTTTCAGAGCACTGTCAGTTATATAAAGGTCCAAACAATGTTTAAATGGAGAAATAATGTTTAAAAGAAAGATAATGCATATAAAGATGAAGTACTAAAACAAGATAATTCAATAACAAGATAACAGCATTAATCAGCAAACTAAAATTCAACACTCTTTATCTACACCTGCATGGCCCAATTATGGTTTAGATGGTTTGAATATCATCATGCATACAGAAGTGGTAATACATTTAATAAATGCTTATGTGTGGTGTTGGAGCAAAATCTGTGGCTCACTTGATGAAATTCTATCTCTTACAATGGGAAGTTATGAAAGTAAAATTCTTAATAAATTCTAATATGACTTTAACAGTGCTAAATCTGCATAAAAAAACAGACTCAAAGGTGCAACAAGGTCAAAGGTCAAATCAAGGTCAGATCATGACGTTGCACAACTACACCCCCTAACCAATGTCCCTACCAAGTATCAACTTCCTACACCTTGCGGTTTCCGAGATATAGCCCGGACAAGATTTTCGAACTCAAGGTCAATACGGCAAGGTCAAAGGTCAAATCCTTGTCAGACCATGACATTGCACACCTACACCCCCTAACCAATATCCCTACCAAGTATCAACTTCCTACACCTTACGGTTTCTGAGATATAGCCCGGACAAGATTTTATAGGTCAAGGTCACTACGGCAAGGTCAAAGGTCAAATCAAGGTGAGACCATGACGCTGCACACCTACACCCCCTAACCAATATTCCTACCAAGTATCAACTTCCTACACCTTACGGTTTCCGAGATATAGCCCAGACAAGATTTTATAGGTCAAGGTCACTACGGCAAGGTCAAAGGTCAAATCAAGGTCAGACCGTGATGTTGCACACCTACACCCCCTAACAATGTCCCTACCAAATATTAACTTCCTACACCTTACGGTTTCTGAGATATAGCCCGGACAAGATTTTATAGGTCAAGGTCACTACGGCAAGGTCAAAGGTCAAATCAGGGTCACACCATGATGTTGCACACCTACACCCCCTAACCAATATCCCTACCAAGTATCAACTTCCTACACCTTATGGTTTCCGAGATATAGCCCGGACAAGATTTTCAAACTCAAGGTCACTACGGCAAGGTCAAAGGTCAAATCAAGGTCAGACCATGACGTTGCACACCTACACCCCCTAACCAATGTCCCTACCAAGTATCAACTTCCTACACCTTACGGTTTCTGAGATACAGCCCGGACAAACTCTTTTCCCGCCGCCCGCCCACCCATCCGGACACCATAGGTGAAAACAATACCCCAACAGCCCTTAAGGGCTGTGGGGTAAAAAACAACAATTCTTCAATTATCGCCCACTCGGTAACCCATAGACCGTGAATTTCGGTTTCCTTCATCTATCCGAACCCCTCGATTATCCGGCCGGATTCTGTCTCCCATAGAGTTCGGATAATTGAGGTTCTACTGTACATACTTTGTATTTCTTATATTTATTTGTATTTCTTTTATTTATTTTTCAAAACAAAGTTACAACCCGTTAAAGAAACAAAATAAATAAAATTTTCATTGGCAGACTTAAAAGCACAATGCAATAAATGACTTTGTTTTAATACATTTTCTTTATGCATACATGTACAGCATTTCATGAGCCATAGTTGTAAACTTTATATAAGATTGGAAAATCTTTCGTTAGGTTTAAACCTTGTTTATTTATACGAAGTATCTGGAGTACAGTAAATCACCGCACTCAAGAATAAAGTTTACAGTTCGGTAGCATTCATTTGCCGTATTGCAGTAAATGAACTGGAGTGCGGTTCAAGCTGGTATCCTAATAATCTCATGGAGTGAAGGAATTATGAGACCACGATGGGTTTTTTTAAATACAGAAAATCTAGCCAACAAGTCTATTTTTCGTCTGCAAATGTGATTAATTTAATTAACCAATGAAAACAATTGTTGCTGAAACCTCACTCGAGACAAATATTTTACTCTTGCCGTATTCCAGTAAATGAACTGGAGTGCGGTTCAAGCTGGTATCCCAATAATCTCATGGAGTGAAGGAAATATGAGACCACGATGGGTTTTTTTTAAATACAGAAAATCTAGCCAACAAGTCTATTTTTCGTCTGCAAATGTGATTAATTTAATTAACCAATGAAAACAATTGTTACTGAAACCTCACTCGAGACAAATATTTTACTCTTATCGCAACTACTGTTGAAGTTTTCTAGCAATATTTTGCAAATAGAATATCAAATGGTAGTACTTGCACACACAGACTTAAGTAAATATGAGGTTAAGATAGGTATTTCTAGCCATATTTTTTTACAAATGAAAGATATAGCTATTTTCCGTCTGCAAACGTGATTAATTCAATTAATCAATGAAAACAATTGTTACTGAAACCTCACTCGAGACAAATTTCTGGAGTGCGGCAATCCGTACTGCAGCATATTTTCTAGAGAACAGTTTTACCATTAATATTAATGAGCAAATATGTGAGCCTTGTGAGGTCACTAGTGTTGAAGACAGTAAACCGGAAACCTATTTGCCGACCGAAAGACAGTGATCCAGTTACGTTTCGTTTTCTTCTAACCAAAACCGGTTTCGTCACATATTTCATTATTTTAACTTAAGTTTTCCAAAATTTTGAACTACAACAAATATTTCCCAGTATTTTATAATATTCTATTGATATATCACACATTTTGTCCTCAAAAAATCTTTAAAAAGTCCCTTGTGGTTCTTATTTATATACAAGTTAAAGCTCATATACGCGTTTCTAAAACTTATTTCTTCGCGTTTTATAAATCAAACGTACCCGGTTTTTCGCCGAATTTCTGCTTTCGGAAACCGGTTCCAAAATTCGCATTCGACCACAACACTAAGGCTGTGACTTCGTTGGAAAAACGACACCGCTTATTCGCCTCGAAAGAATCGATCCGAATTCGGGTAACCGTCTTTTAGTTGTCACCCAGTGGAAGTGGCAGAGAAGCAAACATGGCGGATGATGTAAACAAAACGCTACGGAAAATAATGTTAAATATCTGTATAAATAAGGAAAATTACGTGAAAAACTAACATTAATTGAAGAAATCTGACACAATACTAAGGTTTAGCCGAGTATTTCATTGATTTACGTTGTATTTAATATTTTTCGGTTACCCGCTTCGCCAGTTTGTACTCGGTTTCCTAAAGAATTCAGACCGGTTTCGGGTAACCGGGTAACCTATCACAGCCTTACACAACATTAGAATCACCCCAAAGAAATTCCATGACCTCACATATTAATGAGGCAGGTCCGTGAACAGGAAATATGCAGGCATTTTTCATCTTAAACCAGCCTTTCTATTTATAAAATATTGTTAGGAAACCCCAAAGAAATTCCATGACCTGACATATTTGCCCATTAATATTAATGAGGCAGGTCCGTGAACAGGAAATGCACTGGTATTTGATCTTAAACCGGCCATTCTATTTATAAAATATAACCTATTTGCTCACTAATATTAATGAGACAGGTACTGGTAGTTTTCATCTTAAACCAGCATATCTATTATTAAACGCAAATCTCTCAAATATTTACAGCGAATCTTCCAAATATCTACTGTGAATATTACAAATATTAACCGCGAATCTTCCTGACTGCGTATATTCCAGATACCCTCAAGGTGGTAGCCTGGTACATGTTTAATGTCAGGATGTGTGCCATTTGTTGCCCTTCAGGACGTTTATGTTTTTTGCATACTTATGCCATCTGTCTCTCGTCAATACATCCATCTTTTAACGCAGTGGTTAAATCACGGGACATCCCGATATGTAAATTACTGGCTAAATGTCGGGAAATGATTTCATTGGTTGATTTTGTCGGGAAATCTGTGACCTTACATCTTCTCATGAATATTAATGAGTTGGTACTACTGCCGTGAGTTCTCGAGTTTACGTAAGGTATTTAATCATCATTGAAGCTTCCATTCTATAAAATATTGCAAGAAAATCCCGGGAAATCCATGACCTCATATTTTCTCATGAATATTAATGAATTGGTGCTACTGCCGTGAATGCTTGAGTTTAAGATATTTTAAGCTTCAGTTTTATAAAATATTGCAAGAAAATCCAGGGAAATCCATGACCTCATATATTGTCATGAATATTAATGAGTTGGTGCTACGTACTGCCGTGAGTTTTGAGTGTAAAATATTTGATCTTTTTTGAGGCCTTCATTTTGTAAAATATTGTTACAATCATAAAACAAGGCATCCCATGATATAAAGCACTTCCCTATATGAAGCACTTCCAAGTTCTCACAATTTAGCACTTCCCGACATATACGTAGCCAATATGTTACATATCGGGACGTCCCGGGACATAACCTTGCCGATCTTTTAAATATTGGCCGAGAGACAGATTAATCTGTCTATCTACTATATCAATTCATTTTATGGACAACTCGGCCCTCTTCAAACTCGGCCCATTTTAAAGTCGGCCCCCTACAAAGTGAATATGGGAACAACTCATTAACTTTCACATTTATGTATAAAATATGAAATCAGAGTATTCTTTGCAATTTTCTAGAAATATGTTATAGAAATGCTGCCTGGAGATCAAGTATGTTACCTGGGAATATGTACTTAGCTGAAGAATTAACATTTCAATATTTCGCGGACTTGAAAGTCTGTTTGAAACTTTGTTTAAATAAGGCTTACTACAGTAAACGAATTTTAATTTTGTCACAAAATACAAATGACGAACTTCAATCGGGTGACAAAATTCATTGGCTGAGCAGTACAATAGCCTGCAAAGGGCCCCAACAACATTTTTTTTGTAAAACGTGCACACTGGTCACACCGCCTCGTTGCTTACGTTGAGCCTCTCCTCCCTGCTCAGCTTTCAATGCCTTCTCTAACCGCTTCACCAGAGCGGGTTTGTTTCCCTTTGTGTCTAACCCACGAGATTTGAGCTCATCTCGAAGCTCCGCAACTTTTAATTTCTTGACATCCAACATGCTTTTCAAACACAGCTAGAAAATATCAAAAATGGCGGAGAGATTATTTGAACTATATACCGAAAATGTGCTTTAAGACCAAAAATACCGTATAAAAGGAACATCAGCGCTGAAGTGAGGGTGGTACCATTATACCTGGGTCTAATGGTAACACCGCTAGTAGTTGGGGAGCATTCATTATTTCCTCGATTACAATTTTAAGAACTACTTTTTACCGAACTCATACCTAACTAAACGGGTGAATGCTAAGCTCTGTATAGTAGTGGTACAGTGGGACCTGCCTCCTCTCTAATTCTTCCCTAGTGGTACAGTGGGACCTGCTTCCTCGCTAGTTCTTCCCTGGTGGTACAGTGGGACCCACCTCCTCTCTAGTTCTTCCCTAGTGGTACAGTGGGACCCACCTCCTCTCTGGTTCTTCCCTAGTGGTACAGTGGGACCCGCCTCCTCCCTAGTTCTTCCCTGGTGGTACAGTGGGACCCTCATCCTCTCTAGTTCTTTCCTAGTGGTACAGTGGGACCCTCCTCTTCTCTAGTTCTTCCCTGGTAGTACAGTGGGACCCACCTCCTCTCTAATTTTTCCCTAATGGTACAGTGGGACCCTGTCTTCTCTCTAATTCTTCCCTAGTGGTACAGTGGGACCTGCCTCCTCCCTAGTTCTTCCCTGGTGGTACAGTGGGACCCACCTCCTCTCTAATTCTTTCCTAGTGGTACAGTGGGACCCTCCTCTTCTCTAGTTCTTCCCTTGTGGTACAGTGGGACCTGCCTCCTCTCTAATTTTTCCCTTATGATACAGTGGGACTTGTCTTCTCTCTAATTCTTATCCTAGTGGTACAGTGGGACCCGCCTCCTCTCTAATTTTTCCCTTATGATACAGTGGGACTTGTCTTCTCTCTAATTCTTATCCTAGTGGTACAGTGGGACCCACCTCCTCTCTAGTTCTTCCCTAGTGGTACAGTGGGACCTGCCTCCTTGCTAGTTCTTCCCTGGTGGTACAGTGGGACCTGCCTCCTCTCTGCTTCTTCCCTAGTGGTACAGTGGAAGTAGGGACTTGCCACTAGGGAAGAGATCATGAAGTATGGAAGAATTTGTGCAGGAGTGGGGCCCACTGTGCCACTAGGAATATTAATTTGAATGTGGGGAAGAAGTTTCACAGGGATGGGTCCCACTGTACTACCAGGGAAGAACTAGCGAGGAGGCAGGTCCCACTGTACCAATAGGGAAGAACTAGAGAGGAGGCGGGTCCCACTGTACCACTAGGGAAGAATTAGCGAGGAGGCGGGTCCCACTGTACCACTAGAAAAGAACTAGAGAGGAGGCAGGTCCCACTGTGCCACTAGGGAAGAAATTGTGGAAGTAGGGAAGAGGTTTGCAAGGAATGGGTCTCACTGTGCCACCAGAGACGAATTTGCATGTAGTGAAGAACTTTGGTGCCACTAGGGAGGAAATTGTGAAGTAGGGAAGAAATAGGGCAGAAATGGGTCTTACTGTGCCACCAGGGACAATTTGCATGTAAGGGGGAAGTTATGGCAGGGGTTGGTCCCACTATAGCTTTGGGGAAGAAGTAGCAAGGAGGCAGGTCCCACTGTACCACTAGGAAGGAATTAGACCGGATGCAAAAATTTGAATTAGAGAAGAAGTTGGGTAGGAATGGGTCTCACTGTACCACCAGAGACAAATTTCATGTAGGAAAGAAATTTGGCAGGATTGGGTCCCACTGTACCACTAGGAGAGGAGCTAGAGAGGAAGCAGGTCCCACTGTGCCACTTGGGAGAAATTGTGAAGTAGGGAAGAAGTTTGGCAGGAATGGGTCTCACTATGTTCCCAGGGACGAATTTGCAGGTGGAGAAGAAGATGGACAGGGCTGGATCCAACTGTACCACTAGGGAAGAACTAGAGAGGACATGGGTCCCACTGTGACACTAGGGAAGAAATCGTGAAGTAAGGAAGAACTAGAGAGGAGGTGGGTCCCACTGTGCCACTAGGGAAGAAATTGTGAAGCAAGGAAGAACTATAGGGCTGAAGTGGGTCTCACTGTGCCACCATGGATGAAATTGCATGCAGGGAAGAAGTTTGGCAGGGGTGGGTCCCACTGTACCACTAGGGAGGAACTAGAGAGGAGGCAGGTCCCACTGTGCCACTTAGAAGAAACTGTGAAGTAGGGAAGAACTGGGGCAGGAGTGGGTCCCACTGTGAAACCAGGGACGAATTTGCATGTAGGGAGGAAGTTTGGCAGGGGTTGGTCCCACAGGGGATGAACTAGCGAGGAGACAGGTCCTACTGTACCACTAGTAAAGAACTTAAATATTTTTCATGAAATAATAATTGCTCTTTACTGGGTCTCACTGTACCACTTGGCGTTTGTTAAACGGGTCTCACTGTACCACTGGCACCATTAGACCCAGGTGTAATGGTACCCTCTCCTCTTTCTTCGTACAACTACTACAAATATTATTATTATTATTTCAAGAAACTGTTAAACAGAAGTATGCAGAGTAGTAATTCTTGTTATTAAATAAATATTCCGTGGGACAGCTAGGGTAATACTGACACAGGACATCAGCTACATTGACACTTATGGGTGTTGAACCCACACAGAGGTGAGAGCTTGTTACTAGAGTCTGTTATTAAACCTGCTTACCTACCTCAATAGGTTAAAGATATGGAAAAAGAGATAGAGAATTTTTGTTAAGATGTTTACAACTGTTTAGAAATCATGAAGATTTCATCGATTCTGTACATTGATGATATAATTGTTTCACATTGTACGTTAAAAATTTTTTTTTCCAAATTATTTCCCCAATTTAGATTTACCATGCAGATTCCATATAAGCAAGAATGTTTTTAGAGATCACCTGAATTACTTGCTCCACCTAAAAAAAATGGACAGGTTGACAGGTCCTCAGTGACCTAGTGGGTTAGCTGGTTTGGCATCTAATCACAGACTGCTACCTTTGAGTGAGTTCGATTCTCATAAATGACAAATACTGAGGGCCTGTCCCACTATGACCCTAACTGCAGAACATGATTTAGAACCCCAAATTTGACTTTCGGTCTTTGCTTTACAATGTTGGTTCCACTGAAGGTAATTAATTACAACAGTTTGTCAGTCTATAAGGAAATCTGTATATCTCTACCCCCAAAATAAGAAACCTCTCATTCTGTCCCTACTGTATTATGTTTATCCAAATGCAATGAGTACAACTAGTGATGAATGATTAACATGTTATTAAAAACGGATAATGCATGTGTTTTTGTTCAGATCAAAAGCTTTTTAAACTGCTTTAAATATTATTACCTCCACCAATGATATTATGTTTTATGGGTGCATATATTTGTCTGTTAGCTTGTTTATCTGTGTTAATTGAAACTCATAGAGTAATGAATGAACCTTCATCAAATATTTTATGTGCATGGGTAGGGCCTGGTCAAAGGAAGCAGTAATGAAATCTTTTAAAAGGTCAATAATACACTCTGGATACTTCCAAGGTAAAATCTCAATACATCATTAAAGACTTTTGTACTCTGGGTAACATTAAAGCAAAAGTAATCAGGTCTTCTGAAATTTTCTTATGTGGGGAGGGCCTGACCAAGGGGAGAAATAATTAAATTTTAGAAAAATCAGATCATCTTGTGTATGCTCTGTGAGTGTTTTCTAGTTCAAAAGTAAAAAACAGTAAAAAATAAGGGGTCACAGATGAAACATAATACATAATTTCTCCGATTTTGTGTAATTTACACAGCTGAGGTAAGAAAGGAGTATACATAACATTTTGTAGTTTTTTATTCTGTATTTTATTCATTTTTATTATGACTTTGCAATATTCTGTTTCACATAAAACTTGACAAAAATGAACAAACAATTGAAGAAAAGTACAAGGGAATAAAGTTTCAGCCCAAGGAAAGCTATGATGGAGCTTCACTTATTGGATTAAATATCTAACTAAAATTAGCTAAGTATGAGACAAAAATGTAATTATGAAAACCTAATATTAAGAATTTTGTAATATTTTATGAAAACAAACTTAATATAATATTTATCAAAAATAAATAATAAACAATTTGGGTCACTGCACAAAATATTGAGAAATTTATGGATCGCACTTAGATGTGCTTTCAACATGAACTTGGAATCTCCAGTACTTATTTACACATGAAAGTCAATCAGTTTGGAGACTGATGACCCTTTCAGAACTAATTATGCTATCTAATTTCATATACAGTGAATAAAATTGCAAAAATTGTGACTATTTTGTCAATAACCTTAAATAAGCTATCAGTCACTACTACAATCATTTACAATAATGTGTTCTAGATATCAAACACGGTTCAACTTTGGGACTCAAAAATGTAGTTTGCAAACTCATTCCCTTTTTGTCAGTTCATATTATAAAAATAACATTTTTATAAATAAAATCCAGAAATTCCAAATTCATTTCTGGTAATTCTGTAATTTATTTTTAAAAGACTTCCACACACAATCAGATCAATAATCTTCTGGTGTCAAACAGGCTGCCATGTTTTTTTCCAAATATTTTCTGTTTCAGAATTTGTGTTTTTTTTCACTTTATTGGTGGACTCACTATGATTCTATTTCTCCTGTGAAACATTCTTTTTGTTCATGTTGCAAAAAAGTATATCGGAAGAAAAGTGTTGTTGTTTCATATAATGTCATTAAAACATAATAAAAAGCCAGGCCTAATACATCTGGTAGAAATGAAGTTTCCATTTCTTTTTCTTTCTTCACACACAAGACTTGTACAGATTTCACCAATTAAATTGAATCCCCCTCTTTATAATATGCATGAATGTAGTCATGCATACATAACAACACATATACACAGAGAAAGACTCTCCGACATCTTTATTAATGTTAGCCGCCTGTTGCAAATACAAACAGTTTTCATTGTGCAAAAGATACACACTGACAAAAGCTGCAATCATCCTTAAAGTTGAAAAAAAGAATATGTATTATATATTAACATAGCAGTAGCAGTGTAATTATGTGGCATTGTGCAAAAAAAAACTAAAACCTGCATGATGGTCATCTTTGTGCTTTTTTTATTTTTTATTTCTATTTCAATTTCAATTTAAAAGTAATAGGATCACTTTGCACAAAAGGTAAAAATTATCCAGATGAAGCTGGTATTTATTTATAGTTTTACTTCATGCCTAATACCTTTTTAGTTATATTATGATATGTAGTTAGAAGGACAAAGCAAACCAGTACATACAGCTGATCAAGGTTCAACACTGTAAACTGCCTTCAAACAGCAAACAGCTACCAGCTCTCCAGATGATGCTGGTAGTGCTTATTGGATAAAGATTCATAAAATTTATATCATTCATGCATTGTAATGTCAATGGACAGGATAAAATTTCAGCAATAACTATAAACCACTCACAAAATGTAGTTCTCTCTAGATTTCTTGAAAATTTGTGATTCTTTTGGTATCCAGAATATTTTCTGGATCTGTCCCAAAATGCAATTCCCTCCTCCATGCACGAGCCTGGCCATACCCACATAAAATTTCTTGATTATCTCCTTAATGCCCTCAGCTGTTTCACCCAATCTTTTCATAATATGGGCCAGATCATATACACTAGGTCATTGCAAAGATCAAATTCATGGACCATTTTGAGTTTCACCACTATATCACAAACTAAATCAGTTGCTACTGATGTACATCTGTTATTTCTGTAACTCTTTACACAGATAGAGGAGATGAATGATCTGATAATGAAACTGGAACATAAATTAGCTTGAAGATACAGAAGAAGGACATAACAGTTTTGGGTCAGCCAGTAGCTCAGAAGAAGGGAGAATTCAGGGCACTATTTTTCAATGATGAAAGCGCTATGGGACAAAGACCAGTCTCCTACAGGAACTTCATGAAGATACTTCCAGATTTCTTTGCTAAACTGGCATACAGGATGATCCCAGGGCTCCAGAGGGAAGGGGCTTTTTTTTGGAGAACCACCCAGTCTGGGACTGAAGCAGGCCATTTCCTTGAGGCACCTGACTGCTGACTACTTTCTCCTCCCTGTATTAAGATTTCTAAGTTGGCCAGTAAATAATTTCTAGATTCATCCTTGAGGTCTCTGGTGATATAATCAGGTATTACAGTGACAAAGTTACTCTCTCTCCCACCATCCCGCATGATTGGAAGCATATTGAGCAGAGCATCTGTGTGATGAAATGTACCCCATCCTATTGGTGCCCTTGATAGCAAACAAATTCTCCTAAAATGTCCCAGAGGTGCGGGTATCCAGTATCATAACTACAAGGGTTTCCACTTTATTGTCCAACTGGCCCTAATGGATGACAACTGCAAGTTTATATGAGTGGATGTTGGTGCCTGTGTTTGAAGTTTGAACCACCACGCAGAACAGGTCCATTGGGTTAACACCAGTAGTACCCCCTGGTAGACACTGGGCTCAATGTCAATTATTTTGATATTGGGAGATGATGTTTTCCTTCACAGGACATGGTGAATAAACCCCTTCTCCCAACAGAATATAACTCCTTGGAGTAGGGTGATTGAAAATGCCTTTGCCATTTCTGCAAGCAGGTTTAAGGTCCTGCTCACAAAAGTGCAACAAGATCCCCAATGGTTTCCTTGGTAGTGATGGCATTTGTAATGCTTCACAATTTCCTGTGGCAGAGGTGTGGGTAAGCACTATTCATCCTAGACCATTTGGATGAGGGAGACCAGGCTTTGCTGTAGAGGAATGACATACCCATGTATTGAGAAATCCCAGCAATGTTGCCAGGGCCCAGAGGGATGTCATTGTAGAATATTGCCGCCAAAAAGGAGCCATATCTTGGCAGATGGGCAGGATATAAAGATTTGCACTTATAGACAAGGAAACATTTGCTTTAAGTAGCACTTTTTGTATTAACATGCAGGGTTCAAAGTGTGTTTTTACCCAGCACTATCACCATGGAAATGCAAAACTTTCCCACAAAACAAACAGAAGATAATAAAAGCACTGCCCTGAGTCCCTCAAGTGGTAGTGCTTTACTTCAGTATCTGATTTGTGGAACATGCTTTGCAGTGGCTCTTAAATGGTCAAATGGTCAAATCAAGACCCCCTGTGAGGTATTTGCCCTTTTCACACAGTATTTTGGGGTCAGGTTGGGGTAATTGTTTCTGAAAAAACATGCGCATGCTTTGGGGGAAAAGGGTTTGAACCCTGCTGTATATATATTTAAAAAAAATTTTTTTTTTGGGGGGGGAGCTTTTATTCTCTTTTCATTTATTTACTTTTAGCGTGTGTGACCTTGCTTATTTTTTGTCTTTTTTTTTTTAAGCGCCAGCTCTAGTAAGGCTTGTGCTTCTAGGAATCACCTTTTTTTTCTTTTTTTTTGTCTCTGGACTTTCACGAATTGTGGTGTCTTGTGATGAGTATCTCTCTCTTCACTGAAGTTAAATGGCAATGGGCTATGAGTGACTACTACTACAGTGCACTACTGCTGTCTCTGATGGCTTTGCGGCTCATGCAGTTGACCGAAATCCCTTCCGGCCTTGTTTCTCTCTTTGAGAGACCTATGGGTTTTTTTCCCTTTTTTGGGAGACCTAAGTGAAATACTAAGAACTAAAAACTGCACAACTTGGAACTGTATTCATTAACTGTCTTCATTAACTGTGAGTCCCTATTTATTTACTTGTGAAGTTGTGAGGAAATTGGTCAAAATGTAAGTGATGTGGGACATGTGACTGGTGTGTGTCTTGGGGATTTTTTGGTTTTAAACAAACAGGCAAATAATTGGTTTGGATTGGTTTGCCACCTTTTGCATGTATTTTTCAAAATGTTCAGTTGTCATTCTCCTTATTATTATTTTTTTTAAGTTCAAGTTTCTGTGAGAAGTAAATTCGTGGCACAGCTGCCTTGCCTAACCCTTTAGGTTAGTAGGATCTCAAGTACTAGTACATTTAGATCACTCATGCAGAAAGAAGAATTAATTACTAGCTCTAGACATCTTTATTAGTTTAATTGGATCCATTTTATTATATTTCACAGTCATTCACATGTATAAGTTATTCAGATCCAGTCTCTTTAGTTATAACTGTCTTTATTTACTTAAAGTACTTTTCAGTCCACAATTCAATATCTCCTTAAAATTGATTTTGTTTAACTTCCACATCCAGCTGAGCTGAGGATAGCATCTCTACTATTCTAATTCTCTACTATTCAAATGTGGTACTGTTTGATTTTGTTTATCTTAATTAGAATTATGGGATTTGGTTTTATCATGTTGATAATTTGTATGGTTTTCATCATTGCCAAAACTGAATTGTTTTATGAGTTGTGCTTGGTCCTAAATCTCAAATCACTCTGCAAATTGTTACATGTAAGCATGATTTCATAGTGTGTGCTGTGATTGGTTATAAAGCTAGACACTGGAAAGCATAGCAAATACTTGTCAGGCTGACAGTATGTGAGAAAGTAACTGCAAAGGTAGGAGATTGTGCTGATGTTGTGCTTGGAAATGTATATTTTTGATATCTAAGTTTCACATACAATACTACAAGAATGATTGGGTGGCTCTGAAAGGGGACTTTAATCTCTATGTGATAGTCTGCCTCATTGCTGTTGCTTGGTACATGGCTACAAGGGAGAACTTATCTTGAGGTGAGGGTAGAGGCCTGATAGTCGAAATGTCTTTGGAGCTTCTGATTATCCAATATTCCATACCACAAAAAGTTGGTGCTGGGGTTGCCTCAACTGTCACAGTCTCTGTTACTTTTGGCTAGGATGAATGTGATGGACCAGCAATGCAACCTTGGATACTGTGGCCTTGGGTGGGGATTTGAAAGCACTTTTGACTGCAAGATGTATAAATAACCTGGTCCGTAGGAATCAAAAACTGGTCAAATGTCCCCTGGCTAGACTTCAGGTAGGTTAGCTTGCTGTAAAGTATCCTCTGGGACTGGACCCATTCGCCAGGCAAAATTCATCCATTTTCTACTTTTTTTATTTTTAAATTTTTATTTTTCTCCAAAGTTATATATTTCAACATACAAAGGAAGTAACAAAAAAAAAGAAAAAAAAAACATTTTCTTCTTGCTGTAAGTAAGTTCATTATCCCATAAAAATCCATGATGAGCTTTTCCTGCTCTTCACTAAGTCACTGCTATTCTCTTCCACTTCTTAGCTGTTGGCTCCAATTTAGTGTCATCCCCACCTGTACAAGCACATCCTGTGTCTTTTGTGTCTCATCCAACTGTGTTACCAATGCCTCTCCCTCAGAATAGCTTTTGTAGCTTCCTGCATGTGTCTCTGGAATTCTAGTTTTGATTCCTTCCCCGTATTGCTTTGAGTAGCCTTTTTCTCTTCTGTCTTATTGGAGAAAAGTTTTGCAATAAAATATTTTAAAATCCGATAAAAATCAGCTAAAAAGTATAATACAAATCCTTCTGTCACTTTTCAGCACTTTGCAAAAAAAAACTGAAACATTAATCCAAACATAGATGCTGCCTCCTGAAAATCTGGCAATGAAATAATAAAAATACTACAATCCATGCAGGGGTTTATATACACAGACAATTGCGTTGAAGTGATTATTTCAATAGCCAACCTATCAGGAAGGGAATGTTTAGCAAATTTGTGGTTTACAAATGCTCAAAATACACAGATTGACTTTCCAAACAGTCACTCATCATGATCACAATTCTATTGGGAAGGATGATCAACAAAGTGAAAGTGTCCTATTACTTTTGGACTAATTTCACCAAGACAGCAAAAGTCATTGACAAGACATTAAAAATGGGACTTTTCAAAAGTTTAGGATTTCTTTTTATCTAGAATGTGATCTGCATCTTTCCAAAACATATATATATATATATATCACTTCTTCCTTTGGTCAGGCCTTACCCACATAAATAACTTCATAAAGATCTGTTCATTAATTTTAGACTAATCACAAATACACTGCACAATACAAAAACAAAAAATCCTGAATTGTTGGACCCCTTGGTACAGCTCTGTGCTGTACAAGTAGAGTGTACTTTCTAGTTTTTATAATAAAAATACAATGAACATTTATGCCAAATAATCCAAAAATCTCTTTCTCTACCATCTAAATATCAAATTTTATGGGAAATAATGTTTTTCTTTGTATTATTGCTTTTTTGCTAAATATACATGAATCATATACAATTGCAGGTGAATAATGAACAGCCTAAAAGTTTCACTTTTCTGAAAAATTGCACATTAACACTGCTAACATAATATACTCATATAAATTATTTTATACCCTAGATAGAAGCCAGAAGATATAAATTTCATTCTCTTGCCAAATGTAAATCACATATAACAAGCAGCAGGCAATGCAAGGGGGTTGGGTGGGGAATTTGAAAGGGTCCAGTTACAGTTGTTAGCTTTTTACCAGATATAGAAACTGGATTCAGAAGTCATTTAAAACAAACATTTCTTTAGATTGGTAAATTTCTTTAGTCTGAAGTTGGGTCATTTGTGGCATTTTCTAGCTTAAACACCATTGCATTGGAAATTTTTTCAATCACTGACCATGCAAGTACTTTTAAATAATAACAATAATAAATTTATTATTAATTAAATTACAAGACAAATTTGGATGACAGAATATTTGACACTTAAACATATCAATAAACCAGCAAAATGGAAAATTTAATAGTAAATTAAATTTTTATAAGTTAATATCTTACCTAGTGGACAGATGCATTTGTCCGGCGCCCTGCCGGTCTCACCAAACACTAGAAGAAAACGTCCTGAGCTGGGCCCTGGCTGGGACCGGTAGTGTCCCGTTCACTTGCCAGGTGGCTGTGTAGCCTGCCTGCCGGTGTACTGCGCATGCGTAAGCATACGCTCTTCCTCTTTTTGTTGCCTACCTTAGAAGTCCCTTTTTTGGATTATAATAGTGGGGAAGGTAGGGTGGGAATTCCCCTGTCCACTAGGTAAGATATTAACTTATAAAAATTTAATTTACTATTAAATTTTCCATTTTATTGTGTTAATACATCTTACCTAGTGGACAGATGCAGAATAACTACCCAGTGGATGGAGGGTAGCCAAATAAGGGGAATTCCTGGGAACTCTAGGTGACAAAGGGTGAATCCGGTAATGGTCAGATAACCAATCCAAAGGAGAGACACCCTTGCCTCCACCTTTTGTTCACTTTATCTTTGTACCGACTCGACCCAAGTGTACAGGGAGATATAGAGGGAATAACAGTTCCGTCAAGCCTAGAGAGGAAGAGTAACGGGAACTGAAGAAGTCCTAAAACCCCTGGAACCACTTAGGATCATGGCAATCCAGGAGTAACTTTTTTTATACATATATTATCCACAATATGCACACTAAAGAAGGAATTACTGTTTATCATCGTGGATCTGCTGTGCAGCCACCATGAGCCCTAAATGGTACAGTTCAGAGTCTGCCCACACTAAATCTTTCAGATAGAACTGTGTAAATGTGTTGTGGGCCTTCCAATGACAGGCTGAAAGGATCTGGTCTAGGGAGACTCCTCCTTGAAAAGCCTTGGAAGTTGCAAAGGCCCTGACATCATGAGCTCTCACCTGATGCAAATTCTGAGCTTCTTCATCCGAGAGCTGATAGCAAAGAATGACTGTTTGTTTGATCCAGGAAGAGATGGTGGAAGGGACAATATCCTTCTGAAAACTTTTTGGGAAAGATAGAAACACCAGGTCCTTCCCTGTGCGAAGATCCTTTGTTTTATCTAAATAGTAACACAAGGCACGCACAGGGCAAAGTGATTTATCCTCCTTAAAGGATCTGTCCAAAGAAGGAGACAAAGCTGAGATGACTACAGGAGCAACAGAAGCCGGGCCGTCCCTAGCCAGTTGGTTCGTAGATAGAAAACTGGGAGAAGGATAAAGTGAGACCCGACTCCAGTTTTCCTGGTGCCTGATGTTCCTGTAAAGCCAGGCATGAATTTCACTGCGACTCTTGCCCGAACCCAAGGCCAAGAGGAAGACCATCTTAAAAGTAAAGTGTTTAAGGGAGGCCTTTCGCATGGGCTCAAAAGTAGTATATATCGAGTGTATATCGAGTCGAGTTTCCCATCAATCATGTCACTTTTTGACAGCTGTGCAGCTGCCTGGGGCAGATGGTAGATGGATGGCTAGATAGGGGAGGGTCGATACTAGCTCTATACAGGTTATTGGGCTCTATACAGGTTCTTGAGACTGGCTCAATGGGGACTTTTGTTTTACTTTGATAGTTTATAGCTATTACTCAGATGAATCATCACACAGCTGTGCTGTTTAATGGGCAGCTCTTTGTCTGATTTTAATGGGGGGGCTTTTGTCTGCTAGCCATGTGATAAATGGGGCTTTGTCTGCTAGCCAAGCTTTTCAATGGGGCTTTGTCTGCTACCCATACTAGATCAATATTACTTCTGAAAAAAATGAATCATCACACCAGCTGTGGGTTTTTAATGGGACTTTAATGGGGCTTTGCCTGCTAGCCAAGTTTTTAATGGGGCTTTGTCTTCTAGCCTACTGCATCATATTACTACTGAAAAATGAATCATCACGCACAGCTGTGTTGTTTAATGGGGCTTTGTCTGCTGATGGCTTTTTTAATGAGTCTTTGTCCGCTAGAAATGTTTAATGGGCTTTGTCTACTGAGACTGTTTCATGGGACTTTGTCTACTGAGACTGTTTTATGGGGCTTTGTCTGCTAGCCAAGATTTAATGGGGCTTTGTCTGCTAGCCCACACCCTTTGAGATGGTTGAGACTGATGAATCATCCTAGGGCTACTAGATGATCAATATTACTTGTGACAAAAAAAAGAATCATCAAACAGCGCTCCTGTTTAATGGGGCTTTGTCTGCTAGCTCTGTTTTTTTTTATTAATGGGCAGTTGTTTATGCAGTTTTCTCTAATGAAGACAAACGTTCTCACTAATGGAGAGGAGGAAATAGCTATAACTTTTTTAAAAATGAAATAAAATTTAGACCTTATTGTAATGCTCTCCCAACCATCATGCTAAACACAGCTAGCCACATTGGAGGTCTATTGAAAATCTCCATTCCCAATTAAAATTAACGTGAAATTTCGGACCCCAGGGTAAGCACTCGAACGCAATTCCTCATATACATTCTCAGTATCACTTGTTTAGTGATATGGCTTTATGAAAACAAAACAATTGCTCTCTATCGTATCTCTCACTTATTATACTGAATCTTTAATGTTATGGCTATTAGGGTTAGGGCTTTGGGTTTAGAGATGAAAAATCTTAATTGAACAAACTCCTAGATAAAGTAAATCTCATTTGCATGCAAATCCTAATTTTCTTTACATCACAAAGACCATTAAATCAGATAATGCACTAGATAAAAAAAATTTAATATCAAATCTGAATCTACTCTCCTTTGTTACTTTATTTCCTTTGTATGGTTTCCAGCCAATTTGTTACCCTCTCACCTGTTCCCTTTTATATTTCCCACATCTGCATCTTTGACAGAAGCCCCATTGTTCTATTATTAAAAATGTGTCACTTATTTTATCATAATTTTTACATAAATATTATAGCCCTCACAAAGACCTCCCCAACCCCCCCTCAAACCCACCCTTTCGTATTTCTCACCTCTATCTCATTATGTGACTGTCATTAGGAGCTCATACGTTAACTGACAAATACCTGTCTAGCACAAAGACTGCCTTAATTTTATTTTCCTATATTTAAACTTTCTCCTTTCACTCACATCTGTCTAATAACTCTTGTTTTATGTAACACGGGCTATTTATACTGGTAATGAAATGCTGAGCTTGCTTTTGTTTATAAAATTTTTCTCTGACATAAGGATCCTGACACTTTTTTCAACACATTTACTAAAAATGCTGATAAGACTAAATCTTTTCTATAGTAATTATAAACTCCCCAGTCGCTATATAAACCCCTGGGAAATCTGTTTTTGTGAAAAATTAAATGCTTATCACTCTTGCGGAATTCTGCAAAAATTATTTTGATATAAAAAAGAATTGTTAGAAATGTCTCAATCAGGATTAACTCTTAGGGATCTATTTCTACAGGTGGGAGATATGAACCTTCAGCACCCAGATTATTTTTTAGAGATGGCACTCAATACCTTTCATATTAAAAATTGTACATGCCTAGGGGTGTCATTGTTTTATGTCTCATGCTTCATCTGGCATTATCCATCCTATACTCACAGGATTCTTCTTACAGCCTTTAGAGCCTACAAGAACAAACTTATTAAATCCTATTTAGGATGGAGAAAGAGGATGAAAACATATTCGACTCAGGCTCAGCAAATGTGAAGAATTATGCTTAATAGAATGGTTTCAGGTCAGAGAATGCGTAGACAGGTTATGAGACAGATGGGTATGGAAATCAATGATTCAGACTCTGAAGACAAAGGCATTCACTCTGTCTAGAACTCATTAATCATCTGAAATCTTCAACAAAATCAATAATAATTGCAAGACACTCCCCTATATAAACTAGAAAATCTTCAACATATTATAATATCTCCTTATTTTTCATATCTGAATACCCTGTACCATGGAGTGTAGATGTTATTTATGTGGTTCTAACCTTCTGAATCAGAAAAATCTACTTCATCACCAGAAGTATTGTCACCAAGTAACAGATAAGATACAAGAGAAATGCAGGATATGTGATCGACAATTCCATGATAACCAGGCCTTGTGTTTACATCTTCAAAAATGTGGAAAATATATCTGTAGGAGCTGTGATCTTCCATTTCTTACAACAGAGGCCCTCAACTTTCATGTGGAGACATTTCATAAGAAATCTACAGCTGCTAAATCTTACAGATGTGGCATTTGTAAATGCAATTTTGAGGGTAGGAGGGCCCTGTACACGTATAGAATGAGACAACATGGAGGCAACAATGATGACCATGTCCTACCAGCCTTTATTGTAGATAATGATGACGAAAATTTACGTGAGATTTACGTTACAAACATAGATCACATACAGGCTAACCATCAAGAGACTGAACTAAAGAATATCTACAATTTTCCAACCAATAATCTGCATGGGGGTTACAGGGAGATTCGAACCCAGGTGAGGGAAATCTATCAGAACCTACACAATGCCTTCAGGATTAATCTCGCCTTTGGAACCATTTTATTTAACAATGAAACAAGGGAATACAGATATTTTGTTCCACATTACAACAGTAAGATTCTTCAATATCCTTTTCGAATTTTGAATATGAATAGTATTCGTTTTTTGATGAATAAGTTAGCTGGAATCGATATAATTACACAAGCAAGATCAGATAGACCCTCTACTGCCTGGAGCCTCGCCTTCATAACTAATGTGCAGTATGTAGTTTTTAAAACAGAGTTTCCATTGGGAAATGCTGAAGACCTGCCAGATTACATCAAACAGAATAGGAATCTGAAGACAATGTATATAGACAAATGGACGGGCAAACCATATACAGACAATTTATGTTTCTTTAGATATCTTCGACAACATTTTAATGGTAACAAAGATTTCCTCGAATATTTTCGTGTATGGATGAATTTTAAAAAATCAGAAAAATTAGGAAATTCTACTGGACAATTTACTGGTGTGACTATGGATGAGATGATGGATCTAGAAAGATGTTTTAATGTAAAAATTTTGATATATTCTCTGTCACCAGATGGAGTTGTCTGTAATCTGTATAAATCTGTAAATAATTATGATAGTAAGATGTATCTTAATGTACATGAAAACCACCTTAGTTATATTGTAGATATAAATAAATTCGCCAAAAAATTTCAATGTGAGAAGTGTCTTAAGTTGTTCACAAGAGAGTGGAACATGCAAAGACACTACAAAGTATGCTATGATAGAACTATCTACCATTTTCCAGGTGGCTTCCATAAGTCACCCTTAACCATATTCGAAAAACTCGAATCTCTAGGAATACATAGCTCTGAGCAATCTAGATATTATAAACTCTTTGCAGTGTGGGATATGGAGGCGATGCTTCAAAAAACAAACCACAGCACCACGAGTAAATTGAACTGGATATCCAAACATGTTCCCATTAGTGTGAGTGTAGCTTCTAACATAACCAATTTTGAATCACCGAGGTGTTTTATCAATCCGGATCCGACAATTTTGATTCAAAATATGATGGAATATCTCAGACTGATTAGTATAGCCGCTCGTAAACAAATCTCCTGCAAATATTTTCATGTTTTATATGAACTGGATGAGCTCATTCAGAAATATAAAGAGGATGGGGAGCAGGCGGATTCGGATTTTGAATCAGAGGACTGGGAAGAGGAACTCGAGTCGGACGAATCTGATTCAGAATCCAATATTGTCTTTACTCCAAGTAAAAAGATTCTGTCACATTTCATATCCAATATTCAACAAGTTAAGAAAGAGTTTCTTACTTACATTACCCAATTACCTGTTATTGGATTTAATTCAGGTAGATACGATCTGAATTTAATTAAGACTGATATTCTCAAGTATATAAGTTTAAATTACACAGAAAATGAAATCTTCACCATCAAAAAAGAAAACAGCTATCTCACCATAGGTACTCCACATATGAAATTTTTAGATATTTCTAATTATTTAGCAGCTGGATGTTCCTATGAGAAGTTTCTTAAAGCCTATGGTTGTGACATTCCAAAAGGTGTTTTTCCTTATGAATGGTTTGATTCTCTTGAAAAATTAGACTGCACCTGCTTACCGGAAATGAAAGATTTCTATTCTACAATGAAGATGTCTAACCCATTAGAATCTGAGTCTGAGTATGAAGAGCTTAGAAATCTTTGGAATAAGATTGGTATGAGGACTTTTAGGGATTATTTAATACATTACAATAATCTAGATACTGGACCCTTCTGTGAAGCCCTCACTACTTTCATAGATCTTTATGTATCGGAAGGGATAGATATTTTTAAAGATTACATCACCTTGCCTGGTGTAGCCAGAAAAATGATCTATACCTCCTCAGAGAGTAATTTTGCACTCTTCAATTCAGATAACGCAGACCTATACATTTAAACAAAATATTGTGGGAGGTCCTAGCATAATTGTTACCAGATATCAAGAAAAAGGGGTAACAAAATTAAAAATGTAGAAAATAACTTATGTGAGAGCGTGGTGGGTTATGACTGTAATGGCCTCTATTCCTATGCTATCAAGCAGCTAATGCCAAGCGGTGTGTATGTAAGAAGATTCCCTGAAAACCATTTTAGACCAGAGGTTAGCGAAAGGTACATAGATTCATACGTTTGGTTAGATTATCTCAGCTGTAAAGAGGGAATAAAAATTCGACATAAATTAAATAATCAAAAAGAGGTGAGAATAGGGAACTTTAGGGTAGATGGTTTTTGTTATCAAAATAAAACAGTTTATGAATTTAACGGATGTTATTACCACGGTTGTAAATTTAACTGCTTTATAGTTAAAAACTTAAAAAACAAAACCTGGTCAGAAAGACTGAAAAAAGTGCAACAGAGGGATAAAGCTAGAAAGAACTACATAATTTCACAGGGTTATAAATTTGTGGCTATTCAGCAATGTCAATTTATCTCCAAAATAAAACCCAAATGCCTCCGATTTTATGAACATTACCTTCCTTCTTACTACAGGAAAAATAAGGGGGATTTAACACACTCAAAGATCTTAACAGATGTTAAAAATGGAAGATTGTTTGGTGCATTAGAGGTAGATATCCAGGTGGAGGAGGGGCATGAAGATTTCTTTCAAGAATATCCCCCCTTTTTTGCTACTTGTGAGGTACCAATGGAGGTAATAGGTTCACATATGCTCTCCTATTGTAACGCCAATGACATTCAATTTAAAAGTAAAAGACTTCTGATTAGTGGGCTTAAGGCTCGCAAAATTTTACTTGCCACCCCCCTTTTGCAGTGGTATCTGAAAAATAAATGTCAAGTCTCAAAAATCTATCAGATAATCGAATTTCAACCCAAACCCTCATTCACTTCATTCATAGATAAGGTGACCCATCACAGGATTCAGGGTGAATTAGAGGCAGATAAAGCAATTATAGGGGACACCTTCAAATTGATAAGTAATTCCAGTTATGGTTCCTTTCTCATGAATAAAACTAAACATTCTAATGTGAGATATCTAGTGGATAAGAATAAAGTCCGAAAAATAATAAACTCTTGCATTTTTAAAGATATGCAGGATATTAATGGAGTTTTTGAGGTAGAGACCTATAAGTCTAGAATTGTGATGGATAACCCTATACAAATTGGTTTTTTTATTTTACAATATGCAAAGTTAAGAATGTTGGAATTTTATTATGACTGCTTACTGAAATACCTTAGACCCCAGTCATTTGGATTAATGGAAACTGACACCGATAGTCTGTATATGGCTATAAATCAATCTGATCTAGATCTTTGTGTTAGGGGAAGATACCGACAGAAATATCATAAGGAAATTTTTGGGTCCTGTTCTGATGAGGTGAATGCACTCTGGTTTCCAAGACGCTGCTGCTCCCACCATATCACCATAGATAAGAAAATCCCAGGGATTTTTAAGAAAGAATTCTCTGGATTTCGAATGTTATCACTCTGTTCAAAATCCTATATCATAGAGGATCAGGATGGTAAACAGAAAATATCTTCTAATGGTATTTCTAAAAAAAATTTAACTGATGCTATGGCTAAATTTTCTCACACTCTAAGCACTGGAGAGACAAGTTTCTCCACCAATTTAGGATTTAGAATGAGGGATGCTAATATGTTTACCTATTCACAAACTAAAATAGGATTCAATTATTTTTATTGTAAGAGAGAGGTGCAAGATGATGGGATCACAACCAGACCTTTAAATATAACCCTCTCACCATGGGAAAGAGAATCCCTGGTCGTATCAGAGGTACAGGATCCCTTATCTAATCTGTACTATTTTCACATGAGAGTAGACGCATTGTCTTATCATTCAATTGAACAAATGTTTTATCACCTTTTAGCCAAACATTACAAAAATATTACACTTTGTCATAAGATTTTGCTGGAAACAGATCCCCTTAATGTATACAATCATCTTGACAAAACATTTATCTCAAAAACTAGAAATGAAGAAATTAAGAAAGATATTATGAACCTATGTGTCTCTGAAAAGTTTAGGCATTGTCAAAATTTTCGAGATTGACTAGAATCTGTTAATGGTAAGGCTATTTATTATAAGCAGGCTAATTACAGTAGAGAGGATGAGACCTATTGGGGTGTCAGTAACCCCAGTAAACTTATTTCTGTGCTTCCCCCTAATTCTCTAGCTGGGAATAACATCATGGGTGAATTACTTATGGATTGCTGTCAAAAATTTTCTACTGAAATCTCCATTCCCAATTAAAATTAACAGGAAATTTCGAACCAGAAGGTAAGGACCCCAACACATTGCCTCTGAATTCCTGTCACTTTTTGCTGCGACAGTACAGACTGAGGAACTCTGTTGAAAATCTCCATTCCCAATTAAAAATAACAGGAAATTTCGAACCCGAAGGTAAGCACCCGAACGCATTGGCTCTGAATAGTTGTCAGCGTTTTGTGATAGTACTGACTGAGGAACTCTGTTGAGCAGGACACAGATGATTCAAGTGTGCAAATATTTTTTTGAAGAAATAACAGAGAAAATATATTTTAATGTAATACCTTTATTTCTTATAGTGAATCGTTACTTTACAAAGTTATTTTTAAAAAAACTAATGATCATCTCCTCGTTACTCTTTAGGTTTACTGAAAAATCTGATAAAATACTTTGCATGGTTCTTCCTCTGCTACTGTGATAGCTATAATACAAGCAAAATAATCCACATGTATCTGTCTGATAATTTTGCACTCTCTTATTATTGTATTTGTATGATAATGCATTACTGAATAAATTATTAACTATGTCTCTCTTTGGTTGTTTTCCTGCTGAATCGAAGTGTTCCACAACCTCATTATTCACCCAATGCAATACCACCCAATGGCTTCCCTTGTCAGTGGAGTAATCCAGATTAACAATAACTAGGGAGGGAATGGGTATTTTTTTAGGGATAAGGTCTAGGGAATATACCCCATAGAATTGTTCTCGAATTTTTTCATCCAACCTCATATACCTTGCAATTTCGTAGCTATCCATCACCCAATATTTACCATTCTAGCTTGATCTATCTTTAATATTTCAGGGAATTTTGCGTAGACAATAATATTTATAGTTTCTGGAAGGGCAGTCCCAAATCTTAGACTTAATCTCACATGTCCACTTCCGGAAGTTGTCATCACCTGACCAGATAGGAAACTCTGTATGTCGAATTGGTACAATGCATATCCCTTGGGATAATCTGAAAGTTGAATAATCAGACCATTTTTCCGATCAGAATCGTTTGGTACCAGACTTAGATAAGAGGCTACATAATCTTTTTCATTGAAATTGGGTTTAAAGGGTCTATTTGGTACAGGCTGTCCATCCACACTCAATTCCATATAATTGAGATCCATATTTTGAAAGTTAAACGGATTTTTAGTGTAATCTCCAGAATAGGCAGGATTTGAAACTAAGCCAACCACAATCTTGCTGGGAACTTTACCATGGAAGATATTATCAGTCATAAATGTGTGAGATCCTTTTGCAATACTGAAGCTTTTAATATCACTTCTCCAGAAGGGATAGAGTGCAGGACTTGTTTTCAAAGCCTCATTATGAGCGACTAACATATCTGGATTCAAAGAGATATAACAAACTTTTAAAATAGCCTCTGTGATTTTTAACCTCAAATTTTCTTTCCCATCTCTCATTAATCTGAACTCATTGAAGGATTGAAAAAACTTCAAGGTAACCGCCACCCCATTTATTATAGCCCTGGGTTGATCTATTCCAAAGTCTGTATAAAGTAAACCCTCCACACTAGCCGTTCCTCCACTTCTAGTTGGCCTGCCTCTCTCTGTAAAGCCTGGATTACCCCCTGTGTAGGTGATAGCCTCCATGGCTCCTGGTTGATCTTTATGAAACAATGCTGCCTCACCCTCTGATTGAACCATGTTGTTGTTGGTTGATAGAAGAAAATCAATCATTGCCTTATACGGATAATTAGCACCCACATCTAAGGATACTACTTTTTGATTTAATGCAATATCAACCTGTCTAAAAATTGAATGGAGGGTCAAGTTTATAGGCGCCACCTGGTGACTAGGGGTTGGAGGTTGACCAGCTGATGGTGGCTTATTATGAATAGGAACCCCCTTCTCATCTGTAATGATGTATTTTACATGTAACCTGGTTTTAGCTAAATTGATATAATCTACTGAGGTCCCTGGGATATTAAATTCTACTACACTGCTATCTGTGATAGCGGCAATTGGATTGAACTCCACCCAATATTCTTTCTGAATCGTCTTATCTATGGGTGGCGGCTGGAAGATGGTTAAAGGTGTTTGAATTATATCCATAATGAGTGAGAATTGAATTTTTTCTTCTTACTCTTTACTTTCACCCCCTTCTGGACAGATGATGATGATCTCCTAGTGCTGCTACCTTTCCTAGTTTTATTTTTATTCTTGGAAGAAATTTTTCTTGAGGATTTCTTTGTAATCTTACTCTTTCTAGTCTTCCCACCAGTTTGACCTTTGTGGGTTCCAACCATGCTATTTATACCCTTTTTCAATTTTATCTCACTCTTGGCCTGCTCCACTGCTGCCTCTGTAGGTGTAACTAATGTAACCTCCATCGGTTTGTCATTAACCCTATCTGTTTCTGAATTTTTAGGATTTAATTCATAAAAATTTGGGTTATATGCGACTCTTCCCTCAATACATTTCTTGCAAAAGTTTAAATATTTATCCATTTTCTTTTTTAAGGTGTAATGTGAGCTGTATCTCCCCCTTTAATGCTAGAGCATTGTTAAAGGAGCTATCTTTTATATAGATTTTGATTCGACCTAAATTCGACTGCCTCACCCCCAAATAAAACCTGTCTGGAAATAATTGGCTTCTTTTATTGTTTGGCATTACCATTCTTAAAATTGGTTCTAAGGAATCTCTAACAAAACTATAATCGCAGATATCTGAAAAAACCATGAGGGTCTCTGATATTTTTTCATTTAAAAAAATATCGCAGAGCGCCACTTTCCAATTTCCCCTCAATTACACTCTCTCAGGAAGTTCCACAGTGAAGTTATAACCCTTGTTACCAGGATGAAACCTTAAGGAATCCTTCGAACTTAAGAAAATGTAAAAGTCTCCCTCTGTCATTCTCCCTCTTTTTCATTCAATTATGAAAGCTTTAATACAAACACAGGGCAGCATTGGCTATTTATAGATCTTCCATAGCTGTCTCTGGTATCCAGGAATTAAATTTGCTTGGCCATCCTTTCCATTTTACCAGCATCTCTGATATCCCCTTTCTTTTCCTTTTTTTAAGAATTTTTTCTATTTTGTAGACCATATTTTCATCCAAAAATGCTACTTCTAATTCAGGCTCATAAAAATATGACGTTGTGACCTCATTTTGATAATCTTTTAGTTGATACATTGGGATATCTTGGTTTAGTTTTCTATCAATGATTGTAAAAATCTCACCAGACCATTTTTCAGCATATTCTCAATCGAAACTGTTCTTTAGATAACTTATTTTAACCCTATCACCGACCTTATACTTAAATTTCACCCTTTTAGGGTTAGGTCTGGTCTTCTTCATGCTTTTGTCTTTCTTAATACCCTTAGTTTTGAGGCCGTATTGATAAGACCATATATCATATTGGTTTGAACTCTGAGCCTTTGTGAGGGTCATCTTAATAGATCTATGGCTGGCATTGTTGTAACTAGCCGTAAAGTTTTGTAAATTATCTACCCATCTGAAGGATTCTCTAGCTGTTAAATATTTGAATATCTTGAGTTTAATTGTTTTTATTACTCTCTCTGCGTAATTAGCTTTAGTTTCATAATAAGTAAATATCTGTTCCACCTTTGAGGTTCTCAAAAATTTGGTCACCTCTGAATTTTTATATTCACTACCTTGATCACTTCTTATTTTCTGTGGTTTCACCCCTGATTCCTCAAAAATATTAGACATGACTTGCTTCATTTCCTTTCCTGTGAGAGTATACATTGGTCTGGTATAGAGATAACGAGTAAATATATCGATAAAAACCACAAAATAGCCATAATTATCATTCGATTTTCTGTATTTCACCATATTAGCAGTATCTGTATCCCATTGATAATTTTTGGAGAAGGAAAGGACCTTGGGTCTCTTGAAATGTCTCCTGACAGGATGATGTGAAGTATAGGCCTCCTGTTTAGCTAGCCACTGTTTAATAGTTCTCCTTGAAATCTTGTATTGACCATTTTTTTTCAAAAATTGGTACAATTTTTCAAACCCACTGAAGGAGGCGGGACTACTGGGGTTATAATATGCCTCTTTAAGCACTATCTCCACATCAGGAGAGATTTTTATTCCAGAATTTAATCCATGCTGGTTTGCGCTCTCTGATAGACTCCCTGTCTCCTCCCCTCTGTTTTGTAGTCGATCCTCCTTGCTGTTTAACCCTTCCTCCATTGGAATTATTTGGGTTTTTTTGACCGCCAGTCATTCGCTTATCTACACTACTCTCAGGCAATCCTGGTGGGGGTGACATATATATGCTCTCATTGCTTCCAGTCTCAGCCTTGGACGATGTTACAGCATTATTCAATTGCTCAGATTCCTCATCAGCTGTATTGCTTTTATACGAGCCTTGTTTTTCAATTTCGAGATATTTTTTAAATTTCAAAAATTGTTCATGAGGTACCATTACAAATTTATTCATTGTAAAATTTGGTTGATATATTTCCTTATGCTATATAATAATTCTGAAAAAATTGTGTGATGCTTCTTCAGTAATTGAAGCCGCCCTCTAACCCTTCTTAGAAATCGTTTAATCAACCCAAAATATTTTTCAAATTTTGCCTTGATCTTTTTACTGAGTGGCAGACGAAAAATATTGAAGAAAATCTCTGCAATGGCTTTTATTTGTGACTGATTAGCCTCTGAAAAGATATACTTGTTTAAATTTTTATTGTTATCCAATATAACCTTTAGAAAATGCTTTGCTCTAAGGAGATTAGAAGACATACTGATCAGTAGTCTTTAATCTAGCAAGTATTTATAGCTATTTATATACGGTTAGGTACTCATCAGGAAAAATATGGGTACGTAACCAGGAGGTCTTATCTCTGGTAGGAGATAGATCTATCAGCAAGTAACTGAAAGATTCTGCAGTGGCGTCGTCATAGGCCAGACAGACCTTATCACACATTCCTAACTGATTTCCTAAGATTTTTATTTGATTGATATCCCTAGGATTTTTAAATAAAATAAAATAATGTGTATTCAGGGTAATGTCTCTACTATATTTTCCCGAATGGTAGAGATTTTGTAAAATCAAAAAGACGCTCAGATTTCTGTGATGTGATTCTCTACTAAATAGATTGGTAATAGAGGGGCTATTCACTGCTGACATTTGTAAATCATCAATAATAATCAGATTATGCTTAGAGTCGGCAATTTGCTTTATTCGAGCCTCATCTGGAACTCCTTGAATAAATTCTAAATTTTCAATTATTTTGTTGTCAAAGGATTTCTGCCATACCCCATAAAAGTAGTACACCTTCTCCACAGGAACCTCAAACATAGCATTTAAATTCTCCAATAACTTAAAGACAAAGTTTGTCTTTCCAGAGCCTGTAGGACCTGCAATCATTGCAGTAGTGGGTGAAAAAAATCTGAACATTGTTATCTCTATCTTATCTCGTGAGTCACATAGTAAACAATCAGAAAACTGGTTAGTCTCGTCTCTATTTATATTATTTTCACTTGCCAAGATTACAATCGCCTGCTTGCCAGTTACCTCAATACCTGCCAGATATCCTAGACAAAAGATTTTGTTTTGTATTATTTTCAGGTATTGTTGTGGCATAGAGTACATACAAATCAGAGGGGCCACGGTGGCAGAGTGGTAACACTCTCGCCTCCCACCTCTGAGGTCTGGGGTTCGATCCCCGTGATGGCCTTAAGTGGGAAAGCTGGTAGTTGCTTGCCGTTGGTCGGCAGTTTACAGTACACAACCCTAGCGAACTCTATGTACTGGTTTCCTCTGCCCTTCCAACTACCCGTCGTGATATGACCTGTACAGTGTTGAAAGCGACGTAAAACCCCAAATAAATAAATAAACATACAAATCAGAAAATGCAGGCTCAAATATTTACCTGGATTAATATATTCTAAAGCTTGTTTCCAGAGAATGTGTAACTGTGAGAATGATATGGCTGTTTGTATAGATGTTGTATGGGTGGAATTTACCTATAATCCAAAAATCCGTATTTTATATCTGAAACAGTTGGAATATCTAGATATCCATCTAGTCTTGAAAAATTTTCCCTCTTTAGAAAATTGGGTAATGATGGATATGATGTACTTCAACTGCAGTTGGATTAAAGAAATTCAATTGCAAATTAAAGTATCCACTAATATGTGCACAGACAACGTCCAGAAAGGTGAGTTTATTAACCTATGCAGATAAAAATGTCCTTCGGGTTCAAAATTTCCTGTTAATTTTAATTGGGAATGGAGATTTTCAACAGAGTTCCTCAGTCATTAATTTTTCCATTTTTAATTATTAGGAACAACAGAGAGACAGATACAGGAAATCATCCAGTCCCTATTGCCATCAACAGGTCTCTGGGATTCCACTACCTCTGCCCAGTATTCATCAAATAATTCTATCCATAATGTGACAAAAATTAGAGATTACAGAGGCAGTCATAGCCAAAGGTACTATTGGATTTTCTTCTCGGGCACAATCTCGTGCATTATGGCTGTATTCCTATTTGCATGGATTTTGAGAAGAAAATTAGTATGCCATAGGGTTCAAAGAAATTCGAATAATGAAGCAAATGCCATGGAAATGTCAGATGAGAAACATACTGGGGATGAGGAGGCTGAGACCTAGCCATAAAGGTAAGAAATTTCTTATGAAATTGTATAATGATAATTTTTATGCGATTAAAATTGGGATTGTGACGTCACATTGCAGGGATATCTACGTCATAAAATTATGACGCATCTCTTACGCAAATAATAACCTATGACCCTATTTCATCTTGAGTTTTGTTTATCTCTCAGCGTTCATTTCATTCATTAGGATTATGGCTTCGTTAATTTATCTTTTGTTAATAGTACTAGTGTCAGATATTGTTACCAGTTATCACATCGAATGTAACTACGATGAAAAGAGCCAGGTTTTATCCATTGTCGGGATTAAGTCTATCCAGGATTTTGAAGATTATGGACTAAAATGTGGTGACTATGTGGCTAGGACACTGCAATATCTGGAATGTTATCTTGGAGAAATAATGCTACCCCTGAAAAAATTACAGGTGAATTATCCCAGTTTGAGGGAGATATATTGGAGATGTGCTGGTTACTGTATAACGGAAGGATCAGGGATAAATGTCTTTGGATGTGAAAACGGTAAGACATTGGGGTATTATATTTGTCTCAGATAATATGATCTGTCTTATTCTAATTATGATTTCCAAAAGATTTGTGGTACACTTGCTGTAGGCTAAGCCTCTGTTCTATCCAGAGATAATATAAAAAAATATGCAATTTTAATCGCAAAGATTGTGATTGCGTTCTAGGTCTTTCCCTGACGTTCAAAATTTCATGTTAATTCTAATTGGGAATGGGATTTTCAACAGAGTCTCTTCTATTAAATAGACCCATTACATACGGTAGGTGTGATATTCATTTTTTTTCCTAGCTAAAGGATATCCTGATCTTATAAATTTTACACTAATTCCTGTTTATTTTACTTTATTTTCATTTAGACTAGACTGGACAGACCCAGCACTGGTGTCAGGATGGGAGCTGTCAGGATGAAGACGAGGCTGACAAAGATGGTAAAGATGATGATGATGATGATGATCTCTATGCTCTTTTTGTCATACCTATTTTAGCTGTTATTGGTGGAGTTCTGACTTATCTATTTAAAAGATACAGGAATGTGATATTGATGAGGGTTCTTAATACAGTGATGGATTGCATTGATGGTGACGAGAGAAGAGTTTCAATGGAGAGTGAGACTGATCCCAGCACCTCGGAAAGTACATTGGTGAAAGAAAGACTGAGGGTAAATCAGAATTCAGACATTTCTACTTCCAGTTTATCAAGTCATATGTGGAATAATAGGTTGTCAACTGATGCTCAAAAAATATACTTAAATATCATGGAGGATATGACAGATGAGAGTGATCAATCCTCAGGAACAGCTGTAGAGATGAGGGATATTGGAATCCAGATTAGTTTATCCTCTGAAACAGAGGAACAGTTTGAACCTTTAGACATGTCGATGAGTTCTGATCAAGAGTTTCCAGAGATTGTGGTAACAAGTTTTTTGGAAACCAGATCTGGACAAAAGTATCAAAAAGATTTTATTATTAAAAAGTAGACTCCCATTTCTATCTAACCAAGATGTTTATCCTAGATTTTTACAGACCTTTTTTATTGTAATTGTACATGTAATTTGTATCTTACTGGGACTCTTTTTTCTGTGGGTTTTATTTATTCATTCATTTTTAATCACTCAGAGATTGTTATCATTATTGTCAATGGTTATCCTGTATAGATATTTTTTCATGTAATTTACTATGTGGAAACTTGTGGTTTACTAATAGTGTCAATGATTATCCTGCATAGATATTATTTCATGTAATTTACTATCTGGAGAGTTGTGATGTAACAATAACAAGAATATCTTATACATTTCAGAATTTTATTAAGCAATCCACTGCAAATCCCTTTTACATCATACATAGGAGTTTATATAGTAACAACAAGAACATAGACGAGCTACAGATTCATTGACTCATAATGAGACATCTTTGACTCAATTTTTATAATAATAACAATAAATAAATAAAACAGTCATAGAAAGGGTATATTTTGTAACACATAGAGATACATAAGATTTATGTATTCATTAAGAATGCCATTGAATTATTTCTTTGTATTACCTCCTTTTATGTAAACACTTGAGAGGTGATAAATCAGCTACATTATGTAAAATTACATTGAGAGATAGAGAGAGCGATAGCTATGTGATATACAAAGAGGAGAAAAAATTTAATGAGCTCTCAGACAGAGTAACCATGTAAATCACCTTCATGATAGAGTAACTATCACATAAAGATCGTAGCAAGTATAAATATTTACATAGACATATGAAATATGAGGTTAGATATTAACTATATACATATGACTTTCCAATTTCTTTGTTAAAAAATATATTAACCATATGCATATGAAGTCAAAGTTCTTTGTCAATAGATCTACCTTTTCCGGAATTTATTTAGAGTCCTTCATATGTTCCATCATTCTGTTGAAAACCTGATCTTGATATCCTGGTCTGTCTAGAGGAATGCTGATGCTCTGTATGAAGAGTAATTGTCAATTTTTCCAGATGTGGTAGGAGATTAGGGAGGGGCCTGAGAGTGGAGTCCATACTTCAGAGCGAATTTTTTTTAAAAAATTTTTTCACTGTTAACCCTGGGTGTCTCTGGGATTGTTAAAAATTTAGAAAAAAAATTTTTTTAAAAATTTTGACTAGTGTTAAACCCTAGTTGCCTGTGGGACGCAAAATGCTGCAACCACTAGGGTCAGGATGCCATTGAGTGTTACACTCTAAACAGCGACTCGCCCTATGGGTTAAATTTCCTGAAATCAATGCTGCGCATGAGGTACAGTAAAAATGATAACAGGAGCTCATAAAAGCTCTTGTCAATGGTAAATCTATTTTGCAACATGCACATGTTCATAATAGGTAGTCCAATCAGGGGCTATCATTGTCTCCACTTCATCTGGTTTTTTGCCTGAAAAAAAGGCGCAACCAAAGGCCATTTTGAGGTCTCTATTTGTTAGAGCCTCAATGAGCAGTTGTTCTTAATTTGTGTTCATATACATGGATGTGGGCACCCATGTAAAGAGTGATGTACTGCTCATTTTGGAGCTCCTGATGGAATAGGCTTTGGTAAATTTGTGTTCTAAAAGTATGGTCCTACATATGGGACACCTCAGTTCAGGCTCAGCCCCATCCTGCCACATCCTTGATAACTGACAAGAACACTCCACACAGAGCAAGTGTCCACATGGGTTGGTCAGTATGATGTCTGCCTGATCTAAGGCGTCTTTACAGATAGCACATTCAGCTTTTTCTAGGAATTGGGTCACAAATTGAACGAAATCTGGATATTTCCGCCTGAAAAATATAAAAATTAGAGAAATTTTAGTTATTTGACTAAATAGCAGAGATTAGTCAATACAAAATTGGGTTGAGAAAAGGAAATTGTGTTCCTGTGCATACCTGGGAGTTCGAATTTCACGTTATTGCTTATTGTGATTGGAGATTATCAACAGTCCTCACCCTAGGGAAATGCCTCCGATTGTTTGTCAGAATACTGCAGTATTGCAGAGCTATGATTCTCTGTTGAAAATCTCCATTGCCAATTAGAATTAACAGGAAATTTCGAAACCGAAGGTAAGCGCCCTGACATACATATTAATGAGCTTAAGTCTTCTCAACCTCTCTGGATGTTATGAGCAAGTATACTCAAGTATGAGGAATACTGTTGAAAATCTCCATTCCCAATTAAAATTAACGGGAAATTTCGAACCCGAAGGTAAGCAGCTTGACATACATATTAATGAGCTTATGCCTTCTCAATCTCTGTGGATGCTGTGAGAGCAAGTATATCAGAGGAATACTGTTGAAAATCTCCATTCTCAATTAAAATTAACATTGACAATTTGCATATTGAGGGTAGAGAAACCCTTTTCGAATATTATCTCTCACTGACAAATTACACATGTTTTACCCAAAAAGCTTCATTAAGATAAAAAATAAAAATTAATTGAGATAGTTTAGCGAATAAGGAAATACATCAAATTTAGGAGATTTATCTAACTAGACCCTAAATTTCACCCACTTGGTTTTTTATTAGAGCTGTCATGAGAGAAGATAATTTATTGACATTTATTAACATTTCATTAAAATTCTTACTTCAATGAATGGTGTTACGCTCAGGAGGGGGTCTATACAAAGCTAGTTCTACAATAGCCTCACAGCTCCACCTCGTTACATTGGAATAAGCCCTCTCTAAAATTTTATGTAAAAAATTAAAATAAATAAATATTTGGTACTTACACAATAAAGGCCGGTAGAATGTCGTTGAGCAGGATGTAACAAACCATCGCCTGCTGGTAGTGTCCATTGTCAATCAGCATCAGTAGTTCACAAATGGTTATCATATTGGAAATCAGATGATTGGGTCGAAAGAGATCAATTCTTCTTCCAATTTGTACAAAGTTATCCATTTTGAGATTGATTGAACAGCCTATTTTGATTCAGTAAAATTCTGGGGCCCAGAATGGGTTTGATGCGGGTTTTTATAGTGAAATTTTGGGTTGAAAGCTGTTGCCATTATCTGATAATTAAAAATTAAAAAGTGATTTAATGTCAATTTGTCCCTGAATAATTAAAGGGGTATTTCCACGTCTACCTCCCCTTTGGCTGATTCATCTAAATGCGAACATTCCTCACATGTCAATTCTGCATGGTTAGGTTGATCAGGTTGAATTAAACATGGAACATATGTATATATTTCCATACGTTCGCTATACATCTGGTTACATACTTTCAAAAATTCTTCCCATTCTTTGGGTTTGCAGGATAGCCCTTCAGTGGTGGGAAACAAGTCTCCCTTGGCATTGGTCTTCCATTTCCTGATACCTACAGATTTATAGGGACTATTTCAGGCTACATAGTAGGAGCCACCTATATGTACTTTCTTCTCTATTCCTTTGTCTCCTTTAAGAATAGCCTGCAGTGCATGGTTAATTAGTTCAGAAAAATGAACTAATACAACCAATTTTGAGATATTGATCTTGATCCCTGGGTTGGTGACAATCTGACCATCCCATTCCTTTAAATGAATAGACTGCACTTGACCAGTTTCACCATGAAACACCACATACTTCTTGGAGCCTAGATGAAAGGTTCTTCTATAGGTGACAGATAGAGATGCCTCTGAATAGTTCATTGCGGACATCGCCCCATGGCTTTGAGGCTCTATAAGATGATCTTTCTTCTTATTTTTAATCTGTAGAGATAGATCTTTCTTATTCTTCTTCAGAGCAGGTTTCCCTAAAACTTGAGCCTCTGCCATATTCACTGAATGATTTCGTCCTATTTTTTAATTCCTAGATTACAGCTTCAGATGATGTGTAAGGGTTAGAGCGAGAGGGTGGCTTTTTATAGACTTTGAGGTGAGGGGGAGAATATATCACGATTCAGCATATAGGATCACTTACTCAGCAAAAGCTTTGTGTAGGAAAAAATACTTACTCAGCAAAGGCTTTGTGTGAGGAGACTTAAAACAGACTAGTATAACTGATCATTAAAGGAACAAAGAAACTACAATAGTGATTAAAAACAGATTTTATTGATAATTAAATGCAGATAATACAGACAAGTTTATTACTTAATAATTGTAAAGTTAAAGTGACAAAAAGGTTAGTATATCAGACAGACATCTGCCTGTCCTTTACATCTGTGTCTAACTAGAATTTATAAATAAGTTTTCATCTACTTGGATTTTAGAACATAATGAACATTTATCATTGGTAGAGTACTGTTCTAAAGTCACAGGTGTCTGTCTTCCATCTGTCTTAGGTAGAGTATTTTTGTAAAATTCACAGCTGACTGTCTTCCATATGTCTTATGTAGAGTATTTTTCTAAAATTCACAGGTGTCTTTCTTCCATCTGTGTAAGGTAACATCTCGTAACTATTCAATTCATTCAATAATTTTAATGTCTCTTTATCTTCAAGAGGTAGGAGAGAAAAAACTATTTTTGGGCATTATCATTTTCACAAATTCACAGGTAGGTGCATGCCTTTTATGTTCGTCCATTGGTATATCATAGGTCTCCCATTCAATAAGAGATATTTTACACCAGGGGCAGGTAACCTTGTCCCCCTCCCCTGTATAGAGGAAACCAGCATGAGTTAGGGCATCTGGGCGAATGGGGTGAGACTTCGGCCATGTTCTAAATGTAGCATATCTCTCATCATATCCAGAATAATCAGGAACCTTAAATATCCATCTTCCCACGTAGGGTGTGGGTTTATGACATAAATGTAACCCAGCAGAGCTACCACAGGGTGGTTGAATTCTTGGATTGGAGTTATATCTAGCTGAAGAATTCAGTGAAAAGCCTCCAACCGAGGCGGCAGAATGAGTAGAGGCAGACTGAAGATAAGATGACCTAGCATCAGTCTGGTCTTCCACTGGTTTACTTGCTGGATGAACTATCTCGCTATCCTTATCAGTTATGTTGGATGCAGTATTAGAAAACATGTTGCTAGAAGATGCTGTTAGCTTGATAGTTGGAAAACCAATTAAGTTTATAACCTGAATTTTAGCGTTTATATAGACTGTTAAAATTCTAGTATTCAGCAGTTTTCCAAAGAAAAAGACAGGATTCAGTGATTATTAGTGAACCCCAAAGCCCTAACCCTAATCAAAAGTGTATATGAAAGTACGAGATTAAACTGCGACTGTATATGAGGCGAGATATTGAGTTCGTGTGCTTACTCTGAGGTTCGAAATTTCCCGTTAATTTTAATTGGGAATGGGATTTTCAACAGACCTCTAATGTAACTAGCATACATTGTGTGATAAATCAAATATAGCTTTGATGATTCATTTTTTCACAAGTGATATTGTTCCAGTAGGGTACCATACAAAACCCCCATTAAATGGCTAGCAGACAGAGCCCCATTACAAGAGTTCTAGCAGACAAAGACCCATTAAACAACACAGCTGTGCGATGATTCAGTTTTCACTAGAAATATGATGCAGTAGGCTAGAAGACAAAGCCCCATTAAAAATGGGTAGCAGACAAAGCCCCATTAACCATTTGCAGCAGACAAAGGTCCCATTAAAACAGTTCTACCCCATTAAAACAAGTCCCATTAGGCAGACAAAGCCCCCCCCCCCCATTAAAACAGGCTTGGGCTAGCAGACAAAGCCCCCATCAGCAGAAAAAGGGCTATTAGATGATTCAGTTTTCAGTAGTAATATGATACAGTAGGCTAGAAGACAAAGCCCCATTAAAAAATTTGGCTAGCAAAGCCCCATTAAAACAAAGCTTGGGCTAGCAGACAAAGCCCCATTAAACACAGCTGTGCTAGCCATAAAATCAGACAAAGAGCTTGCCCATTAAAAAGCACAGCTGTGTGATGATTCATCTGAGTAATAGCTATAAACTATCAAAGTAAAACAAAAGTCCCCATTGAGCCAGTCTCAAGAACCTGTATAGAGCCCAATAACCTGTATAGAGCTAGTATCGACCCTCCCCTATCTAGCCATCAATCTACCATCTGCCCCAGGCAGCTGCACAGCTGTCAAAAAGTGACATGATTGATGGGAAACTCGACTCGATATACACTCGATATATACTACTCTCAAATGGAGCCTTGGTCAACTGGTGAAGTACCAGAGAAAGGTTCCAAGAGGGCACTCCTCGCCTACCCTTGGGCTTATCCCTATGAAAATTGTCCAACAAACGGGTTAAGTTTTCATCTTTGCTAATATTCAACCTATCATTACCGACCATGTCCGCAATAGCGGTGCTATAGCCTTCAATGGTGGTAGGTTGGAGCTTTCCCTCTTTGAACAGATGCAAGAGAAAATTCGCAATTTGGCTCACAGAGGGCAACCTGAAATCCACCTGGTGGGAGTCACACCATTTGACAAATATGGCCCACTTCTAATTGTACACGGCTCTGGTTGACAGTCTCTGAGGAGCCTCAATTCTTGCTGCCACTTCGTCAGTGAACCCTTGTTCCTGAATGGCAGAGGCTCTAGGAGCCAAGCATGCAGATTCAGATGGCTGCGGTTCCTGTGAATGAGACCGTTGAAAGGTTCCCTTTTTGTCAACAGATCCCTTTGAAGCGGAAGTTGGAAGGGAATCTGAACTGATAGATTGACCAGGTCCCAAAACCACGGCATGTTGGGCCAACATGGAGCAATTAGGATCATTCTGTGACAACCCTGATCCATCACCTTGGAGATCACTTGGTTGAGCAGAGAGACTGGAGGGAAGGCGTAAGCATCCAGATTCTCCCATGGCAGACTCAAGGCGTCTATCACCCAGGCAGTCTGATCTGGCACCGGTGACACAAACTTGGGAAGCTTGTGATTGAATCGAGTTGCAAACATGTCTAACTGTGGCCGGCCCCAGCTCGAACACAAGAGATTGAACAGGGACCACTCTGTCTGGATCACCTGATTGTTTCTGGACAGCTTGTCCAGTACCACATTCAAGCGACCTGGAATATGCCTTGCTCTCAGGACTATTCCCCTGGGATGTCACCAGGATAGAAGTCTCCATAGGAGGGCACAAAGAGAGCCTGATCTCATACTCCCTTCCTTGTTGATGTAAGAAACCACAGTTATGTTGTCCGTTGCTATCAGAACAATCTGGTCCCTGCAAAGATGCTCGAAACTCCTGAGGGCCAGAAACACTGCTTTTAGCTCCAAAAAATTTATGTGGAGGTGACTTTCGGGGTCCGACCAAATGCCTCTTCAGTGTAGTCCCCTAAGTGAGTGCCCCAATCTTTGTTTGAGGCGTAAACACTTGCAGAACATGTTGCAGAGGATGCAAAGGCTGACCCCGCAGAACATTGCTCTCGTCCAACCACCAATCTAGATGAGGATGAAGAGACTGGGGCAAAGGGATGGCATTTTCTAGAACGTGCCGGTGCCGCTTCAAATGCCACTGGATGGGCCTCGTGTGGAGACGACCTGACCAAACTTGTTTTTCCATCGCTGTGAGGAGACCTATCAGCGACATGAACTGCCTGACTGTGCAACAGTTCTAGTCCCTGATGAACTTTAACTTTTGCTTCAGAACTGACCACTGGTCCTGTGTGGGCAAGACCAGACCGGTCAATAGGTCGAACCGGTAATCGATGAAATTGAAAACCTGCTGAGGAGTCAATTCTGACTTTTTCATGTTTACCACCCAAATCAACTCGTGGCAAAGGGCCAAGAGGGTCCGGGTATGTTGTAGGCAAGTTGCCTGGCAAGGGGCTCTCAACAACCAGTCGTCTAGGTACTGGTGGATCCTGATACCCATCGCTTGAGCCATCAGCTTGACCTCCTTGACCACTTTGGTGAATTCCAACGGGGCCGTTGCCAAACCAAAGGGGAGGGATTTGAACTGGTAAGTGACCTTGTTTAGGTGAAACCGTAGGTACTTTCTGGACCTCTGAGCTATGGGAATGTGGAAATACGCATCACTGAAGTCCAACGACGTGACCCATTCCCCTGTTTGAAGAGACAGCCTGATGGTCTCTGGTGTTTCCATTTTGAATGTGTTGGTGGTTATAAAAAGATTAAGCTTGCTTAGATCCAAGATTGGACGCCATTTTCTGTTGGGTTTTGGAACCAGAAAGAGACGGTTGTAAAAAACCAGAGACGACTTGACAACCACTTTTTCGACGGCTTGCTTTTGTATTAGGGAGGACAGAGCTTCCAAAAGAGCCTTGTTTTTGGTGGGACTTGCATATTTGCTCACAATCAAGGGAAAGCGGCTGAGATGTGGCCTTTCCCTGAAAGGAAGATTGTAACCATCCCTCAGCACTGAAACCACTCTGGGATTTGAACCCAACCTTTGCCACACTTGCCAGAAGCTCTGAAGCCTTCCCCCCACACTAATCTCTGTGGCAACATGTGGGACATTTGGAACAGATGGGGCAGAAAGACATTGACTTACACAAGAGACACCTTTGACAAACTTTATTTTGCTTAGACCACAACCGGGACTTAAGCTTTTGTTTTGTGGCTGCCCTTGAAAAGTTACAGTAGGAACATGATTGACATCTATACATGACACATCTTGTTTGTAATTCTGAAATCTTAAAGTTTGTTCTTGAGTATCCTTTACTATTAAACCCAACCTTTGATGGCTGAGATTCAGCTTGGTTGGAAAACCACTGTAATTGTCATTTATAGGGCTTGAAACCGCATGCCTTGGAAAAACGAGAGCTTGCTCTACCACGTGCACGGCCTCGACCTCTATTCCTGGAAAACTGTCTCCATGGTTGCTGTTCCTGTTAAGCTGATTCAGTGCGCCTCTGACCATCTTTCTTTTCATAGGGCCTATACCTGAAGTTTCCCCTCCCATTTCAGCACTGGGAGGCGCCCGAACCGGGCCCTGGAGCAACTCCGGCTGACTCATGCTTATTTATATCTTGTTTAGCAGTATTGAGCACCGAGTCGGGGAAAAGGCCATAACCAAACATAGGAGCGTACCTCAGTAAGTTCCAAGTGTCAGCATTCACAAGCATCACCCGGCTTGACAAATTCCAGATAAGAGTCACGAAGGCGAAGGATGAGATTTGCCAGATGGACGAACAAGCTATCGGCCAAGTGCTGCAATGCCGTACCCATAGCCATGGAGACGTTTTGGTGGAATGCTAACAGATCTTTAATGTCTTTGAGTGCCTCAGTAACGTCCTTAGGTGCTTTACCCTTGTTGATTTTGTTGCACAAAAATGACACATTGGAAGCAATTCTCTCCTGCAGTTCAGAAATACAACGGTTGAATCCAGCAGCACTGTTTACAACGTAAATTCCTTCATGGGCACAAGGCTCCCACCTTCGCAGGTACTCCTGGGAAATGGGCCTGGAGGTGGGTCAGAAGGTGGATAGGAGGAGGCCTTGATAATTCTCAGGAACTGGGAGTTCACTTTCGCCTTACTGTTACCCCAGCTAAACAGACTCTTCCCTGGACGGTGTGGACCATCTTGTCTCAGTGTATGCATTTGGTACCACCAGCTCTGAGATTTGGGGATCTTAACAAACTGGTCCTTCTTAAGACCGGCAGAGTCCTGTGCCCTATAGAGGGATATCCTTCGGCTACGGTGGTGTTGAGCTTCTCCAACTTTTGGCAAACCCAATCATCTGGAGGCATGGCAACAGATATACGGGTCGGTTTCCTAGGGTGTTTGCCCCTCCAAGGATTATTAGACTTGTTTGGTTCTGACAGGTCGTTCTCAAATACCGGTATGTAATCCCAGCCCATAAATGAGCGCACAGACCTCACAGTCTCATGAAAAGTCATTTCTTCAGTATGCTCTTGCCTTTCTAAATTATCAGAAGTTACCTCACCTTCTTCAGCCATAGAATTATTCTCATCAGAAAAATCACCATCAGAAAATGAGTGGACCAGTGGATCCCTACATTCCTGTTCAGGATATGCCCTAGCACCGGCACCGGCAGAATCACCAGAAACAGCAGAGTTGGGTGCCACGTCATATTGTGTTGAAGTACCGGTATGCATAGTCCCTTGATCAGTCTGGGAAAATGAAGAAATACCTTGAGCAGTCGAACCGGCAGACTTACTTTCCTGACCGGTGAGAGAAGAAGCAGCAGAGGAAACTGGCCTAATGACGGGTTCCTGCATGTCATCGCCTGGACCAGGGATGCTTGCAACAGAGGCCGGAGGGTCAATATTAATAGAGGCTTTGGTCTTTTCGCTTCAAAGCGTGCAAACTGTTCTACCCATTTGTCATTCATGGCCTCAAATTAGGCTGAAGTAACAAAAGAAACTGTAGTAGCAGAGGAAGTGGACGGAGCAGGTGCGTGCGCAGACACTTGCGCAGTAGATTGAGGGGGAGCTTGTCCTTCCATATCAATAGCACTAATAATAGTCATGTCCTTAGGTGACACCAAATTATTATTATTATTATTATTATGTATTTATACTCAGCGCAATATCTCCATGTACTACAGGACTCAAAGCGCCAGATCTTTTCTCTTTACGGATCTTATATGATGGAGTAGGGGCCACGGTGGCAGAGTGGTAACATTCTTGCCTCCCACCTCTGAGGCCGGGGTTCGATCCCCGTGAAGGCCTTATGTGGGAAAGCTGGTAGTTGCTTGTCGTTGGTCGGCAGTTTACAGTACAGAACCCTAGCGAACTATATGTACTGGTTTCCTCTGCCCTTCTAACTACCTGTCGTGATATGACCTGTACAGTGTTGAAAGCGACGTAAAACCCCAAATAAATAAATAAATATATGATGGAGTACACAAAGTCTCACGTTGAGCATCAGAAAACCCCTCACAAATTAGATATTTTTGTCCTTTGACACAAGGGTCATCACCAACCTTCTTATCCCGGCACCGCGCACTTCTCATGTAAATCAAAGGCAGCCATTGCATGACCGCATGAACCGCGCTTCTGACCGTTTAAACTTCCTGGTGATGCCATGATATTTCAATATTCGAATGAATTCCCTTTCGTTGTAAAACAACTAATATAACATACAAATATTTCAGACTTGAAAACTCTGAAAAAATTCTGACTAGCTCCTTTCACTCAAAACAAAAGGAGGAAGTAGACCGGCAGACAGGCTACACAGCCACTTGGCAAGTGAATAGGACACTACCGGTCCCGGCCAGAGCCCAGCTCAGGACGTTTTTTTTCTAACGTTTGGCAAGACCGGCAGGGTGCCGGACAAATGCATCTGTCCACTAGGTAAGATGTATTAACACAATAAAACACAAATTTAAAACCAAACAGGGTCAATTCATACACAATTCTGCCTGTGTAAAATCTCATTTGAGAAAAGGAAATCTAATTTATTTAGAAAATGTTAAAACAAAAGAAATTTATAATGTTTTTAGTAAGTAAAAAATATGACAAATCATATCTTGAAAACATGCGGCAAAAATGGCTTGGCATCAAATTAATAACATAAACTTGGCAGGGGCTTGCCATTCTCACCCTCCTGGGTGTTTACACTAAAAAAGTGGATTTTTTTATATAATTAAAATAATTAGCATGTTTCTTAGCTAGCCTAATTTTTTTCCACAAGTTCAAACTGTAAATAAGGAACTGCAAAAAAATGTAACTGATTTATTTTATAATTATAAATGTCTTTATCTTACTATTTTGCTCAGCCTATTTTTGAAAATGAAGTGGGAAAAATATATATATGTTGCTTATACATAACCCAATTCTCAATTCCGGTTTAATGGTTTTAACCAATGACAGCTGTCCTTGATATTAAAATTTACTTGTTTATTTTATTCATGAAATAGACCTTATCAAATTTTAATACATATTTAATAAGCTTGTTTTAACATCAGTGATATGCATGACAGCTAACTTTTTGACCTATCCATAATTTGACAACACAAACTCAAACACATTTGTATTTTAAACTTGTTTATAAATAAATTTATTACATTCTCTTGTAATATAACAATATTGTTTAAAAGATAATTTGTATAATTTAGTACCAAATTATGTTTTTTCTTGAAAATTGTAACAAACATATTGAAGTCCACAATATCACTTAGTTTTAATAATTTAAAATTTCTAAATAGATGGGCTGTATGTGATTTGTTGCTACTTTTTACCTACAATATTTACTAATCTCTTCTGTAATAATACAACTTTCTCAATCAGATAATTTATTTATTTGGGATTTTACATCACTTTCAACACTGTACAGGTCATATATTACTGGTATTTTCCCCAAACCCCATAAGAGTAATTTATATAAGGCAATAAAAACGAAGTATATAATGTTTTGAGGTATCCCCATGAAAGCTATTATTTTATTTTTTACAGTAAAGATACTTGGAAAGAAACATGGAAAATTTAATTTATAATTTATTAAAAAAATGTAATAAGTTTTTTTTAAATTTATTTAAAAAAAACACATTTAATTAGTTTTTTGCCACATTTATTGATAATTAATTTACTTAATGAAAACTCCCACATTTAACTTCTCCAATTCACATTTAATTAATTGACATATTTCAATTAAGTTAAACTCGGTACAAAAACTATTAGTGTCATCTGCAAAAAGCCTAAATTTAAGTATGTTTGTGGTGTTACATATGTCATTTAAATAACAAATATAAAACGTACACTCCATAAATGTCCTTATTTGCACTGGTATGATATTCAAGATTGAATAGTGGTAATTTTGATTTATTTTTAATTTTTGGAAATACAAAGATTTCAGTTTAAGTAGAGGTAAGAAATTGTGAATTGTGAAGATTCTATACAGAGTTTAATATTTGACAAGATGAAATCAGTGTAAATTGCTTCAATTTTAGTGTTGTGTAGCCTTCTGTTGCCTATGTACACATCTATGACGTAAGGGGAATTCTCTTTATTCAAAACTTATATCGGAATATATTCGTATATTGAAATATTTTCGTACCGTATGTACGTTTGGAATGGAAAAAGTAGCACACTGGGAACCACCAAATTATCAGGATTAGAATAATAAACAATATGTAAGATGTTCTATTTATCAGATTTGGCGTACTGTAGCAGAACAACGTAACTTTTTACATAGTGTCTTCTTGCGTATTGACAACTGTAACCCGAAAGAAAACGGGTTTAGTATAGTATATGACACAATAGACCGAGTTTTCTGTCCCAAAATATGCTTTTTTTTAAAACTGATGGGTGGCATTTTGGGACAGAGTTCCTTGCCACACAAAAAACTTCAATATCTGAAAATTACTGTCACTTTAAACTTTAAAATATCCACTTAAATGTATTAACAGTACTTGTACAAAGCATTTAGATGCAGGAACATAATTGTCTGTGTTTGCAGTAATATAGACACTAAATAAATTTTGGTAAATATATCCATTAACTATGCAAAAAGGTTATTTCTTTTAATGCGGGGCACATCCTTGATACTCAAGATGGTAGCCTAGTACATGTTTCATGTCAGGATGTGTGCCATTTGTTGCCCTTCAGGACGTTTATGTTTTTTGCATACTTATGCCATCTGTCTCTCGCCAATGCATCCATCTTTTAAAAATTGGCTGAGAGACAGATTAATCGGTCTAATGACACAACTGAAAAACCTTGACAACTCATTAATTAATTCCCAAATGTCGTTTTTATGGCGTGGTACTACGTACAGTACATTACACGATACATGTCCAGTGAGTCCAGTTTGTCACCTAAGCCAACTTGCCACCAACCAGTTCTCACCAGTATCCTCGATGGACGGGTTTTCGATATGACAACGTAAACGGAGAATGATGAGTATCAAAACAAATGCAACCAAAATGATCAGAAATATAACAACAAAATTAAATCCATGAAGTGTCTGATTCAGTGTAATTTAATTCATATTCATTCTAAAATATAAAAACGTCATCCAAAAACGAGACCGTGAGCTTGTAGTTTAAGTGATCGAAAACGTGAATATATCGAAAACCCGTACATTGGCTATACATACTATAGTTGACTTGTCTTGATTCCAGTTCCTGTCCCAAAAAATTCTCCTTTTCTGTATATGAGAATAGCGATATTACATGGGTGGTCATAATTGTGTCCGGTTACACAAAATAAATTGTAAAGGAACATAGACTCCATAGAACTGAAGATATTTGTGAAATGCAAACTAAGAAGCGTAATAGATCACTTTTAAAATCTGGAACTCCCTCACCAGTGGAAAATAAAAAACCCAATATGGCAACATCAAATAATAGTGAACTTATTGACACCATTGATCTTCAACTTGGTGCACTTGGGGAACAAGGTGTTTTGTATAATGCTTTAATGAAGGTGTGTGACGGAATTAATTCCATTGATAAGAACACAAAGGCCATAAAGAGAAGTGTGGAAAAGTTGTACAACAAAGTGGATGATATCAACAAACGATTAGAAGTTTTGGAAGGGACAAAAGCTGAAACTGACAGGCAAATTCAAGAGATTAAAACCAAACAAGAGACATTTGAAGGGGAAATAATCACAGTTAAGACAATGGTGGAAAGTCTGGCAGAACAAGATAGCCCAATGAAAGAGCCTTTTGACCCGGAATTCACTGTCATTGCAAACAACATCCCTGCTACAGAGCATGAAGACATAGACACTACAGCTGAAAGACTCATTATTGATGGGACCAGGACACCAGACGTACAAGTGGTTAGGACCAAGAGATTAGTCAGCAGGAATCAGTTCCCAGGACTAGTCAAAATTGAATTAGCATCAGTGAAAGATAAAATTTCTGTTCTCAGAAACAAAAAGAATTTGGCAGAAAATCAAGAATTCAGACGAGTCTACTTAAGATCATCTAAACCACACAGTGACAGGATAGCTGAATTTAATTTCAAGAAGCTCTTGCAACAGTTACCCAATGGAAGTGACTTTAGAATTGGTGGAAACGGCCGCATCATACACAAGAATGATCAACCTGACTCACAAACCTTGCACAGGGGGCTACATGGTGAACTCCAAGGAGCACAGGGACAGAGTCCAAACATAGCAAGATTACCTACTCCTCTCTCTATGATGTCAGACGACTTTCAGGAAGAGGCATCAACATACACCACACAGAGACGCTTCAGCCCGGGTACAACAGAGTAGGACACCCAGCCAGAGAAGGACTTACTTAGCATTGGGACTTTAAATGTGAATGGATGGACAAGTAGTAATTGTGCTTTAAGACAAAAAATAATCAAAGCTTTAAACAGGGATATTTTATGTATTTGTGAAACACATTTATCAAGGAATGCAATCATAGAAGTAAGTGAGTACAAATGGTTTGGTTTTAACCGTGAAAGCAAACATGTAAAGTCTCCAGTTACATTTGGGGGTGTTGGGATACTTGTAAAAAATACCTTACTCTTAAAATATTCTGTTAATATCATAGATAAGAATGTTGATGGTATATTGGGTCTTAAATTTGAATGCAAAGAGTCACATTATAGTTTTGTTGTTTACTCTTGTTACTTGCCTCCAGATAGATCTCCTTGGGCAAATCCTGATAATTTCTTTGATCACCTTATGGCTCAGTTGTATAGTTATAACACAGAAAATGCAATATTTATCTGTGGTGATTTTAATTCACGAATTGGAAATGGATCTGACTGTATAAATTTTGATAAAATACCCCAGAGAATGCCCAAAGATGTTTCTAAAAATAGCTACTGTGAGATTTTCTTAGAGTTTTTAAAGAGTACCCAATGCTGTATTCTAAATGGTCGTTTTAAGGATGATAAAGATAATTTTACTTCCACAAATAGAGGAAATGCAGTAGTTGACTATATTGTTGTACCACACGACTGTTTCAAAAACTGTGTAAATTTTGAGGTACTTTTAATGACTGATATCATATGTAAATATAACTTACAAACATTTATAAACTCAAATAGTAAACCACCAGATCATTCAGCAGTGTGTGTTGATATATATACAGGTTACAGACAACCCATGTCGATATCTGGTAAAAGTTCTGAGGATCTACTAAAAGGAAAAAAATATGATTTTACCCAGATTTGAGACTGTTTTATGGCAAACAACGTTTGGAGAGAAAATATTGAAAAAGTTGTTGACAAACTTGAACATATTCAAGGTGCACAACAAGAAGTAAATCAGGTGTATCATGAATTTTGTAAATGCATCTTAAACGAAATGGATAAAAATCTAAATTATAAATTTCAAAGCACTGTGTCACGTAAAAAATTTAAAAGCCATAAACCCTTCTGGAATCAGGAGTTAACCAATTTATGGAAAATCATGTGTAAAAAAGAAAGACAATTTAGAAGTTTTGTGGGGACAAGACAAGCAAAATATGAAAAAAGAGCTCAATTTCTAATATCCAGAAAACAATTTGATAAGAAATTAAGGTACTATGAGCGCCAATTTGACAACCGATTCATTGAAAAGTTAGAAAGAATAAATACATCAAACCCAAAGGAATTTTGGAAAACAATAAAAAATCTGGGACCACGGAAATCAAAAATCCCAATGACAGTCTATGATGATGAGGGGAAAGAATGTAATGATACCAATTATGTACTAAATAAATGGGAAAAGGAATTTGAAAGTTATATAATAGAGGAAATAAAAATGATGAAAATATTGCATATGCTGAAATGCTTGACCACAAATACACTTTGGAAACAGATATACATACAAATGATTACTTAAATACTGAGATAACCTTTGATGAGGTAGAATCGGTTGTCAATATGGCTAAAAAAAATAAGGCATGTGGAGTTGATGAGATTTATAATGATATTCTGTACAGCATAGACTGTAAGGTAGCCTTAATGAAACTATTTAATGTATGCTTTTCAAATAGTGTTGTTCCAGAGTGCTGGCTTAAAGCCATCATCTCACCAATTCCTAAGAGTTCTTTAAAGGACCCATTTATTCCATTGTCATATAGAGGAGTTTCATTACTTTCCCATGTAGGAAAGTTATATTCACAACTATTAAATAAACGTATAATAAGATACTGTGATCAAGTAGATATGCTATGTGAAGAACAAAATGGATTTAGACAATCAAGATCCTGTATGGACCATATATTTACCTTAACATCAATAATTAGAAATCGTTTACATACAAATAATAGTACAGTTGTTGCATTTATAGATATGCAGAAGGCTTTTGATTGGGTAGACAGGGATCTCTTATGGTATAAATTATTAATTCATAATATCAAAGGTAAAATTTATTGGGCCATACGTGCCCTTCATAAATCAACTGTATCCTGTATTCGTTTAAATAATTTATACACAAATTGGTTCAAGGTAGATGCAGGGGTTCGTCAAGGTGATAACCTCTCACCAACGCTTTTTGCAATTTTCATCAATGACTTGGCGATCGAAATTCAGAATTTAGGGTTAGGTATAACAGTGGGGGACAGGAAGGTATCAATTTTGCTCTATGCTGATGATATTGCAATATTAGCCGAAAATGAGGAAAATTTACAAATTATGCTAAACAAACTAAATGAATGGTGTGAAAAATGGCATTTGACTATAAACAATGAAAAAAGTCAAGTAGTTCATTTCAGAAAAAAGAGGAAAGCAAGAACAAGCTATCGATTTAAAATAGGACCAATGGCTATTGAAACAGTGGGAAAGTATAGATACTTAGGGGTAACCTTGGATGAAAACCTGGACTTTAAAGTCTCTGCACAAGAATTAGCAGAGGCTGGAGGTCGGGCACTTGGAGGTCTTATCTCAAAATTCAAAACATACAAAAATATCGGCTATCATACTTTTACAAAATTGTTTAACCAAGGTATAACTCCAATAACAGATTATTGTAATGGCATCTGGGGATTCAAACATTCATCATTTGCAGAAAAAGTACAACTCAGAGCAGCACGTTACTTTATGGGTGTGAATGCTAAAACTCCAATTCATGCACTTACTGGAGATATGGGATGGATAACCGCTAAGCAAAGAATGTTTGAAAACATTCTCAAATACTACAATCGACTTATTAACATGGACCACAGTCGATTAACCTATAAAGTTTTTGAAAATGACTTGCAAAACATCTCAAATGAAAACTGGTCCGGTGACGTGGAAAATGTTTTAAACCAAATTGGTATGTCTGAAAATATCTTTACAGGTGCTGAAATTGACATAAACCTGGCAAAAGAAAAACTCAACACCTTAATAGATTTTGAATGGCAAGACTCTGTGGCTTTTAAACCTAAATTACGAACATATACATCATATAAAAGTCATATCAGTAAGGAAGAATACTTAGAAATAAACCTTACCAAAATGCAAAGATCCGTCTTGGCAAAGTTACGATCCTGTACTTTACCATTGGCTATAGAAAAGGGAAGGTACAAAAATGAAAAATTTTCAAAACGAATTTGCACTTTATGCAATGAAATGGAAATTGAAGACGAAATTCATTTTGTTATTCAGTGTCCAAGATATCAGAATCAAAGAGAAACGTTCTTTTCATATATTTGTGATAATGTTACAGTTGAGTTTAACAATATAGATGTATTTGATAAATTTATGGTTCTAATGAAACTAAAAGGTGTACATATTCGTCGCTTGGCGAAATTCCTTGTGTCAATTTGGGAATGTAGAAAATCCATATTATATACAACTAATTAATGTTAGTTGATAAAATCCTTTGTCAATTTATAAATGCTGAGAATTCATTAGAAGAGAAATAAGTAATAATTTTCTTTTTTTGTGTATTGGAATCTTAAATTGTAACGTAATTCTTCCTGTCACACGTGCACTTTCTACTAAAGATTTTTGAATTAAACTGACTTGTAAGCCTTTATGGCTGGGTGTTAAGAAATGTATTTAATGTCTGATGTTACTTTATTGTATAACACAACGTCAGTAAAATAAAAAAACTATCTATCTATCTATCATAATAATGTCCGATTTTTATTTGAGTTTATTTTTAAAATGTTATAACCAGAACTTTGAATATTTTTTTCAAATTATTCTAGCTGATTGAGATTGATATTATTTCATGAAAATTAAAAAAATTGAACTAAACACCCAAACTGAGTACATTCACGTTCAACAAAAATTAAAGGACACAATTATGAACCGGACACAATTGTGACCACCCGTGTAGTAACACAAAGGTGAAGCCTGAGTGTTTCTAATGAGCTATGAGTTGTAAAACTATGCATAACCCCACACTAGGAGTGTGTTATTGCGATTCTAACATGACATTTCATATTTGATGAAGATTTGTAGTGCACATTCTTTGTAATTTGACTTTTAAAAAGTGAAGTGGGATTATCGTCCACATATAAAAACTGACCGTAAGGTTATGCTTGGTTTTACAACGGCGATTGACCAATCAGAATCGCTGACACAAGAGTGTCATGTTAAAATCTTTATTTTTCAGATAACAAAGTAGTCTGACAGCCATTTTTGTGCTCTGATAATTGGTAATAGATATACTTTACTACAGTTTACCCATAGCTCAGCACAGTAACACAAATATGAGTAAAAAATACTGGAATATACTTCAATATCAGAGGCAGATCTAGGGGGGGGGGGGGGGGGGGGGGGCGTGGAGGGCGCACGCCCCCCCTTTCAGAGTTTGAAACTTTAGTCATCGGGATTTTTGTCCCTGCCCACGCCCCCCCTCAATCCCCCACCCCAAGATCTGTTTTTACTAGGGTCATATATCTGTTTAAAGTGACAGTTATTATCCAAGTGTCACTGTCTAGTATCAAAGGGACTTAAGCTCTTTTGTGTTTGCACTAAGTTAGATCTCATCCTCAAACAAACTGGGGATTACATCTTTTGTGAATAACTTTGTTTATAAACCTTTTTTGTTTACTAGTGTATGTTTAAACATGAGATATACAGTTTACAAAACTGGAATCACTCACCCCAATTAATAATTTATTATTTCACTTCTATGTTTCAAAACAAGTTAAATTCTGAAAACGTTTCATCAAATTTAATCAATTGGTGAATGTGTTTTTAAAGAAAAACAATGAAAGAATCAGTTATTTTAAAATAAAAATGTTAAAGAAAAAATGTGGCATTTATATCAAGATTCAAGTATGTTTCCCTCCAATTTTTTTTTCAGTTGTACCATTGTTTATTATGGAAAGCCCCTTTGAGTTTATTTTAGGTTTCAAGTGTTTTATTTATGTCAGTAAACTGCTGTATTGGTCTGACAATTGATTGTAGAAAAAGATTGGAATTTTGCTTTCCCTGTCCCATAAAATGGACAGCATTTTGTCCCACCTTGCAATTTTGACTGGTGTTTTGTCCCCCAGTATTTTGTCCGTTGACATTTTGTCCATGCATCGCGTGATATGTCCCGCTACAAAAGGTCCAAATATGAAAATCCATACCCGCGATAATCCACGCCCCCCCCTTTCGGGAAATCCTGTATCTGCCTCTGAATATAGTCTGAACAAGGCTCCTCTATGCAACAATGGCTTAACTAGATTAATCACTGCCAAATTCCTGTATCACTTATTTTTTACATTCTCAGTTTGTGCTTTCCAAGATAATTCTGAATCAGTTAAAATCCCTAAGAATTTAACAACTTATACTCTTTCTATTTTAAACTCATTAATGTAGACATTACAGTTGGTGTTCAAATGTTTCTTGCCAAAAACCACACACGTCAATTGGTTTGACTGATCTTCAAGGAAAGCTTGTTTATGGCGAACTAAGCATGTAACTTTCTGAGCTCCAAAGATACCTGTTTACATAAATCTACTATATTGTCAGCTGTACAGAATATGTTTGTATCATCTGCAAATATGATCAAGTCCAGTACAGAGGAAATACTACACATATCATTAATATAGAGGATAAATAATTTAGGACCCAAGATTGAGCCTTGTAGAACACCACATACAACCTCTTGCAGTTCTGAATCAACACCAATAAAATGAACAAACTGCTTACAATTAGCTAATTATGACATTAACCAGTTACTTGCTATACCTCTCACTCCATAATGAGTAAGTTTCTTTATTAACAGCAAATGATATAAGGTTATCAAAGGCTTTCTTTAAATCAATGAATACACCCAAGGTAATATGTTTACTGTCTATTGCACTCCCCAGTTTTTCCATGAAGTCTAAAAGAGCCATAGATGTCAATCTTGTACTTCTGAAACCATACTGATAATTACTTAAAATGCTATTTTTAAGCGCAAGCTCTATAGTGACAAACATCATAGGATCACATCAGAAACAGTTCCTGTGTCATTCCTTACCTTCATCAAATGGCCTTAAAGCATTTAAGATGGTATCAGAAGTGGTTCACTGATAGAGAGGAATTCTGTCCACAATGGGCAGTAATGACAAAAAAAAAAAAAAATAGTTGTTGGGAGGAGGTTTGGGAACACTTTGTGACAGTGGAGGAGCCTCTTCAAACATGAGTTCTCAACCCTTTTTGATTTCTTGATATATAATTTTGTTATGTCTGACATCCTTTCTTTTTTGTGTTTTATTTACCTGTGATATAGAAGATCCCATAAGATGTAGCCGAATACTTCTCAACCAGTAAAACTTAAGTGGCCAGAGTCATGTTTCGGACCAAAACGATCCACGCTGATGCCCAGTTTCCAGGATTTGATGTCCAGTATACTGGAAATGCGATGCCAACTAGACCAGCTAAGCACAATGTGCGTAACTTAACAGGACTCTATCTGGGAACTGTGAGTATTTGTACTCTACAATTTTTTTTTTTAAAAACATCAGACTTTAAAATGTGTAGAACAAAATATAGAATTGCAATGAGACATGGAATTAAAACATAGAATAAACAAGGCCAAAAGATGTTTTGGTCCCCTAGCATGAGCGCAAAGCCATCAGAGACACAAGTAGTGCACTAGAATTTACGAAAGTCTCGTGACAGAAAGAAATTCCAACTTAACTTCAGTGAGCAGACAAATAACCATCACTCTGTGCCACAAATCATGAAAGTCCGATGCAAGAAGGACATATGTATGGGAAAAAGGCAAAAGGACATGTGTCCTTTTAGCTATTGGAGAGCAAGAGAGAGAAATTCAATTTCATCAAAGTCTGGAGACAAAAGGACATATGTATGGGAAAAAGCCACATGGACATGTGTCCTTTTAGCTATTGGAGAGCAAGAGAGGCAAATTTAGAATCCACAGGTGTCGTCAATTTCATCTAAGTCTGGAGACAAAAAAAGGTGATCTGTAGAAGCGCGAGCTCTAGCGAGGCTCGCACTTAAAACAGTCCTTTTACTATCTTAAATTATCATTACCTTACTTTCTTTTTTTGAGTGTTGCTACAATAAATGACATGTCACTTATTAAATCATCATTTATGCATTAGTGTTTATCCTGTCTTCAGTTGTAATTAAACACTTGTATTTCTTGTCATTGTTTACATTTTAATTCAGCCTAATAATCTCTACAATTTAATTCAGCATAATTATCTCCAACTGAATAAATTTTATGAATTAATTAATTTTACATGTGTTATGATGTGTACATTTTTTTTCAATCCCTGCTTTTCTCAGGAGGGTGAAAAAACTGAGGTTAAGAAGGGAGAGCACTTGATCCCTTCCCTTGGGAGAGGACGAGGTATGCCATCTCAGAAGATCCGAACACCAACAGAGGAAAGGCGATATGTATGTGTTTAAAAGAAAATTAATAAATTAATGTGATGTGTGCATTGTAAGATTTAACATTGGAAAATCAAGTGAAATTATGTTGGCACATTTAAGAAATATATGGCTGATGTTGAAATTATATGTAATTATAAATGTGTATTGTTTAATGGATATAAAGCATGAGTAGACACTCTAATTTTATGTGCAACTTTTTGATTGTGTCTTATGTTTAAAAATAAAGAAATTATAAGTAGCCATAAAAATCATGATTTTTTTTTGTTACCCCATATCCGTTAAGGGCTGTGGGGGGTATTGTTTTCACCCATGGTGTCTGGATGGGCATTCCGGCGGGTGGCTGGGTGGCTGGGAAAAGTTTGTCTGGTCTGTAACTCAGAAACCGTAATGTATAGAAAGTTGATACTTGGTAGGGACATTGCTTAGGAGTGTAGGTTTACAACATCATGGTGTGACCTTGATTTGACCTTGCCAGAGTGACCTTGAGTTTGAAATACTTGTCCTGGCTATATCTAAGAAACTGTAAGGTGTAGCAAGTTGATACTTGTAAGGCACATTGGTTGAGGGTTATTGATGTGCAATGTCAGGATGTGACCTTCATTTGACATTTGACCTTGCCACAGTGACCTTGACCCATAAAATCTTGTCTGGGCAATATCTTGGAAACTATAACATGTAGGAAGTTGATACTTGGTTGGGACATTGGCTGGGCATTGCAGATGTGCCATGACTGACAGATGACTGATTAATGCTGTCATCTTGCTTATGAATTATCTTGTTTTAATACTTTATCTTTACATAGATTTTCTTTCTCTTAGGTATTGTTTTCTATAATTAAATATTTTTACCTTTATATAACTGACACTGCTCTGAAAATATCACAGTCTGTCTACTGTTTCACTACTTTTATATCTCATGTGGTTGAAAAGTATTTCCCTAGGTGTGGGATCCAGGCATCTCTGATGCTATTTTATTTTTTTTCTAACCATTCTATAATTTAAAAGTCTAAAGTTCTTGTTTATAGGTGTTCTTTTTCTCCCATATCCTCTATGTATCCTACTTACAGACTTTTTGTACATAGTTGTGTTGTATGATTGTATTTTGATACTTTCCATTTATTAACATTGGCTAATTTAGTTTATGAATTGTTGAATAATACAGAATATTAACACTTTTGTTTTACTCTATTTTTATTGAACTAACCCATATGCTAACTTGCAAAAGACAATTTCTTTTAAAGCTCTCTATATATTTTCACTTAACAGTTAATTGACTTAATTTTTAATCCACAGGTTGCGCTCTAAAGTTTTTACTTTCAAATATTATGTGTACTGAAAAATTTTTCACTTTTAAGAAGTCACACAACATTTGCAGAAAAAGGAAAGTTCAAGCAACATATTTTTTGAAAAGGAAATAAGAGGAAATGAAAAATTACAGACAAAAAATTCACACAGGGACAAAGAAATTACCAATCTTTGGCATTTGTGTAAATAGTTTTTGTAAAAAACACAGTTTACCAATTAACACAACTTTCTTTATTGTTTTTTTTTTGTATTATTTCTTTTCTCTTAGGTGTTGCTGACTGCCTTCTTGCATCTCCACCAAACTCTGACTAAAACCCTAACACTCGTGCATAAAACCCAGTATATAAGATCACCTTTTATTTTTCACTTAGTGTAGCCATCTTCATTCTTTTTACAATGTAAAAATTCTTCCCATTTGCGATACAAGAATAAATTTGTTTTTAATACTTTCACCAATAGAAACATTTTGAATAGTGTTGGATCTGATACAGAAGATTTTCTGTTCGCAGTTTGCATTAAAGATGTAATCATTGTTTTGCTCTGCTGTGGTTCTATGTCTTACATTATCAGATTGATACTAATTTGGCTTAACATGGCACTTAAAACCAATCCTTTGTAAGTGTTTTGTTCTTAACTCATATTGACAAAAACTATGACTATGATAGAATATTCCTCGTTTATACATCAGTGTATTTTTTCATGTTTTTCATATTATTTCCCGTACTGGTGCCTTCTGATGTCGTGGCTGCTTATGAATGATATATTACTGTTGCTGCATTAAATAAATGTGCATTGATGGATGTGATTGAATGAATGTGCTTGATGGCTGTGAATGAATATGCATGATGGATGTGGATGAATATGCATGATGGATGTGATTGAATGAATGTGCATGATGGCTGTGAATGAATGAATATATGTGTATGGCATGATGGATGTGATTGAATGAATGTGCATGATTGATGTAATTAAATGAATGTACATGATGGCTGTGAATGAACGAACATACCAAAACATTTTTGTTTATCAATGTGTAAAAATACTCCAATCGTTCCGAAAATTTGGTATAATGGTCCTCTGGTCATAACATGTGTGGTATGAACTCACGGATATGTCCATTTCAACATAATTATGTTCACCAAATACTTGTGACTTGGACTGTTTGATTATGGCTCTAAACTTACACCTGGATAAATGACTGCATGAATGTTTTTCCCTTAAAAATTTAAAATAATCTGTTTAATGTTCTCTTTGGTTGACCATTTTGCTGACTGTTGACTGTTTATCTTTTCCATTTAAATAATGGATGCTATCTGAATATTTTAAAACTGTCACTCAATACCTGTCATTGACTTTTTCTCTGAATATTTTTACATTTCTATGAATTTATATGGTCCTTCATGATTGACCATTTTTCCATTTATTTATATCATTCAATTCATGGGATGTTACTTTGAATATAACACAATGATTGAACTCACCTTGATGAATTTTTTGCAAATAAAACCTGCTCTTTCTCATTGTTTTGACAACCTTGATCTTAATGAACACCCTTGCTCTTCATTTTATATATATCCTAACATTCTGGTTGGTCTCTTGACCACTTTTCCTCTGACTTAATCTGACACTTAATATTTGTTTGAATTATCGTTTTATCTTTTCCCCATTTTTATCATTTTCCCCATACTTAACATTCATATGTACATATTGCTTTAATTCTTGTCTGTTCCCCACTGTGGATCTATTTGGCCATATTCCTTCACATTTAAAATTTGTACATCCATATTTACCATTCTTATCCACCCCTCTTTCATTTGGCTACCATTTCACTTTTTCTCTAACACACATAACTATAGCTGACTCTGTTTCATCACTATGACTGTCACTACCTGGCCCCTCACCTAACCGCACTCCATCGCCATGTCAACATCCCTAACCTGCCCGCCATGCCTCGTTCACGCTATCCTCTCCTCTCCCCGCAGAAAAAGGTCGAGCTGTTACGCATCAAGGAAGAGAAGCGTGGATTCTCTGGGAATTTGCTCAAGGTTAGTGTGTGAAAGTTTAAACTTTATACCCATTAAAAAAGAAAAATGTAATGTAATATATATTCAAATGTTTCTGTAATTTAACTGCAAAGGACTGAAGGGAGGTTGTGTTGACCATCTCTTTAAGATGGAAATTTTTCTTGCTGGTTTGTAATTATAAAAAAGTGTTTTATTCATGGTAGTAAATGCTGTTTCATAGTATAGCAATATGCCACTTTTGCATATTCCAAACAACGCAAATTAAGTCATTTTTAATCTTAGACTTCCTATTCTCAACAAGATACTGTTGATATTGTGGATTTCACAGTTTAGCACATACCTAAAAATAAAGCACATCCGTATATAAGGTCATTGTCACTTGGAGGATGTCTCAGTAAATTCTTCAAAAAAAGTTTTACAATGCAGTGCGATGTAATACAGTACAGTTAGCTGCAATCTGGTATTGAAATTTAATTGTGATTCATGGACTATAGTTGTTGTAAAATTGTTTTAGGTTTGTGCAGCTCTACAAGTATTTAAAATTTACTGTTTAAAGTATTGAGTCATATTTTCCATCTGTTTTACTATACTATGCTGCAGAGACGTCAAATGATTGTAGAACCAGATTCTAATGAAACACACCACAGACATGCATTTTATGAAAGCCAGCATCCTATTACTTTCTGGGATATTACTAGGTAATGTTCAGCCAAAACCAGTCAGCTTTTAAACCTGGTATATTTATCAATGGGAAGGTGTAAATAATACTATATGCTTCCTGTATCCACCGGATAGCATCCGGTGGATACAACTAAGGATTAGGCATGAGTACGCCACCGCAGTGTGTAAAGATATTCTCGTTGCCCCTCTAGAGGCCAGAGTATTATAGGTAGACTTCTTGAATTTGCAGGATATATTCATAACCATAAAATCATGCCTGAGTATATTTTTGGCCTCATTTTGAAAAACAAGATGGCCGCCACAGCGTTTTTCAACTTTCAGCAAGGAGTTGTGTTGGCCCTGTAGAGCAAAGGGTATGATAGGTAGAGAACTCAAATTCACAGGATATGTTCATGATTATAAAATTTTGACAGGAAATATTTTGGCCTCATTTTGAAAAACAAGGTGGCTGTCTTGGGCGTTTCTTTTCAGTCATGAAAAGTGCTTATATCTCCCTTATTATTGGTCCTAGAGGTTTGGCATATGAAGCCAACTTATAGGAAATCATGGGCTGGGAATCTTCTGATGTGGTCAGATTTGGCCTTGAGCCCCTCCCTCAAAGTCAGACGAGGACAGCCAAACTTAAAATCGCTTATTACTCGCTATTATCGGTCCTAGAGGTTTGCAGTGTTAAACTTACTTGCAGGAAATCATGGGCTGGGAATCTTTTGATGTGTTCAGATTTGACTTAGGTTCCTCCTTTAAGGTCAAACAAGTCAAAATTTCTTATAACTCACTTGTTATTGGTTCTAGAGGTTTGCAACGTGAAACCAACCTATGGAAAACCATGAGCTAGGAATCTTCTGATGTGGTTAGATTTCACCTTGAGCCTCTCCTTCAAGGTCAAATGATGGCAGCCAAACTTAAAAGTGCTTACAACTCGCTTATTATTGAAAAATGCTGTTTATCTTCAAAACCATGTTAGTTGTCCTTTTCCGGTGGATATGTTGAGCGCCAACTCGCGGTAGGGAACAACTCGAGTTGTTCCTTGCGCCAACTCGCGGGGGCTAGTTGGGGCAAACATCTCGAGATGTACTGCCACATCTTGAGTGGGTGCTGCGCCAACTTTACCCTACAATTCAACCTAATCATACTTTCATAGAACTTAATCTCTGTAGAAGAAAATGTTACATAGACAATCAAAAGTGGTAAAGTATAGTGGCTATTGTATTATATTCTGACTGATATTTCTTAATTGCATTTCTCAGGATTATGTGATGTTGAATTTTTAGATAAATAGGAAGTCTAGTGGGTGACTGCCTTAATTGGAAAAACCTCTAAATTGCTATCAGGTTGAAGATTGCTTTTGTCAAATGATTATCACTGGGGATATAAGCTACTGAAACACTTATTAATACTTTAGTGAATTAATACTCACAGAAATGAAATATAATATGTTTTGACATTCTTTTGTATTTACTCAAATCCTATAAGCAGTTCTATATTGTTACCTTAACAATGATTCAGAAGTTTTATCCATTTATATATTAATTTAAAGCAGTGCAATTTACCTTCTGTTTTGCTTAAAATGATATTGTATTCTACACCAGTAAACATTTGTATACAACTGTAGTAAAAATAAATTGATTCCTATCTAAATAAAGATGCACACTGATTTATATTTCATTGAAGGGACTATATTATACTGTGCATCAAATAAAACCTATAAAATAAATGCTATCTTTCTTTCCTGATTTTTCTATGTCTTTAGTGTTTATTTACAATATATAAACTTATTTTCATTTTTACCCCACAGCCCTTAAGGGCTGTCGGGCTATTGTTTTCACCCATGGTATCCGGATGGGTGGGTGGGTGGGCGGGCGGCGGGAAAAAGTTTGTCCGGGCTGTATCTCAGAAACCGTCAGGTGTAGGAAGTTGATACTTGGTAGGGACATTGGTTAGGGGGTGTAGGTGTGCAATGTCATGGTCTGACCTTGATTTGACCTTTGACCTTGCCGTAGTGACCTTGAGTTTGAAAATCTTGTCCGGGCTATATCTCGGAAACCGTAAGGTGTAGGAAGTTGATACTTGGTAGGGACATTGGTTAGGGGGGTGTAGTTGTGCAACGTCATGGTGTGACCTTGATTTGACCTTTGACCTTTCCGTAGTGACCTTGACCTATAAAATCTTGTCCGGGCTATATCTCGGAAACTGTAAGGTGTAGGAAGTTGATACGTGGTAGGGATATTGGTTAGGGGGTGTAGGTGTGCAACGTCATGGAGTGACCTTGATTTGACCTTTGACCTTGCCGTAGTGACCTTGACCTATAAAATCTTGTCCGGGCTATATCTCAGAAACTGTAAGGTGTAGGAAGTTGATATTTGGTAGGGACATTGGTTAGGGGGTGTAGTTGTGCAACGTCATGGCCTGACCTTGATTTGACCTTTGACCTTGCAGTAGTGACCTTGAATTTGAAAATCTTTTCCCGGCTATATCTCAGAAACCGTAATGTGTAGGAAGTTGATACTTGGTAAGGACATTGGTTAGGGGGTGTAGTTGTGCAACATCATGGTCTGACCTTGATTTGACCTTTGACCTTGCCGTAGTGACCTTGACCTATAAAATCTTGTCCGGGCTATATCTCGGAAACCGTAAGGTGTAGGAAGTTGATACTTGGTAGGGATATTGGTTAGGGGGTGTAGTTGTGCAACGTCATGGTGTGACCTTGATTTGACCTTGCCGTAGTGACTTTGACCTATAAAATCTTGTCCGGGCTATATCTCAGAAACCGTAAGGTGTAGGAAGTTGATACTTGGTAGGGACATTGGTTAGGGGCTATAGGTGTGTATTATCATGGTGTGACCTTGATTTGACCTTTGACCTTGCCGTAGTGACCTTGACCTATAAAATCTTGTCCGGGCTATATCTCGGAAACTGTAAGGTGTAGGAAGTTGATATTTGGCAGGGACATTGGTTAGGGGGTGTAGGTGTGCAACGTCATGGTCTGATCAGGATTTGACCTTGCCGTAGTGACCTTGACCTATAAAATCTTGTCCGGGCTATATCTCAGAAACCGTAAGGTGTAGGAAGTTGATACTTGGTAGGGACATTGGTTAGGGGCTATAGGTGTGTATTATCATGGTGTGACCTTGATTTGACCTTTGACCTTGCCGTAGTGACCTTGACCTATAAAATCTTGTCCGGGCTATATCTCGGAAACTGTAAGGTGTAGGAAGTTGATATTTGGCAGGGACATTGGTTAGGGGGTGTAGGTGTGCAACGTCATGGTCTGATCAGGATTTGACCTTGCCGTAGTGACCTTGACCTATAAAATCTTGTCCAGGCTATATCTCAGAAACCGTAAGGTGTAGGAAGTTGATACTTAGTAGAGACATTGGTTAGGGGGTGTAGTTGTGCAACGTCATGATCTGACCTTGATTTGACCTTGCCGTAGTGACCTTGACCTATAAAATCTTGTCCGGGCTATATCTCGGAAACCGTAAGGTGTAGGAAGTTGATACTTGGTAGGGACATTGGTCAGGGGCCATAGGTGTGTATTATCATGGTGTGACCTTGACCTTTAAAATCTTGTTGCACCTTTGGGTCTGTCTTTTGATGCAGATTAAGCACTGTTAATTCATATTAGAATTTATTAGGAATTTTATTTTCATAACTTCCCATTGTAAGAGATAGAATTTCATCAAGTGAGCCACAGATTTTGCTCCAACACCACACATAAGCGTTCATTAAATGTATTACCACTTCTGTATGCATGGTAATATTCAAAACATCTAAACCATAATTCGGCCATGCAGATGTAGATAAGGAATGTTGAATTTTAGTTTACTGATTAATGCTGTGATCTTGTTATTGAATTGACTTGTTTTAATCTTTACATGCATTATCTTTCTTTTAAACATTATTTTCTGCATTTAAACATTTTTTGGAACTTTGTATAACTGACAGTGCTCTGAAAGTATCCTGAACTTTGTACTGGTACAGTGCTTCTGTATCTCATGGTGTTGAAAATATTTCCCTAGGCTGTGGGGTACGGGCATCTCTGCTATTTTCATGTTGTTTAAGTTTCTGGGATAATATATGTCTAATGACTTAATTACTACTAGAAGCCTGGCTGTATACTGAACTACTTTCAGTCAGAAGTGGCTGTGAATAATTAACCAATAACAATGGAGGATTATGTTGGTACAGCCACAACTTATGATAGAAGCCACAATTGTGATCAATAATTGACCAATCAGAAGCCAGGTGGTCACTGACCAGTACTGGACATTATGGGATTAAGTTGATGCAGCCACAACTCAAGATGGCGTGCACATCTCGAGATGTTTGCCACAACTCGTTCCCGCGAGTTGGCGCAAGGAACGACTCGAGTTGTTCCCTGCCGCGAGTTGGCGCCTAACAGATACATCTTGCATCTGGCCACAGATGTGGTGTCCTTGGTCTACTTTATGATTGTAGTTTTGGTGAACCAAAGGAGTATTGCCATAATGCTGTAGTTCTGATGGAAAGTTGTTTATTAAAACAGCTTGTTGATAAAAAATAAACTCTTTTGCAACATATTAACAAGATTCTATATTGCTTTTAATGAATGTATGAGTATGAATTTATTATTTTGAGAAACTGGAATTTAAAAATGACAATTTCAGGTATGAAAAATGAATAAGCTCTATAAGATACAGTTAGTGAAAAAGGGATATTGTAGAATATAATTCAGTGTGTTATTTTAAATAGAAATGAATTGACACCTCTTTTATTGTCATTATTCTTAAAAAATATATGTTTGGTAGAAATTTGTTGAAATTTGTTAACAAGAGTTTTAAATTTGTGTAAGTGCAAGTTATTATTCTTAAATATATGTAGCCTGTGTCATAGTTAAATTTTTAATTGCTTTATGTTTAATTGACTTTAAATACATATCTCAACAGATATAGATAAAGATGAGTGAAAATAACTTAAATAATTTTTAGGCAAACTCCACGCAAGTTTACAGCAGCCAACAATTCAGGGGTGACACACTTGGAGTACTTAAGTGCAGATCACACAACTCTGGTGCCATCCAAGGAAGCCAATGATTATGTAGTGAAAACCATGGCAAAAGAGATCCAAGAGGCTGCACTGGATCGGAAAGATATTGGTGGAGTGATAGAGTGTTACAACCGCATCTGTCGGGTTTGTATGCTTTTTCTCATAGCACATTGGCTCTATTGGTACTGCAGAGTGTTTTTGTTAGAGCTTAGTGTTTGAATTGGTCCTGTAAAGTGTTTTTATAGTATCCTAATGGTCTCTCTTGGTGCTGTAAAGTGTTTTAATTATCGCCTAATGTTTGCATTACTGCTGCAAAGTTTTATTGGTTTATTGTAATGGTTGTATTGGTGCTACCATGGACCTGCTACAGAGTTTAAAATTGTGGGTTTATTTAATCTGCTATTCAATAATCTTTTATTCTTCTACTTACAGGGGAATGTAGAAGCTCTATTTAGCCTGTTACCTCCAAAAGTTACAACACACAAGTCACATGGGGACTTTAAACGGACAGGATTTTCTGTGAAGTAATTATGATTCATTTTTACTCTGCAGCTGTTAAGGGCTGTCGGGGTATTGTTTTCACCCATGGTGTCCGGATGGGTGGGCAGGCAGGTGGCGGGGAAATGTATATCCGGGCTATATCTCGGAAACCGTAAGGTGTAGGAAGTTGATACGTGGTAGGAACATTGGTTACGGGGTGTAGGTGTGCAACATCATGGTGTGACTTTGATTTGACCTTGCCATAATGACCTTGGCCTATAAAATCTTTTTGGGCTATATCTCAGAAACCGTAAGGTGTAGGACGTTGATACTTGGTAGGAACATTTGTTAGGGGGTGTAGGTGTGCGACGTCATGGTGTGACCTTGATTTGACCTTTGACCTTGCCATAGTGACCTTGACCCACAAAATCTTGTCTGGGCCATATCTCAGAAACCGTAAAGTGTAGGAAGTTGATACTTGGTAGGGACATTGTTTAGGGGTTGTGGGTGTGCAGTGTCATGGTGTGACCTTGATTTGACCTTTGACCTTGCCATGGTGACCTTGAAGTATAAAATCTGGTGCGGGCTATATCTTGGAAATCATAAGGTGTAGACAGTTGATACTTGGTAGAGACAATGGATAAGGTGTGTAGATGTGTAACGTCATGGTGTGGTTTTGATTTGGATTTTGACCTTGTGGTATTGATCATGAGTTTGAAAATCTTGTCCGGGCTCTTGAATTATGTAAGGTGTAGAAGGTTGACACTTGGTAGGGACATTGGTTAGGTTGTGTAGATGTCCATCATGGTGTGCCTTTAACTTTGGCTCTACCAAACTTTGGCTCACCATCATGGTGAGCCTTTAACTTTGGCACCTACCATACTTGAGACATGTTTCTCTTTTGACAAAGATACATGTATATGGATTGCTGTGACTGATTATTATATGTACTTTTACATAATTGTGCTATTTCCATTGACATATATTGTCCAGTTAATAAACTTTACAGTGTCATAATTTTAGTTTACTTATTAATGCTGTCATCTTGCTATTGAATTGTCTTGTTTTAATACTTCATACTTACATACATTTTCTTTCTCTAAGACATCATTTTTCTGTACTTAAACATTATTTGGACCTTTATATAACTGACACTGCTCTGAAAGTATCCCGATCTTTGTACTGTTTCATTTCTTCTATATCTCATGGTGTTGAAAAATATTTCCCCAGGCTGTGGGGTATGGGCATCACTGATGCTATTTTTGTATATACCTTTGACTGTTGTAAAACAGTTTGAAATGTACATTTGAAAATTTAGCGAATATTGAAGATATTGTATAAAATCTAGTGTTGTGCAAGATGCTTTGTTTTGCAACATCTGTTTGCTAGTGTTTTCATGACACTCGCTACTTCCGATAATTTTTGCTGTGTCTACCATGAGTGATAGTCCGATGTAATTTTTGAAATCTAATTACAAAGATATCAGTATACTAGTATTTCTATAATAAATTAATAATAATATAGTATCCTTAAAATTTAGGGATTCAAACTTATAAATTATGTTTTTGATTGTTTGACATGCCAGTCCATACAAATGGAGTCACTTGACCTATCAGGAAAAACATTTATTGCTTAAATTAATTTTAAATTTATTGCTTAAATGTAGTTTCAGAATAACATCATTTATGAAGAGGCAAATGTCATTACTCTGGCAGTCAGGCAATATTCGATATATATTTGCAGTGATGAGTGACAACACTACTAGTTGCATTTTAAGCCATCAGTGATATCAGATAACACATATTTACCGTGGGTTAATGTGTTACGTGAAATGTTAAAGAGATATGTCCTCATTGAAGTGTATCTACATGAGCCCATTATGACAGTCATCAGTGCCAAAGTAAATAAAGAAATGACCACCCTTGAGTACTTACTTGGTGTCTTTGATCTCTAAATTTAAATATTATACCACCTTAGGTAATTAAATCTGTTTTCCTTTTAATGCCTTCTTTAACCTGTATTTGATTAAGTTCTCATCAATGGCCGACTTTCTGTACTGAACACTTTTTGAAGTTCCATAAAAGTAAGTTATCCCACATTACTTCATTAATTACTATTTTTGAAAGCACGTAGAGATAGAAAGGTAACATTTGTCACAACAGGTCAACCTGTGGTGCTGTTGTGAAATTCATCAGTGAGGACACTCGGTAAAATTAAGCAACTAGAACTAGAACTTGTGGAAATTCTACAAGAAATAAAAAAAATGGGAAAAAATAGTCACTAAATCATACAAGATGCACTCAGAGAGAGCAAAACGCTCGACTCCATGTGACCAGTCTCTCAAGTGATATAAAGTATTGTAAGGAAGACAAAATAAAACCAAACATGTAAATTAATCTTCATAGAAATATCAAGTAGAAAGCTAAAGTCATTAAAAATACATTGAAATGGGACCTCTCAAAAATCATGATTTTTTTTGTATCCAAAATAAGATCCAGATCTTTCTTTTAGTAACTTCTTCCTTCAGTCAGGTCCTGCCCACAAATGTTTAAATAAAGATCCGTTCATTAGTTCTGGAGTAATCTAAACACACACACAAAAAAAACCAAAAAAAAAAAACCAGACAAATAAACAATTAGCACATAAAAACATAAACTGCTGGTTGAGGTAAAAATATTGCTTAAAGGTCACTTCTTGGTTAAAATCACGCATGGTAATTTTTTGTGATGGACCGTCAAGGAATTGAAAGAAAAAAAAGAGAAAATAAAACAGAAATAGTATTAATAAAAATGATGAATATACCACCTCTCTCTTTATTATGTTTATGTCAATTTCAAGACATAAAATGAGAAGAAATATTTTTACTTAAAGACAGCAAGTACCACAAGCTAGGTTTGTGACCTCACAATGATAGTTGCATTGTGACATCACTGAGTAATGACATCATCAGAAAGCAAAATATTGATTTTTTACATATGTGATGAAGAGAAGCAGTTTCACTGTGTATTCCCAATTAAAAATAAGAAAAACTCTCTCCTGGCTTTAACTTTCAAACAAATTAGACCAAATTTGGAAGAATCCATCTGTATCCCATGAAATACCTTCCCACCAAATTTGAGATTGATTAATGTTATAGTTTTTGAGTTACAAGGGCAAAACAGTGCACAGACAGAGAAGCAGATTTCACTGTAAAAGCCCAATTAAAAATAAGAAAAACTCTCTCCTGGCTTTAATTTTCACACAAATTATACCAAATTTGGAAGAATCTGTCTGTACCCCATAAAATACCTACCCACCAAATTTGAGCTTGATTGGTGTTATAGTTTTGGAATTATAAGGGCGAAACGGTGCACAGACAGACAGACAGACAGACAGAAACAAACTGATCACAATAACCCTCTCCTATTGTCGAGCGTTAACAAGTAGGATGAGAATTTAATCCAATTAAGTAAAATACTGGATGTTTCTTCAGCAGTTAGCGTTACATTTCTTGTACTAAAGGCTGTGTCAAATAGGTGTGAAAACACTTAAAACAAGTCTTTGATTTCCTTCCTTTAGGAGCTATAGGAACCCTAACAAAGCAGAGATCATGGCTTCTTTTCCTGAAGGAGAAGACAGACCCAAGACAGTGCTTGGTACTACCACACGCCCCCAAGTCCCCAGCCCATATTTCTACAAAAACTACGACCAACCAAAGACTGCCATGGATCGCTATAGAGATATCAACTATACTCCTTATTCTGAAGGTAAGTAGCAGTGACAGTTTTTCAAGCTGCAACAGAGGAAAGGGACCACATATGTTTTTTACCCATGGTTGCCTGGTCAAAGAATTGGACTGGTGATTAGAAGTTCACACATACGATTGTCGTGTGTTGTGATCATTGCTTCGGTTTAAGGAATATCACTTCAGCTAAGTGAAAAAACTTCGCAGGTTGAATGTGAGTTTGGGTCTCTATAAGGCGTCTGTAACAGTGGTGATTGGCACACAAACTACTTTGCCTTCTGTTGAGGTTTGTCACCTGTTTTTCGACATGAATAATTTTGTTTTAGACATTTTAGGTTGTTTATAGTTGATTCATAGTTCATAAAATGGACTTGTCTGGCAGAATTTTGAATTCAAATAAAATATCTAATGATATCTTATTTGCAAAAGTATAAGAAATATAAAATTGACCACTGTAGCCATCCTTCAAAAAAGTTGCTCCCCCCCCACAAAAAAAAAAAAAAAAAAAAAAAAAATGTACATATCACAGACCTAAAACAGTCACAAAACAGCCACAAAAATCACAAATGTGTAAATAGTTTCCAACAAGTTAAGGAGTTCACTTGGTTTTAACAAATTTATCAAAAGTGTAGATTCAAATATCTGACATTAAAGAGAATTAGGTTAATAAAAAGGGTAATAGAGTGTAGATCAACCTGTCCAACTGATCAAGTTTTACCCAAATGGAAATAAGCAAGATGTTATCAGTTTTACGAGTTGGTTTGTACCCTAATTCTCCTCATAGTTGGCTCATTTTTCGAGTACCCAGTTTCCCTATTACAGTCCTGCTTTTTAGGTAGAAATATGTGCAGGATCCTTTGAGGGTTTTTTTCTATTAAAACAAAAACTGTTATCACGAATTTCGTTTTAGCAGAAGATATTTTTCAGGTCCACAAAATTTAGTTGTAGTTTAACCGTATTTATTATCAAACTGTTATAACATAATTTAAGTCAGCTGACTTGTCAGTCGGCTAACATTTTGACATCACATACGGTTTGTTTTAAAAGATACCTTATCTATCGAGGATGAAAATTTGTTCAAGGCATGCAGATCTGTTTGTTCATCTGTTCTCCAGAGCTGTTAGAAGCAAGGTACCCCCACCCAAAAGGGAAAATTTCAACACTTTATCACAATTTTTTCATTGATGGTTGAATGGACTTGTCTCTTATCTTGCATATATTTATCAGTCCACAAGGAGTTTCCCTTGTGTTAGTATCAGGTCTTGATCTTTGTTAATTATGTTTTAATGACTTTTTAAAATAATTTTTAATGGATTAAAATTCATGCAATCATGCACCAAATCATTTATCACTTGACAAGTATTGCATTTAGAGCAATTTGGTAATATGTGTTGCTCAGCTACAACATGGTGAGTAACTTTCCAATAGTTGAGTAATAGCTACTTTCTGACTTTTCAGTACCTTCCATAATGAGTAAAATCTCTTATAACTTGAAACTGTTGCAGAAAGAACATTTTGTGGAAATATGTTTTTTATTGCGTTAATACATCCTATCCAATGGACAATAGCTTATCCGGTCGGCGCAGACCGGCCCGCCAAACGTCAGAAAAAGGCCGGTCCAGTACTGTGCACTCGCCAGATGGCGTGTCGTACTTCCTTCCTGTCTAGACAGAGTGACGTCATAGCATCTTTTTCGTTTGGCGCACATGCTGTGTACACAGAGTTTTTATCAGGAAACTTATTTTAAGTCCTTGGACTTTATTTCTTCAGAGTGTGTTTATTTAGTGATATCATTTTGTTACGGAGTGTTTATAGACCTTTCTGGACAAACTTTAGATTATTACATCAGTTACCATGTCTTCTCCAAGCCAGAAACACGGGAGCTGTGGACATATCATGGCTAGCTTTGACAGCCATTGTTTCTGTGCCAGGTGCAGGGAAAAAGGTAAGGGTTCTGACCCTTGTATCTCCCATCTTGACTGTAACGTGTGTAATTCACTTACTGAGGAACAACGTATCCAGTTGTCCACGCCTTCTTACAGGCTTAAAAAAGAGAAAAACGTGACTCAAAGAAGGTTTCTGACACTCCTAAGCAGGACTGCAGTTCCTCTCTCATAGACCCGTCTACAGTTACGGTAGTGGGAGCAGTGGACGACCACGGGATTGTAAAGTCCCCTGGTTCTGTTCAGACGTCTAAGGACTCAAAAGCTGACAAGCCATCTAAGTGGCTAAGTCGCTCAAACCCTCCAAATCCTCTCAGGATGCCAGATTTGATCAGTTGGACCAGAAATGGTCTGAACGCTTTAACAGACTTGAGGCTCTGCTGTTAGCAAAATACTTGGAACAACCAGGACCGGCTTTTACGACTGTGAAGGTTACGCCTACACACTCTCCACCTAAAATAGTTGTTTCATCAAAGCCGTTCATTAGACCTCAACCGACACCGACCATCGACCGACCACATGAACTTTCTACAGATTTGCCTGGTAATGCTCAGACTGCTTTCAAGTCGACCAGCAAATCGACCACAGGAAAAGTGTCCACCGACCAACCTACAGATCTGGCTGGTACTGAATCACTGTTATCTCACCAAGTACCAAGCAGGTCGTCATCAGCCCCTACAAGGAGGCAGAGTACATCTTCCATGGACACTGATTCCGATACAGATATCTCTGACCGTCCCCCAGTAGACCTCTTTGTCGAGGAAGGGGAGCTGTCTGACCAGGACCTTGAGGCTTCGGCTGCTGATCCGGATTTGACCCTATCCAAAGAACAAAACTAAAGGGAAACGATGAGCGGCATCAGGTCGTTTATGGGGTGGACTCACATCCCAGAAATGGATACAGCAGCATCTAGGTCAGAGGATAATCCCTTCGCGGGACCCAAGACACAACCTACAGGAAAGATTTCAGTTTCCATGCCGACAGACGAATGGCTATGTAGCAAGATGGGTAAACTCAATATCACTCTTACAGAGGGGTACCCGTCGCGTAGCTCCGAGGCCGGTGGCCTGTTAAAAGACCAATTCGTCCGCCCCCCAAGATCTCAGGCAAAGTGGTACAGTTTTGTTCCGAACCGACCTTCTGGTGAGCAGGATCCCAAGACTGTACATTCTTGGAATACGGACTCGTCAAAGGTTAATAGCACCTACAGCCGTATAGCCAAGGCTGCCGGTATTGCTTCAACAGCTCCAGCTTCTAGACAAATCTCTCAAGACAACTTGAGACGCTGGGAAAAGTCAGCACGCGAGGCTTCCATCACTTGCAATCAAGCTGCCGCCTTCAACAGGTGTATATATAAAGTGCAGGACAGTATGCAGACTCAACTTAAAGTGGTGAAGTCAGAGTTAAGTAAAGGCAAGTCCTCGGAGAAGGTCTCACAGACTGCTAGTGAACTGCAATTCTTGCTAAATTTCAACTCGAGCATCACACAGTCCATGGCCAAGACACTCAGACACTTGACAGACTTCGTCTTTGTCACAGTGGCCAATACTACCCTTGTCAGGCGTGACTCCTACCTCTCCCATCTTAAGATGGGTATCAAACCAGACACCTTGGCTGCCTTACGCACTGGACCTCTGCATATTGCCACCTTATTTCCAGACACTGTGTTGAAACAAGCGGAGCAGGACATTGCTAATTTTGAGAGTAAGGGGCAGATCCACTCAGGAAAGAAGGGTCGTTTCCACCCCTACGAGAGACAGGACAAGCGCTCTGACTACAGGAAGTCTGACCGTCCCGCTTGGAAAAATATTGGCAACAGAGGACAGAGTAAGAAAAACAAAGGCAAGGCCTCTTACTACTCCTCGTGACCAGCCAAGGGCCAGCAGTCCTTTAAATGACAATTACTTTGTAAACAGTTTACAGGAAGGACTGCTGGCCGGGAGCCAGACATTGCCACAAAAAGAGACTTTAAACTTTGCAAGTTTTCATGTTGTAAAAAGTGTACCTTCTGCGTCCGGGCACTCCCAAAAGAGAGAGTTAAGTCCCGCGGCAGCAGATTGTCAGACATCAAGAAATTACAAATTAAAATATGTGAACAGTGTTTCTTGTGTCACTCAGTTGTGTTCTGTCCAACCTGTAGTAAATGCCCCCAATGTTGCACAAAATCTACCTGTAGGGACCAGACTTCAAAGCTTTTGGGAAACTTGGCTAGATCTAGGGGCCGGTCCGAAGGTAATGCAAATCCTGAGAGAGGGTTACCCCCTCCCCTTCCGGATCCGGCCCCAACTTACAAGGGCCCCTTCAGTCATAAGCCGTTATGTCAATCCCCACAGGAACAGCCACCTGCTGGAGGCATTACATCAGCTTATAGACAAAAACGCAGTGGAAAGGGTTCGAAATCAAAAATCCCTAGGGTTTTTCAACCGACTATTTCTAGTCCCAAACCCAACAACAAATGGAGGCCAATACTGGACCTAAGCAAGCTAAACCTTTTCCTCAAGGTGGAAAAATTCAAAATGGAGACACCGGAAACCATCAGAACATCCCTCCAACAAGAGGAGTGGGTCACCTCAGTAGATTTCAAAGATGCCTACTTCCACATACCAATACAGGAACAATCCAGGAAATACCTAAGATTTCATGTCCAGGGCCGGACCTATCAATTCAAAGCACTGCCTTTTGGTCTGTCCACAGCGCCCATGGAGTTCACTGTTTTAGCAAAGGAGGTGAAACTGATGGCCATACACCGGGGTATAAGGATCCACCAGTACCTAGACGACTGGTTGGTGAGAGCCAGGTCCCAGGAAATTTGTCTCCAACACAGCCAAATCCTGGTCAAAATGTGCCAGAAACTAGGTTGGCTGGTGAATTTAGAGAAATCAGAACTGGAACCCAAACAGGTCTTCGACTTTGTAGGTTACCAGTTCGACCTCAGGTCCGGCCGGGTCAGACCAACTCTGGACCGGTGGCAAAGCCTTCAGGACAAGATACAAGCACTTTTGTTACTACCGGCCTGTCCGGTCCGGCAGTTCATGTCCCTGATAGGTCTTCTAACAGCCACAGAAAAACAAGTTCACCTCGGCCGGCTACACATGAGACCCATACAGTGGCATCTCAAAAACAATTGGAGGGTACCAGAATCTCTAGAGAAGATTATCCCTCTACCAAGGTCCCTGCACCCTCACTTACAATGGTGGCTAGAGGAAACCAACGTGCTTCAAGGTCAACCATTACACCCAGTAAAACATGCTCTGCAAATTTTTTACAGACGCATCAAAAGAAGGGTGGGGCGCTCACTTAAACGAGTTCACTGCAAGAGGATCCTGGTCGGTGCCGGAAAGCAAGCTGCACATAAACTATCTGGAACTCAAAGCGGTTTTTCTAGCCTTAAAAGAGTTCCAAGATCTCTGTGTAGACAAGATAGTTCTAGTAGCAACCAACAATACTACAGTGGTAGCTTACATAAACAAGGAAGGAGGCATGAGGTTGGGCCCTCTATGTGCCCTACTGTGGAGAATCTTGACCTGGTGTTCCCAGCGACAAGTGACTCTAAAAGCCCGACACATCCCAGGTCGTTTAAATGTGATAGCAGACAAGCTATCCAGGCTGGGTCAGACCATCCAAACAGAGTGGTCCCTCCTTCCGGAAGTTTTTCAACAGATATGCAGCCAATGGCACCGTCCTCAAATAGATCTATTTGCCACGAGGTTCAACCACAAGTTACCTCAGTTTGTCTCTCCAGTACCGGACTCCCTGGCTATAGCAGTGGATGCACTTACTCTGCCATGGGACGATCTGGATGCATACGCCTTCCCACCGACCGCCATATTGGGCAAAGTGGTGGAGAAGCTACTGGACTCCCCGTGCAAGAGACTCATTCTGATCGCCCCAGGGTGGCCCAACATGCCTTGGTTTTGGGACCTGGTGACCATGTCCAGTCAGATCCCTCTCAGCCTGCCCAACCTGCCCAATCTGCTGACACAGCCCTTCAATCAGATCCCTCACAGAAATCTGACAAATCTAAATCTCCATGCATGGCTCCTAGAGCCACAAAAATCAAAGAACAGGGCTTCTCTGAGGCAGTGGCAGCAAGAATTGAGGCTCCTCAAAGAAGATCGACTAGATCAGTCTATGAGGCAAAGTGGACCATTTTTACAAAGTGGTGCATCTCTAATCAGGTGGACTTCAGGTCACCACCTGTAAAGTCGGTGGCTGACTTCCTAATGTACCTCTTTGAGGACAAGAAGTTACAGCCCAGCACCATCGATGGATACAGGTCTGCCATTGCTGATAAACTAGGTAGTACAACAGTCAATATCAGCAAAGATGATAATCTCACTCGTCTCTTGGAAAGTTTCCACAGAGATAGACCCAAAGGGCGGAGGGGAATACCCTCATGGAACCTTTCCCTGGTACTGCACCAGCTAACAAAGGCTCCTTTCGAACCTCTTAGGGAGGCATCTCTGAAGCATCTGACCATCAAAACTGTCTTCCTTTTAGCCCTGGGCTCTGGCAAAAGAAGGAGTGAGATCCATGCATGGCAGCACAAAAACATCAGACACCAATCCGATTGGTCTAAGGTGTCCCTGTTTCCATCCCCCAGCTTTCTCTCTAAGAATCAGCTGGCAAAAGAGGGTCCAGAGAGTGTAGCCCCAGTGGTCATACCAGCCCTGGCTCCTACTCTAGATAAATCCCTAAAGTCTGACAGATCCCTTTGTCCAGTCAGAGCCTTGCGCTACTATTTGGACAGGACTTCAGACCTCAGGCAGCACAAGGAGCTAGTCTTTGTCTCGTTCAAGAAAGGTTTCGACAAAGATATCTCCCCTGCCACTATCTCCTCATGGATCAAACAAACTGCGATTCTATGTTATGAGCTCTCTGATCACCAAGCCCACACCCTGCATCAGGTTAAAGCCCATGATGTCAGGGCCTTTGCTGCTTCTAAGGCCTTCCAGTCGGGAGTTTCTTTAGACCAGATTCTTTCAGCTTGCCACTGGAAGTCACACAATACCTTCACGCAATTCTACTTGAAGGATGTGGCCTGGGCCGACTCCGAGCTCTATCATTTAGGTCCTGCAGTGGCTGCACAGCAGATCCACAAATAGCCCGGGACCTAGAGGAGATCTGTAAATATGTAAATAGTTGTACATATACTTAAGTATAAAAAAAACAAAAAAAACCAAAAAACTGTGTTGTGCTTCCTTTGGGAGGTTTATTCCTTCTATTTATGGGACTGAACTCGCCCCTCTCTTCCCTTACCTCAGCGCAGGTCTGTTTCAAAAAGGGGGGGGGGGGGGGAGAGCAAGTCGGCTTGGACCAATGGGCCGGTCCCTATTAACCGACTATGGCCCCCAAGGTATCTGACCGCAAGGTTAACCCGGGCCTGAAAGAAATCTATTGTTATCTTAATTATGAGTTCACCTAAGTCCCTAGTAACTTACCCGCCGACCAAGCGGTAGTTATTCAGCTATTGTCCATTGGATAGGATGTATTAACGCAATAAAATTGCAAATTTAATAAATAAATTAAATTTTTATAAGTTAATACCCTATCCAATGGACACACAAGACCCTCCCACTGACCCCGCTATCAGCTTACTAGGGGTCTAATAGGTTTAGACAACGAAAAAGATGCTATGACGTCACTCTGTCTAGACAGGAAGGAAGTACGACACGCCATCTGGCAAGTGCACAGTACTGGACCGGCCTGGCCGGTGGAGACACAGGACGTCTTTTTCTGACGTTTGGCGGGCCGGTCTGCACCGACCGGATAAGCTATTGTCCATTGGATAGGGTATTAACTTATAAAAATTTAATTTATTTATTAAATTTGCAAGTTCAGCTACTTTTTCCACGGCTATAACATGGTCAGAAGTTTGGGAGTCTATCTCAAAAGCTAAGTGAGTAATATCTACTTTCGCACCTTTCAGCAGTTACTGAATGAGGAAATGGCTTGTATCTTCAAAAGTATTGGAGCTGCGTAATTTCTTCTGAAGATGTTGTTCATCCACTTTTTGATAAACTATAACATATTGAAGTTTCAAACTTGTTGCTCAATATATGAGTGCATAATGGCTACTTTTATTATGTCATAGTTGAGTAAATTGCATATACATGTACATGAAAAGTAATAGATTTATAGCATTTCATAAAATAGATTGCCCAGATACTTTCTCTTTAGCTAAGAGTTGGTCATTGTTTGGAATGGCTATCACAGTAGCTATGTGAGTAACAGCCACTTTCTCATTTTTCAGCCGTTAGCATAATGAGTAAATGGCTGATATCTTCAAATGTGTTGCAGCTACGCAATTTCTTTCCAAGATGTTGTTCATCTACTTTTTTGTGAACTATAACATTGTTAAGTTTCAAAGTTGTTGCTCAATGTTGGAGTGAGTAATAGCTTCATTCTCACTTTGAGCAGTTACCGTAATGAGTAAATGGCCTTTATCTTCAGAAGTATGGAAGGTACACAATTTGTTTCAAAAGTGTTATTCACTTACTTTTTTGTGAATTATAGCATAGTAAAGCTTCAGACTTGTCGCAAAGGGATAAATGAGTAATAGCTACTTACTCACTTTTCAGCAGTTTTAATAATGAAAAAAAAAAATCTTTTATCTCCTTTATAATTGATCCCAAAGTTTTGGGATTCGATGACCACTTATGGAAAATCATGTGGCTTGCATATTTTGGCAGGATTGGATTTGACCTTTGACCCTTCCTTCAAGGTCAAATGGAGTTGTTGATACTTTCAATGCCTGTATCTCTTTTATTATTGGTCCTACAAGTTTGGGATGTGAAGACATATTATAGGAAATCATGTGCTCTGAATCTTTTGGTGGGTCTGATTTGACCTTTGACCCTTCCTTTGAGGTCAAATGGGGCCACTGAAACTTTTATTATCCGGTATCTCCTTTATTATGGTCATAGAGGTTTGGGAAATGAAGACATTTTCTAGGAAATTATGTGCCCCAAATATTTTTGTGGGTTCAGATTTGAACATTGACCCTCCTTTTTAGGTAAAATTAGTTACTGTTAATCCCTTTACTTTCACTTGTACTCTGAAGAACAAAACTCAAAGTAAGCTGACACAGAGACTATTCACAGACACTGCTTGCTTGTTTTATTGATTAAGCCCAGTAAACATTGCCACTATGATATGTATAGAAATTTCATAGGTAATGACTGGAAAGTGTATGTTTATTTTTTCGTATTGTGCTTTTTAGTGAGACTGCTGCGTGCCTCTCTCCGATATAAAACTAAGGGTAAATTATCTATTTCTTTAATGTTCTCTCACAATATTTCTGTTGTTATTCTGTTACAAATGCACTTAATTATTTATGTATATATAAACACATGTAGAATATTTTCCTTTGTTATTATGTTGTCTTGCACACATCAGTTTTTTTCTGGGCACTGATTCTGAGTTATATAATCTTTTGAGGAGAGATTAATTGGACATAATTTCATCAGCTTTTCATTTTCTTACCTTTTGTATTTATGTCACTGCACATAATATTTGTTATGACATATTTTCTGCTGTAAGTGAATATTATAGGGACTAATGTGACTGGTATTGTGCAAATGAAAGTTTTCTTTAGGCATTAGTATAAGTCCACATTACCTGGGCATGTGACATGTATTTGTTTAATCAGATAAATCATGTTGTTAAAATTGGAAGCCAAAGTGACAGCCTTTAGCTCTGTTGAGTATTGTATTGATTTAAGAAAAATCTGAGTTGAGGGTTTCTTGTGGCTTTGTGCACCTTAAAAGGAAATGGTCCTTTAAGTAGATAAGTCTGTTGTGTTAACCTTCTTTGTGAAAATCAAAAGAAGATTATTATTGTGGTAATGGAAAACATGCAGTGTGTGTCACTTGTACTAAAATCTAACACACAACATGTGTTCTTGTACTGTCATCAGTAACTCATAAAATTACTCAGTAAATGTACAGCTAAAAATAAGGGTAACAGGTACAACCCAAACAGACTCAACGTTCTAAATCAGAAAACACAGCTGCATACCTTGCAGGGGCAGAATGGGGGGTATACAGGCTGTCTCATTCTTCAATGTATCTACCTACCTATCCTCTTCACTCATAGTGGAGCATAAGGCAGAAAACATATCATTCTAATTTTGTCTATCCGCTGCTTCCCTTGCTACAGCATCCCAGCTCTTCCATCCCATTTTGTACATCTCTCTTTTGGCAATCCTTCTTCATGCCTCTTTATGCCAGCTTTTTCTCCTCTTCCCCTCTGGCATCCATTGTAATGCTATTCTTGTGTTGTCATTTCTTCCTCTTCTCAAAATGTACCCAATGTACCTCCATTTTTCTTTTTTTTTTTCTTCAATATGTACCACCCAGATAAAAGTCTCTTTTCAGGGCCATAAGGATAAGGTCATCAAGTGTAAATGACGTAGAGATACGACCATAAGAAAGGTGTGACTGGACCATAAGGGCTTTGGGACATCTCCAGACAATGGAGATAATGGATCCATTGTTAAAATATCTCCAGTTGAACAGGGAATAATGTATATTAAACTACTACCATACTAAGTATGTGATATCTAAATAATTTCTAACTTGATGGAAGGTGTCAATATTTAAGTGTGGACAATATAACATTTGTGAGAGGTCCTCAGTGGCCTAGTGGGTTAGCTGGTTTGGCATCTAATCACAGGCTGTCACCTCTGTGTGCAGATTCAACTCCCACAAGTGACAATGCTGAGGACCTATCTCAATAGGATCCTGACTGTTAAACGGGAAAAAAACCCAACTATGACCATTGTATTACATTTGTGACAGTTTTAGTCATTTCAAAATGATCATAGCAGCCTGTAAATAAACTAGATCTAAATCTATCATGTTTTCACATATTACATTTCCAAATGGAATGGAAAATCTGAGACAAGGGTTTAATAGTAAGTAAAAACAGAATTTGTCACAGAAAATAAATGATTAGTCTAGACTTTGCTTGTGTCATTACCATACTGTTGTGTATGCAAATCTGACATGGTCGCAGTACTTTGCAAGTTTTACTGAATCTCACATTGTTTCAGATTTTGGAGCTCATTGCCTGTGTGTGCTGCTGATGTCAATACATGTTCCTTTTGTTATAATTATAAATTTCTATCAAATATATTAGATTGATGATATAATTCTGTTGATAATATTAGTGGATTTTTCACATTTTGACTTTGAGTTGGGAGAGGCAGGCTCGAATTGACAGCATTGATGAAAGTAACTGAATAAAGTGCAAGTGAAGTGTTATATGTGCCGAGACAATTAAATTTACACTGTTTATGGTGCTAGTAATTTAATGAAAATCAATAGACAGTGATGGGATGAAATGAGAAAAATGTAATATGGTGTCTGAAATCTAAATAGACCAAAATACATTATCAGATTGAAATCGTTTCCCGTTTCTCTTTGCAGTTTGATAGATAAATGGATTATAGTAAATCACTATGGTTACAGTTTCATTATAGCTTGTATTTCTGTTGAATTTCTGTAAATCATGTATTTTAAAATATGATTTTACAATTTCTGGCAAAAAAACTCCACAAGTTTTAAGGAGGGCCAAGGTCAAAGACCAATGGTAGTTGATTTATAGAACCAAACATCAACAAAGCTGTTTTTTGTTTACATTTTCCTTGTTATCTGGAAACCCTGGTAAGCTGGAATCTTGTGTATATAAAGAGCCCTACAATTTGGTGATCGCTTTCTTGCGACATGCTGAATAAGTCACAGAGTTTCTGGGTCATGTAGACTCTCAGCACATGTAGATCTAAATATAGCCTGATCATTTAGTCAAGTAATGGGCTGAAGCAGGAAGAATGCTGTCAATATGTATTGGCAGGTTTTACTGAAGTGAGTGTGAAATTAGTCAAATTAATGCCCCAACTTTGCCTCTGTGCGTACAAGTGAAGTGGACTCTAAGCAGGGATTTATCTGTGAATCCACATCAGGGATTTTTTTTTTGTAGTATCCACGTTAAGAAATATGAGCAGTGGCATGGCAGGTAAAAACATCCAGTTTTAAATAGCTGAAGATAAAAGTGTTACTTTGCCATCCAAAGATTTATGTTAAGGAATAAGGATTGATGGTAATATTTTAGGGTTAACTTGAACCCACAAGAAGAACTGAAAAATAGAAACTCCCTTGGCCAAATATTCATCGAATATTAACTACCAATGTTTGGAAATAAGTACTTTTCAATTACATTTTAGGCTGCTCGTTTTCCTTTTTTCAATAAAAAAGAAAAAAGTATTTGTTTCCCTCACACCAGATATAATCAGTCAAATTTAAACATTTGGTATATAGAGACATGAGTAAGAGATGGAAATGTGATAGGCGACTCATCAGTCTTATACCCCAACAGCCCAGGTTTTGTGGTGTTTAAATATGCAAAAGAACATCTATCATGTATTTTTTTGTCCTCTGACTATTTACTTTCATAAATGCATTCCTTCTTTCCCAGATCAGCAGTTGACATTACATTATATCAGTATCCTGACACTCTGTAAATCCTTCAAATAATATTGCTGGTAATAATATTGCTCTGAATATTGCTAGTATATCAATATTTTAATCTTGATGAAACCTCTTTCTGGATATAATATTTTTGTTTTGAGTAAAGGTCTTTTTCCACGAAACTGATCTGACCCAATACACTCAGGTATAAGCTTTCTTCAAAATCAGACCAGACATAAATCAGTTATGACAATTTGAAATGGAGATCTGTAGAACATTTTGTACAGGGACACTACTTACTGGGACATTTCTTACCAGGACAATTTGTACCCGGACAATTCATACCCCAGCATAGGACATTTCGTAATAAAAATTTAAAAATTAAAAATGTTTCAGTTATTGGTGAATTTTATTGATATTTTAAAGAACTTTCTCAGTTGGCAGGATAAAATCAGTTGCATATAACTGAACTATGAGTTATGAAATCTAATGATCTGATAAAATTTAAAGAATTCTTTGACATAAAATTTCAAATTGTGTTGAGGGATCTTCTCCATAGGTTGTAAAAATATTGACTAAGGGGTTTTCTCCACCGATGTAATTTGAGGGCTCTTTCTCCTGAGGATTTTTTCCATTGATTACCCTTGATTTTATTCTGTATATTTCACTTTTTTGAGGATTTCAGTCACATAAACTTTGTCTTAGTTTGAAACTGATGCATAAATATTTCATATGTTCATACATAGGTTGTATATTTAATGAAAACGATTAACAAAAATACTTGATAATAATTTATATATTTTGATAGATAGTTTCTGCATAAGACTTCTTTGTTTGTGTCAGTCCCACAGTAAGGGCGTGAAACATGCCATTGTTATTTTCCAGCTAGTTGAATGTTCCAAAACAGATAAATGAAGGTTTTTGGAGGAGGATACATCACTCAAGGCAATGATCTCTGCATCGGAACCATTGAGTCAGTTTTGAAGTAAGACTCTGACGCAAATAAAAATCATTAGAGGCCATATTTTTTGTTCACTTAAAAGGAAGTGCCTCTCTAAATTATTATGTTCACAATACAGTCCAGGCATTAATTATGTCAAAGGACTACCGTAGTTGTTTAAGAGCAAGCAGGAATTGAAATCAGATGCAACTAGAAGTCTAAAAATGTTGCTGTGGATTGAAATTAAGATTTTCTTTACAAAACATGGATTGGAATCAGGTGTTCCTTTAAAGTCAGATGTTTAGACCATATAATCCTTTACAAATCATCATCAGTCTAAATTCATTCACCACAGGAAGGTACAGCAGTGTTGGAATAGCTTAATAAATTGGTAAGATTCAGAAAATGTCCTAACACAAGGGGTGGCTTTTACATGCCATGATGAGTAGATGAAACCAGTAAAAGTTGTCCAAATCATTCAAGTCTGGTTTAAACATATTTTTAAGCCACAGAGACATGCTGCATTGTGGTTGTAACTGTTACAACATAGCTTGATTTTTAAACAGAACTTCTATCATCAAGACCTGATTACATTCTTGTTGTCCCTCTATTGTAAAGTAGTGCAATAAAGTGTCCCTTGCAAAGGTAACGCTGATTGGTTTTCACACAGCCTACCCCACCATCACAGTATTTTCCATGTCGAATATCTCCCTTAATATAAGGCCCATCAAAATGATTTTTGGTAGTTATAATTTATAGGCATGGGAAAAATTTTTACTAGGTATTTTTCTACTTCCTTTCACTAGATTTTCTAAGAAAGTAAACATTTGGATCAACAAAATTTGGCAAATGCTTTCCTACCATCAAAATATAGGCAGAAGTTGAACTTCAGATCAATTGTGCTATAATTTACTGTTTGAGGGCCAGTTGATTAGCGTTTTTAGTGATAAATGATCCTTTTGGATACATATTATTGTATATATTTACTCACATTAAGGACCTTTCATAGATTCATTATATTATTCAAGTATGAATATTTGTTTTTTTATCTTCAAAAGTTGCATTCTAAGGTTAGGTTACCCTAAAATCAACCAAATCAAGTGTCTTTGATATGCTGTATGCAGGCAGAAGAGATTACCATGAGATCCTTGGATTAAAAAGCCAATCAAACTTAACTTGCCTTTCCAGGTCAAGTTTATGACTTCCAAATGGGCCAGAATTTTAGTTATTGCTTTTTGTGTTGCAATAGAGCTGTAAACGCCAGGACAAAGCTACACTGCGGTTAGAACACCAATATAAACTAATTTAATTTGAAAAAAGAACTCAAAGAGTCTGATCCAGAAAACAGAATGGTTGTAAATCTATTTAAAAGTCTTACTGCTTCAGACAGATTATTGAGCCTCACAACCAGTCTGCAATCACGTTTCAAACAGAACTTAGAGCTCCAGACCCAGGCTATGTTGGTGCTATAACTCTATTTAGAAGTAGACCGTATTGAGGAACTAGCCCCTAATGTCAGAGTGAACTGTCTGCTGCTTCAGATGCTTGTATTTATTTTCTGAAATCACTGCCAGCATTACTCACTTTGCAGTCTGCACTCATACCAAACAAATTTACATGTTCTTTTACTCTTTCTCTCTCTCTCTCTTCAGTTCAGATGTGCATTACAAGAAACATTCTTTATGGTATTTTTTGTGGTGTGTTCTGTTTCATTCACTCTGGCATTTTTTTTTACCAGGAAGGAGTTATTACTGTTTTCAATCTCGGAGTGGGACTTTTTGTTCTTTTTTTTGTTCTTTCTATTTATACTCTTCTATTCATTTCAGTGTGAAGTTACTATTGGAAATTATAAACTGCGTTCACAGTTTAATCATTCGCAACTATCAAAAGGATTTATTGTGTGGAATTTTCCTGCATTGAGGATATTTTTTTTCTATCAGCATTACATTTTGCATAAAATAGGACTTTACCAAAAGGTATGTCTCTCACTGTAATAAAATTTATGTGGCAATTCAATATAACATGTTTTAGAGGTCTTTGTTAGTTCCAGTTGTTAACTTTTTATTTACTTTAATGATAATTGTGCTTATGGTAGAAATTGGGGTCACTCTTGTCAGCAACCTTTCAAGTTTGGACAGTGATAAAATCTAGGTCAATTTAAACAACAGTTCAAATAAATTTTATATTAACGTCAGACATTTGTACATTCTATAGAAAATTGATGTGAAGTGCCCATAATTGGTACACTCATTATAATTACTTGGCAAGCAGTACTGTCCTGTGACTGAGGTTCATCACTTTAGCAAAATTTTTCCCATGTAGTTTGTGAGAATACTAAAATTTATTAAGTGTGAACTTGCAGTCCAGAATTACACCTCATTGTTAAGAGAACTTCATTCAAATATAAATATTGCTTGTCCTTGATAGGTTTTAAGACAGATGACTAACTTGACTGATTGTCAGATTTCACCAGTATCCTAACCCCTATCTTTTAAGTTTTTTGTTAGTGGGTGGAATCTAGTTCAGTTTATACAACTATTGAAATAAATGTTTACTTTGACACTAGAAATTGTAGGTCTTTACATTGAGAAACAAACTTCTAAAAATATGGCAGGTGACCATGTACAGTCTCTAATTCATTGTCAATCAGTAGAGCCGACGGATGCATAGTACAATATGAAACTGATTTACAGATGTATTAGAGAAGGTGTATTCAGATGGAGTGATCTAAGTGATCATAAGTGGGTGTAAGTGATTATCAGTATTCGGATAGCATTTTAGTGTAATGCAACGTGATCCTACAACATTGCATGATCACTTTGTTAATGATCGATATTACTTTTATTAATACAGATCAAATTTTATTTAAGCAAATGTACCTGACTTCATGAATTTTGACTTTAAACATTAAAAAATTTTGTTTCTTTGAGATTTCAGTTAAAAAGTCTGGTGCATAATAATATGTGATCACCAATATCTTGTTTTTGTTCTAGTGATACGTTAATTAGGTCAGGTCATATCCTTTGCATATTGAGAGCAAAGACTTCCAACCAAACAGCTTATTTCTACCCCTATTTTTTCCAGCAATCTGACAATTAATTATGAAGGTACATAAATATATATACTGAAACTGACCCTATGTCAACAATGGTAAAAGGTCCTTCAAAACATTCCTGGATCCAGATGATAATTTGGAATACCACTGAAATTGAATCGTCTGTTCCTTATGCTATTGTCCACATAACCTGAAAGTTTCATCAAAATCCAAAATTAGAAAAAAAAATATTGTAACAAGCTGTTCCTGAGTATATACTTGTGTTTGTGTACAGTTTTCAGAACATTACATGTCGCAGGTTTCCATATTTTCCAAAAATATTAATGTATGCTCTGAAATACCATTGTTGAACATGTTAATTGTACCATACCTGAAGTAGAAGCAGATTTTATCATGTATCTCTGATTCTCACAAACTGCTGGATATATGAGCAGCCAAAGTCACCAGGAAGTGAGAGTAATATGGAGAAAAAATAAAACTTTGTCTGTGGTAAACTAATAATATCTACATATCCTCACTATTTGCTAGTGTTTAGACCTCAAATTTTTCCTAATAATTAACAGTAATATGCTGTGCGGAGCTATTTTGATAAGACTAAATACATTACACAAAATAGATATGTAAAAACAATTAAAGTCACTTTACTTAATGTTTTGAAAGACTTTTGCTGTTAGAAATGATTCAAGTAAAGGTGTTGCATAAGTTGACTTGACCTTTGACCTTGCCATAGTGACCTTGACCTTTAAAATCTTGTCCCTGCTATATCTCAGCAACCATATGCTATAGGAAATTGATACTTGGTAGGGACATTGGCTAGGGCTTGTAGGTGTGCAACATCAAGGTGTGACCTTGATTTGACCTTTGTTCTTGCCTTTGTAACCTTGATCTATAAAATTTTGTCCGGGCTATATCTCGTAAAGCGTAAGTTGATACATGGTAGGGACGTTGGTTAGGGGTTGTAGGTGTTCAGTGTCATGGTGTGATCTTGAATTGACCTTTGACCTTGCCGTAGTGACCTTGACCCATAAAATCTTGTCTGGGCTATATCTCGGAAATTATAAGGTATAGGAAGTTGATATTTGGTAGGGACATTGGGTAGGGGTTGTAGGTGTGCAACGTCATGATGTGACCTTGATTTGACCTTTGACCTTTCCATAGTGATTATGAGTTTTAAAATCTTGTCTGGGAATTTTCTTGGATTCCATAAGGTGTAGAAGGTTGTCAGTTGGTAGGGACATCGGATAGGGGGTGTAGGTATGCATCATGGTGTGACCTTTAGCTTTGCCTCTGCCAAAGTGTGTTCACCTGCTATATTTGAGACATATTTCTCTTATGACAAAGATATATGGATTGCTGCAACTGATTATTAGTTGCACTTTTACATAATTGTGCTATTTCCGTTGATAGCTATTCTCTAATTAATAAATTTTACAGCTTCATAATTTTTAGTTTACTGATTAATGCCTTCATCTTGCTACTGAATTGTCTTGCTTTAATATGTTATCTTTATATACATTTTCATTATCTTAGATGTTATTTTGTGTGCTTAAACATTATTTTGACCTTTATATAACTGACACTGCTCTGAAAGTATCCCGATCTTTGTTCTGTTTCACTACTTCTATAACTCATGGTGTTGAAAACTATTTCCCCAGACTGTGGCGTACGCGAATTTCTGATGCTATTATCTAGTGAAATAAATTAAAGATTCTCAATATTTTTTTTCTTTAAATCTGAATTACAAAAATATTTAGTGTGATCTTCAGTGGTCATGTTCGTTACATCATAGCAAAACTGTTAAAAAAGTTACAGTTTTCTCAAATAAATGAAACAGATTAAAAAGGACATAATTATAAGTAACTAATTAGCTACAATTAAGATGTTTGTACACCTTTAAAGATAAAATATTGTTATTTTTCCCCATGATTTCCATTCAAATCCCATTCAAAGTGGTCAGTATATGGTTACAATCTGAGGTAATCAAATACTGCTGAACATTTATTACCTCCTCCTGGTGGGTATGTTTTTGGGTACGTTTGTCTGTCTGTCTTTCTGTATTTTTGATAACTTCAAAAATAATGAACTGATCTTTCTGACATTTTTATGTGGTAGAGAATGAGAGAAAAAAGAAGAGAGTTAATTGTGGGAGAGATCTGGATCATATTCTGGATACACAAAAAAACCCCATGAATTTTCAAAGTTCCATCTTTAATTTATTTTCAATGTCTTTGAGTTCTAGTTGACATCTTTTCACGAGCAATGAGTAGATCTTCATGAAATGTTTTAATGTGGTTAGGGTCAAACCAAAGAAAAATTAAAGTGATTACATTTTGAGAAAGTTGATAATCACAATCTAGATACAAAAAAAGGTCATCTGGTGGACGTCTGCACGCCATTAGTGCTTTTAGATTATTTTTCCGGGCATTAACTAGAAACTTCCATTAAAATTAAGAAAGTCTATAGTGTTTGCGAAAGCCTTGACCTTCCTTTGTGTGAGAACATGTGTTGAGTCTGGCAAACTGCTTGGGAATCTGTGTAAAGTTAAAGATGAATGAATATTACCTTGGAAATTCGTCAAGATTTTGTAGCAGTGTAGGCAACATGATCAATTCCCCTGGTTTTTTATCAGTGTGTTCTACTGTAAATACTCATTAACAAGGTGAGATATGCTCTGCTAGTGTAACCTAGTAACTCGTGCAGTTTAAGTCAACATAATAATTGATTTTCTACTTCAGTTTTCTTATACGTTGTTATCTGATTGAGATTTGATTTGAGAACTTGTGAACATTGTTTGTGTGTAGACATTAACCAGTTTACCACATTTAAATAGATTAAAGTATTTTGTAATATTGTTTTGAAAAAACATATGCATGAAAAAGAACCCAAATTTCTTTTAGTTCAAGAAGTTTATCAAAATGAAGAAAGAAAAAATCACCAAGAATACCAACCTTGCTTCTGGCTCAAATATCATTGAATTTGTATTGAGAAATGCTCAATACAGACCTTGTCTGAGTGGCCTTGTGTTATTTGTTTACTGAAATATCATTTCTTACAAATAAACCTTGGTGTAGTAATGTAGCAATATGTTCCACAAAATATGACTTATTTTGTTGGTACTTCCACCAAGTAGGTTATGTTATTGGGTGTGTTTGTTTTGTCTGTCGGGGTGTGTTTGTCTGTGTGTGTGTTAGTTATCGCTCCAAAACTAAGGATTGATGAATTTTTTTTTATGTATGTGAGTAGGGTCTGACCAAAGGGAAAAGTGATTGAATTTTTTTAAAGATGCGGATCATACTTTGAATACAAAAAATCCTGAATTTTCAGATGTCCTTTTTTTTGTCAGTGATTTCCATCATGGTCGCACCGTCTGATTATGAGGGTTAAAATAAAAGAAGCAGTATTTGGGTGGAATTATAATATGAGGAAACTCGGCTGCCTTGGCAGAGGTCTGCGTTCTATGAGCGCTTTCTTCTGAATAAAATAAATCTCATGAGTGAATAATATTTGATTACAAGCGCCTTTGAGGACATGCATATTCCTAGTGGATGTGGTGCAGTATTATTCAATAGGTGTGGTAAAACAACTGTATCATTTTGGACCATAATTACAGCTCAGTGTGATAACTATGCATAAAACCAAGAGTATTTGAACCATCACCTGTATTACAACTGAAAACAGAACGAGGCTACAAAATAGACACATGATAAAATTCACACCAGCTACAAAATAGGTACTGCCTTGCCGTAGTGTAGGGATTCAAATGCAAATTCAATATTGATATCAAACTCTAATTTGGCTCTGCATATCGATCAATGTTGAAATATCGTTTCACACCGTAAAATGCAATATTTTGCCCCTAATGATCCCCACAGTTATCAAAAATTTCTTTGCTAACATACAAGATAAACAAAACTGACCATGAATGTAATTCTAGCTGCATATAAAAGCAATTAATTTTCATGAAAAATCTCACAGTAAGTTTTTTAATGCATAAATATTGATGATCAAACTAGAAGAAACTGATAAACTACAACACTATTTGGAAAATTCTTCCTGGTGTGTGCTGGAAACGATAATGAAATTCACACTTTTAGTATTGATATTGAAATTTAGAAAGACATATCGATATTGAAATTTTTAAGCTCAGTTTTAAAAATGGAATAAGATAACCGAGCGATCTTAAACACCAAGACTGCAAAGCATGAAGTGCATATGATGGAATTTAGGAAAAAAATACTTGAAGGCTTGCAAGTTCAGTCAACATATGTGAAACAAGTAAGTTGATTAATATTAGAATTGATGGACATTGCACATCCAGTGACACCTTAAAGAGCTTTGTACAAATAGGCGGGGCAGTGCAGCGCAGTGCAAATTTGAGAACATGCTGAGAAGGTGGATTTTCCTTACCTTGCACTTAAACCTGAATTTTTTTGCTGCTATCTTTGGTACAATAAATATATTTTAAAAGAGTATAAATTAATCAAAACAGTAGTAATAATCGCATGTACTTTTGTACATTTAATTGAAATCATGATGTCTCATACCTCATTTTTCAAATATTCACTGAAATTTTTAAATAAAATATCAATTATCTTACTATTAGATTTTAATGTTTGTAAAAAATTAAAAGTTAATTGGCAGATTTTGAATAAAACTCTTCAAAGCAGGGAATTTTTTGTGCTCATTTGTGTTGAAACTAGTGTCATACAAGAAAATTTCTTCTACCTTGAGGTGTAAATACCATTGAACTATCCTTAAGTTTCGCTTTATTACACAAAAATGCTGTTAAACGTGGCCAAATTGTGTGATATAATATTTACATTTATGAATTTGAAAGTCTATCTGTCCACCAGTCTGAAATACATAGAAAATCAAATCCTTGATTTTAGATGTGGGTCCTCTCGCTAGTTTTAAATGCCATACAGAATGCATCTTTTTTTGGTAGTTATAAATATGAGTCAGTCAGTACTGGCTTGGATTGTCAATAAAATGTCTCTGAAATGACTGACGTATAAAGGTCGCATAAAAGTTAAGTACAATTATTTTCATATCTAATTAATTAAATGTAAGTTATTATATCCATGCTGATAGTTCTGTGTTCTCTAGGTTTCTTAAATGTCACCCTTATTCACACTAATGTCAGGTATCTATAAGCATCTGGTACAGAACATATGGGATGGGACCCTTAATGCTGCCTTCATACTGTTTTAAAATAACTAAATATCAAATTTGAAGTTTTTCATCCTTTTCAACAGCTAAGATCCCATATGTTGCCAGGAGCTTAAGTTGAACCCCGAAAGATTTCTAAAATATCAGTGTTTTTCATGAATTTGATGTTTGTTGGATTTAAACCCGATGTTTGGAAATTACTTGCGGCCAAGTCACACCTTTCCAAATGGATGTGTCTGTACGTATATGATTTCTGATTGACAGCCATGTCCTTAAGTCTCTGAAAAGAGACACTCGTACCTGGGCAGTACACACTGAAGAACAAGCAGCCTCAGGTATCCATCCCATCCCCTGGCATGTATCCTCTAGCATGTCTGTTTCTGTTCAATTTATGAAGGCTTGCGGGAAAGATTTTCTCAACATTTAAAAACAAGGCCACTGCCACAGTGGTTATCTCCCACCTTAGTATCAGTAGTAATGGAGAAGTAAAGGAGATATAAGGCCTTTGTAGTAAGATAACCCCACTTGACATTGAAGAAGGAGTCAAAGGTAAAAGTCAGCAATTGGAAAAGAGACCCAGACCATGACTTCCTATAAGTTATTTTCACATTTGGAATCCGTTGTAGCAATGATAAGGGAGATATAAGGCCTTTTTAATAGGATAATCCCATTTGACATTAAACGTGTCAAATGACAGCCATTTTGTTTTCGAAACTAGGCCAAGTTACAGGCTAAATCAGGCTAACTTTCCAAGCCATATACCTTTAGTGCCAATTTGATGAACCTAGCTGCAGTATTTCAAGTTTTAGAGCATCTTAATGATTTTGAAATAATTGACTATGGTGGCCATTTTGTTTTTCAAAATAAGACCAAAATTGTTCTCAGGCAAAACATTTGCAGGCCAAGACTTTTCATGGTCTGTCTTTACATTCTGAATCCATAGCACCAATAATAAGGGAGAAATAAGGATGTTTTAGTGTGATGACCCCATTTAACCTTGAAGCAGGGGTCAAAGGTCAAATTCAACACCTGGAAAAGATTCCCAGGCCATGACTTCCTACAAGTTGTTTTCACATTCTGAACCTCTAGGAGCAATATTAGGGGAGATATAAGGCCTTTTTAATAGGATAAACCTATTTGCACTAAACATGTGATAATTTTTTTTTTTGGCGGCCATTTTTTTTGTGCAAATTTGATGAAACTAGCTAGAATATTTTAAGATTTAGAGCATGTTTGTGATGTTCAAACAATTGGCTATGGCAGCCATTTTGTTTTTCAAAATGAGGCCAAAATTTTGCACAGACAGGTTTTCACAGCCATAAACATTCCCTGCAAATTTGGTGAAGATATCTGTATAAATGAATGAGATATTAAGGTTTAAGTAAAAACGTGACATACGGACGGAAGCACAGACGCACGTATGGAAGGCATTTTATAATCTCTTGACCACAGCCTTCGGCCACTGGCGGGAGATAAAAAGGCAGTCCTGGATTTGCCAAGTTGTGTTGAATGTCAATAAGAATGTCCTATCCACATGTAAATCCCCAGGAAGGCATCCTACCTAATGTTGAAGCAGATTGAACCACAACCGAAAAGTACACAAACCTGTTCTTTGGGTGTCATGTGATTCCAGTAAGGAAAGGTGTGAACTATGTGTTAATAGCCTGGACCATATTTTGTAAAAAAAATGTGGTACAGTAGAACCTCTATTATCCGAGCCTCTTGAGAGAGTAAAAATTAGGTCGAATAATAGAATGGTCAGATAATAGGAAGGGTAAAATAACAGGATTAAATGGAGTTGGGAGAGTGGACTTGAGTTTGGATAATTGAAAATTTGGATAATAGAGGGTCAGATAATAGAGGTTCTACTGTAATTGGTTTGACCACAGAGCAGTGTAGGAGTGCATACCAAGCATTGTTTAAATCCCAGAGGTGACATCTTGTAATTAGATACCAAACCTGCTAACCCACCAGGCCACTGTTCTTTTTATAATAAAAATGGCAGTGTCACAGAGTATCTTACCTGCCTGGTTGTTTGAAAAGCAGTAAAAGTCTGATTACTGATGAATAATTCTGACTTTACAAAATCTCACTTCCTGTATAGTTTTTACAGCCCAAAACAACTTTTGCATGCTGCATGATAGGGCAAATATGTTCCTGTTGCAGAGGTAGGGTTTTTATAACAGTAAATGTGGTATATTTGGTTGATTTATCATTGCTTACTATACCCATATGTACCTTGAATAGCCTAGTGTTTCTTCTGATTTCCCCTTTAGAAAAAATTCTGTGGCTAGGACAGCTCTGCACAAAGTGGTTTCATATCCTGTTGATTTGGAGTGGCATATGTCTAGGTATTGACGTCATGTTTAGTATTATCTACATGATTTATTGTTCCAATATATAATGGTTCATTTGGTTAGCATTTGATCTTATTCTAAACAGTTATCTTGGGTGTTCATTAAGAGAAAGAGTTGACTTTTCGGCCCATTACGTACATTTGTTATAATTGGGTTGGCATTCATAGTGTGAAAATAGCATGTAGAAAATAGGTCTTTCACTGAAATCACTCAGTGGGTTTTAGGTTAGTTAGGTTATTTATGAGTGACATTCATTGATAGATTCATCCTAGATTTTAGCTTATTTTCAATTTTTCTCAATTGGCTTAGATTTAAAGATACTTTTCTCAAATGTATATGTCGTGAGGCCTAAGTTTTGTAAATTTTTGCAGAATATTCCGACTTGATATGGGGTTGGTTGAGTTTGCGATTGATGTGTTCTGTTTAAAGTTAGAGTGATAAACAGGTTTGTGCAAACCCCCTTGTATTCGTTGAGCTAATTTCACAAGTTTAAAGTGGATGATAGAGACAATTATAGATTTACACAATCTCACATGCATGTCAGAACTATAATATATTATTCAGCAAAAGCAGGTCATTTTGTATCTGTTTGAATACTAAATGGTGGATGTTTATTCATGCAGATTCTGATAGTTTGACAATATGCAAAGGATAATTGTACATTATTAACCTACTAACTATACAAAAGTTCTATACTGTGTAAAATTAATTAAAAGGAAAAACATACCTGGTTTATTAATATTGGTGAAATATTTGATTGCCTGAGAACTTTGGGGTTTGCATTCTAAATTTACTGCTGTATATTTCAGGTGAGATTTTAATTATATTTATTGGTTTACTAGTATTCCTGACAGTATAGTAGTATAGTACAAATTACTTTCATATGATTAATCATTTATGTATGATAGGTGCTAGAATTGTATGCTCAGTACAATGTAATTAATTCAGAAACAGGCCTGAACAAAATAATGGTGGGGAAAAAAACAAAATCGGACAAGAAATAAAAAAGTTATGGGCATTCTTCTGTCCGGCAAATCTGGGACCTTTCCAAAGTAACTGAAAACAAACCAAATTTCAACCATTTCTGCTACAGACAAACTAGGAAATTACTAAAATTAATTTATGCAAGTAGCATATATTAACACATATTTTTGTAACAATTATTAGGGGCCACGGTGGCAGAGAGGTAACACTCTTGCCTCCCACCTCTGAGGTCGGGGGTTCGATCCCCGTGACGGCCTTAAGTGGGAAAGCTGGTAGTTGCTTGCCGTTGGTCGGCAGTTTACAGAACACAACCCTAGCGAACTCTGTGTACTGGTTTCCTCTGCCCTTCCAACTACCCGTCGTGATATGACCTGTACAGTGTTGAAAGCGACGTAAAAACCCCAAATAAATAAATGTAACAATTATTATTGTAAATAGGGAAATAAATTTTTTTGTTTTGTTTTTCTTTAAAAATTTGACGTACTTCGAAGTGGGTCACTTTTGATGCGTTACCGGACAGAAGAATATTAACTAGTGCTGTGAGGTGTGTGTGGATTGAAGGAATGCTTTTACAAAATCAGGTTGGATCAAATCATTACAGTGTACAAATGTTTCTGGAGGGAAAAGTCCAGGTATATCAAATAGTATTCCAATTTCATGATTAGTTTGGATCATCATCAGTGTGAACAACCCCCTAACTGAATGCTTTTAAAGGTTGTGTTTTGGTGTTTTCTCAATTTCTTTCTGGTTTTAGTTCTCTCATACTGTTGGTTAGATCACTTTGAGGGTCACATAAAATTGGTTAACAATATTCATGTGTATGAAATACTGCCTTTCCAGCAATTGAAGTCATGGCAAAATTATCAACACCCCTATTTTCCTATCATTGATTTAAGATGGCTACTTTTGTAACTGGGACACTACTGAAGTAAATTCCACATAAACACTATGGTCCAAATCTTTTTGAGTTGTTTCAGTATTACCTGTGCTTCTTGGTGGAAGGTACAGTTTGATTCAGGTAATTTTTGTGCCAAACCTAAGTCTGATCATTACAATTTCTGATGAATTTCACAATATAAAACTAGCACTGAAACTCCCATTTTTCAATGTTTCAAAAAAATTTGGACATTGTCTAAAATAAGATGAAAATTAAATTCTGTATCAGACTCCTTTTTAACACCAGTCCATAATGGCTGGAGTTATAGTCGTCACCTGTACTGTCCGGGCGGTGGCGGTGGGGATGGCAGGGGTATAAAGCTTGTGGATGTTTCATAGCCTAAACCCATGCACAGCTCTTCACCAAATTTTCAGGATATGTTTACCCCAAGAGGATCTACAGCTGATTAAGAGTTGGAGGCTACTTTGGTCTTAAACATCTTCAATGGAAAGGTAGCGCTATTAAACCATTGTTACTACAGTTGCATGTTTATCTCCTGCCAGCCAAAGGCTGGGGTTGGGATATTATATAACCTTCCACGTGTGTGTGCGTGCGTGTGGAGGTGCGTGCATGTGTGCATTCATCACATTTTTACACAAACCGCTTTTTCTTATTCATTTATGAACATATTTTCACCAAATTTGCAGAGAATGTTTATGGCTGCAAAAACATGTCTGCAAAAAAAAAAAAAAAAAAACATAGCCGCCATAGCCAATTGTTCAAAAGTATTAATATGACCTAAAACTTAAAATATTGCACCTAACTTCAACAGATTCGGTGAGATTGCATAAAATATAAATGGCTAGTAAAGCTTGCCTGAGAGTAATTTTGGCCTTGTTTTGAAAACAAAATGGCCTCCATATCATATCTTTAATGTCATATATGGGGGTCATCATATCAAAAAGACCTATTATCTCCCTTATCATTGGTCTTAGGAGTTCGGAATGAGAAAATAGTTTAAGGAAATCATAGCCTGCAAATCTTTTGTAAGGGTCAAATTTGACCTTTGACCCTTACTTCAAGGTCAAGTATGGTCATCATGCTAAAAAGGCCTTGTATCTCCCTTATAATTGGTTATATCTCCCTTAAAATTGGCTCTATGGCTTCAAAATATAATAACAACTTTTAAGAAATCATGGCCTGTGAGTTGGTGTCAGATTTGACCTTTCACCCTTGCTTCAAGGTTGAGTGGTGTCACACTAAAACAGCCATATATCCCTTATATATTGGTCCTTTGGCTTGGAACTCAGATCACGAATGAATAAAATGTGTAAGTTTTCCCCCGTTTTCAACTACATGAAAGTTCTTACATCTGACAACATCTTGTGGGTTCTGTATACTTCTTATAACTGAAGTTGTTCTAAGATTTTCCCAAATCTCAATGTTGTTGCCCATTTAGTTGTAGCTGCGGGCTGTGGTTATTGCCTGCCGAGGCTGGGTATTTTTGATAATCTGGTTATATCGCTAACTGACCTTGCCCAGCATTAGAGAGGTTAAGTTTATTAGATGCGAGTGTTGCTTGTGTCAAAAATGCTCTTTCATAAGTTATTAAATTACTCTTATTGGCTAATTCAATAAACCAATTATTTTGTCAACATGAAGATGTTGATTGAACTGTTGAGGTCTATGGGAAATTAACCTGCTGGGTGTTCATTCTGTTGTATCAGATAAATCTACATTCAAAGTCTACTGAACAGTTTCTCATCAAGATTTATTGTATTCTTTTATGTAAACTAAAACAGACGTAAAGCAGTTGTCAGTTTGTGAAAAGATTTAATTGTAATTTGTTTTAACTGAGACAGATTTGCAGCAGTCAGTTTGTGTCAGTTAAGATTTAACTCGACTCGATACAGTGTTAGCATACTTACCACCCATTTTTACCCCACAGCCCTTAACGGCTGTCGGGGTATTGTTTTCACCCATGCTATATCTCGGAAACCGTAAGGTGTAGGAAGTTGATATTTGGTAGAGACATTGGGTAGGGGGTGTAGGTGTGCCACGTCATAGTGTGACCTTGATTTGACCTTTGACCTTGCTGTAGTGACCTTGACCTATAAAATCTTGTCCGGGCTATATCTCGGAAATTATAAGGTATAGGAAGTTGATATTTGGTAGGGACATTGGGTAGGGGTTGTAGGTGTGCAGCATCATGGTCTGACCAGGATTTGACCTTTGACCTTGCCATAGTGACCTTGACCTATAAAATCTTGTCTGGGCTATATCTCAGAAACCGTGAGGTGTAGGAAATTGATACTTACTAGGGATATTGGTTGGGGGTGTAGGTGTGCAACATCATGGTCTGACCTTGATTTGACCTTTGACCTTGCCGTAGTGACCTTGACCTATAAAATCTTGTCCGAGCTATATCTCGGAAACCATAAGGTGTAGGAAGTTGATACTTGGTAGGGACATTGGTTAGGGGTTGTAGGTGTGCAGCATCATGATGTAACCTTGATTTGACCTTGACCTTGTCGTAGTGACCTTGACCTTTAAAATATTGTTGCACCTTTGGGTCTATCTTTGATGCAGATTAAGCACTGTTAAAGTCATATTAGAATTTATTAAGAATTTTACTTTTTACTCAACCACCGAGGAGATATTATGAACTGTGAGGAGATAAAGAATATATATCAATTAAAAAACATAGAATTTGATTACTATAGAATTCGATCTTTGTTAAGAACATTCATAAATAAGTATAAAATAGTTAATAACTTTGTTTGTGAGAAACCTCACATACCAACCCACTTTAAGATTCTGATAAAATCAAATAAAGTAAGTCAGGATTTCTATCAGCAGCAAAATAAATTTACTTTTACAGACAGTCCTTTATGTGAATTTGCATGGAACAGAAGTTTAAATATTTTGTTTAACAAAAGCCAATGGGTTAATGTATATAAAGCTTGTTTCCAAGTATCATCTAACAATAGTGTTAAGTGGTTCCAGTATAGAGTCTTGAATCAAATTTTAGGAACCAGATATCGACTTTTTAAAATGAACCTATCCACAAATAGTTTATGTGGACTATGTAACTCCAATATTGAAACTGTTCAACACCTTATGTCAGAATGTTCAGAAAGCAATGGACTGTGGTCTAATATATGTACATGGATAAAAAATAGATTAAATATGGATGTGTGTCTATCCAGACAAGACAAAATATTAGCCTATGTTTCAAATAACAGCAATTTTGTTCCTTTAAATTTTGTTCTAATCCACTCACGCAAGTATATATTCTGGTGTGCAAAAATACATACAAGCTCAACTTCTATATGCTACAACATATATTGAAGAACTGTTTTTTTGAAGAAGAAACTTTGGCGAAATTGCACTTTAAATTGGAGAGGTTTAATCGTATTTGGTCAAACTGGAAAAAACTGTTGTGAATTGTTAAAATATATACTTCATTTCATAACCATCAATATTTACGTAACCAGATAGTAAATACTAATTTTACTTTTATAACTTCCCATTGTAACAGATGGAATTTCATCAAGTGAGCCACAGATTTTGCTCCAACACCACACATAAGCATCCATTGAATGTATTACCACTTCTGTATGCATGGTAATATTCAAAACATCTAAACCATAATTCGGCCATACAGATGTAGATAAAGAGTGTTGTAATGCTTAGTTTACTGATTAATGCTGTCATCTTGTTATTGAATTATCTTGTTTTAATACTTCATCTTTACATGCATTATCTTTTTTTCAGACATGATTTTCTCTATTTAAACATTGTTTGGACCTTTATATAACTGACAGTGCTCTGAAAGTATCCTGAACTTTGTACTGATACAGTACTTCTATATCTCATGGTGTTAAAAATATTTCCCTAGGCTGTGGGGTACGGGCATCTCTGATGCTATTTTTCTGGTAATGGGATCAAATCTTTACTTTGACATCAGTATTGAAATATCATTTCTTGGAGTACAGTAGATGACTTTCAAATGAGTTAATGTTTAATTTGTTTCTCATGCTATTGTACAAAACATTTACAAGTCATCGAAGGCTTCATAAAAGATTCCACTAATGATTTGGGAATGACAGTGAAATTGACACTTGTAATATTAGCATTAAAACTCTATTATTGATTGATAATGAATATCTGTATATGATAACAAAACTTGTTAAAAGCAATGTAAAGTTTTTAAAAAAAAGATTTTTGACCAGTCAAAAATTTATTTATTTTTTGTTTATTTATTTATTATTTGTTTTTGGTTTTTTTTCAGAATCCAGAATACAAGGAGCACCAGGAACTGGTCAACTGTCAAGAAGTGTATCCCGTGGACGCCAGAATACATCTCCCCGAGCCAACACTCCACTAGATAACGAAATCCTCAAACCAGTGCTAAAAAAAACAGTTACTGAGGTACGTCATAGTTTAAGTGATAAGGCGATATGACGAAGATCTAAAAGCAGTCCTGAATGAGTGAGCGCATAGATGTTTATGGGAAATTTAAGCCATCTATTATTGAAATTTGTCTTAAACGTCTTGCACAAGTCCTAACATCAGTGCTGTGGGACAAAAGCATTAGTTTTATGAAAGTTTAGTTACTTTGAGCAGAATTCTTACAAATATACCCAACAGATTTTATTTAAATTCATTGGAGACATCTCAAATTACAAAAGGAAGTAAAAGTTGTGAAATGTTCAGATAAGGAAAATTTTCTTGACCACCCATATTGTATAAATATGCTTGTTCAGAAGATAAAATGCCCAGTTGCCCATGGAGATGGAGATTGGAAGCTTTATATGGAGCTTACTTGCCTGAGATCTTGTAACCTCTGCCAAGGAGGTTGTGTGATAATTGGATTCTGTTTATTCAGAAAAGAAAAAAAAAAAGAAAAAAATACTGCATGGATTTACATGAGTTTCACATTAGGTGGATTTTGATCTAACATAGAACTGATTTAATTTTGGGAATGAATTTCAGTCACTTCTGGATCCAAGATTATTTTTTTTCCTTGAAGGAATTGTATCTTGGGTTCTTTGCAGAAGTCTGCACTCTCTGAGTTTATAATTAAACTTCCATAAGTAGGAATCTGATAAGTGGAATGCCCTTTCAGTGTCAGGTAAATGTCAGCACCCCGGAGGACTCTCTCTTCTACTGAAACATACCCTGTAATTAGAATTTTTGGTTAAGTAGAAGTATTCTTTTTATTGCGTTAATACATCCTATCCAATGGACAATAGCTTAACCGGTCCGTAGTACCAGTGCACTCGCCAGATGGCGTGTCGTACTTCCTTCCTGTCTAGAGAGCATGACGTCATAGCATCTTTTTCGTTTGGCGCATGTACCTTGTGCAGGGATTTATTCTGAGTTTAAAGTTTTCAGTTTTTATGTCAGCTGACTTGTCAGTCAGCTGACATTATGGCATCACTCTGCGGCGTCCGCGTCTGTGTACGCATCCGCGTGACAAACTTCTTCTCCAAAACTACAAGACCCAGAGACATGCTGTTTTTTTTAAAAGATACCTTAACTATCGAGGATGATAAATCGTAAAATTCATCCAGATCTGTCTGTTCGTCTGTTTGCCAGAGCCATTACAAGTGAGGTACCTCCACCCAAAGTGTGAAAATTTCAACACTTGATCACAATTTTCTCATTCACTATTGCGGGGATTTTTCTCATATCTTGCATAGATGTAATAGGCCACTAGTAGAGTACCTTGTGTGAATATAAGACCTGGATCTGTCTTAATTTTTTTTTTATTAATTTTTAAAATAATTTTTAATGCAATAAAATTCATGAAATCATGCGCTAAATCAATTATAACTTGAAAAGTATTGCATTTAGAGCATTTTATTTAAATATGTTATTCAGCTACTTTTTCCATAGCTACAACATGGTGAGTAACTTGGGTGTCTATCTCAATAGCTAAGCGAGTAATAGCTACTTTTGGACTTTTCAGTAACTTACATCATGAGTAAAATCACTTGTAACTTGAAAACTATTGCATTTAGAGAATTTTGTGTAAATATGTTATTCAGCTACTTTTGGGTCAGCTATAACATAGTAAAATTTCAGACCTGTAGCTCATGGCATAGCTGAGTAATAGCTACTTTTAGGTTATCACTGTTGAGTAAATCACTTATAACTTGAAAAGTATTGCATTTAGAGTATTTACTTTCATATGTTATTCACCTATTATAGGGTCAGCTATAACATAGTAAAATTCCAGAGCAGTGGCTCATTGCATAGCTGAGTAATAGCTACTTTGAGGTTTTTACTCAACACTAAATCATCTATAACTTGAAAAGTATTGTATTTAGAGCATTTTGTGTAAATATGTTATTACTTTTGGGTCAGCTATAACATAGTAAAATTTCAGACCTGTAGCTCATGGCATAGCTGAGTAATAGCTACTTTCAGGTTATCACTGTTGAGTAAATCACTTATAACTTGAAAACTATTGCATTTACAGTAATTTGTTTGTATATATGTTATTCAGCTACTTTTGGGTAAGCTATAACATAGTAAAATTTCAGACATGTAGCTCATGGCATAGCTGAGTAATAGCTACTTTCAGGTTATCACTGTTGAGTAAATCACTTATAACTTGAAAACTATTGCATTTACAGTAATTTGTTTGTATACAGTCTATGGAATAAGTGCCAAGCCACGTCCAAGATTTGGATGTTGTTTCCCCCCTCACAGACACACGCCAATGTTTTTGAACTTTTGTCATCACTACCTCTGACATGCACAGCCTTGTAATTGTGTGTTTATATGTGTGAAGGTACTGCATAAATGTACAGTATTTTTACACAGTTCACAGAAATCTCACTTTTGAATCTCTCACTTTTAGCTCAACCTCACACTTTTACAGAAAATATTTGAAAAAATATTTTAAAATATGTCTAAATTTAAATTTTAGCTGTGAAGAAATTCTTTGGATATAATTAGCTAATTAATAGATTTAAGCATTACAATTTTAGCAGTTTGTTGAAATAATAGTAAACGGATAAGCATTTGGGTGTAAACCTGTGGTGAGTTTGAAGTTTAGGTCATTATATAATTCCTCATCCCAGGCAAGTGGAGGATAAAATTTACAGCTGATCATGTTGAAGTGACAAACTGAATTATACTATGTACATGCAAAGCTTAAAAAGTGTTGGGCTACATGCTATTGCATAAAGGAAATTGCACACAGGAGTGGTGTGATGTGGTAAAGACTGAGGGTATTTGGAGAAACTTTTGAAAATGCAGAGAAAGTGAATTGAAAGTACCATTAGATAAGATTTATCATAGAGATATTTAGTACATTTATGTGTTTCAATATACAGTTTAGAAATGCCAAAAGGATATTAATAAATCCTTTTCGTGTGTAGATATATTGCCTCTCTTGTGCATTAAGACGACTGCAATCTTAATTCAGTTGATTGATTTCTTCTTGTACCATACCAAATTACAATCCTTAATCATACTGCATTTAGATGTAAGTAAAAATAGCAATAAAATCAACATGACTTTTTCAAAAATTGGTTGTTTTTTTCATGGGGGTGGGGAGAGGGGTTAAATAATAAAATTTGAATACAGAAACAATAGTGCTACACTACTTATACCTATACCTCAAGACGATTCAGTATTTCATTTATTACTCATGTTTTAGCCATACCACACTATCCTGCATACATGTGCAAAGGGCTTAATACTTTTACTGTTTGACTGCTTTCTGACTCCAATCTGCAGTTCCAGGTGTAGGGAATGGAAAAAAGCTCTGAGTGAAATGAAATGCAAGAAGCCCTTAGGAAAAGACCCCCCAAATGACACCTATTGGAAGAAGCTCTAAACCTATATTGTGCATGTTGAAAAAAACCCTCAACTTATTTTCCCCCAAATCTTCATAATAAATGTTTTCATTTAAAAAAATACTGGCATTGAAAAATTAAAACACTATATCATTATAATTTAAATAAATTACAGATATATTTAAAGAATTCTCAAAGCAAGAATCTTAAAAACTATTTAAATATTAGTGTATTACTTTGTTTTGAAAGGCAAAGTAATCACAAATCTAATGGGGGATTTAGTAATGAGAATGGATGAGGGTTTCCTTATGTTTAGGGGTTAATGAGTATGGGAATTAAGTTACATCATCAGTTTATGAAAGTATTTCTGCTTAATTCCAATCAATTTTATAAAATTATTAGAAAGTACACCAAGAGTAAGGCTTTTAAGTGGGCTGGGGCTTTTTTCACAAACAAAAATATAAGTTGGGTTTTCTTCATATGCTTCAATTTATGTGGACAGCTTCTCTTGCGTAGGTGTCTTTATTGAGGGCTTCTGGCCTACTTTAATTTCTCTTGGATGCTTTTTTCCTAGATTCCTAGGTGTGTGTATAATTTTGTGTAAAGACCCCTCCTAAAATTACACTTATTGAAAGAAGCTCTAAACCTATATTGCGCATGTTGAAAAAAATCCTCAACTAGACAGTGCGACATCACAGCATCTTTTTGAAGTGGGCTGGGGCTTCTTCCCACAAACAAAAATAAAAGTTTGGTTTTCTTCACATGCTTCAATTTCTGTGGACAGCTTCCCTTGCATAGGTCTCTTTATTCAGGGCTTCTGGCCTACTTTAATTTATCTTAGAGGCTTTTTTCCTAGATTCCTAGGTGTGTGTATAATTTTTAGGACACTTCTACTGTTGAAGCAGTTTCAAAATTTATAGTACCGGTTGAGCATGATCTAATTTTTACCTTTTTTATGTCAGCTGACTTGTCAGTCAGCTGACATTATGTCGTCACTCTGCGGCGTGGGCGTGGGCGTACGCGTACGCGTCCGCGTGAACAACTTCTCCTCCAAAACTACAAGGCCTAGAGACGTGCTGTTTTTTTTAAAAGATACCTTATCTATCGAGGATGAAAAACTGTTCAAGGCATGCAAATCTGTCTGTTCGTCTGTTTGCTAGAGACATTACAAGGGGGGTACCCCCACCAAAAGTGTGAAAATTTCAACACTTAATCACAATTTTCTCAGTGACTATTGCAGGGATTTCTCTCATATCTTGCATATATGTACTAGGCCACAGGTAGATTCTCTTGTGTGAGTATGAGACCTGGATCTGTCTTACTTTTTTTTAATAAATTTTTTTAATAATTTTTAATGCATTAAAATTCATGAAATCATGCACAAAATCATTTATAACTTGAAAAGTGTTGCATTTAGAGCATTTTGTTAAAATATGTTGTTCAGCTACTTTTTTCATAGCTACAATATGGTGAGTAAGTTGGGTGCCTGTCTCAATAGCTAAGTGAGTAATAGCTACTTTTGGGCTTTTCAGTAACTTCCATCATGAGTAAAATCACTTGTAACTTAAAAACTATTGCATTTAGAGAATTTCGTATAAATATGTTATTCAGCTACTTTTGGGTCAGCTATAACATAGTAAAATTTTAGACCTGTAGCTCATGGCATAGCTGAGTAATAGCTACTTTTAGGTTATCACTGTTGAGTAAATCGCTTATAACTTCAAAACTATTGCATTTAGAGAATTTCGTATAAATATGTTATTCAGCTACTTTTGGGTCAGCTATAACATAGTAAAATTTTAGACCTGTAGCTCATGGCATAGCTGAGTAATAGCTACTTTGAGGTTATCACTGTTGAGTAAATCGCTTATAACTTGGAAACTATTGCATTTACAGTATTTTGTTTCAGTATGTTATTCACCTATTTTGGGATCAGCTATAACATAGTGAAGTTTCAGATCTGTGGCTCATTGCATAGCTGAGTAATAGCTACTTTGAAGTTCTCACTATTGAGTAAATCACTTGTAACTTAAAACCTATTGCATTTAGAGAATTTCGTATAAATATGTTATTCAGCTACTTTTGGGCCAGCTATAACATAGTGAAATTTCAGATCTGTAGGTCATGGCATAGCTGAGTAATAGCTACTTTAAAGTTCTCACTATTGAGTAAATCAGTTGTAATGGGAAAACTATTGCAGTTAGAGTATTTCGTATAAATATGTTATTCAGCTACTTTTGGGTCAGCTATAACATAGTAAAATTTCAGACCTGTAGCTCATGGCATAGCTGAGTAATAGCTACTTTTAGGTCATCACTATTGAGTAAATCAGTTGTAACTTGAAAACTATTGCATTTACAGTATTTTGCTTAAATATGTTGTTCACCTACTTTTGGGTCAGCTATGACATAGTAAAATTTCAGACCTGTAGCTCATTGCATAGCTGAGTAATAGCTACTTTGAGGTTCTCACTATTGAGTAAATCAGTTGTAATTGCAAAACTATTGCATTTAGAGAATTTCGTATAAATATGTTATTCAGCTACTTTTGGGCCAGCTATAACATAGTGAAATTTCAGATCTGTAGGTCATGGCACAGCTGAGTAATAGCTACTTTGAAGTTCTCACTATTGAGTAAATCAGTTGTAATTGGAAAACTATTGCATTTACAGAATTTCGTATAAATATGTTATTCAGCTACTTTTGGGTCAGCTATAACATAGTAAAATTTCAGACCTGTAGCTCATGGCATAGCTGAGTAATAGCTACTTTTAGGTCATCACTATTGAGTAAATCAGTTGTAACTTCAAAACTATTGCATTTACAGTATTTTGCTTAAATATGTTGTTCACCTACTTTTGGGTCAGCTATAACATAGTAAAATTTCAGACCTGTAGCTCATTGCATAGCTGAGTAATAACTACTTTGAGGTTCTCACTATTGAGTAAATCAGTTGTAATTGCAAAACTATTGCATTTAGAGAATTTAGTATAAATATGTTATTCAGCTACTTTTGGGTCAGCTATAACATAGTAAAATTTCAGACCTGTAGCTCATGGCATAGCTGAGTAATAGCTACTTTAGGTCATCACTATTGAGTAAATCAGTTGTAACTTGAAAACTATTGCATGTACAGTATTTTGCTTAAATATGTTGTTCACCTACTTTTGGGTCAGCTATAACATAGTAAAATTTCAGACCTGTAGCTCATGGCATAGCTGAGTAATAGCTACTTTGAGGTTATCACTGTTGAGTAAATCGCTTATAGCTTGGAAATTATTGCATTTAGAGTATTTTGTTTCAATATGTTATTCACCTATTTTGGGGTCAGCTATAACATAGTGAAGTTCCAGACCTGTGACTCATTGCATAGCTGAGTAATAGCTACTTTGAAATTCTCAATGTTGAGCAAATCACTTATAATTTGAAAACTATTGCATTTAGAGAATTTAGTATAAATATGTTATACAGCTACTTTTGGGTCAGCTATAACATAGTAAAATTTCAGACCTGTAGCTCATGGCATAGCTGAGTAATAGCTACTTTTAGGTTATCACTGTTGAGTAAATCACTTATAACTTGGAAACTATTGCATTTAGAGTATTTTGTTGCATATGTTATTCACCTATTTTGGGGTCAGCTATAACATAGTGAAGTTCCAGACCTGTGGCTCATTGCATAGCTGAGTAATAGCTACTTTGAAGTTCTCACTGTTGAGTAAATCAGTTGTAATTGGAAAACTATTGCCTTACAGAAATTTGTGCAAATATGTTATTCAGCTACTTTTGGGTCAGCTATAACATAGTGAAATGACAGACCTGTAGCTCATGGCACAACTGAGCAATAGTTATTCTCAGGCACTGACTGTTGAGTAAATCGGCTATAACTTGAAAAATATTGCATTTGGAGTATTTTGTTAAAATATATTGTTCACCTACTTTTGGGTTAGCTATAACATAGTGAAATTACAGACCTATAGCTCATGGCATAGCGGAGCAATAGCAATTTTCAGGTTCTCACTATTGAGTAAATCAGTTGTAACTTGAAAACTATTGCATTTACAGTATTTTGCTTAAATATGTTGTTCACCTACTTTTAGGTCAGCTATAACAGAGCAAAAATTCAGACATGTAGCTCATTGCATAGCTGAGTAATAGTTACTTTGAGGTTCTCACTCTTGAGTAAATCAGTTGTAACTTGAAAACTATTACATTTAGAGTATTTTGTTAAATATGTTTTTCACAGACGTTTTGGTCAGCTATAACATAATGAAATTGCAGACCTCTATGTCATGGCATAGCTGAGCAATAGCTTCTTTCAGGTTCTCACTGTTGAGTAAATCATTGTATCCAACCTGTAGGAAATCATGGGCTGGGAATCTGTTAATATGGTCCGATTTGACCTTGGAACCCTCCTTCAAGGTCAAATGAGGATAGCCAAACATAAAAGTGCTTATAACTCGCTTATTATTGGTCCTTGAGGTTTGGAATGAAAACCAACCTATAGAAAATCATGAGCTGGGAATTTTTTGGTGTGGTCGGATTTCACCTTGGACCCCTCCTTCAAGGTCAAATGAGGATAGCCAAACTTAAAAGTGCTTATAACTCGCTTATTATTGGTCCTAGAGGTTTGGAATGGAAAACCAACCTATAGAAAATCATGGGCTGGGAATCTTTTGGTGTGGTCAGATTTCACCTTAGACCCCTCCTTCCAGGTCAAACGAAGATAGCCAAACTTAAAGTGCTTATAACTCACGTATTATTGGTCTTGGAGGTTTGGGATGGTAAACCAACATATAGGAAATCATGGGCTGGGATTCTTTTGGTGTGGTCAGATTTGACCTGGGACCCCTCCTTCAAGGTCAATTGAGGATAGCCAAACTTACAATTGCTTAGAACTCGCTTATTATTGGTCCTACAGGTTTGGGATGGTAAACAAGCTACAGGAAATCATGGGCTGGGAATTTTTTTGTGTGGTCGGATTTGACCTTGGACCCCTCCGTCAAGGTCAAACAAGGATAGCCAAACTTAAAAAGTGCCTATGACTCACTTATTATTGGTCCGAGAGGTTTGGGATGGTAAACCATCCTAAATTCTTTGGCTGGGAATCTTTTGGTATGGTCAGATTTGACCTTTGGACCCCTTCTTCATGGTCGAACGAGGATATTGCATTTATAGTATTTCTTTAAATATTTTTAACCTACTTTTTACACTTAAACAATTACCTTGTTACTTTATTTCATAATACCATTTGCAGGGCACAACTTTTTTGTCCTTTTTTCTGTCAGCTTCGGAATATCTTTCGAACATGCTGTTCAGTTACCATTTACTGTATTTCTGTAGAGCCCTTTCCCTGATAATTATGCTTTCCTCTCATTATCACCATCACAAATCAAAAACATTCAGTCAGCTGACACAGTGCCCGTTCACGGGCACTCTCCTCTTGTTTATTTTTCAAAACTAATATATGTATTTCTTTCAAATGCAAGCACTCCACTGAAGTGAATTCACTTTCTGTATATATATAAGAAGCTTGTTTTATGACTGAGTACTGATCCTTGTTCAGTATCAACCCAGCTATTTCATTGTGTGTATAGTGTAAAATCTCTACCATAAATTATGATATTTTTCCCCATTATAAATTGACTGTATTATCAACAGAGGAACCAAATATATTAATAAAATCTATGTTAATTTGACTCATAATATTTTATCATCTTAACTCATAAATTAAATAACTTATTGCCAACAAATAAAAATAGAGAAATTACAACTTTTTCTGGAGAATATGGCACATTTTAAAATGTTACTTTCAAGATTACCACTGCAGCATCCTAATTTTAAACAATCCTGACAGGTGCTGACAGATTTATTGGTGCACACAGCATGTGAAGGGGGGAAGAAAACTGGATTTAAAGGTTCCCAAAGACACTTATTCCATAGACTGTATATGTTATTCAGCTACTTTTGGGTCAGCTATAACATAGTAAAATTTCAGACCTGTAGCTCATGGCATAGCTGAGTAATAGCTACTTTCATGTTATCACTGTTGAGTAAATCACGTATAACTTGAAAACTATTGCATTTACAATAATTTGTTTGTATATGTTATTCAGCTACTTTTGGGTCAGCTATAACATAGTAAAATTTTAGACCTGTAGCTCATGGCATAGCTGAGTAATAGCTACTTTCAGGTTATCACTGTTGAGTAAATCACTTATAACTTCAAAAGTATTGCATTTAGAGTATTTAGTTGTATCCACCGGACAGCAGGATATGTTCCTCATTATAAAATCTTGACTGCAAATATTTGGGTCCTCATTTTGAAAAAAAAACAAAACAACATGGCCGCCACAGGTGTTTCTTTATCAGTCATGAAAAGTGGTTATAGGTCGCTTATTATCGGTCCTAGAGGTTTGGGATGGTAAACCAACATATAGGAAATCATGGGCCGGGAATCTTTTGGTGTGGTCGGATTTGACCTTGGACCCCTCCTTCAAGGTCAAACGAGGATAGCCAAACTTAAAAGTGCTTATAACTCGCTTATTATTGGTCCTACAGGTTTGGGATGGTAAACCAACATATAGGAAATCATTGGCCTGGATTCTTTTGGTGTGGTCGGATTTGACCTTGGACCCCTCTTTCAAGGTCAAACGAGGATAGCCACACTTAAATGTGCTTATAGCTCACTTATTATTGGTTCTAGAGGGTTGGGATGATAGAACAACCTATAGGAAATCACGGGCTGGGTATCTTTTGGTGTGGTCAGATATGACCTTGGACCCCTCCTTCAAGGTCAAATGAGGATACCCAAACTTAAAAGTGCTTATAACACGCCTATTATTGGTCCTAGAGGTTTGGGATGGTAAACCAACCTAAAGGAAATCATGGGCTGGGAATCTTTTGGTATTGTCAGATTTGACCTTGGACCCCTCCTTCAAGGTCAAACGAGGATAGCCAAACTGAAAAGTGTTTTTAAGTCGCTTATTATTGGTTCTAGAGATTTGGGATGGTGAACCAACCTATAGAAAATCATGGGCCTGGATTCTTTTGGTGTGGTTGGATTTGACCTTGGACCTCTCTTTCAAGGTCAAACAAAAATAGCCAAACTTAAAAGTGGTTATAACTTGCTTATTATTGGTCCTAGAGATTTGGGATGGTAAACCAACCTATAGGAAATCATGGGCCTGGATTCTTTTGGTGTAGTCGGATTTGACCGTGGACCCCTCTTTCAAGGTCAAAAGAGGGTAGCCAAACTTAAAAGTGCTTATAGCTCGCTTATTATTGGTCCTAGAGATTTGGGATGGTAAACCAACCTATAGGAAATCATGGGCCTGGATTCTTTTGGTGTGGTCGGATTTGACCTTGGACCCCTCCTTCAAGGTCAAACAAAAATAGCCAAACTTAAAAGTGCTTATAACTTGCTTATTATTGGTCCTAGAGGTTTGGGATGGAAAACCAACCTCTAGGAAATCATGGGCTGAGAATCTTTTAGTGTGGTCGGATTTCACCTTGAAACCCTCCTTCAAGGTCAAACGAGGATAGCTAAACTTAAAAGTGCTTATAGCTCGCTTATTATTAGTTCTAGAGGTTTGGAACGGAAAACCAACCTATAGGAAATAATGGGCTAGGAATCTTTTGATGTGATCAGATTTGACCTTTGGCCCCTCTTTGAAGGTCAAATGAGGAAAGCCAAAATTAACAGTGCTTATATCTCGCTTATTTTTGTTCCTAAAGGTTTGCAATGTCACACCAACCCATAGGAATCATGGGCTAAGAATCTTTTGACATGGTCAGATTTCACCTTGAGCTCCAAGGTTAAGCATGTTTTAATGGCTTTTGTGAGTTTTCTGGTGGATACAATTTGCATCAGTTCTCCGATGCTATAGGTCTAGTTTCAGTGTGTTATTCACATATTTTGGGGTCAGCTATAACATAGTAAAATTAAAACTATTGCATTTGCAATATTTTCTTTAAATATGTTTTTAACTTACTTTTTACACCTTAACAGTTACCTTCTTAGTTTTCTTCCAAACACCATTTCCAGGGCACAACTTTTGTGTTTTTTTCTTCTGTCACTTCTACTCTGAAACTCAAAACACACAGTCAGCTGACACAGAGCCCGTTCACGGGCACTGATTGCTTGTTTTGTGAGTATATCTACGAATTTGCTTTTTAAAGCTTATTATTTGATTCTTGGTAGTGTATAGCACATTATGTCATCTCCTAGTCAGCGACGTGGAGGGTGTGGCCATATGATGGCAGGTTTTGATCTTCATGGTTTCTGCGCGAGTTGTCATGGCAAGAAGAAGGGTAAGGACCCCTGTGTTGAGAAACCAGGATCTGATTCCCAGCACTTTAAAGCCTTGACCCCTGAACAGCTTACACAACTATCCACCCCTTCCAATAAAAAAAAACTGAAGAAGGAGAAACGTGATAAAGCTGACACTACCCCTTCAAAGAACGCTTCAACTACTAAAGTCACTCTCAGTCCCACCCGAGTGTTGGTAATAAGGGCAGTGGATGGCCAGGACACTGGTTTGAGTGCACAGCCGGCTGAAAAGAAGAAAAATAGGACAATAAACACTTTAAATGTAAATTGTCATGTTGCCAATCTTGTTCATACTGCCCCCGGGCACTCACAAAGGAAAGAGTTAAGTCCCAGGTCAGCAGGTTCAAGAGAAATTAAAATATGTCAAAGGTGCTTCCTGTGTCACTCAATTGTCTTGTGCAAAACCTGTAACAAATGTCCCAATTGTTATCACAAATCTACCTGTAGGGGCCAGACTTCAACACTTTTGGGAAACTTGGCTGGATCTGGGTGCCGGTCCGAAAGTAGTTCAAATCCTGAGAGAGGGCTACACCCTCCCCTTTCAGATCTGGCCCAAACTCACAAGGTCTCCTACAGTCATAAGCTATTATCTCAATCCCCACAGGAACAGCTACCTGTTGGAGGCATTACATCAGCTTTTAGACAAAAATGCAGTAGAGCTAGTAAGAAACAAAACCTCTCTGAGCTTTTTCAGCCGGCTATTTTTAGTCTCAAGCCAAACAAAAAATGGAGACCTATACTAGATCTGAGCAATCTGAATTTTTTCCTCAAGGCAGAGAAATTCAAGATGGAGACACCGGAAACCATCAGGACATCCCTCCAACAAGGGGAGTGGGTCACCTCGATAGACTTCAAGGACGCCTACTTCCATATACCAATACAGGAACAATCCAGGAAATATCTGAGATTTCACTGCCAGGGGCAGACATACCAATTCAAAGCACTGCCTTTCGGTCTGTCCACAGCACCCTTGGAGTTCACTGTGGTAGCAAAAGAGGTAAAACTGATGGCTATACACAAGGGTATAAGGATCCACCAGTACCTAGACGACTGGTTGGTGAGAGCCAGATCCCACCAGGCCTGTCTCCAGCATACTCAAGATCTAGTAAAGTTATGCCAAGAACTAGGTTGGCTAGTGAATTTGGACAAATCAGAACTGGAACCCAAGCAGATTTTCGATTTTGTAGGCTACCAGTTCGACCTCAGAGCCGGCCGGGTCCGACCTACACCGGACCGTTGGCAGAACCTTGTCTTCGGCAGCTCATGTCTCTTATAGGTCTGCTGACAGCAACAGAAAAGCAAGTTCACCTAGGCCGGCTACACATGAGACCCATACAGTTCCATCTCAAAAACAACTGGAGGGTACCAGAGTCACTAGAAAAAGTGATTCCAATTCCCAGATCATTGCACCCTCATCTACAGTGGTGGCTGCTGGAGGACAACGTTCTCACAGGCCAACCATTACACCCAATAAAACATGCTCTGCAAATATTTACAGACGCATCAAAAGAAGGATGGGGCACTCACTTAAACGAACGCACTGCAAGAGGGTCCTGGTCCCTACTAGAAAGCAAGCTGCATATAAACTATCTGGAGTTAAAAGCAGTCTTCTTAGCCCTATCACGTCTAGGCCAGACCATTCTGTTTGAATGGTCCCTCCTTCAAGAGGTTTTCTAGTCCATATGCACCAGGTGGCACCGGCCAAACATAGACCTATTTGCCACGAGGTTCAACAACAAATTACCTCAGTTTGTGTCACCAGTACTGGACCCCCTGGCCACTGCAGTAGACGCCCTCAGTCTGCCATGGGAGGATCTGGATGCTTATGCCTTCCCACCAGCAGCCATCTTGGGCAAAGTGGTGGAGAAGTTGCAGGACTCCCCATGCAAGAGAATCATTCTGATTGCTCCGGGGTGGCCCAACATGCCTTGGTTTTGGGATCTAGTGGCCATGTCCAGCCAGATCCCACTGAGCCTGCCCAATCTGCCCAACCTGTTGACACAGCCCTTCAATCAGATTCCCCACAGAAATCTGACAAACCTAAATCTCCATGCATGGCTCCTAGAGCCACAGCAATCAAGGAGCAGGGTTTCTCTAAGGCAGTGGCAGCAAGAATTGAGGCTCCTCAGAGAGGATCTACCAGATCAGTCTATGAGGCAAAGTGGACCCTTTTTACAAAGTGGTGCGTCACTAATCAGGTGGACTTCAGGGCACCCCCTTTGAAGTCAGTTGCTGACTTCCTTTTGTACCTCTTTGAGGACAGGAAGTTACAACCCAGCACCATTGATGGTTACAGGTCAGCCATTGCTGATAAACTGGGAAATTCCCCCTTCAACATCAGCAAAGACGAAAATCTCACTCGTCTCCTGGATAGTTTTCATAGAGACAGACCCAAAGGTAGGAGGGGTATCCCCTCTTGGAACCTATCCCTGGTGTTACACCAACTGACTCCATTCGAACCTATCCAAAAGGCCTCCTTGAAGCACCTTACCTTCAAGACCGTTTTCCTCTTGGCCCTTGGGGGGGCCACGGTGGCAGAGTGGTAACACTCTCGCCTCCCACCTCTGCGGCCGGGGTTCGATCCCCGTCATGGCCGTAAGTGGGAAAGCTGGTAGTTGCTTGCCGTTGGTCGGCAGTTTACAGTACAGAACCCTAGCGAACTATATGTACTGGTTTCCTCTGCCCTTCCAACTACCCGTCGTGATATGACCTGTACAGTGTTGAAAGCGACGTAAAACCCCAAATAAACAAATCTTGGCCCTTGGGTCAGGCAAACGAAGAAGTGAGATTCATGCCTGGCAAAATAAGAATATTAGACACCAATCTGATTGGTCAAAGGTGTCCCTGTATCCATCACCCAGCTTTCTCTCCAAGAACCAGCTGGCCAAAGAAGGTCCTGAAAGTGTGGCCCCAGTGGTTATACCTGCCCTGGCCCCAACTCTGGATAGGTCCCTCAAGTCTGACAGGTCCCTCTGTCCAGTCAGAGCTTTACGCTACTATTTGGACAGGATCTCAGACCTAAGGCAGAATAAGGAGTTGGTCTTTGTCTCCTTCAAGAAAGGTTTTGACAAGGACATCTCACCTGCCACCATCTCCTCATGGATCAAACAAACTGTGATCCTATGTTACGAGCTCTCAGACCAAGAGGCCCTAACCCTGCATCAGGTTAAAGCCCATGATGTCAGGGCCTTTGCTGCCTCCAAGGCCTTCCAGTCAGGAGTTTCACTGGAACAAATATTGTCAGCCTGTCACTGGAAGTCACACAACACCTTCACCCAGTTCTATCTGAAGGATGTGGATGTGGTCGACCTAGGCATGGATGAAATTTGTTAGTTCTATTTATGAGTTCAATTAAGTCCCTAGTAACCTACCTGCTGACCAAGCGGTAGTTATTCAGCTATTGTCCAATGGATAGGATGTATTAACGCAATAAAATTGCAAATTTACTAAGTAAATTAAATTTTTATAAGTTAATACCCTATCCAATGGACACACAAGACCCTCCCACCAACCCCGCTATCAGCTTACTAGGGGTCTAATAGGTTTAGACAACGAAAAAGATGCTATGATGTCACGCTGTCTAGACAGGAAGGAAGTACGACACACCATCTGGCGAGTGCACTGGTACTACGGACCGGCAAGCCGGTGGAAACACAGGACGTCTTTTTTTGACATTTGGCGGGCCGGTCTGCGCCGACCGGTTAAGCTATTGTCCATTGAATAGGGTATTAACTTATAAAAATTTAATTTACTTATTAAATTTGCAAGATTCTTTAATTAAAAAACTGTCATTTAATAAAACTGACTAGAAATGAAACTTCTTGGCGCAGAATTTGCTCTCACCCTACACGGCTTGATAATGGTCTATTTTGAAATTTGATATTCAGCATCGCAAAGTTCACATGTTCATTTTGCCTGATGTTACGATGTACTTACACAACTGAAAATTTATGTCTTTAAGTGCAATTATGGTTAAAAAAAATTTTTTTTAAGCTGAGATTGGTAGAGTTTTTAATAACAGCATTTTTGGAAAGAACATTACTAATTAGTTTGGAATTAAGTAAAGTCCAAAAAAACCTCAGAAAAGGTGTCAGAGATGGGAGAACATACTTAAAGATGTTTAACAGGAAAAGAAGACCCAAATATATAAAAAAAAAACATCAATGAGTCATTCATATTCAATATTAATTGTGGTATTATGAAACCCAGTTATCAGACATTGTCACAACACTAGTGTGTGATAAAGACTGCATGAAGAATCTTTTTTTTCTCCTGCAATAAGTCTTTATGATTTACTGCCTTATTTACTGGCCCTACGGGCATTATTTTCACGCATGTCATCCAGCTTGGCAGGTGGTTCGGCAGGTGGTCAGACGGGCGATGGGAAAAATCTTGTCCAGGCTGTATCTCAGAAGCCAATGAGGTGTAAGAAGCTCATACTTCGTGGGGCATTGGTTGGGGATGTAGGCGTGAAATGTCATGTTGTGACTTTGATTTGACCATGAACCTTGCTGTACTGACCCCACATTTAAAATTTTGTCCAGGCTATATCTTGGAAGTCATAAGGTGTAGGAAGTTAATACTTGCAGGGTTATAAGTTGGGGGATGTAGGCGTGCATCATCATGGTGTGACACTGGTGTGTGTCTTGATGTGGTCTCTACCAGACTGATTTCTACTGCCACATTTGAGACATATTTCTCCTATCACAAAGCTATATGGATTGCTGAAACTGAATATTATATATGTTTTTATCTAATTGTGCTATCTCCTTTGACAGCTATACATCAGTTAATTAATATGTCAATTAATATATTTCAAAGCTTCATGGATTTTACTTCACAAATTAATGCTACCATCTTTTTATTCAATTGTCTTGTTTTGATAATTTGTCTTTACATACATATTCTCTTTTTTTTTCAAGTGTTATTTCTTCTCCATCTATACAGTTTACACTGTCTGAAAAACTCCTTGTCTTGCATTTTTTCACCTCTTCTCTATCTTATAGTATCCAACATTATTTCTCTAGACTGTGGGGTGCGGGCTTCTCTGATGCTGTTTTTTTCATAGCCAATAAGTTTCATTATGCCTCGGTCACACCTGTCCATGCTGGGGTCATGAGGTAGAAATGATCTCGGGCCCTGACTTTGTATGGCTCCAAAATGAGACCTAACATCTTGGTAGTACACGTTAAGAATGAACCACCCTGTATATGTGTCCCTGCCACCCACCTCTCTATCTTGTACATTTTCCCATTCCTGTCTGCTATTTTTTAAACATTTTGAACACAAATCGCTATCCATGCAATATTGATTGCATTCTACCCAAATACACAAATCATAAAATTATGCTGAGTGTGTCTTGCCAAGACACCATGCTACACTGATTATATTCTATTACCCCATGTACAATGTAGAATCTTTTTCTCATTTAATAGATCTTTATAATTAAAAATATTGTAAAGTTCACCTGAATAAAATATATATATACATGTCGTTATATTTACCACTTATACTTATTGCATATGTTCATCAGTTGGCATTGCATAACTGTCTTTCAGCAAAATTTGATGTAAACAGTGATACAAAAAAATAGACAATACAAAGAAAAATAAATCTGAAACAAAAGTAAACTTGACCTTGTAGAATTATAGCTGAATTAAATAGTGATGCCGCACATGTTGTATGTACACAATAGAGTTGCTATGTGCCAGTTCACTAAGTTGCCTGGGGGGAAGACTGAAGCCTATCAATATCTCATTGATGTCATAACCTACGTCATGTCAAAGAAATGCAGTAAGCCAGCTTGCAAGCTTCTGCATCCTCTCTCACCAGTGCTTTTTTTAGACTTAAGCTAAACTCATGACTACAATATGCTTTCCACAAAACAGTGCTCTTTGTGAATAATATTTATCAGCTTTTTCAATTGTATTAAAGAAAGTGTTGCGTTATATCTTTGAAAAGTCATTTTTTCAATTTTTTTCACATGAAGTGGTGTAGAGCTAATAAGTGATGATCAGAGGCTAGCATATTGTGTTCACTCTGGTAAGTTAAGATTATGTGTAATTATTTTTCATCAATCTGGCTCTTCAAGCCTTTTAAATCACGTATTGACAGCCTGCCAAGCTCCCAAGAAATCTGAGATAAAAATGTTGCTTAAAACAAATGAGAGGATATGTTGATAACAGCCAACACTTTATACTCAGAAAGGCCTTGGAAACAGTTTCAGTCTCTCATGGGCTCAATAATAATTGGTTTTGTTGTGCCAAAAGATAAATTTATAAGATCCTCCTTCTCCTCCTCCTCCTTCCCCCCCCCCCCCCCCCCCCCCCCCCCCCCTCCAAAAAAAAAAAAAAAAAAAAAAAAAAAAGAAGAAAAAAGCTATAAATAAATCAATTTTAATCAAGTAATCTTTTTATGTAATACCCAGGTACAAGACAGTATATTAGTCATGTGATCAGTTTGTGGTATAACTTTATGAGATGTCTTAATTAATTATACTTTTGAGAACTAATAAATTACAAGTGACATGCCTATAGAGGAACAGTGATTGAGGCTTCGAAGCATCTTTAAAACTCAGTGTTTTATTTTTGGAAATATATATTTTCAAACATGGATATAACATACGCTTAAATATTTAGATATTTTTCATATATTCCAAAGACTTTAAGGCAAGGACCAATAAATTAATTTTTTGTTGAAACTTTTAAACAGGAATAAAGTTCTGGGGGATATTTATATCAGTCTTAATTGACAACATAGGATCATGTTACTCACAACCAAAATATATAGCACCAGCGCAGTAATTTCTCAATAAAGTTATTAAACTCCATTGTAAAATTGCCACCATTGTTGCTTGATCCTTAACTTATTTTTCCACTGGTTGTCATGTTAGAATTAAGGCATATCAAGCCAATAAATAATTGTTTCTTTGAATTGTTTGTGTTGCTGGTAACATGTTAAAAAAACTTATAACACTCAGAAAGGTTTCCTTAGTAATGGACAGAAATTGATGAAATTTTCAGGATATGTCAACAATGGTATAAGGAACATATGAGTAAATTTAGGTTGTGAACGGGATCACCATCTGGATACAGGAATTTTTTATCATTGTAGCATTAGTAGATATCTGTGCTCTTGTTTGTTGAATGCAAATTGTTTTGTTATCTCAGCCATTGATAGACCTTCTTTGTGAAGAATTTCAGACAAAATTTACGATTCAAATTATGAAACGTATACAACTGCACCAAATCGACATGATCTGAAAGTACACACTCAGGGAAAATCCACTTCAAACTAAACAAAATTGTGAGAAAAAAAATTCTCAAAATTTATCCAGAAATAAGGATGTTTTGATCGCTTTGTTAAATGATTCTGTAGTTCATTCGGATGATACCAATCTGATGAAAGTTAATGAATTGTTTTGTTTTGGATTGTATATAGTTTGCCAACACACAAGATCTGTCATATCAGTTAAAACTTTGTGATCATATTGGCATGTACTGTGGTCAGTGTGTACAGGCATTTACTGGTGTACTCGGTCAGCTCTTGTCAGCACTTGGTAAGTTGAAGCTCTAGGGATAAGAAAAATAGTGCAAAAATAAACAAATAGCATGGCTCAGTGGGGTAATCTTTTATCATCAATAACATCATTCAATATTTGCTTATGAAATGGAGGTTGTGTCAAAGATTCTTGTTTCTTCAATAGATCTAAGTTCTATTAAATTATGAAGAGGTCACCTGTTATGAATTGTTTGACAATAATATAGAGTTAACTGTGCTTTCCAAAAGAAAATATGAAAAGAATGACTTTCCTGCAAATGTCACGCCCAACAGTTTACCTGAGCTGTAATATGTATAGGACTACAAGTTATGATGTGTATATATTATGGTACATGTTGTTACAAACATGTAAAGGAAAAGCATGTTGAGTACTGAGACATGCCATGGTAATGATTGTCCTGATTATGAAGTAGTCATTTCGTTATAGACTTCCCTTCCATGCTGGGTGGCTTAGTCGTACATAACAAATGGAACAGTGTAGTCAGTAGTGTGGTGTAGTTTGGACCTCTTTTCAGTCTTTTTTTCTTTCCTAATTTATTTGTTAATCTCATGACAAGTATTTTTTGAACTGGGAGCAATTTATTTCAGATATGTCAGGCACAAATGAAAGGAATTAAAAATAGCTCATTTGTTTTTAAATTATGAAAATCATCAAGTTCTGTGAACTCTATACAATTGGGCCAGATTACCAACACTGTTAAAATTAATATGCAGATTTTTGATACAGAAATGATAATGTAATAATGATTATTATTGACATATCTATCACAGGCTTGACAGTCCATCCAAATGTGTTTGACACAAAATTTCATTGAAGAATACAGGTCATCTGTTTCATTTCTTGTCTTTGAAAGGTATTGTTTTTTGTTGTTTTTTTTGTTTTTTTTTCCGCAAAATTACAAAGGTAAATTTTATGTTTGAATATATGTGTTTGTCACATCTGTTCAACAAGTTACTCCGTGGTATGCCAGCTACGTCAATCTACATACTTTCTTGAGCCTGAAAGTTATGTTTTAGACGGCTTAGTTTTCTTCATAGTTTGTCTTCTTTGACAGCAGAATTTCTTAAAAAGTACAAAGTTGTTGGTTGGGTGGGTGGTTGGGGTTTGTGTTTATGTGTTTTTGTTGTTGTTATTGTTATAGCTTCACTGCTTTTAATCCATTTGATACAGTCACACATAGGGGCAACTCTTCACTTTGTGCCAGTTTGTGGTAACATTGACTTGTTCTCCAATGGCCCTATGACTTTGAAACAGTGGATTTATGTTACATATGTTATTAAGGGGCCAGTTACACATGCACGGATACGCCACGGATATATGCCACGGTTCCATATATGGTAACTGACAAGGGATGGGGGTGGGCCATGTAAAAGATTTATGTATCTGCTACGGATCCTCTATGGAACGCCACGGTGCCCCAAGGACAGGTTTGCGGATGAAAAGACTGCACAAAGGAGTGGTCTTCTTGACTGTTTCCATGTCAGTCCGTAGCAGATCCGGTTAGATACGTCAATGTTTTGGGGGATATTTGTTGCCACGGAAGGATCAAGGATAAAAGGGATGCCACAAGGACATCCAGTATGGGTTTACGGACAATAAGGACACTCACAGATGAGCTACGGAAGCTATGGATACTAACGTCCGTACGGACTTCCCAGAAAAAAACAAGCATGTTTGATTTTTCTGTAATGGCCTAGGGATCTTATCTGATTCTTGGCATGTCACTACGGATCGCAGCATTACGGATGTTACGGATACCCTTATGGACAGAAAATATGATCCGTAAATCACACAACATTTTCCAAATTAGGAAACCTGGCGCAATCCGGCGGGCCATCCGTGAATGTGTAACTGGGGTCTAACAAAGATTAAATGCTATAAAAGTTTGATAAAATAAGATTGATAAGACTTCCATCCCAGACATCTCCAGGTAATAACTTTTGAATAAACCAGATATATTTGAACAACTTTCCTTCCAACTAATATCAACGATTGACAGCAGGATGATACAGTGGGATAGTTTTTGTAAATAAATTTGGCATGTTCAGTTTGTGCATAACAGAAAAAAAGGAAGAAAAAGGATTCAACTCAAGCTTTTTGATGTACATTGTTCTTGCCTTAAAGATACAGGCTTTTATACAAAACCCAAGTTAGCTTAGTTATTTTCCAAGCTTAGCTTTTTTTTTTAAGCGTCCCGCGAGGGACACTTGTTTGTATATGGGAGAAGCAACTCCGCCGGATCCACCGGATCTGCATTTTCTTTTTGCAATATCTTTGCAGCCATAACGCGGATCCTCTTCATATTTGGCAGGTGTATGCAGTAGCCCTCGGAATTTCTGAATATGATGTCATGACATTTCAACCAATCAGAGAAGTCACATGACCAAAAACATGTTTTTCAGAAGGGTGTGCTTGTCCGGATGATAACTTAAAAAGCGCTTCACCTATTCACATAAAATTTGGCAAGTAGGTTTGTTATATAGATGTCTGGAAATCATTAACTTTTGGAAGTGATCCAATACAAAATGGCCGACTTATTAACGATTTACTAAATGTCACAATTTTTTTAACACTGAAAATGCAAAAACGCATTTATCTCGGAAACGGAGTGAGATAGAGCAATTTCCACGAAAATTTTGAGCGCAGGGTATCTGCAAAGTCTACCGGCAACTTTTCGCAAAAATCATTTTCCCGCCATTTTTGGCGACCATCTTGAATTTCTGCGTTAAACACAAAAACCAGTTTATCTCGGAAACGAAGTGAGATAGAGCGATTTTGACAAAATTTTTGACCCACAGGGTATCTGTCGAGTCTACTGGCAACTTTTCGCAAAAATTGTTTTCCCGCCACTTTCGGTGGCCATCTTGGATTTCTGCGTTAAACGCAAAAACCAGTTTATCTCGGGAAACGGAGTGAGATAGAGCGATTTCGAGCATATTTTTGATTTTTTCACAAAAATTGTTTTCCAGCCACTTTTGGCGGCCATCTTGAATTTCTGTATTAAATTTCGATGAAATTTTTGACCCACAGGGTATCTGTGGAGTCTATTGGCGACTTTTTGCAAAAATCATTTTCCAGCCACTTTTGGTGGCCATTTTGAATTTCTGCGTTAAACGCGAAAACCAGTTTATCTCGGAAACAGAGTCAGATAGAGCGATTTCAATGAAATTTTTGACCCACAGGGTATCAGCAGAGTCTACTGGCGACTTTTCGCAAAAAAATGTTTTCCTGCCACTTTTGGCAGCCATCTTGAATTTCTGCGTAGAATGCAAAAACCTGTTTATCTCGGAAATGGACCGAGATAGAGCGATTTCCATGAAATTTTTTACCAGCAGGTTATCTGCAGAGTCTACTGGCGATTTTTCCCAAAAATAGTTTTCCCGCCACTTTTGCTGGCCATTTTGAATTTTTGCAAAAAACGCAAAAAAAAAATAAACAAACCAGATTCATCTAGGAAACCTTGCATTTTGTCATAAATGGAAAAACATATTAAACACAGAAAGACAGTCATTTCTACAACTGATTAATACTCATGGGGACGCTTTGTTTTTACTGTGCAAAAACAATTTCTTTTTCTCTTGCAAAGCAATACTCTAGTTTTTTTTTAGTTTTTTTTCAGAGTTAGCTAATCATGATCAATTGAATATAGCCACCTTTATCTTCTAAAACTTTGAGACAAGAGCCCACTGACCCTGTCTTATGGACTATGGCTTTGTGATTACTATTGTATTTCCTTTCTGTAGAGAAAAATTCTTGCACTTTCCATATTCAGCTGTGTGATAAGGTAGGAAAGCAATCTGAGATTGAAGTTACTTGGGGAATAAATCATCACAACTAAATCCTATCTAGTTACATTTGTTGGTTGTTGGTTCAATTAGGTAAGGGTATTAAAGAATAGAACAAGCTTCAGAAGCTTGCAAAGGAAAAAATAAAGGTAAATATAGATGATACCTTTGTGGAATACCTGTAGTTTGCTGCAAATGGAAGTGCTGTGGAGAGACTTTTGTGTTGGGTGTCCTTGTAGGACAATAACAGCCTGTACAATGCAGAATTTCTTACAGAGATATCACATTATAGTCATTTAAATATTGACATATTTTGAGTTCAAAAACATGGAACGTTATTGGTTTTGGTGTTCCTAAAGTCGCAATGATACCTCATTTTAAAGTAACTTTTGATGACATCACAATATCAGAGGTCTTATCCTTCTGATTGATAAAATAGTCATTATTTAGTGCTAATTGATTGTCAGGTCAATCTTTTTGGAATGATTTGTTCTTTTTTTAGTACCAGGTAAAAATGCAATAATCCAGCAAATACAGCTATTTTTAGAACTACGTTTTAGGTCCATTGTTTCCAAAGTTATATTTGGAAAAGTACACCCCGTTACTATTTAACTGTATATTGAGACAGGCTTCTGATACTTTCCTCAAGTTTCCTGTTTATTTCAAAGTTTTTTTTATTTTAATAAATTGTTTCTATTGTCGGCCGTTTGCAGTGGCCCTGTACAAATGAGACATTGAATTGTGATGTCAAGTGTGAGAGTTAATATAACTACAACAGTACTGCATATTATGAAAATAAGAGCCTTTTTTTTTTCAGAGTTGTATGTGACATGTTTTGTACTGTATTGATAGATGCCTAAAATAAATTTTGAAATGAACTCTGTGATTTATGTGTAATCAGTGTATTTACGTCAAGCGGATAAAAAAAAAATCATGAGTTGAAGTAAGCCTTTAGAAAAACAAACATGTGATGTCAGTCTTGATGAATAGCAGTAAACAGTGACCATTGATTTTCATGTCAAAGGTTTTATGTGTCTGGGATGTTTTGAATGCTTGGCATTTGTATAATTTCAGTAAGTGATTTTGGTAAATGGAATATATGTGTTTTAAAGCTTTGTTAATGTCTGTATATTAGGAGTGCTGTAAATGACATCTCTTTTAATGTAACAAGGTTCCAAATGAAGACAAGTCTCACAAGCTCACAATAAATGTTTCCTGTGTCTCATGAGTGATTGTAACATGGTGAACATGATTCAAATTTGAGTTCCCTTCTTGCATCATGGTGATAGAGAAGAAGGTGTTAGACTTAGTTTCAGGTCCAATGATTTAAATTATTTGGTATCCTAATGCAGTAAGACTTTTCATACCTTGTTTATGAAAGGACCAGTGGCAGTAGGACCAGACTTTAAAATCAGCTAGGTTTTGTGATAACTGGCATATTGGGGACTGGAGTATTAGTTTTAGCTAGCAAGCTACAACATTGAGGTGTGGATAATAATATATAATTAGACATATGCATCCACCTGGACGGAACTTTTTTTATGTCTTGCTGAATAACTAAAGAAATCAGTTCTGGTTTTTAAATCTATTCACTGAATAGTGCTTCTCATATTTCGTTATCAACTGAATAAAGTTTTGTAGAACACAAGTCTTCTGATTAATTCATGACCACATAATTAAATATTTTATACTGTATTGAAAGTTTTTTCTTAATGATTCCACTTAAGCATGTACCGTACAGGTTATTTTGGTTTGTCTACCACTGTTTGTAGGAGACTTTTTTGTGCTTTATAATAATAATATAAAATTTCAAGATATGTTTTATGAATCAATATCACTTTTCACCCTGAGATATTGTATCAAATTAACCCTCCTGCAAGGGACATTAGTTTGCATACAGGAGAAAATTCAAGTAGAAGGGGCCGCCGGCTCCTGCATTTTCTATTGGCTATAGCTCAGCAACCACTGGGTGGATTCTCTTAAAATTTGGCACACATATGCAGTAGTAGCCCTGTGAATATTATCTGAATGTGGTATCATGACATTTCAACTAATCAGAGAAGTCACATGACCAAAAACGTGTTTTTAAAGGGATGTGCTTGTCCAGATGATAACTTAAAAAGCACTTTGCCTATTCTCATTAAATTTTGCAAGTAGCTTTGTTATATAGATATCTAATAATCATTAACTTTGGAAGTGATCCAATACAAAGTGGCTGACTTATTAAAGATTAAACATTAAGATTTTTCTTGCACTTGTACTCTTTCTTCAAGCAGTATGGTGATGTAAAACCTGGCATTTGTATGGGTATAATATATCAAATGTGGCTGATTATGTAAATGTGGTTTTTATATGTTAATCCAAGGGCTGAGAAGTGGTATTGTCAGACCTACATTTTCTCCTTGTCATAAATTGAAACCATGACACCAACTTTAATTTACACTGGAAAAGGATTGGAAGAATACATGTCAAATTTTGAAGAAAAAATATTAAAAATGTACCACAGTACTAGTACAATATTGATCTGTTGAGATCTAATTACATGTACTTTTTACCCCACAGCCCTTAAGGGCTGTCGGGGTATTGTTTTCACCCATGGTGTCCGGATGGGCGGGCGGGCAGACGGGCGGGCGGCCGGCGGGAAATAGTTTGTCCAGGCTGTATCTCAGAAACCGTAAGGTGTAGGAAGTTGATACTTGGTAGGGACATTGGTTAGGGGGTGTAAGTGTGCAACGTCATGGTCTGACCTTGATTTGACCTTTGACCTTGCCGTAGTGACCTTGAGTTTGAAAATCTTGTCCGGGCTATATCTCGGATACTGTAAGGTATAGGAAGTTGATACTTGGTAGGGACATTGGTTAGGGGGTGTAGTTGTTCAACGTCATAGTCTGACCTTGATTTGACCTTTGACCTTGCCGTAGTGACCTTGACCTATAAAATCTTGTCCGGGCTATATCTCGGAAACCGTAAGGTGTAGGAAGTTGATACTTGGTGGGGATATTGGTTAGGGGGTGTAGGTGTGCAACGTCATGGTCTGACCTTGATTTGACCTTTGACCTTGCTGTAGTGACCTTGACCTATAAAATGTTGTCCGGGCTATATCTCGGAAACTGTAATGTGTGGGAAGTTGATATTTGGTAGGGACATTGGTTGGGGGTGTAGGTATGCAACGTCATGGTGTGACCTTGATTCGACCTTTGACCTTGCCGTAGTGACCTTGACCTATAAAATCTTGTCCGGGTTATATCTCGGAAACCGTAAGGTGTAGGAAGTTGATATTTGGTAGGGACATTTGTTAGGGGGTGTAGGTGTGCAGCGTCATGGTCTGACCTTGATTTGACCTTTGACCTTGCCGTAGTGACCTTGACCTATAAAATCTTGTCCGGGCTATATCTCAGAAACCGTAAGGTGTAGGAAGTTGATACTTGGTAGGGATATTGGTTAGGGGGTGTAGGTGTGCAACGTCATGGTCTGACCTTGATTTGACCTTTGACCTTGCCGTAGTGACCTTGACCTATAAAATCTTGTCCGGGCTATATCTCGGAAACTGTAAGGTGTAGGAAGTTGATATTTGGTAGAGACACTGGTTAGGGGGTGTAGGTGTGCAGCATCATGGTGTGACCTTGATTTGACCTTTGACCTTGCCATAGTGACCTTGACCTATAAAATCTTGTCAGGGCTATATCTCGGAAACTGTAAGGTGTAGGAAGTTGATACTTGGTAGGGACATTGGTTAGGGGCTATAGGTGTGTATTATCATGGTGTGACCTTAATTTGACCTTTTACCTTGTCGTAGTGACCTTGACCTTTAAAATCTTCATGGACCTTTGGGTCTGTCTTTTGATGCAGATTAAGCAAAAGTCATATTAGAATTTATTAAGAATTTTACTTTCATAACTTCCCATTGTAAGAGATAGAATTTAATCAAGTGAGCCACAGATTTTGCTCCAACACCACAATAAGCATTTCATTAAATGTATTACCACTTCTGTATGTATGGTAATATTCAAACCATCTAAACCATAATTCGGCCATGCAGATGTAGATAAAGAGTGTTGAATTTTAGTTTACTGATTAATGCTGTCATCTTGTTATTGAGTTATCTTGTTTTAATACTTCACCTTTATACGCATTATCTTTCTTTTAAACATTATTTCTCCATTTAAACATTGTTTGGACCTTTATATAACTGACAGTGCTCTGAAAGTATCCTGAAGTTTGTACTGGTACAGTACTTCTATATCTCATGGTGTTGAAAATATTTCCCTAGGCTGTGGGGTACGGGCATCTCTGATGCTATTTTTATAATATTTCATCTGTCCACTGATATTTTAAATTCATGGAAACAGATAAATTCGTTTGGAATTACTGATTTAGAATGGACAGTCAAAATAGTTACAATAAAATACTTCTCTGCCTTTCAGTGTACGGACCTTTACCCACAAGGCCTACTGCCTACAGGATCTTTGTCCATAAGGGACTCTGCCTACCACATTTTTTACATGGGAGGAACTTTGCCAACAATAATAATATAAAATAATATATTTTATCATTTTTGATATTTGATTGAAGTTTAAGTATATAATATCTACAATGTTAAAGGTCACCTTCATATTATATTATCGAATATAAGTATATGGTGTCTACAAAATAATAATATTCACAATGAATGTTTGGCTTTCTTGAAACTTTTTTACTCTAAATCTATCCATCGTTGCAAAGTTTTGGCGACCTTTCAGTTTTTACTAATTTCCATCTTACAGTACTATGTAAATCAACCTTATGTACTGATATAGTGTGTCTTTGGAAGTACAATTAATATTTCATCTCTTTCAGAACTGTATGTCCTGAGTAGTTATATAACAGGAATATAAAGTGTAATTTGAAAAAAAGGAAAATGTCCTTGTTGAAAGCAAAATTTATATTATGGGCAGAAATCCTACCTTGTAAAGATTGTTGTGGATAGAGTTCCTTGTGGACAAAGGTCCTGTAGGTCATTGGGCCAAGTTCCTGGATTCACACCTGTCATCTGGGGATATAATTTTGCTTTGCAAAATAAAAATATTGTGGCTTGAATTGCTGAAGTTCTTATATAAGTGATTGATCATGTTTTGCTCAAAGTTAGCAATGGGTTGGTAGGCCCAGTGTCTCGGTATCGAGGGCATTTTACTGAATTACCGTGATGAGATTTTTAAACTGCCACTTCGTTTGTGGGCACATATAATGGAAGGCAAAGTTAAAATATTAGAAATGTATCCAAAATCTGAAGAAATTCTAAGCTTTTATCCCATATTTTTGTGCAGCCATGTTTTCCGTACAACACTTTATCACCCTAATCTCACTTGTCAACCCGTATAATGGAAGAAATCTTAAAATATGGGAAACAAACCAGAAATCTGAAGAAATTATACACGTTTATTTCATATATTGTGCATGTGGGGACATATATTGTGATTACAATGACAGGAATCTTCCTTGTTTGATTGGGGTATACTAAAACTTGGAGTCTCAGAATTGAAACGGTTTTGCATTGGTAATCTCCCGATGTACACATTTCTCATACCAACCCCTCTCTACTTAAAATTATGTCACACAGAAGATGCTTCCCATAGAAAATACCCAGTCAAAATATGTGGTGTAAGTGGTGACCTGTCTTGTGATATGTATTAAAATTTAGTCCAAACATAACAGTAATACTCTGGAATATACAATACACCATTTTTTATGAGTAATTGAATACTCTTTCAGTCTTTGATAACCGTAATCTTGTTGATGTAAGATTTTATGGTCAGTTATTACACTAGTGTTGCAATAGTCATCCATGTGGGCTAGGGTGTTCTAATGGAGAACCTCTCTTTCACAGAATGTTTGCTCAGACTCTGCTCAATGCAAGAAAATAAGTGCATCTGGCTATTGTGAAGCCTTATGATTGTCCATTCAGTGATTAATTCAAGTATGACAATTAAGCTTTCATAAATTATTTTATTTAGTCTGAGGTTGATCAACACAATTCAGATGCAAGTTTAAACTAAAGTTTTTTAAATAAAGGTTTAAGAAGAAAGCTTCACCAAAATTGCACCAAGGTATCATTAAATAGCATTATTGCATGACAAGCAAGCAGTAACAAGCAAACCTTTCCTGCAGTCTGTAATTTGTCCACGTCACCTCGGACAGAGGCACAATAAACTTCACAGACACCTCCTCCAGATTATAGTAGAGAAACCCCACAAGATGGCAATAATTAAGACTAGCTGTAGACTTACAAGACTCAGTACAGTTATATATGGACTGGCTCTAATTGTATCCTTTTCCAGAAGAGAGAAGAAATGTTTATAGCATGTTTCATAACACATTTTTCCCCTTTTCAGTCATGTGAGTAGTATATGAATGTATATCTTGCTTTTCTTTATATGGGTTTTGGAACAACAGGAGCAATACAATTTTTATAGGGTAAAAAGCACTAAATCATGCCAAATATTGCCAGTTAGATTAATTTTGTTTGAAACATAAATAGATTCATTGAGCATTGTAATATTTTATTTAGTTTAAAACCTTAATAAAATAATGTGGAAAACATTTTGCATTTTTCATTTTCTCACAGTACATCACAAAAAAACAAAAAAAATGTGAAGAACACAAAAAACACACAAAACAAAACATAACAATAGCATGAGTTCTTTAAATTTTTTAACATGATATGTACTTATAATAAATTTAAAATATGTTTCATCATGTACATTCATTAAACAATTTACTCTTCCTTGGGCAATAATTTTTCAAACCTTTTTTAAAAGGGTCATGTGTGTTGATTGCTCTGTGGTGTCAGTAAAATATGTCTGATGTAAGTAGTGGGTTTGAATCTAGGGCCCTGTCTCAAGTGGGAAAGTTTGTAGTGACTTGGCTGATCTCCTGTAGTGTACACTAAAATATCTTAACCAATAAGTACTTATATACACTGCTTTCTGCCTATCAGATTGCTTGTCATGATATTGTTCATGCATTTTAGTCTTTGCATTTGGGTTGTGACACATAGGCTGCCTGGTGCCTCATGAATTTGTAAAAAATGTGGAATAGCCAGGCAAAAAAAGATATGTGAAATTGTATGTTCACAATGTCTTCAGTGTTAAACCGCTTGTAGTAGGTATTCCGAGAGTGTGGATACTGGTATGTGGATACCCCATATCCAATACAGAAGTGAGTTGATTTGCTGTCAATTTTGGGAGAAATACAGGTAAATGTGCATGAAGTGTTGTGTGTTGAAAATAATGTTCAAACCCAACAAAAAAAGTGAATGTTGTTTTTCAGGAACCAGAACTTCCTGTTCCAACCACTACTCCAAGACAGGGATCTGTGGCAGGAGCAACAGACACTGAAACCGAGATTAGAGGTGGGTATTTGTTTTTGTACAGCAGACCAGGTGAAAATTAAAGAAATACTTGAGCAATGAGCTATAATTGTTGTACATGATAATTAAGAAAGAGTATTCCTAGATGCAAGTATTTTTGCAAATATACTCTTAAAATTGAGTTTAAGTGAATTCAAAGAAATTTTTTATAAACATTGTTTTTTAGGGCTGGCGGGGTATTGTTTTCACCCATGGTGTCCCGATGGGCGGGTGGGCGTTCGGGCAGCGTGAAAAAGTTTGTCCAGGCTGTATCTCAGAAACCGTAAGGTGTAGGAAGTTGATACTTGGTAGGGACATTGTTTAGGATGTGTAGGTGTGCAACGTCATAGTCTGACCTTGATTTGACCTTTGACCTTGCCGTAGTGACCTTGACCTATAAAATCTTGTTTGGTCTATATCTCGGAAACCGTAAGGTGTAGGAAGTTGATACTTGGTAGGGACATTGGTTAGGGGTTGTAGGTATGCAGCATCATGGTGTGACCTTGATTTGACCTTTGACCTTGTCGTAGTGACCTTGACCTTTAAAATATTGTTGCACCTTTGGGTCTATCTTTTGATGCAGATTAAGCACTGTCAAAGTCATATTAGAATTTATTAAGAATTTTACTTTTATAACTTCCCATTGTAACGGATGGAATTTCATCAAGTGAGCCACAGATTTTGCTCCAACACCACACATAAACATTCATTGAATGTATTACCACTTCTGTATGCATGGTAATATTCAAAACATCTAAACCATAATTCGACCCTGCCAGATGTAGATAAAGCGTGTCGTAATGTTTAGTTTAATGATTAATACTGTCATCTTGTTATTGAATTGTCTTGCTTCAATACTTCATCTTTACATGCATTATTTTCTCTATTTAAACATTGTTTGGATCTTTATATAACTGACAGTGCTCTGAAAGTATCCTGAACTTTGTACTGATACACTACTTCTATAATATCTCATGGTGTTAAAAATATTTCCCTAGGCTGTGGGGTACGGGTATCTCTGACGCTATTTTTTTATTACGATTTTATAAGGGTACTAATAAGTATTTTTATTGTGTTAATACATCCTATCCAATGGACAATTGCTTTACCGGTCGATGCGACCGGTCCCGCCAAATGACAGAAAAAGTCATCCTGTATAAACTACCGGCAGGACCGGTCACGGAGTGTACATTCGCCAGGAGTCGCCTCGTGCATACTTCCTGTCTAGCCAGGATGACATCATCGCGTCTTTTTCGTTTGGCGTGTGGAGTGTACAGACGTGTTTTTTCACAGAGTGTTCAACGCGAAGTATTTTTAAGACGTCTACAAACTTTCATTTTATTTTCAAGTATAAAGAACTTTATTGCTTCTGGAGTTGTTATGGCGTCCCCTCGACAGAAGAAAGGTTCATGTGGCCACATTATGGTATCTTTTTGATGCACACTGCAAATGTGCACGCTGTCGTGAGAAGGGCATTGGCCAAGATCCTTGAGTAGAAAAGAAGCAATGCCAGATATGTGACAACTTCTCTGAAGAACAGAAGAAACAACTGGCCACCCCTACCTACAGGGTACGAAAAGAGCTCCAGAAGAAGGCAAGCTCTCCCTCCCTTTCCGTTGACCCTACTGACGTGACTGTTTTAGGGAAGGTTGAGAGCAAGGGTGACAGTAGTGATAGAGGCGAAACTCCTAGTAAGAAAGCCAAGAAGTCCTCTCACAAGTCCCCTACCAAGAAGAAAGCTGGCAAAACCACATTAGATTTCCAAGCTGACCTGAAATCCATGGATGACAAGTGGTCAGATCGGTTTGCCAGGCTTGAAGCCATGTTCCTTGCAAAGAGCTTCCAAGTTCCGGTTGAACCAGTTAAGAATTCAGATGTGGTGGTGACTGACAGGCCTTTCATCCCACCAACACAGCAGCCTACCGGTGTTACCGGTGAGAAGCAGCCTTCCGGTGCAGCCAGCAAGAGGGATGTGAAGAAAGCCACCCAATCTGTTGAGGTTCCCGGTGCCGTTCTAGCCACCCGGCCTGTTGAGGCTCCCGGTGCTGCACCTGTGACACACACCACCGGTCAGGATGCTGATCTACCTGCAGCTTTTGACAGACCAGAGGTTCAGCCCCCAGGTCCTGTTATTCAGCCATCTACTACATCCAAGCAGAGTGCTACTTCTCATCCCGGTTCTGCAGTCCCTGTTGAGGAACCGCTGATGCTGAGCTGATGAAGGGCTGATGAAGGGGAGGTCTCTGACTTGGAATCTACCAGTCCAGATCAAGAAGAATTGTTAGAGGTGGACCAAGAACTCACTGCTGAACAGACTTACTGGGAAACTCTGCGAGGGGTTAGGTCATTTATAGCCTGGAATGACATTCCTGAGTTTGATTCCTCTTCCATTTCACAGGACGACAACCCTTTCACCGGTTCTAAGAGTTCTCACACCGGCAAAGTGTCAGTTAAAGTGCCTGTGGACGTATGGTTATGTAGAAAAATGGAGAAACTCAACATAACTGTGCAGGAAGGTTACCCGTCCCATACACCTGAGAATGCAGGGCTAAGTAGGGATCAGTTTGTCAAGCCACCCAAGACACTGAAGTGGTATGGTATGCATTGTGAAAAGAAGGACTTTTTTAGATCCAGAGTGCACACGTGGACCAACGAGCTGGCTATGTTGAAAAGTACTTTCCCTAGAATAGCCAACAGATCTCTACCCTCAGCCCCTGCCTCCAGACCCGTATCCCAGGACACACTACGGAAGTGGGAGAGGGCTGCACGTGACCAGTCCTACATGTGCAATCAGGCTGCAGCTTTTAGCCGGTGTCTCACCAGAGTACAGGACAATATGGCTTCACAACTAAAGATCATTCAGGGTGTTACTTGCAAAGGGAAATCAGCCACCAAGGTTAGCCAAGCTGCTGATGAGTTGGATTTTCTAGTGACTTTCAACCGCAGTATCACACAGGCTATGGTTCGCACCATGCAAGATCTATCTGAGGGAGTGTTTGTGAATGTAGCCAACCTAACACTTACACGTAGGGATAGTTACTTGGAGTTCCTCAAGGCTGGCATTAAACAAGACACCCTAACGTCTCTTAGAACAGCCCCACTTCATCTCAGTGCACTGTTTCCTGACCATATTATTGCCAGAGCCGAAGAAGAAATACGCCATCATGAAGACAAGCGTACTTCTGGACCCTCACAAAGAAAACCTCAACGTTTCCACCCATACTCTCAGCCTTCCAGGCAGCAACAGGAACCGGACAGGAAACAGGGTCTCCCAGCTTGGAAACAGCTTGGTAACAGAAGGTGTGGTCAGAGATCTCACCAGGGCAAGGCTGCTTCTTTCTCTCAGCGACCGGCCAAGACACAGAAGCAGTATAAATGACAATTATTGTGTGAGTTCTGTAGCCGGCAATTCAGTGAATGCTTGTGTGACCTGCAAAGAGGCTTGTTTTGTAAACAGTGCAACCGGAAGCAAGAATTGTGTAAATGTGACTGGAGAACCGGAAACCAGGACTGTTTTATAACTTGCAAAGAAGAAATTTTTAAGAACTTTGACTCTAAATTCCAATGTTGCAAATCATGTTCATTTTGTGTCCGGGCTGCCACAAAGGAAAGGCATAATTCCCAATTGTTGTCACCTTTATCCAGAAATAGAGCATGTGCAAGATGTTTCCTGTGTAAATCAGTCGAGTTCTGTACAAAATGTCACAAAAATGGTTTTGGGATCTGGTAGCCATGTCCAGTCAGATTCCCCTGTGTCTACCCAGCCTGCCCAATCTGGTAACTCAACCATTCAACCAGATCCTACACAAAAATCTGTCTAATCTCGACCTCCATGCCTGGCTCCTAGACCCACAGCAACCAAGGAGCAGGGCTTCTCTGAGGCAGTGGCGGCACGAATTGAGGCTCCTCAAAGAAGATCAACCAGATCAGTCTATGAGGCAAAGTGGACCATATTTACAAAGTGGTGCCTCTCTAATCAGGTGGACATCAGGGCACCACCTTTGAAGGCAATTGCTGACTTCCTACTATTCTTGTTTCAAGACAGGAAGTTACAACCAGGCACCATTGATGGCTACAGATCAGCCATAGCTGATAAACTGGGAAACTGTCCCACTAATATCAGCACAGATGAGAATCTCACTCGCCTCTTGGATAGTTTCCACAGAGACAGACCCAAGGGCAGGAGGGGTATCAGGTAAACGCAGAAGTGAGATCCATGCTTGGTTACACAAAAATATCAGACACCAAGCAGACTTGTCCAAGGTGTCTTTATACCCCTCTTCCAGCTTTCTATCCAAGAATCAGCTGGCCAAAGAGGGACCAGATAGTGTGGCCCCGGTGGTGATTCCAGGCCTGGCCCCCACTCTGGATAAGTCACTCAAAGGTGACAGGTCATTATGTCCGGTTAGAGCCCTGCGTTACTACTTGGACAGGACCTCAGACCTCAGGCAGAACAAAGAGTTGGTCTTTGTCTCCTTCAAGAAAGGCTTCGACAAGGACATCTCTCCTGCCACCGTCTCCTCATGGATCAAACAGACTGTGATCCTATGCTATGAGCTCTCTGATCAGCAGGCCCTCACCTTACATCAGGTTAAAGCCCATGATGTAAGAATCTCCTTAGACCAAGTCTGGAATCTCCTTAGACCAAGTATTATCAGCCTGCCACTGGAAATCACATAACACCTTCATTCAATTCTATCTGAAAAATGTGCCTTGGGCTGATTCAGAGCTTTTCCATCTAGGGCCAGTAGTGGCTGCTCAGCAGATCCACCAGCAGGCCCAATAATGAGGGGACATTGAATTGTAAATATGTACATATTGTATATACTGATACTTAGATAAGTATAAATCAACCAATCAAAAAAAAAACAAAAAAAAACAAAACAAAAACTGTGACATGCTTCCTTTGGGAGGTTTATTTCTTGGGTTTAAACTCACACTCTTCTTCCCTAACCTCAGAGCAGGTATAACAAAAAGGGGGGGGGGTAGTGTCTGTATACCCCCGGTTAACCGGATTCTGGTATCAGACCCTGACCTTATGGGCTCTCTAGGTAACCCAGGTCTGGAAATTAATTGTTTATGAGTTCACTCAAGTCCTAGTAGCTTACCCGCCAACCAAGCGCTAGTTATTCAGCAATTGTCCATTGGATAGGATGTATTAACGCAATAAAATTGCAAATTTAATAAGTAAATTAAATTTTTATAAGTTAATACCCTATCCAATGTTCATTGGATAGGGTATTAACTTATAAAAATTTAATTTACTTATTAAATTTGCAATTTAGTGGTAAAGGCATACTTGAGGACAAAATACACTACAGACTCCAACCTCAGTAAAATGTTTGAGTTGGAAGTTGAATACAGAATTACACTTGATTCATACTTACTGACAATGCATAAATCAATTGTCATAACTCTCTATACTCTTCTTGCTGTTAAGTATAGCATCAGTATCATAAATAAAGAATCATTATAATATGGGAGTTATACACTGGATTGTAGCCACAAAACCACAAGGGTTGGATTTGGGAAATGCCGAGAGGGAGACTAGTTAATATTCAAATAGATTTATTTTCGTATAAAGCTAGGCTAAGTGAAGAAGCCATGTGTATTTTCCAGAGAAAAGTATTTTTTAATTAGCTTAGGTGTATAATATAACAAGAGCACTCAGAGAGTGCATACCTCCGCTAGAGCATGTAATAATAAGTAAATGGCAAAGTTTAGATTTTTTTGTATCCAGATGGTGATCCAGATCACTGTCAAAATTTGATGGCATCTAAGTTGGACCAAGATGCATCTTCTCATTTTTTAGGACAATCCAACCAGTTGTATTTTTATAATCATGCAAACAAACAAACAAATGGACGAACATACAAATGGTTATAAAAGTAATACCTCTTTGGCAGAAGTAATACATGATAATAGTAGAAACATTTATATAGCACAAAATTGATCAAAATTCTCTATTGCGCTGGAATTCAAAAAGAGGGAGTCCAAAATTAGACGGGTCATACCCCAATGGCTACCCTCCAGGGAGGGATGACTATTGTGGTGGGTATGCCAGTCTGAACAGGTGTGTTTTTAGTTCTCTCCAGAAACTGGAGATGGTCTGTTGGGATCTAACATCATACAAAATGAACCTTTGTGTATGCAAGACATACTGTGTAGTTCAGCAAAGTTTACAGAGAGTATCATATTGGGACAGGTCATCATTGTTCCCTTGTGTTGTAAACTCAAACCCATCACCACTCAGGTCAGAGCCAAGTGGTTATGTGCCAAACTTGATGGTCACATGACTACCAAAGCCCTGACATGTAAGACATTCATATGAAAGTTCATGGAATTCCTATATGTATGGTCTAGCAGCTGAAGTATAGGTACTTGCTTGACATAATTATCAAGACATAACAAATACCTTTCAGTCCCAAGTCAAAAAGAGCGTGTGGCAATATAACAAAGATCAGTTAAATATTTTGGAATTGTCAAGCTTGTGGATAATGGAATTAAATTTCTTTCGAGAGATCACAATGTCAGTGTTTGACATGTTCCTTTACAAGCCTTTTAACACCAAGGTTAGCATTGTAGAGTTTTGCTTACACATTTTGCCACTTATCTGTGAATTTATCAAATTCTTATTTGTTCACAATATTTATAGTTAATTGAATCGATAAAATTCCAATAAATTATAAAAAATACTTTTATTAAATGTTTCCTACATGCAGTTTTTAACATTTCCCCTATTAAATAATTAAAAACACCTTTTTACTGCCATTTCCCTCTAATAAGCTATAACACAGATCAGTCATTGATCCTACAGAATGGAGTACTGAATTGTCTGAAAATAGGTCACATGATACACACTATGTTGTCTTGCTGCAGCCTAAAGCCCCCTTCTCATGTACATGTTTTGAATAGGTGGCAAATGATGGTTATAAAGCTTCCGCCCTCTACCTTTAGCTACCTTCCCTGCATTTGTCCTTGCCAGGGAAATTTTGGTTATCTTCAAAACTTTTGCCTAGATATTGAAAATCACTTCTGACTGCCTCACACCGAGGTAAAGCCGCACTTTGTTGTATGTTTTCCGAGATGAAGATTGTCTTTTTTCATGAATTTCCGCTTTAAAAACCTATATCATAGACATAGAAGGAAACACAAGGTTGAGTCTCGGCTTCTCAGGGAAACAGCAGACCTACTGGGACTCATTGACTCTGCTGTAGGGGATGAGAGACGGTTATACTCGACTATACAAGAACAGTAGACGTCATCGAAACCGAAGCACCATTTTTTCATGACAACGTGACATAAACCCAAAAATAATCAAAATTTTGTCATCGCCACTGAAGTATTGTGCACATATTCTTCAATATGAATTTTAAAAGTCATATTCCCACTTAATGGGGTTTAAGTAACAGGTTATTACTGTGCTACAATGAAATAATTTTTCTGGGAATATAAAAGGATTATAAGAAAGTAGATTGGAGCTGAGGTACAAAAATTTATTTGATTGGATCTTAACTTTCATTCCCATATCAGGACAGAAAAATTATACACTGCTTTGAAGTTTGAAATAATGTCAACTTCAGCTAAACGTTAGGCATATGGACATATAGGCAGTTTAATTTATAAGTGTTAAAAAGTGTGACTTTTTGACCAGATTTTTGCTTTGAGAGAACATACCTTCAGATTAGTGATTCAGTACCACTCAAAAACAATATTGAACATTGTGAATACTAGAAAAAATTCAGCAAATGAGAATCGTTGATCCAGTTTGTCATGAACCATCAATTGACACACTTGAATAAAATCAAAATAAATATAATAATAATAATAAAACAAGAATTAACAATTGGAGGTATTTTACTGTAACATTGATCAAAAGACATTTTTATAAGAATGTGATTTAAAAGCCACTCTATCGTGTTCGACGTGTTGACTTTGCAAGTTTCTTTCATTATTTGACATTGAAGTCAAGCACTTGCAGAGGGAGATATGTGAAGTTTTGGTGACATGCTGAGCCAGTAACAAGGCATGCATTTGGGTCTGTTTATGAGTTGGAGTGATGTTTAACCGATTGTTGTTTGACAGCCACAGGCTGGTAATGACGTCAATGTGGCCAGCAATAAGTGGGACCTCTCCAAATAGTCATGACAAAGCTAACGTGTGTATAACACTAGCCTTTCCTTAATTGTAACCTGCCTGTTGATCTACAAATATTTTCACCCAGTTACTGAAAACAGAACAAAATAAATCTTCTGTTTATCCAGGATTTTCAGGTAGATGCAGTAACATGACCCTCATTCAAACATGACAGCTTGTTTTTTGGTATGTTAGAATGTTTTTTTTAATATTAATAATATTGAAAATGTTTTGTCATGTTACAGTAGGAATAACACCCTCCAAACTATGGCATTTGCTTAACATTCTTGGTTTATAACTTTGAATCATGATAAAATTCTGTGTACACCATGGTTCGTTGTTTGTGATGCCTCTGTTACCCTCAAATATGTCTGAAAAAGAATTCTACTATTCCTTTAAATACATATACTTGAATTATGTCAAGCCCTGAAAATACATCTCTGCTTAACTGTGGTATGCAGATAACATAGTAAATATCATTGGAAAACCCTCTTTACTTCTGTGTATTACAAAGAAATTACACTCCAACTTCAACCTCAACATAGAGAGATTTAATTTTTGCAGTGAAACTTCTTCAACTAGAATGACCTATTTCTTGGATCTAATTTCAAGCCCTTAAAGGCCTTGATATTTATGACATTATCCAGAGATTCTGTGTAAGTGAAAGAACATTAAAATGACTGGTCAATTGAGATTTTAACTAAGTGGAGTTCAGCTTCGTTGATATGTATACAGATATGTTTTTAAAACAAGTTCACTTATTACCAAAGCTAAACATTTAATGAATTATGAGTACTCTTAATAAATGATAGAGGTGTTCGTTGGGTCAGTAAGAAACCTGTTACATACCTTGATTTAAAAATTAAAAATATAAAGAGCGACTCCTGATAAGGCTAGTGTAATAATTTAATTACATGGAAACAGTGAGAATAATTGGCTGTTAAATTTAAGTGTCACATGGTAGAGGTGCATTTTTATCAACCAAGAGAGATACAAATAAACTACAGGTATTATGTGATTATGAATCCATCCAGTAATTATGCAAGTATATTATTTATTTGTAAATCCATTCATTTAACTTGATGTAATATAAGAGCATTAAGTAACATTTGAAGAAATATTTTAAGTTTCTAATTAAGTTGTCGGTTTTGAACACTAAGACTACTTTTCTATCTGATAACAAAGATTTTTATCATTTGCCATTGATGAACGTTAGTTACTGAAATGAATACTTCAAAACTGTGACATGATTTTCCTGCTCATTTTAGATGTCGTTTTTTTTTTTTATTTCATATTACAAAATATACAGTGTGTTAAAAGTTGCATTATTTCTTCATACCAAATTTTGTTTATTAATTTATACTTTAAGCAGCAGGGTTTTTTTAAATTGAAATTTAGCCTGTTAAGTCATTATTATTCAGTGGTAGAGTTTTGTGGCTGCTGTTAACCACATCAGTCACTCAGTTGTTATGATTTGCCTTTGGTATAATACTGGAGTGCAACCATTAATACATAGGGCAAAAAGAAATAGCTTCCTCCTTTTGTGTGGTTCATTGACATGTAGATATGATAGGCTTCAAACTATCTGTAAAGCTTTAAATCTTGGTTTGATAACAATGAATAACCGTAAGCATTTGGCTCCATGTTTGTGATATGCGAATTGTGACAGCAAATTCCTTCTGACCATTGACTGTTACTGTATTGACCCTTTGTTGTTAATATTTCGGAAACCATGTAACCCACAAATATGTTATATATACCATTAGAAAGGTATTATGACAGCGCTTTTTATTGTGTAAAAAAAAAATATAGAAATGGTGGAGAAATCCACAAGTTAAACAATAAAGTTTTTGTATTTACATTCAACATATGCCATTTAAACATCAGAAATATACAGCTATCACTGCAGCTCAGTCTGTAGAGTGTTGAACTTGTGATCCCGAGGTCCTGGGTCTGAATCCCACCTGGACACATTTTTAAAAAAAAAAATTTCTAATTGTTTTAATTTTTTTTTATTTTTGAAAGTTTTTCCATATAATGGAAAGGGAAAATATAAATCACAACATTTAAAATTTTTTTTTGTCCTCCCCTGACATCATGACAGTGCAGGGACAAGCACGGGCAACCCAGTTTTAAACCAAAAGAATTTCTAAGAGGTTTTATTTTTATTATTATTATTATTATATTCTGAATGCAACAGCTTTAACCTTTTCCTTCAGAAAGTAAGTTTTGTTTCTGTAAAAACTGCAGCTATCACGAAAACTTGGTCACATCAAGTTGAACGTTTTGCACACTCCGATTGTATCTTGTTTTTTATTGCATTAAAATTCATGAAATCATGCACTAAATCACTTATAACTTGAAAAGTATTGCATATTTATATATAGAGCTTTTTGTTAAAATATGTTGTTCAGAGCTCTACTTTTTCTATAGCTACAACTTGGTGAGTAACTTGGGTGTCTATCCCAATAGCCAAGTGGGTAATAGCTACTTTCTGACTTTTCAGTGTCTTCCATAATGAGTAAAGTCAGTTGTAACTTGAAAACTGTTGAATTTAGAATGTTTTGTTTTCATGTTATTCACCTACTTTTGGGTCAGCTATAGCATGCTAAAGACCTGTAGCTCTTTGGATACCTGAGCAATAGCTACTTTTAGGTTCTCACTGTTGAGTAAATCAGTTGTAACTTGAAAAGTATTGCATTTAGAGTGCATTATTTAAATATGTTCCCTTCTTCAGGGAAAACTCAAAATGTATGTAAACATTAGATTTTATATGTTTAATATCCATATTTGGTCAATACATGTATTTAGTTGAGGGGAATTTACAATTTGTTATTGTTAAAGCCATTTCAAAAATTGTGTACAGTTGGAAACCTCATGGTATAGCAACAGTTGCATAAAGAAAGAGTGCACATGGAAACAAAGGCTTATTGGACAGACAATACATAGTTATATTTCATGAACATCTATATAAAAACTGAAAATAGAGTATACTACAGGTTCAGTCTTAGCAATGTAATCACAGCTTATCAGTGATGTCATTGCTTAACAACCATTGTCTAAATGCTACTGAAGTGTCAAACTTTCTTTGACAAAATAGCAGTATACTAGCCAGTGTCTTTGTACAGGAAATTACCATAATTTATAGGTAACACAATCATGAGCTGACATCAGATGATACTGTCTCACACTGCAGCAACAAGAAAAAAGTATTTTCAAGTCTTAAGGCACAGTTTAGACATATTACTGTAAAAGGCAGTTTCTATTTGTAGCTAATTCTAATTTTATCATTACTGTCACATGCCTTGTGATGTAAGTCATGCCTGGAAAAAAACCTACAATGCAGATGAAATTAAACAAAAAAAAGATCAAGCTGTAGACATTAAATGAATAGTTCAAAACACTTCATTGTCACTGCTTAGAAAGCACAAGGATACTCTAGTTTTGTCCGAGTGTATATCACAGAAAACATTCAAAAGAAAGGGCAAGAACAGCAGACTGCTGTGAAATCGTAGCTGAAAAGAGTAGATTATACACTGTGGAATTAAATCAGGTAAAATCACAGCTCAACTGAGTGGATAAATTGTTAATTTATAAGTAAAGATGGTACTTAAAAGGGCCTATACCAACATATTGTATAGGAAAAGCAGTGATATTTTGTTGTTTTTTTCTGTTTTGTTTTATATTTTAATTTTTAATTTGATTTAAACATTACAGGGATGTTAGTGTGATATTTTTGTGTGTTTTTTTAAAGTCCAGTCTGTTTTGTACATTATAAGGATAAAATATTATGTATGTAATGCAGTGAGTCCTCTTTATAAAAATGCATTGTGGAAGCAATATTCCATCATTCTAGGGACATGTCTATCTAATGACTATTAAACCTCAAATATATTTTGTTGTTAATTAGATATGAAAACTTCATAAACATTGAACTCGATAGCAGTGCCCCTACTCTAATTTATGAAGTTGGTGTATATACAATAACTACAGTGCCCAGGAAGGGACATAGAACTGTTTTCCTGTCAATTTTTAAGCGTCCCTTGCGGGACGCTTGTTTGAGTATGAGAGAAAATCAGGCTCCACCGGCTCCACATTTCGTTTTCCTTATAACTCTGTGACCATTGGGCAGATTCTTTTCAAATTTGGCAGGTGTATGCAGTAGCCTTGGGGAATTCTTTTGAATATGCTGCAGTGACATTTCGACCAATCAGAGAGATCACATGACCAAAAATGTCTTTTTTTCGATGGGTAAGCTTGTCCGGATGATAACTTGAAAGGGATTTTATCAATTCGCCCTGAAACTTGGCAAATACATTCATTCTATTAAAATCTGGAAATCATTAGATTTTGGCATTGATTGGTTAAGAAATGGCCGAGTAATTAATGATTAATTAATCATTACAAATTTTCCAAACAAGGAAAACACAAAAATGCTTATATCTCGAAAACTGTGCGAGATAGAGCGATTTTGATGAATTTTTTTGACCCACAGGTTATCTCTGCAGAGTGGCCATCCCACTTTTCAAAAAAAATTTTGTCTCGCCCAAAATGGCAGCCATTTTGAATTTTCGAATTTTTCCGCAAAAATTGCAAAACACAAAAATGCTTATATCTTGAAAATCGTGCTAGATAGAGTGATTTCGACGAAATTTTTGACCCACAGGGTATCTCTACAGAGTAGCCATCCCTATTTTCACACAAATGGGGGCCATTTTGAATTTTCTAATTTTTCGCAAAAAATGCAAAATACAAAAATGCTTATATCTCGAAAACTACGCAGACTTTGGTTGCCACAACAGTATAAGGCTAGAAGCAGAGCATTTTCTTAATACTTAGCACTCACCGTTATATCCTTTTCGGGACGCTTTGTTTTTACTGTGCAAAAACATTCTTTTTTTTTTTTTTTTTTTGCAAACGATCCTCTAGTTTATCTTGTTACCACGAGATAGTAAGTCCTTCCCACAAGATAGAAAGTCGTTACCACAATATCAAAAGTCGTTCCCACAAGTTAAAAAGTTGTTACCACAAGTTAGCAAGTCGTTCCCACAAGTTAGAAATTCATTACCACAAAGTACTAACTCGTTCCCGCAAGTTAGCAAAGTCATTGCCACAAGATATTAACTCGTTCCCACAAGTTAGCAAAGTCATTACCACAAGACATTAACTCGTTCCCACAGGTTAGCAAAGTCATTACCACAAGATGCTAAGTCGTTCCCACAAGATGCTAAGTCGTTCCCACAAGTTACTAAGTCGTTCCCACAAGTTAGCAATATTATTTTTATTTCTATTTTTTTTTACTTCTCTTGTTACAATACTGAAAGTATCTTTTGTTATAAGGCCCCCTAAAATTATTAATAGCTTTAAGTACAATAGGAAAACGTCCCGAATGACATATACAGAAAAAATATATCACGAATGAAGATAACAATATTATACGAGTGCGTAGCACGAGTATTATATTGTTAATCTTCATGAGTGATATATTTTTTCTGTATATGTCTGATGAGGGATGTTTTACTTTTATTATCCACCATTTTGTACGATTTATGGGTCAAATAATATGAATATTTAATGAGAAAACGTGAAACAGACTGTCAAAAAGAATGAGCAACACTGAATATAAAACTTCAATCTTTACCTTGCAATATCTCAGTCATTTCTGCATGGATATTTATGCAACATACATGAGCAGAAGCGCTAGAATAACACCTTTCTAATGATATATTATACATATTTTTAAGTTACATACTTTCCGAGATATTGTTGAAAAACCGGAAGTTAATCACACTCAATATCCATAGTACCGGGGCGCTGGTGTATACAAAAAAAATACATCCCGGTCTGTATTTCCCCGTATTTAGGGCAAATACGTCGCGTGGTGGATAATAAATTAAAGGCTACCTTAGCAAATTAATTTCTTTCTTTTTTTATTTTTTTTTTTTTTTTTTTTTTTTTTTTTTTTTTTTTTTTGCTGAAACCTTTTAGAAATCATAGAACTGATTCTACCGTAAAACCATCTCTCATGATTTCACTTAATAGGGTTATGGCTTACACCAGAATAGCAGTTATTTGAATTGTCTGTATTTTTTAGCTTTAAGCATTGTTGTACCAGTATTTATTTTACAAATATTAAATTGTTTGACAATATGTGTAGGATTAAAGTAAATGTCATTGTAATTGCTTGCATTTAATTTTATAAAGCATTTTTCAAAGAACACTATATCAATGTTAGTGCCCATTGCAGTTAATTCATGAATTGGACTTTTTGAATTTGAAGTTTCAATATTACTAACAAACTTACATTGGGCTTTGCACAGTGATTGGCTTTTAAATATCATTTGGCACCATATTTAGAAGCTTTAATGGACAGCTTTTCATAAGCCTTAAATATGGTGTTAAATGAAAAGTATATGAAGTGATAATAAATTTGAGAAAACAATTTTATTTTTGTAAAACTACTTAATTTTTATAAATTATTTCCCAGTAGTGAATTTTGATGTTTTTACTCACTCCCTGAAGCAAAATACAAAAACGCTACATCATATTTTCACACAAGGTGGTGTCTACCCTTGTCTCACTCAGTCCCCCTCAAAGATAATCGAGATCTGCATTGTTACTTGGGGAATTTTTTTTTTTTCTTATTTTTCACAATATCTGTTCCGGATGTCCTGTTGAGTGTTTGTACTCTGCCTGAAACTGTTTCTTTATGTATACAATAGGTTTACCTAAAATGCTGTTTAGTGATTCCTTATAAACAATCTTGAAATTTGTAGTAATTCTAGTATTTAACTATATTTTTCAGCGGACACAGAAATGATATTTTATTGCGTAAAATACCCTTACTTTATCCTCACTAATGCTGTATGTTGGCTTGAGCAAACATCAATGACCAACCCGAATATTTCAAACGAAATATTTATCGAGAACCAGTATAAAATACATAGCTATGTAGTGTGCATGCTCCAGCGTCCCTAGTTCCCTGATATTCTTCACTTTTATTTTGGTTGTTGAAGAGCAAACATCTTGGATACAGTTTTGCATTTTGATTGTTTTCAAAGTGGCAGAAGTTCAAGTGAAAAAAGGACAGAAACAAGCTTCAGGTTGTCGCCATTTTATGGCGGATTGGGACCCACATCATTACTGCCATTCATGCAGGGATAAAGGCAAAGGCAATGATGTTTGTGTAACAGAAAAACAGGAAAATTGTTACATTTGTTTACAATTTACTCCTGAGCAAGTAAAGAAATTGAAAGCAAAGAAAGTCCAACGTAAGTTTAAAGAAGGTTCTATCTCCAAAGAACTGGAAGTTCGACCACTTCTGCTGCCTCAACTTTTGCAGGTAATTCTTCTGCTTCTGTGTCTTCTTCTCCATCTTTTGATGCTTTACAGCTTATTCTGTCAAAGTTGGAGAGTATGCAAGGTAGATTGGCTTCATTGGAAAGAGGTTCCGTGCACAATACTAGTTCTGCTAACTCTAAAGAGGCAGTTACAGCAGAAATTGCTAGTGACCAGGAAGGTGACCGAGAACGGCTCTGGGATCGTCACAGTACACATCGTTTGTCGACAGAAGAAGATCACTCTTCAGTGCATGAGGTTTCATCAGAAGTGAGATCCAAGAGGCATAGATCTCTGTCTCCAGCCTTTCCTGAATGCAAGGAAGAAGAGTTGGATGAGGACCCATCTTATAGACAGTTCCTTGCAATGTACAATCTTTGTTAGATCTACCTACCACTGATGATTCTGCCGAGGTTTCTTCAAAGATCAGAGCAGAGGGCAATTCACGTTCAGAGGATGCAGACAATTCAGATACCTCCCTTCCCTATAACTGTCCTCTTATGAAAGTCTATAAGACAACATCTTCAGAATTCTCAACAGTGGCTCCCAAATGCCAAGATTCTTTCAAGGGGATTTGTACCAGATCTTCATCCACACCATCTTCTGTCTCCATTCCTGCAAAGCAGTGTACGACAATGGAGGCAGTTAGAGGGAGCATGTGCAAATGTTGGGGGTTGTCAGTCTCTTCCTCAAGACAATGGAGAAATGTGCTGCTGGTATTGAAGATATTGTTCACAGTTCACAGCTGGGGGATGAAAGGTCAAAAGAATTGGAAGAGATCTTAAATTTCATTCAGATCCAATATTCTTGTTTGGGGTCAGTGGACAAGGCATTAGAAATGGTTACAGATTCATGAATAACAATGGCTTGTAACCTTCAGCTAGCAAGAAGGGAGACGACTCTGAAGCAGTGTGCACCCCAACTCCATGAACATGATAGAAATAGATTGAGGAGGTCAGGGTGTATGTCCGCGGATCTTTTCTCACCTGCAATTTTGAATGCAGTGGAGATGAAGCTGGAGAAGGAAAGGTCACCTAAAAGACAAAAGCTGGATGTGAAACCAATTTTTTAGTCAAAGAAGCCTCAACGTTCCTCCAATTCTCCCTCTTATGGATCAAACTATGCTCAGAACACAGGAAAATCTTCTTTTCGTGACTTTTAAGGGTCAGCAACAACAAAAATCTGCACAGTCCTCCAGAGGAGGTTGTGGGGGCAGAAGAAAATTATTATAAAGACTGTTCAACACCTGGAGGCCGCTTGCTGTTGTTTTACCAGGTATGGCTAAAGAACGCGTGTCATCCCAGAGTTGTGCACATTCTTCAATGGGGTTACAAGGTCATTTTATGGGAACCAGGATCCAGTTGTCGAAAGTTCCCATAATTCAAAGCGGATATACGAATTGAGAAAAATAGAAATTTCTACAGGATTGTGTGACTCAAATGTTGAAGTAAAAAGCCATTGTACCAGTAAGAATGTGCAAGATTCTGGGATTTTACAGCAGGTTGTTTTTAGTTCCAAAACCAGGCAAAAAATGGAGTCTGGTTATAGATGTAAGTGTACTCAACAGACATCTTTCAGTTCCGACTTTCAAAATGGAAACTGCAGAGATCATTCGAAACACCATTTGCAAAGGGGAATTGGTAGTAACCATAGATTTGACAGACACGTACTTCCATATCCCTATACACGAAAAATCTCAACATCTCCTAAGATTTCATGTGGCAGGCAAAACGTACCAGTTCCGGGCCCTTCCATACGGCATTGCTACGGCTCCTCTCGAGTTCACCCGAGTTGTGAAGGAGGTAAAACTCATGTTACAAAACAGGGGAATTCAGGTTCACCAGTACCTAGATGATTGGTTGTTTCATGCCCCATCAGAAGAAATTTGCTTAAAACAATCAAAACAACTGGTCACATTTGTTCAAGAACTGGGGTGGGTAATAAACTTCCAGAAATCAGACTTAAAACTCAAAAGTTAGACTTTTTAGGGTACAGGTTCAACTTAAGGAAGGGCGAGGTCTCACCCACAGAAAAGAAATGGCAGATCTTGACAAAACCCATAGAACAGTTACAAAACAGCTTGACTACTACACCCAGAAATCTAATGTCTTTCATAGGGATTCTGGCATCTCTCGAGAAAACAGTTCCAATGGGCAGACTACACATGAGGCCTTTTCAGTGGTATCTGAAAACACATTGGAAATATCCCCAATCTTTGGACATTCAAATACCATGCTCAGAGATTTTGAAAAGCCATCTTGAGTTGCTGGAGGGATCCAGACAATGTGTTGATAGGCTGTCCTCTCCATGCAGAGGAACACAATCTACTACTGTTCACAGATGCATCCGTAAAGGGTTGGGGTGCACATTTGGGAAACCTGACAGTTAGTGGAATGTGGTCGGACACAGAGGCAAATTTGCACATGAACATTCTGGAATTGAAAGCAGTGTTTTTAGCAATAAGGTCTTTTCAAACCCATCTAGTTAACAAGAGGGTTCTGGTGGCCTCAGACAATGCCACAGTAGTGTCCTATCTCAACAAGCAAGGGGGGACTCATTCCTTGGAAAAGTATCTAATGGTTTGGTGCCTGATGGCATTCTGCAACCCCAGGGCAATTTTGCTGAGGGCTCGGCACATCCAGGGCTGCTTGAATGTAATAGCAGACAGCCTTTCACTCAGGGACAAAATTATATAAACAAAATGGTCACCTCATCCAAAAAATTTTCAGATGATTTGCCAAATTTGGCACAGACCAATTGTAGACGTGTTTGCAACCAAAATAAACAACAAACTACCTCTTTATGTATCTCCAGTCCCAGAGAACCTATGCTTGCCAAGTGATTGTAGTAGCCCCAGGGTGGCCAGGGATGAGTTGGTTTTGGGACCTGATAGATTTTTCCACAAAACCTCCACTAGTACTTCCACATTGGGAAACTCTTCTCAGACAGCCATTCAGTCAAAGGTTTCACCAAAATCTACAATACCTCAATCTTCATGTTTGGCATCTGGACTCGAGAACAAATTTTCTCAAAAATTCTCCGTGGCAGAGAGAAATAAGGCACCTCAAAGATTTTCATCCAGAAGGGTCTATGAATCAAGGTGGGCCATTTTTGAATCATGGTGCAAAGAGAATCAGGTGGACTTCAAACAACCTTCTCTCCTCAATAGCAGATTTTTTGGCCTATCTCTTCATTGACAAAAATCTGAAACCTACTACCATTGCTGGCTACAGGACTGCTATTGCTGATCATTTTTTGCTCTGATTTTGACATCAGTAAAAATCTGGAGCTTAACAGATTATTGACTAGTTTCCATAGAGATAGACCTGTGAAAGATAAGGCTATTCCAAACTAGGATCTTTCTTTAGTCTTGCTAGCTTTGACTAAGCCTCCTTTTGAAACTTTAAGGAGGGCCTGACTGAAGATTTTGACTTTCAAAACAGTTTTCCTCATGACCTTGGCCTCTGGTAGGAGATTCAGGTCATTAAAACATAAAACTGGCTGGAAGGAGGTCACAGTGTCTCCATCTTTGGTTTTCTTGGCTAAAAATGGACTGGCTTCTGATGGACCTGAGGTAGTGCAACCGGTTGTGATTCCAGCACTTAAAGCTTCTTTGGATCATTCTATGAGTGAGGATATGACATTGTGTCTGGTCAGGGCTTTTAGATATTATTTGGACGAAACTAAGGAGCTTAGAGAAAACAGACATCTTTTGTTTATTTCTCTCAAAGATGGGTTTTCTAAGGATATTCAAAGAGCTACAATTTCTTCATGGCTTAAACAAACTGTGATTTTGGCATATGAAAGTTCAGATGTGGAGATTCTTACTTTAGCAAATGTTAAAGTACATGATGTTAGATCTATGGCTGCATCTTTGGCTTTCAAAGGAGCACAGCACAGCATATTGTACAATGTTAATAAAGGTACTATATGGAATTTAATAGAAACGAATATTCTTTTCACATATCTGTCATTAGTTTTCTCATTGTGAAGATATGTAATTAGTCAACTAAGTCAAATGCTTCTTCTTATTCTATTAACAGTTGTTTCAGTTGTTATGGCTTGACAACCTCATCATTATGTGTATTTTTTGTTGTAGGCCTACCAGGACAGCATTTGTAGATAGATGTACAGTGTTATGTTGAAGTAACCTTTTGAAACCAAGCAAGCAAGAATGACCAGAACTAATGTTTTAGTGTTCAAACTACAACTTTATGGATGTAAAGGACATCTTTTGAGGTTAGTTTATGAACTATATCCAATCATTTGGTGTGTTAGTTTTAAAGTAATATTGTCTATTGTCTAATGTCTAAGGTTTGACATGGATGTGGTTTTCTACACAGTTTGGTATGTTTATGATCACATAGTTGATAATTTATCTTAAATATAACAAGTTCTAGTTGCTAAAATGTCAGTACTTTATCCTCACAATGCTTGATGTTTAGTACTTTGACTTTTCCATTTCAACCTACTTTGGTGTCAAAAAATTTTAAAACCCACCACCTTTATGGTTGGAATCAAGCATTAATTAGGATAAGGTAAGGGTATTTTATGCAATAAAATGTAAACATTTTATTGCAATTTAACTTTTTGTAAGTTAAATACTTCTCTTATCCTCACTAGATTCGGATTCCCGCCCATCCTTCCCTACTTTTTAGAATTTTTGAGGGATACTTTCATACACTCCCAAAATAAAGTTAAGAATATCGGGGAACTAGGGACGTGGGAGCATGTGCACTACATAGCTATGTAGTTTATACTGGTTTGAAATATTCGGGTTGGTCATTGATGTTTGCTCACGCCAACATCCAGCATTAGTAAGGATAAGGTAAGTATTTAACTTACAAAAAGTTAAATTACAATAAAATTTTTACATTTTGTGCCTGTTGTGCTGCCCATTGCAGGTGTTGTAATGTTTTTGCCAATCACAGTAAATTCTGGTATGTGACCTTTTTTTCCCAGAAGACACAGAAGCGATATCAGTACCAGGAGTAGGTGAAGATTTCAAGAGTGTGGACGGGATAGAAAACTCTGCAGAAAATAACAGTAACAACAACGCAGCGGGCATCCTCACTGACCAGGTCAGTCCTCCCCGTAACCTTGTGTGTGTAATACACGCAAAGACTTTAGTTACTACATGCATTGAAAGTAATCTTCAGAAAGTACAAAAGACATTGTTATAATTATCTTACAAAGAGTATTTTCACAGTAATTTTTTTCTGTTTTTGTTGTATTATCTGCCCAGAAATAAACGAGAAATCAAAAGTTCATGATATAAATTGGGCATTCATTTGTAAGTTGTTACTGCATGTGTAGACTAATGAAAAATTAAGAAATAAAATTTCAAGAAAGAGTCTAGTGAGAAGTGAAAAATTTAACTGCATATAACTTGTGTTTTGAAAGCAATATTATTTACTCGGTCAAGCCCTGTATTGTATGTGTATTTAATTCTGCTCCTGTTTTGTGGAGCAACCATTTCTCCAGTCTTATTATCCCGTCAAAGAAATTTGAAGGGGGATATAAAAATACTCTGTCCATCCTTCCATCCATTGGTTCATCCGTCCATCTGGCCCCACCCATCTTAGTCGACTTTGGAGGTCAAACCGCTTAATGGATTTTTGCCAAATTTTCAGGATATGTTTATACCAATGAAAGCTCAACCTAGAAATTTTTGGAGAACTGTGTGGCAAAAACTGTTATGGTAAATGTTTATCAGTTTTTAAGTATTGTCATTTTGTGGGTCTCTGCGGACCAAAGTGCTCAACAGATCGGTTTCAAATTTTCAGGACATGTTTATCCGTAGATAGACTTGTGATCGTTGAATCTTGGACTACATCTGCTTACAACTGTTGCCATTGTGACCACTTTTCATTATATTTTTCAGATTTTTCAATTTTTACTTCAGAGCTCTCTACTTACCAAACTGCTTAAACAGATTTTGCGAAATTTTCAGGATCTGTTCGTCTTCATTTGAGCTTGTGCCAACAAGTGTGTAGTCAAGTTGTGGCTAAAACTGTTGCCATGGTAAAACATTAATGCTTTAAATTGTTCAAAAGTTTCATATTCATATATTCCCAGATTCAGATTTTCACCAAGTTTTCAGGATATGTTTGTCTCAGTGAGAACTTGTGAAGTTTTTGGTCGACATTAGACAACAACTCTTCATGGTAACCATTTTCTTTTAATTTTTCGGATTTGAAAAATCTCTACAAACTGAATGGCTGAACAGAATTTTGCCAGTAAATGTTTAGTCAACTTCCTGCCAAAACTGGAAATTAAGGAAACATAAACTGCAGGAGTTGATGATATTGCCTTTTCTATTTCATCCTGACAATGGGATGGTTTTTAGTCACTTTATATTGTTCCTTGGTCATCTTCAACTTCACTTAGTCTAGTATTTTAACTTCTCCTGGGAAGACAATTTTCTGGTTCTTAATTATCATGTCCTTGCTTTGTACAGTCTGGAATATACCAATGCAGTACATGGTCAATACTGCGATTAGCACAATTTTACCATTGTTTACTTGAAGCTGCTACTTACCTGTAGTTTTATCAGATCTTCTTGAAAACAAGGACAATTATTACTGGGGACAAACATAGAACACTAATTGGAAGTAATATCCCTCTGTGTGATTCTAGGAAAAACATGAACTGCAGAAAAATGGGAACTGTTTGTTAAAAACAGAAACATTTGGATTATTTACAGGTGACAGTTGAGATAGAGATGTGTGTTGTATATACAGTAGATTCTGTGTTAATAGAACTTTGATTATCATTCATTATCTAAATGTACAGAAGTTTCAGGGATTTGTTTTGCTGTGTTAATAGGACGACAGCCAAAGAAACGAGACACATTTGCATGTTCAAGATATGACGCAAAGTGCAGCAGGTAAATACTTGATTTTTCTTTTATATTATAATTAATTGAAATATATCTACATTTTTTGTGTCTAACCCGACCAATAAAAAGTGTATTTCATATATTTAGGAGAGCCTTGAAAAGTGAATAAAACACGGCCAGTTGAAAGGCGATATTTAATATACTCAGTTGATTCTCTGAAATAGTGTTGAAATATCTTGATTATATGGTTTGTTTTTCCCATAGGCTAAATATATCTAGGGCTTTCTGGTAAATTAGATAGTTTATTTTCATTTCTTTCTCAAAATGTGTTGTCGTCTAGATTTCTTTTGGGAAATTGAGGGAATAGTTTCAATGTATATTTTTGGTGGTAAGGCTACAATATTTACTGCATCGTTCAACTTTGGGTGGTGTAGTGCTTATCAGGAATTCGTATGTTTTATAATTTGTAAAAAAAAATTTGCTTTTTGTATTTACTTAATGTGCAGGTTAAGAATTGTGAACATTGCCATAATCAGTAAAATTCAGCATCCAGGCTTTCCATGCAAATAAGCAACATATAGCATAATTGACAGAAATTCCATGAACATGTTAAATAAATATCACAAATTCCTATTCTGACAAGAATTTCCAACAATTCAAAGACAACTAATGCCTAGGGTTTACTCCATTGTGAAAATGATATATAGTGGACTCTGTATAAGTCTAATGTCAAAAATCCAGCTTATTTGGTTTGAGGTACAACACACTAAATTCGAGTTATATCTTTGGGGAAAGAGGTTGTATCCTAGAACCACTAGTTACCGTGTGCTAAAGACAAAATGCAGTATGCAGCAAAGAATTGACCTCACACAGTTCAGTTTGCCTAAATATCACAAACTATCGATGAATCTCTTTAATGACCTTGAGAAGTTTGAATAAAAAAGAAATTTATTCAAGTCTCTTTTTGCATCTTAAAAATTAATCCTATCTGTTTTCACTTGAGAGGGCAGTTCCTATTACCGTGTACCTGGAGAAGTTTTTTCTATAAATAATATATGGTAACTCTAAAGTCCAACTTCAAAGCAAATAATAAAGGTGTAAGTATAATAATTTCTGGATTTATACAAAATATAACACATCAGCAGTGAAAGATATTGATTTAGGGGATATAAGATCTGCATGGCCTAAATATAGAGATATTTTGGGCTGTTTTATTCAGATACCCATTTAAATCTGATTTCTCAGCACAAACTTTAAATTATTAACAACATTTATGTTTGACGCATCAAGTTCATTGATTGTGACAAAAACTGCTTCTGATCATTTTCACATGGGAAACAATGATTAAACACGATAATTGGAAGCACACAATAATAGGAAGTGTGACGATACTGTGGCAAACTTGAACTTGTGGTATTAAAATTCGAGTCTAGTACTTTTACTTATGCAGTTTTTTTTGTTTTTTTTTTGCTTGACAAATTCATCAATTTACTCGATCTTAAATCATGCCCATATTAATTTTGACATAAAATTCATGTTTAATGACCGTCAAATTTATTATACCATGGCTTTTACATTTCTCATTGATCTAGAGTTCTTTGTGCTGTTTAATCTCATTTACAGAAATACTGTAAAGGTTTGATTTGAAAAAAAAAAAAAAAACAAACAAAAAAAAACCATCTCATCTAATTTTCCAGGATTTGCATTATCTTTGATTTGTTCACACATCTGCATTTTCATTGTGTACAGCCCCCGAAAAAAAATGAAAAAATATTCTATCTGTTTAAAGTATATGAATATCTGGGTGATACCACTGATTAGTTCAGTATTAATTGTACACATAAAAAAACACTAACCCCAAGTTAATGGTATAAAGTTTCATCCCACTTTCTGTGGAATCATTTCATCTGGAGTATCTTTGCCCTTTATCTTTTAATCAACCATAAGATTAATCATATGATATTCCATACAAAAGCCATAGGCTTCTGAATGAATGAGAGTGTTAGTATTTGTATTGGCTTCTTGCTAAAGCTTTTCACTGGATTTCAAAGGATGTTATATAAGTAGCTTTTGCAAGAAAAATATGTCAAGAAAATACCTAGTGGGCCATGTTATTTTGTTGCTAGTGAAAGTGTTACTTTCAGTTATCTCATCCTTAACCTTCAGATTCTTCCAGCTTTTTAATTTAAACAATAAGTCAACAATCATAGTTTACAATTATATTAAGCTCTCTTACAAGAGTAAGCTACATACTGACGAAGACTACGTAATGATGATTGGGCTGCACAAATAGGTGACTGTTCAACAATCGTTCAATGGCATTCGACCTGAAAACCAGAGATGGTTGTGAAAATCTGCTTGCAATAAATACAACTGTAATTTGAGTTTTGGACAAATACCTTGCCCTGTTGATCAAGAAATTTCCCTTGCTTTTCAAGCACAAGATTGAATGTAAGATTGCTAAGTAAGAAATCAATGCCACAGTGGCCAAATGGTTAAACAAAGAAGCTTGGCATTTGATTTAATTAAAGCATATGTTATAAGCAAGTGGACAGCAATCGTAAATTGTGATAATGGTAAGCCCTCTCACAGGTTGAATTATGCACAGGGGGAGGGTTAGTGAGGCTGGAAAATGGATAACAGTTTACTGCAGGTCGTCAAAAATGTATAAGAGAAAATTAAGTTTAAACCAACTGAAGGTAAAGATCAGTTTTAGAGTTTTATTTTATATGTAAGTGGCACATATACATGCATATTGTTTAAAAAAGAATTATAAAATTTTAGCAAAAGCTTTTGTAAGTCCCCCATCAGGGCAGTCTGTCCTAGACAAAAAATTTGTTTGAGCCTGATAACAGACATAAGGGTCAGCCTAGCCTGCCTATTGCTTCCCAGTGCAGCTAACCATCTTATCAATCTGTGGAGAACTCCCAAGTGGAAGATAAGCCTAAAGGGACCAAAGGTTGGAGGAATATGTAAGCATGATAATGTAATGGGGGTGCTATTTGACTTCAGAATTGAAAATACCACGAATGCCAGAAAAATAGGTTTAAAACCCCACAATAAATGCTGTGATAAGTGAAACTAAGTAAAGAAGAGAAGGCCTGAATGAATATTATAAACCCCAAGATAACTTGACTCTAGCGTTTATGGTTGTGTGTTCCAGTCCAGCTCATCGGACACACTGCGAGGTTGTCCAGATATAACTACAGCTGTGAAGTAGAATGTAAAACCTCACTTCAGACCATTTTACCACAAGTGCATTAACTCTCTGCCTATTGTACCACTACTGTTGGTGGTTGTATAGCTATTAGTTGTGACATGTTAGGCCTATTTAAAAAATAAACATATACCCAGGACCTGTTTTTGGAGCAAGCAGCATCAGAACTTTGTCACTCTTCCAAGGCAAAAATTTGGGATAATTCTGAACTTGATAGCTCACTTATCATGCGTCCCAGGAGTTTATAACATGCATATAACATACAGGTAACAATCATGACAGTTATTTTTACAAATATATCCATTAATTCTGCAGACACCTAGCAGGGCTTTGCTATTTAATAAAGGGCGCTTACGTACACTTTGTAGTATAACACAGTTTCCGTCGACTCCTGCTCCAAATTTTGTTCAATCAGCCTTAGATTTCTTCTCTATATCCATCCTTATTAGTATTCAAGTCAACATTATCAATTTACAGCCTTAGAGGGCTGTTCCATATACATATATATCTGAGCGTAAACCTCCTCCCTGATTGGGAAAATGGATTGGAGCTGTTGCTCCCCCCAATGTGGGGTATATTTTGTGATAGCTTTGTGAGCAGCATTATGATTGGTGCTTGAAACCTTCCTATTGGTTCCCGAAAACATTAGAATTTTGTTTCCTGATCCATCCAACTGGTTCCCAAAATGTTCTGGTCGGTTCCTGAATCCTCCCAAATTGGGTTACAAACCGTACAAAGGCTATACAGTCGCAAGGATTGACTTAAGCTAGAAAAGATTGCTTTACAAATATTAAGATAGCTTTTAAGTTCGAGTTTAGGAACTGCAGAAGATTGCAGAAGGTTTACAAAAAATTCAAATAGGGTGGGAACTTATCAGCATTACACGCCTTTGGCTCCCAAACATTCCACTTCATTAATCAATGCTTCCAAACTTCAGTTACCAGTCCTGAACTGTCCCAAATGTTTGATTATTGGCTTACGAGCCTCCCGAATGAAAAGCTCAACCTCCCAAACAGTCCCAAATGGCAGTTTTTTTTCAGGCTCATAAAGCAATCAGGGAGGACATCCTTGGATATGGAACAGCTCTTTTACTAAATGAATTGGAGGCTTAGTCTCCAGTTTCTAGTCTGAGTTTGTATAGATCATAGATGTTAAAGGTATATCCCTATTGTAACATAAAAAAATATTTATAAAAAACTCACCTTTATCTGTGAAAAATTTTGCTGTTAAATAATGGTTTGGCGTCAAAACAAAATGGCTGTTCCATCAACTGAACCGGTAGGTTTTTAAAAGCCAAAGGCAGTCAGATTCGCAGACACGGCCTTGTCATATTGGACTTTGTCATAAGAAATACTTTCATGGCTATGATCATCAGTGAAGCATTTAAATTTCACTTATCCTAAGTTTTTAATTACTAAACATTCACAAACAAAATATTATAATAATAATGCTGCATGTGGGTTATATGATAATACTTTTACAAAAAGAAGTGAATGAATATGAACAATGTCGAGTCTAATCTGGAGGTAAATAATTTGACCTAACGAGAAATTCCAGAAAGTAGGGAATAAACCCCATCCAAGCACCAAATGTTTATTAACTTTATTTCTAGTTTTACATCTCTTTGCTTATTTCTATTTTACTTAACAAAATCAATTCTTCATAAAACAAGTTACGCTGTTGGAAAATGGTCAGAATTTATCACATTCCGTGCTGTTTCCAGAGATTGTGGTAAAATCAAATTTCAAGAGACCAGAAAATAATTTTCTCTTAACAAGAGTTTCATGATAAAGTGGAAAAATTCAGTGAAAATGACATTTGTAGGACAAAATATTTTAACTTAATGCAAAAATAAAGTGAAAATCCAATAATGGCATTCAACTTAAATAGGGATGAAAGGTCTTCAGTCATTGGGGTCTATACTATACAGGGGCTGGAACAAGTATAGTCATTGATTTAAAGAGACTGTTCGGGAGAGAGTTTCATGATATTACATTCTGTAAAACTTATTTTGCATGGAGCGAGTTTAAGGTAAAGTTAGAGTGTATATAGTTTACAGAGGCTATGGCAAGGCCAGTGTTTGGATAATAAGACACTATTACAGTGGAGGATTTGCTGGAGTAAGCTGTCTGAAGACATATTTTGTGTGGAGAGAGTTTTCGGGTTGAAGCCCGAGTTGAGGATGTGTGGCCCGTCATTTGTCATTGTCCTGTCAAAGTAAAGCTGCTTTAATGGGGCACATTGACGCACACATGTAGAGCAGGAAATATCAAATTCCTCACAGTTTGTGGAGTTTGCCACTTATGTAAAGCCAAAAACTCTTGTCTTAGTTTAACTTGGGGAGATTCTTTCCAAATTTTATTTTTTTTATGTGGCACTTTTAGACCATATATCTTACCTATTGAACTGTTAAATAATTCAGTAAATTTGGCATACTGTTAGAGTAAGAAATCTAAAATTCGCCAGGAATCTAAAATTCGCCACCTCTAAAACCTTAGTTAATTTTATGAAGAAAATGATGTTTTTGTCTAAAAATTGGTATTTTTCAGTTCAAAAAACCTTAATTTACTATACAGTCAACAAATCTCACCACAATTCATTTATTTTATTAGTATTTTCACCTGTGGCAAATTTCAGATATGTGGCGAATTTTAGATTTCTTACTCTACAGTGTTACCTAATCATAAGCAGCAAAGAAGTGGATGTGTCATTTTAGGCCAGTCCTATGATGGCGATGATGCCATACAATTAATTGTTCAACTCGATTTGATTATATACAAAGCTGTTTATTTTTTATCTAAAATGAAAAAAAGAATGATGATCGACAGTTCATTCTTAAAACACCTAAGCAAGTGTGTAAAAAAATAGAACTCTGTAAAATAAAATGACAAAAGAATGACTCTATGAAATTGAAAACTCAGAAAGAAATACATCAATGCTCTAATACAATACTCTAGATGATAATTCTGTATTCTATATCCATACGGTTATGTCCCAAAAGACTCAAAAGAGGTGCTGCTATCATTAAGTTTAACAGTACTATAGATAAACTGAGTTGTATCATGGAAGCAATTTGTTAGTAATACCTGATCGAGGTCATGTAAAATTTAAGAAAGAATGTGAATCTCTGTAATGCTTTGAAATTTATTAATATTCCTTTTTCTGGCTATGTACTATAATGTAATGGACGGAAGAAACATTAAAAAACAACAAAAAAACAAAAGATATCCTCATCATATCTGTCAAAGCATTCCCTCTCATATTTCATATATCTTTATTATATACTGTTGAAGCAGTTGAAGTAGACCTCTGTTAAGCATGTGTTTTTTCAGCAGAATTAAATCTCAGGTCCTCAGAGGGCAGTTAGCCCTGTTATATGGAATCCCTTGTTTTAGTACAGAAACCTCGGAGGTCAAAAGATTAACAAAAAAAGCATTTAATGACTTGGCTCCTATCTCTGTTGTCTTTGGTTAGACCCAGGGCTAGATGTGGCATTGAGGGTTATTGTCCTAACTTGATTTTTGCGGTTAAAAGGGGCGGCAGAACCACAACTTTGACTTTATTTCTGGAGAAGTATTTTTCTACTCCTTTGATATATTAATTTAATTCTGATCAGTTGTAGTTTCTAATAAGAACTCTACTTTCAGCTGAATTTCATTGAGAAACTACAGTAAGGCCTGTGAGCACCAAACCAGTCTCGTTACATTATCTGATGTGATAAACCCAGACACAAGTGCACTTTAAACTCGACAAATTATTTTTTTTTCTCTTTCAATAATGGTCAACAAAGGAAGAAGTGTAGGTAATAACTGGACCTGTATGGTGTTATTGAAAGTGTCAACAGAACTAATAAAAATTTGACCGTTTTTCCAAATAAAAATGCCTAGTATTGGCTTGTATCATATGATCATTGTGTACAGGCCTTTTACCAGTAACAAGACTTTAGATATTTTGAAAACTTTTAAGTAAGAGAATAACTTACAAGTGTTTTCTGATACTCAGCAGTCAGTGTACCCACCTCCTCAGTATGCGTCAGATATTTTTTTCACTCAGTTTTTGGCTGTCTTGTCATTTCTGCTTCTTCATATTGACGTACAGCTTTCTTGGTGTCTCATTCTGTCTGACATCATTTCTGTGACTTATGCATGACCAAGTCTTTTTCTGTCTGATCTTTCCAGAGGCTTCATTTGGGGACGGATTATTTGTCACAATGTGTGTCATGATTCCTGATATTTTAGTTAGTCACATCATTAGTACACCATAAAAGTATCCACTTGGTTTTGTTGAGGTTAACTCACCATTTTCTAAGTGCATACAAAATAGTTATAAATTAGCTCAAAATGTAATAACTTGTCATTTATCATGTTCACTTTCAGATTTTTTTTCAGTTTTCATACAAATAAACTTGTATTATCTTGATATTTGTAAAAAGTGATGGAATTTTAGTATAACATAGTGGGAAAATTGAAATTTCAGGGAGTGGAGATGACTGTAGATAGTCAATCATTAGGCATATTGACTAACTTTAGAGACTGACCATAAATAGGAAAGTCTCTGCAGTTTTGAGTCACCATCACTTCATGTTTCCATAACTGTTTTGAAAAATTGAAAATAACCAACCTTTTTATGTGTGCATTTTACATCATTCATTTTATTTAATAAACTATTTGGGGAAAAATTTCTTTCAGTGACACACATGGTTGAAAATATAAATATTTGAAACAGGAATCAAGTTTCATGATAAAGCTCTAATTGGAATAGTAGGCACTGAAACTACATGGATGTTTTTTAAATCTTAGGTTGGCATCTCATCAAGCCTAGAGGCTGACAGGTGAAAAGCAGTTTCAAGTGGTCATTAATTCACATTTTCATTATTGTAGTTTTAAATTAACCAACCTTTTGTCTGCTTTTCATATTATATGTTCAAATATTATTAAATGAGAGAACTAAGGTTACCGTGGAAGTCAGTATTTTAAATGTTTGCATTGATGTGAATCAGTGATAATGCTTCAGGAAGATGTGTTTATTACTGCTTCCCACCGTAACTTAGCACAACTTGGACAAAAAAACAACAACTTATTTTTACTTGTTTTAAGTGTATTTTCATGGATTTCTTTTTATTAAAATATGAGTTGACACAAGCGCAAGTTATAAAATCATCTTACTGACATAAGATCAAAAGAATAAGCCTTTTACACTTGTTCTTAATGGGCAATAATATCATTTCTACATGAAATCAGCACCCCAACTTGGCAAAATTTGCATACGGAAAGTACTGAAGTTATTTAATTTATTGCTGTCGTCACTTCTACTTCCTTATTTTGTACACAAAAGTGCATGAGTTTTACCAATGACAATCATACAATAAATACTCTTGCTTCCGTTTTGTGCCAACTTGAGCCATGTGCCAAAATACGAAGCCAAGCAGTATATATCTCACTTCATATACTATCAAGCCATTTCCACCACACAGCAATTTTTAACCGCGGGCTCTTTTTTTTTTGTCTCTGGACTTGCATGAATTGTGGCCTAGCGTGATGAGTACCTGTCTCTTCACTGAAGTTAAGCGTGAGGATCGTCGCCCATAATTTATTCAATGTATGTCAGAAAATACAAAGACTTGGAGCAAGTCTAGAAAATCCTAACATGAGCTCTTACATGCTGGAGGGATGAAGTGAAGGGGGTAGGGGCAGAATGGCTCAACTGGGAAGCTGGTGTGCACTTGCAACATACAATGTCTATTTACAGGCCAGCAATAAGGACAAGGCCAAGAACCAATATTCAGATAGCAGTTTTTATGACTGCATAGAACCATGTTAACAGTCTTTTACATTGCTAAGGTTTCTGTCAGTGAACACAGTGCCATTAACAGATGGCCATCGTGTCTTTGACGTATGATGTAAAACCATGATTATATTGAAGTGTGCATGAGTCAGTGGATTGGCAGACAATTTTTCCCAGTTGACAAATTGCCCTCAGCAAAGTAACGAGCAGAACAAAGATTTTTATACAAGCATTAGGAATATTTATTATCTGCTGTGCACTGTACAGGACCTATTTTGAGGGATTTTCAGAGCGGGATATATATATATATATATATATTTTTTTTTTTTTGTTTTGTTTTTTTTTGTTGCATACAATGGCACCTCTACCATGGATAATTTGTGTCATTAAGTGTCGTTTTTTTATCAGCATCTCAGACACTATGTAACCTACAAATATGCATTATTTATCGATAGAAAGGTCTTTTTACAGTGCATCTGTAAGTTAAAGATCATTGAGGTTTTGTATTCACTAGTGCCCCTGTATATACGATAGCCTTTTTCACATTCTCTCCTTAAATGTGAATTTATTTAAGTCATAAATGATACAAAATGGTGGATTTCTCATGAAAATTAACAATATAATACTCGTGCTACCGACTCGTAAAATATTGTCATCTTCATTCGTGATATATTTTTTCTGTATATGTCATTCCGGAAGTATTCCTATTATATTGTAGAGACCAGTTACACATAGCCAGATGCTTCATGCATATACCCCACGGTTCCATATATGGTAACTGACAAGGGATGAGGGTGGTTCATGTAAAAAATTTATGGAACTGCCGCGGATCTGATATGGACCGCCACGGACAAGTTTTTGGATGAAAAGACTGCACAAAGGATTGGTTTTCTGACTGTTTTTTAATCTGCAAACCCTTTCCGTGTCAGTCCGTAGCAGATCCGGTTAGATTCGGCAATGTTTTGGGGGATATATGTTGGCGTGGAAGTGTTACGGATGAAAGGGATCCGTAAATCACTCAACATTTTCCATATTATTAAAACCTGGCACAATCCGGTGGACCATCCGTGGATGTGTAACTGGGGTTTTCTTGAAGAAATGTCAAGGATTCATATCAATAATAAAGTGGAATATATCATGCAAACAATCTAGGTTATCATTTTTCCAATTTTATTTATTTGACTTCAAAATAGCACATATTGGTTAACAGAATCTTAGTACAAAATGGAAGCCCAGAGTTAGTGGTGTCGTTTGCAAAATGAATGATGCAAACTACCTTGATTTTGTTTTCAATAATTTACTCCATGTCTATAACGGATTACCCACCATATAAAATGGACAATAATAGAATACATGTCAGCTCCTGATTTCAATGAGGATAAACTTAGATAAAGAGTGTTAGATATAGTTCAGCTCTGTCAAAATGAAAGGCAAAAGACCACAAGATTCTTCAACTTAACCAGGCCTTCTAGATAAATCATATTTCAATGGAAATGTCCCCAAAAGATATTATGTTTATTTAAGTAGAATTCTACCTTCCTGAGTTTTACTGAAAGAGGGTTTGTAATTACTAAATGCTAATAAATCTGAACAATTTAGCCAATTATCTTGGGATAAATAACTTCAGATTATTTTGCACCGCCATTTATATCAGGTTTTTATAAATCTATAATTATGTGTATCAGTAGATCTCATAGACTTATACATCATATTGTTCCATGATTCTAGCTATTGTTAACCAGATATCATGTCACTGAGACATTATTAATGACTGAAGAAGCTGGTTTCCCAGTCAGTGCTCCATAATTGTTCATTCATTTTGACAATTTGCCCCATAATCCGTCTATTCATTGACAAGGTACTCTTCAGTAATCCCTGTGGATTATTGCTGAGCTCATTATAAGCTTTTAGATGCCCTTTCTCTTTGGAATGGGTGAAGTAGAATTGGACATGCCCAAACTGAATAAATTGGATGACCTAAGTCAAGACTATTGTGGATCCATTCACTAGTTTTAAAGTTGTTTTTGAGGCAGATTTTTGGCCATATTTTTTTCCAGAATATTAAGGATTTTCCTATCAGTTTTTTTTTCTGCAAATACTGTTTATTTGAAGAGTTAAGGTTACCACAGTGAGGTTAATGATATTTGTGAAAAATACAAAAACTCATAGATTTGTCTTAGCGAGAGAAGAATAATAGAAAAATTAAAACAATGGCCGTTTATTTCTAATGTTTACCTATGACATGTAAGCCTCCCCAAAGCTCATTATACCAGTCTATTCAGGTGCAGAGTGTTGGCTTAGTTAACTAGCAAGGGAGTCACTGATTGGTTGTGTGGTCTAAATTAAGTTGGTGACAGATCTTGTCTTGTAAATACTGTCATTTAGTCATGACATGACTGGACTTCTTGACGAGTGTCTTGGAATTTACAGTGCTGGAATTTGTGTAGGGATTATGCAGATGGCTGTAGGTTAGTCTGGAAAGATATTTTCCATCATTTGAACTGTTGTACATTGGACTGCTGGTGTAAATATCCATTAAAGAAAAGTAAAAGCATAATCAGCACACAATAAGGTGCAGAAATAATCAGTCATAAAGAAGCGTCTTCGAAAGTGTTTTGTACTGCAGTGGTTTTAGAAAATTGTGTCATTTAAGATTGATATTATTTGTGGAAAGTGACTTTATTTTGTCAATGAAGGCTTTTCCTTAGCACTGAGCCAGGTAGGTGTGATTTTTCTATAACTTAGCTAAAAGGTCATATTTAGGTATTTGACAGACTTGATACATGATTATGAACACAGGGATCCATATTACATTAAAATTGGATCTTGTTAGAATTTGGTTTAAAATATAGATATTAGTATTAAGTATTAACAAAATTAATTAAAAGCTTTAACTTAATTTCGCAAAACATTTAACATGTTAAGTTCTTAAAGTTGTATGTAAACATTACTAGTGTTAATTCATTGCTATGGTTTTTGTCTTTTGATTTGAATCTCAACTTGAAGCAAAACTTGAAAACCATTGGCAATCCAAAAATGAGCAAAACAAAAACAAGAGTATGATGTTTAAAGGGGGTTTATCATTTCAGCCTTGCTTAATTGTTATTAGCAGGTTTTAAAGTCAATTTGCATAAGATTTGGGTGTTCTGCAAAATTTATTAATAAAAAAAATGAAGAAAGGAAAAATATTTATTTTACATTATGAAATTTGATATGGTGTTTGTGTCACATATATCCAGTTTAAAAAATAACAATTCACACTTATTTCCTTCCGAACTAAAATGGGTATCCAAATCTACCCAGATTTAATCTCTTATTTGTCAAGTAACATGTAATTTTTTATGGTCCTTACTGGAATTTCACCGCAGTTACAAATGTCTTTGCATAAAGTAAAAAAAATACATTTCAGTGTCAGACTGAAATGTTCATCCTTAGTTTTGCTTGGAATGGCTGAAATAAAATTCTCATGATTTCTCCTGTAATGAAAGCCTTTAAAATATTTAGATTAAATTGATGTTGTTGATTACCTCAGACTTACGAAAGACTAGAAGCGCCAATATGATTTTTTTTTTCGATTTGTCAAGTTAGTGTCTTGATCAAATCAAATTACTAAACTCAATTTATTGACTTATCAACTTGATAAATTGGCTTCAAGTGGGCCCTTCTACACTTCCATATCAGGCAGATAATATACAATATTAAATTGATACCTTTGAGGGTATCACAATGAAATTAATTAAAAATTCTCAGGCTTTGAATTATGTGCTCAGTTGTGTTTTTTCCCCCTTTTGATTTTTAGAAGTAAAAGTTCATTATTCTTGCCAACATGACACCCAGGGGTGGTATTCACTAACATTCCTAGCCTTAGTCCTATCTTATACACAATTATCAATCATCAATATCTAACGATATTATAAATCAATTATCAAATTTAGTTACTAATTTACAAGTATATTGATGCTACATGAAGATTTAAGAGCTAAGATTGTGCTTACTGTAATAAAAATAAAACCAGGCATATGATTAAAATGATAAACTTCTAAAGTTAGGACTAAGACTAAGATAGGAATGTTAGTGAATACCGCCCCAGGTGCTTAATCTGCAGTCTTTGAATCTTGTTCATGTGTTGATAGATTCTAATAATCTAATTGTCAATGTCAGGTCTGTCATTATCAGTATCACAGTATGAGAAATTGACTGTTTTTAAATCGATGAATTTATTGTTAAGGCCCATACACAGAGGATACAAATGGATGATTTAGTTGAAACTGGTGTGACATACCCTTGTCCAGACACACCAAAAATGATATGATACAAACCAATATAAACAATCTTTATTTTGAAGAATGCTGGAACATTTATCAGAATCAGAAGGTATCATCAGCATGTAAGACAGGGTTCCATTTAAATTTATCAAAACTTCCTTTTTCTGGATTGATTTTGAAAAAGTTTTCACCCTTTTTTCAGCTCGAAGATGGGACTTTATCTACATGTGTCATATCTGTTTGATGCACATGCACCTTTACTTTGTCATTACTAGTTTGACAAAACTGAAGAAACAGCACCAATCCCATTGGTAAATGGTAATGGAATGTTACTGACAAATAGTTGAAGATAACAATAGAATTTCTATGATTCCTACCAGGCTACCATAATCTAGACATTTTGGGTAGTAGGCACAGTTGAGTTGTCTGTTCCTCTTTCCTCTGTTTAGCCAAAGAGAAAGGAACTAACATGCTCACAGTGTTGAAAATGAAAAGGTGAAATAAAAGTAAAATGTATTTAAAAGGAGATCTGGAATAACCGTGATTATTGCTTTTTGCTACAGGTTATTAACAAGGCCCAGGCAGGCTCCAGAAGAGGACACGCTCTCTATAGAGATAAAGCCAAATGGCAACACTAAACATTTAACAATAGGCTAAAATCATTTGACGACCTGAGTAGTTTGTACTCTGTAAATTGGTTTGATGTATAACAAATTTATAAAAATAAAAACAATTGTTAAATGTTGTAGGAAACCGCCTCGAGAAGATGCCAAGTGGGACAGACATCATCATTGGAGTGGAGGATGAGAAGGGAGAGCTTAAACCTGTAGAAATAGATGAGACTGATGACCAGCTGGATGATGAAGGTATGTCATGTGTACAGGTAAATTACAGGTAACAGATTCGACCTTTCTGTAGATGATAGCTGTTTGTATTGTACACAGATAAACTACATGTGAAAGACAGATCTACTGTGTACAGGTAAACTGCTGGTGAAATGCAGTTGTGATGTGTAGAGATAAATTACAAGTGAAACACAGATGTAGTTTACAGGTGAGAGACAAATGTCCAGCCATGAACAATTGGAAAAAGTTGGAGTTTTTTTGTGTTTTTTTTCTGACCAGTGAGAGAGATAATTAATAATATAATTACATTTGTTAGAAAAATTTGTTTGCTTTTGTTGATAAGGTGCTGCTGTAGTCCTGTGCAGAGATATGCACTTTCCATAGGTATGTTGTTATGCCTTTGCACAGATTGTACAGGACATAATTGGAGAAAACTGTTATGACTGCTAGAAATAAATTTTGACAAAATTATTATGTCACTTGTTTGTCGGAGACATATGTGAATTATAAAAGCATAACACGTACACAGAATAATGCTCACTTCATTTGTGAACACTGTCATCATTTTGTTGCTGTGACATTACTCTGTAGAAAAGCAATGTACACATTCAATTACAAGCCAGAAAGTCATCAAAGGTGGTACCTTGTTTTCTTCATATTACTGCTGAATGAATTCACTAGTGGTCGGTTTTGGAAATAAAATATCTCAGATGAAAATCATTTTCATTGATTAACTTCAGTTTTGATGAGTTTCTCTTTCTGTGATAGTTTATAGGAAAAGGTGATTGTGTCAGCTTTAAAGTAACAATAGAATAACATAGTAAAATATTTTTCTATACTTTTTGGATATTTCATTTATAGTTCCATTTATAGTTATTATTGGTCATAGAGGTTCAAAATGTTAAAGCAACTTATAGGAAATCATGGGGTAGGAATCTTATGAAGGATCGGATTTGACCTTTGCCCTCTGCTTCAAGGCCAAACACTGTATGAACAAAAAGCCTTATATCTTTATTGTTATTGGTTCTAGGGATTTGAGATATTTAAATAATTTGCATTATAGCATAGCCCATGAATCTTAGAAGGGTCGAATTTGTCCTTTGACCCAAGCTTCAAGGTCAACCATAATTTTGCTGCTTTTGCAGATCTAGATCCATAGCCGAGTAAGTTGTAGTACTAGTAGCTACCTTGAATAAATTGCATATAACTCTAAACTTACTGCATTTAGAGCATTTCACTAAAGTATGTTATTCAGCTACTTTCTCTCTACACACAAGGTGGTACCTGGTTTAAAGGTCAATCTCAATAGCTAAGTGAGTAATAGTTATTTTTTGTTTGTATTATTTAGTGAAATTTATAAATATTTTTCTTCCGTTTTTCTTTGTTCGCTAATTCAAGGTCAAACAGGATTTATATGTAAAAGCCTTATACCTTCCTTATTATTAGACATGGGGGTTTGACATACACAAAGATATCTTGGGTGCATCACCAGTCATTTTCTGAATGGGTAAATTCTCTATACTTGTATATATTTTATTTTCATTGAAAAGACGTTGGCATTCATAAACAAAATACAATTTCTTAAAATGACCATTGTAAGTTTCTTATGATCACATTTTGAAAGAGTTTTTGTTGTGGCCTTGTTGTCTGTGAAATTACTATAAATCAATAGGACATGAAAAATGTTGCATATCTTCTCATAATATATATCAATTCTTACTTGCTTGTACTTGTTTTAATGGCAAAATTTGATCTCTGGTTAAAAATTATAATAACCTTCACCAAGTTGTTTGGCAGAATGTCTTTGGAAGTTGAATTTTGTGAACACAGAGAAATGAATTGTACCCTGTATTATCAGACCATGCTGAGACTGTAAGATTGTGTCTGCATAGTAGAAGGATCAGAAAATAAAAAAAGGCTTTTCCATATGAAAGCATAATACGAAGTCAGAAGAGTAGAAATAAATTTGTAAAATGAAATGTACAAATAATTAATGATCCAATAATACAGTTTCTACTGTGTATGTATATTTGGATTTATTCAGTTGTCATGTTCTTGTAGTCTCCTCAAATGGCAGTGTGAGAAGAAAGGTTTCTATAACAGAAAGAATACTCAAGTCCAAGAATTCAGAGGAGCAGGCAGCTCACTTACAGGTAAACGTGCAGTAAATACTGAATGTTATAGTGGCAATTAGCCACAGATGCACTAACCTTGCAAATTGTTTGATCGAAGCTAAACAATAAAGATAATCAAGGATATGTTAAAATAAATTTTTCTTTGAGAGGTAACCTTATCGCTGTGCATGCTGTGTAATTGGCGAGAATTTGTGTACCTGTGGACCCAGATATATATGTCTCTCACATGACTTTGTACACATAGCGACTGTATAATTCACATGAATTTGTACACATAGTGACACAGATATGTATGTCTATCCTGAGTTTGTACACATTGTGCCCATTTGCATGAATCACATGATTTTTTTTACATAGTTACATAAGTATGTATAACTCACATGTATTTGTACACATAGTACATATATGTATAAGTCACACAACTCTCTTCACAAGATTTCTTGTTGTCTCAGAAGCTAGGGGAATGTATTCATTTTCCTTACCATGGCTATCATTCTTAGCTACTCTTCCATAATATTAAATTTGTGTTTTAACTGGGCCAACCCAATCATTTCTGCTTTGATTTTGTCCATTACTGACTGACCCAAATCACCATCCTGGATTGATTTCTCTACAAACAAAAATAGAGGCAATTTAGTGCTCCATTGAACAGCTTATTAATGAATTCTTGAAACTGGCAAAATACCATTAAAACATTTCTGTGAAAAACCAAAAACGTATCTAAAAAATATGTCTGTTTTGAGAAAGCTGTTTGGTTTTCAGAGTATTTTTTTCCCTAACACATCTTTGATGGTGAAGATTACAAAGGTAGAAACAGCTGCTTGGTGAGAAAGATGTAAAGGGATACTGACTCTAAATTAAGCAAAAGGAAATGCCCCTGTACAAGACTATCTATATATAAGTAGCTTAATTAATCTGTGGGTGTTTCTCTCATGTGTTATGGGTATATCTATAATTAGCCTTTTCTACCTCTTTAATGCCACTTTCTGTGTCATTACAATGTGGTGTTCTTCAATGCACCTGGTATCAAGTTTTAAACCGAACCGTTTGAAGTGACTCCCTAACAACAAAAACAGGTAGTAAATAACCAAGCTGAGCTGGGATCAGTGACTTTCTGTTGTATACACATAATGAACGACTTAAAATATCATTGCAAATCTGTGAAGCTTATTTTTAAGGTTTAATTCTACCTGACACAGAACCATTTCCCACTATTTCTGTTGTTAACATTGGTGTGTGGCAATAAAGTATTACTAAAACTGGACATTTTTTTAAAGTTTAGTTTCCCATTCATGTATATGTTTCAGAATTAGCACTGTTAGCCAACAACAGTGTAAATTGCAAGATATATAAAAAACTTTGCCAATGAAATTTGCACTGGACCTATTATCATGAATTGATTACTTTAGTCTGTTGGTAAAAATAATGTGTCTATTATTTTGTTGGCATACTAAGTCTCTGCTGGGGGTCTCAGTGGACTAGTTGTTGTCGTGGTTACCAAATAATCACTTATCCCTTACCTGTATGAATATAGACACAAGGTAAACCCATCCCAATGTGTTAAAATACAAATCCAGGACAAATTACCGGTGGACAAAATACCTGTCAAAATTGCAAGGGTGGACAGAATGCCAGCTGGTTTTATTGCAGGATGGACAAAAACTGACAATGTCAAAACAATCCATATATATTTATTCTGTCCTAGTTGGATAGTTATATAACATTGTGTCCACTAGGATTTTGTCTGTGCACGGTGATATACTGATGATCTGTTCCAAAATGACGCCAGTTATAAAATATGGGTTGGAGAACTATGCTCCCAACTTAGCCTGAACTAAAAGCACTTATTGCCTATGTTCCATTGGCCGAGTGTGTCAGTTGTATGACCTGACCTCTGCAGTCAGTTGCCGAAAATTTCATATCTCGCAAAAATTATTATGTTAATTTCAGTTTGTGGAGGGAGAGTTATACAGACCGTAGAGGGATGGGTTCCATAAAGATTGCCCTCGCGACCAGTATTTTGGTTGTGCTTTCTTAAATCACAAATTGATGGCCCACACTGGCAACTGGATGTATGCTAAGGGGGACTAGACATGTTAGTGAAACAACAGCCTGTACAACTTATAAGAAAGTCCCTTTATTCTGCCCATTCAGTTTGTTAATCGTCATATTACATAAAGGTGATGATATTTTATTGATCTCAACATTTTAACTTATTTATCAGGAAAACTCCATATTATTATTATTAATATCAGTATTATAAGAATAATGATGTCACAAAAGGGAAAATGATGATAATTCACAACAACTACACCAAGATCCTTCCAAGTTGCTGGCGACTTGTCTCACAGACCAAAAGACTGTCTGGAAATATGTATATGACAGGCCACATTGAGAGGGGAAGAGGCCTTTTTACCTTAGTGACATAACTTTTAAAGTAGCAGACTGTAAAGGTGGTCCAGCACATTGCCAGCCGAGTTGCAGAACTATGAAACATTTGAGATATTTCCGCAATCCTGCAACTTAGGTTGTGGCTGTATAACCCTTGCCCCCTCAGTTTTCTCTGCCATCGAAACATAGGTATTAACAACAGAACTGAACTTAAGTGTTATACACTACATAAAATGTGTTATATCTTAGACTAAGAAGCGCGAAAGTCACACCTTTTAAAGTGGAATTTTCCACAGCAGAAATCTGGACCCCAAGTTAATTTGGAAAGATGGCCCAAGCTATGAATTTCTAGTGATATAACAAACTTGTTTGTTACTTACTATATATTCAAAAACAGGCTATAGCAGTCTAAAGTATCCCTTATATGAACACCCCAGTATCACATTGTAACGTGTTAATAGAGAACATAGCTTATAAACTCAGATTATCAGAACATAACAGTGGAGATTGGGTCAAATCAAAGGATAATCGGAATGAACAAACAGTTTACAGGTACATTGTGATATGGTAAATTCCTCCTGAAGTGTTCCTTGCATCAACAAACATTCTGATTGATTGGCTTAAACCCAAAACCTTCTTAATATATACATTGTGGTACCATTTTCAAAGAAGCATAACTACAGAATAAGAATACTGAAAGAAAATACTTTTCATTAATATAACCATAACTGTGAGTCAGTGTTGCTTATATATATATCAAACAAGTTAGAAACCAAATTCTCTGCACTGATGGCAGTACAGGAAGATGTAGATATGTTACATTCACTACTTAAATTCACTTCTCCCTTAATTTCAACAAAGTGACTGGGCTACAAAAACTACTATTTTGTGAGAGATTAATTACACATGGAATACAGGCAATTCAGTACCCACCAGGACAACATGAGTAATCTGACTATAAACAAAGCAGCCTGGTTTTCCTGTGCAGAAAATTTCAATAACTGATATTATCATTATTCATTTTCAGTCAGTTTGGAATAGTATTTTAAAGGGTGGCCTCATTAAATAACAAATATCAAAGGGTTTTTTCTGCTATACCGTTAATTGTTAAAAAATAACCTTACTATTCATGGTTATCATATGGATTTTTCATGGAGTTTCATTTTCTTAATGGTTGTATCATTTTAAAAGAAACTGCAAAAAAAGAAATGTATATTGAATTCTTTTAGTATTTTTCTCCATGCATAAAAGAGGTTATTTGTGTCAGTTACTTTGAGCATTCATTTTAAGTTTGAGTTCTTTGTTGGGTAAGATCCAGATCAAGCCATTCAGATTCCCTCATTAGTTTCAGCACTTCTCGACCAAGGGTGAAGTAATAATCTTACACAAATCAACAAGATAATTCACAGTGAGCTTGGGGCTAATAATTGAAACTTTCTGCCTCTACTCACAGTATTTGTAGACAAGATTTTAGGGAAGTAGTGAAAGTAGATTACTGTGTTTGACAAGGAAACTATTAAACAGATTTGTGTAGAAGTCAATGAAATCTTGTTCATGGATTTATTTGGGTTTTAACATCGCTTTCAACACTGTACAGGTCATATCACTACGGGTAGTTTTATGGGCAGAGGAAACCAGTACATACAGTTGGTCAAGGTTCTGTACTGTAAACTGCCAACCATGGTAAGCAAATACCAACTTTCCTACGTAGGGTCTGGGGTTTGAAACGCAGATCTCAGAGGTGGAAGCAAGTACGTTACCACTGCCCCACCATAGTCCCTCATGGACTATGGATAAGGCAATATATAAAAAGATTGGATTTCCTCCGGTACAGAAATGTACAAGCGGGACATGTTAATTAAGAAAAGTGCTCTTAAATACATGAAATTCTCATCAAAAGTACAATATCCAATACATTATTGAAAAATGTATGTTTGGCCTTTGTCCATTGTATAACTTATTGCTTTATTTATCGTCAAAATTTTTATATTTTGATTATAGATATAAATCAGTGGAAGTCAAAGTTTTGGTTTTACATACTATTCAACAGGCAGGGTAAATCAGTCGAAGAATAATAAATTGTTAACAAAAGTAACTTGGTTTATACTCTAATATTATGGTCTCTAGTTCATTTGTGTTTCTAGTTATTTGTGTTCAGTAGGTTCAGTAAAGAATGTTCATTTATTTGATGGTTTAATAAATTCTAAAGCAAAGTACATTATCATATGTAAAATAGTACATAATAAGAAGTGAACATGTGGTAATCTTGTTTGTTATCAAAGAGATCAAGGTATACAGAAATAAAGACCAAAATTGTGACGGGCAGTGAAATAACACAGAATTGTGTCTCTTTGTGAAAAAATGTCTCCATGTATTGATATTTTGTCCACTCAGAGGGGGGTAATTGTGTGTCACACTGTCTGTACATAAAACATGCATTAATCTGTTCATTCTATCAAATTATACATTCAATTTTTTTTTTGGAATATGCCTTTTTATACCATCAGTATTTAAAGGAACAAATTTGTTTGGTTTTAGTGTTTCTTTTTTAAATTTTTTTTTATTTGTTTGAGGTGCCAGATGAAATGTGAGGCAATGATTGTGTTGAGAATTTGAGATACATGTATTATATTACACAATGCACTTTTCAGTGTGTTGTATACTGGTAAACACATTGTCTCATGTCTAATATTAACCACATGATAGTGAAAAATCCTTCATACTGATATACAAAACTACTGAGCTATTTTCAAAAGTGGAACACTTTTACTTTTAATTCACATTCTACTGAATCCATATATTCAGCCTAATGTATAATTTTATTTGCATTGTATTTTTCACATTTATTAGTCGAATCTTTGATTCGAGTTATGTACTGAGTTGCAGCCACGATTTTAAATTGGCCGTTTAAACCCTTAAATATCAAATTCTGAATAATATTTGTTCACATATCGGTACATTAAGGTGTATATTATACACTCTGCCATTTTGAAGATTTTTAATGCTTTTATTCAGTTATATTTTATAAAGTAAAAAGCTTGTCTAGCACTTCATCTGGCTTTCTGTAAGAACCCGTATGTCCTGGAAACTATTGTTTTTGCTATTGTGATGGTCTACTCGAACGAGTCTTTTTTAACGGTTTCGTCTGCTGGTTTGTAGACGTGAATCCCCAATTAATTTATTTGTCTGCTGGGTTTATCACGCAGTTACTGTTTATGTAAACTTGTTGTCTGCGCATCTACCCATTTGTCAAACAAATAAACCGTAAAGAAATTAATGAATGAAGTGACGTCACGGTAATACTATACATTTTTCGTTTAGCCAATCAAAATCGAGGACACCTGGCAGAGACAATGAAAGCACAACCCCGTAGTTCTACATTCAACCACTTGAAGGCGCTTGGGGTTTCTATTTCCTAGAAATCACGTGATTTCATTTTTTCTGTCAATCCGTTTCTTATTTTGGAAGAAGTTGTCTTCCAAATTGTTTTACAGTATATTTACAAAATAAACCAGTTCGCTAGTCTTATTTCCTGACAATATTTTATAAAATGGACGTTTCAACAAAGATCAAACATTTTAAGCTACAGAACTCCCGGCGATAGCACCTAAGTTAATATTCATGAGAAGATACGAGGTCACGTATTTCCCCTGGTATTTCCTGACAATATTCCAAATTTACAGGTTATGTGGCCTCGATTCTGATTGGTGAAACGACGAAATACTTCATTGTATAATACCGCATAACCTATGAGTCCCTATTATCGCTCATTATGGCTGTCGTATCAACACACGAATATTTTATTAAAATACTTACAATTTGCTTCTGTAAAATATTTTAAACTGCACATCTACGGTACAGGCCCTTTATATTTGTAAACCTTTCACATCACGTCACTACAAATGTTTATTTGTTTGACAAATGAGGACGAAGACTGCACACGTCGCTACCCATACACGAAAAGTACCGACTGCCACACGTACATAAACCACAAAAAAATATAAAGGCAAATATATTTTCTCACTTTAAATGAAATCGTTGAATATTTTATTAAAATACTTACAGTTTGCTTCTTTAAAATATCCACGCTTCGAAATTAAAATACGTCTTCTCACTTCAAAACCAAATTTCAAACTGCGCATCTACAAATCGTTTATATTTGTAAACCTTTCACATCACGTCACTACAAATACCCATCTCGCGACACAAATCTGAAAACATCCCTGAAAGAGGTTTCCAAATGCGGGCGATAATACGAGTTTACAGATTTCAACACCCAGTGCTGTCCTAAGATTCGACTCTGTGGTTGGCAGAAAGCCAGCCACTGTGCCCTAGTTATTGATATGGAAACAGCAATTCATCCCAAAAATGTTCCAAGTTCTAGTGGTGGTGGACCAGTTCACGCCCGGGTACCAATTCACGCCCACCCCTAAATTTATCCAAAACAATCACATTTAAACAATAAATTACAAATGTATTTGATCAATTTGATGATTATCTATAATGTGGTAAACATCTTCTCTATGACAAATCATACATCTTCAAGAAAATTGAGGGTGGGCGTGAATTGGTACCCGGGCGTGAACTGGTCCACCACCACTATGATGTGAACAATGAGTGGGGTGGACAGAAAAAAAATTGGGTTCATACTCAGCAGTGTAAATTTCATAGCTCAGTAATGGAGAGTTTCATACTAGCTGTTGCAGTGATGATTTTTTTATGGTCTTGCACTTTCAGAGTCCACATATATGCATACTGAATGTACATTCCTATATCTGATCTAAAATCTGATACAGTGTGTTTATATTCATGTACAAACAAATGACCAATTAATGATCTTTCATTGTCCAGCTGGTTACCATATTGGCCTCAAATCTCTGAGCTTGTGGGTTCATATCTTGGTCACTGTCTGAAGTGGTAGAGGTGGCATTTGTATGGCAATAGCCAGTGGTTTTCACTGCAAACTTTAAACTAACTAGTAAAGTGGAGTACTGCTTCCCTTCATCATTGAATCTAACCATCGTGATAAGTGACATGATGTAAGACTCTGTGCTGTGACATAACTTATAGTTGTGACCAACTTCCACTTATACGGTTATATTTATGATAAAACTGCATTTCCTGATGTTGGTACTACACAAAAGCAAGTTCCAGTTTCACTGTATTTTGACATGCACTGGTTCTACTCAAGGTAAGTATAAATCTAAACATTTTGTGAACCTTCAAAAATCTAGCTCTGAACAGTTTCAAATTGCCCAGCCTAGAAGTTTGCTATGTATGGAACATACGGTCTTCTGCTCTTGGCAATGAAAGTTTTCTTTTTCATTTATCGGTGTTCCTTTCTCTCTGTGCTTTAGCAAGAAGCCATTAACAGGAAAAAACAATTAGAAGAATTGTTGGACGAGCATGCTCAATTGGTGCAGGAAGTGGATAGGGTGACGGACAATGGAGAACAACAGGAGAATAAAGAGAACCAACAATAGGTCTGCTGTACTGCCGTACTATTTCTCTCTATTGTTACTGTTTTTATGTGTACTGGATATTTTGTATTCATTTCACATTTACATCACTTTATGAAGAGACAATTAGACTTCTAGTTAAGCGTCCCGCAAGGGACGCTTGTTTGTGTATGGGAGAGCTTCTGGCTCCGCCGGCTCCGCCGGCTCCGGCGGCTCCGCCGGCTCCGCCGGCTCCGCATTTTGTTTTCCTTATAACTCTGTAACCGTTAGGCGGATTCTTTTCAAATTTGGCAGGTTTAGGCAGTAGCCTTGGGGAATTTTTTTGAATATGCTGCAGTGACATTTCAACCAATCAGAGAGGTCACATGACCAAAAATGTCTTTTTTCGATGGGGAAGCTTGTCCGGATGATAACTTGAAAGGAATTTTATCAATTCACCTGAAACTTGGCAAATACATTCATTCTATTAAAATCTGGAAATCATTAGATTTTGGCATTGATTGGTCAAGAAATGGCCGAGTAATTAATGATTAATTAATTATTACGAATTTTCCAAATAAGGAAAACACAAAAATGCTTATATCTCGAAAACCGTGCTAGATAGAGCGATTTCGACGAAATTTTTGACCCGCAGGGTATCTCTGCGGAGTAGTTTTCCCAATTTTCAAAAAAATTTTGTCTCGCCCAAAATGGCGGCCATTTTGAATTTTCGAAATTTTCGCAAAAATTGCAAAACACAAAAATGCTTATATCTCGAAAACCGTGCTAGATAGAGCGATTTCGACGAAATTTTTGAGCCACAGGGTATCTCTGCAGAGTAGTTATCCCAATTTTGAAAAAATTTTTGTCTCGCCAAAAATGGCGGCCATTTTGAATTTTCGAATTTTTCGCAAAAATTGCAAAACACAAAAATGCTTATATCTCAAAAACCGTGCTAGATAGAGCAATTTCGACAAAATTTTTGACCCGCAGGATATCTCTGCGGAGTACTTTTCCCAATTTTCAAAAAATTTTTATCTCGCCAAAAATGGTGGCCATTTTGAATTTTCGAATTTTTCGCAAAAATTGCAAAACATAAAAATGCTTATATCTCGAAAACCCTGCTAGATAGAGCGATTTCGACGAAATTTTTGACCCGCAGGGTATCTCTGCAGATTAGCTGCCAATTTTCAAACAAAAAATTTCTCGCAAAAAATGGCGGCCATTTTGAATTTTCGAATTTTTCGCAAAATTGCAAAACACAAAAATGCTTATATCTCGAAAACCGTGCTAGATAGAGCGATTTCGACGAAATTTTTGACCCGCAGGGTATCTATGCAGAGTAGCCATGCCAATTTTCAAAAAAATTTTGTCTTGCCAAAAATGGCGGCCATTTTGAATTTTCGAATTTTTGCGCAAAAATTGCAAAACACAAAAATGCTAATATTTCGAAAACCGTGCTACATAGAGCGATTTCAACAAAATTTTTTATCTTCAGGGTATCTCTGCAGAGCAGCTATCCCAAAGAGCTTTCACTTGGTGAAGTTTCAGACCCATAGCTAATTGCTCACCTACTCAAAAAGAGTAAATGCGAATTACCTCTAAAAGTATTGCAGATGGCCAATTTTTCTCAAATAACTCATTCACCTACTTTTGGAAGAGCTTTCACATGGTGAAGTTTCAGACCCATAGCCAATTACTCACCTACTCAAAATGAGTAAATGTGAATTATCTCTAAAAGTATTGCAGATAGCCAATTTTTCTCAAATAACTCTTTCACCTACTTTTGGGAGAGCTTTCACATGGTGAAGTTTCAGACCCATAGCTAATTATTTACCTACTCAAAATGAGTAAATGCTAATTATCTGTAAAAGTATTGCGGATACCCAATTTTTATCAAATAACTCATTCATCTACTTGTGGGAGAGCTTTCACATGGTGAAGTTTCAGACCCATAGCTAATTACTCACCTACTCAAAATGAGTAAATGCGAATTATCTCTAAAAGTATTGCAGATAGCCAATTTTTCTCAAATAACTCATTCACCTACTTTTGGGAGAGCTTTCACTTGGTGAAGTTTCAGACCCATAGCTAATTACTCACCTACTCAAAATGAGTAAATGCGAATTATCTCTAAAAGTATTGCAGATAGCCAATTTTTCTCAAATAACTCATTCACCTACTTTTGGGAGAGCTTTCACTTGGTGAAGTTTCAGACCCATAGCTAATTACTCACCTACTCAAAATGAGTAAATGCTAATTATCTCTAAAAGTATTGCAGATAGCCAATTTTTCTCAAATAACTCATTCACCTACTTTTGGGAGAGCTTTCACTTGGTGAAGTTTCAGACCCATAGCTAATTACTCACCTACTCAAAATGAGTAAATGTGAATTATCTCTAAAAGTATTGCAGATAGCCAATTTTTCTCAAATAACTCATTCACCTACTTTTGAGAGAGCTTTCACTTGGTGAAGTTTCAGACCCATAGCTAATTACTCACCTACTCAAAATGAGTAAATGTGAATTATCTCTAAAAGTATTGCAGATAGCCAATTCTTCTCAAATTAATCATTCACCTACTTTTGGGAGAGCTTTCACTTGGTGAAGTTTCAGACCCATAGCTAATTACTCACCTACTCAAAATGAGTAAATGCGAATTATCTCTAAAAGTATTGCAGATAGCCAATTTTTCTCAAATAACTCATTCACCTACTTTTGGGAGAGCTTTCACTCTGTGAAGTTTCAGACCCATAGCTAATTACTCACCTACTCAAAATGAGTAAATGCGAATTATCTGTAAAAGTATTGCAGATAGCCAATTTTTCTCAAATAACTCATTCACCTACTTTTGGCAGAGCTTTCACTCTGTGAAGTTTCAGACCCATAGCTAATTACTCACCTACTCAAAATGAGTAAATGTGAATTATCTCTAAAAGTATTGCAGATAGCCAATTTTTCTCAAATAACTCATTCACCTACTTTTGGGAGAGCTTTCACTTGGTGAAGTTTCAGACCCATAGCTAATTACTCACCTACTCAAAATGAGTAAATGCGAATTATCTCTAAAAGTATTGCAGATAGCCAATTTTTCTCAAATTAATCATTCACCTACTTTTGGGAGAGCTTTCACTTGGTGAAGTTTCACACCCATAGCTAATTACTCACCTACTCAAAATGAGTAAATGCGAATTATCTGTAAAAGTATTGCAGATAGCCAATTTTTCTCAAATAACTCATTCACCTACTTTTGGGAGAGCTTTCACTTGGTGAAGTTTCAGACCCATAGCTAATTACTCGTCTACTCAAAATGAGTAAATGCGAATTATCTCTAAAAGTATTGCAGATAGCCAATTTTTCTCAAATTAATCATTCACCTACTTTTGGGAGAGCTTTCACTTGGTGAAGTTTCAGACCCATAGCTAATTACTCGTCTACTCAAAATGAGTAAATGCGAATTATCTCTAAAAGTATTGCAGATAGCCAATTTTTCTCAAATAACTCATTCACCTACTTTTGGGAGAGCTTTCACTTGGTGAAGTTTCAGACCCATAGCTAATTACTCACCTACTCAAAATGAGTAAATGCGAATTATCTCTAAAAGTATTGCAGATAGCCAATTTTTCTCAAATAAATCCTTCACCTACTTTTGGCAGAGCTTTCACTTGGTGAAGTTTCAGACCCATAGCTAATTATTCACCTACTCAAAATGAGTAAATGTGAATTATCTCTAAAAGTATTGCAGATAGCCAATTTTTCTCAAATAACTCATTCACCTACTTTTGGGAGAGCTTTCACTCTGTTAAGTTTCAGACCCATAGCTATTTATTCACCTACTCAAAATGAGTAAATGCTAATTATCTGTAAAAGTATTGCGGATACCCAATTTTTATCAAATACTCATTCATCTACTTGTGGGAGAGCTTTCACATGGTGAAGTTTCAGACCCATAGCTAATTACTCACCTACTCAAAATGAGTAAATGCGAATTATCTCTTAAAGTATTGCAGATAGCCAATTTTTCTCAAATAACTCATTCACCTACTTGTGGGAGAGCTTTCACTTGGTGAAGTTTCAGACCCATAGATAATTATTCACCTACTCAAAATGAGTAAATGTGAATTATCTCTTAATAGTATTGCAGATAGCCAATTTTTCTCAAATAACTCATTCACCTACTTTTGGAAGACCTTTCACACACGAAAATGAAAAATTGTGAATATCTCGGAAAAGCTATTTATTCTGCTTTAATGCTCGGCGGGAGATACACACCACGGCAGTGGTCTTGACAAAAATTTTTGTCTCCCCAAAAATGGTGGCCATTTTGAATTTTCAAAGTTTTTGCAAAACACAAAAATGCTTATATCTCGAAAACCGTGCTATATGGAGTAAACTCAACAAAATTTTGGACCTGCTGGGTATCTCTGCAGAGTAGCCATGCCAATTTTCAAAATATTTTTGTCTCGCCAAATATAGCGGACATTTTTAATTTTTTTATTTTTTGCAAAACACAAAAATACTTATATCTTGAAAACCGTGCTAGATAGAGCAGACTGCGCTGACTTTGGTTGCCACAACAGTATAAGGCTAGAAACGAAGCATTTTCTTAATACTTTAGCACTCACCTTTATATCCTTTTCGGGACGCTTTGTTTTTGCTATGCAAAAACATTATCTTTTTTTTTTGCGAGCGATCCTCTAGTTACATATGGCAATCACTCAATGTGTATGAGACGGCATATGTATAATATTGGCAGTAGTTTATGAAACATTTATTTTTCTTCGCTAACAAGATTTTCTTTTGTACTTTTATATCATCAGGGTTTTTTGGGGGAGAGGAAAACATATTTAAGTTCATTTATGAAAGCAACTATCAATTTCTTAAGTTAAGAAATGTTTTTTCAATTAAGTGTCAAAGTAAACAAAGTGAGAGTTTTGTCACAAATAGATTTGTTAGTGCTTACTATCAATGGAATGATTGTTGCACTTGTTAAAATTAAATTCTAGATTTATTCCAATGTAAAATTTTGATTATGTAATTATGCTATAAAATGTATAAGTGAAGTATATATATTTTTTTCCTTTTCATCTGGATGAGTTTTGAAGTCTTACCAGAAGATATGTTGTGCTTTCATTCATTAGACTTTTCCTTTTTATGGGCCATCATGTGCCATTGTGTACATTCTTGTATGAGGGCATTATGTTTTCTATCTGCTATGAAATGTGTAGTTGCCATCAGCTTCTACTTGGGTATATTCTTTCATCAAATTTCGAAAATCTAGCAGGTTTTGGTGTTTATTGTTGCCAATGAATTTTTTTAAGTAGCTTTACATACAACTTGGATAGTCTTTGTTTCAGAGTGGTGCATATTACTTCGTAAACTATTTGTATGTGTAAACACAAATCATCTTTTAATAAAAGGAAATTATATATATAGTATGTGTATTTCTTCAAACTGCAGTGGGCAATTATTAGGATTGAGACTTTTCAACACACTATTTAATGTTTTTCTTTCCTCTTTTAATCAGATTGTTCCCTTGGTTTAGGAAAGTTGTTCCTGAACCAGTATTTCACTTGTCACACTTTTAATTAATTATAATCTTCCATGGAATAGTTTTGGCTTGTACGTGTCACAAAGATGGATAATTAGAGTGTGTATCCAAAGGACTGAAATTTTACACTTTGTGTAATTATGCTAAATCAGAAAGAAAATGTTATTGTGAAGAATACCACAGTATTGTACTGTTAAAATGTATTGTAACTGATATTCTTTTAATTAGAGTGCAAAAATCCAGGCATTTGTTATTTGTTTTGTTTCATAAGACCCAGAAAAAAAATTCCAAAATGATACAGTTCTAGTATTGGTGTTTTAGCACACCCAGTAAGCCTTTCATTTTATTCAGAATCCATTTGATAATAGAGTTTTATTTGTCTTGTTTAAAAAAAATTGTATATATATATATAGTATATAGTATTTGTATTTAAAATGTTAAACTTTAAATTCTAACATTAAAACTTGTACATAATCCAAGTTCATGCTCATCCTATAAACTATAATGAAGTGTACTTCTTTCATGTACATATTTAGACTATTTATACACTCTGAGTAGTTTTTTTTCTTTTAAATGTTTTCTGTACAAGAAACAAGAGTGTGTCTTGCGAAGTGTAAACTTAACACGTTTATTCATGCCTTGTTCTTGTTGCCACAGTTCCCACAATTTAATGAAATCCTTACAGTGCCTCATTTTTGCCAATCCAAGACTTCATTTTTTTCTTTAGTCTATGACTTCGCTCAAGGAAAATTCCATCAAACAGAATTAAAACATTCAATCTCAACTGCAGCCAGTTTGTTTGACCATACAGTTAGCTAATGGCAATACTATGCTAATTGCATGGATTGCATCATGCTTCACACCATAAACCATCCAATATAAATTTGATTTTCTTTGATATTTAAGTGACAAAATATACAAACAGAAGATTTTCTTGTGGGTGAAAAGTATTATTGGCTTCTGGAACAAAATATGTCTTGAGGTTGAATTTGTGTTTTATTCAACCACTTTGTGTTATGCTTCATTCCAAATTCTTGCAACATTCTTGGGACCATGTAGCAACTGTGTATTTGTATATATGCATAAAAAAATCAATTTATTGGTGTAAATATATTACAATGGTCAGGAAATCGAGTTTTGGTGGTTCTTTTCTGACTAAAAATGTATCCTGATATGCTTATAAATATATATATATGTATGGCCAGTATTTATAAACTGAAGTATCTGCCACTGGAAACTTTTTTAATGAAAACTTGCTATGTGTACTTATGGTAGCAATTGCTTGAAGCTTTCAATTCATGTACCAGAACTTTAAGTCATAGTTAAAATAATATGTGCGCTAATGAAGTTGATTAATTGGAATTGAACCTTTTGACCATTGTAAAATGCTGACTAAAAGTAAGCAGAATAGTTATGACTTCATTCAGTTATTTATAGATTTGATTGAATAACAAAAGACTGATTAAAGAGGATTCTGAAAACATTTTCCTCATTTAGATTCTGCGTAAATTTTCATCACATGTATGTTGCAAATGAGATATTACCAGGGTGTATTGCATTTTTTTTAAATTCTGCTTTAAACCAGTTTTTGTGGTAAGAATAAGGATATTAACATGCATTTCTGGTAAACCAGATTATTTCTATACAGAATAAATGTCATGAATTATGAACTACTGTTGAGATGAATTTTGTTGCCTGCTCTTACATGGTATTTTTTTAATTGATATCATATATCAAACCTTTAAGTTTGACCACTGGTAAATCATTAAGTACCATGACTCTCTGGCACATGTAGATTTGTTTTGTTTTTTACCCCACAGCTCTTAAGGGCTGTCAGGGTATTGTTTTCACCCATGGTGTCCGGATGGGCGGTCAGCTGGGTGGGCGGGCGGCGGGAAAAAGTTTGTCCATGCTGTATCTCAGAAACCGTAAGGTGTAGGAAGTTGATACTTGGTAGGGACATTGGTTAGGAGGTGTAGGTGTGCAATGTCATGGTCTAACCTTGATTTGACCTTGCCGTAGTGACCTTGACCTATAAAATCTTGCCTGGGCTATATCTCGAAAACCGTAAGGTGTAGGAAATTGATACTTGGTAGGGACATTGGTTAGGGGGTGTAGGTGTGCAACGTCATGGTGTGACCTTGATTTGACCTTTGACCTTGCCGTAGTGACCTTGACCTCTAAAATCTTGTCTGGGCTATATCTCGGAAACCGTAAGGTGTAAGAAGTTGATACTTGGTAGGGATATTGATTAGGGGGTGTAGGTGTGCAACATCATGGTCTGACCTTGATTTGACCTTTGACCTTGCTGTAGTGACCTTGACCTATAAAATCTTGTCCGGGCTATATCTCGGATACTGTAAGGTGTAGGAAGTTGATACGTGGTAGGGACATTGGTTAGGGGGTGTAGGTGTGCAACGTCATGGCGTGACCTTGATTTGACCTTTTTGACCTTGCCGTAGTGACCTTGACCTCTAAAATCTTGTCCGGGCTATATCTCGGAAACCGTAAGATGTAGGAAGTTGATACTTGGTAGGGATATTGTTTAGGGGGTGTAGGTGTGCAACGTCATGGTCTGACCTTGATTTGACCTTGCCGTAGTGGCCTTGATCTATAAAATCTTGTCCGGGATATATCTTGGAAACCGTAAGGTGTAAGAAGTTGGTACTGGGTAGGGACATTGGCTAGGAAATGTAGATGTAAAACGTCATGGTGTGACCTTGATTTGACCTTGCCGTAGTGACCTTGACCTATAATGCCTTGTCTGGGCTATATTTTGGAAACCATAAGGTGTAGGAAGTTGACATTTGGTAGGAACATTGGTCAAGGGTTATACGTGTGCAACGTCATGGTGTGACCTGGATTTGACCTTTGATTTTGCATATCTCATGCTATTTTATGTCTCTACAAGGATATCTGATACTATTTATCTTTCTTATATCTCTTTTATATCTTTTTACTTGAATCTTGGTTGTTGCACCTTTTGGTGTCTTTTGGTGTAGATTAAGCACTGTTAAAGTCATATTAGAAGTCATTAACTGTTTTACTTTTGCAACTTCCCATTGTAACAGATGGTATTGCATCAAGTGAGCCACAGGTTTTGCCCCAATTCCACATAAAAGCATGTATTGCTACATCTGTATGTATGGGCAATATTCAAAACGTCCAAACCATAATTCAACCATACAAATGAAAATCAAAATGGGAGAAGTCTTAAAGTTTCATAATTTTTAGTTTACTGAACTGTCTTGTTTTAATACTTATTCTTTACATGCAATTTCTTTCTCTTAGATGTTATTTTCTCTTCTTAAACATTATTTGGACAGTGACACTGCTCTGAAAGTATCCCAATCTGTGTACTGTTTCACTACTTCTATATCTCATGGTGTTGAAAACTATTTTCCCAGGCTGTGGGGTACGGGCATCTCTGATGCTATTTTTTTATTTTTTCTATTACTTTGTTTCTATAGATTACATATGTAAATTGTAATTATAAATTAGAAGTGATCTAAGTCATATGTTTGTTACATTATTCATTATAAATATTCATCTTGTGAATCAGAAAATATTTAATGACAACATGTATTGCTTTATTTATCCCATAGCAATATTATATTTAGTCATATTTACACATATTCAAGCTGTGTTACTTGACTGTAAATCAATATTATTTCACTTTAATGGATGTAAATCCTTTGAAAAATGAGTATATAAATTTACAAAGATTTTGACATTGTAACTGTGATTATAGTTTCAATGCTATTGGCTTTAAATCACAAAGTCTTTAACTAACATGACATGAGATATAACATATTTCATTAACTTTCTTTTCACGACTTTTCTCTCAAACACAAGCAATTCGCTTGTCTCAGAAGATCACAATAGATGAAAGTGAAAAAGCTTCAGTTATACCTGTGAAATTACATTTTGTTATAACAGAATACTTCACAGTGTTGTGCAATCTGTCAGAGTATAGACCTCCCAGAGCACGACATTTGCAAATTTCTTTTATGCTTTTTTCCAAACCAATACATGTATAGATTTCTGACTACTCCATGATTATCCCAATATCCGTGTATTGATTCAATAATGTGTTTCAATATAACAATCCCCATATATGCTCCATAATGAAACTTTTTACACTTAGTAACAAAACTCAAGAGTTTAAATTTAATTTTTGCTAATGTTCTAAATTCTGTTAATTTTTTTTGATTAGTATAAGTTATTTTTGTATTAGTAAATGTATGCATTCATAGAAGTAAAGCCATAAGTGTATTCAGAAGCCTGCAAAAATAGATGTACCAATAGTATATATAAAATGTATTGTTTCTTCTTGTATAAATTGTGTACTTTATTGTGTTGGCCTGAAATTTAGTAGTTCAAAGTACCTGCCTTTGTTTCACATGAACATGTTTATCATATTTAAGAAGAAAAATAAATTTGTACTAGAACCCGTTTTTTGTGCATTAGACATTTCACACATTCATTGGCAGTAAAAGGATGAAGCTGCCAAAAAAAAACTTGTCACGTTGATTCGAGTCTATTAAAACCAGTGGAGTAGGTCTGACAATAAAGAAAGATGTCTTACCGGTCTAGTACTGAGTTTGGCAGTTAATAGCCTTTCTCTCTACTCTGGGTTTGTAAGTTTGAATCGAGTTCATGAGAACACATCACAGAGGGCATTTCCAGTTATGACCCGTACCTGTTGACAGAAAAGCAAAATTATTTTTCAAGTTAACATAAATTTTTAGGTTGTCGAGTCCTGTTCTGTTAAATTCTCTAAGTTAAAGTATTCATTTTGGTGGCATTTAATATTTAATGACACATGGTCAATGTGACATGTTGTTACAGGTTTAGGTGACAGAAATGCAAACAAAATTTGTATTTCTTTATGTTTTTAAGAGATGTCCTAAGTTTCAGATGCACTATATTTCTATTAAAATATTGAGACTATTTCTGGACTATTTCTGGTTTCATGTGGATTCAGATTCTCAGATTCTCTCATAAAATCTTCTCCATTGGTCGTCACAAGAAATGTTGGCGTGGGGCAGCTTTTGATAACTTGAAAACTTTGTATAATGCTCAAAGAATTCTACAGTTCTACCATGGATAAAAGGTATCCTAAATAGCCCCATAGTCCACGATTTTTTGAACAGATAAATGATTATACACTTATGTTGAAAATTAGAGAATTACACACTCAGTAATCCTTTCTGTAGGCAATTTCCCTAACTTAACAAAATTTGGATTTCTGTCGTTTGGCTTATAACTGGAACTACTTGAAGTTTGCAGCATTGTCAAACTCAATACCAATTTACGTATAATAATAATTTTCTAACATCCCCTTATGTGTTATTTTATTCCAAAATTTACAAGTATTTGTTTCTTGTATAAAAAAACAAGGAATCAGTGTCCAGAAACAGGCTCTGTCAGCTGACTATGTTTTGAGCTTCAGAGTACAAATGAAAGTAAAGGCAAAGGATTCAAAGAAGCAGAACTAATTTGACCTTGTAGGGAGGTTTAAAAGTCAAAACAAGATTCAGAACACATGATTTCCCAGTAAAAGTATCAATGACTGCATATGACCTTAATGGAAGGGTCAAAGGTGAAATCAGACCCACCAAAAGATTCAGGGCACATGATTTCCTATAAGCTGTTTTCACATCTCAAACATGTAGGACCAATAATAAAGGAGATGCAGGGTATTGACATTATCAACAACCCAAACCCAATTCACAGAAGCAAGAACTAATTTGACCTTGAAGGAAGGGTCAAAGGTCAAATTGGATAGTACCAAAATATGCAAGCCACATGATTTCCCATAAGTGGTCGTCAAATTCTATACCTGTAGGATCAGGTGTTGTTTTTTCATTATTGAAACTGGTAAAAAGTGAACAAGTAGCTATTACTCCATGCACTGAGCAACCAGTCTGAAACTTTACTATGTTATGTTCACAAAAAGTAGGTAAACATCACTTTTGACAGAAATTGTGTACCTGCAATGCTTTTGAAGATAAAAGGCCTCAAGGTAACTGCTGAAAAGTGAGAAAGTAGCTTTTACTCACTCATACATTGAGCAACAAGTTTGAAACTCAACTATGTTATAGAACACAAAAAGTAGATGAACATCTTTGAAAGAAATGACATAGCTGCAATACATATGAAAATACAAGCCATTTACTCATTAGGTAACTACTGAAAAGTGCAAAAGTGGTTATAACTCGGTTAGCTATCAAGATAGACTTCGAGACTTCAGACCATGTTGTAGCTATGGAAAAAGTAGCTGAACAACGTATTTCAAGAAAATGCTCTACATATACAACAGTTTTCAAGTTTATAAGTGATTTTACTTGTTATGGAGGGTACTGAAAAATAAAAAAGTAGCTATTACTCACTTAGCTATTGGAATAGACTCTCAAGTTACCATTTTATTGCGTTAATACATCCTATCCAATGGACAATAGCTTATCCGGTCGGCGCAGACCGGCCCGCCAAACATCAGAAAAAGACGTCCTGTGTCTCCACCAGCAGGTCGGTCCGGAGTACCAGTGCACTCGCCAGGTGGCGTGTCGTACTTCCTTCCTGTCTAGACAGAGTGACGTCATAGCATCTTTTTTCGTTTGGCGCGAACCAGTGCACAGTGGAAAATTTATATCTGCCAGAATTTGTGTTTTTATCAGTTTTAAGTGTGAAGAACGATCTTGGATTCTATTTTATTGTTATCTTCTGTGTTCCTACAATACTATGTCGTCTCCTGGCCAGAAGAGAGGGAGTTGTGGTCATGCAATGGCCATTTTCGATGGACATGCGTTTTGCGCACGTTGTAGGGAAAAAGGAAAAGGGGAGGAACCTTGTGTTAAGGACAAGGACTCTGTTGACTTTTCTCTGTGTAATTCCTTCACCCCGGAGCAACGTGCCCAGATCTCAACACCGTCTTATAAAATTAAGAAGGAAAAGCGGGAGGCTAAACGTGCTGACATTTCCCAACCCACGGATGAGCTTATAGACCCGTCAAGTGTTTCCGTTATTGGGGTTGTGGCTGGACCTAGTGCTGATAAGTCTCCAGTTCCTCCTGAGAAAAAGACCAAAAAGGACAAATCTTCAGTTAAACCCAAGAAAACTGCTACTACAACTCTCTCTTCTGCTTCAGACGACAAGCTCACAGCTTTAGAAGATAAGTGGTCCGACCGCTTTAACAGGTTAGAGGCGTTACTGTTAGCCAAGTCTATGGAACCTGCCTTTTCGTCGGATGTCAGAGTTGCCCCTACTCATTCTGCACCACCTAATGTGAATCGGGACTCTGAACCCTTTTTTCAACCATCTAACCCTTCAGATGACGTATCTCAGCGCACTGGCCCAGACTCTAGTGCTGCCTTGCAGCCGTCGGCCGGTAAGCTTGTCAGAGACTCTTCATTACTTGGATCTTCATCATCTGAGCGCACTGGCCCAGACAATATTGCTTCACAGCAAAAGTCGGCCGGTAAGCTTAAAGGTCAGAGCACTTCTCAAGGGCGCACTGGTCCAGACACCGCTTCTCAGAAGCATAAGTCGACCGGTAAGCCTAGTGCTGGTTGTCACCGACCCACTACAGTTACTTCTGAGATTGTCAAACAACCGACCACCGACCATCCTCCCTCCGACCGACCTCTTGGCTCCACCGGCTCTGCTTCACCGACCCTTCAGAAGGGCAGAAAGGACAGCATTTCTAGCTTAGATTCAGATACTGATAGTCAAATCTCGGATACCCCTCCGGTGGAACTTTTTGCAGAGGAAGGGGACTTTTCGGAAGATCCAGAATTTGAACAGGAACTACCGACATCAGAAGAACAAACTTACAGGGAGACCATGCGCGGCATACGATCCTTCATGGGGTGGTCGCATATCCCTGACATGGATAGCTCAAACCCATCTGACGACAACCCTTTCGCTGGGCCTAAAGCTCCCCTTCCCAGCAAAGTCTCAGTCCAGATGCCTACCGAAGATTATCTTTGTCGCAAGCTATCTAAACTCAATCTCACCATGACGGAGGGATACCCGTCCAGAACTACAGAAGCCGGCAGCCTGCCAATGGACCACTTTCTCAGACCCCCTAAGCCGCAAACAAAGTGGTATGGACTATTTTCTGATCAACAATTGGACCCGGCCACTGTCACCAGTTGGAATACAGGCCCGTCTAAATTGAACAATAGTTTTGGTCGTATAGCCAGAAGAGCAGCCTTGGCAGCCACCCCTCCGGGTTCCCGTAGAATTTCACAAGATACCCTGCGTCCTTGGGAAAGGACGGCTAGAGAAGCCTCAGTGGTGTGTAACCAGACGGCTAGCTTTAACAGGTGTTTGTTTAAAGTTCAAGGAGAAATGAATGCCCATTTGAAAGTTATAAGAAATGAAAACAAGGGCAAAGTGTCAAACAAGTTATCTGAGGCGGCCGAAGAACTTCAATTCCTTATGGAATTCAATTCCAGTATTACACAGGCGGCTGCGAAGGCCATGGAGCATTTAACAGACTTTGTTTTTCTTACCATGGGGAATATTACCTTGACCCGTAGAGACTCTTACCTTAGCCATTTAAAGAATGGAATCAAGCCCGACACCTTCGCAGCTCTCAGAACAGGCCCCTTGCACATTGCCACTCTGTTTGCAGAGCCTGTGGTTAAGAAAGCGGAAGAAGAAATTGCTCTGTATGACAGCAAGAGTCATCCCACACCTGCTACTACTGCACGGGCTAAAAACCGTTATCACCCATATGAGAAGAATGATAGGAAGCAAGAGGGCCGGTCGGAAGGGAAACAGGACAGGCCAGCCTGGAAGAACATTAACCGCCGACAATTCAAAAGAGGCAGAGGCAAGGCCTCTAGTTTTTCATCCCGACCTGCACGTGGGCAACAGCAGTATAAATGACAGTTATTGTTCAAACAGGGTTTCCAATCAGCTGCTGACCCAGAATTTTTTCACAGATCAGACACTGAACAATTCTTTAAGTTCAAATGTAAAATATCATGTTGTACAGTATGTTCCTTCTGCACCCGGGCTTCCGCAAAGGAAAGGTTTAAGTCCCGGAGTGTCAGACTGTCACCAAACAAAATCTCAATTAAAATCTGTGAAAGGTGCTTCTTGTGTCACTCAGTTGTTGTTTGCCAATCCTGTCTCAAATGTCCCAAATGCTGTTCCCAATCTGCCTGTAGGGGCCCGACTTCAAAAATTTTGGGAAAGTTTGTTGAATCTGGGTGCCGGCCCGAAGGTAGTTCAGATCTTAAAAGAGGGCTACACCCTCCCCTTCCGGGTCCGGCCAAAACTCACAAGGTCTCCAACTGTCATAAGTTGCTATGTCAATCCCCAGAGGAACAGCTAACTACTGGAGGCATTACATCAGCTTATAGACAAAAATGCGGTAGAACAGGTCATGAACAAAACATCTCTGAGCTTTTTCAACAGACTTTTCCTCGTCCCAAAACCAAACAACAAGTGGCGCCCTATTCTAGACCTCAGCAATCTAAATCCATTTCTCAAGACGGAGAAATTCAAGATGGAGACACCAGAAACCATCAGGACATCCCTCCAAGGAGGGGAGTGGGTAACCTCTATAGATTTCAAAGACGCCTACTTCCACATCCCAATTCAAGAACAATCCAGGAAGTATCTGAGGTTTCATGTCCAGGGACAGACATACCAGTTCAAAGCCTTACCTTTCGGCCTGTCCACAGCACCCTTAGAGTTCACTGTAATAGCAAAGGAGGTAAAGCTGATGGCCACCTGCCAGGGTATAAGGATCCACCAATACCTAGACGATTGGTTGGTCCGGGCTGGATCCCACCAAGTCTGTCTCCGGCATACCCAACATCTAGTGAAGATATGTCAAGATTTAGGTTGGCTAGTAAATTTGGACAAGTCGGAGCTGGAACCCAAGCAAATCTTCGACTTTGTAGGTTACCAGTTCGACCTCAAAGTAGGTCGGGTCCGGCCGACTCCGGACCGGTGGCAAAGTCTTCAAGAAAAGATTCTAGAGATTTTAGACCAACCGACCTGTCCGGTCCGGCAGTTCATGTCCCTCATTGGCCTGTTAACGGCCACAGAGAAGCAAGTTCACCTAGGTCGGCTACACATGAGACCTATACAGTGGCACCTCAAGAACAGCTGGCACGTACCGGAATCACTAGAAAAAGTGATTCCCATCCCCAAATCCTTGCAGCCTCACCTGCGGTGGTGGTTACTGGAAGAAAACGTGCTATCCGGCCAACCTTTACACCCAATCAGACATGCTCTGCAGCTCTTTACAGACGCATCAAAAGAAGGCTGGGGCGCTCACTTAAACGACCGCACTGCAAGAGGCTCCTGGTCCTTGCCAGAAAGCAGACTACATATCAATTACTTGGAGCTAAAGGCAGTTCTTCTTGCTCTCAAAGAGTTCACAGATCTCTGTACCGGTCAAATAGTACTTGTGGCAACAGACAACACCACAGTAGTTTCCTACATAAACAAAGAAGGAGGCATGAGGTCAGGCCCCCTGTGTGCCCTTCTCTGGAGGATCCTGACCTGGTGTTCCCAGCGGCAGGTAACCCTGAAAGCCCGGCACATTCCAGGCCGGCTAAATGTAATAGCGGACAAGCTATCCCGTCTGGGTCAGACCATTCAGACAGAGTGGTCCCTCCTGCCGGAAGTTTTTCAGACTTTATGCCAAAGGTGGCACCGACCTCAGATAGACCTCTTCGCTACGAGGTTCAATCACAAGCTGCCCCAGTTTGTATCTCCAGTACCGGACTCCCTAGCGGTAGCAGTGGACGCTCTCACTCTACCATGGGAGGACCTGGATGCCTATGCCTTCCCACCAACAGCCATATTGGGCAAAGTAGTGGAGAAGTTAATACACTCCCCGTGCAAGAGAATTATTCTGATTGCCCCGGGTTGGCCCAACATGGCTTGGTTTTGGGACTTGGTGAACATGTCCAGCCAAATCCCCCTCAGCCTGCCCAACCTGCCAAACCTGTTAACTCAACCCTTCAATCAGACCCATCACAGGAATCTGACAAATCTGAATCTGCATGCATGGCTCCTAGAGCCACAGCAATTAAACAACAGGGCTTCTCTGAGGCAGTGGCAGCGAGGATTGAGGCTCCTCAAAGAAGGTCAACCAGATCAGTCTATGAGGCGAAGTGGGCCATTTTTACAAAGTGGTGCATCGCTAATCAGGTGGACTTCAGATCTCCGCCTGTAAAGTCAGTCGCTGAATTTCTGCTGTACCTCTTTGAGGACAAGAAGTTACAGCCCAGCACCATTGATGGATACAGATCTGCTATCGCTGATAAACTGGGTAGTACAACAGTCAATATCAGCAAAGATGATAATCTCACCCGTCTCCTGGAAAGTTTTCACCGAGACAGACCCAAGGGGAGGAGGGGAATCCCCTCCTGGAACCTTTCCCTGGTCCTACACCAGTTGACAAAGCCCCCTTTCGAACCTCTTAGGGACGCGTCCCTGAAACACTTAACTTTCAAGACGGTTTTCCTTTTGGCCCTGGGTTCGGGCAAAAGAAGAAGTGAGATCCATGCATGGCAGCACAAAAACATCAGACATCAAGCCGATTGGTCCAAGGTGTCTCTATATCCATCACCCAGTTTTCTCTCCAAGAACCAGCTGGCTAAGGAAGGTCCAGAGAGTATAGCCCCAGTGGTCATACCAGCCCTGGCTCCTACTCTGGACAGATCCCTCAAGTCTGATAGGTCTCTTTGCCCAGTCAGAGCCTTGCGCTACTACTTGGACAGGACTTCAGACATTAGGCAGGACAAAGAATTGGTCTTTGTCTCTTTCAAGAAAGGTTTTGACAAGGACATTTCACCTGCCACTATCTCATCATGGATCAAACAGACTGTGATCCTATGCTACGAGCTCTCTGATCATCATGCCCACACCCTACATCAGGTCAAAGCTCATGATGTCAGGGCCTTTGCTGCCTCTAAGGCCTTCCAGTCAGGAGTCTCCTTGGAGCAGATCCTATCAGCTTGCCACTGGAAATCCCATAATACCTTCACTCAATTCTACTTGAAGGATGTGGCTTGGGCTGATTCAGAGCTCTTCCATCTTGGTCCAGTCGTGGCTGCCCAACAGATCCACCAACAGACTGGTACCTAGAGGAGATCAGAGCCTATGTAAATAGTTGTACATATTGTATATATATGACACATATATTTAAGCAGCACTATATAAAAAAAAAAAAAAAAAAAAATCTCACGTACTTCCTCAGGGAGAATTAACTTCATGGGATTGAACTCATCCCTCTCTTCCCCTACCTCAGAGCAGGTATGATAGCAAAAGGGAAGGGGGGGGGACAAGGTCGACTCTGACGGTTCCACTCCGGTTAACCGGATGATGATATTCGACCATAGCCTTAAGGGTTGTGACTTCAATATCTACCCAGGCTTTAAGAAGGAATCTTCATTATCCCTAACATGAGTTCACGCAAATCCCTAGTAACTTACCCGCCGGCCAAGCGGTAGTTATTCAGCTATTGTCCATTGGATAGGATGTATTAACGCAATAAAATTGCAAATTTAATAAGTAAATTAAATTTTTATAAGTTAATACCCTATCCAATGGACACACAAGACCCTCCCACCGACCCCGCTCTCAGTCTACTAGGGGCCTAATAAGTTTAGACAACAAAAAAAGATGCTATGACGTCACTCTGTCTAGACAGGAAGGAAGTACGACACGCCACCTGGCGAGTGCACTGGTACTCCGGACCGACCTGCTGGTGGAGACACAGGACGTCTTTTTCTGACGTTTGGCGGGCCGGTCTGCGCCGACCGGATAAGCTATTGTCCATTGGATAGGGTATTAACTTATAAAAATTTAATTTACTTATTAAATTTGCAATGTTGTAGCTGTGGAAAAAGTAGCTGAACAACAGACTTTAACAAAATGCTCTCTGAACTCTGAATGCAATACTTATTTAGTGCATGATTTCATCAATTGTAATGCATTAAAAAAAATTTTTTTTTTAATTCTTTAAAAAATACCCAAGAACTAGTGGGTAAATTGTTTATCGATATTGCCGATATTTATTGTTTTGGAACTGGACTCCCGATATCGAGATCTAAACACGTATTTCAATATCGCCATTTTAAGTAAAACTGTAAACTTACACTGTTAATATCCGAAATAAAGCAAAAATCTTAAGACATTGTACACTTTTATCTCACATTTTTGAAGTTTTCAATGCGTTTTTGATGAAAACTGCATTGTTTTGTTTTGATACATTTCGCTTCCTGTTAGCGGTTCGGGAAACACTAAAATAAAACGTTTTCAGTTTCCCGAATTCGGACTATTTGGTAGACAATATGAACCCCCCGATATCGCCCGATATTGAAATATTTTTACATTCAATATCGATACCCACAAGGCCAAACGATTTACCCACTACCAAGAACAGTCCAAGTATTATACTCGCACAAGAGAATCTATTTGTCCCCTAGTACATATGCAAGATAAGAGAGAAATCCCTTCACTAGTCAATTAAAAAATTGTGATAAAGTCTTGAAATTTTTACACTTTGGGCGAGGGTACCTCGCTTCTGACGGCTCTGGGGAATAGACAAACAGATCTGCATGCCTTGCATACTTTTTCGTCCTTGATAGATAAGGTGTCTTCTAAAACAAACAGCAGGTCTCTAGGCCTTGTACTTTTGGAGGAGAAATTGTTCATGCAAACAACACAATGATGGCATAATGCTGGTCAGCTGACATTAAAAAGGAGAAAAAATGCGAGTTCGGTGTTCAAAGGATTTATATTTTCTTCAAACTGATTTTACAGTGCTCAAAGATGCTCTGTAATGCTTAACATGACATACAATTAAACAAAAATACCTTTAGTCAAACATGAAATGCACAAAAACACAATAGACGGTATAAATATATCCCTGGTTGTAAAAAATCATGGCTTTATGTTCTCTTTGAGATGTAATGTATTGTAACTGCTTGGCATTTAATCAAAGACCTTGCACAAGCAAAGCGTGCTTCAGTGACAATAAGAGAACAAACTATGCATGAAATATTGGTGCAGTTAAGAACACATTCTGGTTCATTTGATTTCATAATTTGAATTTTTTTTGGTAACTATAACACATTGATCACACAGGAGCGGCTATATGTATTGGTAAAAACTTGCCGGCTAAAAATAGTATTCGCATATTTACACTGTCCATCACAAGTCTGAAGAAACTGTTTCAAAACCTGTATACAAAATGCAAGCAATTGCTGCCAACATCTCTGCATTTTTTTTTTTTTTTTTGCAGATATTTCTTTCTTTTTTTTTCCACTGACACAAGACATAACTTTCTTATTCATTAAAAATATAAAATCAATACACTTTCATTGATAAGGTAAACCCTGACAAGAGGTGTTTCAGTTCTTTACATTTTGTGATTGTTGAATTTTGTTTTATATCACAATGTTTATTGTTAAAATATCCACTTTTGCAAGGTGTTACTTAATGATTTGCATAAAATCCTGAAGTTTTGGACAAATCACTGGAGCAGTCAAACTAAATAAGAGGAAAACTTCCTAAATGACATATAAAACAAGCAATCAGTCCCCACGAACGGGCTCTGTGTCTGCTGATTGTGTTTTGAGTTTCAGAGTACAAATAAAAGCAGAATAGGACACAAAAGTTCTGTGCTGCAAATATTATTCAAAAGAAAAGTACAAAGTTAACTGTGAAGTTGCTTCCAAAGGAGCTACTGAGGAAATGATTCTTCTATAAAAGTCGAGAGTTCAAAAAGTTGGTGCATAGTGACTACAGATTAACAACTGATACCTACACAAAGTAATCTTCCTCTGGCCTAGTATTAGCAAAATAACAGACAAATCCCTGAATGTTCACAGAAAATTATGATAGGGCATTAAAATTTTAACACCAGATAGGAGGCCTCACTTCTAATAGCTCTGCTTCACACACAAAATATGTAGGACCAACAATAAAGGAAAGGGATCAAAAGTAGCAAGAACTTATTTAACCTTGGAAGGGAAAGTAGCTATTACTCACTTAGCTATTGGGATAGATAATTAAGAACTTGCCATGTTGTAGCTATGGTAAAAGTAGCTAAACAACTTAATAATTATAAAATGCTCTATATGCAATACTTTTCAAGTTACAAGTGATTTACTCAACAGGGATAATCTGAATAGCTATAATTGCCCAGCTATGCAATGGGCTACAAGTCTACAATTTCACTGTTTTATAGCTGACCAAAATGTAGGTGAAAAACATATTTAAACAAAATACTCTAAATATAATAGTTTTCAAGTTACAAGTAATTTACTCCACAGTGAGAACCTGGAAGTAGCTATTGTTCAGCTATACAACTTTTTCTTTTAGTGAAAAAATTCTTGCAACAAGGGTTCGAAATATTCTTATTGAAGGTTACTAAATCGTTATAAATGCAAAACTACTACCTAACACGCTTTTACTCGTACTTCAAATTTAGCCACACACACCACATAACTTAATTAATCACAATGTCATTTTTCACAAATATTTGAGTATATAAATTTAAGAAAACATTTTCTTGACTCCAAACTAAAATCTACTGCACATTTTCATATACTGCAATATATAGTTTAAAACAAATATAAGGTATTTTTAAGTTCAGATAATGACCAAAGTAATAATATAATTGCTATGCTACAAAATAATATAAATATATATTTTAAAACAATAAAAGCTAAGACTAGAACTCAAAACACAACACAAAGACAAAAGCCTCATACACATTCACACTTGGAACAAGTTAACATTAATGTAAATAATGTTCTTCAAAAATATCTTAAACATATGGTTATAAAGACAAAATATAAATTTATAAAGAAAAATTAAAGTACATGAACACATAATTATGGTGAAATCTGTACAACATGCATGTAAAATCATGAAAATATAACAAGTCTTTGATTCATCAAACTTTCACATTTGCTAGCCAATAATTGTTTCAATTTTAATTGGTGAAATTTTAAAATGACCATTACTGGGACTAAACAATAATAGTTTTTCAGACGATCAGTGATTGTACGAATAGACTTGAGTTAATATTCACTGCCTACTGGTGACCTTGTGTGGAAAAATCGGTAATTTTATAGTTTGAAAATAACACAAGAGCATACAGAGGGCACATATCTCCACCAAGGCCCAACACCTTCACTGTTGTTAATAGGTTTTGCAATGATATAAGTATCTTTTAGAGTAAGTCCAGGATCCACAACTGCTTTTTGAGCATTCCAAAAATTAAATCTGTTAGATGCTAGCCCAAGACCAACCTAGTGCTAACAAACATTCAGAATGCAATATTAATTAAACTCCCTAAAATATCAAGTACTGGTATCACAAAGATGCTTAAATTTTCTTTGAAAACTACTTGTGTATTACCTGTTTAGGTTTAACAAATTTTGGGTTACATTTTCTTCTCACGTAAAAAAATTCTTCCAAGTCACTCACAATGTAGCATAAATACAAACCTTGGGGATTTTAAATTAGTTGAAAGTTATGATTCAGCATCTTTAGTGTGGTCACTTATACAACTTTTACTGTATTCCTGATCTGAATTTCTCATTCTATTATGGCATTTCATATTTTTACATAGACTAAAACTTCCACCTCATTTAATTTAGGAGTATTCTATCTAACAGCTTGATTCATAGCTTGTTTGTGTAAGTACTCCTGAAAATCGTTTAGATCTACCACTACTAGAGCCAGCCATGCTACTTCTTGAAGAGCTTCTTTGAACTGAACGAGGCTTTGGGTCAGGTGGTCTTCTTTCTGCACCTTCTACAGTGCAAGCACCGCGAGTATCATGTTCCACATACACTGGTTCATACATATTTTCTTCTTTTCCACAGAGACTGGAGCTCTGGCCATGATTTTCATGGAATGATTGATTTTCATATATGTGCTGATGGAAGTTTTCATTCACATAAATATGTTCCTGAAAATCTGGAATTGTTTCCAGTTGATTGTCCAGATTATACGAGACAACAGACGAACATTCAGAGTTGGTTTCAGACAGTCTGTCCAAATAACTTTGCTTGTGTTCCTGGATACTGTCATACACTGCCCATAATTGATGAAAAAGTTGACAGTCCATGTCTCGGAGTTCAGCCTATGAAAAAACATGAAGTCTTATGAACCCCAATTAAACTAATGCATACTTGAAGCTTTTGAAGAAACAATAACACCAAGCCTCTCTAAATGAAACTAGATGTTATTGTTTGGAACTTGTGATGTCAGGAATTCCATTTGGAATTTGTGTTTAAACTTTGCCACAATTTGAAATTCTGAATGGTTATACCACATCTTTGCACAAAATGTATATAATGTGACAGGATATAGTATGCTGTGTTGTGACAGAATAATCCACTCAAAAATAAAATTGGAGTTTTTCCTATCCTATTTCCCTATCCTTATGTTGGGGGTATTGCTCTCAGATCCAGATTTGAGGTTATTTCAAAGAACAGGGTCCAAAATGCAGCAAAAACAATTTCCTTGTAATTTATAAACTTTTATAATAAAAATTTGGCTTATGGCAAAAATTTAATTTGTTCATGGAGTTCTTTATCTTTTTTTTTTTAATTCAATTCATTCAATTTCACAAGTTAATACACAGAACCATTTAACTCTGTTTCATGGATTAGATCCTGCGGTGACATTTTTTGCTTGCAGTTACTAGAAACTGCTTATAAAAAATAATGGGCACACAAACAAAATTTACCGATTACAAAAATTTTAAAATTTGGTCCCTGTAAAAAACAGAATTTTGACATCTTTTTTTTTCTATTTTTATTTACATACTAGTACTAATCCCCTTATGAAATGATAAATACCTATACACTTAATTTACTTCTAATTAACTAGTACTTTGTACTGTACATTCATGTCTGTATACAAAGTACGAGTTAATTTCAGTACGAGGATACTTCACAAGGTTCCAACGGGATCTATTCCAACACCATTTTACAAATACAAATATGCTATTTAAAGATCAAGTACGTACTTTATGTAGAAACATCTACTGCTTCCCTGCATAAGTTGGCCGCAGTCATAAGTTGGCCGCCCTCACCACAGCTTCACAGGGCTTTAACATGAGTGGCCTACTACACTCTGAAACCATGTATTATTGTTAAGCTTATTATATGCAACAGTTTTCATTGGTGTACAATAATCTGTTTGTCTTTCTGGAGCCTGTAGATGAGCTGCGGCCAACTTATGACTGCGGCCAACTTATGCAGGGTAGCAGTACATGGGTGGTCACGAAGATAAACGGTCATAGAGATAAACGGTCTTGCGAATTCTTCAAATATAAGTAGTCTAAAGAGCAGCACAACACAAACCAAATACCAGATGTCTTGATAAGCTTTCTTTGATTGTATTTTCTTATTTAGTTTCTGTGATTTTATTGTTTACACCACTTAGATTTGAACAATTCTGAAGACCGTTTATCTCTATGACCGTTTATCTTCATGACCACCCGTGTACAGTACTGTATTTCTGAGTCGCTCAGCTTTGATGGGTGCATTGTTTTTTTCTTTGTCTTTTTTGAAAAACACTATTCTTACTCTATTTTAATGACAAAGAATATAATAGACCAAAAATACGAGTTACACGGAAAATACAAGGAATGACTTCTACTGTACTGTATACTGTAGTACCGTGTGTTTTTGTTTAGAAATCGATTCCAGCAATACATTGGCTTTCATCATGTGATATTTTGTTGAATTTTCATTTAATTGATCTTTATTTATGCTCCAGTTCTTTATTTTCTGTCATATGAATGCATAGGTTTCACTATTAGTTTGCTCAATATTGACGCACGGAATTATGACATGCACGGAATTGTGACAACCCGTCTAGTAGAGTAGCACTACAGTAGAACACGTCATACTGACCATTTTTATGTTTAATTTTTCCATTTTATTTTGGTCAACTGGATCTTCTAATATGTGTGTGGGTGAAGGCTGGTCCTTTCCTTTACTTTTATGTCTTTTCTTTTCATGTTTTAAGGACTCTTTCAGGCATAAAGGCAGAACAGGTAACCCAGACATGACTTTCGGTACTACCGACTGGACCGTTCCATAGGCCACGCCCACTTCCTGGTTTACGGTATTTTAGTTGTCTCCATGTCAGGCCTTGTCTGACAAACAAATGGCGAAAATGGCGGGAAATCAAACGTAAACATCGAGTATTTTAAGATATAATAGGAATAACACGTATCATAAATGATTGGATGTAGCATATAATAAAAAATTATATAATAAAATATATTTGCTTTATTGTGACAAAAATGATAAAATAAATAAATAGACAATTTATTGATCAAAACAAATCCTCGTGCATTGCAGTAAAATGTAAACAATGGCAGCTTGGGAACATATGTATGCATTGCGGACATTTTAAAGTAGGTAGGATTGATGATATAATATTTTTATGAAATTACACTGTGGTTTCTTTTTGTTCCATTGTCAGAAAGCAATAATATTTACAAATATGTCCCTAAAAATGACCACGTTTTTGTAATTCAAAATGGCGCTGATGAAAACCGGAGGAAATGATTGGTTGTTGTTATTGTAGTAAACAGGATGTTTGCCGATTTGCGGTATTTTGATTGACACCGTGGAAAGGTCCCTTCTGGGCTGCTTTGTTTACATCTTCTTATTTCCGGGTTTGCAGTTGTCTGGTTCCCACTCTGTACTTCCGCTAAAGATAGTCTGGTTGGCCTTGACCGCTTTACTCTGCAATAAAGGGTCATGAATCCATTGCTCTACCTCCTGAGGTAGATCAACGGATTCAGATTCATTGAATTACCCATAATGCTTTGCAAAATAATTGTGGCCAATTGTGGCAGCAAATTTTAAAAATTTAGTGACTTTTATTATATTTATAGTGGTTTATCTTCTTTGTTTTTTATTTTGGATTCACATTTGGAGAAAATTGCATTTCATGAATCTAGCTATTCCAAAGAATCCAAATCTGAATCTGGATTGCACAGATTATGGTTGTGAAATACGCCTATTGGTGTCTAAAGATAACTACCACAGCCATCCTCATGCATGTTTTTTTTTTCTCAAAAACAAATGTTATTTAGAGAGAAAGAGCCACCCAATTATTAAGGAATGTACTACACACTCTACAATATGTTGTTTATTGTAAACTTTATAATGCTAAATTTTGTAATTCTAACTTGATCCTCATATATTGTGAATGTAGGAAACTTTAACAAGTACATAAACAATTAACAATGTCAAATTCTATGTAAACAATCAGACCTATTAACAAAATTTAACATTAAAGCAGGATATAGATTTTATCACTTGTTCACTGAATTGGTTCTCAAAATTGAACAGATTTAAAAGAGGTAAAGATAGTCTGAATTTCAATAGTGTTGCATATAAGGGCACTCTGGGAGCATGTGTTTTAAAGATGACAATGTTGTCTATGGCTACTGCAGAGTTCTTTGCACTTTTACCATATAAAGACATAGAGTTATTGATATTCTCTTGCTGCTGCAGAATTGGTCTAGTTAGTACTGATCTTTTGTGTGCTATGCTGGAATAATCTATTTGTAGATTGTGTGAAACAGTCTTAAGCTTATACAACTTTCTACATATTTGTTAACACTTTACGAGAGTGATATTGTGATCAGTTTTGTTCTGTCTTTCTGTCTGCATACCATCTTGCCCTTATAGCTCAAAACTTCAATATTAATCGAGTTGAAATTTGGTGGGCAGATACTTCTTGAGCAAACAAGGATTCCCCCAAATTTCGTCAAATATGAGTAAAGGTAGGAGACAGTTTTTTCTTCTTATTTGCAATTGGACACATACAGAGAAATCTATCAGAGAGTGGATTTGCTGAATTTTGGATATTGCTCACATTGTGAATGAACAGTATAGTTGTACAGATACTTTGAACATCTGGATATAGACATGTTGTGTTGGTGGACGCTGAATGTACCACAGGATACAGACATTGTGTGTTAGTGGATGCTGAACAGAATATAGGACAGATTGCTTGATATAGCTGGAAAACTTGTTAATTACGTTTATAGGACTGTGGTAAGGTCAGATTGATTTCATTATATTGTATGAACTATTAAAATTAGTTCAGTTGACTGTCAATGTTATTTTTATTGTTAAATAAATTGAAGTAAAACTTTTTGTCTTTTCCTGTTGCAACTTAAAAGGAACCAATAATTGCTGCTGCAATTGCTCTGTGGACTGTAATAAATAGCTTGCTTTTATACGGCAAAGACAGCATCATTTTAGTAAATAAAACAATATACAATGAAACTGTTAACTATACAGTGAAAACATAACAGTGAAAATTCATGTGGACAATGGAAATACAATGTTGATACAATTCCTTTATCATTTGTTATTGATCCTGAACACATAAAAAAGCTCACTTACAAATAGTCAAAATTACTCAACAGAAAATTAACAATTGATGAAAACTGAAAGCACCTGGTATCAGTGGTTTCCCAGTAGAATTTTTCTTCTGAGGGAGATTGAAAGAATCCTAAAGTTTCTTTTATAGCACCTTAAAATACTTTAATTTGAAAAAAAAAATCATAAGATAGATGCATTTTTGTAATGCAGATTAAAATTAAAGATTACAGCTTTTGTGATTCAGTAAGATTTTCTATCACGCCTCAATGACATAGAATGAGGCTGCCAGCAAGATGATCCCATTGCTCCAAATCTCTTTATCTTGTGTGTTCAAATCTTATGCTATATCATCATCCAAAATAAATGCATAAAGGTAACACCTTTTAACAACTCTGAAATAAAAATATCGCAATATGCCAATGACACCACTTTGATTTTGGACAGACACATCTTTCATTCCATGTGTCACTTAACACACTGAAGGTCTATGGAAATATCTCTTGCCAAAAGGTTAATACAAAGCATAAATACAAATAAAATAGTGAAACTGGAAAAAAACTCCTTTGGGGCAAGACTGAATTCAATCTAGTTGGAATAAACTTCTCGATCATATAAATCACATGGAAGACACGAATTACAGCCATACAATGTAATCAGTGAAGGAACTCCTCAGTGAATGGAAAAGAAGATTCACTAAGAAAGATTACAGTAATTAAAATTCAGTCTTACCAAAATTTAACCATCTCTTCACAACTCTCCATACCTAGCTTACGTATAATAAAATCTACTGACATGGATAATAAAAAAAAATCATTCTATCAATAAGTGTGCCAAACAACAACACAATAATCTGAAGATTAACCAGATTCAAACTACTGCCAGGAAAAACCATAACAAAATTTGATCACTCAGATTGTACCTGTCCAATTATCTCTAGGCAGCTAGAACATTTACAATGATAAAACAGAGGTGCCAAAAATTTCTACCCCATTCAATTTAATGATGGGAGCACTTAGGGTAACTATGGAGAATGTTACAATGGGACAAAGTATTGAAAGATACTATTTGTCTAGAAGACAAAGAAAATGCTGATAAAGTCTGTTTCTGTTTAATAGAGAATAGATGAAAACGACATAAAATGGTTTCAATTCATTGTGTTACGTGTTATTGGGCAAAAAAAGCTATTAACTTGAAATAAAAATAAGACAGCCCTTTTTGTTGATATCTCAACATTCTGAAGAAACAATTAAACATCTATTCTGTGAATTCAGTTTAGCTAACTTTTTATGGAATGAACTAAAACCCATGTCCATCGAAAGTTTCCATCTCTTGTTAAACACAACTCCTAGTAATATTATTTTCAGTCACCTTAGACTTGATACTTACTTTCCTATAAATATTCTATATCTAACAACAAAGAAGTACATATTCTAGTTGTCAAAGACTTGCACAAAACCAAATTTATCTGAAGTTGTATATATGGAAAAAAAACTTGCCACATTGAATTCTACTAGTACTCAATTTGAAAATGAATTATGTAAAGTTAAAAGTCTAACTTAGAATGTTTGTGTAGCAAATGATACAAAGACAAGCACTAAATGAATTTATACCTGTATATCCACCCAATGGACTGTTTGCCCTTTACTTGGCCCCTACTGGTGTACTTGCACATTTGTGAAAAAGGGTAAGTAAAACTGTTAGACCTGTCAAGCAGTAATCCAAGTTAAATTGTACAGCATATTTAACAGTGTATCCCTTTTAGATTCAATAACCCAAATGGGCCACTCACATTTGTTGCCCTCCTTGTTTACCATCCAGTAGCCTTATTAACTCATTCAAACATAGAAATCGTATAAAAAAGCAAGAGCTTTTTATGCGATTTCTATGGATTTCTATGCATTCAAATTTAAAGGAAAAATCTTTACAGGAGAATGTGCAAAGAAAACTACCCCAGAATGTGACCTATTGGGAATCACTTTTACACAAATTAATTAAAATACCAGATTTAAATTATGACAGACCCATTGTTAAAGCGAGACACATTAAAATAACTGCGAATGAACATGCATGTGGCTCTATGAGGAGATAACAATTCCTCAGTGGGAAAAGCAAGTCATAAGTAGCATTGGTGGTTTGGTTTGCATTGGTTCAGTATTATCTAAAGAATAACTACGTGAAGCTTATGGCTTCAATGTAAATATATTGCAATGCCACCATGTTTAAAATGGTTAAGTTATTTATTGAAAAACATTCACGGCCAGGTGGATTTCTTTGCACAAAACCTTATATACTTTTTTCATATTCAGATGTCATGTAGTAAAAACTGTTACAGTAAATTTGTAAAATGTAAATCGAAATTATCCACAAGATGTGAAGCCAAATGAAGCATGAGACTATCTTGTATGAAGAGATTTTACCTGTAATCTTCAAAATTGTTTTCAGTGTAATAACTTAACCACATGGTTTCAATGTAAGACAAAAAACAACAGACTTACTACCCGTAGCAATCTGTTTTGTTTGAAAATCCCATTAAAGGTGGCTTACATGGCAGGAGAGTTGAAACCTTTCAACATTTGTTTGTACAATGCACTGCTGTCAAAGCACTATGGGTAAATATTATCATATATATAAAGGGGAAAATCTACCAAAATATGCATTTATATATATTATTTGAAATAAACAAAATATTTGGATACTTTTCCTGGATCAAAATTTATGCATATGAATGTTTTAATACTTTTAATGTGAGGGTGTATTTCTGGATTGAAAGAAATTTTTGTCCAGTTTGGAATACAAGACGATTACAGTTAAACAAAATTATATGGAACAAAATATCTGTCAACAGTAAATTCTGAAAAAAGATTGATGAAATAATGAAGTTTATGAGAGTTCCATTTTAAAAAAAGACTGGTATAAAGGAAATCGAATGTTTATGTATGGCACATGTGTGTCCATAAATATGTATGTAAACTTGTCAAGTCATCCAAATGCAATTGTGTTTATCAATCAGCTACTGAGGCCTATAACAAAGGGCTGTAGGAATAACTTATTGGAACAGCATATTTGTCCATTACTTTGAATATGGCTAGCTATTTTTTCTAGAGAATTCTACATGTAAGTATAAGAGTTTACCAATGTCAATTGGGAAAACAATTCTCAGTAACTAATGTTATAATACGTCTAACAAAGTTTACACAGCAAATTCCTATGGTTTAATCCTTAAGGTACAACAAAAGTAACTGGGATGGTAGTGTGATAGGCGTGATACCAGAGTTGTGTTTCACAAATGGTCAGAGCCTGGACGTAGACTTTAAGACTTTTGTCGTAAACTTAGGCTAAGTCTGTGGTCTTAGACTTGGCAGATTGCACACAGCAGCTGAGTCTTACTATGGACATAGATCAAAATTAAGCCCACCTCAGAGTTGGCAATTGAGAAAACAATTCTCACTTCAAACAAAGGGTCATACAGAAAACCACTGTGATCGTTTGATAAATCATTCTGAGTTTTGCCTTAGCTAATTCGCCCTCTGTGAATTCAATACAAGTCCCAGGTTTAATTAGCTCAGGGGCTCAGATTTAAATAAGTTCCTGACTCAGCCAAAAACTTTGCCTTGAACTTTTAAGACCCTTTATGAAACGGTCCCTGAACAATTTTATTGAACAATTGAGATAATAAGTCTATAAATGGAGATGAGTATCTTGAATTCTCCAAATGATAATGTTTCCATAATTGTAAAAATATATATTCTGGCTGTGGATCAGTAACTTTTTCTAGAATAGCTATAGTTTAATTCGTTGACCTATGTACTTAGTAATTAAGTACATGTAGTGCTTAACTTTTGCTACAAACTATATTACAGCAGACACTAAATTGTTAATTAAAATGTCCCAAAAGTTGAATTAAAAAGACACCAAATTTTAACCCTACTTTTAGTTTAACTGGATCCTACATTATTATTTCTCACTGCTAAAAATGGTAAATTTCGGCCAGTCAATCTTTTTTTCTTTTTTTAGTGTGTGTAAAAATGTGAACACAGGAGTTGCACATGAACCAGTGGTCCCAGTTGACACGATAACACGATCGAATATAACTTGATGTTATAAATTCGATTTTACTCTTGATTCCATTTAGCTTTCATGCCAGGTTGTAAAAGTAATATATATGTCGTGTCAGAAAGTCCAATCCATCAGAATTTCAAATCCTGTCATCAGAAAGACCAATTGGAAATTCTGATGTCAGAAAGTCCAAACCTGCTATTGGATAAGAAAATTGCTCTAAGGTATGAATTTGAATTTCTGACATCAGAATTTCAAACTCTGATGGATTGGGCTTTCTGAATGTCCTGTATCAGAAAATCCAATAAACCAGAAAGTCCAATTCTGTTCTGTCTTTATTATGAGATTGCTCTGAGGTACGAAATTTGAAGTTCTGTTATCAAGATTTAAAATTTTGATGGATTTGACTTTCTGATTCCCCTGTATCAGAAAGTCTAAAGAGGTTAATATACCTGTCCGATTTTGTTTCTGAATCCGTCATCCGACGTCCGAATCCGTCATCCGAAAAAATTGAAAACCAAAGAAATAGTGAGGCTGTATACACCTGGCCGATTTTATATCCGAATCGGTGGCCGTTTTTAAAAATTCGGACAGGGAGCAATTTTTTTGGATGACGGATGGCTCTGTGACGTCAATATTCACTGATTGAGGTAAAAATATGGTTTAAAATTATGTCAAGAATGCAAAGAAACAGTGCAAGTGATCATAATTTTCAGGTTAAGTTCCAAATATATGCTATAATTAATTAAGAAACCTGAAAAAGTGTTTCTATTTGGTTAAATAAAAATAAAATCCCAGCTTATTTCAGGAAAAGAAATTTTTAGGCAAAAAGAGGATCAAGTGTCGACCAATCAACAAATCTAAAACTATGTCACTAGAAAATATTTGGATCCCATCACGTGACAAAAACTGCAGGGTATTTACCTTCACGTCTAGAAAAATGTGCTTTCTCAGAGGCTCGAAATTATTTGGTATAAATGTGTAGGAAAATTGCTCAGAGGGACGGAATTTTGAAGGGGTCCTTCCCAGAAGCTCGAAATTGGAGTATAAATAGCAGCAACAAGCAAGAGGTTGTTCATTGTCACGTGAGATACCGTCAGAAGCACATTTCTATGCTTCTTTCAACAGAATATAACATTTTAATTGGAAATTTTAAATGATTTTTTAGTTCATAATCTGAAGCAGTCACATACATTGATGTATTTCTCGTTTGATATTAAAGCAAAAACCTGGAAACTATAATTAAAATAACAAAAAAAAAGATAAATTTGGACATTTTGATCATATGATGGGATCCAAATATTCAGCCTTGACCTAGTTTAAGAATTGTTTATTGGTCGACACTTGATCCTCTTTTTTCCCCCAAAATTATCAAAAACTGCAATGACAATACCGACTGCACGTCTGGTCATGGGGTTCTGTATATATATATTTTTTTTATTTTGAGAAAAAAACAAATCAAAAGTTACAAAACACTTACAAAACATACAAAACACGCCACAGTATTGAAATATGTTTACTCCAAATAAACACACAACAAACAAAAATCAATACCAGAAAACTGATTATTTTTCTGATGTAGTGTATTTGTAAATTCGGATGACGGATGACGGATTCGGACGTCGGATGACGGATTCGGATGTAAAATCGGACAGGTATATTCGCCTCTTAATCCATCAGAAAGTCCTATCTTTATTATAAGATTGCTCTGAGGTACGAATTTGAAGTACTATTATCAAGATTTGAAATTCTGATAGATTGGACTTTCTGATTCACCTGTGTCACAAAGTCCAATCCATCATAACGTCCAATTCTGTTGTATCATTATTATGAGATTGCTCTGAGGTTAATAACCTACTCACTATTTCTTTTAAGCAAGGCTTTTTAATCAAGTTAATTTTTTGTTTCTTTGTAATTACTGAATATATAACCTCTTTGATGGACTTAATTAGGGGTTCCACTTAAGGGTTCTAATTCTCCAGTGTTGGAAAGTCCAATCCATCAGAATCTGAAATTTAATAACTTCCAGTTTTGTGCCTCAGAGCAATTCTCAAATTAAATAACAGAATTGGACTTTCTGACATCAGAACTTCCATTTGGACTTTCATAACGTACTCGTGCACAGTGCTACTGTAACCAACCTGTGATGAGCTAGATGGGGACATTGCAGGTTTACAAGGGTGGCAGGACTGGATACGGTGTAATCTAACACACAAAGAATTCAGCCATTCTGAAAATTACTGGTGATGCACACAAAATATCTTTGTGCATGCCAAAATCATAAGTACCTCCTGTAATACTAGTAAAGACGCCAGGCTGTTAAATGTAAACCCTGTTTAACCTTGAAGTAGGGTTTGAAAAAAACATTTACACATTTTGCTCATTAATATAAACAGAAAACTTAATTAGCTATTGAGATACAGTATAGTAGACCTCTAAAACAGATATCAATTTGTTTAGGTACTGCTTGGCACTGTATCATGGCACAAACCTTATCTTGGCACGAAACAGAAGACAGAATCTTATGTAATTCCCATCGGTAAAACTTTTGACCTTTCACCTACCAAATAAGGGAGTTAAAGTGACGATACAAATTATTTAACTATCTTCGGCAATTTCCGTATGCAAATTATGCCAGGTTGGGGCGCTGATTCCTAGTAGAAATTATATTATTGCCCCTTAAAAACGTTTTGATTTTATGTTAATAAACTACATGTATAACTTGCACTTGTGTCAATTCATATTACAGTCAGAAATCCAATAGAAATCTACGATATTAAACAGGTAATAACCACAAATAAGGATTTTGTGCCCAAGTTGTGTCAAGTTATAGGGGTGTTCCACTGGAGCCGACGTGTCGGTACTATATAGTTAATTTTCGAGGGTCGGGAGCAATGTTTACAGAGTCGGTTATGCAGGTGTTTCACTGGAGCCGACCCTGTAACCGACCCTACGACTCTAGGGTCGGTTATAAAAGTACACGGGTGGTCACAATTATGTCCGAGTCATAATTGTGTCCTTAAATTTATTACTAAACGTGAATGTACTCATTATGGAGGTTTAGTTAAATTTTTAAAATTTTCATGAAATAAAAGTGATCTCAAAGGGAATAATTGAAAAAAGACATTCAAAATTCTGGTTACAAGATTTTAAAAATAAACATCAATGAAAAACGGACATTATTATGAACCGGACACAATTGTGACCACCCGTGTAGTAGAGTTGTGAGAAAAAGCACGGAAAAATGGTGGGTCGGTTATGAAATCCCCAACAGGATGTTATAGTTACAGACAGGACGTGGTGAGCTTCCCGACAAGACGTAGGGTCGGGGACATTTTTTACACGGCCAGTGGTAGAAGTACTACGACAAGCCCTAAACCCCTAACAGACAAGCTGGATCACAAACAGACAAGCCGTAAAGACAAACAGACAGGCCTGGAGCATGTTTCCGACCCTTCCCGACAGGACTGATTGTTTTTGTGGGTCGGGATCCAGAATCAGGATCCATATCAAACTATATAAACCCCCCTCTCCTGTGATATGCCATTCATTTCACACTTCAAAGATGACAGGAACACATCAAGAGCGACTGATAGATCACTTGAGGGTCTTTTTGGTTTTTATTGAGTTTAATTTTTTATTGTACATGATACTTTCAAGACACAGAAGACAGCAGAACCCAGCACCTGCCCAGCCAGTATCACCATCACCCCCACCCCCACCACCCAGAAGGAGAAGGAAGCCACAGAATCCATGGGTCCTGCCCTGGATACTGCAGAGAGAGGAGAGAGGTTGCTACAGAACACTCTTGGACGAGTTAATCACTGCTGACATAACAGGCTACAGAAATTTCACCAGGATGGAGCCAGCATTTTTTTTATCTGATTGAAGAAAGAATCACCTCAGGAAGTCAATCACCAACTTCAGGAAGCCACTGGAAGTCGGGTTGAAACTGGCAGTTACTTTGAGACACTTATCCACAGGGGAAAGCTACACCTCACTGCAATACCAATGGAGGGTTGGAAGAGGAGGGTTGGAAGAATGACAATCTGCAAATTTGTCCCCCAGGTCTGCAAAGCCATTTTGAAAGAATTTCAACAAAAGTATCTGGGGTGCCCCACTGATCCTGAAGAATGGAAGAAAATTTTGAGGAAAGATTAAGAAACAGATGGAATGTCCCCCATGCAGTAGGTGCATTAGATGGAAAACACATTGCTATCAAGAAGCCCAAGAAGTCAGGCAGTGAATATTTCAACTACAAGGGCTACTTCTCCATGGTACTTTTGGCTTTAGTCGATGCAAATTACAAGTTCCTGTGGGTTAACGCGGGGGCCAGTGGGTCATCATCTGATGCACAGATTTTCAACCGCAACAAACTGAAAAGAAGAATTGAGAACGGAACCTTGGGACTACCACCACCTGAACCACTTGGACCTGGGGGGCCAGATCTATACTACTTCCTACTGGGGGACGACGCCTTTGCCCTGATGCCTTGGCTGGTCAAGCCTTACAGTAGATGCCAACTGACCAGAGAAGAGAGAATAGCCAACTACAGGATATCCAGGGGGAGGAGGGTGGTCGAGAACTCATTTGGTATACTTGTCAAGTGATTCAGGGTGCTGTTGACAACCATAGAGCAGAGGCCAAAAGTTGTGAGAGACATTGTGTTAACATGTGTGGTACTACATAACATCCTGAGAAGCCATCAGGGGGCAGCAGACAGACCACCCATTCCAGCTGATGACGTACAACCACCACAGGGGGACCAGGGGGAACAGGGACATCATGAGACCTTAAGAAACCCATCGAGGGAGGCCAAACATCAACGAGACCTGCTGAAAGACTACTTCAATCACGTGGGGGCACTGGCTGGTCAGGAGGACAGAGTTTAAGAAGACTGAGGGGAGAACACTGAGGGGGAGAACATGCTGTCATCTGTCAGTCCTTTTCAGGACTACCCAAATAATCCAAGAACTTTTATTGAGCAAAGTGTTGCCTCAAAAATAACCCCAATTTTCTAACAATTTAATTCAAATTCAGTTTCACCAAATACATCCCCCATCACAAACACCAACACAAATCCATCCCAAACTCAGTTCACAAGAAATAAATTTCAGCATTGAACCCAGGTCCTCATTTTACAAAGTTGACATCCCACCCCATCATGACCTGGCTTAATTCTTAGAGAAAAAAAATTATAAAACAAGGGAAAAAAAGTTTTCCCAATAAATACATGGAAATATTTTATGTCAAGAATTAAAAAAAATTGCTAGGAAATTTGCAAGACAAAATTGTACAGATTTGCAATCCCAGTTGAATAATTTTTTTTTTATATTCAGTTTGTCAGTCTATTGCCACTCATATGTTTGTATATTTTGTTAGGGCTCATGTTTGTTTGTCTGTGAGTGTGGATGTGTCACTTCATTTCAAGTTGGGTTTTGGGAGGAACGTGGGTTTGAGTCTTTATCTTGATTTTGGGGGACTTGGGTTTGAGTCTGTATCTTGATTTTGGGGGACTTGGGTTTGAGTCTGGATTTTGTTTTTTGGGGGGTGGGGAGTGTTTTTTTAAAATTGGGTTTTGTTTGGGGATTGGGGTTGGTTTTACTTTGAGTTCTTAGGGGAATAGTTTTTCTTAAGGGAATTTTCTTTATTTTATTTTTTTAATTTTTTTGTGGTGGAACTTTTTTACTATTTGTTTAACATTCACTCATTCATTCACACAATTTTTTTTCGTGTACTGTGGGGAGGTATAAGTGTTGGACGGTGTGCTTTTTATGTTTTTGGGCACAAACATGTAGGTTGTTGTTTTTGGACGATTCGGGTGGCCCTGAGAAGGGCCGGGTTTGGTGTGACTTGTGCAGGCTAATCAGCTGATTTGGGCTGACTCTGCTGGCTGGACTGGCTGGGAGGTCTTGACTGTTCCTGATGAGTGGAAGATGGCACTGGTGACGGTGCTGGTTGAAGTTGAGAGGGTGAAAATGGCTGTGGTGTGTCCATCTGCTGATACATAAGCACACTGGGAATCGCTGCAAAGAGACTGGATAATCCAGAAGTGTTGTGCTGACTTTCCTCCTGTTGTGAAGGTGCAACTGAAGGTGGGTTGAAAAGCATCTGTCTGGAAGTCCCAGGCTGTTGGTCATCCACAACTATGTAAGAAGTTGGCTGTGCTGACGCTGATGAAGGCCTTGATGGTTGCTGTACTTTGGCAATCACTGTAACAGGTTCTCCTGTGGCTGTCTGTGTATGCTGTACAACTGGAATGGAGACTGGTTGAGTTTCCGGTATGGTGAGCATGTATTCACGTCGTGCTGAGGCCTGTGATGCTTCTGAAAGTTGATATGTGGTGACCACGTTCTTCCGCCTTGTACTGTATTTCACTGAGAAGCTTCACTGTCTCATTCCTGAAGGTTAAAAAGTCCCTTTCTTCCAGGTTTTCAATCTCAGAGTGGAAATAGTTGCAGAATGACTGTCTAGGACTTGGAGTGGGGTCCTGACGTGCACCCAAAAATGTGGAAATCATCAACCTCATCTGCTGGAACTGATCTAAGACTGGATCTGCAGACATGGTGGCAGTCGCGACTGGAGGTTGTCGTCGGTTGGGACTGGTGCTCGAAGGCTGATGAGTAACATCTGATGCAATGCTGATTTCCATCTCAGATTCTGTGTCCTTGGATGTATCTGGAACTGAAGCTGAGGCTGTGGCCGCAGAAGGCCTCTGGGGTGACTTGAATGCAGAAGACTTGGAAACTCCCTTCTTTCTGATGTGACCTCATAGAAAACTGAAACTGTCCTTCAGCCAGGTCTGTCGTTCTGTGCTCTTCTCAGCTGCTTGTACATGTCCTGACTTCATCTGAGTGAGCTTGCCATATCTGGTATGTTGAGTATCGAACCACAAGTTTCTGGTACCTGCTCCCAAAGTCTTTCTGTCTTCTGCTTGTCTTTGAAACTGTCGTTGGTCTTGTCATACAGTTCCTCATGCTGTTTAACGAACTCCACGATGGCTTCTTCGTCTGAATCACTCAGAAAAATGGACTTCGTCTGGCCCTGCTTCTGTCTGGATTGAGTTGATTCTACATCAGTATCCGTGTCAGTTCGCACTCTCTTCTCTCCTCCTTCCGGGCTCTCTTCCCTCTCTCTCTCTCCATCCTCTCTCTGTCCCTCTCCTCCTGCTCTCTGTCCTCTCTCTCTCCTCTCTCTTCTCTCTTTCCCTCCTCCTTCTTTCTATATCCGAAGCTGTATCTCCTAACTCAAACTGTGGTTGAGTGTCTCCAGTTGGTACTTCAATCTTTCTCATTCTGCCCCGTCGCATGCTGATCAATCAATCGATTGTACAGCTTGTTTGAAAAAACAAAAACTTAAGATAAAAGTGAAACCTCACATAACAGATTTCACTCCCAACCAGTCCAGCCTAGCTCAAAACTTAAGCTTATTTCCAAAAAATAAAAAACCTGAAATTAAAGCTCCACACCAGTTGTCTCTCGACAAGTCAAAGCCCAAATATATGCAGATTGTCTACCGACGCGCCTTTTTATACTTTGAAGCCGACAGGCCGTAAGACGCAACAATATTGCCGGCCTGTCTGTTCCAGTTCCCGGCTTGTCTGTTACTCTTACAGGCCTGTCGGTTATTGTTTACGGCTTGTCTGTTTCAGTTTAAGGCCTGTCGGTTACAAATTTTCCCGATTCTAGGACCCAGTCTGTTAAAGTTACCGACCGGCCTGTAAACTTTACAGGCCTGTCGGGAAAACTTACAGACAGGCTGGTTAAAGTTACCGACTGTACTGTAACACTTCCCGCACAGTTAGTGAGTCATCACGTATAGTCTGGAAGTCCATATTTGGGACAAGCCAGATACTTGTTACAGACAGGCCTGTTTGATTAACCGACAAGCCGGGAAGTGTAACTGACAGGCCGTTAAGTTAAGCGACAGGCCTGTTGCTAGGGGACTGAAATTAGGGTCGGATACAAGGGTCGGCAATGGACTCACCGACTCTCCCCAACAGGCTGGTAACTTGCAACCGACCCTAACCGACCATGTAAACATTGTTCCCAACTCTCTCAAAAAATGCATAGTTACCAGCCTGTCGGCTCCAGTGGAACACCTGCATTAGGTTTGGTTGTAGTTTCCCGGCTTGTCGTGGTGGACTGCAAAATATCAAACATGTTTGATATTTCATTGACCCTCCACGACTCTGCATCCGAAGTTTGGCCCCACCCACCTGGAAACTGTCCTGTCTTGGATCCCTTTGGCTTGTTGGTTACACTTCCTGTCTTGTGCTATACTGTAACTGTCTTGTTTTGAAAAAATGCCCATCCTGACCTGCTTCACTACCAGGACTCCACCTCCAGACAGTCTGTGAACACTTACCAACCGTACTTGAAAGGAAACCGACCTGTTGTAAACATAACCGACCTGACTTGCACACTTCCCTTCATTTATTTATTTGGGGTTTTACATCACTTTCAACACAGTACAGGTCATATCACGATGGGTAGTTTCGTGGGCAGAGGAAACCAGTACATACAGTTGGTCAAGGTTCTGTACTGTAAACTGCCGACCAACGGCAAGCAACTACCATCTTTCCCACTTGAGGTCAAGCTGGGAACCGAACCAAGATCTCAGAGGTGGGAGACGAGAGTGTTACCACTCTGCCACCATGCCCCCTCCACTTCCCTTCATGCAGGACAAGCCGGGAACACTTTCAGACAAACTGTAAACAGAAACCAACAAGACTATATAAGGCGAGTCGGTTTGGGCAGTGCATCATTTGGAAGCAGACGGATTACATCTGGCAGTGTTTCAAGAATAGGAGTTTCTTTTTTTCACAATTATCTGAGTCTATTTTGAGTTGAAGTTGGTTGACTTTATACTTTAAGATTTTGTTTTTTACGAAAACGTTGCTGCTTATTATTTGACAATGGGTCCTAAGAAAGGCAAAAGAGTCAGGAAGATAGAAGTTCCCACTGACAGTGTTCCTGAATTTGAGCTGGAGGACACAGTGGCAGGTATTCAGCGGAAGAGGTAGGAAAGGGAGGCCAGAGAGAGGGAGGAGGCACAGCAATATAGCAACTGAGGAAGGAGGAGGCAAGGAGGGAGGAAGCAAGAATGGAGGAATCACACTAAGAGGAGGAACAGTCAGAAAGAGGCCCAGGACAGAAAGAAGTGACACTGAAACAGAGGCTGGTGGAGGAGAGACGAGACCATCACAGTCGCGTTACAAGAAGGAGCACTTGACCAACATATCTTATTGACTACGATGAGGCTATTGTGAACTTTGTGAAGACTAACATTTCAAGGACAAAGCGAGGAAGGAGTTTCTCTGGGAGCAGTTCACCAAGAGTTGGAAGCCGTCTGTCAAGGTGTGCACATTACGGAAGCTGACACAGTCGAAGTCTGGTGTGCACATTATAGGAAGTTGATGCAGTCGAAATCAGACAGAATGTCAGCCTTTGATACAGGACAAGCTAGGATTCCTGAGGTCGCACATCAGATGCAAGGGGCTCAGCATGTTGTCAGCCTTCAAATCGCAAGCCAAGGAGCCAGTGCTTCAGCTACTACAGCACACGATATCTCAAGAGCCACGACTGACACAGACAGTATAGAGATAAACACACGGTCAACAGACACCACACACGCAATAGACACCCACGTTTACAGCCTCAACAAGTCATGAGCCCCACCGCAGTTTCAGGGCGCTCTTCGGTCGACCAGCAGGTCATGGACCAGTTCACACAGAAAGCATGCTGTCATCTTTCCTCAGGAAAAAGCAGGAACAGGTACAGCTTTCTGCAACTACCTGGCGTTGGAGGTGGAGGAATTAGAGGAGAAAGACTTTCAGACATTTAGAAATGAGGCTGTCAAGCTTTTTAACACATTCAAAGCAAGGCAGAAGACCCAGCAGCCACAGCAATAGACACTTTCACATAGCTCAAGTGCACCTTTAACATTTGTGCCATATGCATTTCAACAGCCACAGCAGCCAGCTTCAGCTGCAAGGGGGTACATCTTAACCATCCCAGAGATACAGATGCCTTCAAGCCAGGTCATTCAGCCCGCTCATCATAGCCAAGTGGCCATCAAAGGACAGGAGCAGCTATCCAGACCTTCATCAAGACCACTTACATTCACTTTGACACAGACAAAGCACTTCAACCCTGCATCAGTTACCTCAGCTACAGGCAAAGAAAGCCAACGCAACATATCAGGACTTTCAACCTTCTTTGGATATCTTCAGTCTGTGATGAGCTACCAACAGATAGACACACCGCAACCATTTTCACCAGTCAACACACCAGCACCAGCCACCTCTCCTCCAACCACCACCGCCTCACAGCAAGAACATCAGCAACCCACCCTATGTCTCCTCTGCAGTCAGCCAACGCCAAACAGCAGCCACAGTAGAACACCTGACAAGCCTTCAAACAGTCCTCTTCAGGACCATTGCTGTTAACCATTTCAAGGTTCTTTTCAGGACCAGCCGAATCTTTCTAAAACAATAAACAAGCTGGTGTTCTAAAAAAAAAACAAACGAGAAGCATTACACACAAAACACTTTTGTCCCAAACACATAAAAAATGAATGAATAAATGAATCGTGTTTAAAAAAAACTTCTAACTTTTAAACAATAATTTGAACTATTTGGAGCTTAGAAAAAATATTGAAGAAAATTTAAAAAAAAAAATTAAAACAAATTTGAAAAAAAATTTGTAAAAAAAATGTTTTTCAAAAACAGCCATGTGATAATGAATTTTAAAAAAATGGCCAAAAAAATATGGGCAAAACACTATGACGTTTTGGCCTGCCCCAAAGATCACAGTTGTTAAAGACTTAAAACAAGGTCTGACATCGGGGAAGTATTTTGACATTTGGATTCGACCTTATGACCTTTGACCCTTTACTAAACATTTCAAATTCCCCTAAGATATTTTGTAGATTTTGAATTTTAAAATATCTGGCAAGTTTGTACGAAAATAATTGGGGGGGGGGGGGGGGGCTTAATTTGGACAAAACTTTGGGAGGGTGTTTTAAACAGGGTGTACATGTACTTATAATTTGGTTGGAAGTAGTTTTGAAATTTGGAAATCCAATGGATTTTTTTTTAAAAAATGTGTTGGAAGTTTAAGTAACACAAGTTTAAAGTTCTGGGAATAACTCATCCGTCCTGAAAAGGACTGATAGTAGTCCTGAACAAGACATAAGCCAGCTTCTGCCCCCAGGGTTGACACATCTCAGATCCTGTCCTCCTGCCCAGCCAATGCCCCCATGTGATTAAAGTAGTCCTTCAGTGGTTCTCGTTGATATTTGGCCTCCCTCAAAGGATTCCTGTAGTTCTCATTTGGCACATACACCTCTTGTTTATTATGTTGGGCCACTACATCATTTGCTGGGCTTGGTGCCCTGTCTGCCCTGGTGTGTCCTCAGCATGTTGTGCAACACCACACACATAAACACAATGTCTCTGACAACCCTTGGCCTTTGCTCCATGGTGCCCAGTAGTACCCTGAAGCGGCTCACTAAAATTCCAAAAGCGTTTTCAACCACCCTCCTGCCTCTGGAGATCCTGTAGTTGGCTATTCTTTCTTCCCTGGTCAATTGTCTTTGGCTGTAGGGTTTGACTATCCAGGGGATCAAGGCAAAGGCGTCGCCACCCAGCAAGAAGTAGTGTAAGTCTTGGCCTCCCCCAGGGGTTCAGGTGGTGGAAGCCCCAAACTGCCATCCTCAATCTCCCTCAAAAGGCTTCTGTTGAAAATCTGTGCATCTGAGCATGAACCACTGGACCCACAGTCTATCCACAGGAATCTGTATTCTACATCCACCAGGGCCAGTGAGAACCAGGGAAAAGAAGCCCTTGTAGTTGTAATAATCTGCCTTTTTGGGGGGGCTTCTTCATGGCAATATGCTTCCCGTCTATGGCACCTACAGCATGGGGGACATTTCATCTGGTTCTGAACTTCTCCACCCTTTTCCAGTCATCAAGGCTATCAGGTCAGTGCAAAAATTAGTCCTGGAATTCAGCAAGGATGGCTCAGCAGACTTGGGGGACGAATTTGCGGATGGTGATACATCCAACCAACCAGTGGTACTGCAAGGAGGTGTAGATCTCTCCAGTGACCAGGTGTCTCAGGGTTGTTGCCAGTTATGAGTTATAAGTCCAACTTCCAATGGCTTCCTGAAATTGGTGACTGACCTCTTGATACAGTGGGGAATGCATTCCTCGATGAGGTAAAAAAGGCAGGGGCATCCTGAGAAAATTCTGGTACCCTGGGATGTCTGTGTGTATGAGGTCGGCCAGAAGATTGCTGTAGCATCCTTTTTCTTGTCTCTGAAGGATCCAGGGCATGACCCAGGGGTTTTGTGGCTTTCTTCTTCTCCTGGGGGCTAGCTGGGGCTGAGGCTGTGCTGGTGGCTGTATGGCAGGTGATGGTACTGGGTTCAAACGTGTCCTCTGTCTTTCCATCAAGATGCAAATCAAAATATTAAACTCAATACAAACCAAAAGTACCCTAAGCTGATGTATGAAGTCTCGGTGATGTGTAGCTGGCATCTTTGCAGTCATAAATGTTTTTTGTCACCCAGAAAGGGTCTATATAGTTTTGGTTTAACTCTGGATCCCGACTCCAGGATTTAATCAGTCCTGTCGTGGTGAGTTGGGAAAATACTCCAGTCCGGTCTGTTTGTGAATACGGCTTGTCGGGAGTTGCTACAGCTTGCCTGTTAGGGGTTTACGGTTTATCCTGATAGTTTCCTGTCTTGTGACAAAAATGATCCTGATCCCAAGTCAGGTCGGGATGTTGATCCAGACAAGTCGGTATGGTATATGTCCTGTCAGGAAAATGTAACCGACCCATCATTTTTGCACGCCTTTTTGTGGTTTTAGTCCCTGATTCCACGACTTTTGCAACCAACCCTAGAGTCGTAGAGTCGGTTACTGGGTCGGTTAAAGTGGCTGAACAACATATTTTAGTGAAATGCGCTTTATGCAAAGCCACAAGCACCTATTACTCAGCTATCGATCTAGATCTGCCAAAGGATCTGGGGGACATTGAAGTAGGGGTCAAAGAGCAAGTCGACCATTCGTAGATTCATGCTCCATGTTTTTGTTCACTGTATGAAAGGCTGCCATTGGTGTTATAGTGGAAGGCCAAAGCCACAAAACAAAAGACTTGGAGGCCTTTTTCATATATACCCACAAACCAAATTTTGAAAGGTCGATGTTAAATTTTTTTCAAGTTATTTCCTTTTAAGCTATCACCTTTGACATTTAGAGGGCCACATGGGCCACATAGTAGAATGACTGAAACCCCACAAAACAATGGGTTCTGGGGTGTTAACTATATATACCCACATAGAAAGTTTGTTTGGGCTGTATCTCAGAAACCATATGGTGTAGGAAGTTGAAACTTGGTAGGGGCATTGGTTTGGGGGTGTAGGTGTGCAACGCGATGATGTGACCTTGATTTGGCCTTGTCGTAATGACCTTGAGTTTGAAAATCTTATCTGGGCTTGATTTGACCTTTAACCTTGCATAGAGACCTCGACCTTTAAAATCTTGTCCAGACTATATCTCAGAAACCATAAGGTGAAGGTTGAAACTTGGTGGGGACATTGGTTGGGGGGGAGGTTTGGTGTGCAACATCATGGTGTGACCTTGATTTGACCTTTGACCTTGCCATAGTGACCTTGAGTTTAAAAATCTTATCCAGGCTTGATTTGACCTGTAATGTTGCCACAGTGACCTTGACCTTTAAAATCTTGTCCAGGCTATATCCCAGAAACCATAAGGTGTAGAAAGTTGATACTTGGTATCACCTAGATTCTTATTCGGGCTTGATTTGACCTTTAACCTTGCCATAGTGACCTTAAGCTTTAAAATCTTTTCCGGGCTATATCTTAGAAACCGTAAGGTGTTGGAAGTTGATACTTGGTAGGACATTGACTGAGGGTATAAATGTGCAACGTCATGGTGAGAGCTTAATTTGACATTTGACTTTGCTGTAGTGACCTTGACCTTTAAAATTTTGTCCATGCTTTATCTCAGAAACCATAAGGTGTAGGAAGTTGATACTTGGTAGGGCATTGGTTAGAGGGAGTAGGTGTGCAACATCATTTTGTGACCTTGAGTGGACGTTTGACCTTGCAGTAGTGGCCTTGAGTTTAAAAAATGCAGTCTGGGCTGTATCCAAAAATGTAAGGTGTGAGAAGTTGAAACTTGGTAGGGATATTGGTTGGTGGTGGGAGTGTGCAACGTCATGAAGTGACCTTGGTTTGATGTTTGATCTTACCGTAGTGACCTTGACCTTTAAAATGTAGTCCGGGCTATATCTCGGAAACTGTAAAGTATAGCAAGTTGATACTTTGTAGCGACATAGACAAGGGGGTGTAGGTGTGCAACGTCATGATGTGACCTTGATTTGACCTTTGACCTTGCTGTAGTGACCTTGACCTTTAAAATCTTGTAGGGCCTCGGAAGCTGTAAAGTGTAGTAAGTCAATACTTTGTAGGGATATTGGTTAGGGAGTGCAGGTGTGCAACGTCATGGTGTGATCTTGATTTGACCTTTGAACTTGTTGTAGTGACCTTGACCATTAGAATATTGTCCAGACTATGCCTCGAAATCTGTGAGGTGTAAAAGTTTGATATTTGGTATGGACATTAGTTAGCCATTAGGGTATGTAATGTTGTGGCGTGATCTTGACTTGACCTTTGAACTTAAAAATCTTGTCGAGGCAATATCTCATAAAGCTTAAGGTGTAGGAACCTGATATTTGGCAGGGACATTGGTTAGAGGATGTAGGTGAGCAACGAACTCTATTTGGGCCATATCCCAGAAATTGTAAAAAGAGAAAGGTGTAGAAAGTTGATTCTTAGATGAGTCATTGGTTGGAGAGTGAAGGTGAGTCATTGGTTGGAGAGTGAAGGTATGCTAAATTATGGTGTGATTTTTAACCGTGGCTCTGGCAAAGTGTGTTCTCCTGTGATAATTGAGACATTTTTCTCTTATGACAAAGATGTATGGATTGTTGTAACTGATTGTTACATGTACTTTTACTTATTTGTGCTATTTCTTTTGGTAGCTATACTTTAATTCATAAATTTTACAGCTTCATAATTTACAGAGATTTTCTTTTCTCTTTTAAATGTTATTTTCTCTACAAACATTATTTGGAACTTTACATAACTGACATTGTTAGCTGTGAAAGTCTCCTGATCTTTGTACTGTTTCACTTCTATATCACATGGTTTCTAACACTTTTTCCTCGGGCTGTAGGTTATGGGCATCTCTGATGCTATTTTTAACTCTAGCCTTTTCTGGGGGCATCGGCGAGTATGAAGCTTTTTTTTGTGTTTCACAGCCTAAACCCATGGATAGATTTTCACCAAAGTTTCAGGATATGTTTATCAGGAATCTAGAGCTGATTAGGATTTGAGGGGTACTGGGCAACAACTGTTGCCATGACAACACTTTTAAGATTTTTGGGTCTTAAAGATTGTGGGTATTCCACAGCCTAAATCTGTGCACAGATTTTCAGCAAATTTTCAGGATATTTACCCCAAGAGGATCTAGAGCTGATTAAATTTTGGGAAGTATCATGCCATGGGAACAGTTTTAAGATTTTTGGGTCTTTCAATTTATTGATGCTCCACAGCCGAAACCCATGGGTGGCTTCTCACCAAATTTTCAGGATATATTTACCCCAAGCGGATCTAGAGCTTGATAGGTTTATGGGGTATCCGGCAACAACTGTTGCCATGGTAACACTTTTGATATTTCTGGGTCTCAAATTTTGTGAGTGCCAGATTTTCAGGATATGTTAACCCCAAGAGGATCTAGAGCTGATTAACATTGCGAGGGTGTCTCGCAATAGCGGTTGTCATGGCAACGCTTTAAAATACTTTTCAGTCTTAACCTTCTTAATTGAAAAAGGGTTGCTATAAAACCAATGTTGCTACAGTTGCAATTTTTTCCCGCTGGGCCAAAGGCTGGGGTTGGGAAATTATGAAATGCCTTCCATGTGAGGGGTGCATGCGTGTGTGTGTGCGTATGCATTTGTCACATTTTTACAGCAACTGTTATATCTCATTCATTTATGAACATATCTTCACCAAATTTGCAGAGAATGTTTATGGCTGTGAAAACATGTTTAAAAACTTTTGTGCTCATTTTAAAAGCCAATATGGCTGCCAAAGCTGATTGTTGTAAAATCATTAATATGTTCTAAAATTTAAAATATTACAGCTAGCTTCATCAGATTTGCACAAAATGTAAATGGCTAGTAAACTTGCCTGAGAGTAATTGTGGCCTTGTTTTGAATACAAAATGGCCAGCATATCACATCTTTAATGTAAAATACGAGGTCATCACATCAAAAAGGCCTTATATCCCCCTTGTTATTCGTCCTAGGGGTTCCCTTATTAATGATTCTAGGGCTTCCAAATGTGAAAACAGCTTATAAGAAATCATAGCCTGTGAAACTTTTGTAAGTATCAAATTTGACCTTTGATCCCTGCTTCAAGGTCAAATAGGGTCATCATGCTAAAAAGGCCTTATATTTCCCTTATATTTGGTTCTAGGGCTGCAAAAAATGAAAACTACTTGTAAGAAATCATGGCCTGTGAATCTTTTGCAAGTGTTAAATTGAATCTTTGACCCTGCTTCAAGGTTGAGAGGGGTCATCATATTAAAATGGCCATATATCCCATATATATTGGTCCTTGGGCTTGAAAGTCACACTATGAATATATAAATATTAAGTTTTCCCACTTCTTTAACTACATGAAAGTTCTTAGATCTGACAACATCTCTTAAGTTATGTATACTTCTTACAACTGAAGCTGTTCCTAAGGTTGTCTGAAATCTCATGTTGTTGTCCATTTAGTTTTACCTGTGGGCTGGGTTTTTGGCAGCAGAGGCTGGCTATTTTTAAGTAATTACCTTGACCTTTAAAGGCCACTATTGGTCTTCTAGTGAAAGGCTGAGGCCACAAAACAATAGGTTTTTAGGCCTTACCCATATAATAATTTCAAAGGTCTCCTTGAAATATTTTTAAGTACTTACGTGTGAAAGGAAATCTCTACAGGAGAAAAGGTCAACATGCCAATGTTTGAAGGCCAGCCACAAATTGAACAAAGAGGTTGAAGGTTATATTTCTGCATTGATGGGGGACATAAATGAATATTATGTGTATTAGTCGTCGGATAGTTCCAGAAGCAATACCCCAATTTTGACCTTTAGAAGGCTGCCGTTGGCCTTATAGTTGAAAGCTGAGGTCATAAAGCAATAGTTGCTAAGGCCTAACCCATATATATGTTACAGGCAAACTGTGTAATCAGGCATTTCGCGAAATCCCTGATTCACTTACTATATAGGCATTCCGCGAAATGCCTAAAATTTCCAGACATTTTGCGAAATGCCTGGAATTTGTCCTTTATTACACAACTTGCCTGGTGCATTTTGGGCAAATTGTGAAATACAATAATTTTATGTAATGTAAAGCTTTCTTGGTCAGAGGCAGATACAGGATTTCCCGAAAGGGGGGGCGTGGGTTGTCGCGGGTATGGATATTTCATACTTGGACTTTCTGTAGTGGGACATATCACGCGGTGCACGGACAAAATGTCGGTGGACAAAATACTGGGGGACCAAACGCCAAAATTACAAGGGGGGGGGGGGGGGGGGGGGACAAAATGCTGTCCATTTTATGGGACAGGGAGGGCAAAATGCCTATCTTAACAAAACACTTTATATTTGATACTGATGGTCAAGCAAACTGAAAAAACTTCTAGCAGAAAAAAGCCTCTGTAAAAACCTACAGTAGAAAATACCTCAGATTGGAAGGGGGCGTGGACAGTAGCAAAAAGCCCCATGACTAAAGGTTGAAACTCTGAAAGGGGGGGCGTGCGCCCTCCACGCCCCCCCCCCTAGATCTGCCTCTGTTGGTTATTTAGCCATATTTAGATAAATTAGAAGAATTATAAAGCTCTTTAAATCGTTCCTGTTAGAAATTTGAGTTATTTTATCATGAATGATATTTAGAGCTCTGTTACACAAAATGTAATAACGGTATGAATGAAATATTTTAAATGATCTGGGCATATATTTCATATGTTTTGTATGTCATTTAATTTATCAGTTAAAGATTTGTACAAATTATATAATATAATATCAAGTTATATCAAAGAAGCTTAACTTATATAACTGACAAGTTTAACACCACATAATTTTTTAAGCTTAAAAAACTGAAGACAGTCGGTACAAATATTCTGCAACAAATTTTCATGAAAATCTTGGTCAAATTAATAGGTGGTACACACTTATGTTGGAACAAACATGTCAGGAAATAAAAATAAACTTGAAAAGATGGGATATGAAATAAAAATGAGTTGCATGAAAATAGAATAAATAGATTACATCTATATGATAAGCCATTAAAATATGTGCACAAATATGAAGATTCAAGGAAAATTTAACTTCAACAGCACATCAGTGTATTGTGATGAATGAGGGAGTGATGTTATTAATGACATTTTGAATTTTTATTGGTATCATCTTTCACAATTTTTCACCTTTACAACTACAACCTATATGATCTACAGACAAATAAAAATCCAATTCTCTAGTAAACAGGTAGCATTCATATAGTTCCAATTGCCTAGCATTGGACTCTGTTGGGGGTGGGGGTCAGAGCTTTAATTAGTCTGTTCAATGTACAATGAGGGTTTCTTGTTTAATCTTTTAAACCAGAGAAGCCATGTACACTTTGATGAACATCAAAGCATCTGTTGTAAATAAAATAATCTCCTGCACTATGTACTAGAGAAACCATGTAAGGTTTAGCTTAATCAATTGAAGGAATTTTATGTACTATAGAAGCCATGTAAGGTTTAGTTTAATTGAATTAAAGGAATTTTATAACATGGCTTCTTGTTGATAAAATTGAAGAAGGGAAGCCACCCAGCTTTAATCTTAATTGAAATTTGCTCCAAGAGGTTATAAAAGGTAGGCAGATTTGGATTACTTCATTCTGCATTTAAGTCTGCTAATCAACTTGACTGCTATTTAATTGCGAAAATAATAACAGTGAAATTAGGTTCAGGAATGAACTGTATAGAAGATATGCAAAGTGTCAAAAATACCTTATTCCCAGAGATGTTTACAATACAACAATTGAAGAATTAAACCAGGCCGCACAGGAGTCTTCATCAAAGTTAAGACATGATTACTACATCATGAAAAAGTAAGACACTTGAATTACAACTGTACATTTTGCTTATACCTGCAATAATTGAAAAAAAATATATAAATTTTGCTAAGGTCTGTTATTTCAAATATATGTTGATACTCATGCTGGGCCATTTTTTCTATGTTTTAATATTTATGTTTACATCTCTTATAGTAGTTACTGAACTGAGGAATATAGATGTAATTGTTCACTGCCGTTTTGACCCCCAAGCCGTTTTAAACGGCAGGGTCCGCCGTTTTAAATGGTAGGCCCTGCCATTTACATCCACAAGGTTTATATAAGGGGTTGTAAATGGCTGAGCCATTTAAAATGGCGGACTCCAGGTCCCAGCCATTTTAACCTTATCAGCCCAACTTAAAATAACAAAATTCAAGAATGTTTTTTGTGCTGAATATAATATAAACTATTTACAAGGAAATTGTTTTTCATGAAAAAGGTTACATTAACATTGTTTTATGAGTACTTTGTACTTCTTTTTTATTTTATATAAATATGCTAATTTTATCTCACCTCAACAAAAAGTGTTTAATAATCTAAAATGAATTGGGTTTCCTGAGTCTTTATATGCATTAAAATGGTCCTTTGATGTTGATTTCATTGCCTTTCATTGGAATGATTTCTTAATTGGATTTGTGCTTATTGTTTCAACATTCTATTGATGTTGATTTGTTTCACTTGGGTGGGTGAAGTACACAATAGGGAATACCCCAAATCATAAAGTGAAACAAATCAACATCAAACACATAGTCAAACAAATAAACTTAAAAGGAATGTTGAAACAATAGATATATCATGGTCTAATCCAGTTGCCTAATCACTAGCAACAAGTGAAACAAATCAAGTTGAAAGCAGTGGCTGAACAATAGACACCTTATGACTTAATGACCCTCCAATTGTCAGATTAACTAAGACAGAGTCTTGGAACAATAAAGGAATTGAGACTAATCCTATTAATGCATAATCAGTTAAAGAAAAAATAAGTAGAAAAATAAGTAAACAATGTCATTTTAATTTCAAAAATAAAAACTATGTGTGCAAATTATCACTTGTGCTAATACATGTTATCAAATATTCAGATAAGATATGCACAAGAAATCTTAAATAATATTTCGCAAAGATATACTGTATAATTGAAATTTCAGTATTTAAATACACTGGCATGGTTATATTCAGTTTCATGATTAAAACCCTCCAACAGACATACTTCAAACACTATGTATGTATACTTCAAACACCAGTGCAGGCATACTTCAAACACCCTTGTAATTTTCAACTTGCTCTAACGTCAATGATTTTGGTTGCTAACAAAAATATATATATTCTGAAACTAATATTTCATATCTGTACTAAATGTGAAACATAAAACATAATAAACTAATGTCTTATGATGACTTTGTTTCTATCATCTAGTTGGCTGAGCCGTTTAAAACGGCGGATGGGGTCAAAATGGCATGTAACATAATGATTTTGAATAGCAATATTATATTTACTGGTATGAGGTTCTCAAGTGTGGAGATGTAGAAAAACTGATTAAGAGGCAATGTAAAATATTATTTAAGTTGTCGCATATGAAAAGAAATCTCTGTATCCCCGACTCTTGTTGGTAGGATACAATTGATCTGTTTGCCTAGATTACCCTATAAGTAAGCAAGGACTAGATGTGTAACACTGAAATTTAGGCAGGACATTAGATTGGTGGTACTAACACACCTGATATTGGTCTTAATTTGTCTTACTTCTGCATGCATGGAGCTCTGCTAAAGTCTTGTCATTCACAGATTGTGGCCATTTGCTCTGATGCTCTGTGCTAGCATATGGGTATCATGTGCTTAGGTCAAAAACTAGTATAAACAACCATAAAATATGCCAAACAAACACAAAAAGTTTGTGTTAAATATGTCTATTTTTCTTATAAAACCCAAAGCTAATATTATTGTTTTATTAAATTAGAATTAGGTTGCAAAATGTGACCATTCTGAGTGTTTTCTACTGGCAAACCAAGAATTATCACCCAGCAGGGTGACTGTTGAATAGGACTGGATTTATGGGTGATTACTCATGGTTATAAGGAAGTTAAAATGTTTTTGTGGCCAGACAAATGGACACTAATGCACCTAAACAACCAGTCATACAAGAACAAAGACAATAAGAGTAGATGCAGGATTTTGTTGGCTTTAGATTAATGATTTGCTAAACCAAGATTTCAAACCATAATAATGCAGGTTATATCACAAGATACATTGTGTTGCAACATTATTATTAAATTTATGGGCACAAGTGATCATGCAATTTCTAATTGAATACATTTTTTGATCACTCGTAAGAACTTATTTTTTGCCATGATGACCTGGTTTTGAAATAAATAGTGCTGTAGTTATGTAAACCATTTATCTCTGACACAAAAATCTGACAAGTTTTGTCAATGAAGGTGAGAGATAGTGAATGCTATAAATTAGACACATGTAGAGCTATTTTATATGTGAGTTTATCCGGGCAAGGGAAGCCGTTTTATTTGTAGGCGAATATAACATTTAATTTCAAGGTCAATATTGGTTGTCTGCCTGGAAATGTCAATTTTTGGTTACTTTTTAAAAAATTGTTTCACATTTTTTTGGCCTTTTTTTCAATACACCCTATCAATGATAAAGTTTCTCTTAATAGATATATGTGTCTAACATGAAGTTTCAAAAGTTTAAAACAAACTGTATTTCAAAGCAGAAAAACCTGTCACAATGGATCCCTTTTTAGCCATGTTTTACTGTATTTTTGCAAGTATTTATGGAATAACACAATGGAAGCCATTCAAAGTTGTGACAAAACTTGTATTGATATCAAGTACAAGTATTGATATCCATTGCCTTGGTTTACCAAAAATATCCTATATCATCCTTATTATTGGTCCTCTTGGGTTTGGAATGTTGAAACAGCTTACAGAAAATCATGGACTGTGAATCTATTCACAGATTTGAACGTTGACCCCTCATCAACATGAAATAGAATCTAGGAAAATGCTTTATGTATCTGTTTTTACCCCACAGCCCTTAATGGCTGTTGGGGTATTGTTTTCACCCATGGTGTCCGGATGGTCGGGCGGGCGGGCGGCGGGAAATAGTTTGTCCGGGCTGTATCTCAGAAACCATAAGGTGTAGGAAGTTGATACTTGGTAGGGACATTGGTTAGGGGGTGTAGCTGTGCAACGTCATGGTCTGACCTTGATTTGACCTTTGACCTTGCTGTAGTGACCTTGAGTTTGAAAATCTTGTCCGGGCTATATCTCGGAAACTGTAAGGTGTAGGAAGTTGATACTTGGTAGGGACATTGGTTAGGGGGTGTAGTTGTGCAACGTCATAGTCTGACCTTGATTTGACCTTTGACCTTGCTGTAGTGACCTTGACCTATAAAATCTTGTCCGGGCTATATCTCAGAAACCGTAAGGTGTAGGAAGTTGATACTTGGTAGGGATATTGGTTAGGGGGTGTAGGTGTGCAACGTCATGGTCTGACCTTGATTTGACCTTTGACCTTGCCGTAGTGACCTTGACCTATAAAATGTTGTCCGGGCTATATCTCGGAAACTGTAAGGCTTGGGAAGTTGATATTTGGTAGGGACATTGGTTAGGGGGTGTAGGTGTGCAACGTCATGGTCTGACCTTGATTTGACCTTTGACCTTGCCGTAGTGACCTTGAGTTTGAAAATCTTGTCCGGGCTATATCTCGGAAACTGTAAGGTGTAGGAAGTTGATACTTGGTAGGGACATTAGTTAGGGGGTGTAGTTGTGCAACGTCATAGTCTGACCTTGATTTGATCTTTGACCTTGCTGTAGTGACCTTGACCTATAAAATCTTGTCCGGGCTATATCTCGGAAACCGTAAGGTGTAGGATGTTGATACTTGGTAGGGATATTGGTTAGGGGGTGTAGGTGTGCAGCGTCATGGTCTGACCTTGATTTGACCTTGCCGTAGTGACCTTGACCTATAAAATGTTGTTCGGGCTATTTCTCAGAAACCGTAAGGTGTAGGAAGTTGATACGTGGTACGGATATTGGTTAGGGTGTGTAGGTGTGCAACGTCATGGTCTGACCTTGATTTGACCTTTAACCTTGCTGTAGTGACCTTGACCTATAAAATATTGTCCGGGCTTTATCTCGGAAACTGTTAGGTGCAGGAAGTTGATATTTGGTAGAGACATTGGCTAGGGGGTGTAGGTGTGCAGCATCATGGTGTGACCTTGATTTGACCTTTGACCTTGCCATAGTGACCTTGACCTATAAAATCGTCAGGGCTGTATCTCGGAAACCGTAAGGTGTAGGAAGTTGATACTTGGTAGGGACATTGGTTATTGGCTATAGGTGTGTATTATCATGGTGTGACCTTAATTTGACTTTTACCTTGCCGTAGTGACCTTGACCTTTAAAATCTTGTTGCACCTTTGGGTCTGTCTTTTGATGCAGATTAAGCAAAAGTCATATTAGAATTTATTAAGAATTTTACTTTCATAACTTCCCATTGTAAGAGATAGAATTTCATCAAGTGAGCCGCAGATTTTACTCCCAACACCACACATAAGCATTCAATAAATGTATTACCACTTCTGTATGCATGGTAATATTCAAACCATCTAAACCATAATTCGGAAATGCAGATGTATATAAAGAGTGTTGAATTTTAGTTTATTTGAATTTATTTAAACATTATTTCTCCATTTAAACATTGTTTGGACCTTTATATAACTGACAGTGCTCTGAAAGTATCCTGAAGTTTGTACTGGTACAGTACTTCTATATCTCATGGTGTTGAAAATATTTCCCAAGGCTGTGGGGTACGGGCATCTCTGATGCTATTTTTATAATTTTGGAATCCAAAAACAACATCTAGCAAATACTGGGTTGTAAACTTTAGGTAGGGTCAGGTTTTACGTTTAATTCCTGTTTCAAGGTGAAATGGAGCAGATTTAATTTTAAATGTTTGTCTGGCCTGCATCTCCCCTATTATTGATCTAAAGGGTTGGAAATGTGAAACAAATTACAGAAAATCATCGACTGGAAACTTTTGATGATGTTAGACTTGACAGGCTTGACCTTGGATGTAACTTTCAAGGTCAAATGACATTAACATAGGAGCCCTTGAACCTCACTTGTGTATAGCAGTTAATAGCAGTGAATTTGTTCTGCCCAGACATGTGATGTGTCAAGACACAATGATATACTTACTTTTGGCTTTTCTGTTTGGCTCATGTGTGTGTTCCTTCTGCAATTAGGTTGCAGCTGCTTCTTCGATACATAACTTTTGTGTTTTAACTGACAGCTGCTTACTTTTTCTTTTTTAGTTTCCAGCCCTAGCCTAAAATTGATCATTCTGTGAATGGTTTTATGAGTTAACTTCCACTTGTACACAATGTCTAGTTTAAGAATTATTTCTGGGAAAAATTGAACCAGTGATTACTCCAACAACTAAAATTTTCCATGTTCTAAAGATGGTATTTTCGTGACAACCTTTGTGTCGAGGAATGTGGAATGTTGCTGTTTATACAGTGACAATATTTTTGGCTTTGTTTACAAACAGGTTTTCTCTCTCATTTTTACCCCACAGCCCTTAAGGGTTGTCGGGGTATTGTTTTCACCCATGGTGTCCGGATGGGTGGGTGGGTCGGCGGGTGATCGGGTGGCAGAAAAAAATTTGACTGGCCTGCATCTCAGAAACTGTAAGGTGTAGGAAGCGGATGTGTGGTAGGGACATTGGATGGGGGGTGTAGGTGTGTAACATCATGGTGTGACCTTGATTTGACCTTGCCGTAGTGACCTTGAGTTTGAAAATCTTGTCCGGTCTATATCTTGGAAGGCCTAAGGTGGAGGAAGTTGATATTGGTTCAGGACATTGGTTCGGGGGTGTAGGATGTGCAACATCATGGTTTGACCTTGCTATGGTGGCCTAGACCTTTAAAATCTTATCCGGGCTATATCTCAGAAACTGTAAAGTGTAAGAAGTTGATACTTCGTAGGGACATTGGTTAAGGGGTGTAGGTGTGCAACGTCATGGTCTGACCTTGATTTGACCTTTGACCTTGCTGTAGTGACCTTGACCTATAAAATCTTGTTGAGGCTATATCTTTGAAACCATAAGGTGTAGGAAATTGATACTTGGTTGGGAGTTTTTAGGGGATGTAGGTGCGTAGTGTCATGGTGTGACCTTGATTTGACCTTTGACCTTGATGTAGTGACCTTGAGTTTGAAAATCTTGCCTATATCTCGGAAACCATAAGGTGGAGGAAGTTGATACTTAGTAAGGACATTGTTTCGGGTGTGTAGGTGTGCACTTTCATAGTGTGACCTTGATTTGACCTTGCTGTGGTGACCTTGACCTATAAAATCTTGTTGAGGCTATATCTTGGAAACCATAAGGTGTAGGAAGTCGGTACTTGGTTGGGATCTTTTTAGGGGGTGCAAGTGTGCAGTGTCATTGTGTGACTTTGATTTGACCTTGCTGTAGTGACCTTGAGTTTGAAAATCTTGTCCAGGCTATATCTCGGAAACCCTAACGTGGAGGAAGTTGATACTTAGTAAAGACATTGATTAGGGGGTGTAGGTGTGGGTCATCATGGTGTGACCTTGATTTGACCTTTGACCTTGCTGTAGTGACCTTGAGTTTGAAAATCTTGACCTTGCTATTGTGACTTTGACCTATAAAATCTTATCCAGGCTATATCTCGGAAACTGTAAAGTGTAGGAAGTTGATACTTGGTAGGGACATTGGTTGGGAATTGTAGGTGTGCAACGTCATGGTGTGACCATGATTTGATCTTTTGGCCTTGCTTTTTTGACCTTGACCGATAATAGTTTGTCCGGGCTATATCTCGGAAACCATAAGGAGTAGGAAGTTGATACTAGGTAGTGACATTGGTTATAAGGTGTAGGTGTGCAACATCATGGTGTGACCTTGATTTGACTTTTGACCGCGCTGTATTGACCTTGAACTATTAAATCTTGTCTGGGCAATATCTCAGAAACCGTAAGGTGTAGGAAGTTGATACTGGTTGGGTATTGGTTTGGGGTTGTAGGTGTTAAATGTTTTGTTGTGACCTTTATTTTATCTGTGTCCTTGCTGTAATGACCTTGACTTAAAAATCTTGTCTGGACAATATTTTGGAAACCGTATAGTGTAGGAAGTTGACACTTGGTAAGGACTTTATTTAGGGGTTGTAGATGTGCAAAATCATGCTATGATTTTGATTTGACCTTTTCCAGACTATTTCTTGGATTCTGTGAACTGTAGAAGGTTGACACTTGGTAGAGACATTGGTTAGTGTGCATCATCATGGTGTGACCTGTAACTTTGGCTCTGCCCAAGTGTGTTCACCTGCCATATTTGATACATGTTTCTCTTATGACAAAGATACATGGATTGCTGCAACTGATTATTATATGTACTTTTAAATAAGTGTGCTATTTCCATTGACAGCTGTACTCCAGTTAATAAATTTTACAGCTTTGTAATTTTTAGTTTACTGATTAATGCTGTCATCTTGCTGATGAATTATCTTGTTTAAAACTTTATCTTTACATACATTTTCTTTCTTTCAGATGTAATTTTCTCTACTTAAACATTATTTGGACCTACTGTGGCCTGGTGGGTAACACACTCGCCTAGGAACACAGAGGACGTGTGTTCAATCCCAGGTACAGGCAGATACATAGTGGCTCGGATGACCACTTAAAATGGTGGTCCTCTGTCATTGGGTCCTTTCCCCAGTGGCAGAACCTCAAGGACGTTGATAAGAGGTCATCCTTGAGCATCTGTCTCTCAGTTAGGGGAATGTCAGTAATTTGAGAGTTGGACTGTACTTGTACAGTGGAATGGGTCATATAGCTCTTTGAGTTCTGTAGTATATGGAGATATTGCACTGAGCATAAATACAAATACAAATTAACCATAATTTGTTTGTTTATTTGGGGTTTAACGTCGCTTTCAACACTGTACAGGTCATATCACGACGGGTAGTTGGAAGGGCAGAGGAAACCAGTACATAGAGTTCGCTAGGGTTGTGTACTGTAAACTGCCGACCAACGGTAAGCAACTAGCAGCTTTCCCACTTACGGCCATGCAAATTAACCATAAATTAACCTTTATATAACTCATGTATATATAACTCCCTCATGTAGATCTGTTTGCACCTGTTTTGTTTTCAAAATATAGCTTTTGTTACTCAAGAAGAGAAACATATAATATCAGTCTTTTTTAACATAACAGACAAATGCAGAGGAGGTATACCCTTTTATCTTGAGATGGTCCCTGAAGTTTGTTTGGGTCCTTTTGGTACAGGTGGAGGGTGGCACTTGTGCCCATGCACAAAAATTAGTGAGTGCTGTTTTAATACTATTGGGTTGTATAGAATAATATGTGGCATTACAAGTTTTGGGGAGTGTAGGCTCTACTTTAGTCTGCACTTGATTGTTGACCTATGTTCTGGTCAAGGGAATATAGGTTTCAATGTTTATTTCATGTTTTTTGTCCATCTGAGTGTGACGTTTCTGTTGTCAAGTTGGCGCATATTGGAGTGTTGGGTTCAAATTAGCCAGAAATGGCAACAGTACATTCAGTATTTTCAATTCTGGTGCACTCTCTGTTCCTTTTATGGGATGCCTCAGTTAACAGGCCTGTTGGTCTATGAACTGAACTTTTATATTGAACTGACATGAGTAGATGGCAGGCCCTTTAAAAATATTTTGTATGAATGTCAGGGATTGGCAGATCGAAAGAAAAGAACTGATGTATTTAATTGGTTAAAGAAAAAAAAATGTCTGTATACTGTCTCACAGACATTCACATCAGTCCAGCAAACCATAATGCATTCCTACAAGACTGGGAAAATGAGATCATTATTAACTCCTTTTCTTCTGAAAGTAGGGGGGTGTCTATCTTATGTTGAATACAAAGTTTTGGAGGTAGAAAAAGATGATGTGGGTAATTTGATGATGGCAAAAATTTGTTTCTACCAAGAGTACACAATACTTTTAGTTGTCTTATATGGACCAAATAGAGATGACCCAGGCTTCTATGACAATTTAAAGGAAAGAATAAGTGATAAGGAGAATTGAGGGTCCTCAGTGGCCTAGTGGTTAGCAAGTTTGGCATCTAATCATAGGCTGTCACCTCTGTGGGTTCGAGTCCCACAAGTGGCAATTCTGAGGACCTGTCCCAATATGACCCTGGCTGTTGAACGGGACGTAAAACCCCAACTTTGACTTTGATAAGGAGAATTTACCATTTATAATTTGTGGGGACTGGAATCTTGTACAAAATTTTGAAATTGATACCTATGGATACCAAAGGGAAAACAATACAAGGGCAAAAGCTAAAGTGCAAGCAATGCAAACAGCTTTGGACCTAGAGGATGTATGGAGGATCAATAATGAGAAACTTAAAAGATACACTTGGTTTAGCAGTAAAACTCCCCGACAAATGGCTAGACTTGACTTCTTTCTAACAACCCCCGACATTCATTCAAAACTAAAGAATACCTCAATCTCCCATGGTTATAGAACAGACCATTCAGCTCTTATTTTGGAATTAAATTTATTGGAAGCTAAACATGGTAAAGGCTTTTGGAAGTTTAACACTTCACTGTTACACGACAAAGAATATATAAATGTGGTGAAACAAGAAATTTGTAATACCATCTCCAATACAAGTGTAATGAAAAGAGTAATGTGGGTGGTAGAGAATTTACAATAGATAATCAAATGTTTTTTGAAATGTTAAAGTTAAATATAAGGGGTCAAAGTATAGCCTACAGTTCAAGAAAGGCCAAATTTAATAGGGATAAAGAAATAAAAATAGAACAAAATATCACAAATCTTGAAAATCAACTAACAGAAGCCTGCCTTTCAAACTCACAAGATAAAATCTTCGAGTTAGAAAAGAAGTTAAACCAACAAAAAATAGATTTAAGGGATACACAGGAGGCAAAATTAAAAGCTTCTGTACTAAGATCAAAAGTGCAATACTATGAGGAAGGGGAGAAGGCAACAAAATTTTTTTGCAACTTGGAGAAACGCAATTACATTAATAAGGTCATAACTAAATTAAATGTGAATGGGAAAACAATTATGAACCCTGACAAAATACTTTCAGAACAAAAAAAAATACTATGCAAACATTTATAGCTCAAAAGTTTCGGACAGTAATGCTGATTTAAAAAAATTTTTAAAGGAGGACAATATTATGAAATTAGGAGCCTGATCAAAATTTTTGTGAAAGGCCAATTTCTGAAAAGGAGGCTAAAGAAGTTGTTAAAAATATGAAAAATAATAAAACCCCAGGAACTGATGCGTTCCCAGTGGAATTTTACAAATTTTTTTGGTGTGACATAAATACTTATTTAATAAATAGCTTTAATCAATCCTTCTTGAAAGGTGAGCTATCTGTGTCCCAAAAACAAGGTATAGTCACATGTTTGCCAAAAGGAAACAAACCAAGAGAATTTTTGAAAAACAAAAGACCTATTTCACTGTTAAATACAGACTATAAAATCTTATCAGGCATCCTAGCTCAACGTTTGAAGAAAGTACTTCCAAAAGTCATAGGAGAAACACAAAAGGGATTTTTAAAAGATAGATATACAGTAGATTTGGTTTAAGTAGAACTGCCGTAAGTAGAATATTACCATAAGTAGAAGTAGTTTCTAAGTCCCAACAATTAGTAGTGCAACATATAAGGATAACTAGAAGTTCGACTTACAGAAAGTTGCCATAACTAGAACCTAATTTGATGCACAAACTGTTACTTTTCAATGGGAATAACAAGGTATAAGTAGAACCTATAAATTTTGCGTACACAGAAATGTAAATATCCAAGAAAGAGGTGACCAAATAGTACCATATTGTGACACTCTCTGCCTGATTCCTCACTTTTGTGTTATTAAGTCTGAACACCAAGCAAATAAATTTCACAGTGGAGTGATCACACATGTTAATTATTGCAAGAGACTTGATTTACGTAGTGTCTCTAGTGCTTCATGTATTTCTCAAAGGGGGTATAACTAGAAGTTGTCATAAGTTGAAGTAAATGGCTGACATTTTGCAACTTCAACTTAGACCAAATCCACTGTATTGGCGAAAACATAACATTAGTCTATGACATCATGTTAGATTTGGAGGTTCATAACAAAAAAGGACTGATAATATTGCTGGACTTTGAAAAGGCTTTCGACTCCTTGGAGTGGAAATACATTAACAAGGTACTACAAAGTTACAGTTTCGGCACTAACTTTATTAGATGGTTCAATACTCTATATAACAACTCTTGTAGCTGTGTAATTAACAATGGGTATTTTTCAGAATTTTTCCAGCTGGCTCGCGGATGTAGGCAAGGTGACCCCCCCAGTCCCTATATTTTCATATTAGCCATAGAACCTTTAGCTATGGAAATTAAATTGGACAAGGAGGTGAATGGAGTAACCATGGGTAATACCAATTTTAAATTGGGCCAATATGCTGACGATACCTTTTTATTACTAGATGGATCAGAAGCATCTTTGAGGAAAAGTTTCAGAATTTTTGAAGAATTTTACCTTTGCAGTGGTCTTAAATTAAACATTGATAAAACATTCGCAGTGTGGTTAGGGGCAATGAAACTATCCAATGAAACACCATGCTATGACTTTAATTTAAAATGGGCAAAGAGCTTCACACTTTTGGGTGTAGATTTTAATGTTGATAAAGACAAAATGGTTGCAGAAAATTACAACTCAAAACTTCACACCATAGAAAAAAATCAATCATTGTTATAAAAAGCGAAAACTCTCCCTTATAGGTAAAGTAACTGTACTAAAGACTCTAATTGTCCCAAAACTGGTACATACTATGCAAGTACTACCTTCCCCTACTTCAGAATTTTTAAAACGAATGGAGATAATTTTTAAACTCTTCCTTTGGGATGATAAAAAACCAAGAATAACACTAGCCCAACTTGAGAAGGACATTCAAGATGGTGGCCTTAAGTTAACAAAGCTTGACTTTTTAGACCAAGCTCTAAAAATGACATGGATCAATAATTTGATAAAAAGGGATGGCAGTTGGCAACACATTTTTGAGCATAACATAGCAAAAAACAAAAAAGAAGTTTGGCTGTTGGATGTTGTTTCTCTAAAGAAACTAAAGAACTCTGTTCAAAATGTCTTTTGGAGAGATGTTTTTAAATCCTGGATTACAAATAAAGAAAATTTTTCTAATGAAATAAACGTCAGGACCTATCCAATTTGGAACTCTTACTTTTTACAAAACTGTAATATTTTGCTTAAAAAGGAAAATTTTGAACAAAAAGGACTCCACTATATAAATGATCTACTTACAATTTCAGGAGAACTTATGGGCTATAATGATTTTCAAAATACATACAGAATGAAAATAAATTTTGTAGACTTTTACTCGTTAATACATTCAATCCCAAGAAAATGGATGGCCATCTTACGAGACCACAGACATAGGATTAAAGGACCAATATTTCAACCCATTTTGAATGAGCTCCTAGCAATGCCGAAAGTTTGCAAAGGGACATATTGGAAATTAATTAGCACATCAGACTTAAGGAGAAACATTGCAAATAAGTGGTCAGAACACCTTGGAAAACAGTTTACTAACGAAGATATGAGAGATTTTTTACCTTAAATTTTCAGTGTACAATTGAAAGTAAAATGAGGAGTTTTCAGTGTAAAATTTTGCAGCGCATCTTTACCACAAATAAATTCTTGAATATCTGGAATAAAAGCAGACAAATGCTACTTTTGCGGTATTATGACAGAAACATTGGAGCACCTATTTTGGGAATGCCCCAAAATTACCCAATTTTGGAAAAAGATGGTTAAAACTTTGGAGTCATATATAAATTTGCATGAAATGTTAAACTACAAGTCTATTCTACTCGTGTGAGGTTAGGTCAAAACGAAACACTTGTAAACCATTTTATCAATATCATTAAGCGATATATATATGTAGTTAAGTGCAATGGCAGTAATCTTTGTGTAGAAGGAGCCTTAGGGAAAGTTAAAGAAACCTTTAAAATAGAGCAGAACATAGTTAGGCAACAAAATAAAGAACATGATAGAATAGAAACAAAGTGGGCCCCATTACTGCAAATTCTGGACACATAAAATGCCTTCTAAATCTCATAAAACCAGTTCTGTAGACAGTTGCCAACATCACCAATATGAACCAACACTTGTTCTGTGTTTTGTGATATGTGTTCCTGTGTCGTTGTGTCTTTGTGATTTTGTGTTTTTGTCATTTTCTTTGTGTACTCAAATAACACATAAAAAGCAGCTAAAAGTGATTCTTTTATATTTTTGTGTATTCAAATGATACATAAAAATAAGCTAAAATTGATTTAAATCCATAGCGTACAGTTAATTAATATAAAAAATTATATAAAAAAAAAAAAAATAATAATAAAATTAACGGTCGTTCATGTATGTAGTACCCGAATTTTGTTTTGTGTGCTTTTTACTTCATACTGTGTATGAATGCATTTGTTAGGCCCTGATGGGGGGTTGGCCACCCTCGCCTCCCCAGGGCACCATGGGCTATGTAAAAAACGGGTGAATAAAAAAAAAAGCTGAAAAAAAAACAAAAAAACCTTTATATAACTGACACTGCTCTGAAAGTATCCCGATCTTTGTACTGTTTCACTACTTCAATATCTCATGGTGTTGAAAACTATTTCCTCAGGCTGTAGGGTAGGGGCATCTGTGATGCTATTTTTCGCTTTGTTCACAAACAGGTTTTCTCTCTCATTTTATTCTATATAATCAATTTGCTATGTAAATGTTTCATAAATAATGGTAAAAACTTTTTTTTACAATGCAGGAAAGTCTAGTTCATAATGGAAGAGTGTGTTAAGCTCAAATAAATTCATCATTCTCCAAGAGCCTGTTTTTATTGTTTCAGTTTTTCAGATTTGGCTAAGTTATTTTGCTAATATAGAGGTCAACAAAGATTTATCAGAAGACAAGAAGAAAGTGAAAATGCAGCAATTTCCTGTGTGATTGAAGTTAAAGGGGTAAAAAGCCTGTTGAAAGTGAGTATTACTTTTATAAATATAATAAGAGTATTTTGAAGCCCTACATGAATGTTTAATACAAGCTGTAATTTTTCATTGAGAAAGAAAGTGTAATAAACAAATTTCAGGTTTAGGTTGGGTTTGACTTCCTGGCCGCTTATTAATCAGCATCAGACTATGTTTGGGTTCACCATGTCCGGCCACAGTTAAGCATGCAACAATCAGATTGGACTGTCAAGAATAAATGACAGATTTATTCATTGTAAATGATTTTTTTGTATATGTTTTCCCAAAGAAAGGAAAAAAATAAATGCTTTGAAGCAGGCTAATTGATGTATAAAAGCTGTATTATTTTGTAATGGTGGATTGTAATATAGTGCCTTATTTATCTTTTGGAATATGACCATCACAAAAACAATGCAAAATGAACTAGGATTGGAAAAACTTTTGGCAAGTGTACATGAATATTTAACTGAGTGAGAAATATTTTGAATATGTAGAATCCCAGTCTGTTTCATCCTTCAGATAATCAGGTTTTATGTTATAACAATTTGCCAACAAAAGTTGCTGACATCTTGTTATCTTGCATCACTGACTTCGATATCAATAACAGTTTCAAGGTGCTTGAGGGCTGCCAAATATAACAATTTAATGAGTAAAAGCATTTAAAAGCCTAATATTTTACTAATAACTGACCTATTATTCAGAAATCTTCATTTTAAGTAAAATAATTTGTGTATTGTGTACAATTTAACACTTTTAGAGAATTTTTCATTATGTAAGGCTCTCTTGTGATTGTATGTACTCTAAAACAATGCTCCAATATCTCTGAATATACAAGCATTTTCATAATTCATATCCCTGCTTTAGTACACATATTTACCCCATCTGTACCCGATTAGACTTTGCACCAACATAACTTTTGCATACCAAGCATGCATTTTTTTAAACTAAGTATCACCATATAAACTTTCAGAGGGGGGAAAAGGCCATATTTTCATGCTAAGTGCATATTTGGTACTACATAATGGTTTTTGCTGTACACTACCGATTGTCATTTTTTGCTTGAGTTTGCTAATTTACCAACAGAAGCGGCTTGAACATTAAAATCAATGAAAAATGAAATGGAAAAAAATAATAAAATAATAACTTAAAGTTTGTCTTTTATACACATATATGTGTATAAAGGTCTTGCTGACCGGTTTGTCACTTTCTTCAGTGACAAAATAGATAAAATCAGAAACTCATTTTCCTCTAGTGACTCATTCAGTCTGCCTCCTCCACCTGATGTACCCAATTTCAGCTGCTTTAAACAAGTTTCTCAAGAGGAAATTAGAAAAATTATCATGAAGTCACCCACTAAATCTTGTTTGTTAGACCCATGGCCTACATTTCTTGTTAAGGAATGTATTGATATTTTACTGCCCTCTATCACCAGGCTTGTTAACTGCTCGTTGTCAGAAGGTGTTGTACCTGATGAGTTCAAGAAGGCTATTGTAACCCCATTGATTAAAAAGTCATCACTACCACCCAATGACTTAAAAAACTGCAGACCTGTTTCTGGGTTGGGCTTCATATCCAAACTGGTTGAACGTGTTGTTGCTTCTCAGTTGAATGACCATATTAGTTTGAACGGACTTGAGAATGTCAGGCAATCTGCCTACAAACTAGGTCACTCAACTGAATCTGCATTGCTTTCAATTAAGAATGATGTTCATTTGGCTTTTGCTAAAGGTGAGGCTACTGCTGTCGTTCTCTTGGATCAATCAGCAGCGTTTGATACTATTGATCATGATACGCTACTTAATTCTCTTAGCTCCTGGTTTGGTGTGAGCGGGGTTGTCCTCGATTGGTTTAAGTCTTATCTCTCAGACCGTGTTCAGTGCATTAAGATTGGGTCAATTTTATCTGATGCCAAAAAGTTATTGTATGGTGTGCCTCAAGGCTCTGTCCTGGGGCCAATCCTTTTTTCACTCTATACTACTCCACTGAGTAAAGTCATACAGAATCATCCTGGTATTAGTTTCCAGTTCTACGCTGATGACACACAATTATATGTACACCTCACACATAAAAATGTTGCCTCGGCCCTTGATAAGCTGTCGCACTGCCTTGAAGACGTAAAGAGATGGCTCTCTACAAATAAGCTCAAGCTAAATCCAGATAAGACCGAATTCATTGTGTTTGGCTCAAAGTCTCAGCGCGAAAAACTTAATCAGTCCTTCCCGGTCAACATACTTGGTAATCTCATATCACCAACAGATGCAGTTAGGAACCTTGGTGTCTGGTTTGATTCTGATTTCTCATTCTCTTGCCATGTTAGGAAGGTCTGCAAGGCTTGTTTTGCTCATGTCCGGGATCTTAAGCGACTCCGAGGACATCTGACACATGAAGCTACTCTTATGGCTGCCAATGCTCTGGTCGGAAGTTGACTAGATTACTGTAACTCTCTGTTCAGAGGTCTCTCAGCTCTAGATCTGCGCAAACTTCAATGTGTTCAGAATAGCCTTGCCAGAATTGTTGCCAACACCACCAAGTACTCACACATCACTCCAGTTAGAAAAGCACTACATTGGTTGCCAATTAAGTACCGTTCTATCTTTAAGACTGCCATGCTGGTATATAAGTTCCTACACAGTGGTAACCCCAAATACTTTGAACCCTTCCTCATTCCCAGACATAGTGCATATAACACTCGTCGAAGTCAATCTGATGGCATATTTCTTGAGGTTCCCCACTTTGCTTCAGTTTTCAAGTCTCGAAAACATTTTGGACTCAGTTTTGCGTATGACGCACCTATAATTTGGAATAACCTTCCTGATGAGGTCCGCTCTGCAAACTCACTTGCCTCTTTCAGGTCAAAGTTGAAGTCATACCTCTTTGGAAAAGCATACCCACCCTAAATTTCCAATCTCCTTTCTGCTTTCTCCACGGTGCTGACCCCTGCAATGTCTCTGGTTTTTGAATATTGATCAATGTTTTTGTGTGATGCGCCTTAGAGTCTGTCTTTTGACGGAGATTAAGCGCTATAAAAGTGCTATTAGAATTAGAATGTGTTAACTTGGTGCAATTTCTAGTCAAGTGTAGCTAATTTTATCTGATGGTAGAAACAGGTAATTAAAGATTGGTTTGTTTTATGCTGTGAATGTATTCTCATGTTAGTGGCTGATATAACTGTTTCCATGAAATATTAGTGTCTATTTTAACTTCCTTATTGAAACTACAGTTCCTTAAAGTGACACCATAGTTAATGACTTAGCAACTTTCTCTGCAGAAATGACCAATGCTATATTCATGGACTGATGAATTAGAATAAGGATCATGGTTGTTGCACCCTAGAGTCTGCCTGAATGCAGAGATTAAGTGCTGTTAAGTCAAGAGTAGAATAAAATATTGATTTTTATTTAGGGGCGATATATTGCTTTGTACATTTTACAAAGGAAATTTAAAAGTCATCTTTTATTGCACTACAAAAGCTTACCATGTGGGATGATAAGCTATTCTTGGGAGGCCACTTGCAGGCTGGTAAACTCCAATAAAAGAGAGCAGATAATCGCCAAACTGCCTGTTAGGTGGTGCTAGCAGGCCCAGGTGACCCAGATAGTGACATTCTTCCTTTTTCAGAATACATATACCAACCCAGTTGTATCTTGGATGAATTGTGTGTTAAATTATTATTTTTCAACAGACAACTCCTACTTATGTAGAGTAAGAAATGTAAAATTCCTTGACCTGTGGAAATTCTTGGAATATTTCTGATTTGTGTGTCAATTATTAGGTCTTTGATCATCTCTGACACATAGTTGGAGTATTTTCTCTTACTTCTAAAGTATGACACCCCATATGTGGTAATTTGTTTTCGAACAACGGACACTCACCTCAGTCGGAAAGCTGGTAGTTACTTACAGATGCCCAGCTGTTACAATGAGGAATCTTGACCAACTAGAATGTACTGGTTTCCTCTGCCGTTAAACTACCTGTTGTGATATAACATATACAGTGTGTTAACAAAGACATTAAATCCCAATAAAGCCAATCAAATTCACTATAAAACAGATGTTGGTTCAAGTCTTTAATGGCTTATTGCTGGAATTTGATGTTCCTTTTCTAACTGCTTTTGCAAACTTCAGGCTAATTAATTAATAATGATTCTTAGTTTTCACTGATTTGATGTCGGTGTTTTTAAAAAACATTTTACTGTGTGCCATAAATCATGGGATATCTCCAGAAACATGACACGTTCATTTCCTCACCATCAACTTCAGTTCCAGCTAAATTTTCTGTCTTCACACAAAAGTACACAGGGAATCACATTTGTTATAGTAAGGTCAATTCTAAATCCGGCTGCTAAGTCTTGGTTCAGTCGAATGGCAATTACAGTATTCTGTCAGATTCATTTCACTCAGTTTCAACCATTCCATGATCTTACATGCCACGTGTGATGTACTGTTGTATGCAAAAATTACAGATAGATCAAACAAAAGGCGAGGAAATTTACTCAGGATAAAGTTTGCCGGTTTCATTTCTGGGATAGAATACAGGATTCTGCAATCAATAGTATTCATTGCTCATCTGCAAACTTGTCTCTCGTAGGACTTGTGGTTTTATCATAAACAGCACTAATGAGACTGTTTGCCATCAGGTCTTTCAATCTTTGGGGAATTTTAGTCAGTAAATATGTTTTGTAAATGACCTTCATACTTAGAAATGTTGTAAATATTGTAAACCAGTCAAGATCATGTAACATCATTAATGCTGTATTTCTTCTATTTTGTTTTCTTTTGGTTAAGAGTATTTTCCAAATCTATTAAAATTTTTTACTGTCATTTGTCTCTCCCTGTCCTAAATTTTTGAAGCCTAGTGTGCCAATATTTAAAAAATTTCTAAAAAAATATACAGTGAATATGTAGGTTTCATTAAGAAAACAATTTTTCAAAGTAATTAAACTTATAATAAATATATTGCAATTACTGACATTCATTGTACTCATTTTTGTAAATTTATTTAAAATGTTTTCACAACACAGAAGAGTATATTCTTTGCAAAACTATGAATTAATTGCACTTCTAAAATTCAGAAAAGAAAACAGGCCAAGTACAAGCAAGTGAGGGTCAGGAAACCATTTGTAAATTTCACTTCTTATTGTGAAATACATCTGGAACTTACATGCAAGAGATGGGCAAACTCCTTATACCTTCACTCCCCCCAGGTGACCTCCCATAAATGAACTTCACCAATCAGTATTACTTTCATAAATAAATTATATCATTTTTGGACTTTTTTGTTCCAGTTGCTGCCCTACAGACATTTTTCTCTGACAGATCAGTTTAGTACATTTTGTGTACTTCTGCCACCAGATTGTCAAACAAATAAATAATAAATTAACAAATAAATCCCCACTGAGACTTGTACTCCTTGGAGGAGATAATAATTGCATTGCATTAACACATAAATGATGCAATGAGAAAGCATGTAATGAGAATATATATATGTATCATTGTACCAGTTTGTACAAACTTGATATTACTTTATCAAAGGACAAGTTTCTTTATTTTTGTCCGACAGATCACCCATGGTGCCCAGCTGGGTGGGTGGCTGGTTGAGGGATGGGAAAAAAATCTTGTCTATGCTGTATCTCAAAAACCGCGAGATATCGGAAGTTCATAGTAGGTGGGGACATAGGTAAGGGAATGTGGATGTGGAGCGGCATGGTGTAACCTTGTTTTGACCTTCGACCTTGTTGTATCGACCTAGTAGTGGGCTATATCTCAAAAACTGTAGGTAGTAGGAAGTTAATATTTGGTGGGGACATTGATTAAGGGTGTGGGTATACAACATCATAGTTTGACCTTGACTTGACTTTTGACCCTGCAGTAGTGACTGTGACCTTTCTAACATTTCACCGGATATATCTCGGAAATCAGATATATCTTGGAAAGGTGTAGGAAATTGATACCTGGTAGGGTTACTGGTTGGGGTTGTAGATGTACAACTTCATAGCATTACTGTGTTTTGAGCTTTAGCCTTTCGCCACCGTGACCTTGACTTCTAAAATATTGTCTGGGCTATATTGTGCAAAGTGTAAGGTCTAGGCAGTTAATACTTTGCAGGGATATTGGTTAATTTGATGTGGGTGTGCAAAGTCATGGTGTGACCTTGATTTGACCTTTTATATTGCTGTAGTAACCTTGACTTTTAAAATCTTGTACAAGCTATATGTCAGAAACTGTATGGTGTAGGAATTGTTACATGGTAGGTATATTGGTTAGAGGGGGAAGATTTGAAATGTCATGGTGTGACTTTGGTGTGACCTTTGACTTTGGATCTTTCAGAATCTTTTCTGCTGCCACATTTCAGACATATTTCTGATTACTTTATCTGATTGTTATGTTACCTAATTGTAGTATCTCCATGTGTAATTTCTCCTGCACCTTTATTACCCCACAGTCCTTAAGGGTGTCGGGTATTGTTTTCACCCATGGTGTCTGGATGGGTGGGTGGGCAGCGGGAAAAAGTTTGTCTGGGCTATATCTCAGAAACTGTAAAGTGTAGGAAGTTGATACTTGGTAGACATTAGTTAGGGGGTGTAGGTGTGCAGCATTATAGTGTGACATTAATCTGACCTTTGACCTTGCCGTATTGACCTTGAGTTTGAGAATCTTGTCCGGGCAATATCTTGGAAACCGTAAGGTGTAGAAAGTTGATACTTGGCAAAGACATTGGTTGGTGGTTGTAGATGTGCAACATCATGGTGTGATCTTGGTTTATCCTCTGACCTTCTCGTAGTGACCATGAGTTTTAAAATCTTGTTTGGGCTATTTCTTGGATTCTGTAAAGTGTAGAATGTTGACACATGTTACGGATATTGATTAGGGTATGTACTTGTGCATCATGTGCAACTGATTAGTATATGTACTTTTACATAATTGTGCTATTTCCATTGACAGCTATTTTCCAGTTAATAAATTTTACAGCTTAATAATTTTTAGTTTATTGATTAATGCTGTCATCGTGCTACTGAATTGTCTTGTTTTAATACTTGATCTTTACATATATTTTCTTTCTCTTAGACATTATTTTCTCTACATTATTTGGACCTTTATATAACTAACACTGCTCTGAAAGTATCCCGATCTTTGTACTGTTTCACTACTTCTGTATCTCATGGTGTTGAAAAGTATTTCCCCAGGCTATGGGGTACGGGCATCTCTGATGCTATTTAACTCACACTATCTTTGTACTTTTACATTTCTTCAGTATCTTGCAGTGTGCAGGGCTATTTCCTTGGGCTGTGAGGTACAGACAGGTCCAATGCTATGTTTTAATATTCTTTAAATTATCAAATATTTGTATTTAACTGTCATTTTGAGTAAAATGGATATTGGATAAGCAATACAAAACAGCTGAAATGGATTTATAATTGTAGTGAGTTGCAATAGCAACAAAGAATTGTGACCAAATGCACAACCCCGCAGGATGTGGTAGTTATGTCACTCCAAGGGGCAATGAAGTACTTCTAAATTTCAGCAGTTAATTGTTGTGTTATCACAAGTAACGCCATGGCCATTGGTATAGACAGATGTACTAAATCGACTATGTCATTCCAGAGGGAGCCAGTTGAGCATTTATTGACTATTAATTTCTTCAGTTCAGTTAAGACTTATTTCTTGTTTGTAGTGAATAATATTGCCAACTGTGTACAGTCTGTGGCTGTGGTAATGGAGCAAATGCTTCAAAGGTTTTATGTGATATTCTGTGATTCAAACTTTTGGCTTTTTGACAAACCATGAAGGTGACATTCACCTCAATTTATGGTTATTGAAATTTCTTTTTATCATTGTAAGTAATAAACCTAAGATATTGACTTCTTTGTAATAATAGGATATTAACACAGTTTTAAAATTTGTCATAGCATCTTAGTCTGTTTGCAATAGCAAAGTGAGATAGCTTCCTTTTTATCAACACACTTTGACTATTTTCTCCCTTGGTGTGCAGTTGACATCATATAAGGTACAGAATTTGATGTAATAATAATTGTTTTTACTGGTATACTTTTGGTCATGGAAATAATTATATGGCCTCTGAATTGGTTGTACAGAATAATGTGGAGTCTTTTGTTTTTTTTTTGTATCCAGGGGAACACTTGAGAGTTTAGGAACTTCTTCGCCAATTTTTTTTTATTTTGATGATCATGTTTGATTTTTTTCTTCAATTTAAATCATCAATCCAAAACAAGAAGACATAAAATGATTATAAACTCACTTTTGATCTCAGACTGTCATGGTACAAAAATTTTACAGTAAAGTAAATTTTTTGGCAATAGTTTTATCTATCTCTTGTAATACTGAACTTACTGTTCCATACTGTTCCTTAACTTACTATTACTATGTTTATAGATTTGTATCATCTGTGTCAGTTATTCCTATATTTTTATGGACATTAATTTCAGTGATAGTCGTATCTTTGGATATGCTCAAAATCAAAGTTATATAAAGGTTTGCCCACAAGTCTCTCAAAAATATATATTTATCTTACAAAGCAGTATGTGAGATATGATCCCGGCCAGGATATTAAAATATAAATACAGAATAAATATGTGGTCACTCAAACATTTTATGGGTCTTTTCCACATTGGTTTGGTGATCATACAATGTTACAATTTTAATACACTATTATGGATGGTTCAAGAGCACTTAGAAGTATGTTATTTTTGTTTGTTCCTTCACACTGGAATAAATCCCCGATTAACCAGGACCAACAAAAACCACAAGTTCTGAACCATGCATGATTCAACAAGGATGCTGGGAAGTGAACATCCCAGATAAGCCTGATTGTGTTTCCAAATGACTTGCAGATGACCTATGATGATAATGAATGACTCCAGAACAACAAAGGAATATAAGAAAATAATAAGTCTGCTGCAGAAAACCGCTAGTTTGGAGCTATTCCTTTGGTCAGACCTTCCATGTAGCCTGATTCCCTATAGCTCCAGTGTCGTTGTAGTCACAGTGCGTATTGTATGTGAAGTCATGTCCTGCCAGTCCATTTTTTGCTGCAGTCCCCCTATGTGGCAAGATCCCTACCAGTGAGGGTTGTGGCTGTGGTACTCTTCTCTTCGTTCAGATGTGTATAAACTACTTCCTTCATTTTCCTCTTTTTTCAAAAGGAAATCTCCTTTTAAAGTCGTTTCTTCAAAAAATTATTTCTCCTTGTCTTTAAACAATACTCAACAGTCAGTGCTCTCAGACTTGTGTGAGCTCATGTTTGGTGTCCCACAAGTCTCTGTTCTGTCTTCAAGATGGTCTCAATTTATTTATTTATTTGGGGTTTTACGTTGCTTTCAACACTTTCATATCACAATGGGTAGTTGGAAGGGCAGAGGAAACCAGTACATACAGTTTGTCAGAGTTCTGTACTGTAAACTGCCAACCAACGGCAAGTAACTACCAGCTTTCCCACTTGAGGCCATGCCAGGAACTGAACCCAGGCCTCAGAGGTGGGAGGCGAGAGTGTTACCACTCTGCCACCATGGCCCCTCAATATGGTCTCAAATGAGTGTACTCTAAATTAAAATTGAATCCTGACAAAACTGAATTCATTATTTTGGGTCCCAGTTTCAATTTAAGAAATTATTTTCATCTCCATGTCAGGTTATTTGGAAATTTTGTACATCTAGCAATAGTGGTAAAGAATCTTGCTGTTTTGTTTGATGCAGATTTTTCCTTTGCTGATCATGTCAGATTGCAACATTTGTAAGACCTTCATTGTTCAAATGCATGATGGTTTATACATACCAGACTGGTGAGGCTGCTATCCTTTTGGCAAATGCCTTGATGAGTAGTCATCTTGACTACTGTAATTCACTGGTCAGAAATCTGTCCAGCTTTAACATGCACAAACTCCAATGTATTCAAAATACACTTTACTAAGAATCTTAGAAACAGTAATAGATATTCACAGGTAACTCTTCGCAAAAGACTCCATTGGTTGCCTATTGAATACTCCTGTGTCTTTAAAATGACCACTTTAGTTCTTAAGTTTCTCCACAGTAGTAGTCATAGCTATTTTGGTCTTTTGTTGCCTATTTGTACTGGTAAATATGGTACAAGATAAAGCTAAACAGATATAAAGAACCAGAAAAAAATTCCCTGAACAGAAAGAAAACGGTATTCTTATCTGTTTGATGGATCTCTGTTTGTGAAAGTGGAACAGTGGTATAACCAACATTAGCCTTGCTTATTAAGGCCCATATGTATATAATATGTTCAGAATAGGTGCAGAAACATTTGGCAATCATAAGGTACGCATTCAGTACATTATAGAAAGTGAAACTCCATTATCTGAACTGGAAACATTACCTAACTGCAAAGAAACTTGAGCCTTCAGCAAGGCTAAACCAACATGTATTCCAAATGGACAGAGTCTGATTTTGAGATATGGCTTGGGCCCAAAAGTGAAAGATCTGGCCATCCATCCTTATTGATGTTTCAGGCAATAGTAATGGCCATCAGTCTAATAAAATTCTTTTGGGAAAGATATTTTAAACAGATCTTCACAAGTGAGACTAATATTATCCATAACACACTCTCCTACAGGTTGTTATCATTCTTGATATTTAATGGTGTAATTACTGGTATTCAATGGCTATTTCATGCTAATAAGGCATACACCCCAGCATACCAGTCTGTCAGATATTGTCCTTTGCATCAATTTCTGTTAAAGCCAAAACAGACTGGTTTCTTTATTAGGCCAGTGTTGTAATAATTGTGGTCATTTATCTTTTTTTGGTCTCAACACTAAGTTATACTGCTGTCAAAATCTGGAAAATACAGCTGTGTACTTGTGGACAGAGATAAATGAATTCACATGTCCTATAAATATTGGAATTTTGTGGAAAAAACATCTTTTGGGGATTTTATTACATTTTTGTTCATTTTTGGTGATGTTAAAGCATTTTGTGCTTTTTGTTGAAGCAACATTTAAGTCTAAAAAAACTGTTCCCCAACCACAATTCCAAACCAAACTGCACAAAGTTCTACAAAATCAAATCTGAACTGGTAGGTTTCCCTTTTCAACTGGAACAGGCATGCAAAGAAAACCACAGCTCCAGTGTAAATATTTTGAAAGTGTATATTAATTGAACCTTGATTTGCAAACAATTCTCAGTTTTGACTTGAGTTTGAATTTCAGATTAGTAGAAGTGTCTGAATAGGGACTCCTAAATTTGACAAATTGCAGGCTACTAAGAATGTGGTCAGAAGACTAGAATGTTCAAGTGAATCTAAAGCCATGTAAATCTATATATTCTTAATTGGGATCGTAAACTAGACCTTCTGTATAAACTATGAAACATGTGACCTCTGTTAAGGTTAATTTTTCAAAAGTTTCAACAAAAATTCTTATTTGGCATCAAAAATTAAGCAGCCATTTCATGCACTCTACTGTTTATTTGAATTTTTCTCTGTCTTAAGAATATTGAGATTCCTATACCAAAACTGTGATTCATGAATGCAAGTATGCTTCAAAAGATTTTGTAAACTGCTTAAGTTGATATTGCATGTTAAACTGATTTTAACAGGTACAACAAATGTGCAGTAATTAATAGATGTCATCCAGTGAGGGCTGACCTTGTATTGTGAATGAATTAAAATTACCTTCCCACAAATGACACAGCAGACAGAATAATTACCGAAATATGTTAAGATAAATTTCTGAAATAAAATTCAGGTTTTAATTAACAGCTAATTCAAGCTCCATGTTTTGTGCTCCATGGGAACTTAATCATTAAGGGACTTCTTACATAAAGATTTAATTTGTTTGATAATTTTACAATGATAAAAGTTTCAATTGAGTATTTTTTGCGCCAGACTTCTGTCTAGTTCTATTGAAGACTTGGTATTTTGTGACGGAGTGTGAGACCAGGCTAGTGAAGTGGTGTATCTAATGCTGACACACTTGCAGAATGTTTAGCCCTCTGACAGCCATTGTTTTATTGTTTTGAACAACTGCTGGTGTACATTTCTGGAAATACTCCATAGAAAGAAATATTACTCAATCTTAGTTTCAACAAAATATTATTGTGATGTGTATGTTTTTGTCTTCTTTTCTGTGTAAGAGCATATAATTTAAGTTTTAACATAAGATTTAATTAATAATATGAATATATTTGTAAATGAAGAAACACAGGACTTTTTTTGTTTCAATGAAGTAAAGTTTTGTTTCAATTTGTAAAGATTACTTTATTCTGGTAGAGATTAATCATAATATCTTTATGTTGACTTGAGATTGATAAACGTAATTTTTATCCAAGGTCATGCATATTGAAGTAATACTTATGGAGGATTAATTTTACTATCATGAATATTACATAAAAATATAGTATACTTTTGAGCATAAATGCTATGAAAATGTTGTGGCAACCTCAAATTAAAAACTAAAAACATTACAGACTGTCCAAAAAGTTATGTTATTAATAAACAGAAGTAATTGTTTGGGCTTCTTGCAGTTCAATGTAATGGGTACTGATCATTTAGTCCTAGAGGTCCAAACTTTGACTGCTTATGTTCTGTTTTGACACAAAGCTATGCTGAAAGATCTAGTCATCTTTTATATATTGATTAGTGATGGTGGAAAAAATAGCAAGTAGGGAATATTCCTAGCAATTGGTTTTTGTGAGTGCGCACTTTTAATAGGACCTTCTTGCCACAAAAAGCAATTGGGGCTAATAGTAAGTTTAGCTTTGCTATTCAGAGGACCCCATTGTGTGAAATAAATGTAAAAAATACATGTTTGATATTGTGTAAAGATATACAGAACTGCGCAAAGCAAATAACACTATTTGCTAGAAGAATTTATACTTGCAATATATTGGGATGAGCAAATTGTCAACTAGCAGCAACTTGTGATGTGTGCATGAAAAAAGATAAAGAGGGGTCAACAAGTGTGCTAGTTGTTCACCTGGATTAAATGTTCATGTCTATGGTTTCTGTTTCTACATCCAGGATAATTTTATTTTTGGATTATAATGGCCATGAAAGATATGCTTTCTTCGTCTTTGTGGATAAAAATAAATATAAAAATTTTAATTACCCAAATAGACTGACTATAGATTGATCATCATTTTAAGTAGATTTACTAGTTTAAAGTGTAATCTTTAGAAGAGAATTTCTTTGTATTGATACTTGGGAGAGGAGATTTCCAAGTACATTTTGATTTCCAGTGTGATGATATTGTATGGGAATTTTTATATGGATAGTTATTCTTTTTTTTAAAGCAAACATTCCTTGTCGGGATTTTTTTCCCACATGGGATTATGAGAAGCATAATTTAAAGACATTACTTGGTTGAATGTGGTGAATGGCAGAACATACAATAAAAAAAATGATTGTATTTGCTTATCAAAACACATGCTGCTGTATGTTAAGAAAATAATTGAAAGCTAAATTTTAAAAATTAAGATAGGATCCTAAATAAAAAAATAGGCATTTAAATACAAAACAATGCATTATTATCTGTAGTAATTAGAGAAATTTTGATATTTGAAAACAAGAGTATTTCATTTAGTTGGCTTTTATAATTTTATAGCAATAATGTATTTTAGAGTTTCAGTATCAGTGTTAAAACTCTAAGGATAAATATGATTTCCAAGCATGTTTTTTATATGTTTCTGTGATTTAGAACTACTATGGTGAACATTACAATCTAAAATAATACCTTAGATGATTTTTATGTCTGCTGACTTGTCAGTCAGTCAGCTGACTTATGTCGTCACTCTGCGGCGTCCGCGTGAACAACTTCTCCGAAACTGCAAGGCCTAGAGACATGCTGTGTTTTTAAAAGATACCTTATCTATCGAGGATGAAAATTTGTTCAGGGCATGCAAATCTCTCTGTTCGTCTGTTTACTAGAGACATTACAAGGGAGGTACCCCCACCAAAAGTGTAAAAATTTCAACACTTTATCACACTTTTCTCTGTGACTACTGCAGGGATTTCTCTCATGTCTTGCATATATGTACTAGGCCACAAGTAGTCCCCTTGTGTGAGTATCAGATCTTAATTTTTTTAAATATAGGAATAAAAGACATATTCGAGTGCTTTATGATGGTTTTAAACTATCGATCAGCTGAATATTAAAGCCACGAAGCCCGAAGTCTTTTATTCCTATTCTAAAATGGTTACAGTGATATTTTGTTCAAATTAAGGGGTAAATTTTACGCAAAAATCAAAACAAATCCAATCCCATGTTGGCTGTTCCATTAACTAAACGTGCATAGTGATGGATGTGCAAACAGCCTTTTGGTTAAAATATTGTTACGTTTGAATTAGCTATAACATTGTAGAATTGCAGACATGTAGCTCATGGCATAGCTGTGTAATAGCGTGTAAAATATTGCATTTAAAGTATTTTCTATAAATATATTATTCACCTACTTTTGGGTTAGCTATAACATAGTAAAATTGCAGACCTGTATGTCATGGCATAGTTGCGCAAGAGCTACTTTCAGGTTGTCACTGTTGAGTAAATCAGATGTAACTTGAAAACTAGTGCATTTAGAGTATTCTGTTTAAATATGTTGTTCACATACTTATGAGTCAGCTATAACATAGTGAAATTGTAGATCTGTAGCTCATGGCATAGCTGAATAATAGCTACTTTTCGATTTGTACTGATCAGTTAATCAGTTGAAAACTATTGCATTTACAGTATTTTGTTTAAATAAGTTATTTACCTACTTTTGGGTCAGCTAAAATAGTAAAATTACAGTCCTGTAGCTCCTTGCATAGCTGGGTAATAGCTACTTTCAGGTTCTCACTGTTGAGTAAATCAGTTGTACCTTGATAACTATTTCATTTACAGTATTTCTTTTAATATGTTATTCACCTACTTTTGTGTGAGCTATACCATATTAAAATTGCAACCCTTTAACTGATTGCATAGCTGAGCAAAAGCTACTTTGAGATTCTTACTGTTGAGTAAATCAGTTGTAACTCGAAAACTATTGCATTTGCAGTATTTTCTTTAAATTTGTGTTTAACCTTCTTTTTACACCTAAACAGTTACCTTGTTACTTTCCTTCTAAATACTATTTGCAGGGCACAACTTTTGTGTCCTTTTCTTCTGTCACTTCTACTCTGAAACTCAAAACACACAGTCAGCTGACACAGAGCCCGTTCATGGGCACTGATTGCTTGTTTAGAGTTATCATTTGTTGTTTCAAAGCCTTACAGCAATGCTTGATTAAAATTATTATTTAAATATATTAAAGAAATTAGTACAATATATATTTGTAAAAGGAGCACAAATCAGTTACTACAGTGTTTTATTTTATGGAGAGAAACAATATTGAAATCTTAACTAATAATCAAATACCAATGCTACTTTCAACACATAGATCATATCACAATATGGTATATAAGGCTGTGACAAAAAAGCAGTGTGTACTAGTTCTGTAAAGTTTCTGCTATTTCAACCATTGGGGTTGAGAAGGTAACGGCCAACTTTACCGCTTTGGATTGGGGTCTACATTCAAACCCCCAGTCTCCCATATATAAAGCAAGTATGTTAGCATTATACCTTTGTGATATCTTGAATGCAAGCAAATGTTTTGAAGTTCCTCTGATGGGTCAGTTCATTAATAAAGATTGCAAAGTGGGAGCTTCTGCTGTTTGCTTCTGTTTAATTGTATTCTCAAAAACAAATAAGGAAAAAATGTCCATGGTAAATTTATGTAAATGGGACAAATGTAAATTCCAAGATTTCAAGGAAGATAGAAAAATGCTGATACCTATATCAATGAATTCATTAGGGAAAAATAAAACAGTCTCGTCTTATGTATAAATATGAGTCAAAGATTTTTTTACTCATTTCCCAGAAGAAAAATATGAATATCCGATGTAAAACTGACTTCTAGGAATATAAAGCTATATTTTATTAAAAAAGTAAGATGTGTCATGTTTACGAGTATTGGAAAAGCAACATAACAGTGTTTTTGAGATAATGAAGCTTCATTTTACAAGAGTAAAATTTGCCAGAGCACAGTTTGAACACCCTCAAAACACAATAATATTTTACTTGTTACATTATATTTATGATATCTGTGGTTATCGAGTTCATGCAAAATTTAAAAAAAAAAAAGTAAAAAAGACTTGTCATAAGATTGTACAGCTGAAACAATTCAGTTGTGCTGTGATGTGTTGTTTTGCACATGGGTGTTTGTTTCCACGTTTGTGACTGGTGCAATTATTTCATTCTATAGTAAGGAGAGCTTCTTTCGTGCCTAGATATAAGACTTGCAAATTTTTTCTTTCCTTGTGAGAGGAAAAACCTCATGTAAACATGTTTATTTCCAAATTATTTGATACATCTTGATAAGGGTTTGATTTTAAATTTATTTTTGTTAAAATTACACCAAGAATTGTTGCATGTCGAAATACAGAAATAAAATGCCTCAGATACATGGGGGGGGGGGGGTGTGTGCTTGTGTGTGTGCATGCATATGTCATGCAGTTTTTTTTGTTTTTTTTTTGCTACAAAATAATTTTATTTACCCTTTTTTCACAATAACTGCTTCATCTGGGTGGGCTAGGGTAGCAAACCCACCATCAGACTGCTAACAAACATATCATACACAGTATGATGTGACATTGAAAATAATGAGAGGTTAGTACAAATACAGATACCATCCACTAAAATCATTTTCATTTTTTATGCTCTGGTTTGTGTGCATGCTTTATAAGAAATCAACTGAAAAATATCTATATATTTTTGGCCACACATATATGCATTTTATATATTTTAAAACATTCAAGCACATATTATGTATACACATTGAATAAATTAATGATCAAATCAAGTGATAGAGTATACATTCTCCTAGACATTTTAAGTGTTCCTTTCTTGGATTATCAAAGATGCTTTTAAAAACCTCTAGATAAAAAGATAATTGTTGCTTAATATTACTTTTGACATCAGTATTTTTATAATTTTTATTGTTTATATTGCACTTACACCATACACTATAAATAGCATAGGATATTATTACAATACAAATAATTTTATTTTGCAAAACATAGTTTTCATTGTTAAATTGAAAACCAATTATAATATGTTTTAACAATATATTAGTTTTCATACAATTGCTGACTACACGCCAAATATTTTTAATTCTAGAACACTCATAAAGAAGGTGAGTTATATTTTCCACTTCACCACAATAAACATATAATCCACTATAATTGTTATTCCAACGGCATAATTGCTTTCCACATGGAAGTACATTATGTATAATTTTAAACTTAAACTCTGTAAATTTACTATATTTCAAACACTTAAAATTTTGGGTATACACCTCTGCCCAGTTAATATTATTAACTTCGTTTGTAAGTCGTTTTTCCCACATGTTTTCAACATAGGGTTTTTCATATTTTTTACTTAGTAGAATATTATAAATTTCTTTTGTTTTAATATTTTCTGGATGAATTAGATTTCCTTTTGCCCAGAAATTAGTTTTCATACAGGCAGACGTTTGTATGAATTGGCCCTGTTTGGTATTAAATTTGTGTTTTGCTAGTTTATTGATTATTTTTTTAAGTGTTAAATATTCTGTCATCCAATTTTGTTTGTTTTTCAATTTAATTAATAGGTTTTCTTCGCTAATAAAGAAACCATTTTTGTCAAATAGATCCTTGATAAAAATTATATTACTCTCAATCCAATTTCTGTAGTATAAATGTTTATTTTTAAATTTGAAATATTCGTTTCCCCATAAAGGTTGTGTCAAAAATTCAAAATTAGATAGATTGTTTATTGGTTTTATAGTCTTACATTCATTAAGGGAGATAAAGATTTGCTGATAGAACATTGGTATCTTTTTAATAATATCAAAGGAATCACTTTTACGAAATGTTGTTCTCAAGATTAGTGACATATTCAAATTTATAGAAGTTAGATACATGTTAACAATGTTGGCTATTCTATTTCTATTGTTTAGAAATTTTGGAATCCATGTTGCTTTTAGTGCATACAATTTTGACTGTACGTCTATCATGTTTAAACCTCCATTTATATTCTGCTGAGTTACAACTGTTTTTTTCACCCTATGACATTTTTCCCATAAAAATGCGTAAATAATGTTTTCAATTCTTTTTGTAACCTCTGGAGGCGTATATAGGACTGTCATTGGATAAATCATTTTAGGAATAAGGAGATTATTAATCACAGTAATTTTACCTTGTACCTTACAAGGTAAAATTACTGTGATGCAGTTTTTTTTTCAAAAAGTGAAGGACTGTGGGCTTTACATACTTACATACTTTTACCTTAGTATTTTTTGTGACCTCCATATTTTTGATGTTTTTGCAGATCTAAATCCAAACCTAAGTAATAGCGCTAGTAACTACTTTGAGTAAATTGGTTATAATTCTAAAGTGATTGCTTTCTCCGTACCTACAAGGTAGTACCTGTTTTAGCAGTCCACCTCCATAGCTAAGTGAGGAGTAGTTTCTTTTTCTGTTGAGTAAAAAAATGAGTAAATGGCTTTTTAGTGAATTACATTATACAGATCATATTTGAAATAACTTAAGATGAACAGTCATTTTGACTTCTGTGGGCATCACTAGTGGGTAGATTAGAAAATGCAGCCTCATGTGTAACTCAAAGTACTCGAAAACTGTATAGTGGATTCAATGTAAATTTGGCATACGACTATACTTAAGCTAGAGGATGATGTTCACTGTATAGTAACCTTAAAGTAGCAAAGCTTACTTAAATACAGTGACTTTAAGGTTACTGCTCTAAAGGCTAAAGTTCCAGAACTATATAATAAATTTCGTAGATATTTGGTATGTGAGGGCACTTAGGGACTGGGAAAATGTCATCTTTATGGCACTTTAAAAGTTCCAGAGATAAATGAATTATGTTGACTTTAATGTTACTGCTCAATAATCCAAAACTTACATTGTGGATTTCATTTATTTTGTATATGGGTGTATTTATGCCCTCCAAAAAGATACACATTTTATAATAATGTCAAAATCCCAAAGATAATGAAGTTACAGGATCTTTAAGGTCATCACTCTAATGACTAACATTACAAATCTACATAATGGGTTTCATTTATATTGCTTGGATTTGCAAAATCATATTACGTGGTAGGAAATAATTGCTAAGGAAGCCAAGCATTTAGTCACAGTTTTGCTTTGATGGACCTACAGTATGGAATGAGCTACTGCTCGACTCTCTCGGTAAGAAACTTAAGTCTTAACCTATTTCTTAAAGCAATAATCCAATATAACTCCATAATTAATCCTGCAGTGTAGTTGAGCGTAATTGCATTAAAAGTTGGTTAGAATTAAAATAAACAAGCGTCAACTACAATTGAGAGTGTTAAGTGTAAGAGCATATTTTAGTCATGGTACTTCTGTGACAGCTTACGTTACACTTATCCATTTTATGGTTTTACCTGCTCATCATTTGCATTAGCAAGGTCTTTGTATGGCATTAATTTGTACCTTTATCTGTTACTTCCATTTAAGGAGTAGCATGAACAAGACTGCTATGGCTTTTCTTTTGAATTTTCAAGTTGTTCATAGTGATTTCCATGAATTAGAGTAATTAGTCTAATTTGGTCATTTTTTTCTTGTGAAGAATATGATAATCACTGATTCATGCAGAGAAATTCCATTTGAGCCTGGACTTCTAATTGGCAGATAATTCTTAGCCCTAGCCGACATTAGATGAATAGGTTTTACTTGTGTAAGCACTTCCTTTCACCAGAGTTTTGTCAGATCTGGTCTAATTTCAAATGGAAATTGGTCTGGGAATGAAAAAAAATCAGACCATCTTACAAATTCTAATTAAGCGACAGGTAGAAAGTTAACTTTTCTTTTCTATTGACATCAAAAACACTACTAACCTCTAATTTTATTCATAACCATCAGAAAATATTTACATTGTTCTTAATAAGTAAAATTATAACATTTAATTTAACTTATTAAACTTATTAAAGAAATTCTACCAACAATTCTTGAAATAAATTCATGATAAAGCAGTTCAAAATATACCCAAATAATAAACTACAATTATGGTCAACATTTATGTAATTTTTAAGAGCAACAGATGAAGCTCATTCCATAAACAGGGAAACAAAGCACATGAAAGTAGAGGAACATTTCATTCAATTTTGTAAAATGTGCAGACATACTGTTTTAAAATGTTGTAATTAAGATTTATGGAACGTGTTCTTACAGAATGGTTAAAACCTCTATGCCCTCTTTGTTTTTATCACAGATCCCCAACATAATCAAATTTATGAGAAGAGGGCATCAGATAGAGACTCCTGAAAGGAAAGTACATTTTTTCCCTATTTAGTTGCAATTTGATATCCTTTTTCAGCAAATAGGTCAGTCACTTGTAATTACATGGCACATTTCTGCACTGTATGAGAGTATCAATGTTTTGGGAATGTCAGAGGTAAAACAAGTAAAGAATTTATTTGGCTGATTTGTTTTATTATCTGGGGTAACCTTGATTTAATAATTACATTGCCCTTATATCATGTGTCATTTTAACTAATAAATGTATATCTAATGGCGTAATTACCCCGGTATTTGTAATATTTTAGAGCAACATAATGTTCTATATTTACATAGAACATTATGTTGAGGTAAAATTTTAATATGTGAGCACATAACAAAAATATCACTTGTCATGAAACTGTGTATACCTCAAATATCCAACAATGTTGAGAGTCGAGTCAGATGATTGAGATTGCCATCGGATAATAGAAACTTCAAAATAGCCAATTATATATTTAGTAGAGCAATAAGATCACTCGGACAGTGTATACTATCGCCAAGACCCAACACCTCCAGTATTGCTTATGAGTGCAGTGGTAAATCCTTGTAAACAAGTTTTCAAGATCCAGGTGGTGATGTTCATCCCCACCAGAATTTGATTTTCTGTTCTTTGTGCGATTGTTGACAATTCCTGAAAATGTCATCAGAATCTGTCCATAACTTTTCGAGTTATTTTGCAGACAAACATGCATACCACCATTTATACAAATGAGGGGTTCATGTCAAATATAGAACAGTTCTAAGTGGAAGTATTTAATAGTCTTTTTAACTTTGTCTAAGAATCAAGAATACCGAAGTTATGAAAGGCAGAGTACAATGTTAATTATTAGAAAAGTTTTACTTTGTTATGTCTACTTTGCAGTGGTAAAACTTTGTAAGTAATCATCTATCATAAACATTGGAATGAGACTTGTACCAACATGTAACATTGAAATGTGGAATTCCAAAAAAAAATTAAAAATGGAAAATTTATGTGTCAAGTGGAATACATAAAGTGACTCATGTAATTCAAGTGATTATACTGGAAGGTAATCATACATAAAAACTAAAAATTTAATATGAAAACAGGATATTTCCTGCATGAAGTGACCAGCATGTGGGTTCTAGTGTTTCTTATTGTAACTGTGCATAAACCCTGTAAAACATCTGCAGTGCAGGTCCGAGTTGAGGCAGATGCTGACAGCTACATCCAGAAAGATTTGACTGTATCCGGGGCAGAACCAGAACTTGTTCTGGGAAGCACAAGCTTGTCCAATCCGAGCAGGATACTTTTACATTTCAATATAACTAACATACTTCAGAACTCAGGAAACAATAGTCATTGGCAACATAATCTGGATGTATCAGGGTCCCTGCAGGATGCTGTGCTATATCTTCACTGTCTGAAAGTGCATCATCATGGTAAATCTGAAGAGCCTGACAATTCCAACCATGTTAAACGAAATAACAGCTTAGTTAATGTAAGAGTTTATGCAAGTGGATTATTAATAAGCTGGGATGAATTAAGTGTGACCTGGTTAGCCAGAGACTCTAAATACAAATGGAAAAGACCTAATGCAGATACAAATGGAATTGATTCTATGTATCCATTTAATTTCAAAGACTTTACATTCAAAGCAAACTCTTCCCTCTGCGGCAGTGTTGTGATACCATTAACTGAAATTGTCAAAGACTGGATTTCTAAACCTGAGACAAATCTGGGCGTCTTATTGTGGATAGAAAATGAAAGCCTTGGAGAGATTGAGCTGGAATTAGCTTCCAGGGAATATAATGACGAACACTTGACTCCATTCTTGTTGTTGACGTTTTTTGGTGAGTAGAATGTAGTAGGCTTCAGTAGAAGTAAATCCATCCAATAAAATTTTCTGTGGATATGTATTTATTATATTCATGAGGAGATGCATAACATATAACAAAAATTGATTCAAGATTTAAAATATGAATTTATCTCAAATTTGTTACCTTAGTGAGCAGACATCCTGTTAATACCATAATGTGAAATTTTAAACAGGACTTTTATTTCAGTTTTCCATTTAGGACCATGACCATCCTTGAAGATACATGTTCAAGGTTTTATTTTTTTCCCTTTCATGAATTTATAGATGTAAAATGTTCCAAGGCATTTTATGAGCTCAAAAATCATCTTACTTCATATTATACTGTATTTAAGACACGATTTTTGAGCATTAATTTTTTTTCATACAGCCTGTACTACGTTGTACTTTTTCATCGTAAGATAATCATATATTTAAGCACTGAGCAGAAGTTCATAAACTAATAGATAACCAGGATAATTTTCTCTTATAAAAAGCGGTGTTTGTATTGTACATGAATTTTGCACAGTGATGACCTTATTAATGTAAGAGAGAATTCACTTTGTGTGTAAGCAGCTCTCCTTGCATTGACTATGGTGCTGATAATTTACGGTCAAAATAACTCCTCGTGCTATGATTTATTAAAAGAAGCCCTAGCTTCTGGCCATGTGTAGATAGGTCCAATTTGCCACACTGCCGGAATGGTGAAACTGATTAACATCATTTTTGCTGAAACCTGTAATTGTGTATCCGATTGACTCAGAAATCATGTTGTGAATTATGGTCAGTCATGCTGGTGCAGCGATTCCCTTTAATTTGGATGTCAAAGAGGTCAAGTGTTAGGCTAGAGATTTCATGTATTGCAGAAGAAAATGTAAATAAACATGGGCAAGAGTGAAAAAGGCTTTTAGTTTCTACCTCTCATGGTTGGTTATATGGTGGTCACAATAAGTTGTTATTATTGACACTAATAACTTAATTTTCAATGTTTACACATTCAAATCCCTTTACATAGAATGATAATGTATTCAATGTAATTGATCTTATTCAATAATCAAACACTACATCTCCAGATATTTTTTATCAGATCCTGTTGACTTCATTGAAGATGTGTAATAACTTGCATAGGCTAATAGCCCAATAACCTGATTTGTAAATTATCATGCAATATAACACTGAGTTAACATATTCAAAATATCTAGATGTTTTAATTATGTTTTGATGTTTATTGTTAACAGATGATAAAATCAGTGAAGATATGTGAAAAAAATTATGAATAAGGTATTTTTAAAATGAAAAAAATTCTGAAACAAATATCTACTTTTCATGGGTTGATGTGTCAGCCTAAATATTTTATTTAATTTTTCTAATCATACATTCGGTTAAATAAACCCAATATATGGCATTAAGGGCCAGAAAAACCTAGTCAGGCAGTACTGCTCACATTTGCATTCAGTTCTAATAGTTAAACAAATAAATTGGCAGTTTACCGTACACATGGAGTTTTTGTATAATCTAATCTAATGTGGACTTTTATAGTGCTTAATCTCCATCAGTCGATAGACTCTAAGGCACAGCTGAACATAAAACAAGGTAATTAACGTTAATACAATGACATAACCAGGTCATACCAAGAAGACACATGGATGACAGGGGAGGCTATGGCGGATAGGCTTTTGCAAACAGGTAAGTTTTGATCTTTTTCCTGAAGGCGCCAACTGATGCAGCCAGTGGAGGCACTTTAGGATGGGTGTAACATGAGCATACTTTCTATGATTCGTGACAAAATATGAGAAAGGGTATTCTGAATACTCTACAGCTTGTGCTGATTGAAACATGACAAACCTCTAAACAGAGAGATACATAAGTCCAAATGACTACTAACCAAGGCATTTGCAGCAAGGACAGGCACTTCAGGAGTAAGATATTGTCTTACTCTACGAAGGTCATGTATCTGGAGGAAGCAGGCTTTACAAATCTTCTGAACGTGTTCAGAAAAGGAAAAATTAAATCATACACCTAGGTATTTGACAAAGTCAGATGAAGAAGACTTCCAAGAATATTGACAAGAAAGTTAGAGGAAATTTTCTGACATTGTGCCTTAGAACCAAAAACAATAAATTCAGTTTTTCCAGGGTTGAACTTCAATTTTCTGAGAGCCATCCATTGTTGCACACACTGAAGGCAGGCAATTAGCTTGGTGAGAGCAGCAGAGGCATTCTTGTTGGAGAAATGGGTATACAACTGGGTATAAGTTCTATGGTATCCGCCGAAGGCGGATTAGGTCTGACACCTTGGGGGTGGTGTCTTTTGCCTGTCTTTTTGTTTTGCTGTGTACTTGTGGCACCCGTGCTGTAGGTTCAGGTTTCAGAAGGCTGTGTGTCTGGCTTCTATTCTTGTTTTCACGACATCTTCTTCTTCATCTTCTTCTTTCTTCCACCACAGGAGTTCGAGAGAACTACAGCTGTGGTAGCCCTGAGAAGGGCTGAGGCCCTAAGGTTTTGCTTGAATAAATTGTTTTCTGTTTTGCTACCGTAGGTAGCGATTACTCTTTTCAGGTGTAACTTACCAACTTACCAGTGAGGATTACTGACTTACCATTTGAGGTACCGGCTCACCGGGTACCCGTGGCTTACCAACTTACCAAGTGAAGATTATTGACTTACCATTTTTACAGGTACCAACTTACCGGGTATCTTGTGACGTACCAACTTACCAGGTGAGCCTGAATAAAATTTTATTTCTTTATCTCTAAGTTACAACTGTTTTTCTTTTAGTATTTTTTTCTTTTAGTGATATCACCAGCGAGGGTTAGGCTCAGATACCTCCGTTGTGCGAGATGTCAGGCAGTTCAGCCGGTCAGCCCCCGGTGGTCAGGCCCGTTTAGGTCCGACTGGGGGGCCGTCTCTAGTGATCAATACCTGGATCCCGTTTAAGGAGGCCCTGGCTTTTACCTCATGGTGGGTGTTACATTACGTACAGGTGTTTTTCTTTTAGTATTTTTTTTTTCTTTTAATATTTAGACGGCCTCTAGAACCTCCGACAGGTGCTGTTGGAGCTCAGAGTCTTCGTATCTTTTCAGTGCTTTGGTTCTGCACTGTTCCAGATAGCTTTGTATGTAGGGTAGTTGGAGGATCTCGTGGCTTGGTTTCGATGATTCATGTGGGCTGGTCCATGTGATCATTCTGAGGCATTTGTTCTGAACCTTCTGTAGAGCCTCTAGGCTAGGTTTGTGGTCATGTGTGAGATGGTATCCGATCTCTAGGATGGGTCTGATCATGCTTGTGTAGAAGGTCTTCAGTGCCGCTTGGTGTGCTCCCCAGTGCTGTAGCTGTCTTAGCTTTTCTATTCTTGGTGCTGTTTTGTTTATAAGGCTGGTGATGTGTGGTTTCAGATTCATCGTTCTGTCTAGGGTGGTCCCTAGAAGTATTGCCGAGTCTTGGATTTCCACTTGGTTGTTTCTGACTGTGATGGGAATCATTTTCCTTGAGTTTTGGCGGGTGATGATCATTAGCTGGGTTTTCTTGGCATTCAGCTTGATGAACCAGTCTTCACACCAGTCCTCCAGTTCGTCCACCTGTTTCTGGAGATGGGCCTCTAGGTATCTTGGGTTGCGGTGGCTAGTGTATATAGCGATGTCGTCCGCGTACTGCGTTACTTGGCAAGCTGGTGTTACCGGAATGTCGTTGACGAATAGGATGAAGAGCAGTGGGCTGAGTATGCTCCCTTGGGGTGTCCCTGCCAGTAGTTTCACTACTTCTGAGAGGGTGTTTCCTATTCTGACTTGGATGGTTCTGTCTGTGAGGAACGAGGAGATTATCCTGAGGATGTCGCCCGGGAGTTCCATGTCATGAAGTTTCTTGAGTAGCCCATTGTGCCATACAGCGTCGAAGGCCTTTTCTACATCCATGAGTAGTAGGGCTGCTAGTTTTTTGTTTTCCTTGACCTTCTTCATGTACTCGTTTATGATCATTATGTGTTCGTTAGCCTCTTTGTGGGGTTGGTAAGCCCGTTGCCAGGGATTGATAATGTTGTTGTCTTCTATGAACTCTTGGATCCGGTTGGAGATGATTTTTTCGAACAGTTTTCCCATGCAGTTCAGTAGGCTGATGGGTCTGTAGCTGGCTGGGTTGTCCTTTGGTTTGTTTGGCTTCTGGATCATCTTCCCAATGGCGTGTTTCCACTTCTTGGGGAAGTATCCTATTTGTAGGCAGGTGCCGAAAATCTTTGTGAGTTCGTCAATTGCAGGCTCCGGGAGTTTTTTCAGGGCTATGTATGGAATGGTGTCTTCGCCTGGGCTGGTTTTATTTTTGAGTGATTTCAATGCCCTGTGTGTGTCCTCGCTGGTGATGATCCTGGAGTACTCATCCGAGGGGGCCGCTGGGGTAGTGCGTGGGGTGAGGTACTCCTTCATTGATTCGGCCCACATGTCGACTTCTGCTTTGTGTTCGTGGTTGAAGTATATGTCTGAGTGGGTTCTGTGGACCTTCGCCAGTTGTGTTGCGAATGTGTTGGCAGTTTCCATCTCTGTCTTGGTCTTGGTATTGGTTGATGGATCGATGAGTTTTATAGGTTTCTTCTCGGGTTTGGTTTGCCCGGTGAGGTTGTTGATTGTTCTCCAGTATTGTTGACTGTCCCTGGGATTTAGGGCCTCTACTTCTCTCATTTGGGCGGCCTTTTTTGCCTCATGTAGTTGGGTTTTTATTTCTTTGGTGATGTTTCTGTAAGCTAGCTTTAGTGGTTCATAGTCGGGGAACTGCCTTATCTCCCTCTGGATGTCCCGTTTCAGCTTGATTTTGTCCAGTAGGCCTCTGCTGATTTTGATGAGTCCCTGTCTTGATTTGATGGTGGGACAGCTGTCATGGAGGCATGAGGCGATGGTTGCGGTGACCTCTTCTACGTGCTTGTCAATAGAGGCTACTGAGTTAGTAGGACCTCTTCCTTGGATCCTGTCGAAGTTCTCCATTATTTTCCGCTGGTACATCTCCCAGTCGCATTTGTTGAGGCTCTTTGAGGTCCAGATTGGGTGATCCTTGATATTTGTCCTGATCTGTAGAGCCAGTGGGCAGTGGTAGGTGTTCTCTCCATGTATGGCTTCCTGGACTTCCGTTTTCATTATGCTTTGTGCGACTGCGGGAGAAGCCAGTGCAAGGTCCAGTGTGGAGTGACGGTCTGACGAGTGGTTGTGAAAGGTAGGTTGGTTGTGGTTGTTCTGTAGGTGTAGGTCGAATTCCTTGCATAGTCGTCTTATAGCTCGCCCTCTCTCATTCGCTTGATGGTGGCCCCACGTTGGGTGGTAGGCGTTGAAATCTCCTAGTACGATTGAGTGTTTGTGGCGAGATAGTAGGTCTTTCAGGGTGTCCAGGTTGGGTAGCCCTCTGTGTGCGAAGCCCCAGTAGCAGCTTATAATGCAGGTCTTCTTCCCGTCGATCGTTGTGGTTATGGCGCAGATGTCATCTGTGTCCAGGTCTATCTCAGTGGCATCCATGTAGTTGCGGACCAGTATGGCTACTCCTCCGCCACCCAGGTTTGCTCTGTCCCGTCGGGCGGCTAATGTGAATCCATCTATCTCAAAAGTGGTGCGATGCGTGGGTTTGGTTTCATTGAGACAGATTATATCGACTTTCTTGTGGTCCAGGTAGCGTTCTAGTTGTTCTCTCTTGGAATCGAACCTGTTGATGTTCCAGTGGCAGATTACTTTCATCTTGGATTTGGTAGTGCGGGGACGGTCTTATTAGTGCTTCTTGCGGAGGAATCTGGTGATGGCTGTGTGGTTGTAGTCTTGTCTGTATATCTTGTTGAAAGTTGCTGTCACGATCTTGGCTGTGTCTCCAATGTTGCATTCTATCCCTGTGTGGTCACTTAGGCACGAGGCGATGGCTTCCGTTACGGCCAGGGTGAGCTTCAGGGTGTCCAGCTCATCTGTCTTCCTCGTGGCCTGGGCATAGGTCAGGGCCTGGGTACGTTTTTCTGCGTCGGCGGCCTTCCTGGCGGGACATCCTGGGTAGGTGGTGGGGTGGCTTCCCTGGCAGTTGGAGCACCTCCTGGTTTCTTGGCTGCAGTCCGAGGTTCGGTGGCTGCCTCCACATTTTCTGCAGGTGTCTTTGGTGTCTCTGCAGTCCTTGGTTGTATGCCCGAACTTTTGGCACTTGTAGCACTGGACTGGTTCCTTCTGAGGCCTGTATTCCTCGCAGTGGTACCTAACTCCTTCAAAAGGGAAGCCATTCTCTAGTAGGTGGTCTCTCTCTGCTTCGTTGTTGGTTGTAATCTTCATTTTGTTTATTTCTCTGTTGTTTTTGGCCAACTTCATCCGCTGGAACCTTTCGTTCCCCTTTCTTCTGATGTCTTCTGTCCTGATGTGGGTTGGGAACCTTGTCACGACGACCTGGAGGGCGGAGGCCCGGTGTTCTTCGGTGGTCCTTTTTGTTGGGCGAACGCAGAAGCTGGTGTGCTTCGACCCATGGGTCAGGGCTTCTAGGCGGTCATCCTCGGTCCTGCAGTGGAGCAGGTACGTTCCAGCCTTGGTCTTGGTGACTCTGATTCTCTCAGGAATCTTTATCACCTTCCGTAGCTCGGTGGGAGAGGCCATCTTGTCCACTAGGGGTCCTTCTATCACCAGAGGCGGGATTCTGGTTGGTCGGGTCCTCTTCTCCTCTGGTTGTTCCGGAGTGGTCCTCGGAGTAGGTTCCGTGGTTGATCTCCTAGCCTGGGGAGGGCTGGCGCTACCCCTTTTCTTCTTCCTTTGGACGGTAGTGAACCCATCTTCTTCTTTTGAAGAGTCGGCAGCCCTGGGTCTTTTGGTGGGGGTAGAGGTCATCCCTTCCGCTAGCCTCTGGGTTGCTGCTGGGGGCTCCTGGTCCTTGGTGGTTGGGGCTTCTGCCAGTTCTTCCAGGTGACCTTTTGGTGGCGCTGAGGGGAGGCTGGTCATGGCCTTGTTCACCTTCTTTGTCTTGTTCTTCTTTTGGGTCTCCTTTGCCTGGGTTGGCCTGGATGGGCTGTCTCTGGAGCTCTGGGAGGCCATTGACTCTTCGAGCCTCTCCAGGTTGTCAGCGAAATGGAGGGATAGGGCCACTTTGGACTGGTAGTCCAGTTCCTCCCACTGGCGTCTGATGTTCTGGGTATTGTCTGCATAGAAATGAAATTTTATATCTGGATGGAGGCTGATGATTTAGCTTTGTGGAGTTGTATGAAGTGAGAACAACAGTGGACCCAGAACAGAACCTTGGGGACCCCGTAGATGAGCTTGCTTAATTCAGATAGTGTCTAAGCTATCTTGATAGCCTGACAATGATTACTCAGGTAGTAGATAAACCACTTTAGGACAGTGCCACCAAGACCAAACCAGGATTTAAAATGGTAAGGAGAGTATCATGATTGATAGTGTCAAATGAGACATCAAGTAACACTAGAGGTGTGGGTTCACCATGTGCCAGAGAGACGGATGTTTTTCATTGACAATAAAGCAGTTTCAGTGGAATAACCTGGTTTATAAGCTGACTGATGAGGATTGTCCAGTATGATACTATAGCTTTCATTAAGGGAGTAATTTACCAACATGGTAATAAATGGTAGGAGGACATCAAGGCAATCCTTATGGAGGAATGTGGGTATAGGGTTCAATACACATGCTCAGTGGGGGACTCGTTGATAATCCTGCGGATCTTTATAATCTTCAGTAAGAGGCACAAAGCATTGACAACAGGAGGTGCCAGATTAGGTGTATCATTGAAAGAGCCAGAAGTAGAGAATGCATCCCTGATTTTGCTTATTTTCTTGGAAAAAATGTGAAACAAAAGTGTCTTAAAGGCTTTTATTTGAGCTGTGAACAGGTAGAATAATTCAATTAAGAACTTAATATCATACCAATTATTTTACTTACAAACAGGTAAAATAACAGCTTTAAATTCCAGATAAATATCAGTAAATATAAAATAAAAAACTGTCAATGATGAGCAAATACAAACATTAGCTGTCTATTCTCATTATGTTTTGTAAGTCAGAATCACTTTTTTATGATCAACTATATGCTGAGGTCAATACATAAGTACAGGATACAATATATTTGCAACCTGTTCATTTTTATCATGTAAACTGCAAACAGATGAAGTCTGTTCTACAGGTTGTATGATGCGTAGTCACAAATGACTGTCATTTATGACAGTGTTATTACTTGTGTTTGTTTCAGATGAGCAATATCTGCTGGGATTTATTTTCTTGCCCCAGTGAACTAGTTTTCAAGTACATAGAAAAAATATCAGTTGACTATTTAGAACCTCTGTTAAACATAAAAATTACTATGGAGAGAAAAATTATGGAAATTTACTTTGCATTTGTTGTGGCTATCTTTTTGTAGACACATATGATTGGTTTGGCAGTGCTTGTAGCTAAAATAGTAGTGTTTGTTTCCATATCACTGTCCTCTGAGGCCCTGTGGTGATAGGTGACCCCTTCTTATCCCTTTTACTGGTTTTATTAAGAGCTTCCTGTTCCAGACTAAGGTTGACATAGATTGCCAATTGGGAATTTAAAAAAGTATGTGCATTTTTATGCCATATCGTGGTGTATATGGTTTTTTGAAATCTTTATGTTTTATATTTTTAAGGTTCACATGGATGGCCAATAGGGAATATAAAAAGTACATTCATTTTTTCTCCCATTTCTTGGTATATATGTTTTTTTTTAAATCTTTATTTTTTATATTTTCCTACTGAGGACATGCCTTTTATCTCTTATGTCTGGAAACATCAGCATCAGAGATCAGGTATCGGAAGTTGGCTTTAGAAGGCATTGCCATATTTGTGTAAATTCTTTGTACTTTGAAGTTCCTTTGAGCCAGTGATTGTTAACAGAGGCCATTTACAATATTCAATGAATACACCTTATTCTTTAGCACAAAGTAAAATGAATGCATGATGTAATATACTGATCTTTGGTCGTTCTATTTGGTGACCCATCAGACAGTTGCTTCACAAACTCAAACATCTAGGGGCTTGATGATAGAGATCATTGATTTGTATCTGCTGCTTTTTTGTGATGCTACTAGTATGTATACTTGTTGTGAGTTATTTTCTGACAAAGAAACTGTGCAAATGACCTGCACAGTAAAGTGCACAGGTTTTGGCATTTCTAACAAATTACATTACTGCAAGTAATGACATAATTCCTGTCTAAGATGTATGTATGTATAATCAAGTGATTTCTATGGAGCCCAGGAAGGGACATAGAACTGTTTTTATATAATTTTTTTATCTTGTTACCACAAGATAGCAAGTCGTTCCCACAAGATAGCAAGTCATTCCCACAAGTTAGCAAGTTGTGACCACAAGATAGAAAGTTGTTACCACAAGATACTAAGTCATTCCCACAAGTTAGCAAGTTGTTACCACAAGATAGAAAGTCGTTCCCACAAGATACTAAGTCGTTACTACAAGTTAGCAAGTCGTTACCACACGATAGAAAGTGATTACCAAAAGATACAAAGTTTTTCCCACAAGTTAGCAAGTCATTACAACAAGATAGTAAGTCGTTCCCAGAAGATAGAAAGTCATTCCCACAAGATAGTAAGTTGTTACCACAAGATACCAAGTAGCTCCCACAAGTTAGTAAGTCGTTGCCACAAGATAGAAAGTTATTACCACAAGATACCAAGTTGTTCCCACAAGATAGCAAGTCATTCCCACAAGTTGGCAAGTTGTTCCCACAAGTTAGCAAGTCGTTCCCACAAGTTAGCAAGTCATTACCACAAGATATGATGTCATTCCCACAAGTTACATATCAGTTATAACAGTGACTACTAACAGCTTGGCAGTAATATCAATTATTACTGAAACTAGTTAATAATATATAAACTCATTTAAGATGGTTACTAGATAAAAGACATAAAAATTATTTACAACATACATGAGCACATAATGGTGTGGTTCCACCTAAGGTGCCACATACTGACACCATAACCCAATTAGTAGTAAACCTCTAAAAGACAGTAATGCAATATACCTGAAATAAAAAGTAGGTGACCTCTGAAGGTCACTAGGTAGGTAACTATGAAGAATAACCATTAAAATTGCTAAAATGATAACCATAATGGTATAAAAGTTGGAAACATGCCACCTTTGAAGGTCACTAAAAGCCTACAGGCATATGTAAACTTGAATGGAATGCTAGTAGATGGTTGACCTCTGTATAAGTTATCATAAACAAAGAAATTGCCTGTATATTGGCATCAATACATGACTTAGTAACTTGTGGGAATGGCTTCATATCTTGTGGTAATGACTTGCTATCTTGTGGGAATGACTTGCTAACTTGTGAGAATGACTTGCTAACTTGTGGGAACGACTTGCCAACTTGTGGGAATGACTTACTATCTTGTGGAAACAACTTGCTAACTTGTGGGAATGACTTGCTAACTTGTGGGGATGACTTGCTATCTTGTGGGAATGACTTGCTAACTTGTGGGAACAACTTGCCAACTTGTGGGAATGGCTTGCCATCTTGTGGGAATGACTTACTAACTTGCGGGAACGACTTGCTTTCTTGTGGGAATGACATAGTATCTCATGGTAATGAGTTGCTAACTTTTGGGTATGACGTCTTATCTCGTTGGAACGAGATAAAAAAATGCCAAGAATATACAGTTCTATGTCCCTTTCTGGGCTCCATAGATTTCAGATTGGAAATGATATTTGTCATTTTCAAGAATGTATGTAAAGAGAGGCAGTTTAAGATGAAAATACACTTTCCTGGACTTTTTTATCATCTAAATCATAAAACTCACAAGAATGATCCCATTTATCAACAAATATTTCATCATTTAGGGATAATATGTCATGTATTTCTGTCACTAACATATGTTGTGGAATATTATGAGCCTTAGTTCTCACATTGATCATTTAAATTACAATGGACATCATGTTACCATGTTTTTATACCTCAGTATTATCATAAATAGATCATAAATGCCAATATTATTGGGTTTGGAATATTTGTGAACAGTGTTTATTTTTTGTGGTTTCAGATTTGATCTTTTACTCCTACTTCAAGGTCAAATGGGGCCAACTTACTCAAAAGTCCCTAGAAACCTCACTAGGGGGAATTGCAGCCACCCCATAGACAAATGCAGTTATGCTTTGTTATGCTGCTGCGAAAGTGTGTAGGGTTTTCTTATAGTTTCACAAAAACTTTTATACCTAGAATTCTGAAAGCTACAGGATATATTCATTATTGCAAATGCTTGCCTTTGAATATTTTTGGTATCATTTAAAAAAACCAGATGGCCACCACAGGCATTTCTTTAACATTAATGAAGGATTTTTACACAGATTGTAGCTGGTTCATCTATGGAAGGTTAAAGCTCTTCATGGGTGATATCTCAGATATAAATATCCTCTATAAGCATGCAGACATTTGACCCTGAAGCTTTTAGATATATAGTTATCTCCATAGTTACAACATGGTCAGTAGTTTGGAGGTCTATCACAATAGCTAAGAGAGTTATAGCTACTTTCTCACTTTATAGTGGCTACCATAATGAATAAAAGGCTTTTATTATCTCCCGCCGGGCTTTAGCCCGGGAGGGAGATTATGAAATGATGCCTGTGTGTGCGTGCGTGCGTGCGTGTGTGCGTGCGTTAGTTAGTCACGCAGATTCCTCCAAAACTACTACAGCTACAGATTTTTTGTAAATTAATTGTCCCAATGAATTTTCACGCCCTCGAAAATTTTTTTGGTTTTATGGACTTAGGCCTAAAGATAACTGAGTAATAGCTATCTTAGCTACTTGGAGTAAAGGGCTCATAACTCAAAAACTATTGCAGTTACAACTTTTTCTTCAAATATGTTGTTCAGCTACTTTGTCCTTAGCTATAAGATGGTACATAGTTTGGGGTCCCATTGCATGCCATAAGTGAGTAATAGCTATTTTCTCATTTGTAGCTAAATAACAAAAGGAGTAAATGTCAAATATCTTCAAAAGTATTAGAGTTACAGAAATCTTTTCAAATATGTTGTTCATCTACTTTTTGGTAAGCTATCACATAGTAAAGTTTCAGACCTGTTGCACCTTGGATAGCTGAGTAATAGCTACTTTGAAATTCTGACTGTTGAGTAAAGCCATTGTAACTCCAAAACTATTGTAGTTAGAGTGTTTTCCTAAAATATGTTGTTCAGCTACTTTGTCCTTAGCTATAAGATGGTACATAGTTTGGGGTTCTATTGCATGCCATAAGTGAGTAATAGCTATTTTCTCATTTGTAGCTAAATAACAAAAGAAATGCCAAGTATCTTCAAAAGTATTACAGTTACAGAAATCTTTTCAAATATGTTATTCATCTACTTTTGGGTAAGCTATCACATAATAAAGTTTCAGACCTGTTGCACCGTGGATAGCTGAGTAATAGCTACTTTCAAATTCCGACTGTTGAGTAAAGCCATTGTATCTCCAAAACTATTGCAGTTAGAGTGTTTTCCTAAAATATGTTGTTCAGCTACTTTGTCCTTAGCTATAAGATGGTACATAGTTTGGGGTTCTATTGCATGCCATAAGTGAGTAATAGCTATTTTCTCATTTGTAGCTAAATAACAAAAGAAGTAAATGCCAAATATCTTCAAAAGTATTAGAGTTACAGAAATCTTTTCAAATATGTTATTCATCTACTTTTGGGTAAGCTATCACATAGTTAAGTTTCAGACCTGTTGCACCATGGATAGCTGAGTAATAGCTACTTTCAAATTCCGACTGTTGAGTAAAGCCATTGTATCTCCAAAACTATTGCAGTTACAGGGTTTTCCTAAAATATGTTGTTCAGCTACTTTGTCCTTAGCTATAAGATGGTACATAGTTTGGGGTTCTATTGCATGCCATAAGTGAGTAATAGCTATTTTCTCATTTGTAGCTAAATAACAAAAGAAGTAAATGTCAAATATCTTCAAAAGTATTAAAGTTAGTGAAATCTTTTCAAATATGTTGTCCATCTACTTTTTGGTAAGCTATCACATAGTAAAGTTTCAGACCTGTTGAACCTTTGATAGCTGAGTAATAGCTACTTTCAAATTCCGACGTTTGAGTAAAGCCATTGTAACTCCAAAACTATTGCAGTTAGAGTGTTTTCCTAAAATATGTTGTTCAGCTACTTTGTCCTTAGCTATAAGATGGTACATAGTTTGGGGTTCTATTGCATGCCATAAGTGAGTAATAGCTATTTTCTCATTTGTAGCTAAATAACAAAAGAAGTAAATGTCAAATATCTTCAAAAGTATTAAAGTTAGGGAAATCTTTTCAAATATGTTGTCCATCTACTTTTTGGTAAGCTATTACATAGTAAAGTTTCAGACCTGTTGAACCTTTGATAGCTGAGTCATAGCTACTTTCAAATTCCGACTGTTGAGTAAAGCCATTGTATCTCCAAAACTATTGCAGTTACAGTGTTTTCCTAAAATATGTTGTTCAGCTACTTTGTCCTTAGCTATAAGATGGTACATAGTTTGGGGTTCTATTGCGTGCCATAAGTGAGTAATAGCTATTTTCTCATTTGTAGCTAAATAACAAAAGAAGTAAATGTCAAATATCTTCAAAAGTATTAAAGTTAGGGAAATCTTTTCAAATATGTTGTCCATCTACTTTTTGGTAAGCTATTACATAGTAAAGTTTCAGACCTGTTGAATCTTTGATAGCTGAGTAATAGCTACTTTGAAATTCTGATTGTTGAGTAAAGCCATTGTAACTCCAAAACTATTGCAGTTAGAGTGTTTGCCTAAAATATGTTGTTCAGCTACTTTGTCCTTAGCTATAAGATGGTACATAGTTTGGGGTTCTATTGCATGCCATAAGTGAGTAATAGCTATTTTCTCATTTGTAGCTAATTGAGAGGTTTCACTTGGTGAAGTTTCAGACCCTTAGCTAATTACTCACCTACTCAAAATGAGTAAATGCGAATTATCTCTAAAAGTATTGCAGATAGCCAATTTTTCTCAACTCATTCACCTACTTTTGGAAGAGCTTTCACATGGTCAAGTTTCAGACCCGTAGCTAATTACTCAAAATGAGTAAATGCTAATTATCTCTAAAAGTATTGCAGATAGCCAATTTTTCTCAAATAACTCATTCACCTACTTTTGGGAGAGCTTTCACTTGGTCAAGTTTCAGACCCGTAGCTAATTACTCAAAATGAGTAAATGCTAATTATCTCTAAAAGTATTGCAGATAGCCAATTTTTCTCAAATAACTCATTCACCTACTTTTGGGAGAGCTTTCACTTGGTCAAGTTTCAGACCCGTAGCTAATTACTCACCTACTCAAAATGAGTAAATGCGAATTATCTCTAAAAGTATTGCAGATAGCCAATTTTTCTCAAATAACTCATTCACCTACTTTTGAGAGAGCTTTCACTTGGTGAAGTTTCAGACCTGTAGCTAATTATTCACCTACTCAAAATGAGTAAATGCAAATTATCTGTAAAAGTATTGCAGATAGCCAATTTTTCTCAAATAACTCATTCACCTACTTTTGGAAGAGCTTTCACTTGGTGAAGTTTCAGACCCGTAGCTAATTACTCACCTGCTCAAAATGAGTAAATGCGAATCATCTCTAAAAGTATTGCAAATAGCCAATTTTTCTCAAATAACTCATTCACCTACTTTTGAGAGAGCTTTCACTTGGTGAAGTTTCAGACCTGTAGCTAATTATTCACCTGCTGAAAATGAGTAAATGCTAATTATCTCTAAAAGTATTGCAGATAGCCAATTTTTCTCAAATAACTCATTCACCTACTTTTGAGAGAGCTTTCACTTCGTGAAGTTTCAGACCCGTAGCTAATTATTCACCTGCTGAAAATGAGTAAATGCTAATTATCTCTAAAAGTATTGCAGGTAGCCAATTTTTCTCAAATAACTCCTTCAGGCACTTTTGGAAGAGCTTTCACATGGTGAAGTTTCAGATCCGTAGCTAATTACTCACCTACTCAAAATGAGTAAATGCGAATTATCTCTAAAATTATTGCAGATAGACAACTTTTCTCAAATAACTCGCTCATCTACTTTTGGGAGAGCTTTCACTTGGTAAAGTTTCAGACCTGTAGCTAATTATTCACCTGCTGAAAATGAGTAAATGCTAATTATCTCTAAAAGTATTGCAGGTAGCCAATTTTTCTCAAATAACTCCTTCACATACTTTTGGAAGAGCTTTCACATGGTCAAGTTTCAGATCCGTAGCTAATTACTCACCTACTCAAAATGAGTAAATACGAATTATCTCTAAAAGTATTGCAGATAGCCAATTTTCTCAGATAACTCATTCACCTACTTTTGGGAGAGCTTTCACATGGTGAAATTTCAGACCCATAGCTAATTACTCACCTACTCAAAATGAGTAAATGCTAATTATCTCTAAAAGTATTGCAGATAGCCAATTTTTCTCAAATAACTCATTCACCTACTATTGGGAGAGCTTTCACTTGGTGAAGTTTCAGACCCGTAGCTAATTGTTCACCTACTCAAAATGAGTAAATGCTAATTATCTCTAAAAGTATTGCGGATAGCCAATTTTTCTCATATAACTCATTCACCTACTTTTGGGAGAGCTTTCACTTGGTGAAGTTTCAGACCTGTAGCTAATTACTCACCTACTCAAAATGAGTAAATGCTAATTATCTCTAAAAGGATTGCAGATAGCCATTTTTTTGTCAAATAACTCATTCACCTACTTTTAGGAGAGCTTTCACTTGGTGAAGTTTCAGACCCATAGCTAATTACTCACCTGCTCAAAATGAGTAAATGCTAATTATCTCTAAAAGTATTGCAGATAGCCAATTTTTCTCAAATAACTCATTCACCTACTTTTGGGAGAGCTTTCACATGGTGAAGTTTCAGCCCCATAGCTAATTACTCACCTGCTCAAAATGAGTAAATGCTAATTATCCCTAGAAGTATTGCGGATAGCCTTCACATGGTGAAGTTCCAGACCCGTAGGTAATTACTCACCTACTCAAAATGAGTAAATGCTAATTATCTCTAAAAGTATTGCAGATAGCCAATTTTTCTCAAATAAGTCATTCACCTACTTTTGGGACAGCTTTCACTTGGTGAAGTTTCAGACCTGTAGCTAATTACTCGCCTACTCAAAATAAGTAAATGCCTATTATCACCAAAAGTATTGCGGATAGCCAGTATTTCTCAAATAACTCATTCACCTACATTTTGGAGAAGTTTCACATGCTTAAGTTTTTTTATGAATTTTTTAAATAAATTTTAATACATTAAATTAATTAAATCATGCACTAAATCAATTATAACTTGAAAAGTACTGCATTTAGAGCACTTTGTGCAAATATGTTATGCAGCTACTTTTGGGCCAGCTATAACATAGTAAAATTTCAGACCTGTAGCTCATGGCATAGCTGAATAATAACTACTTTTAGGTTATCACTGTTGGGTAAATCACTTATAACTTGAAAACTTTTGCATTTACATTATTTAGTTTCGGTATGTTATTCACCTATTTTGAGGCAGCTATAACATAGTAAAATTCCAGACCTGTGGCTCATTGCATAGCGGAGTAATAGCTACTTTGAAGTTCTTACTCAACACTAAATCATTTATAACTTGAAAAGTATTACATTTACAGCATTTTGTTAAAATATGTCATTCACCTACTTTTTCCATAGCAACAACATGGTGAGTAACTTGGGTGTCTATCTGAATAGCTAAGTGAGTAATAGCTACTTTTGGGCTTTTGACTAACTTCCATCATGAGTAAAATCACTTGTAACTTGAAAACTATTGCATTTAGAGAATTTTGTGCAAATATGTTATTCACCTACTTTTGGGTCAGCTATAACATACTAAAATTTCAGACCTCTAGCTCGTGCCATAGCTGAGTAATAGCTACTTTTGCCTTTGCCGGTGGATACATTTTGCATCTGGCCACAGATGCATCCTTGGTCTAGTCTCTAAAAGTACTACAGGTGGGCAATTTCTTCTAAATAAGTCATTCACCTACTTTTGGGTGATCTACCACATAGTGAAGTTGCAGAACTGTAGCTCTTTAGATGGCAGAGTAATAGCCACTAAAATAAGTAAATGTCTTGTATCTCTAAAAGTAGTACAGATAGGCTATTTCTTCTAAAGACGTGCTTTCCTACTTTGAGTTGATCTGCATAATGAAGTGGCAGAACTGTAGCTCTTTGGATGGCAAAGTAATAGCTACTAAAATGAGTAAATGCCTTTTGTCTTTAAAAGTATTGCAATCAAACATTAAACTTGTCACTTCTACATGTGCCTCCATCTCGCAGGAAAATTTATATTCCACTATCTTTAGGACATCTAATTTATACGGCGGGAGATAAATGCATGCGTCAGAATGCTTGTTTTCAGAAGTAATGCAGGCACAATTTGTCTCAAAGGTGTTGTCCACCTACTTGTTTTTGAATGATAACATAGTAAAGTTTCAGACTTGTTGCTCAGTTTATAAGTGAGTTATAAATACATTTATAATCTCACAGTTCAGTAACTAACTTATATCTTGAACACTATTGCACTTACAGCATTTTCATGAAATTGGCTGTCCATCTGTCCATATACTTTCTCCTTAGCTGCAACTTGGTCAACATTTGGTATTTGGAAGTAAACACTGTTCATAACAGCCCAGGTTGATAAACTTGTGTTCTCAGTCAAATTTGAAAAGTAAAGTTTTGCATGTTTGACTATTTCATAGGCAGTTGTTTTGATTTTAACAAAAGTATACTCTTGCCTTTCCAATGTAGGAATATATATTGTGCAGATTTATTATCCAGGTGAGAGAATAGAAAAGAAGGGTAGAAAACTGCAAGTGTTTTCTTATAACTGAAAACATTTTTGGAACTATGGGCATTTTTATGAACTAACTTTTTTTATAAAATAACTTTTTATTGTGTAAAATATCCTTACCTCATCCTCATTATTGCTATGTTTTGCCTGGAGCAAACATAAACAACCAAATGAGAAAATTTTTTTAACAAATATTATTATCGGTACTACTGTGCATATGATGAGTGCCCATGTGCCTAATCCCAGAAACCCAGTTTCACTTTATTATCTCCTGCCGGCCGATAGGCCTGGTACGGGAGATTATAAAATGCTCTCTGTCCGTCCGTCCGTCCGTGCGTCCGTTCGTCACGTTTTTACAAAAGCCTTTCTATCTCTTAAAATATTATAGCTAGAGCTTTCAAATTTGCAGGGTAAATTCATCATTGGAAAACTTGCCTGGGAATCTTTTTCGGCTGATTCAGAAAAACAAGATGGCCGCCACGGGTGTTAACAAGATGGCTTCCATGGTTTTTTTCACAGGTGTTCTGCCATGGTTCTTTTTTTCGTTGATTTAGTTGGCTGCCATAAGTGTGTAGTTGCACTTTTATACAGCCTAAAATTAGCCTGCTTGGTATTTTTCAGACCTAGGTCCATAGCTAAACGAGTAATAGCAATGGTGGCTACTTTCACTAATGTGCTCATAACTCCAAAACGACTGCATCTAGAGCATTTCTGAAAAATATGTTGCTCAGCTACTTTCTCCATGCCTACAAGATGGTACCATTTTTAGGGGTCTATCTTGATAGCTAAGTGAGTAATAGCTATCTTCTGTTTTTAACAATGACCAAAATGAGTAAGTTGCTTTTATCTTTGTAACTGTTACTCACAATATTGGTGTCAAATATGTTGTTGAACAACTCCTCCATGTACTATATCATGGTGAGGTTTCCAAGGTGTAGTAATAGCTACACTAAGTTTAATATTTGACCATTCAGCAAGTCACTTATAACTCAAAAACTATTGAATATAGAGGATTTTTGTCAAATATGTTGTTTATCTACTTTTTGATGTACTTTGTCGTGGTGAATTTTCAGAGCTGTAAGTCCATAGCTAACTGAGTAATAGCTACTTTTAAATTTCTTAATTTCAACATTGAATAAATCACTTATCCTCCAAAACTATTGAATTTAGGGAATTATTGTCAAATATGTTAATCGGTTACTTTTTAATGTTCTGTGTCATAGAAAAGTTTCAAAGCTGTATTTCCATAGCTAACTGAGTAATGGCTACTTTGAATTTCAACAATGAGTAAATCACTTATACCTCCAAAACTATTGAATTTAGGGAATTATTGTCAAATATGTTAATCGGTTACTTTTTAATGTTCTGTGTCGTGGAAAAGTTTCAGAGCTGTATTTCCATAGCTAACTGAGTAATGGCTACTTTGAATTTCAACAATGAGTAAATCACTTATACCTCCAAAACTATTGAATTTAGGGAATTATTGTCAAATATGTTAATCGGTTACTTTTTAATGTTCTGTGTCGTGGAAAAGTTTCAGAGCTGTATTTCCATAGCTAACTGAGTAATGGCTACTTTGAATTTCAACAATGAGTAACTCACTTATAACTCCAAAACTATTAAATTTAGATAATTATTGTCAAATATGTTGTTCACTAACTATTTGATGTACTGTGTCATGGGAAATTTTCACAGCTGTATCTCCATAGCTAACTGAGTAATAGCTACTTTGAGGGTTTCCATTGAGTAAATCACCTTTAACAGCAAAACTGTTGAATTTAGAGGATTTTTTTAAATTATTAAATTTGTATTTTCTTCACCTACTTTTTGATGTACTGTGGAATGGCAAATTTTGAGAGCTGTAGGTCCAAAGCTAACCGAGTAATAGCTACTTTAATGGTTGTCCATTGAGTAAATCACTTATAACAGCAAAACTGTTGAATTTAAAGGATTTTTCTCAGATATGTTGTTTAGCTACTTTTTTATGTACTGAGTAATGGCAAATTTTGAGACCTGTAAGTCCATAACTAACCGAGTAATAGCTACTTTGATGGTTCTCCATTGAGTAAATCACTTATAACAGCAAAACTATTAAATTTACAGGATTTTTGTCAAATATGTTGTTCAAGTACATTTTAATGTTCTGTGTCATGGCAAAGTTTCAGAGCTGTAGGTCCATAGCTAACTGAGTAATAGCTACTTTCATGGTTTTCCATTGAGTAAATTGCTTATCACAGCAAAACTGTTGAATTTAGAGGATTTTTTTCAAATAATTACATGTATGTTCTTCACCTACTTTTTGTTGTACTGTGAAATGGCAAATTTTGAGAGCTGTAGGTCCAAAGCTAACCGAGTAATAGCTACTTTAATGGTTGTCCATTGAGTAAATCACTTATAACAGCAAAACTGTTGAATTTAAAGGATTTTTCTCAGATATGTTGTTTAGCTACTTTTGTATGTACTGAGTAATGGCAAATTTTGAGACCTGTAAGTCCATAACTAACTAAGTAATAGCTACTTTGATGGTTCTCCATTGAGTAAATCACTTATAACAGCAAAACTATTAAATTTACAGGATTTTTGTCAAATATGTTGTTCATGTACTTTTTAATGTTCTGTGTCATGGCAAAGTTTCAGAGCTGTAGGTCCATACCTAACTGAGTAATAGCTACTTTCATGGTTTTCCATTGAGTAAATCGCTTATCACAGCAAAACTGTTGAATTTAAAGGACTTTTGTCAAATATGTTGTTCACCTACTTTTTGATGTATTGTGTAATGGCAAATTTTGAGACCTGTAGGTCCATAGCTAACTGAGTAATAGCTACTTTGATTTTTGCGGAAAATGAAAAAGTCTTAATATCTCGAAAACTGTAAGAGATAGGGCGATTTTGAGTGAATTTTTGACCCGCAGGGTAGTACATGAGTATACTATGCAAAAGGGAAAAAATTCAATTTTCGCCACTTTTGGCGACTATCTTGGATTTTTAGCAGAAAATAAACATTGAAAATATCTTCGAAATGGTAACAGAGTGATTTCGAGCGAATTTTTGACCCACGGGGTATTACAACAGTATTCTGTGCCTAGGGGAAAAATGTCATCTTGGATTTTAGCGGAAAATGAAAAATTGTGAATATCTTGGAAAAGGTATTTCTTCCCCTTTAATGCTCGGCGGGAGATACACACCGCGCAGTGGTCTTGTTTTTATTTTGGTTGCAAGAGAGCAGACATGGTTTGCACACTGTTCTTTTGCAAATAATTTAACATGGCGGAACAATAAATCAAGCACAAGGGTTAGAAATTTGCCTCAGGTTTTTGTCATATTACCTTTGATTGGGATCCACATAATTTCCGCTTGTCTTGCAGAGACAAGAATAAAGGTGGTGATGTTTGTGGGACTTCAAAAGAGGAGGTCTGTTATATTTGCCTCCAATTTACAACTGATCAAAAGAAGAAACTTAAGTCCAAGAAGGCTTACAAAAAGAGAAAAGCCAAAGAATCTATCTCCAAAGAGTTAGAAGACATCTATTAGGGACTGAAGACAATCAGTCTTCTACCACCTCAGACTAGGCTTCCTTACCATGCCTTCTTTAGACCCTGTGCAATTAATTCTAGTCAGCCTAGATCTTATGAAAGGTTGTATAACAGCACTGGAAACAAGTAACAGTTCTGCTTCCTCTCATGCGCTAAACACTGCAGAGGCTGCACTTGGCACTGCAGAACTCCCCAAAGACAAGTCTTCAGCTCACGACACACCATTTGCTACCACAGAAGAAAACGACCATTCAGTAGCAAATGAATATTTCACAGAGGCCAGAACAACACAAAAAAATAGCATCAGAGATCTTCGTACCCCACAGCCTGTGAAAATAGTTTTCAACACCATGAGATATAGAAGTAGTGAAACAGTACACAGATTGGGATACTTTCAGTGTCAGTGTCCAAATAATGTTTAAGTAGAGAAAATAACATCTAAGAGAAAGAAATTGCATGTGAAGAATAAGTAGTAAAACAAGACAATTCAGTAAACTAAAAATTATGAAGCTTTAAGACTTGATTTTCATTTGTATGGTCGAATTATGGTTTGGATGTTTTGAATATTACCCATACATACAGATGTAGCAATACATCCTTTTATGTGGAATTGGGTCAAAACCTGGGGCTCACTTGATGCAATGCCATCTGTTACAATGGGAAGTTGCAAAAGTAAAACAGTTAATGACTTCTAATATGACTTTAACAGTGCTTAATCTACACCAAAAGACACCCAAAGGTGCAACAACCAAGATCAAGTAAAAAGATATAAGAGATATAAGAGAGATATGTCCCATCCGGACACCATGGGTGAAAACAATACCCCGACAGCCCTTAAAGGCTGTGGGGTAATGACAGTGGTTTGTGTCTCCTAATACTTCTGATAAACTCTCTACTGCAGTGGAGGAAGAGACAGATGAGGACCCTTCCTATTGCCAGTTTCTTGCTACAGTGAGAAATCTTTTAGATCTACCTACACCTAAAGAATATACAGAAGTTCCTTCAAAGATTTTTAGATCTAAAGACAGGAAGAAGAAGCAGTCTGTACTTCCTATGTTTCTTCCTGCAGTGAAGAAATCAATTAAAACAATTCACATTGGTCAGAACTGGAGAAGAAGGTTGCTGGTAACCCTTCAGGGAATGGAAGCTTTTACTGTCTGCATCCTTATAACACAGATACATTCGTTCCATATACTAGGCCAGTTATGAGATTTTATAAGCAACTTCAACAGATTTCTCTACCACTGCACCTAGATGCCAGGATTCTTTTCAAAGTCTACATCTCCTCCAACTATTTCAGTGCCAGCTAGACAGTTTACTACCATGGAGTCAGTAAATTGTCAGCACGTTCAAATTCTGAACAATGTCAGTCTTTTCATTAGAACTCCAGAAAGTGTGCTGATAATATGGAGTTGCTGCAGGCTTGTTCAAGTTCAGTTGATGAAAACTTCAATAAAGATATTGAAATCAGAAGAACTTATCAGCTACATTCAAAAACAGTTTAACTCTATCTTCTCTTGAGATGGCGTTGAAAGCAATTAGTCTAGCATCATTGATAAATGCTTGCAGTATGGAACTGGCCAGACGCAACACCATTCGCAAATACTCAGCTCCACACCTTAACAAACACAATAGGAATTATTTAAAGAGGTTTAAAGAAGATCTGTTTTCACTTTCTGTTCTGAACAGTATAGAAAACAAATATGAAAGGGACAGATCATCCAAAAAACAGAAACTGGATAATAAAGACCAGTGATAGATTTAAGTGTATTAAACGGACAACTCATGGTCCCAATATTCAAAGTGGAAACAGCAGAAGTAATCAGAAATTCCATTTGCAAAGTTGAATGGCTAGTCTCTCTAGATTTAACAGATGTATACTTTCATAACCCCATACACAAAAGATCACAAAATCTTCAGAGGTTTCATGTGGCAAGTCAGTCATACCAGTTCAGGGCCCTACCGTTTGGTATAGCTACAGCTTCTCTTGAGTTCACCCACGTTGCAAAACAAGTAAAACTTATGCTTCAAAGCAGGGGAATTTGCATACACCAGTATCTAGACAACTGGCTACTCAGGGCTCCATCACAGTGAATTTGCTTGGAGCAGTCGAGACAACTAGTGGTGTTTGTAAAAAAAACTCGGTTGGGTGATAAACTGTCAGAACTAATACCAACTCAATGCTTCGACTTCCTTGGTTACAGATTAAAAAGGGTATAAAAGGGTAAATAAACAGTTTGACAACCACTCCCAGAATTCTAATCTCATTCATAGGGGTTCTAGCCTCTCTAGAAAAGATAGCCACAGTGGGCAGATTACACATGAGACCATTTCAGTGGTACCTAACAACCCATTGGGTGATTGGAAGTATCACCATTCACTGGATAATCAGATTACATATTTAGAGATACCCGGTCAACCCACCTTTCTTGAAATTTTTGGCTTGCAATACCTTTATATTTGCTTCCCAAATTAAAGTAAAGCAAAACAGGGTTTCTTGGGTTAGGCGCCTTATATGCACAGTAGCACCAACAAGAATGCATGTATTTCTTTAAAGAATATTCTTGTTTGATCATTTATGATTGTTCCTGCCAACACATAGCAATAGGTAGGATAAGGTGAGTATTTAACTTACAAAAAGTTTAATTACAACAAAATTTTTATAATTTGTCTCCTTTTTCATGAGTACGCAGCAGATTCAGTTTCAGATATCTAATTGTAACATTTAATGAGTACTCAGCTTGTAACTGTCAGTTTTGAGTCAGAGACTAAAATGATGAATTCAGCAACTGGTAAAGCTACATTTTCAGTTGGATCATTATGTGAAAATTTTAAACCTCTATCTGCATGATTGAGCATTTGGGTATTTAAATAAATAATTTTTGTGGCTTTCCAATTTTCGGCAATTTTTCACACCTGAAATTGGATTGATTCCATTCAAATTAGGTTGGGTGTGTTTATTGACAAAACTGTTCTGAAAGTGTATTTTTGTTATGTTTATGCTATGTGGCCTGTATACAACCTGCAGTTAACACAGGTTTAATGAGATTCTTTCAAAGATCATCAATTTCCACCAATGACAGTTTTTTTACCTGTGTGAGACAGGCATTGACTACATAATCTGACAATTAAATCCTCTATAATGCATAAGCTGTTTGTGACATCACTAAACATTATCACCTGATATATGATATCACAATGACCCCACAAAATGTGCATGGTGATTTAAGCATTATCCAGTAACCCCAATGGGATTGGATATGGAAAATCATCACCTTGATTACCAAAAATGACTTGCCAAGTCAATCTCACTCCACTCTAGAATCATAAACTTTATGCTTAAATCCTCTATAACCTCTGCCGTGATATGTGTGTTAATTATATGTGACTTATCACATGTATGGAGTGATATTTACTTTTAGTATGACAAATTTGAAAGAGGAATTTGACGATGGCCTTTAATTTTTCGATTTCATCTAAAGACAGAACTCTTCTTGAGACAGACTGTGTTGTATTACTTGTATCTTGGTAAGTCAGTGTTTTCAGATTTCCCATTTGCTTTTCTCAAAAAGCATCAGCCATACTTCAGGTTTGATAAATTGTCTACACACTGATGTCAGAAACTTCAAAGACATTTGGATTATTGTTTTTCGTAGGCAAGAGCGGGTAACTCTACTCTGCCACCTTCATCGAACCGCTATTTTTACTTGTTGGAAGATTACTATTTACTGTGTGAAAAATGTTTGTCAGTGTAGAAATTTCCCCAAAAGTTAAACTGGATCTACTATTGTCATGTTATTAACCCCTTCACCATCAACAGAGCAGTATTAAACTGTACATGGATATTCTGGTTAGCAGAGTTTGCAGATGATTTTAAGTTGCCAAAACACAAACCACTAGACTAAGTTTTCCTCGTCAGCTATGACATCCTTGTACATACTGTAATACTTTTAACCACTCATTTCAATATACCAAGAGTGTTAATCATAAACTGCCATGGAAAGTAAAAATTACCATATATGGATGTCCACTGGTAGTCGACAGATCTGGCTGTGACAAATAGTTTGCTGTCGATTGCTGATTGGCAGATAAGACCTACAAGGGGCCAATCTTATTGCTTGGAAAAAACCATAAGATATCTTAAATTGGTTCCTTAGGATATAACTTTTATACCTATCATTTGTGTATATCAGGATAGTAAATGTTTTCATAATTCTAATTAAATTTTCTGGCATGTCTTTCTCTATTTTATTGCTTATATTACTTTTATATAGTTCAAAGTTGATAAGAAAGACTTAACTTTAGGTTTAAACAGTCAGACAATGTGGAATAACATTACAACTGAAATAGTTAAATAAATAAATGGCTTTTCTTGGAATAACATTGCAACTGAAATAGTTAAATAAATAAATGGCTTTTCTTGAATCATAAGTAAACTACACACAGTGTAATTATGCATAGGATACGTGTGTTTTTTCTTAAATAAATAAATTTTTATATTTTTTTTTCAAGACAAAACACAAAGGTTGAATGGAGAAGTACAAATATAAAGTTAAAATGTCATTATTGTGGTACCTAAGAGGTTGCTGTCTCATTAAGGTTTCCTCTGCTTTGATCACAGTTGCATGTTTCCATTTTCTTAAGAAGAAAGCAAGTTCAGTGCAGTTAATGTCCTTAATATAAAATCTAGAAAGCACTAGTCAAGTACAGATATCCACCAGTAAAGGTTTTTTTGAGAATTTATGATTTTTTACTTTCTGAATATTTCTTCTGTTATGCCTCAGAAACTATTCAATTTATAAAAAAAACAGCATTTAGATAGAAATGGTTTATGTCTTTTAAGCTTCAGTGATTCACCAGAAAATATTTGCTGCACAAGAAATTTAGTGACCAATGTCAAAGTTTGCAAAACCAAAAAGTTCCAAAGATTTTGTGTTATTTACATGGCTATTTATTATACAATGATTGCTTTTTACATTAAATGAGTTACAAACCATTTCAACATTTTCTGCAGAAACAGATGAAAGAACCTGTGAATGGTACTCGTGTGAACTGACTCTCGGTGTAGCAGAAAAGTGTCTACAAGCAGAGCAGATTTGTAATTTCCACACTGATTGTGTTGATGGGAAGGACGAATTGAACTGTGGTAAGTCACACACACATCTGTACAATCTTGTATATCTAACACAATTTTTAGATAGATTTATGCATTTTGATTATAGCAGAGGTCTCAGGAAGGCCATAAAAGGTCTCTAGGCTCTTGTCTTGGAGGAGCCTTTTTGTCCTGTTGTGGCTAACGTTGTCTGTCAGATGTTGTGTGTATTTACTATTTGCGATGTATTATTTTCATTTACCCATATTAGCAATGTGTTTGTTTTTTCATAATCACAACCGAGTGTCTTCGGAACCCATAAGGACAGGTCACAATTCTCTTAATTTCAGAACTGTCACTTTCATATTATAAAATATTTTGTGTGGCTGTTGAATCAAAGCATGCTGTCAGTGAAAATAGATTAATTAAAAGATCAATAATTACAATATATCACAATTCTGAAGTCACATTGTAAAATTTACATATTTTATGGAAATTCATGAGCATTGCCAATGACAATCATATTTTCTTTTGCTTTCAAAATTCATGTATAATTTCACAAATTGGGATTTTATTGCACCTTGCATTAAACTTATTTATTCAGTAATAAACTGAATGAACGCATATATATATATTTATAAAATACGTAGATCAAGGGGAAAGACGTTTTTGTTTAAAATGGGTCTTAAAGCATATAATTTGTAAACCATTTCCATTGGCGGTTCTGAAAGTGATTGTTTTCCAATCTGTCCATGACTGTACTGAAGCCACAGTGTAATCACAAACAGCAGGGCCCGTATTCAAGAAAGGTCTTAGCCAGGGCTTAGGCTTAAAGTTGAGACTTTTGTCTCAAGTTTCTGCCCAAAACCTGCTAAGACTTTTGTCTTAGGCTTAGTGGTATTCACAAAGAATTTAAGACTGGTCTTAGGCTTAGCCAAGGGCTCAACTTTAAGACTGGTTAGTAGTGGGCTTAAATTTTGTAAAGAGGACTTAAATATGACCGCCATAAATTTTTCTCCACTTCAAAATTTGAAATGGCTGTAAATGAAGTATAATTATACAGAGCATCTCACTAAAGCAGTCTTTGGAAGTTTATATGTGGTAACAAGGTTTTCCATTTCAAAACAGCACTTTTCCTTAGATAAAATGCATTAAATGAAGGATATATGTCACCAATAGTATAGTTTGAATAGAAAAGAAAGGTCACATGACACAGAAAACCACTGTGGTTATTTGATAATCTTGGACTTAGCTAAGTCACCCTTTGTGAATACTGTTTTAAGACAAAACTTAGCTGAGACAAAAGTCTTAATTTTAAGACTGGATTTAAGCCTAAGACCTTGCTAAGTCTAAGCCCTTTCTTGAATACGGGCCCAGATCTCCATTTTATATATAAATATTATTTAAATGAGGACAGAAGTATGATTATAAACATAATCATGTTTTTATTTGGCCTCATCTCAGTGATAGGTAATTCAAATTTGAAAATATTTCCGTGTGGACATTCACAAAATTAGCTGAAAATTCAATCTCAGAATAGTGCAAAATAGTTAAAACAAGGCCACTGCCGCAGCAGTTATCTCCCGCCTTAGAATCAGTAATAATGGAGAAGTAAAGGAGATATAAGGCCTTTGTAGTAAGATAACCCCACTTGACATTGAAAAAGGGGTCAAAGGTAAAAGTCAGCAGTTGGAAAAGTCTCAGGCCATGACTTCCTTTAAGTTGTTTTCACATTTGGAACCCCTAGTAGCAATGATAAGAGGGATATAAGGACTTTTTAATAGGATAATGTCATTTAACATTAAACATGTGATTTGACGGCCATTTTGTTTTCGAAACTAGGCCAAATTACTATCAGGCTAACTTTCCTAGCCTTTTATCTTTTGTGCAAATTTGATTAACCTAGCTGCGATATTTCAAGTTTTAGAGCATCTTAATGATTTTGAAATAATTGGCTATGGTGACCATTTTGTTTTTCAAAATAAGGCCAAAATTTTTCTCAGACAAAACATTTGTAGGCCAGGACTTTTCACGGTCTATCTTTACATTCTAAAGCCATAGCACCAATAAGAAGGGAGAAATAAGGACGTTTTAGTGTGATGACCCCATTTAACCTTGAAGCCGGGGTCAAAGGTCAAATTCAACACCTGGAAAAGATTCCCAGGCCATGACTTCCTACAAGTTGTTTTCACATTCCTAACCTCTAAGAGCATTTTTGGGGAGATATAAGGCCTTTTTAATAGGATAACCCTGTTTGACATAAAAGATGCGATATGGTGGCCATTTTGTTTTTTGAACTAGACCAAAATTACTATCAGGCTAGCTTTTCTAGCCATATATCTTTTGTGCAAATTTGATGAAACTAGCTGCAATATTTCAAGATTTAGAGCACCTTTATAATTTTCAAACAATTAGCTATAGTGGCCATTTTGTTTTTCAAAATGAAGCTAAAATTTTGCACAGACAGGTTTTCATAGCCATAAACATTCCCTGCAAATTTGGTGAAGATATCTTTATAAATGAATAAGATATTAAGGTTTATGTAAAAACGTGACGAACAGACGGATGGACTCACGCACGTACGGAAGGCATTTTATAATCTCCTGAAAACGGCCTTCGGCCGCAGCCGGGTGATAATTAAATTCTTACATCAGGAAGGAAATATTTCATTTTGTACACATATTATCACACAAAGCCTGTGTAACTATAGAGTTCAGTTTTGTACATCTGTTATGATGCAGAGCCTATGTTATTATAGGTAATTGTATTTCATCTCTAAAATCTGCACAACTTCTGTACTCAAATTATCATTCATTTACATTAACACTAGCTGTTCCATCAATTCAAAAGATAAATTTTTTTAACCATCCCTTGTGGGATGCTTGTTTGTTTTCAGGAGAAATTAACGGGGAAGGGCCCACAGCTCTGCCGGCTCCCGCACATTCCTATTGTTAAGCGTCCATTGCGGGACGCTTGTTTGTATATGGCTCCGTGAGCTCTGCATTTTCTTTTCCTCATAACTCTGTGACCGTTCGGTGGATTCTTTTCAAATTTAGCAGGTGTATGCAGTAGCCCTGGGGAATTGTTTTGAATATACTGCAGTGACATTTCGACCAATCAGAGAGGTCACATGACCAAAAATGCCTTTTTTCGATGGGTGATAACTTGAAAGGGATTTTATCAATTCACCTGAAACTTGGCAAATACATTCAGTCTATTAAAATCTGGAAAAGTGATTTTGATGAAAGTTTTTATCTACAGGGTATCTCTGCAGAGTAGCCATCCCAATTTTCAAACAAAATTTGTCTTGCCAAAAATGACGGTCAAGTGACCTTGACCTATAAAATAGTGCCCGGGCTATATCTCCGAAAACCGTACAGTGTAGGAAGTTGATACTTTGGTGGGGACATTGGTTGGGGATTGTAGGTGTGCAACATCATGGTGTGACTTGATTTGAGATTTGACCTTGCTGTAGTGACCTTCACATATAAAATCATTTCCAGCCTATATCTCAGAGACCGTAAGGTGTAGGAAGTTGACATGTGGTAGGGACATTGGTTGGGGGTTATATGTGTGCAGTGTCATGGTTTGACCTTGATTTGAGCTTTTACCTTGCTGTAGTGACCTTGACCCTTTGAAATTTTTGTCCGGGCAATATCTCTACTACTTGGTAGATACTTGGTAGGGACATTGCTTAGGGGTTGTTTGTGTGCAACATCATGGAGAGATCTTGATTTCACCTTTGACCTTATCGTAGTGACCATGTGTTTTAAAATCTTGTCTGGGTTATTTCTTGGATTCCATAAGGTGTAGAAGGTTGACACTTGGTAGGGACATTGGTTAGGGGGTGTAGGTGTGTGTCATGGTGTGACCTTTAACTTTTGCTCTGCCAAAGTCTGTTCACCTGCCATATTTGAGACATGTGTCTGTTATGACAGAAACATATGGCTTGCTGCAACTGATTATTATATGTACTTTTACATAATTATGCTATTTCCATTGACAGCTGTTCTCCAGTTAATTAATTTTACAGCTTCATAATTTTAGTATACTGATAAATGCTGTCATCTTGCTATTGAATTGTCTTGTTTTAATACTTTATTTTTACATACATTTTCTTTCTCTTAGAAGTTATTTTATCTACTTAAACATTATTTGGACCTCTATTTAACTGGCACTGCTCTGAAAGTATCCGGATCTTTGTACTGTTTCACTACTATATCTCATGGTGTTGAAAGCTTTTCCCCTATGCTGATGGGGTAGAGGCATCTACAATGCTATTTTTTTCAATAAAAGTACTCCACACATATCTTGCTAAACAGAAGAAATCGCAAATGAAAGCACAGCTTTTGAAGTACATTGTAACTATATTTGCAATATACACAATTCTACTCTGTAAATTGTTATTGATGTATTGTGGGTCACTGTCTCTCTACACAGCAACACATTTTAAAATCTTCAATGAATGATAATAGAAGAGTTTATAACCACTGTTTGTCAGGTAACATCAAATCAAGCATTTCGCTTTCTTCAGGTGCATTTTGTTTTACTTGTTTTTTTAACCCAGACCATAAAAGCTGCGGTTATAGTCCTCTGCGCTGTCTGAGCGTTGGCAGCCACAGCCGCGGGCATAATGCTTGTGGGTGTTCCAGAGCCTAAACCCATGCATGCATTTTCACCAAATATGTTAACCCTAAGAGGATCTACAGCTGATTAGGTTTGGGGGGGGGGGGGGGTGCTAGTATCTGGCAATAACTGTTGCCATGGCAACACTTTTAAGATTTTGGAGTCTTTAAGTTTGTGGTTGTTTCACAGCCTAAACCCATGCATGGATTTTCACCAAATTTTCAGGTTATGCTTACCTGAAGAGGGTCTAGAGCTGATTAGGTTTTTTGGGGGGTATCCATTAAAAATTGTTGCCATGGCAACATTTTAAAGATTTTTGGGTCTTAAAGTATATGGCTGTTCCCCAGCTAACCCCATGCATGGACCAAATTTTCAGGATATGTTTACCTCAAGGGGATCTAGAGCTGATTATTTTTGGGGTTATCTAGCAACAAGTGTTGCCATGAGAACACTTTGAATATTTTTGGGTTTTAACATTTTTATAGGTGTTCCACAGGCTAATCTGATGCGTGGATTTTCACTGAATTTTCAGGATCTACAGCTGAGTAGGTTTGGGATGGTATCTGACAACACTTGATGCCATGGCAATGCTTTAAATACTTTTCGGTCATAAACTTCTTAATTGAAAAAGGGGGCTATTAAACATATGTTACTACAGTTGCATTTAATTCCTGCCGGCCAAGGCCGGGGTGGGGAGATTATGAACACCTTCCTGGCGTGTGTGCATGTATGTGTGTGTGCATGCAGGGGTGCGTTTGTCATATTTTTATATTAAACTTTATATCTCATTCAGTTATATTCAGTTATGAAGATTTCTTCTCCAAATTTGCAGAGAATGTTTATGGCTGTGAAAACATCTCTGTAAAAATGATGGTACTCATTTTGAAAAAAACATTGCCGCCATAGCTGATTGTTGGTAAATCATTGATATGTTCTAAGCTGGCTGTGTCAGATTTTCACAAAATGTAAATGACTATGAAAGCTTGCCCGAGAGTAATTTTGGCCTTGTTTTGAAAACAATATGGCTGCCATATCAGATCTTTTATGTCAAATGGAGGGGCGGGGGGCATATCAAAAAGCCCTTACATCGTCCTTATCTTTGGCCCTACTTGTCCAACTTGTAAGAAATTATGGCCTATGAATCTTACATATGACAACATTTCGTGGATTCTGTATACTTCTTACAACTGCAGTTGTTCCTAAGATTTTCCCCAATCTCAATGTTGTTGCCCATTTAGTTATACCTGTGGGCTGGGGTTCTCGCCTGCCAAGGTTAGCTATTTTTTCTTTTGTTACATGTCATGTTTTCCTCTCAGTCATTTCATATTTTTTACTTTATCATTCTCCATGTAACAATACATTACAAATGTGAGGGAACTACCAGTAATTCTGTTGCCGGTTTTAAGGAACCGTTTAAAAAATGTTATTTGTGCAAGATGTCTTGTTTCAAATATTAAAATAGAAGTAAAAAACTCCAATCTCAGAATTACTAGAGATCATAGCTGATTAAAACCAGGCTTCATCTTGAATTTATTATCTCTATTGGTTGTAAATTTGTTGCAAATCCTCACTTATCGGTTATTTATGCAGTGTACTTATGCATTATAAAAATTGCTTTTGCCCCTTTTAAAGGTATTTTAAATTTACTGAAATTTAAGGAAAATGAAGTATACTGATATTTTTCACTGAATTATTACAGCAAGTATTACTTCTTTCAGAAATGTGTATGTATAATGAACTCTGAATAGCATATTATATTATAATATATTGAAGAGTCTAATTTAACTAACATTGTGAAAAAATGAAGCCATTAATAGTCTAATGGAATAGTTTCAAACCTTAGGGAAATTATATGAAAGTTATGTGGCAGAATTTAACTACCAGTAAACAATGTTTTTTGTCAATTTAGACTTCAGAGTTGGAAAGTAGAAACATAATGCACTCATAACATACAGCATGTATGTAATGTACTGATATATGCCATTCAAGTTGACAATATAGTCATTCTCATCTCCATGTTACAGTTGTGATGCTCTGAGTCATGGTGCTAGAACAGTTCAGTATTTTTGTGTACATTCCAGCCCCTGTAACAAGACCTTTTCCTAAAAGAGCTGACAATAAACTTACATTCTTTACGGTTGAATGTTTAACAGTATCTACCTTGCCACCCATGCATATGTACTTATTGTTTTGGCATGATGACATCCTTTAAATATTTAAAATAAGAAACTTTAATCAGTACTGAATATCCTTCAGCAGGCAATAAAAAAGTTTGTTGCATGCATTTTATTTCGAGTAATGGAAATATGTAGTGACACATTCACCTCTGAGGTCATTGGTTGAAATCTCAGTCCAAAATAAAATAGTTAATGAAGTCGGTAATTGTCTGCAGATACTTCCTGGTACAGAAAAATCTCAAAATAAAATGGTAGACATTGCTTTTTCGATAGAGCTCGCGCTTCTAAAGATCTTTTTTTTTTTTTGTCTCCGGACTTTCATGAATTTTGGCACAGCGTGATGAGTATTTGTCTGCTCACTGAAGTTAAGTGGCAATGGGCTACGTTAGTACTGTCTGAGTTCTACACCAGCTGTGGGATGTGTCTGAATTGGTATCTTTGTGTCACCAGACTTTCGTAAATTCTAGTGCACTACTCATGTCACTGATGGCTTTGCGCTAGGGGACCAAAACACCCTTTGACCTTGTTGTCCTCTAGAATCACTGTCATGAGATGACCTATACAACATGTGGAGACTGATATTAATGCCACAATAATCCAATTTACGATTGAATCTGATCAATAACGTTCAGAGTGCATAATTCCCATACTGAGGTACATAAACTAAAATCATTGTTTAAAATCACATAGCTAATAGATAAGAATAGAGAATTAAGGTGGAAAAGCCCTATTGAATAAATAGGTTTTGCCTTTTAGCTTTTGAAAGAGATACAAGAAGTTGGATGACAGTTATTAAGAGGCAAATCATTCCAAAGCTGTGGCACATCATATGGGAAGCTACAGTTTTTTACCCCACAGCCCTTAAGGGGTGTCAGGGTATTGTTTTCACCCATGGTGTCCGGATGGGCGGTCGGTCGGGCGGGTGGGTGGGCGGAGGGATAAAGTTTGTGCGGGCTGTATCTCAGAAACCGTAAGGTGTAGGAAGTTGATACATGGTAGGGACATTGGTTAGGGTGTGTAGGTGTGCAACGTCATGATGTGACCTTGATTTGACCGTTGACCTTTCCGTAGTGACCTTGACATATAAAATCTTGTCCAGGCTATATCTCAGAAACCTTAAGGTGTAGGAAGTTGATTCTGGGTAGGGACATTGGCTAGGGTGTGTAGATGTAAAACATCATGGTGTGACCTTGATTTGACCTTTGACCTTGGCGTAGTGACCTTGACCTATAATGCCTTGTCTGGGCTATATTTCGGAAACCATAAGGTGTAGCAAGTTGATATTTGGCTAGGGACATTGGTCGGGGGTTATATGTGTGCAACATCATGGTGTGACCTGGATATGACCTTTGATGTATTTTATCTCTCTACGAGGATATCTGATACTATTTTATCTATCTTATATCTCTCTTATAGTGTTCGCTCTCGAGTGCGATTTCGCGAGTTTGTACACACTCTGGGGCAAGTTGTCGCAAAACCAACTCACCAACGCGTTTGTGCTGTCGCTACCAGGCGAAACACTCAAAACTGACTGAAGAAATTTGTCTATTATCGGAAGTGACGAGGTACATATTTCCTCATAGAAATGGGTGAGAAAAGCATCAAAAGCAGTTTATTTTATTTTATATATCCAGCTAACAGTAATTCACATGAGAATTCGGGTATTCTCGCGAGATTTCCGTGCTTTTTGTCGATTTTTAAACTCGTCTTCTGCGTATAGTGTCACAGGCAAAACAGTTGAAACAACTACTGACCAAGAAATTTGTCTATTATCGGAAGCGACGACGTACATATTTCCTCATAGAAATAGGTGAGAAAGACATGAAAGTGAGTTTATTTTATTTGATACATCCAGCTAACAGTAATTCACGCGAGAGTTCGGGTATTCTCACGAGATTTCCGTGCTTTATGTCTAATTTTTAACTCGTCTTCTGCATATTGTGTCACAGGCGAAACAGTCAAAACAACTACTGACCAAAGAAATTCGTCTATTATCGGAAAGAGACAATATATATATTTCTTCAAGAAAAGAGAAGAAATGTAATTTATTTATTTATAGTAGCACCCAGCCATTAAGCCTTTAAGATGTGGTTTAGAAGTGAAATTTAAAAAAAAAATAAAAGACAAATAAAAACAGCATTAAATAGTTTATTTCTTTGAACTTTTAGTTTAGCATCTATTTCTTACTATTTAAATAAAGATTTTATGCAGTCGAAAAAACTGGAACTAAATATTTCAAAACATCTTGACGCAAAACATGTCTCACATTTTTTCACAGTTGTCTCGCCTTTTCAAGTGAAGGGAGACAGTCTGTCTCGCATTCATTTTTGACGAGAGCGAACACTGCTCTTATATCTTTTTACTTGAGTCTTGGTTGTTGGTCTTTTGATGTAGATTAAGGACTGTTAAAGTCATATTAGAATTCAGTAACTGTTTTAGTTTTGCAACATCCCATTGTAACAGATGGTATTGCATCAAGTGAGCCACCTTTGATTTTGCATATCTGATGCTATTTTATCTTTCTACAGGGATATCTAGTACTATTTTATCTCTCTTATATCTCTCTTATGTCTTTTTACTTGAATCTTGGTTGTTGCACCTTTGGGTGTCTTTTGGTGTGGATTAAGCACTGTTAAAGTCATATTAGAATTCATTAACTGTTTTACTTTTTGCAACTTCCCATTGTAACGGATGGTATTGCACCAAGTGAGCCACAGGTTCTGCCCCAACTCCACAAAAAAGCATGTATTGCCACATCTGTATGTATGGGTAATATTCAAAACATTCAAATCATAATTCGACCATACAAATGAATATCAAAATGGGAGAAGTCTTAAAGCTTCATAATTTTTAGTTAACTGAATTGTCCTGTTTTAATACTTAATCTTTACATGCAGTTTCTTTCTCTTAGATGTTCTTTTTCTCTACTTAAACATTATTTGGACACTGACACTGCTCTGAAATTATCCCAATCTGTGTACTGTTTCACTACTTCTTTATCTCATGGTGTTGAAAACTATTTCCCCAGGCTGTGGGGTACGGGCATCTCTGATGCTATTTTCTCATATTGAACTAATCATTTGCTGTTGCTATTAAACTTTAAAATGTTAAAAAGCTTTATTTGGCCCGCTACATGCACTGTTGCAGTGACTTGTGTCACAAAAAATGTAAGAAAACTAATACTGTTGTGATCCTGATTCTAGAAATTTATAAACTAAACCCAAGGGTTTTCCTTATTATTCCGTATTCATTCTTTATTGGCCTTTTTGTACTGAAGAAACTTGGTAAAAGCTTACAGTATTTCCAGAGACATGACATTTATGGCTGACTGTTGTCAAAAAAATCATTTGCGTAAGTACTTGAACTGGTGTTATTAACGGTCTAAAGTAGTTCTATTTTTACTGTCTTTTTGGTGTGTTAATTAAAAAAAGGGTGGAAACAGGGTGTCACTGAAGGTGAAAGCAGTTTGCAGATTTACAGACTATTGCTTTTTTTTTTTACTTTGAGTCTCTCGATTATGTATAATCAAGTGTTTTATTGCAAGTGGTCTTGGAACCAGGTTGTAGCCATTTTTTCTAGTTGCATAAAGTGCAGGAAACCTTCAAAACAATTTTGGATTCGTGATCCAGCACACACCTTTGAGGAGGACTGAGAGATAGTTAGACCCCTTCTTCTGTAAATGTATTATGCAGATCTGATGTATAGTTTTCAAGTTATGTGCACTGAGAGAAAGACTCAATTACAACTCCCTTGCCATGATGTGAAGGTAAGAAAGTGTCACTAGTGGTTAAGTGGTAACCAAGTGTGGCATTGAATCACTTGGCAGTCATCTCTGATTGTTGGTTTGAATCCAGCCTATTGCAATGTACAGGTATGTGAATCAGTGAGGGCATGACCTGTAATGATCTCAGCTAGTACAAGGGAATTACAACCCTAACTGACTTAAACAGCTAGTAAGCACATCATTCCCCAACCATGAAGGCAAGCTGTAATGCCCCATACAACGGTACAGTGTGTTTAAAATCATACATTAAGCCCAAAAGAGATTGAATTTAACATGTACTTTTCTACTTTAAAGGCTTTTAGGGCAGGTTGCATGTAAACAAACTGCCTGTTAGACTGATGTGTTTATCCGTCCCTTGGTTTCTCCATCCATCTCTTCGTCAACATTTTGGTTTCCAGACTCTAACTCAAACATGCTTCTGCCCATCAATTTAAAACTTAACAGGGTAGTAGGGCACCACCTTGGCTAGGTTGTTTTTGAAATTGGTGCCATTTGGAAAAACATGATGGCCGCCATCTTGAAATTCCATTTGTGGACTCTTACTTAAAAATGCTTCTGCTGATCAATTTGAAACTTAACATTGTGGGAGGGCATCACCTAGGTAAGGTTGTTATGTCAGCTGACTTGTCAGTCAGCTGACATTATGGCATCACTCTGTGGCGTCTGCATCCGCGTCCGCGTGATCATCTTCTCCTCCATAAGTACAAGGCCCAGAGACATGCTGTTACTTTTAAAAGATACCTTAACTATCGAAGATGATAAATCGTAAAATTCATGCAGATCTGTCTGTTCGTCTCTTCCCCAGAGCCGATAGAAGTGAGGTACCCCCACCCAAAGTGTGAAAATTTCAACACTTTATCACAATTTTCTCATTGACTATTGAAGGAGTTTCTCTCTTATTTGGCATATATGTACTAGGCCACAGGTAGATTCATTTGTATAAGTATAACACCTAAATCTTTCTTAATTATTTTTTTATGAATTTTTTAAATAATTTTTAATGCATTAAAATTTCTAAAATCATGCAGCAATAAATCACTTATAACTTGAAAAGTATTGCATTTTAGAGCATTTTGCTAATATGTGTTTTTTTTTTATTCGGCTACTTTTTTCATAGCTATAACATGGTGAGTAACTTGGGAATCTATCCCCATAGCTAACTGAGTAATAGATATTTGGGACTTTTCAGTAACTTCCATAATGAGTAAAATCACTTATAACTTAAAAACTATTGCATAGACAGAATTTTGTATAAATATGTTATTCAGCTACTTTTGGGTCAGTTATAACATAGTAAAGTTGCGGACTTGTAGCTCATGGCATAGCTGAGTAATAGCTACTTTAAGGATATCACTGTTGAGTAAATAACTTATAACTTGAAAACTCTTGCATTTACAGTATATTGTTTCATATGTTATTCACCTATTTTGGGGTCAGCTATAACATAGTGAAATTGCAGAAGTGTAACATCATTGCATAGCTGAGCAATAGCTACTTTCAGGTTCTTAAAATTCCGTTTCCGGACTCGAAGATACTTCAGCCTATTGATTTGAAACTTAAAAGGGTGATTGGACACCACCAGGGCTTAGTTACTTTCAAAATGGGGGTCGTTCCATTCGCCTGTTTTGGGCATATGCTCAGCTGAAATATTTTAGTTTCTGGACTCTAATTCAAAGTTGTTTGCCCAATCAACTTGAAACTTGACAGGGTGATTGGACACCACCAAGGTTTGGTTGTTTTCGAAATTGAAGTTAGTCAGTTGGTTTTTTGGGCTTGCACTTAGACAAAATGTTTTGGTTTCCAGACTCTAACTCAAGGACGCTTTGTCCGATCAATTTGAAACTAAACAGGATAAATGGATACTACCAGGGCTAGGTTGCTTTTGAAATTGGTGTCTGTCTGTCTATCCATTTTGGGCATTCGCATGTCTATCCATATTATGCTTTCCAGACTCTAACTTGAAGCAACTTTCAATGATCGATGTGAAACCAGGGTTGTTGGACAGCGCCTTGGCTAAATTGTTTTCAAAATTAGTGTCTGTCCGTCCGTCCATTTGGTCGTGTGCATGTCCATCCATGTAATCATCTGCGCATCTCAACATTTTTGTTTGTGGACTATAACTCAAAGACGCTTCCACTGATCGATTTCAAACTTGACAGAGTTGAGGGACAGCACACAGCACTATTTTGAAATTTCCAGCAAAGCTATCATGTTGCATATATCTGGCATTCTATCCCTAATACAGATTGCACAACCCGCCTGTTGGGGTCTGTGACCCCAGTTTTTCTGTATACATACCAGTTTCAAGAAACTGTATAGAAGTTTGACTTAAACAGCTATTGGTAAGCGCTTCATCCTCCACCATAAAGGCAGGCTGTCATATGCCCCAGACAATGATACAATGAGTTTAAAATCATATTTAACCCAAACAGATTGAATGTACTATTCTACTTTAGCTGCTTTTATTAAACCCTTCTAAGTCTCCATATACAATCCAGTTTCAAGAAAATATTTGGAAGTTTAACATACATTTGACTTTTTTTATTCAAAATGGTTCCCTGTATATGTTTAATGATGGTGTGGTAATTTCAGTAAAGAAAAATGTCTTCAATTTCAACCATAAATTAAGGAGCACAGTAACATAGATGTCAATTAGAAAAACTAGTGCTATTAAAATTTTCTGAAAATTGCAATAAAATTAGGTTGGATATTGACAGGGTAAAGAATTAAAGGAAATTGAGTGGAATCAATTATTAATCACTTGGAATCTCAAGGTTATGAATAAAATTTGTGTATTTGTGTATTTTTGTGTATTTATTTTCATACTCAGCACAATATCTCCAATTATTACAGGACTCAAAGCACTATTTAACCAATCCGTCAGCACAGGTACAGTCCCAACTCACAAGTAACTGACATTCCCCTAACTGAAAGATAGAGGTTCAAGGATGACCAATTATCAACGTCCTTGAGGTTCTTTAGCCTGCCACTGGGGATAAATTAAAAAATGGTTGTGTTGAAAAAGAAAATGGAATACATAATGCATTCTTTATAGATATGTAGGCCACTACTGTGATGAAGAAGTTTAATATTGTCACTTTGCTACACAAATATAGATATTGATATAATTGTGTTTTAGCTGTGGAGTAATAGAAAACATTACCATGGTGCTCTCTAACATTGAATGTGAAATATTGACTCATTGTCAAGTGTTACATTTAGAATATTCAGTATGATTTATAATGAGTTATTTGAATGTGTCTAGAATATTCTCTAAAATAATGAGATGTGCCGAAGTGTATGTGGAATTTTGAGTCATTCTAAAGGATAAAGGTGGAATGTTTAATATTTAAATAATGACTTGTCCTAAAAATTTGTGTAGAATATAAAATAGTTACATTGTTATACAAGTGTATGTGTATTGAAATAGGAAAGTGAAATTTCTTCAATAGGTCAGTTGTTTCAGTTTGGTTAATTTTAAGTCAACAATGAAAATAGTAAGTTGTTTTCAGTGTGAAATCAATTAATATTCTTTTAAACAAAATAAAAGGTATTTGATTTACTAAGATGGAAGATAAAACGTCAATTGGTATTTGTTTTTACCCATGGTGTCCGGATGGGCGGGTGGGTGGCGGGAAAAAGTTTGTCCAGGCTGTATGTCAGAAACTGTAAGGTGTAGGAAGTTGATACTTGGTAGGGGCAATGGTTTGGAGGTGTAGGTGTGCAACGTCATGGTCTGACCTTGATGTGACCTTTGACCTCATTGTAGTGACCTTAACCTATAAAATCTTGTAGGTTGTAGGTGTGCAAGGTCATGGTGTGAATTTGATTTGACTTTTAACCTTGCTGTAGTGACCTTGACCTATAAAATCTTGTCTGGGCTATATCTCGGAAACCGTAAGGTGTAGGAAGTTGATATGTGGTAGGAACATTGGTTAAGGGATGTAGGTGTGCAATGTCATGGTGTGACCTTGATTTGACCTTTGACCTTGTCGTAGTGACCTTGACCTATAAAATTATGTCCAGGCTATATCTTGGAAACCGTAAGTTGTAGGAAGTTGATACGTGGGATAGGGAGATTGTTGGGAGGTTGCAGGTGTGCAGCATCATAGTGTGACCTTGATTTGACCTTTGACATTGCTGTTGTGACCTTGACCTTTAAAGTCTTGTCTGGGCTATATCTCGGAAACTGTAAGGTGTAGGAAGTTGATACTTGGTAGGGACATTGGATAGGAGGTGTAGGTGTGCAACGTCATGGTGTGAGCTTGATTTGACCTTTGACCTTGGCATAGTGACCTTGACCTATGAAATCTTGTCTGGGCTATATCTCAGAAACTGTAAGGTGTAAGAAGTTAATACATGGTAGGGACATTGGTTAAAAGGTGTAGGTGTGCAACGTCATGGTGTGATCTTGATTTGACCTTTGACCTTGCCGTAGTGAGCTTAACCTATAAAATCTTGTCTGGCCTATATCTCGGAAACCATAAGGTGTAAGAAGATTATACATGGGAGGGACATTGGTGGGGGTTGTAGGTGTGCAACGTCATGGTGTGACCTTGATTTGACCTTTGACATCACTATAGTGACCTTGACCTTTAAAATCTTGTCAGGGGCTATATGTTGGAAAATGTAAGGTGTAGGAAGTTAATACTTGGTATTGACATTGAATGAGACATTGACATTGAAATAACCTTGATTTGACTTTTAATCTTACTGTAGTGACCTTGACCTTTAAAATTTTGTCCAGGCAATATCTCTGAAACCATTAAGTGTAGGTGGTTGATGCTTGGTAGGGAAATTGCTTAGAGGTTGTAGGTGTGACACATCATGCTGCAATCTTGATTTGCGCTGTGACTGTGTCATAGTGACCATGAGTTTTAAAATCTTGTTCAGGCTATTTCTTGGATCCCGTAAAATGTAGAACGTTGACACTTGGTAGGGACATTGGTTAGGGGGTGTAGGTATGTATCATGGTGTGACCTTTAACTTTGGCTCTGCCAAAGCGTGTTCACCTGCTATATTTGAGACATGTTTCTCTTATGATAAAGACATATGGATTGCTGCAACTGATTATTATATGAACTTTTACATAATTGTGCTATTTCCATTGACAGCTGTTCTTCAGGTAATAACATTTTACAGCTTCATAATTTTTAGTATAATACTGATTAATGCTTTCATCTTGCTATTGAATTGTCTTGTTTTAATACATTATCTTTACATACATTTTCTTTCTCTTAGAAGTTATTTTATCTACTTAAACATTATTTGGACCTTTATATAAGTGACACTGCACTGAAAGTATCCCAATCTTTGTACTGTTTCACTATTTCTATGTCTCATGGTGTTGAAAACTATTTCCCCAGGCTGTGGGGTAAGGGCATCTCTGATGCTATTTTTAACTGATAATGTTGTAAAGTCCTCTGTGGCCCAGTGGTCAGCATCTTATCCCAGGTTGTCACCTATTTATGGGTTTGACTAACACAGTCGCAGTGCTGTGGGCCTGTATGATCCTGGCTGTTGAACAGAATGTGAAGACTTACATTTGACTTTGGTGATGTTGCACTTCAGGCTTGCAAGGTTTTCTTTACAGAAATATAATCATATCTTTGTTCCACTTCATTTTATCTTTCAGAGACTATTCCATCATTCAAGTACTTCAAGAACAAATTTGATGAAAGATTTCCAGGCATCTGCCCAGTAAAGATTTTGGGGTTTTGCAAACGTTTGATAGGAAACGTCTTGCAAAAGTTAAAAAATGATGGGTAAAAAAAACTCATTTGTAATATAATGTTTTTGAAACGTTATAAATATACCGTTTATTAAACATTTAACGATAGTTGTTAGAATAACATTATAAATAAACATAATAATGTCTGAATAATAATGGGGTCAGAGGTCAAATTCAGTATCTTTGTATGGTTGCTCACTATTGAAAATGTTATTTTTATGTCTAAAATTGTAAGATAGTGGCTTAGAAATTGTGCCCCCATTCAATTCTTACATTTAGGAATTGCATGTGGGCTATTTTTGACAAAGTCCTCTAAAATCCCCTATTATTGCTCACCGCCATCTTTGTTTGGACATGTTTGAAGGTGAAGGTTTAAAAATAAAGGTTTGAAAAACGTTTTTTATAGAATGTTTTTAAAACATTTGACAAGCAATGTTGTTTAAATATTTTATGTGTACTGTTTATCAAACATTTCATGATGAATGTTTGAAAAACATTTCCAGCAAAACCTTCATTTCTTCAGCTATTTTATAAATGTTTTAAAAACGTTTCCAGTCAAACCTAGCTTCTTGAGTTAGTTTATAAATGTTTAATAAACGTTTTCAGTAAAAATGTTTGTCTAGAGAATGTTTATAAAACATTTTTTAAACATTACAACGTGAACATTTACTTGGAAATGTATAGAAAACCATAAGATAGGGTTTAATTGGGTTTTAAAAACGTTTTGTAAATGTTAAAGCCATTTAAAAACATTTCTAAAGTTTACTGGTTGGATAGCCAAACAACCAAATCCTGGCGAAAACAAAACTCTGCACCCTATGCAAGGTAATCGACACATAAGTCATTATCAATAATTTTTTCCCCTTAAGGATACCTAAAGTGACCTGAAGTCAGGAATACTATTATCGGAATTACATTCACGTATCCCACTAGAGGAATATAATACAATAATGGCTGCAAAATTTGTCTCATCTGCAAGGATTGGGAAAAGGAAATCTTCACGACACCCTGTCATTATGTGTAAACCTATCCAAACGTAGCAGACAGGATAATTTCTGCAACAGAAATGGCAAACTTATAGTGAATTGGCTGGTAAAGAAAATAACCAAGAATCTTTCGAACAGTAAATATCTAAATGCGAGCCCCAGGTCCACAAAATTTCTACAGGATCCAATATTAATTGTCACAAGTTTACAGAATTCAACCTTGTAAAATTTATAAAGGAAAGTATATATAGACAGAAATAATTCCCAAACAGTTTTGAGTGATATATTTGACATGTTATGGTAAATTTTGTATTTCTTACTCAAATAAAATCAGAATCTGCATGAGCAAGCAAAGATTTATTACAAGCTTAAGGACATAATGTGTCTTTATAATGGACATTTTTCCAAACATTGAGACACCAAGTCATACCTAAAAACGCTTTGCAAGTGATGACCTTCTTGCAAGTGCCAATTTTTTGTTATGGTGATTTGTTTTGTTATGGTCTTTTTGTGATTACCTTATTGGATCTGATGACAGAAAAAGAGTTAAGAGGAAAGTAAGATGGGAAAATGAGCTCTACAGACTTTGTAATTTTAACCAGGACTTAACGTGGTTATAGGAATATATGGTGAATAAAAATGCAAACAGTCGGTGATGTCGTGTACAATAAATTAAAGTGTGTTACTACGATTATGCACATGAAACTTTTATTTCCTGTAAATGTTATTGATTTATTTGTTTGGGGTTTTACGTCGCTTTCAACACTATACAGGTCATATTACGATGGGTAGTTGGAAGGGCAGAGGAAACCAGTACATACAGTTCACTAGGGTTGTGTACTGTAAACTGCCGACAAACGGCAAGCAACAACCAGCTTTGCCACTTAAGGCTGTCACGGGGATCGAACCCCGGCTTCAGAGGTGGGAGGCGAGAGTGTTACCACTCTGCCACCGTGGCCCCCGTAAATGTTATTGAAACCAAAATTAATTCCTAATTTGATTTTAGTAAGGTATGTAGTATCTTCGAAGTACAAGTGCAGTTCAGTTCAGTTTGGTCATGCAAAATTTTTTCATATTTCCTGGTTCCTCACGAATTTGTTACTGATGGTGTTGTGAACTTGGTTCTATTAAGAGCCTTACTTTGGTGATCTTTTATTGCAAAACTACAGTAAGGTTAAAGTTACACCAATTTTAGTCATAATCTAATTAGCCAAATTCACATTTTTTCAGCATTAAGGTGAATCTAAGGGTACCTGGTTAGTTTATAGAGGAATAACATGATCACACTGGACTCCCTGCAAATGGAGGTGAATTGCTTAATGCCACAAAAACAGGAAATAAACATCAACCTTATTAGGCCTTGAGGCTAAAAATAAATTTACTTCTGAAATTTAATGAAAACAATCTGCTCAATCATAACTAGAGATTGCGTCTCGACGCAGTGTATCCCCAGACAGGACATGGTTGAAGCGTGACTTGTACTTACACTAAGTAAACAAAATGTTTGCTTAATGAAAGATACAAATGTAACTAGACGTAGCGCATCGGAGAACCAATGCAAATTGTATCCACCAGAAAGAAAACTCACCAAAGCCAATCAACCATCACTTAACCTTGACATTGCAAACCTCTAGGAACACGAATAAGCGAGTTATAAGCACTTTAATTTTGGCTATCATCATTTGACCTTGAAAGAGGGACAAAAGCTCAAATCTGATCACATCAAAAGATTCCTAGCGCATGATTTCCTATAGGATGGTTTCACATTACAAACCTCTAGGACCAAGAAAAAGCGATTTATAAGCACTTTAGATTTTGCTATCCTCATTTGACCTCAAAGGAAGGGCCCAAGGTCAAATCTGACCACACCAAAAGATTCCCAGCCCATGATTTCCTATAGGTAGATTTACCATCCCAAACCTCCAGGATCAATAATAGGCGAGTTATAAGCAATTTTAAGTTTGGCTATCCTCGTTTGACCCTGAAGGAGGGGTCCAAGGTCAAATCTGACCACACCAGAAGATTCCCAGCCCATGATTTCCTATAAGTTGGTTTACCATCCCAAACCTGTACAACCAATAATAAGTGAGTTCTAAGCACTTTTAAGTTTGGCTATCCTCGTTTGACCTTGAAGGAGGTGTCCAAGGTCAAATGTGACCACATCAAAAGATCCTTAGTCCATGATTTCCTATAGGTTGGTTTACCATCCCAAACCTCTAGGACCAATAATAAGCGAGTTATAAGCACTTTTAAGTAGAACATATTCTGCGAAATTTGAGATCTCTACCTATAATACCCTTTACTGGAGAGAGTCAACAAAAGGCCTTGCTTTAAGTTGTATAAATGTCCCTGGCGGCCATCTTGTTTTTCAAAATGAGGCTAAAAATATTTCCAGTGAAGATTTTATGGTTATGAATATATCCTGCAAATTTGAGGAGGCTAGCTATAATATTTTTTTTGTTAGAGCGGTAACAGCCAATAATAAAGGAGGTATATGGCCTCACAGTCTAAGGTACCATTTTGAGTCATTTTAGCAGGCCTAAGGTGACCTTAAAAACAATAGCCAAGGTCAACAAACTGGATGCTGGTACTCCATGATGTACTCAACCTCCAAAGCCATTTTCAATAGTTTTCATGCAATATAGTCAGCATTAAGTGTGAAAATATCTCCAAAAATGGCCTTGGTGAGGTACTTTGGTGGTCTGTGGATGACCTTCAATGAAGAGCTTCAAATTTCTGCATGCTAACAGAGGACATATATATGTATTATATATACTAGCCATAGGATGATCTAACATTCTGTACATGAGAACTGGGCCAAAATGTGAAAAAAATGGCCAAAATCTGACCTTTTAGAGGCCACCAGTGACCTTGATATACCCACATACCAAATTTGAAAGGTCTAACTAAAATATTTTTAAAGTTATCACATCTGAAAGGAAATCTCTGCGGTGGCGGCATGACCGTACTGAATCCTAAGCATCCCTTTCGTCCGGGGATACAATTATGTAGCACAAAACTGTTATTAATGTCAGACTGTATAAAACTTGATTCTCATTTCATGAAGTAACTTTATTTCAGTTTGGTTTTGGTGACATTTTACATGTGTTCGTTTTATCAGGAACCCATATGACAGCACACACACACTCTCCATGATTTTTTTAAAGCCCCAGTTGTCAGGCCAAACGTGAAGTGTCTGTTTATGTGCCTGTGACAGCGATTTGCTTCCATTGCATTTCACGTCACATATCTTGAAGCCTATGAAATTGCCATAAAGCAGCAATGCTTTAAGGTGACCTTTAAAGTTACAACACAAACATAGAGGAGATCAGCCTCACAAACTGCAATAATGCTATTGTATGAGATGAGATACCAATAGAATACATGTTCTTCTAGAACTTCCAAATTGTAAGATGAAATATTTTTGATAAAAGGCAGCTGAAGTCAAAGTGACAATTTAAAATTGTTATGATTATTATTTTTTTATTTGGTTTAGAGTGATTTGTGCCTATGGCTTGACACAGTATCGCTGTGACTGTTTCATTCAAGAAAAACCCTATAATTTGACATTTGTAGCCTGAATGATCAGTGCTATTATTTTGTCCATGTTAAAAAGCCTGTGAGAGGTTTGCTGTTAATGGACATTTTGTTCTACAGCATCTTCTTTTTTTCTGCTGTATACAACCAACCCCACTGACATAGAGTTACAGAGATTTGTTGTGTTAGTGTCTGGAGAAGCTCACCCTTTAAGCAAAGGTAATCGGTCAGTTTTGAGATGCATATGAACATATCTGCCGATAGTGGGAAGGATATATGTGTGTGTGTTATATAGTGCTTTAGCCAAATGATTGGTGATATGTCAGGGGGGCTGCAAAATGCCAAGTGTCATTTTTGTGTTCGAAAGAAACGTCACTATGCTGCATAAAACCTTGGGATGACATTGAGTGAGTGTGTTCAAAGAAGTGTTTTAAAGTAGAAAGTTTTCATGGGAAAAAGATTTTTATTATATTTTACATTTTTATATCTTAAAATAAGTTTTTACATTCTTAGAGAATTATTGACTTACAACAGGAATTTACCTTTTTCTTTGACATTAATGGATATGTGTGAAATATTTAAGCTAGGGTGAATGACATTGAAATAATTGTCAGAACATAAAAACCTGAGATAACAAATGAGTAAAAAGTCTATGGAGATAAACAACCACAAAGATGTTAAAAGAAAGTCTACTTAATGGACATCTTTGCCATGTATCTGTATTAAAGCAGATACGTGTGTGTCATTTAGCGCTACTTTTTTTTATTAAAAAGGAGTTAGTCTGGTGATAGTGGTGTGAATATATATATAAAAAGTGGGACAAGTTGTGACAATGACTTGTTTGAGTAAAGCTACAAGTTAGCTTGTCAGTGGCTTGACAAACAGCTCAAGTGATGAGACATGTTTTAAAAATTTTATGAACAACAACATATCATCAATGAAATGATTTTTTAATTGTTAATAGTTACTTTTTGTGCATTTCTTGAAATATTTAGTGAGATGATTTTAACTTCTGCCTTTTACTGACCACATGGTATGATATTGTTGATCTTGTGCAAATTAGGTCTGTGAAAACGAGTACATATTTGTTAATGAAGAAGTTTTGTTACACAATCGGTAGAAAATTGGAAAAAAACAGCTCTGGATGAACTAGCCCAGAGAGAACAGATGTGAGAAAGACTGTATACTTCCTGAAATTGTGGATTCTGTGTGAAGCAAATTGTATTTGTTATTGTAATGATCTGGATTAAAAAAATCTTACATAAGTTGTTTGCCTTAGCGACAGGCATAACTTTTACATTTTTATTAATACAATAAAATCTTTATTACTTCAGCATTCAATTTTATGAGCTAATTTACACTGTCCCAAGGTTATATTTCTTCATTATTTTGTAATAAAATATCTCTTCTATTTTTATGAACCTTTTTGTTGTCCTGCTATAATCTTACTCTTCGAAATGGACAAGATGTTAGAGGATGTAGTGCACAGGATATAGATGGAGTGGCCTTCACCTTGGCAATGTGTAAAGAGAATCACTCAGTTTTTATAATCTGAACATTAAGCATAAACTACCACTCCATTTTTGAATTTCCAACAATTCTCTGTTTTTTACGATTGATCAGGCAACCAATGTGATTTCCAAACCTTGACTCCCCAATGTCATTTCTGTTGCTTGTCATCATTTATAGTGTCTTTAGAAAAATATCCTCTCTATGTATTTACTTGATACATAAGTATTAGTAACAGCTTTATCAGAAAAAAGACACATCAGTTGTACTGGCAAGTTATTTCTTGATTGTGACAATATTTCACACAGCAGTTAGGCAGTTCCTAAAACCTTCAGTAGCAGTAAATAATCATGGATTTTTTGGAGACAGGACAGGTCTGTGTCCTCGGTGATTCTTGTGTTGGTTACTGACTACAGTGCATAGAGTATTGCTTTTTTTACCAGATACATATATCCAAGATACCAGCACCTTAAAGGCTTTATTCCAGACAGTTACTTAGTGATTCTGGTGTTACTTTCTAAATATATGATACAATTCCATGTTTAATCAGATGATCAGATAAAAACTGCTGGTGCATTGAAGGATTAGTGTAAATTAATATGCATCTTGAAGGATTTGTGTATTCGTTGACATGGCAGTAAACTGAATGACAATGCATTTTGCACACTTGATGCTGTTTTGTGCTCTTTACCCCTCTTTGGTTTGGCTTGCAGCCTATGGCTGTGACTTTGACACTGTGACTGGTGAAGGTTGCTCAGGCTGGTCCACCCCTGACTCCAGTGATGGCATCCAGGGCTTTGCCACGGCATCGGGCAGAGATTTCCAGGAGAGAGGCAACCCAGCAGAACTCGGACATTTTCCAGGGAAGGATGCAAATGGAAAAGAACAAGGTAAGAGGAAATAATTTTCACTGACAGACTTGAAAACAATATTATATGTATAGATAGGTAATGGATTTCTTTAATATTGGCTGTAATAGTAAGGATATAATGTCTGCAATAGAAACTAATAAATTTGTTCATGATGAGACCTCATGGTAACAATTTACTGGCTGATATATCAGAAACGTAATAGATATGTTTTAAGATTGGCTCTAATGGCAATAGTCATTGACTGTTTGAGATAAAATGATTTTATGTAAATTTATGGTTAAATACAGTTTATTATTGTTCAAAACTCCATTATTTGACATGGCAAGATGTATAAATATGGATGTATTTTCATCCTATGACACTAGGGTTGTTTCAACAGGAGTAATTGGTGCAATATAGGTGAGATGGCAATGGCCTTATTGACAAGTGTTGGCTTTAAACTTTTCTTTATTTTCCTTTCAAGATTGGTCTCATGGGTTTTAATCCATCCCATATAATATTTCTACTGTACTAATACCTGGTCCTTAATCAAAAGAGACACAAAACTTTAACTTTGCTTTGTATAATATTGGCAAACTTGAATTATTCATTTTTTTATCACGCAGCCTTGAAAGGCTGTGTATGGGTAATGTTTTCACCCATGGCATCTGGCTGCAAGGACGGGCAAGTGGGCAAGTGGTGGGAAATATTTCTTCCGGGATGTATCTCAGAAACCATAAGGTGTATTATCTTGATACTTAGTAGGGACATTGGTTGGGGGGTGGGGGGTTGGGTGGCAATGGCATGGCGTTACCTTGATTTGACTTTGCTGTTGTGACCTTGAGTTTAAAAATCTTGTCTAAGCTGTATTACAGAAACCGTCAGGTGCAGAAGGTTATTACTTGGTAGGGTCATTGGTTAATGGGACTCGGTGTGCAATGTCATGGTGTGACCTTAGCTTGATCTTTGACCTTGATGTAGTGACCTTGTCCTTTAAAATTGTGTCCAGGCTATATCTCAGAAGCTGTAATGTTCAGATAGGGTTTTCTACTGCCATATTTGAGAGATATTTCTATCACAAATGAATGTAAAAATATGGATTACTGCAACTGATTATTAGATGTACTTTTACCTAATTTTACTGTCTCCTTTGAGAGCTATACTTCCAGTATGAATTTTTATAGCTTCATAACTTTTAGTTTACTATTTCCAATTTTCAATGCTATTTCCCTAGGCTGTGGGGTACCCAGGTGAATGAAATTCATTTTGACCATGGACTTTCATGGATGTCCAGGGGCACAAGTCCATGGATATCCAAGGATATCCATGTTTTGTTACATAATTTGTAAATTGTTTTGTTATTTTTTTTTGTAATTGTTCTAAAACTGTGTAACCTTTTAATATACACCATTAGAAAAGTATATTTGGAGCTTCCTCTTTTTTCTATTAAAATCTATGTAGAAATAGGGAAGAATATAAAGTTAAAAATGGAAGGTTTTTTATTCAACAGCTTGTTAATATGTTCAAGGGTGATTTTTAATAAACAGAAAGTCCAAAAGTACATGTAAATGAGAATTTATTTTACTTATGGTTGAAAAAGAATGGTGTAAAATTATTGTGAAGTAACCCTTGAGAAGTATCTTTTTATTAACCCCAGCCCATAAAGGCTGGGGTTATAGTCGTCCCCTGTGCCATCCGGGCGGCGGTGGCGGGCATAAAGCTTGTGGGTGTTCCAGAGCTTAAACCCATTCACCGATTTTCACCAAATTTTCAGGGTATATTTACCCCAAGAGGATCTAGAGTTGATTAGGTTTTGGGGGTGTCCAGCAACAACTATTGCCGTGGCAACACTTTTAAGATTTTTGGGTCTTAAAGTTTGTGGGTGTTCCACAGCCTAAACCCATGCACCAATTTTCACCAAATGTTCAGGTTATATTTACCTAGGATTAGGTTTTTGCACACAATATAAATGGCTTGGAAAGCTTGCCTGAGGGTAATTTTGGTCTTGTTTTGAAAACAAAATGGCTGCCATATCACATCTTTGGGGAAGAATATGCCAAATGGGGGGGGGGGGGGCATATAAAAAAAGCCCAAATATCTCCCTTTTTAATTTATTGGTCCTAGGGGTTTGGAATGAGAAACAACTTATTGGAAATCATGTTCTGCAAATCTTCTGCAAGTATGAAATTTTACCTTTGACCCCTGCTTCAAGGTCATGTAGTGTCATCATGCTCAAAGGGCCATATATTTCACTTATAATTGGTTCTAGGGCTTCAAAATGTGAAAACAACTTTTCAAGAAATCATGGCCTGTGAATCTTACATCTGACAACATTTTGTGGATTCTGTACACTTTTTATAACTGAAGTTGTTCCTAAGATTTTCCGAAATCTGAATGTTGTTGCCCATTTAGTTGTACCTGCAGGCTGAGGTTCTTGCCTGCCAAGGCGGGCTATTTTCAATCATGTTTGATGATTATTATGAATTATTTTGAAATTATATAGTTATATCCTTGCTTGTTGTATTCTTAGAGAATATATTTTATGCCCATTCATGAACACCGATAATCATATTCTATCAAAAAATACTTTAAAAAGATGATTACACAGATTGCCTGAAATCTCAAATACTTGTTTAGGCAATCTGTGTGACACTGCACCTTATATATCAGCCATTACGTGAAATGCCTAACACCATTTGAACCATACTTTCCCAAATATTCCGAATTAAATGGAAGATTGTCCAAAGTGCTATTGCCTTCATAATTAAGCCACAGTAAGTGTGAAAACAAGTTCAAACAGAAGTACTTGTATTGGCTTGCTTTCCATACTTCGAGAGCACACATATTTTAGTTGTGGTGTAAAGTGTAAAGAAGTCATTTCCTACAGCATAAACTTACTACATTGACTGGAAAGAGTTGAAGAATTTTTTCAAACCTTCAGATATTTTACCGGTATATTATATTCTACAAAGCTTATTAAAAGAAAGGAAAAATATTTGACATATCTTTACCAAATTTGGTATGAGCAATAGTTAGGCCAATAGCTTGCTTGGGATTGCTTTTAGTAATAATAGCTATATAACTGACTGAGTAAACTAATAGCTACTTAGCTACTTCGAGTAGCTTTTTTATTTTAAGCGTTTTAAAGGAAAAGTATTTTCACCTATGTTCACAAACTTTGGGATGGAGGATTATTGGATCAGTAGCTTGCTTGGGATTGCTTTTGGTGATAATACCTTTATAACTAACTGAGTCATAGCTACTGTGCTATATAGCTATTATGCTATTTGGAGTTGACATTTTCATGAAACAATGTTTTCTATCTTCACAAAAATGTATATGAAGGATAATTGGGTCAATAGTTTGACCAGGATAGCTTTTGGTCCATGATAGCTTTGTAGCTATCTGAGTAATAGCTGCTTTGCTGCCTACTCTAAATTGCATTTCTGTTTTCACTCTTTTAAAGGGAACATATTTAACTCACCATTTCAGCACACCTAGACTGGTGGCAAAATCCCACAATGTGATGAAAGGTGCAGACCTTCATCCCAAAGACCACAGTATCCAACTCTTTACAGACGCCTCAAACGAAGGCTGGGGCGCTCACTTAGAGCAAACTTCTGCAAAAGGTCTGTGGTCAGACAGGGAAAAAAGGTTACACATAAATGTTCTAGAACTGAAGGCGGTTTCTCTGGCCCTTCAAAGGTTCAAGGACCAGTGTCAAAACCAAACAGTGTTAGTTGCCACAGACAACTCAACAGTGGTAGCCTACATAAACAAACAAGGTGGAACCCACTCGGCGGAGATATGCACTCTCCTGTGGAAGATTATGACCTGGTGCCATCGTTAGCAGATAATACTAAAAGCCAGACACATTCCAGGTGTCTGAATGTAATGGCCGACCTGCTGTCCAGGTCGAACCAACTTCAGTCAACAGAATGGTCACTGCATCCGTAGGTGTTCAAACAGATCTGTCTCAAGTGGTTTACTCCTCATGTAGATCTATTTGCCACTCGCCTGAACCACAAAGTTCCACTATACGTGTCTTCAGTCCCAGATCAAAATGCTTGGGACATAGATGCTCTGAACATATACTGGTTGGGTCTCGCTGCTTATGCTTACCCTCCCATGGCTCTCCTTCACAGGGTGATCCAAAAAGTCAGGCAATCCAATTGCCTGATCATTGTAATAGCCCCAGGCTGGTCAGGGATGCCCTGGATTTGGGACCTAGTGCAGCTCTCAGCAGAGATCAGACTTCAACTTCCAGTGTCAAGAACTCTTCTCAAACAGTCCCACAATTATGTGTTCCACAGCAATCCACAGCATCTCAACCTCCACGCTTGGTGTCTAGGAGTGGACAACTCCAAGAACAAGGCCTCTCTATGGAGGTGGCAGAGAGAATTGCTGCCCCTCTGAGATTGTCAACAAGGACCAACAAGTCAAGTGGGGCCTATTTGAGAGATGGTGCAGAGAAAATTTGGTGGATTCCTCTGTAAAGCAAGTCTCAGACTTCTTTATATACCTGTACCAAGATCTAAACAGGCGCCCTTCGACCATTGATGGTTATAGCACAGCCATTGTTGACACCCTGGGCCCAACAGGGCTCCATATCTTTCAGAGTTCAGACCTTAACAGGTTAGTCTCCAGTTTTCACAGGCATCGTCCCAAAAGTTCCAAGAATCTTCCTAAGTGGAACTTTTCTGTTGTTTTTAATGAGCTCACAAAAGCACCCTTTGAGCCTATGAAAGACACAGACCTCAAACATCTTACTCTCAAAACTGCTTTCTTGCTGGCTTTGGCCTCTGGCAAGTGCCGCAGCAAAATCCATGCCTAGGTTGCAAACAAGGTATCTAATCTAGGCCAATGGGAAAAGGTTGTTCCCCTCTTCAGATTTCATAGCCAAAAACCAACTAGCAAGAGCACACTTCTTAAAGTGTGTCTCCGGTAACTATTCCTGCTCTAACTATCATTGTAGATAGACAATTCAAGGAAGACAGGACCTTGTGTCCGGTACAGGCTCTGAGGTACTATTTGGATCGAACCAAAGACCTAAGGGGGTCTCGATCCCTTCTTTTCATCTCCTTTAAGAAAGGACATACCTCAGACATCAGACCTGCTACTCTTTCTTCTTGGTTGAAACAAACCATTCTACAAGCAGCCCAACAAGCCTTGGACCTAGTCCAAGACAAAGCGCATGACATTAGGGCCTTTGTGGCCTCTAAGGCCTTTTACGGTGGGGTATTGGTGGACCAAATCATGCAAGCATGTCACTGGAAAGCTCACAACACATTTACAAATTTTTACCTAAAAGACCTTACTTGGTCAGACAACGACAACAATATATATCTGGGACCAGTAGTAGTGGCACAACAAGTCCTAGACCCTTCCCCTCAGCATCCTCATCTTCGGGAAGAAAAGAGGGGGGGGGGGCACACCCACTGCAGCCAAGTCTTCAGGAGTCTATCCCAGGGTCTAGGTATGGGTTACCTCTCCAGATGTTTATGGTAAGGTCTCTTATATTTTAAACTCTATAATGTACTCAGTGTTTATCAGTGTACCATAATCTCATATTTAGGGTGGCAAATTTGATGAGATTCAAGCCTAGGGCTGTATTATTATAGCAGTGATGTCCTTAGGGGCTACTATCTTGAGTGAGCACGGCTGCACTCTCTTCTCTCAAACATCCAGACAGTACCCGTACTGTCATTCATTAAATTTCAGTTTTTGGCTTCTTACAGACCCGACTTTAGAACTGGGGCGCAGTAACTGGGACTTAGACTGGTAGTTTGGCAATATTTTGGTATATTTTTTAATTCTAAATTCAAGAAAAATGGACAACATTCTCGTAGTCTTAGCTGTAATCCCGCCACTGGGCCGTAGAATTCAGCATTCAGTCCCACATGGTAAGCTACTGTAGCGCAATAAATTGAAAATTTTAATTACTTAAATGAAGCTTTTATAAGCTACAAGCTTACCATGTGGGACTGAGGAAAGTATTCCGCTGTATTTCAGCTGAGGGGTTATGGGCTAAATTTACACACAGAGAAGAAGGACGAATTACCAAACGACACTGCTATGGTACATAGATAGATAGAGCGATTTCATTGAAATTGTCACCCCACAGGATATCTTAGCAAACTACTCTGCGCAATTTATACAAATTTTTTTTTTGCCAAAAATCCAAAAACACAAATTTGCTTCTATCTCCTAAACCGTATGAGATAGAATGATTTCATTGAAATTTTCCTCTCCCTAAAAATGACGGCCATTTTGAATTTTCACTGAAAATGGAAAAACACAAATTGGCTTTCTATCTCCTTAACTCTGCGAGATAGAGGGATTTCATTGAAATTTTTGACCCCCAGGGTGTCCAAAGTCTACTGCCGACTTTTCACAAAAATCACTTTCCCACCACTTTTGGCGGCCATCTTGAATTTGTGCGTAAAATGCAAAAGCGCATTTATGTCGGAAACAGTGCGAGACAGAGCGATTTTGACAAAGTTTTTAACCTGCAGGGTATATGCAGAGTCTACTAATGACTTTTCGCAAAAATCACTTTCCCACCACTTTTAGCGGCCATCTTGAATTTCTGCGTAAAATACAAAAGCGCATGTATCTCGGAAACGGTGCTAATTTTTGACCCACAGGGTATATTATTTATTTATTATTCGTACACATAGTACAATATGTAAGTACAAAAAGTAAAAAAAATTTAGAAATCAACACTATAACTGAAACATATATATACATACATATATACAGATTTAGTTAAAGAATAAATTAAGATACGCATAAAAATTCAATAATAGTATCAAGTTCTCCCACTGAAAACCTTGTGTTGTTACATTCTTTAATGAACATTAAATCAGTTATGTTACCACAAGATATATAATCTTTTTCATTACATAATGCAGAAGCATACTCATTAACTAACATTCTAAACTGATGTGGGGATGATGAAATATAGCTTGAATGACACTGTAATAGCTTAGATATATGCATCACACTTTTACCAACACTGGACTGGCTACCATTCAAAGCAAGTTTACTTGCCAGTTGAACACATGCATTCTCACTTGTAAGTAGTTTATACATAAATTTGTTGAACCTTAAAAACAACTGAATATTAACTGGTAAGTCATTACATAACAGGGGTAAGTACCTTGAATGAGTTCTATAAGGAAGATTAAACAACCTTCTCAAACCTTTTCTCCATGTAGAATAGAATTTTAATATGTCATTTGAACTTAGATCCCACAGCACAGAACCATATAGCGGCATGCAAAAACTTTTAAACAATTTATACTTCACTGTTACATTAGCCAAGCTGAAATAATTTAAAATCCCATTTAGTGATGTATTAAAACTGTTCACAGCATGTTGAATAGTCTTAGACTTCACATTTAGACCAATAATATGACCAAGATGTAATGAATCTTTTACACACTTAATATAAATATTATTATGATAAATACCATTTATTTGCTTCCCTCCTCTTACTGGGTAGTGAAGCAACTGGTACTTCTCAGCATTAAATAGTACATTATATTCTGAACCAAATTTATCACAAAGTTTCAACATTTGTTTTAAAGCACTAACAGTTGGAGTAATAAGTACGACATCGTCTGCATAGCCTAATGCAGCCATAAAAAGATTACCAATATAACAACCTAACCTGCTGCTCTGAAGAGTGATCAGCAATTCGTCAATATAAATTGTGAAGAGTACAGGTGATAAAATACCTCCCTGTTTCACTCCATTACTGACTCTTACACAATCTGATTCACAGTGTCCCCATCTAAGTTTAACACATTGGTTTGTGTACATAAAAGCTAAAATACGACATACAAGAGGACATAATCCTTTTTTTAGCAACAATGTAAATAATTTGATATATTCAATCCGATCAAAGGCCTTTGACGCATCAAGCATCATAACATAAACATCACTGTTATTTTTATTATAATAATGTACAACTTCATTTAGGACAAAAGTACACTGGCTTGTGGAATGTTTTTCTTTAAAACCAAATTGGGTAACACTTGATTTCAGTACTTCTCTATTTGTATTAAGTATCAACAGATCAAACACTTTTCCAATGACGCTACCTAAGGCAATACCCCTATAATTAGAAGAGTCATTAAGAGATTTTTTGGTACTTTTAGGTATAGGTATAATTGTAGACACAAGCATATTACCTGGTGCGAAACTGTGCACTAACATGGAATTAAATAGGAGGTTTAAAACTACATACAATCTGTGACATGCAAAGATAAGATTATTAGACCATAACCTGTTACCATCACTCTTATTTTGTTTTAACTGCTTTATAGCATATATTACATTACTGACACTAAAAGAATGATTATGATAGCATCTATCACATCTGCACTTACTGTCAACTAAGTTGTCAATGTCTTTTAGCATTCTGTTCATTTGTAGGTTATCATAACTAACACAATTGTACAACTTTTTATATTGTTCAGAAAAGTGATTTGCAATACTTTCATTACCAGTTACATTATCTATGGTATTTGCACGACAAGATTTTAGCCCTTTCACTTTTTTAACAACTGACCAGAAATCTTTACCTTTGTTGAGTATCACATTTTCAGCTAACCTGTCTACAATAATTTTATCTTTAGTCTTTTTAACATACCTTAAAGCATAATGGTAACTAGCTCTACTTTTGTTACGTAAAGTAGCAATCCAGCCTGTCCTAGGACATCCATTTTCCTTCCACAACACATGCCAAAACATACTAGACTGTCTGTATATATATGCAGAGTCTACTGGCGACTTTTCACAAAAATCACTTTCCCACCACTTTTAACGGCTATCTTGAATTCTGCGTAAAATACAAAAGCGCATGTATCTCAGAAATGGTGCAAGATAGAGCGATTTCGACAAAATTTTTGACCCACAGGGTATATGCAGAGTGTACTGGTGACATTTCACAAAAATTGCTTTGTCGCCATTTTTGGCGGCCATCTTGATTTCTTCGTAAAATGCAAAAATGCATTTATATTGGGAACAAGATTTTGGCTGCCATCTTGAATTTGGCAGAAATTGAAAATGTCATTTATCTCGAAAACCCTTAGAGATAAAGTCATTTTGAGCAAAGTTTGGAACCTTTGGGTACTAGAGACCTTAGATATAGTGCCTGTGAAAAAAGTTTAATTTCCAGAATTTTGTCTGCCATCTTGAATTTTGGCGAAAATGTTGTTTATCTTGAAAACCGTAAGGGATAGAGCAATTTCAGGCTAATTTTTGACCATTTGGATATTAGAGATCTTTGGTATATTGCCTCTGAAAAATGCCAAATTTCTCAAATTTTGCCTACCATCTTCAATTTTATCAGATATCTCAAAAACCTTTAGTCAGACAGAGTGATTTTGAGCAAATTTTGAACCAATGCTAAAAGGCATGAAGTTAAAATAATTTACATGTATACTCACTGTCTGGTAAATATTTAAGCATCATTGATATATTTTACAAATGAAACAGGGCCTTCTAAAACTACTGTACAATTGTTGCAAAACGTTCATGGACATGACACATGATAATGTGTGTTCTTCTATGCTATGCTGTTTCTTTTCAAATGTTGCAGCTACTCTTAACAGGGCCTCCTATTTCTAGTTATTCGTTATGGATGTTGTAACCACCAGAAATGAAAAGTGGAACAGTAGTGAAAAATTCACATCACTAATAGGATTGTGTCATATCCGCTTATATTGTTTTATTGTCAAGTGTGTATAAGCAAGGTACACAGAGCAGTACAAACTTTATAAAAGGATTGTATCGTATCTATTTGTATTGCCCCATCGTCAGTGCATACAGGTCCTCAGACTTAGCCAAACATATTTCCACATGTAACGAGAGTCTGTTATTGAGACTAACTAAGATATACAAGTTTCTTTTCACTTTATGAATTGGAAATGATTGCTCACTTTCTATAGTAGCAGTATTTTTATGAACATGAAAAAAAACCCAATTAATTTTATTTTGTTAATTCTTTGGTGTGACATAAATAGAGAAAAGTATGGTCAGCAGTGTACTGATTGATATTTATATTTTAATTAACTTTTACTGTCATTCTAATTCGATTATATTCAACTCACACATTGTGAACTGACTCCACAAAACAAGTTTTGGCGTAATTTTATTTTTCTTAACCAGCAGTGAACTTGAGTCATATGGCATTTCAATGGGCAAGGATCACATAACATTGGATCTTTCTGACGGCATTAGTGTCTTGTCCCTTCTTGGCCTTAATGATATTTTCATTCCTCTGAGAGTGGTGAAAGCTGTAAAAAGTAGCAATAAGGTTATAGCGTCAGACAACTCAATTTACGTAATCTTGAAAATAGAAGTGCAGTGAATTGGAACCCTTTGAACCAAGCTTTGCGAACCAAATCAGTTCATGAATCATGTAAACTTTGAAATCCTTTTTATTTTATATATATTTTTTTCTAAATTCCACAAATGAAATGCAGTGTTAGGCTTTATACATATAAAACATCAAAATGTGAATATTTGTTATGCTGTAAGCAATCACGAATCTCTCATTCACCGAAATTAACTGATTATTCCGAAGCACCAAGAAATACGAACTTCCTCTCTTTGTAGGCAGTCCAGATGCTTATGTCACCTTTTTATAGAGTGTGGTTAATAGGTTTGGCATCTTATCACAGGCTGTCACCTCTATACGGACTTGACACCCACAAGTTGTTTACTGGCATCAGCTACTTGTTATGAATGAGTTAACTTAATATCAAAATATGTTACACAAATACTGTGCTTTGCAAATACATTTCCAAAATAGTCTAATAGATCAAAAGTATTGCCTGCTTTTAAAAATCTTAATCACATCAAATGGCTGAAAATGAAATAAATATTGTCTTTAAAGCAACATTTATGTTTCTTTTTAAATTGCATAAAAAAGGACATGATTTATTTGTGGCTTAAGGGGATGAGTACCAGTTAAAATTTAGCAAAAGAAATGAATTGTCAAGTTATCAGTTTTTCATTTTTGAAATTGAAATGAAAAACATGAGGTGCTGCTTGAAGAAGTTTAGTTTTATGCCTTTGCTGCCCAATATCAAAATTACATTTGTTGCTATTTTTGTTAATTAATTTATAAATGAAAAATTGTAATAAATGATCTGGATGTCATTAAATTATTAAATTTTTGGGCAGAACATTGTAATGGATGTAACCAAAATGTTTAACTTCCATTGTTGTCTGATATAAGCTTATTCTAAACAGAAACAGTCTTACCCATTAAATTTTCAATTTTACACTATTGTTGAAATTGAGATAATTTCTTTTCATAATTTCTTCATTTGAAATGTTTAACTCCATAAAGTTTTTGATGAAACTCAGTTACAAAAATAGGTCAAAGGAATCATTGATAGAAGATGAAAAATAAGAATACATTTTCATAAATTGCTTTTGCAACAAATTGCGTTGGCAAGGTTTATGAAAAGCTAAACCCAGCACTAGAGCCACCACTTTAAGTTTGACCAAAGAAGCTAGTTCCTCAGAAGGAAATGGCGATAAAATCTGTTAAATTGTTAAAAAGCACTAATTGCAAAGGAAAGTGCTATTATGACAAATAAGTAAATGACTTTTTCTCCATGGTGAATTTCCGACTGAGTAGTGAATTTTTACTTCTCATACTCTGTATGAATATCGAAAGACTGCTGAAGCAGGATGTACATTGAAAATTGTGTGATAATCAGTGTAGTCTAAAATTTAAATTCCTCTTATTGCACAAGTTGATTATTTCCTCCCATGTGAAATCATTTGTAACATCTTCATTCACTCATAAAACACACATAGATCTACTGGCATCTAGGCCAACTGAGAAATCTATAGTTTTAGTTGTATTACATTTTGAAGTATCTTGTAGCATAATTTAATCATTAGTAAAAACCAAACAATTGGATTTTTGATTTTTTTTAAAGTTCAGAGTTCATTGGCATGCTACAACATGTTCGATGGATTGACAATTTGTTTCAGTCTTTTGCTCTTCTCTGTCATTGAAGGGACAAACTTTTTCTTAATGGTGGTAAATTTAAATTTAGTGATTTTAAAAATCATTTTGCACAAATCGGCATAAAATGGATGGGCAATATGTGTTCACGCTATGAACTTCTGAAATAGCATTCAATTTTCAAACACCAGCAGATTATGCATTAATTTGTCATATAAGGTTTTTTTATATTTATATTTAACTGTTGTTGAGGTGCTCTGTCCCAGAAAGACATTTTTCAAAAATGAAAATGTAAAGGAAAAATTTAAATTATAATAAAGTTTCTGAAAATTTTTATTTTTTCCGAATTCTGGGCGACATCTGGAATTTTGCCTGAAATGGAAAATATGGATTATCTCGAAAACCGCTTAAGATAGAGTGATTTCCAGCCAATTTTGGACCCTTAGGATTCTATAGCCTCTGGATATAGTGCCTATAAAAGTTTTTGAATTTTTCAAATTCTGGCTGACATCTTGAATTTTGCTGGAAATGAAAAATGTTGATTATCACAAAAACTGCTAGAGATAGAGCAATTTCGAGTAAATTTTAGACCCTGTGGGTACTGTAGCCTCTGGATATAATCCCTATGAAAAGAATTTTATTTTTTGTATTCCGGCTGCCATCTTGAATTTTGCCGGAAATAAAAATGTCGATAATTTTTATACCATTACAGATAGAGCATCCTTTGGGTACTATAGACCCTGTATATAATGCCTATAAAAATTTTTTATTTTCCAAATTCTGGCTGCCATCTTGAATTTTGTAGGAAATTGAAACTGCCAATTAGCTTGAAAACTGCTAGAGATAGAGTGATTTCAAGCAAATTTTGGGGCCTTTGGATACTATAGACCCTGGAAATTACGCCTATGAAAATTTTTTTATTTTCGGAATTTTGGCTGCCATCTTGAATTTTTCTGGAAATGGAAAATGTCAGTTATCTCAAAAAACGTTTTTTATTTTTTGAATTTCGACCACTATCTTGCATTTTTGCTGAGAACAAAAATGTCTCATTTTAGAATGACTGAATTCTCTACATGTTGTATCATACTATGTCCTATCTGGGGATGCACTGTGTCAAATGGACGTAATGTTAGTTCTAGAACTTCATATGTAAAAACAATTGATAAAAAATCATGTCCTGAGAATCTGTTGCAAGTATCAAATTTGATCTTTGACCCCTGCTTTAAGCTTCAGTTGAATCATCATTTTGGAAGGCTTTTAAATATCTCCCTTATTATGGCTCCTTGGGCTTTGAACCCCTTTTTTGTGGTCAGACTACCTGTATTTTTGCTTAATACCAGTGGGAGATAAATGCTACGACAGTGGTCTTGTTTAAGTGTTATTTTTCCAGCATCTGTACATAACTTACACTTTCTTTCCTGAAAAACTTCTTATCTTTGTATTTTTTCACCTTTTCTGTATCTATCTCATGGTGTCCAATGTTATTTCCCCAGGCTTTGGGGTACAGGCATCAATGATGTTAATTTTTATTTATGATGTTTACTTGAGTCTAAAGAAGCTCTGTATTCGTTTAAAAAAATTAATTAAGAAGGTACTGTAGCAAGAATGTAAAAGTTAAACATTCTGTGCGGTTTTACATAAATATTCACAAACTCTCTTATACCAATTTGCCTGTATCCTCTGGAATTTACAATATTGTGTCTAATTAGCATTATCAGTGGGAAACAAGGCTTTTAGACAGGTCCTATGGAAGGGTAATGGTGTCCTACACAGTCTAACTGGACAACCACTGGTAATTCCTCTATTAATTAGATTTCTCTCTGTTAATTAGTAAAATGTCAGAGACCTTTGATGGTCAATAGATTTTCCATTCTAATGTTGCATTGTGCAGTGTACAGATTGGTGTTTACTGCTGAGGTTCTGTAGTTGATTGGTAAAGGCATTTCATAGCATGGCTACTCAAACTATTAGGAAAGGTCTGTTTATTGTAATGGATATATTGATTTTGAGCTTGTCATGCCACAACCACTGCAAACATTTTCCTTCAGCCATGATAACTCCAAAAAGATTTTGATCATAGGAAAGTGTTTTTTGTTAACTATTTTACAATTTGGTTCCATCCTCATTTACTAAACCTTAATGGATCATGTGTAAATTAATGTATATACTAGTATCTCTTCTATAAATCTGCAAAAACTTCAATTTCTTTGTTTAAGATCATACAAAGAGTGTAACCTATGTGTGGGTTCTACTTCAGAAGAATCTGCAAGTGGTAATGGTAAGGTCCCTATTTAAACCTGGCTGTTAAGTGGGGTGTAAAACACCAAATTTGAACTTTGTTACAGTTAAACATACTGGACTTACCGTGAAGGCTTTGTATCTTTCCTAGAATTGATCCAAAAGGTCTCCTTCAAAGTTAGATCACATCAACAGACCTGGGGCTGGTTTCACGAAGGCTCCTTAAGATAAAAGTAACCTTAAATTCAAGTATTTCCTTGAATTTTTCCCTCCTTTAACAAATATCAGTTTCATAAAGCCTCCTTTCTTTAAGGAGACCTTGAAAACTCCCTTAAATTTCATGGAAGCTAAGGACCTACCTTAAATTTAATGAAGTGTCCTTCAAGGAATGTTCAATAACTTTAATGAACATTTGCTCACTCCTTAAGTTTCAAGGAAGACCTCTGGTCAGGAGAATTAAAGGAGGCTTTGTGAAACTGAATTTAAGGTCGCCTTCCCAAAGGAAAAAAACAATACCTTCCTTTACTAAAGGAGGTCCTTTCCAAAGGAGGTTTCGTGGAAGTGGCCCCAGGGAGCCTTTGTACCTTACTTTTGATGAATTCTCTGTGTATTATGCAGAATTTGTCCAGTGCTGGGATATTCTACATTGAGATGCAATGTGTAATTATTATCCTCTCCCCCCTGAAGGGGAGTGGTGAGGATATTGTAATCATGTCTGTCCATTTATTTATTCACATGTATAACTAAAAAAATATACACATCACATAGGAGTGGGGGGGTCATATTTTCAGTCAAAGTGACATTAATACCACTGGCTCTGTCCTATTCATATAAGATCGGAATTTGCACCACAAATCCAGAATTATTTCTGTGAGTTTTCACAGATATCTTCATGTGTGGACAGTTGAAAACTAACCATTAGGTAAGGGTTATATTTGCAAGGTGGGTTCTACCCATTGCCTGGTCCTCCTCAAAGTTGATCTATTTTCAGATTAAAGTGGATCTGATTGTAAATGCATTTTTTCAGCACTGTCCTCAACCACTGTGCTGGATTCTCAAAGTTCTTAAGTCTGAGTTTTTCTGTCAAGTTTAAGATTTTTGGAGACATTTGTCATTCACTAAGGGTATCAGAGTGATTTTTCGTCTTTAAGTTTTGGTGTAAATATAACAATGGAGGGTGTTTAGTAATACTTTGTCATACTTTTGGCGTAAAAACCACGCAAGGTGTTTATTGGCAGATAATATATCCCCCTAGTTCTTGATTCATGAGAAATAATGTAACATTTAAGTTAAAACTTAAGTAATACAAAGTTTTTATCGGATTTAAAATTTTTCTTTCACCATGATCTTTATTTTAAAAAGGACTTGTGTCTGAGTTTACTGTATTAGATAATGTTGATTTTGTATACACAAACTTTTATATTTGAGACCTGTAGTTTTTTTGTTGATCTGTGGTGTACCAGAGTTCGAAATAATCCATATCGAGGCAATACAGTTAAGAACACAACAGCGTAATGTTTGTACCAAAAAAGGAGTATTCTCTGGCGTGGGTGAAATTAGAGGTTCAGCTCTGTGTTTTAAGTAGGTGTCATCTCAACACACATAAAATATCTGAAGCAGTCAGAAAGTAAAGAGAAGATGGCGGAAAATTCAATTTTCTGCAGGAGATCCCAGATATGGTCTGATACTTAGGGTCTATTATTTCTGAGCTGATACACATGCAATGGCAAAAAAGCCAGTACGAGCGTCCACCTCTAACATTGAGGTCGTGTTTAGAAGTCCTCAGGGAGACATTGATGTTGTCATATAACAGTGAAGCATGGCAGCGATAAAGGTTTTCTTCATTGGTCAGAGAAGATACTCCTCTGGCTGGTCTTGTAAAAGTTATTTTATATGACCAGTACAAATGGCCGTAATTTAGTTGTAAAATAGCCTAGTAATCATCTGACTTAAAAGAATCCATCTAATCTTTCTTTAATAGTACTCCTGTTCTAACATAAGAAATACCCCGAGTTTCCCTTAAATAAAAAAATGACTATGTAACGTGCTTTGATGATTCTGTTCAAAGAACTCTAAAAGAAGGTGAATGATAGTTTTATAGTCAAAAGGTAGAGCGCCCTCATTTTGAGTCAAGGATAAATATTGAAGTGGTATGAAGTAAAAGTAGTTATAAATACATCAATACATATAAAACAGAGACTTGGAACTAACAACCATGAGCAAAAATAATCAAAATCAACCAGCCAGTTCAGTAACAAGTAAACATGGTTAAAACATTCATAGCCTGGTCTCTTTAAGACACATATGGTTTGTTTTTGGTTGTAAGCTATTTTCAGAGATAAACTCAGACCAGCTAGGCTCATTTATGTCTTTGGGGGTTTGAAATATCTTGTGCCACATATGCAAAACTTACAATTGTCATTGACAACCTGTTGGACCAAATATGTATCATATTAGTCTCAATGACTGTTAATAGATAGTTAAAATTTCAATGCAAAAACACAAATGTATCATACTGCACTAAAAATAAAATAATAAATACACTAATTAATATTTACAACAAACAAATATATACAAAACACAATGATTGGCAAAAAACCAAATAACAAAATCATAAAAGTTGACTAGAAGACACAAAAGATAAGTATACTACAAAGGTGAAAAAGAACAACAAATATGATAAGACATAAAAATAATGAAAGAGTTTAAATATTACAATATAATTTTTCAATGACTGTTAATGCATGTTTCATGTTTTAAATGTGTGTCACATAGTACACAAAGACACAAGATGTTTTTCTTGCAGTAATGAAAATCAGTGTAAATGGCCTTAGTACTAATAACTGTTGGAAAACCCAAAGATTACTCTCAAAGGAATTACTCTTTGGACATTCAAAGGTTGGATGTCTGATGCAAAATTGTAAGATAGTATTATTTCATGGACCCATTTCTAAGCCACAAATATAATGGGGAAAAAGCAAACTCCTCCAAATGTCAGATAAAGCTTTACATATGATTTTATCTTCATTGTGAGAGAGTACTCAGAAGACGTGGCCCTGTTGCCACCCCGTTTGGCATATTGGGAAGGTTTATTGCATGCTGGGAAATCACACTGACACAGCCTGAATAGAATTTCCACTGATGACTAAGAATCATGAGATTTGCTGAAATATCCAGCCATTTTTTCTTAGGGTAGAGAAAGTTTGGTTTTGTGTGAAGGGGACGTGTGAGTCTATCAAATGACCAGCGGTCATTATTATAAAGATTCTTCACCACTTCTTAGCTTTAAATAAAAAGAAAATATTTACCTGATTATTTTATGTTTAAGAATTCTTCTTTGTTTTTACATGTCAGTAAAGCCAATTTACAAATGCTCATTGTTATTTCAAAATTACTAACTATATAATAATTTTTGAAAAAGTCAACATAAGGTTTTACATCCTATTCAACATTTTGTTTATACATGAATTTTAAGATAAGAATTTTATATTTTGTAAAAAGTTTGAGTTTATGAGTGAGTGAGTTTATTAGTGAATTTTAACATGAGTTTTAGATAAGAATCTTTATAAATACATGCCCTGTCCTTGCTGATCCATAAGACTGGTACAACCAACAGGATTATGCTTGTGAAAAACTCAAGACAGTAGAACTTATTAGAATTAGATGCACAGTCAGCAAAAAAATTAAAAGCTGCTGATATGACTGTATACCAGATATGACTGACCACTAATCCCCAAGCATTTGATCTAAGCTAATCAGAATATTATGGCACTTATTCCTTCTATTGCCAGCTTCGAAGATGCATATAATAACAAGACTACTGCCACAGTGGTTATCTCCTGCCTTATGATCAGTAATAATGGAGAACTAAGGCAGATATAAGGCCTTCGTAGTAAGATGACCCCACTTGACACTGGAGAAGGGGTCAAAGGTCTAAGTCAGCAATTGGGAAAGACTCCCAGTCCATGACTTCTTACATATTGTTTTCACATTCCAAACCCCTAGTACTAATGATAAGGGAGATATAAGGCCTTTTTAATTGGATAATCCAATTTGATATTAAATATGTGATATGGCAGCCATTTTGTTTTAAAAAAATAGTCCATGGTACTCTCAGGCGAACTTTCCTAGCCATATATCGTTTGTGCAAATTTGATGAATCTACCTGCAATATTTCAGGTTTTAGAGCATCTTAATGATTTTGAAATAATTGGCTATGGCAGCCAGTTTTGTTTTTGGGCTGGGGTTACAGTCGTCCCTTCTGCCATTCGGTGTCAGTGGCGGTGGCAGTGGTGGGCATAAAGCTTGTGGGTGTTCCACAGCCTAAACCCATGCACAGATTTTCACAGAATTTTCAGGTTATGTTTACTCTAAGAGGATCTAGAGCTGATTAGGAATAGGGGGTATCTGGTAACAACTGTTGACATGGCAACACTTTTAAGATTTTGGGGTCTTAAAGTTAGTGGGTGTTCCACAGCCTTAACCCATACACAGATTTTCAACAAATTTTGACAATATGTTTACCCCAAGAGGATCTAGAGATGATTAGTTTTTGGGGGATATCTTGTAACAACTGTTGCCATTTTTATGGTCTTTATAAAGTTTTTTAAAGTCTCTGGGTGTTCCACAGCCTAAACCCATGCATGGATTTTCACCAAATTTTCATATGTTTACCCCAAGGGGATCTACAGCTGATTAGTTTTGGGGGTATCTAGCAACAACTATTGCCATGGCAATGCTTTGAATATTTTTTAATGCATGGATTTTCACCTAATTTTTAGGATATGTTAACTGAAACAGGATCTACAGCTGAGATTATGAAACGCCTTCCTTGCGTATGTGTGTGCATACACGTGTGCATTTGTCATATTTAAGCCAAGCGTTATATCTCATTCAGTTATGAAGATATCTTCACCAAATTTGCAGAGAATGTTTATGGCTGTGAAAATGTCTGTAAAAAATTGTGGTGCTTATTTTAAAAAAAACATGGTCGCCATAGCCGAATGTTGGAAAATCATTAACATGTTCAAAAATTTAAATATTGGAGCTAGCTGTGTCAGATTTCTACAAAATGTAAATGGCTAGGAAAACTTGCCCGAGAGTAATTTTGGCCTTGTTTTGAAAACAAAATGGCTGCCATATCACATCTTTTATGTCAAATGCGGAGTAATATCAAAAAGCCCTAACATCTCCCTTATCATTGGTCTAGGGGATTGGAATGTTAAAACAACTTCTTGGAAATCATGGTCTGCAAATCTTTTGCAAGTATCAAATTTCACCTTTCAAATCTACTTCAAGGTCATGTAGGGTCATCTTGCTAAAGGGGCCTTATATTTCTCTTGTAATTGGTTCAAGGATTTCAAAATACATTTAAACAACTTGTAAGAAATCACGGCCTGTGAATCTTACACTGACAACATTTTGTGGATTCTGTATACTTCTTACAAGTGAAGTTGTTCCTAAGATTTTCCCAAATCTCAATTTTGTTGGCCATTTGTTGTACCTTCCGGCTGGGGTTCTTGCCTGCTGAGGCTAGCTATTTTTCAAAATAAGACCAAAATTGTTCACAGGCAAAACATTTGCAGGCTAGGACTTTCCATGGGCTGTTTTTACATTCTGAAGCCCTAGCACCAATAATAGGGAGATATAAGGATGTCTTAGTTTGATGACCCCCATTTAACCTTGAAGCAGGGGTCAAAGGTCAAATTCAACACCTGGAAAAGATTCCCAGACCATGACTTCTTACAAGATGTTTTCACATTCCGAACCCCTAGGAGCAATGGTAATGGAGATATAAGGTCTTTTTAACCCCCTTTGACATTAAACATGTAATATGGCGGCCATTTTGTTTTACGAAACTATCCCAAAATTACTATCAGGCTCGCTTTCCCAGCTATATATCTTTTGTGCAAATTTGATGAATCTAGCTGTAATATTTCAAGATTTAGAGCATCTTTATGATTTTCAAACCATTGGCTATGGTGGCCAGTGGTGGTATAGAATCTAATTAATAGTATCTAATCTAATCTAATGTGGCTTTTATTGCGCTTAATCTCCATCAATGACAATAAATGTCAATCCAATGACATAGCCAAGTCGTACTAAGTAGACACGGGTGACAGGGGAGCCTATGGCGGATAGGCTTTTGCAAACAGGTAAGTTTTGAGCTTTTTTCTGATGGAAGCAACTGATGTGCAGCACACATCAAAATGTTTGACTGACTTAAAGACTGATGAGTGGAATGGAGGAACTGTAAGGTATTGACGATCAGGATGACTACCCCTGGTACTATAGGAACAACTGCTGAGAGACAAAAGCGGTTCTAAATAGGAAGGAGAACCACTATGTAAAAATTTGTAAACCAGTGTTGCAGTTTTGAACATACAGCGGCACTTAACAGTCAATCAGTGGAGTTGCTTTAGGATGGGCATAACAGGAGCATACTTTCTATGATTGGTGACAATACAAGCAAGCGTATTCTGAATACTCTGCAATTTGTGCTGATTGAGACATGACAAACCTTGAAATTGAGAGTTACAATAGTCCAAATGACTGCTAACCAAGGAATTTGCAACAAGGACTGCCACTTCAGGAGTAAGATACTCTCTTATTCTACGAAGGTCACACATCTGGAGAAAGCACACTTTGCATGAACTCTTGACACGTTCAGAGAAGGAAAATTCTGTATCAAACCACACACTTAGATATTTGACAAAGTCAACCAGATGAAGAAGGCTTCCAAGAATACTGACAGGAAAGTGAGAGAAAATTTTCTGATGTTAAGCCTTAGAACCAAAAACAATAAATTCAGTTTTTTCAGGGTTGAGATTCAATTTACTGAAGGCCATCCATTGTACATCCTGAAGGCAGGCATGTAGCTTGGCAGGAGCAGCAGAGGCATTCTTATGAGAGAGATAGATGTATAACTGAGTATCATCTGCATGGAAGTGGTGTTGTAAAAAGTGAAAATAACAGTAGACACAGAACAAAACCTTTGGGAACCCGATAGATGAGCTTGCTTAATTCAGATAGTGTCAAACCTATCTTTGTGGCCTGGCAACGATTACTCAGGTAGCATACAAACCACTTTAGAAAAGTTCCACCAGGACCAAACCAGGATTTAAGGTAACCAAGGAGAATATTATGATCAATAGTATCAAATGCGGCTGACAAGTCAAGCAATACTAGAGCTGTGGGTTCACCACGTGCTAAAAAGAGATGGACCACGTTTTTTTATTGAATGGATAAGTAAGCCATTTCAGTGGAGTGATCCAGCTTATAAGCTGACTGATGAGGATTGTCCAGTTTGTTGTTGTTAATGTGTGATTTTAATTCCTTAGACATGACTCACTCAACCAACTTTGACAGGAAACAAAGACCAGACACAGGGCTTTATAAATGAATAAGATATTAGGGTTTTTATGTAAAAGTGTGACAAATGGATGGATTGACACACGCACTCACGTACGGAAGGCGTTTTATAATCTCCCAACCATGGCCTTCGGCTGCTGACGGGAAATAAAAATTATTATTTAAAGTTGATATAGTTATTGGACAGTCATGACTGATCATTGTCATGGAGTGTGGATGGTGAAGGACAGGAAACCTGTTTGATGAGAAAGGTTTTGTCACTGAGATGAAAAGTGAATATTGTTATACTGAATCAATTTATTCAATATTCATGTAGTTATTTCATAATATATTCATAATCAGTGTTTATTATGTCTACCTTACATATGATCTAGAAAACCTTTTATTAAAATGACAGTCAAACTTAAAATATGGTTTAAATGAGCATTAAGTCAAGTTAATGTATGTATGTTACACTTTACCACTTTATATTTCAAATACACAAAAGTGTGTAAAGCCTGTGTACAAACTAATCCCTGTTAATAGACCACTCTTAAGGAAACTTCCCTTTTAATATCAGATCCTCAGAATGGCCTTGTCATTGAAGTTTACCCTGTTATATGGAATTTATGGTAAAGTACATATATCTTGTATGGTTACCTCAGGTATGACTTGACAGGCTTTATTGTATGTTTTTCATGACAGTTACTATCCTTATGACTAACGTATTTGTTACTACAGTGCACTGAGCTCCCCATTTGTGGGGAAGATATTGTGCCTGCAAAGAAGTACATTAGACAGATAGACCAAGCAAATTTAACATTCAGGGAATATAGCATATTTGTAGCCAGTAATGCTCAGGAATGAGTGTGATATTGTTAAATCAGTGGCGCAGTCAATTAAGGCAAGTCACATTTTCAACATTGAAGATAGCTAATCGTAGTTAAGTTCACTCCATGAAGATGACACTGGTTATTGTGACGTATATAATATGTTTTATGAGGGAAGATTGTCTTGAGAAAAATAAATAATTTCAGAAGATATACAACATGGTTGAGAAAGGGCTGGTTAAATAGTAAAGTGGAAATGGTCAAGAAACAAGCTTTGTGTGTATCTTTTCAACAACAAAGTTTTGAGTGTTTTGTGTGTTGATAATAATGTATTCCATTTTGAAATAGATGAAGATACCTCCTAGCCAGAGTAACATTGGTATATTTTAATGCTTATTAACTAACTCAAATAAGTATTTCCTATTTTCTGATATATCCAGTCAAACGTGTGCTACAGTCCCAAAGGATTATGCTCAAACCATGATGATTTTTAAAGGTCATAGGAAGCATTTTCAGATCATTCATTAGTAATTACATATACATATGAAAGTTCAATTTCTGTAAAAAATAAGATGCGTCTGGAGAAGGTTACATGGTATATTCAGCTACTTTCTGTCTTTTTTCAAGATTTTCACAACTGTCGCCATTATTTTTCACTGGACAACTCTGGTAAAAAGTACTGGCCTTGACGTCACAGGTTCATGACAATGTAAACAAACTATCATTTTCGTAAGCCTTTTAATACATATATAGATCTATACATTTTAAAAATTGCATTTTCTGTTTTTATGAAGTTTATTTGTTTATGAGACACCAGTCTGCCACAGTAAATTTCTGAAATAGTTATTTTCAATTTTGAAAACTAATTACTGCTAGGAGATGAAATAAATACAACATAAATGTCTTTAGAACTGGACCTCAAGCAAGGATAATCATGTTTGTGCCCCAAATTAGTTCAGAACTTTCCCACCAAAACTGTAAACAATGCTTTCAGAGTATACATAATGCGTCTAGCCATGTACAGTATATACTGTTGATTACAGTTCCCCCAAACAGATTTCCTTTTTCTTGGTCTCAACAAAGGCTTAAATTGAGAAGAAAATGTTACTAACTAATTTCCAAAATTAAAATTATCCGAACTTAAGATCAAAAAGTACTGAACTACTATCTTAAGGAGAACCAATTATATACTGAATTATTTCATGAACTGATAATATAAAAGTTAGAACTTTAAGGATTCTTTCAGAATAAAATTCAATAAATTTGACTATAACAGCATGCTTTTATAAATGATTTATGCAAATGAAAACGAATTTCACATTTTGATTTCACTTTACATCATACCTTATCTTGATAGAAATACCGGTGATTAAAGGCAAAAAACAATATCCAGTACATTTTAATGACAACTTTTGAATTTGTCAACAGATTTTTAGTTTTATGTAAATATCTAACTTGTGAAAGGCTACTATCCCATCACAGTTTAAAAACCTTGAAAAAATTGGGAGGGGGCTAGCCTTTGCTTAAGGCTCAAATTTGCATGATATCTTTTCAAACATGCACACAGATATCTGGTATTCATAAAGCACTCATACATGTTAACATATAGCTGTATGCTGCTATAAAGTCAGTACATGTATGAGTCCATTATTGAAACTGAAACTCCATTATCTGAACTGAAAACTTTTCCTAACTGCAAAGAAACTTGAGCCTTCAGCAAGGCTAGGAGGAGGCAATATCTCATACAGAAGTTTAGGCTTTCTGCATTCCAAGACAAGTGTACTTCTAGTATTTCTCCTGTGTTTGTTAGAACTTTTTGTGGTTAAAAATAAGGTAAAGCTTCAGAAAAAAACAGCATATATAAAAAATAAAGGCTAGTGAGCTTTTTTTCTGGCAAAACTTAAATCTTCAAAGAAACATGTTATATTCCTTCAGTTTGTAAATATATGCATTATATCTCCAACTAAACAGAACTTCGTTATGAACCTGTGACGTCATCAATCATCTACTACGAGGAAAAAACAATATCTTGGGTTTTTATATTTACTTTTTTGAATGCTATTTATGGCTCTTGTACCAAATATTTCTTAAAATAAACTACATTGTCATTCTTAGGTTGTTTGTCTATTGAATTAAGTTAACTTCACAATTTTTGTGAAAAATGCTTCCTATGAACTTTAAGGTAAGATGTCTTTCAAATTTAATTTACCGGGGTATACCCAAACAAATTATCAACATAAGCCCTGTATTTTAGTTTTAGGCCGATAATAAGAAAATATAATTGACCTATAAATTCTTTTTTTACAGGTCGGTACCTATTGTTTCTAAACAAGTACCACAGAGAAGGGGTGAAGTCCATGGTTATTGGTCCTTGGTATGGCTCCAGTGGGATGCGTTGCTATGTAAACTTCTCCGTCATCATGTATGGTCGAGGTGTGGGAAGTCTGGAGTTGTTCGTCCACACAATGTCAGGAATCAGAAGAAAGATGTGGTCCAAGTACCACATGATGGGTGTTCAGTAGGTGTTTTTTTAAGAGATAAAGATTTGAATTTGGAATACTTGATTTAAACATTTGATTTATCTATAAAATGCTTAGCCATTAGATAGTGTCAAACAAAAACCGTCTTTGAAATTTGGGCATTTTTACCAAAATTGGAAAGAAGCAGTATTGATAAATCATGATTTCTGTAACAAAAATTATTGTTATAAAGTGTATCTAAAGAGTATCATGTTAAATCATTTGAGTAATAAATACTGCTAGGATCCATTGAAGAGAAAGAAGCCAAATTTGGTGAAATCCTAAAGTTGATTTCATTGGCTAAATTTAACACAGAATTTATGAAAATCTTCCTTAATAAATAAAATAAATCTGATAAATGTGGCAAACTGTTCTATTACCTCCATTGCACCAAGGAGGCATTATTTTCATGACTGTTTGCTTGTTTGTTAGCAGGATGACACAGCACTACTGGTTGGATCTTTCTGAAAAAATCACAAGATATGTCTTTGTCTAACTTAGATCCCTTTAAATTTTGAGTCATCTGGATCACCATCTGGATATAACAAAAGAGAAATCAATCCATATTTTCCCATTTACTTATTATTATGTGCCTTGACGGAGGTATGCACTCTCCAAGTACTCTTCTTTTCACATCTTTTAATGTCCATAAACACCTAACTGCTCTGACTCTAGTACAATAGGTTTACAATTGCATGCATAAAATCACTGATGAAAATTAATATAAATATAGTTATAACACTTTAATATGATTAGTCTGTGTAAGTATTGAAATATATAAACTACTCTACTTGTGTTACTCATCGTTAATCATTTATAACATTTAAACATGCTAGAAATCAAAATGATTGACTTCAGATTGCTCTTAAATTTAGGTACACAAGCATTACACAGAGGAAAAATTTCTTGTCACAAAATACCAATGGATGACCAGTTCTGTATGTGATTCTGTTTTAATGAAATTGTTGGTAGATTTGCTGGAATTTTCTGTCTCACAGAGCTGTTCAAGTTTCTGCTATTTTTGAGCCAACAGTGATTAGAATTAGTGGGATAGTCAGATGACTGTAGTTTTAGGTGCTTATTACAAATATATCTTTGGATTTTAACATCAAGAATTAAACAGAGAAAAGATCAGTGAAATATATGTGATAATATGATTTTTATGGCATCACTCTGCAGTGTCCTCTTACACGTCCATGTGAACAACTTCTCCTCTAAAAGTACAAGGCCCAGAGACTTGCTTTTTTTTTGAAAAATACCTTATCTATCTATCTGTTCCCCAGAGCCATTACAAGTTAGGTGCCCCCACCCAAAGTACGAAAATTTCAATCATAATTTTCTCACTGACTATTACAGGGATTTCTCTCTTATCTTGCATATATGTACTAGGCCACAAGTAGATTCCCTTGTGTGAGTATCAGACCTGGATCTTTCTTAATTATTTTTTATTAATTTTTAAAATAATTTTTAATACATTAAAATTCATGGAATTATGCACTAAAATCACCTATAAATTGGAAAGTAGTGCATTTAGAGCATATTGTTCAAATATGTTATTTAGCTACTTTTTCCTTAGCTACAACATGGTGAGTAACTTGGGTGTCTATACCAATAGCTAAGTGAGTAATAGCTACTTTCTGACTTTACAGTACCTTCCATAATGGGTAAAATCACTTGTAATTTGAAAACTATTGCATTAGAGAAATTTGTATAAATATGTTATTCAGCTACTTTTGGGTCAGCTATAACATAGTAAAATTCCAGACCTGTGGCTCTCTACCTTAGATTTGATAGTGTGGTAAATCCATTAGAATATGACTGAAAATATGGACCAATTTAACTAATTTAGCATTGTATGTTTGATAATTTTGTAAGCAATGTTTACTTGTAAAAGTTGAAGTACAAACTCATCCATTGGAAATGCACTGTTTTTGGAGATTCCAGAAATTTGGTTATTAAAGCCCCGTTCATGATATTTTTATCTACATATCTACAGGTTTAGGCTTTTGTGATAATTTAATATTTGGTTTAACTGTTATTTTGTCAAAGAATAAAAAGTTTTTATAATCATCTTTAAAAGTTGATCTGATTATCTTTGGATATGAAAGTTGTTTGTGTAATGATTGAAATCATTACTGACACCCTATTATTATTAACGACTGTATGTAAGGGCAGTATTGCTAAGGATGGGACAGGTAAACTAAGGAAATCCTTACTGACAGCCTATTGTTATTATTAATGACTGCATGTATGGGCAGTATTGCTAAGGATTGCGGTGGGTAAACTAAGGAAATCCTTACTGACAGCCTATTGTTATTATTAATGACTGTATGTATGGGCAGTATTGCTAAGGATTGCGGTGGGTAAACTAAGGAAAGGAAACTATATTTCAATGACATTAGTTAATCATAGGGTCATAGCTATGACTTACTAGTTTATGTTAAAACTAAATAATATTACAGATAATTGACATTCATTTAGACTTTAAAAATACAACTGCTTGTTTGTGTCAACAGGAATTATTTTTGAGGTAGAAACATTCAGATGTCCTAACTGTGATATCTAGCTGTACACGTTCTTAGAAAGGGTAAAGTTTCAAAATATTCAAGTAAGAAAGCTCTACTGTCATGAGAGCACACTGTCAGGGTTCCCACAACCTTGAAAATCATTGAAAAAATTGCTTCATTTTCAAGGCCTAGAAAGTCCTTCAATTGGGCCAAAATTGAATAAATCCTTGAAAAGTCCTTGAATTTGTTATTGCCCAATTTCTGCATCTGCATCATCTAGTTTTACAGCTATGGCAGACTCAGCATAGTAAGTATGATCTAATCTGAACAAAGTCTATGTTAAAATATTACTAGATCTGATTTGTTAACTAGCAAAGTTGTAATGAGTTTATAAAATGTTAAAATCATGTAACAGTAAAGAATTTTGTGGGAGGAACGAACGGCTAGAAGGGGAGGTAAAGGAGGCCATGCCTTAAAATATATCCTTGAGAATTGTTGTTGTTGACCTTGAAAATCCTTGAAAAGACCTTGAATCCAGTTGTGAAAAGTCTATGGGAACCCTGGTGACACTCTGGAAATCTTGGTGAAGCAGTGTGAAAAAAAATTGTTGTTCCATCAGGCAGAAAAGTAGAAAACACTCCTTGTGCATAAAACTTGTGAAGAGACATTGACTCAAACAGATATAATTTGAAACATTATGCAGGTTTTGTATTTAGCAGACAACCTCCCATTTATTTCTCATTCACTTGCCACAGCTGAAGACTGTTTTCAGAAGAGTATTGTGTCTGTCATATTCATTGACATGTAACTCACATCCCTCTCAGAAATAACAAGGAAAAAGAATGATGGGTGTAAGCTTAACATAATTTTTCTTCTCTAGTTTTAAGCCACAAGACGTCTCTTGAATTGTACACTTTTCGAAGGTACGTTTGGGTCAAGTCTGTTCATATCTGTTAACTTTCTGCATTTAGACTGTCAGTTAAAAGAAAATGAACAGCATTTATGGTATATTAATGTCCAATCTGTTGCTTGTATTAAGCCGAGTAAGGTTCATCTGAAACTGGAAAATCGGTTCTATCATGGTGTTGCTTCATAAACTGTTCATTTACTCCCTTTAAAATGTTTAATTGAAACAGCCAAAACAATCTTCAAAGATGTTATGGCTATATAGTTTTCACACAATTGTGAACAACATTTAAAGAAGCAAGGTATATTGTCTCAATGACATTTACCCTGGCAATAAAGCCAAGCAGTGACAGGCTTGTCTTATTGAGACATGCTGTCTGGTTCCATCCATAAATGTCATAGATTTTTTTTCACACAAATGAACTGAACATTCAGATATCATTAATCTGTCAGTTAATAAAATAGTTGCTATTGATTTACTCAAGGTTATGACATCACAGGATTTTGGTATTGGACATGAAAGTTTTCCTTATGAAATTGTAGTTGACCACAGAGAGACTCTTAAAACTATATAAGAATTTGGTGCATTGGTCCATCAAAATCAGTGTGCTAATGGCAGTTAACATAACAGATTCTTGCTTATTAACACACGCAAGCCTGTGCATGACCATGTGATATAAACTTCACAGAGGTATTAGAGTTTGCATTTTAAATGTTAATCATCTTTCGCCCACCATTGAGGCTCATGACAACATATAGGATGCATTCGAAGGCCTGTTCTGATTTGGCATCAGCAGTCACAAAGATGTGAAGTTACAATGTGAGTTTTCATATACCGCGAAAATATTTAAGTTTGTCATAATATAGGTCTTCCATTTGACATTTGTGTTGATGAAGTGATACCTTGCTCTAATGCTATAAAACCAGAGCTACATTCTTTTTAATGATCTGGTCAATCACATTTGGCATTTGTCCTTTGATTTCTTGTGGAAACAAACATTTTTAGTTTGTGTCATTTTGACTCCCATGAAAAGAACTTTTTGATCGCATTTTGTTCCATTTAAGTGCAGTATTTTAGATTTGTTGTTGTTATGCCAAAACTTTTCTCTTCATTAAATCACTGCTGCAATGTAAGACAGCCATCCAGGGACTGGTCTCTTAGTTGCAAGGGTTATTACATTTCTGTGGATTTAGGAAGGGAAAAAATTGAGTTTTTATGTCGCTATTAACAACAAGTGACATATTAGGACAGGCCCTCATTATTTCTTATCATGGATCGCCGTCTAACGTCTGTGTGCACCCTTGCAAGTCAGTCTTGAACCGTCCGTTACGTTGCGAGTCCTACAGAAGTTTTAAACTGTTTAAAATTTCCGCCTCTGATATAGGTACCATGGGCATGGGCAGATAATTTAGTGTATGGACGTATGAATTTCTGACTATGGTAACTAAAGGTATGGTCCGAGGTGTACATAAGGTTCTGATTTAGTCATCTTTAGTGTAATACACCAACATAAGGTGAGTTGAGGAATTGGTCGTTTTCGCCATGGGTTTCACCCTTTCACACTAACAGGCGGTCAAGCGGTTAGGAGTTTTCTCGGCAGTGGAAGCGCCCCCCCCCCCCCGATTGCCCCACTTCATCCGAGTTGTTCACACTACAGGTCAACGGCCACTGGTTGATTGGGATGTGTTTTTTAACCATCAATATCAGTAGAATGACAGTACTACAAATGTTGGTCACCATGAAGCCACTTCAACTCGAAGCCATCGGATTAAGCAACCAATACCTTGACTCACCTTATGTCACCGTATTACACCAAAAGCTGGCCAAATCACAACCTTATGTAACACTGTGGACAACGCCTTCACTTACCATAGTCAGAAATTCATACGCGCATGTGCAATATTGTACGTAGGATTCACTAGGTAATTGACAATTGGCCACTGACTCGCAAGGTCATCTACAGATGTCAGACGGCTATCCAGGGACAGGGACGCTTCCCCAAACGCAGCCTACTACAGGTGATACCACCTGTAGTGTGAAAGGGGTATTATTTTTTTTCTTTTTCTTTCTAAAATAATGATAAGTTGCATAAAAAGAACAGATTATAACATTGTTTGTGAGAATTTATGATTTTTCTTGAACAACAAAGACTTTAAAGTCTGACATCTGACCTTTAATAATATTTTACCTCAAGTAAGAAGTGTATTTCACCATTTTGACCAGAAAGATTATTTTATTGCAACACAAAGTATATTTTAAAGTTTAACTTCATATACTTGGAGTGGCTAATTTTCAATTCATTTATATCTTTGTATATATAGCTATTTTCACTCTGGTATTTTCATTAAAGCCTACTGTGGAATTTAATCACCTTCAGTAACTTACACATCATTGTGTGTATGGATTTTCCCAGTTCTTAAGATGTAAATTTGACTTAATCTCTTTGGTTAGAAACACTTGTTTATTGATAGGGTTCCAGATTTCATCATAAAATGATAAGGTCAATCTGACATAAAAATGTCATGGTGATGTTTTGTTGGAATGGTCATAAATTACTGCCGAAAGGAAAAATTTGATGGCGGCCACTTGTTTTTCTTGTTTATAAACCTTACAGATATGTTCTTAATGTCTTTGTCTTGTAAAAATCAAAGTCTTTTATCCAAAGAATATGGAAAAATTAAACTGTTTAAACTGTTGTGTACATAGGTATGTATAACTGACCAATGCTTGAAGTATGTTCTGAAAAAGAAATATGATAACAGTATGTTAACATATGAAATTTACTCCACTTGATTTACTGTTTGAATTGTGGAGCTTTTAGTTACTCAGAAAAGCTATAGAATTCCCAATGTTTTTCTCGGCTGGTTGGGATATTATACAACGCCTTCAGTGCATGCATACTAGGGCTTCAAAATTTGAAAACAACATACAGAAAAGCATGGCCTGCAAATCTTTTGCAAGTGTCAACTTTAACCTTGACTCCTGCTTCAAGGTCAAATAGGTCATCTTACTAAAAAGGCCTTGTATCTCCCTTATTAATCGTCCCAAGACTTTAAGATGTGAAAACAATTTATAGGGAAAAAATTGCTGCGTATCTTTTCCAAGTGTTTAATTTAACCCCTGACCACTGCTTCAGTGTTGAGTTGGGTCAACATGCTAAAACTTTAGGCTTTATTTCTCCCTTATCATTGGTCCTTGTGCTTCAAACCGTAATGGAAGTTCACATTACTCCAACTTTTCTTAGTACCCAGGGGGAGATAGCCACCTTAGCAATTGGTCATTTTTTTGTTGAATTTGAGTTTCCCAAGAGTATTGTACAAGGAATGAGACACACCAAAATAATATTAGGCTGTGAGAAATAAAGACGTTTGTTGTAACTCTACAAAAGTACAAACTTGTAAAAAGAAAACTCTTCTTTTATTTGATATCATCAGTAGTTTAATCAAGTAAAATTAACCCAAAGTGGTTATTTTTTTGCAACCTTTATTTGAAATAATGCAAAGTCTACTATTTTTGCTCTGAATAGAGTCCTCTTTTAATAAGTAGAGTAATGGTAAAATAGTACCTGAGTAAAGAAACTGTTACTTGTTCCAACCCATAAACTGTTTATCAGTAAAATTGTCTGATGAACACACTCTTTGAAGTTGTTTCAGTTACATTTCTGTAATATTGTTAATTTAATGGATTTTCCCCTGCAATTTAAATGTAGTTGAAAAAAGTTAAGTAAGAGAGAATGTTAGTTCTTAAAATATTGTGGTAAGTCTCTTTGCCTTTGGAAAATTAATTTAAAAAAAGCTGTTAATAAGTATTGCCCTTTTATTCTCAGCCTTGAAGTTCTTAAATGAGTGGGTTTTTGTAGTAAATATATAACGCAACTTCCACCACTGAACTATAACCTACCATTAACAGTATATAATATATGTGATGTGTGGAACTATTTTTTATTAAAAACAACAAGAAACTGTTCATTATATTATCTTTAAACACTTAATTGTATAGCGATTACAGGACTAATGCTACTACCTACCCAGGGTAGGTAAGCTGTCTGATGTCATGAAAATTGTCCAATTACTTTAACAGAAGTGATTAATTATCACCCAACTAACACTTCTACCTGCATAGTTAATTGATCATCAGTTCAAGGGGTTTGTTTCAACATTGATTGGAGGCAAGTCCTTCTGTTTTGTTATTCATTTATTCATGCCCAATATCAAAAATAGCATTGGCGAATTGACCTCTTCCAATTTCAGTTTGTATTCTGGTGTTTGCACACAATTTTTATATTTTTAAAAGAACCCCCCACAAAACCATGGTCATGGATTGTGTATACTTAAGGATCTTTTTATTGAGGGTGAATGGGCCACAACAGCAGATCCAGACTCGGAGAACTTTATTTTTCATGACAATGGGACAGATTCTTCTGAATGGATTGTTGTATTTGCTATGATGGATGGTCTTAAATATTTAGCCAAGGTATCTATTTAGTTCATGGATGTTTTAACATAACTCCAAAGTTGTTTTACAGCTTTACATGATTCAGCTTTACATGATTCAAGTCCCACTTGGTGAGTGTCACTCAAATGTGTATGGTTTATTTGATGAAAAAGCCCCAACAAACATATGAAACCCTTTTCAATATTATTCTGGCAAAATGCAGGGCATTGGACTTCTTCACTGACCCTGTGAATGTGGGTGTGGGTTTTCAATTTTCTGTGATTTAGGCCATCAAATTTATCCTGGAAGCAGAACTTTAAGCATGTTTTTACCACCTTTGCCTACACACTGGGAGAGAAATACAAGAGATGAGTCGTGTGCTACATTACAGGGAAAGTGAAGTCTTTTGTGCATTTTGTGATAGTTTAGATGGCGTTGTCCTTCTTCCACTGGATAAAGTTGAACAAAGCATGTAACATTTAAAAGAGATCTGCCCTGCTGAAGCATCTGAACTCCTAGACTACTTTGACAGTACTTATGCGATGGGGAAAGTACAAACCATTAAGACAAGATGACCTTGCAGTTCGTCTTAGAAGAGTGTTTCCAAGGTTTCCACCCGAAGCGTGGAATTTACAATAAGCGACCATTAACAATGACCCAAGAACAAACAGTCATTGTGAGGCCAGCATCTTTAAATTTAAAAATCTAGTTGGCCACAGTTATCCATCTGTTTGATGTTTGATCAGGTCTCTACAGCAGGATAGTGCCCTTGTGTTTACACAAAAATCCCAGACTATGTTGGGGAAACCACCGCAGATGAGGACAAAGCAAATGTTTATTAAGTTGCGAAAGTGTCTCCAGAGTTGTGTGTTGATATTATTATATCCCCAGACGAAAGTCGGGGATATATTGGATTCAAGTCCATTGCGCACCCGCCGCTGTAGAAATTTCCTTGTGTACGCGATAACTCAAAAATGGATCAGTATTTTTTTTCAAACTTGGTACACATGTTAAGAGTGCCCAAAGGAAGATCCCCATTTTAAGGTGACCTAAACTCCCAATAATAAAGAACTTATGGCCATCTTAAGGTCAGAAATTTGACTTTTGGCCACTTAGAGCCCTCTAGGTCACAAACTATGAGGCTCATCTGACTAACATTTTACCTGAGAACACATTAATATATTCTTAGTACATGTGCCGAAAATCAAGACTTTAAGTTAAGGAGAAAATTGTGTTTGAGGCCCATAAAGACCCCATTTAGGGATTTTTCCCTACATTTTTCACACATTTTGCCCTATAATTTGGAAGTGGTAATTCTGATGAGTCTCAAACTGCACTAGGTATAACTTTTATATGTAATCCCAGTCTGTGAAAAATTTAAAGGCTGTAGGTTTACCTGTAAGGTCGACTTAAGGTCTCAAAATTGCCCACAGAGACCAAATTTATGGACTTTTTGCCACTTTCAAGTACTGTAGCTTTCTATGTCTCTCATCTAAATGAAATATCATCTGAGAATATATCAATATGTATTTTTTATATGTGCCCTAAAATTTAGGTCTTTAATAGGCATTTAACCTGTGTATGAGGACCATAAACACCCACCCGAGTGACCCTTTTAAGACATTTTTCACATTTTGCCCTGTAACTTGGAAATGGTAAGTCTGAGAAGTTTCAAACTGTATTAGATATAAATTCTATGTGTAATCTTTGTATGTGACAGATTTTAAGTCTGAAGCTTTAATTTGAAGGTCACATTGAGGTCTCTAAAAGGCCCACAGAGACCCAATATTTGGACTTTTTGTCACTTTTAAGCCCTGTGACTGTTAAACTATATGCTTGATAGAGCTGAAATCAGATCTGGGAATACACTATTATGTTCTTTTACATGTGCCGAAAATCAAGGCTTTTAGTAGACATTTAACCTGTGTACGAGGACTGATAGACACTCACCCAAGTGACCTTTTTTGACATTTTTTTCTGTATTTTGCCCTGTTAATTGAAAATGCTAAGTGTGACAAGTCTTAAACTGTATTATATATAATTCTTGTTTGTTATCTATGTCCCCAAAAAGTTTCAGATCTGTAGTTTAATTGCTAAGGTCACTGTAACAATTCTAAAATGCCTACAGAGACCCAATTTTGGACATTGTGCCCCTTTACAGCCCTGTAACTGTCGAACTATGTGGCTCATAGAGCTGAAATCTTTGAATTTTTCAAAGGAAGTGCCTGTTTATTTAAATTTTGAATATTAATGACGTTATAGATATCTTAGGCTTTTAAGAACTTATTTTTGTGTTTTTATCCCTCTGCTTGCTGAGTTTTTAACTTTTTAAAATGAAACTGGTTATACATATTAAAGTAGGTAAAATGGACACTGTTATTTTCTGGTGAGCTTTAAGTCCCCATATTAATGAAATTATAGCCTGATGTAGTAAAAATAGGGGATTTTTAACCCTTAACTAGCCCACTATTATTCAACTTGCCTCAGTTAATTTTGACACAGCTCCTACAGTTATGAACTTATTTCAGTTGATAATCGCACATTTAAAATTCTCAATTCTGAATTATTATTATAAATCTGTTCTTGTGGTTTAATAATTTATATTTAAATCTGGAGGCATAATTTTCCTGTTGGACATTCCTTATTTATATATTTGATTTTTTTATTAGTCATAAGATTAACTAAGCTTTTTGTATTGCAAGTTTATAAAATAGATAAACTGAACCATTGATGATTTCTGAGTATTTTATTACCCCTTTTATATATATGAGAGTGTTTGTTAGATCTTCAGTAAAAGTGTTATATGTTTAATTAGATGATCATCATATATCAATCATATCATACCATATCTTCTTTTTTTGCTCAGATATATGAAAAAAGCACTCATCCCCTTTGTTTAAGCACTATGCTGGTATAAAACCCGGCATATGTAGCACTATATAAGCTAAAAACTTCATTTTCTTTGCAAGGAACTGAGAAGTGAGAGATTTTACTGTTTCTTCTTATTATAAATGAAACTGTGAAACCAGCTTTAATTTACTTTGTAAAAGGCTTGGAAGGATACATGTCAAATTATGAAGAACAAAAAACAAAATCTAATTGCATATTTGTTTTATAATGTTTCATCTATCCACTAATATATTAAAACATAGAAACAGATAAACTTGTGTGTGGACCTTTGCCCACAAGGACTCTTGCCCACAGGACCTTTGCCCACAAAGGACTTTGCCCACCACATTTTTATAGGGGAGGAACTTTGCATTAAATAATGATATGAAATAATATAAAAAAATTAGCTTTTTATTTTTTTTATTGAAGTATAAGTGTACAGTATCTACCATATTAAAGGTCAGCTTCTCATTATATTATCGAATTTTAAGTATGTAATGTTACAATGTAATAATATTCTCAATGACTGTTGGACTTTCTTGAAACCTTTTTTGTATATATGCATTCTTCATTGCAAAGGTTTTGGCCACCTCTTGTTTCCATTTTGCAGTACTATGTAAATCTATCAACAGCGAATTAAATGCTAATGAAATCAACTTGCATACTTTATATAGTGCAACTTTAGTTCAGTTAATGTTTATCTCTTTCAACACTATATATCCTGAGTAGTTATCTGAATGGAGTATTGATTGATTGGTTAGTTGGTTGGTTGATTGGTTGGTTAATTGATTGATTGATTGATTGATCGATTGATTGTGGGTGAACATCCTACCCTGTCAGACTGTTGTGGGCAGCAAATTTCCTTGTGGGCAAAGTTCCTGTGGATAGAGTTTGCATTGGACATAGTTCTTGTGGGCAAAGTTCCTGGATTCGTATCCGTCGTCTGCGGATACCATTTTGCTTGCAAAATAAACATATCGTAGATTGAATTACTCAAGTTGTTATATAAGTGGTTGATCATGTTTTCCCTCAAAATTATATCACACAGGAGGGGTCCCATGACAAAAATACCCAGTGAAAACATGTTGCGTGAGTGATGACCTGTCTGGGGATATGTTGGCGCCGAGTTGGCCCAATCTAGTTTATATACAAGGCCACTGTCGCAGCAATTATCTCCTGCCTTAGAATCAGTAATAATGGAGAACTAAAGGTAATATAGGGTCTTTGTAGTAAGATAACCCCACTTGACATTGAAAAAGAGGTCAACGGTAAAAGTCAGCAGTTGGAAAAGTCTCAGGCCATGACTTCCTTTAAGTTGTTTTCACATTTGGAACCCTAGTAGCAATGATAAGGTAGATATAAGGCCTTTTTAATAGGATAATCCCATTTAACATTAGACATGTGATATGACGGCCATTTTGTTTTCGAAACTAGGCCAAATTACTATCAGGCTAACTTTCCTAGCCTTATATCTTTTGTGTAAATTTGATTAACCTAGCTGCGATATTTCAACTTTTAGAGCATCTTAATGATTTTGAAATAATTGGCTATGGTGGCCATTTTGTTTATCAAAATAAGGCCAATATTTTTCTCAGACAAAACATTTGCAGGCCAGGGCTTTTCATGATCTATCTTTACATTCTGAAGACACAACACCAGCAATAAGGGAGAAATAAGGATGTTTTAGTGTGATGACCCGATTTAACCTTGAAGCAGGGGTCAAAGGTCAAATTCAACACCTGGAAAAGATTCCTACAAGTTGTTTTCACATTCCGAACCTCTAGGAACAATTTTAGGGGAGATATAAGGCCTTTTTAATAGGATAACCCCGTTTGATATAAAACATGTGATATGGCGGCCATTTTGTTTTTTGAACTAGGCCAAAATTACCATCAGGCTAGCTTTTCTAGCCATATAGCTTTTGTGCAAATTTGAGGAATCTTTCAAGATTTAGAGCACCTTTATGATTTTCAAACAATTAGCTATGGCGGCCATTTTGTTTTTATCAAAATGAGGCTAAAATTTTGCACAAACAGGTTTTTATAGCCATAAACATTCCCTGCAAATTTGGTGAAGATATCTTTATAAATGAATGAGATATTAAGGTTTATGTAAAAACGTGACGAACGGACGGACTCACGGACGCACGCATGCATGTATAGAAGCCGTTTTATAATCTCCCGACCATGGCCTTCGGCCGCAGGCGGGGGATAATAAACTTGTCAAATTGTATTAGAAACTATGTATATATGTCTTGTAAATGTTAATAAAAATATTTTGGTGGTGAAATGTCCTATTTTACAATGGGGGCAAAATTGATGTGCAATTTTTTTGTGGAGCGAAACTGATGGGGGTAGTGCAGGTGTTCCACTGGAGCCGACCCTGTAACCGACCCTACGATCCTAGGGTGGTTACAAAAGTTGTAGGTCATGGGAAAAAGTGCGCGAAAATGCTGAGTCGGTTATGAAATCCCCGACAGGACGGTAAAGTTACAGACAGGTCGTAATGGCCATCACGACAAGACGTAGGGTCAGGGACGTTTTTTGCATGGCCAGTTGTAGAAGTATTACGACAAGCCCTAAACCCCTAACAGACAAGCCGGATCACAAGCAGACAAGCCGTAAAAACAAACAGACAAGCCGGGAGCATGTTCCCGACCCTTCCCGACAGGACTGATTGTTTTTTGGGGTCGGTATCTATAGTCGGGATCCAGAATCGTGATCCATATATTGATAGGGGTGAAATTTATGTACCCCTAAAACATTAAACTAACTTTGATTTAATTTCTAGCACTTTTACTAGTGCTTAAAGTTTTTATTTATTTTTTCTAAATTTCTTTTACACAAATCTGCAAAACAACACTGCAACAACATCTGTGGGAGGCAAGTGTATTTCCCGCTACACTGCTGTGCTTCATCCCTCCCTTTTATTTAGTCTTAACACAGTAAACTATTCATAACTAGAGCATCTAATATAATCTATAAGAGTTCCACTTAAACTAACAAAACTAAAACATTTATAATCGTTTGGGACCTCACCACTTGTAAGACTGATAATACTTATTTAGAGTCTGCTGTGATAAGTCACTGTAGCTCCATTTGCAGTATGAGTTAACCTGACCTGTCACCAGTCTTCAGTTTAAATTTTTTCCTGGGCGATTATCCCAGGAGATATGATCTTTTCCTCCCCATAATGGCAAAAGGTAAAAAAAAAACTTGTCCTGCAATATGGCAGTTGGCAGTCTTGTGACAGTCAATTTAATGTTTCTGCAATTTCATGCTTCTTAGTTTTTGCTGCTTTGTCACACTCTGAAGTGACGAGGTTGGGAAGGCTCTGTGATATTGTTAGCTAATATTCTACCTAAAAAGAGAAAGGCCAAAATATAAATTAAGCTGAGTAATATGTCACTTTTGACAAGACCACTGGGTGCTCCTTTAATTTTACAGCCACAAATAGCAACAGATTAGAGTAAGAAAGTCAGCTTAATCTGGATAAAAATGTTTCAGTCTCAGCCATTTTGTTACAGAGTCAGAAAAGTAAATTTGCAATTGGGAAGCAGCATTTTGTAGTAAGTCAGAATAATCAAAATTTGAGCCAATTCTGTGTCAGAAAAGACCATAGGCCTCATGTCATACATGTATGAAGAATTGCCCACAAATAAAGAAAGTAGGAGGGGACTTCCTTGTTGGTGGCATATTTGACACAAAAATTTTTATAAACTGAGCTTTCTTTTCACTTTATAGAGATATTTTGTTTCTTGTTTTTTTGTAGATTTTTGAGTATGATTGATACCCCTCCAACAAATTTGGGATCTTTATCTTGTTATATTTGAGTAAAGGCTAAGAAATAGCAAAGACTTAATGACAATCTTGTGTTAATTATATCCCAGGATAAAAGTCTTTGATACATTGATTTTGAATTCATCATGCTGCTGCCAAGATTTCCTTTTAGAAGTAGTACTTTTTGACCCAGAGCTTTTAAATTTGGCAATGGTCAAGTGTGAGAAAGGACAAGAAGTTTTGATCATGTTTTAGTTAATTGAGTGATAGATGTACTATATCTTCTCAAAAACTTGCACACTTTACACCTTGAATCTTTTCATTTAAGGGCACTCAGAGACTGCAAGTCCCACCAGGATGCCCTTTTAAACTTTGTTTTAGCATAGTTTAGCTTATATGAGTAAACAATGTTAACTGTTCAAAATTGTAATAGAGCTAAATAAACTCGGGAATTATTAAGTTTCAGTATGTTTACCTCAAATGGCTTTGTTCATTTGATCTTTGACCCTTGCTTCAAAATTGAACAGGGTCTTCGAACAAAAATGCCTTCTCTCTCTCTTATTATTGTTCCGTGAGGTTTGGAATGTCAAAACAACTTTTGGGATATTGTGAATTGTGAATCTGTACATTGGATCAGATTTTACCTTTGACACCTGCTTTAAGTGAAATGGGAACAGCTTACCAAAAGGCCCTGTTATGGTCACCAGGGCAAGCACAGTAGCAATTACTGCTTGGTTTTAAGTAGCAACAGGAAAAGATAAAATGTGTTACTCAACAAATTTATTTAACAATTAAAATAATGATTATAGTCAGCTGAGATGCTCATAGGTCATACTAATACAATAATGAATCCAATCTGACCGGACCACAAACCTATCCATGTAAATAACAGTGAAGTTTGTTCACTTTATTATCCATCATGCAATGTATTTGCCCTAAACAGGGAAATACAGACTGGGATGTATTTTTTTGTGTAAACCGGTGCCCCTGTACTATGGATAATGAGTGTGAATAACTTTCGGTTTTTTTTCAACAATATCTCAAAAAGTATGTAGCTTCTCATGCTCATGTTTGTTGCATAAAAATCCATGCAGAAATGACTTGAGTATTGAAAGTTAAAGATTGAAATTTTTATATTCACTGTTGCCACTGCTTTTTGACAGCCTTTTTCACGTTCTCTCATTAAATATTGTATTATTTAAACCATAAAATGTACAAAATGGTGGATAATAGAAGTAAAACATCCCTCATCAGACATATACAGAAAAAATATATCACTCATGAACTCACACTCGTATAATATTTTTATCTTTATTCGTGATATATTTTTAAGCGTGAGCCTTGATAGAGCTCACACTTCTAGAGATCACTTTTTTCATTTTTTTTTGTCTCTTTACTTTCATGAACTGTGTGGCACAGTGTGACGAGTATTTGTCTGCTCACTGAAGTTAAGTGGCAATGGGCTACATTAGTACTTGGATGGGTGACCGTCTGAGTGCTACACCAGCTGTGGGATGTGTCTGACTTGGAATTTCTTTGTGTCACCAGACTTCCGTAAATTTTAGTGTACTACTCGTGTCTCTGATGGCTGTACGCTCGTGCTAGGGGACCAAACCACCTTTTGGCCTTCTTTTTGTATATGTCATTCGGGAAGTTTTCCTATTGTATCCAGCAGTCTGTCCTATGATCCATTCAGCATCCACTAACACAAATGTCTGTATCCTGTGAACCATTCCATGTCCACTATCACAAAGTATCTATATCCAGAGTGTCTGCAAAACTATGCTGTCCACTCCAAAATCTGAACAGAATCCAGTTAGTCTATGCACTGAGTTGAACCTGTCAGGAATATGCCACATTAAGATGCAATGTCTTATTTGAAAATTTTTGTTTGTTATGTGGATATAGAAATGCATTCTGTAAGTATGTTGAGTTTAAATTATCCATCTCTCTGTCCACCCTTTATCTGTATATTTGTCTACTAACTGTGAAAGACAGAAATTTATTATTTGGCCTTTGAGTTAAACACAGGCTATTTGCTGTGGCCCTTCTGAAAATGGGTTTCCAGTAATTTCAATGTATGGTTAAACACTAGCCTAAGGAAACAGCACTAACTTTATACACCAAAATGGTGACAAGTATTATAGTAACACTAAATTTGTATCAGTGATCATTCTTAAAAATTATAACATCTTTTTTGTATAAATCACCTAGCTGTAAATTGATAAAAGGTTGTAATAATAGGTTAAAGCCTGAATTATGAAGCATAGAGAGTTAAAGCACTAGAAGAGTGATTAACCTTTAAATTGCTTCATTTTCAATCCATAGATAGTTTGGCCCAGTTTAAAGTCAGTATAGTTGCTTTAAAAATGTATTTCATTCCATGATATTTAAAAATTTACGCAACATTTAGGAGCAGATTCACAATTGTATCCTTCCAAAGAAAGGTATGTGTTGTTGAGCTAGCATAGAGAAGTATGACATAGGTTAGTATATTTCTGGATGCATGACAGAAGTTAGTATATTTCTGGATTCATTTTTTCGCTTCATGAGCATCCTGGTTATAGTTCGTGAAAAAAGGTGACAAAAGAAAAAAGCTTCACAATGCCTAAAAACTCCCTGTACTCTTCAGTACTTTCAAGTTGGTTCCTATAGTTGATTTTAATAAAACATTTTGCATTAAAAGGAGCTGCAATTACATGCTACAATTACCTGGCATCAAAGGAGTTTCCTTTATGATTAACACACATGATGTCTGTGAGTTATTTCTGTCTGTCTGAGGCTGGTATTTAGTCACATGAGTCACTGTTTCTTAAATGTGGTAGAGCTCATTTATCTCTGATATATTTAGTTAATGAGCTTCCCTTTAGCTTACATTTTTGTGAGGATCCTTTCATGTGGTTTTTGATAATGTACCCCTTTACAAGGTTTTGAAGATGTAACTCAGTTTTTACCTCACAGCCCTTAAGGGCTGTCGGGGTATTGTTTTCACCCATGGTGTCTGGATGGGCGGGCGGCGGGAAAAGTTTGTCCGGTGTAACGCGAGATAATGACTCCCCTCTATTTCTGACTCCTCTCCTTTGATCTTTTGGGGGAGTCATTATCTTGCAAACAACATTTGTCCCCCCAAACAATAGGATTTAGGGGGGTTAGAATATTGCTTGCAAGATACTCACCCCCCATTCAGAAACTGACTCCCCTCTATTGTTTCTGCACCTATTCAATTGGGGGCAAGTGGAGAGGGGGTGCTGTTATTGTCTCTCAACTTGTATAGGCTCAAGTACATGTTGAGCTAATCAGTGAGATATCTTCATTTCTCCAGCTCATTTACTTAATGAGAGCAAGTGGGGGTGGGGGTGGGGGGGGGGGGGGGGGGGGGGGGTGAGCATTTTATAAATCCTTGCTGGTAGTTTGTATCTAGCTCCATAATTATCCTCTCAATATCAAAATACATTATAATTCAAGGGTACCTTATGTGCAGTATATATGCACAATTTGGGTAGCACAGAACAAAGAGATTCAATAGGATTAATATCAAAGGAACTGGAAATCACATGTTTATTGATAAATTTCCACAGCCACCTATTAAAAAGATTAGCTAATTCATTCTATTGAGAATTAATAACAACTAGCCAAAGGTAATTCAAAGCCCATTCTGTACTATCTTACATTTTAGCTAACATAACAGTTTTCATTTTTAAAATATTAAAACAACCACATGTATAACTATATCTTCATATTAAAAGTGACTTATAAGCCCATATGGGCTGAGCATTGTTGGTGTATGTCACTATAATAAATGAATAAATAATATTAATAACTTATTGCTCAAAACACACATGAGTACACAACCCACCAATATGTGCTTTAATGACACTCAATTAAGTGGGAAGTGGGGGGGGGGGTAAAGGGGGAGTCATAATCTTGCAGGGGGGTCAGAATATTTCAACCCCCCTTGCAAGATACTGACCCCCCCAGTCAGTAATCTAGGGGAGTCATTATCTCGCGCTACACCGGGCTGTATCTCAGAAACCGTAAGGTGTAGAAAGTTGATACTTGGTAGGGACATTGGTTAGGAGGTGTAGGTGTGCAACGTCATGGTCTGACCTTGATTTGACCTTTGACCTTGCCGTAGTGACCTTGAGTTTGAAAATCTTGTCCAGGCTATATCTCAGAAACTGTAAGGTATAGGAAGTTGATACTTGGTAGGGACATTGATTAAGGGGTGTAGGTGTGCAACGTCATGGTGTGACCTTGATTTGACCTTTGACCTTGCCGTAGTGACCTTGACCTCTAAAATCTTGTCCGGGCTAAATCTCGGAAACCGTAAGGTGTAGGAAGTTGATACCTAGTAAGGATATTGGTTAAGGGGTGTAGGTGTGTAATGTCATGGTCTGACCTTGATTTGACCTTGCCATAGTGACCTTGACCTATAAAATCTTATCTGGGCTATATGTCGGAAACTGTAAGGCGTAGCAAGTTGATACTTGGTAGGGATATTGATTAGGGGGTATAGGTGTGCAACGTCATGGCGTGACCTTGATTTGACCTTTGACCTTGCCGTAGTGACCTTGACCTATAAAATCTTGTCCGGGGTATATCTCGGAAACCGTAAGGTGTAGGAAGTTGATACTGAGTAGGGACATTGGCTAGGGTGTGTAGATGTAAAACGTCATGGTGTGACCTTGATTTGACCTTTGACCTTGCTGTAGTGACCTTGACCTAAAATGCCTTGTCTGGGCTATATTTTGGAAACCATAATTTGTAGGAAGTTGATATTTGGTAGGGACATTGATCAAGGGTTATATGTGTGCAACGTCATGGTGTGATATGGATTTGACCTTTGATCTTGCATATCTGATGCTATTTTATGTCTCTACGAGTATATCTGATACTATTTATCTCTCTTATATCTCTCTTATATCTTTTTACTTGAATCTTGGTTGTTGCACCTTTGGGTGTCTTTTTGATGTAGATTAAGCACTGTTAAAGTCATATTAGAAGTCATTAACTGTTTTACTTGTCTTGTTTTAATAGTTATTCTTTACATGCAATTTCTTTCTCTTAGATGTTATTTTCTCTACTTAAACATTATTTGGACACTGACACTGCTCTGAAAGTATCCCAATCCGTGTACTGTTTCACTACTTCTATATCTCATGGTGTTGAAAACTATTTTCCCAGGCTGTAGGGTACGGGCATCTCTGAAGCTATTTTTATCTCAGAATTCAAACTGGTCAGGGAAGTCACATTTCAGAGAACTGACGGACAAGGCTTGTTTCAAAGTATTGAGAAGAGTGTTTGATAATGTCTTGTTATTGTATGATATTGTTCCATTTACTGTAAAAAAATATTGTCTTACTACTTCATCTTACAACCCTTGCCTTTCTTTGGGTTTTATTGGATCATATATGTAATAATATGATAGAAGCTGAAGTGTTAAGTTATTGGTAAACAAAGAACATCCTCTTAAGCATTAAGGTCTACGAAGGGAATTTTGTTCAGAAATTTTGTTACAATCATAATAGCATCTGAGCAGGAGGGGGGCAGGATTGTCTGAAAAGGTATGTCTTTAGATGATTTCTGAAACTGGATTTTTATTATGTCCGGGGATCAATGATTTAACAAGTAATATGGAATAAAATTTCACAAAAAGCTGCTTCTGATTTTAATGAACTCAGTTCTCCAACGTCTACCAGTAATATGCTTCAGACATTCTGTAAAAAGAACCTGTTTCCACATGATTGTGTTTAATATCCACTTATACAAGCAAAATTACAGCATTTTCTGCTGTTGCACCTAAAAAATCCTTCCACTCATACTATACTAATGAGCTTATATCCTTCATGAACCAGAATCCTGTCAATTACACATTCCAGTCTAAACAGTTTTAATATCATACTTACGCATGTTTCTTTTCTCAAAAATTATTAGCAAAAGCTATATATTTTTGAAATAGAAGTGTTGTTTGTTAATACACACAATTTTATGAGATGAGAAAAGTGCACTGAAATGTTTTTAAATAAGACAGAAAAAAATTACTGTACAATTTTTGTAATAGACTGAAAATGGATACAACAATCATACTTAGTCTACTGATGACGAGTCTACTGTACACACATAAAAATTAAAATGGCTTTCACAAGTGAAACCTGGAAATTCACCATCATATTAACATTCTATAACTACAAAGCACTCATAGAGTGCATAACTCTGCCAAGGCAGACAAGTATCCCCATTTTGTAATTTCATCCAAATACTGCTTTTATTTTAACCATCATAATTGGATAGGCTGACCATGAAAATATGTAAAGAGTAACATTGAACACAAATGCTGAAACATTGGAAATTCAGTGAAAATGGGATCTATGTACATCTTTAAATGATTATTTTTGTATCCAGAGTATGATTCGCATCTTTCCCAGAATTTTTATCTTCTTTCAAAATGTGGCTGTTGGAAGTGACATCTTGAGGTTTGCAAATGTATGAATTTTGTGAAATATGGAGGCATTGTCATGGCTTCATATCAGTGCAACACCTTAGATGTATAAACTACCCAGGTTATCTTAATCTATCTCGTGTTCTCATATTTTTACTAAATTTATACAATATATTCCATCAGATTCCATCTGAGTTTCCAGCCGAGATTTTTTGTCTCAGCCCTTTTTACCCTTTTAGTACTATTAAATGGGTCTTTTTTGTGAGTCGTCACGTATTAAAAAAGTTAAAAGACATAAAAAGTAAAAAATGTCTTCTTTTAATGCTGTTTTATGTTTGTTATGTAAGTTATAGCCCAATTTGTGGATAGATTCTGAGCATTTTGTTGAGTTCATTTCCCAAAATAATTCTCTCGTTTAAAAAGTGCTGAGTGTTAGCCTTCTGTACCATTTATGTGTCTTTGTTATTGGATCATCAAATGGCACAGTTCCTGTCTCTTTAAGGGCTGTCTCCACAAATTGGTACTTATCCTCTGCTCTTAGCAGGGTGTTGATGTCTGTTCATAAAGTGTCTGTTGCTGTTAGAAACCTTACAGGTTGGACAATTGAACTCTCTTTTTGAGATCATAGCTTTACCTATTGTGACATATCTCAAGAGACTTGTTAGTTCACTTAGGTGATGACCTGTTCTCATCTTTTTAAACACGAGCGTCAGTAGAGCTTGCGCTTCTAGAGATCACTTTAATTTTATTTTGTCTCTGGACTTTCATGAATTGTGGCATGACCACAATGACTGTCTGTCTTTTACAGAAGTTGTGGTGTGGCCACAATGGCTGTGTTTTCCAGAAGTTAAATGGGGATGGGCTACATTAGTACTGAGATGGGTTACCACTTCAGTGGACTTCTCGTGTTTCTGATGGCTTTGCGCTCGCGCTAGGGGACCAAAACACCTTTCAGCCTTGTTATATGTTCATATTTGTCTTTGTATGTTAGGATGACTGTTATCCTGTCCAAATGACAAACTTTTGGTTAACTTACAGAATCTTCAGATGGGTTTGCAAGATATTTTTGCATTATCACTTGATGCTTTTAAATATATCCTTGTGGTAGGAGGAGGGAAATCTAGATAAAATTCAGATTATATGAAATACAAATGTGACAACAGTGCAATCAATGCGACCATGTTACAGAATATATTTACTCGGTACACCAAGGTTAAATATGTGTGGTAGACTCTGTGCAGTCAAAAACTTCAAGTATACACAGGATTTGGTTCTAACTATGCCATTGTTCCACATGCAAAACTACATTTTTCTGATACTGACACCCCAGAAGTGGCTGAACTTATGCCTAACTTCTACTGACACTGGTGCTTGCTATGGAGAGTGTGATGTATATGACATTTATTGATGATTTTATTACGTCCACTTTCAGGGATACAGGGATAATAATTAGTGATTTAAGTTCCTGGATATCTTAGAGCAAAGTAAGTGAATATCTCTTACACTGGAAGCCATTTTATTATTTCGGTACTCCTGACTTTAAATATCAGAGATTCAGAACTTTGTCTTTTTTGTCCATCTTTTCAACATGATGGAATTGGTTAATGATCCAAACACATCTAATGACTTAATAAATTTTGATTTAACAACATTCAGTGGCTGAATGAAATTTGATCATTCAAACCCCATCTTTAGTTCACGAGTCTGTTTTATTCACTATTAGAGTCTGCTTGTACAAACATTAACTGCTATCGTAATGTGTTTAATTAAGATTGTGGAGTCCTTGGGAATCTATATACTGCATCATCAAACCAGCTATCAATTCAGATGAAAAAACAGAAGGAATTGAACATGTAGATAGTTTTATTTAAGGGTAAATCCTAAAAAGACAAATCTGTCCTTGTTTTTGCAAAGTTTATAGATTTCTGCCCTTTATGAAGACTTATCTGCACATTACTTTTTCATCACTTTAAACACCGTGTTTTGTAATTTGCCTCATACAGACATGAGTTGTGACCAACATACCAAGACTGGATCTTCCTTTTGTGGATGTGTAAGCTTCAGACCTTTTAAATCATTACCTTTTACTGAAGTAAGGGTTTTTTCTTGCCCGTCAGACTCTCATTTTGCTGTGAGATGAGCCCATTTTATATCACACTGTAATAAAGCAGTGCAGAGGTGGAGTGTAAACACTCACAGTTGCCACAGTATGTGAAATTCATAACTGGGCATGCACCCTAAAATTAAAGAGAAAGCTGTAAAATACTGAACACTCTTAATCTGCTAGGATAAATTGCCCGACATAATCACAAAAATCATAAATTTAAAAAGAATAATTCAAAGAAAAGTATGGGGATTTTCCAATGGTGAATTTTACATACTGGTGAATTTAAAAAATAGAATCTTTTCATCTTTACCATGGTGTGTCATTTGTATGATAAGCTATGATCATTTGTTTTATAATTTGAATGAATTAAATTTTTGGCTTTCCTTAAGAACACTCGGGCTGCTTGAAGGCTATGTAGATATTGTTGTTTACCAATTGCATTTGACTGGGTTGGTGCCTCGAATGGTGAGCGAAATTGTTGTCCATGTAAGATACATCTCAGAAACTGTAAAATGAATCAATTTATACTTAGTTGGCATATAGCTTCCGGGGTGTAGGTGTGCAACATTGTGTAATCTTCCTTTTAACCTGGCTTTAGTGACCTTGACATTTAAAATCTTTTCTTAGTCCTATCTTGGAAACCATAAGACATAGGAAGTCATGATAAAGATACTGGCTGAAGGATGTAGCAGTAAAATGTTATGGTTTGATCTTGATGTGATCTTTGACCTTGCTGTAGTGACCTTCTCTTTAAAAATCTTTTTTAAAGTTCATATTCACAAGTAATTTAGTATTAACATATAATTTATTTTGCTGCATCAGTGTGAAAAAAAGATTGTCACACAGGTTTCTTCCCTTAGTCCGAAATAGTTTTTCCGAGCTGTATCCCAGAAACCGTAAGGTGTAGGAAGTTGATACTTGGTAGGGAGATTGGTTCGGGGTGTAGGTGTGCAACGTCATGGTATGACCTCGATTTGATCTTTGACCTTGCTGTAGTGACTTGAGTTTGAACATTATGTCCGGGCTATATCTCAGAAACTGTAAGGTGTAGGAAGTTGATACTTGGTAGGGACATTGGTTGGGGACTCAACGTCATAGTGTGATCTTGATTTGACGTTTGACCTTGACGTAGTGACCTTGACCTATAAAATCTTGTCCGCGCTATAACTTGGAAACCATAAAGTGTAGGAAGTTGATACTAGGTAGGGACATTGGTTGGGGGTTGTAGGTGTGCAACGTCATGGGGTGATCTTGAAGTGACCTTTGACCTTGCGGTAGTGACCTTGACCTATAAAATCTTGTCGAGGCTATATCTCAGAAGCCATAAGGTTTTGGAAGTTGTTACTTGGTAGGGACATTGCTTTGGGATTGTAGGTGTGCAACATCGTGGAGTGATCTTGATTTGACTGTTTACCTTGTCATAGTGTCCATGAGTTTTAAAATCTTGTCCGGGCTATTTCTAGGATACTGTAATGTGCTGAAGGTTGATACTTGGTAGGGACATTTGTTAGGGGTGTAGGTGTACATCATGGTGTGACTTTTAACTTTGGTTCTGCCAAAGTGTGCTCATGTGCCATATTTGAGAAATCTTTTTCTCAGACATATGGATTGCTGCAACTGATTTTTACATATGCACTTTTACAAAATTGTGCCATTTCCACTGACTGCTATTCTCCAATTTATAAGTTTTACAGCTTCATAATTTTTAGTTTATTGATTATAGGTGTCATCTTGCTGTTGAATTGTCTTGTTTAAAAAACATTATCTTTACATACATTTTCTTTCTCATAGAAATTTTGTTCTCTACTTAAACATTATTTGGACCTTTATATAATTGACACTGCTCTGAAAGTAGTATCCTGATCTTTATACTGATTCACTACTTCTATATCTCATGGTGTTGAAAATTATTTCCCCGGGCTGTTGGGTATAGACATCTCTTTTTATCATATTGTCATTGTTACATACAGGCCTTTACTGCATTAAATTTATGTATTTCCACTGAAAATAATTGTTTGTCAGATCATTTTTTTGCATTATACTTTTGCTTATATAAAGCTGTTTTGCTGGACTAGAATAAATCAAGATAACGTGTTTGGACCTCAGTATTTTTATTTAATGTGTCACATTGGATTGTCTGAAAGTGCAAACTCAGTTAAAAGAGGCCTCCTGTAGAAAAACAGAAATTTATTATTTAACAGAATTTATCTCCATAAAAGTAAGGTGTTCTGTGCAATAAGAATATACTTAAAAAGTTTGTGATATTTAATCTTCTGTGTGAGTAATGCACTTTCTGTTTGGGTTTACTTATTTAATGAAACAAGACGGCTCTTGACACTCATTATTACGTTGTTTAATAAGCTTAATATGTTTTCAACTTTCTCAGTTGATTTTTTCAACCTAGTTGTTCAAAAGCACAAATATCCAAAAACTGCCATAGTTGTTAAGAGATAGTTGTTAAATTTGTTGTCAAATTCTTAAATCTGGCTTTTTACATTCAGCATTCAAATGTTATATGGCAGAAACTATATGTGGGGGCTCAGTTTGAAAACATGAGGTCCATTTATACAGCAATAAGGACAAGGTTGTGAAGCAAAAGTCAAATATGTGATGAGTTCTGAACAGTGTGAACGGGCCATTAGTTTGACATACGATGGAGTGAGTGTCTTATATTATACAATACAATATACAATACAATAGGTCTTTAAAGTGCCAAAATCTATAAAATATATTCAGTGACACTTGGGAGTTTACAAAAGGTGATTATATGCTTTATTGAACAGCAGTCCTTTAATTGCACTTTTAAAACTGGAGAGTTCTGTAATTCTTCTTATTTCAATTGGCAGATTGTTCCAAAGTTTAGGTGCACTGTAAATAAAAGATCTGTCGCCTGTGGTTCTGTGGACTGACTTGGGAACAGTGAGAAACAAGCCATGAGAAGATCTTAGTGTTCTTGAAGGGTAATACTGTTTCAGTAGCTCCTTTATGTAACTAGGGGCACTGTCATTCAGAGCTTTGAAAGTTAGTAGTAAAATTTTGAAATTGATTCTTTGTTTGATAGGTAACCAGTGAAGATTATAGGTAATCTCAGAAATATGACAATCTCTAGAGCTAAATGTGACTAGCCTAGCAGCATTGTTTAAAATCCTTTGTAGTCTGTTCAACTGGCAACTGGGGTGCCCAAAAAGTGTAGCATTTGCATAATCCAGTCTGGAAGTAATGAGCGAATGCACTAGTATACTACAAGGATATTTGGTGATTTATTTCCTAAGTTTGCCCATGTTTCTGAGATGAAAGTTTGCAGATTTGCAAACTGCAGATATGTGATCAGCCATGGACATGGTTTCATCAAAGGTAACTCCAATATCCCTGGCACTTTGTGATGTCTTAACAGAAGCATCACCCAGTCAAATCCTGTCTGGTGAAAGTTTCCCATTAAAATGTGATGTCTTGAAAATAACTACTTCAGTTTTTTCTTCATTGAGTTTGAGCCTGTTAGTGGACATCAATTGGCTAATTTCACCAATGCAATTTTTAAGTTTTTCTCAGTTACTTCTGTTGTAGGCGAGTGAATTTCTAGAGACAGAGACATTAAAATAATCATCTTTAGAAAGTCTATGTCTCATCTTTGCTGTTGGAGAATTGGGTGTGAAACATGAAGAAATGTAATTAGAGGGCTAGATCTTATTTCTTATTTAAGATCAAATGACCAGTGGTAGTATAGTGTGAGTAGAGCATACTAATCCTCAGGGAATCTGGTTATTATTGCAGAATATTTTGATATTCTCACCATGTCCTCTCACACAATAAAAGTGGTCTCCTCCAACCTCTGAGGCCGCCGGTTTGAATCTCGGGCCGGGTGCTTCATGTTGGAAAGCTGGTAGTTACTTGCCAATGCCCGGTGGTTTACAGTGCAGTATGCACTGGTTTCCTCCACCTGTAAACTACCCGTCGCAATATGACCCTGGCTGTTGAACGCGATGTAAAACAACAAATAAATCTAAATCTAAATCTTGTGTATTCATAAAACAAAATATATAAATACCCATGTCTAGAGTAAGAAATCTAAAATTCGCCACATATCTGAAATTCGCCACATGTGAAAATACTAATAAAATAGATGAATTGTGGTGAGATTTGTTAACGGTATAGTAAATTAAGGCTTTTTGAACTGAAAAATACCAATTTTTAGACAAAAACATAATTTTCTTCATAAAATTAACTAAGGTTTTAGAGGTGGCGAATTTTAGATTCCTGGCGAATTTTAGATTTCTTACTCTAGTTAATGTGACATCAAAATCAAATGTCACATTAAAAAGCTCTTATTTATTTATTACAGTTGTTTGTTATGTGCTTATAGCCCTACAAGTCACAACTTATATTAGTGACGAAACCATGCTGAAATGCCCCTCACTAGTTTGCTCTCATGGTGAATTTCCTCTCGTGATATATGTGAATGAGATAGACTGTTAAAGTGATGTTATACTAAAACAAAAAGCATAAATGGTGAAAATTTAGTGCTTTCCTTAAACTGTGTTGCTACAAAGATCAGATATGACAATATGTCTGCCATATTGTAATTGATAAAAACTGTTTTTAGTTACATGTAAATTAAGTACAAATCTAGACGATACTGCTTTTAGGTCAGTGCCATGGTTGATAGTTGTATACATGCTGATCTCACTTGGTTTGCCAAAATGTTAATTTGATGAGTACTTATATAAACCAAGGACAGTGTTGGTAACAGTGCTTTTAACTAATTTGCAAATACATTATAGTTCAATAGGAGTGTGAATATTAACACAAATAATGGAATTTTTTACAATTTTTAGGCTGATCCACTGGCTCAAAGCTGAGTAATAACATTATATGCTATGTCTTAACTAATATTTCATATACAATATTTTATCTTTAATACTTCAGAGTACTGTACAGTCCCTTTATCAGAACATATTAGGACAGTAAAAATTGGATAATAGAAGGTACATGAAAAGTCAAGGTATTTTAGTATATAAAACAATTGGAACACAAATTTGGAAGAGGGAGGAGTTAACAAAATGGAATATTTGGATATTGTTTATGGTTCTGATGTATATGATTTTATTCTGAATATGGTACAGCAGTACACTGTCCTAATTATGAGACATCAGCTTTTACAACCTGCCAGTTGCAGTGACAGTAAGACATATAAAACTGGCCATAATGTGGGTGTTGACATAGCTGGTTACTTAGAGTCTCCTCATTTTCTTGAGACACCTCATTAGCTGCGTCATATCTCTCTTCAATAACCACATAACACTAACCATTAGCTTTCCAGCATGGCTGATATATCAGTCATAAAGTCATGGACATAAATCTGTGTAGAGGTAATAGAGACCAAAGGAAACCCAGCGTAAAGGTCCCCAGTGTATTTCTAGGCAAGTTAACATTGTCATTCCCTTATGGAAAGCTTTTAGTGAAATAGTGCCAAGATGGGGCAAATTGCCAAAGCCCCCAGATTACTACTGCAGATTGTGTTCTGATAATGGCTTGGACTCCGTACTTATGTCAAAGTAAGACCAAATATACACATGTTGTAAAAGTTTTGAAAAAATAAGATTTGTGAAGAAAACAGTATAAATTCATGTTTCTTTTCAAAATTCCTAACAGCTGTTTCATTGTACATAAAGTAATTAACTTTTTCATAGAAGTAAATATTTAATATAGAAGTAAATATTTAATATAGAAAAAAATATTAATTTTGTGCTTTTTGGTAATTACTCAGTTTTTGTGTGTCACTCTGCATGTTGTCGATAAGAAGTCTTTAGTTTTGGGTGATCTAGCTGAACTCTGTTAAGGGACTGGATTATGCGAGATTTTCACTAATTTAAAACATTTTTAAAAATTCCAACTAACAGTATACATGTATTTCAATGGATAATTTATCTGATGTAGCATTGTTAATGGAATACTGGTATTTCAGTTTTTCATTTCATTGTAATAGAAAGGAGCCATAACCACTTTTGCATTGTAAAGAATAAAAAGATGGAGGCAAATGGGATACAGATGGAGGCAATGAACTTTATTATATCTCGCAGAGACATTTCTCATTCCATAATTTGGCTCATAGATGCTCACGTCTACCTTTTCCCCACATCAATTACCAGCAAATAATATCTTGTGTTTGTTCCAAAGCCCCCAAAAACCCATATTGATTTTAGCAAATGATTACCATGATAATTTAATGATAACATGTATTTCAAGTTAAGAGGATTCTGCTAACTGTAACAGTATTGTATAAAACCACAAAATTACTGAGTCCTATACAAGGCTGGGTGTGAATTTTTGCTTAAACAGCCACCGTTATTTTAGTTTATGATTGTGTTTTTCAGCCAATAAGCCTTTACGAGATCCACAACAGTTAGGGTCACTTAGATTGACAATGTAAATTTGATTCAAGGTCCTCAGTGAGTAGAACTTGATATTTCCGAGACTTATCGCCTAAGTCAGGGGGCAAGGGAATTTTTACCACAGCTCAGAGCAGTAAGGTTAATCCCAAGAGGGTTTTGAGACACTTGTGGGATGGAGAGGGAGGAGGTTATTTAATAGTGATGTCTCATCAGTAAAGCTTCAGATAGATAATAGTGCAATCCTATAGAGTTATGTATGTCTAATTAAAAATTAGCCTCTGATTCTAACCAAAATATTTGTGTGTCTCCACACCCAACCATGTAAAATGACCATTGAATTCTTCCAAAGAACTGGTGTTTTTTAAACATCAGAAGATCAGGTGAGAAGATGAAATAGTTGGTTCAAACACTTAAAATGATAAAATGAATACAATAAAGGTGTTGCATATCAGGGACCAGCTTCACAAAAGGACTTAGTCCCAGCTGCTTCCCATAGTTCAGTCTCTAAACAATAGAGGATAAAAATATAAACCACATAAAAATAGAAGCGGCTTGTGCTGATTTCTTGCTGTTCTTGAACAGTTATCCACTATTACCTGCCAAAACTAAATTTTTACCAGAAGGTGTTTGCAATGTCATCAGTAATTGATTTGGAAAAAAATCGTATAATTGGTTGGCAACTTTTAGTGTTGAGAATCTTATGTAATTTATCTGTGCATCTGTAAAAGCCCCAGAGTGATAGGCTGACCTTTTACTTGATTGACCATAGAGGTCCCAGTTTTAAGAAATACTTGTTTTCTTTCTCCTGTTTTAAGCTGGCTTTTAGTGTTGTTTAGAGATTTTCTCAGAGGAAACTAGTAGTGGTATCTCAATCACCTCCCATGTCTGTATGTTCAGCATGTCTCATATAAAACCTTAAGGGGCAGTTCTGCTCCAGCAGATGGTCTGGGAGCAGTCTGGGAGAGTTGCTTTTATTTTATGACAAATCTTGTGGTCGGGGAGCTGTTGTCCCAAATTTTACATATTTTTTATTAACCTTTCAAGGTCTGGTACCAGTGCTACCCTGAACATCCAAGCATTGCTCCAGGATTGCTCCCAGATATCCTCAATGTACCAATATGTATCAGGATGTGTCATCAGATGATCTATGTATCCCCAAATTACATACAAAACTGCTTCAAGTTCACCCACTGATGGTCAGGGATCGCTCCCAAACATGACCATCTACTGAGGCCTCCCCATGTTCCCCCCATTTTTATTAAGGGCTGATATAGGACTCTCCTATGTCCTGAAAGTATCATAAATTACCCACTGTGCCTCCTGCACCCCTGGTAGCCCCTGAACAGATTAAGGACCAGCCCAAGACAAGGTAAATATCAAATCACTCGTGGACTGATCCCAGAAATTATATGGAGCCCTTAATAAAAACATGTCCTGCACAAAATGTGCAATATTCATACAGTATGCTCTGAATCATTTAGGAAGCCACCAGTATGTCTGCCCACCATTGGTCAAAAAAATGCAAAATTTTGTTGGTTCAGGGACACTATGGGAGTTCTTAGTGCTCGTGACTGAAACGGCGTGAGGAAGAATGACTAACCGTTATCCGTGTGATGTTTGAAGTTATTTAGGTGCCTACTCTCTTACACTAAAATAGTTAACTTGTGAGTACTGTTGTTTTACAGGTGGAACAACTTTAATGTGACAGTGGGAGCAATGAGTGAACCTTTCCGTGTGATGTTTGAGGCAGTGCGGGGCTCAGATGAAGGATACTTTGCTTTAGACATGGTCACCTTAAATGACTGTGAACAAGGTAAGTTTTAGGCATTGTTATAATATAAATACAAAAGAAAACTGTAATTATAATCAGTAGTACTATGTAAGTCTTTGAAAGACAGTGGTTATCAAGTTTAGCAAATGATTACTGTGGTGGTGGGTTCAAATCCAGCTGATGAAAACACCTGGTGTAAGATCAATCCCCTGTTCCAATCCCTAGCTCTTTTTAAAAAGTCAGTATTTCAAGGTGGATTCTCATTTGTCTATTCTTTTGGTGTTTTTATAAAAATAAGTTTGCAAAAGTTAATCTTGACAAAAAATTCAGCAAGTGGATAGCAGTTGCAGAATTGAAAATATAAAAATAGTATCAGAGATGCTTGTACTCCACACCCGGAGCACAAAGCATTGGGTGCCATTAGATATAGAAGAGTTGAAAAAGTACAAAGACAAAGAGTTTTTCAGTACAAACCTTAAAAGTTATACAAAGGTGCAGGAGAAATAAAGATGAAGTATCAAAACAAGATAATTGAATTGCAAAATGTCAGCATTCACTTGTAAAATACAAGTTATGAAGCTGTAAATTTATTAATTGACTTATGTATTAACTGAAGTATAACTGTCAACAAAGATAACACAGATAGGTCATATTACATATAAAAATTACATATAAAAATTAGTTGTAACATTAGCTTTGTGACAGGAAAAATAATTGCCTGAAATGTGGCAGTGGAGATCATTCTGTCCAATACCTGGTGAAACATCATATTAAGGTTACACCATGACAGTGTACACCTACACCCAAGGTTTCTAATATGTAGGCTGGGTCACTTCTTAGATATAGCCCTGACAGGATTTTAAAGTCAAGGTAACTTTGGTAAGGCCAAAGGTCAAATCAGAGTCCCCCCATGACATTGCACACATGCATCTCTAACCAATGTCCCTGCCAAGTATCAACTTCCTATACCTTGCCATGTCTGAGTTATAACCTGTACAAGATTTTAAAGGTTAAAATCACTACAGCTAGGTCAAAGGTCAAATCAAGGTCACACTATGACATTGCACGTCTACAACCCCAACTAGTATCCCTACAAAATATCAACTTCCTATACCTTTCAGTTTTCGAGATGTAGCCTGGCCAAAATTTTAAAAGTTTGGGTCACTTTTGTGAGATCAAAGATTAATAAAGTTTATCCTATGACATTGCACAACTACACCCCAACCAATGTCCATACCAAGTGTGAACTTCATATACCTTATACATGTTGAGATACAGCCTTCATAAGATTTTTCCTGCTGCCTGCCCGATCACCTGCCCAGCCAGATGCCTTGGATGAAAACAATACCTATGCAGCCTTTAAAGACTGTGGGGTATAAACCCATAAAAATTTGATACAATGCAAGCTGTTCTATCAATGTAAAAATTCTCTTTTAAACGATTTCTTCATTTAATGCAGATGTGATACCTAGTAGATTTAATGTCTTTAAATACAAATGCACACATCATCAATTCTAATTTTTATTAAAAGAACAGCTATTTTTTAAAGTCATGAAGTCGTACTTAACAATCCCATGGTCCACTAAAAGCTTCCTTATGGTTCTGGTAAAGTGGCAGATAAATATTTTCTAATCACTTGGCATGGAGCAATTTATGAAGTGACCTTTTAGGTGGCAATATAACTGACAATTGCTGGGACATATAAACTGATGACATTTGCTGCAAGTGGCTTGTGTTAAGGCCACCAGTAAGCTGTGAACCCCCATCAATCTGAGATTTATGTAAATTCTTCATTCGCCAGTTAGTCTTAACTTGTTATTACCTTATAAGCAGTCAGGCTGGATATTGGTGAAAAGAATTTAACACCTCCCCCTCTCTCCCTTGCTCCTGTGTGACTCCCTAAAGATTTATAGCTCATTGCTCTTTATGGACGAAGAACACACATTTAAAATGTTCTCTTCAGCAGAAAAATCTTGTTTTTATTCCTGCATGCAACATCTACTTTTATTTCTTTCTTGGAGAAATTTATTATAGGCTGTTTTACTGTGCATCACAAATTTCAATGAGTCCTGGACAGTATTTGGACCAGGTGTTTCTCAAAAATGGAAATTTTTCTGTAAGACATTGAATTTTATAAGACAATACTCATTCTTGCAGGGCGCATCTTGGGCCTTATTTATGAAGTAGGATTGAGCTGAACCAAAAGTTAAATTGATAGAAAATGGCTCACTTACTCTTTGGCTTGAATTTGTATTCGCAGTGTTAAGCTAATTTTTAGATTAAGATTCAACCATAGTTGATACAAAATTTTATCCATTTTGATGGTGAACCACAGTTAATCCAAAGTTTGAGCCAAAATACAGATCAGTTTTTCTGTGAATACCAACCTTAGTCTTAATTCTGTTTTTGAATTAACTTAGTTCATTTTTTGGTGATCTTTCACTGATTTCTTCTTGTTTCTATAACTTATGTAAATAAATATAACCACAAAAAATTGCGTGTTTCAACATCATACTGTAAAATCAATATCACACCTTATTTTGCAGTATTTTTCTACATTTTAATTAAACTTGAAAGCGGGTTCAGGAGTATATATGTCTTTTGGTCCAGATTTTATGATACAGTCCTTTGTCAAACAATATGGTCATTCATTAAGTGAAACTTCAGGGTTAAAGTAATTAAAAATAGTTGCATAGACTAACAGATTTAGCAGAACCATTTTTTTATACCTGAGTGTAGAGAGTTAATTTTGTGAGCAATCAGTTCATTTATAGTTGTGCAAGGCAATATACATTTCCTGTTACAGTAGTTAACGCTCGATGATAGGAGAGGGTTATTGTAATCAGTTTGTTTCTGTCTGTCTGTCTGTCTGTGCACCGTTTCGCCCTTATAACTCAAAAACTATAACACCAATCGAGCTCAAATTTGGTGGGCAGGTATTTTATGGGGTACAGACGGATTCTTTCAAATTTGGTGTAATTTGTGTGAAAACTAAAGCCAGGAGAGAGTTTTTCTTATTTTTAATTGGGCTTTTACAGTGAAATCTGCTTCTCTGTCTGTGGACCATTTTGCCCTTATAACTCAAAAACTATAACTTCAATCAATCTCAAATTTGGTGGGAAGGTATTTCATGGGGAACAGACGGATTCTTCCAAATTTGGTCTAATTTGTTTGAAAATTAAAGCCAGGAGAGAGTTTTTCTTATTTTAATTGGAAATACACAATGAAACTGCTTCTCTTCATCACATAGTAAAAATCAATATTTTGCTTTCTGATGATGTCATTACTAAGTGATGTCACAATGTAACTGCCATTGTGAGGTCACAAACCTAGCTTGTGATACTTGATGTCTTTAAGTAAAAAATATTTCTTCTCATTGTATGTCTTGAAATTGACATAAACATAATAAAGAGGGAGGTGGTATATTCATCATTTTTATTAATTATTATTTCTGTTTTATTTTCTCTTTTTTCTTTCAATTCCTTGACAGTCCGGACATCACAAAAAATTACCATGCATGATTTTCACCAAGAAGTGACCTTTAAGCAGAATTTTTATCTCCACCAGCAGTTTATGTTTTTGTGTGTTAATTGTTTATGTTTGTTTTATTTATTTATTTTTTTTTTTTGTGTGTGTGTGGGGGTGTGTGTGTGTGTGTGTGTGTGTTTAGATTACTCCAAAACTAATGAACAGATCTTTATTTAAAAATTTGTGAGTAGGACCTGACTGAAGGAAGAAGTTACTAAATTGAAAATTTTATTTTAAATGTAGCTTTTATAAGCTACAATACCTACCTATTGTAACAATATGCTTTACCGGTGGTTTTACCACGGGAAGCTTCCAACCGGAGTAAATGTTGAAAACTTTACCCGTGAAATTAAAAATAACTGGTCACAATTATGCCGGCATATTACCGGTATATTTCCGGTATATTGCCGGTATAGTACCGGTGCGGGTAAAGAGCACCTGTCTGGTCATGTGACCTAGGGAACCTATCAGATGCTAGCTATAGCTCTTCCTCATTTTGTTGGAACCTAAGCCCCATCTTCCAGTGGAAAGTCTGGAAAGCGGGGAGGACCAGGGAGGGCCTGTACTTGTTACAATAGGTAGGTATTGTAGCTTATAAAAGCTACATTTAAAATAAAATTTTCAATTTTATTACGCTACAATAGTCCTACCTATTGTAACAATATGCTGAATCCCAGCATATTGGAAGGCTGGGAAGACTGGACACTGGCTAAGAAAAAACTGGTGGAAGACTAACCATTCAGGAAGAACGTCCGGAGTCCAGGGAGGAGGAAGGAGCCTGAATGTGTTCTAGGAAAAGGCACATCAAGGCGAAGGGGTATACTCCGGCTCTCCTGAGGTTGATGTGCCACACCAAGGGAAGGGAGACCGTCTTGGTAAGCACAGCCAGCGCAGGCACTCCATTGCAGGATCTAAAACAGAAAGTACACAAAGTACGATGAAAAGATGTGAAAAAAGGGAACATGATACGATATAAGAAAAATCTAAAGAAAGCAAAACTAAGATTACAGAAAAAGTAAAACTTAACCTTACATTCTAAAGATAATTGGAATAAGAATATACTCCTGGTAACAGAACGCAGGTAAAGAGAAAACAGCAGGAAATAAAAGAAATGATTAGTTACCTGAAAGGGTTGAAGAACCCGCTCTATGGTGTCAGGGGATTCTGACACGCCCCGTCTAGGTGGTTCCCGGAGTAGTGCCCCCCCCCTGTTTTCTTCCCTGGAGTTAGCTGGAAGGAGGCATGACCTGCTGAGCTGCAACAAAGGATCCTAGATGATAGGAGCCTTCTTTTTGGTCTTGACCGGTAAGGTCTTTGAGATAGAATTTGGTGAAGGTATTGTGAGATCTCCAATGACAGGCTTGCATGATCTGATCTAAAGATGTTCCCCTGTAGAAGGCTTTTGAGGCCGCGAAGGCTCTGACGTCATGGGCCTTTACCCCAGTGAGGACCATGTCTGTCGATTCCGCCCTAGAGTAACAGAATTGAATTGTGTGTTTTATCCAAGACGAAATGGTGGAACATTGAATATCCTTTGAGTGGCCCAGTTTATAAGAAATAAAAAGCAGGTGTCTACCTGTTCTGGAGTCTTTTGTTCTATCCAGATAATGTTTTAGGGCCCTGACAGGGCAGAGGAGAATATCCAAGTTTCGCGAGTCTTGGTCACTTTTTAGGGCTGGAATGATGACCGGGGAAACGATGTGGGGACCCTCCTTTGCTAGTTGGTTCTTGGCTATGAAGGAGGGTGAGGGAGTGAGTTGAACCTGCTCCCAGTTGCCTAGGCAAAGAGTACCATCATGAGTCCAGGCGTGGATTTCGCTGCGCCTCTTTCCCGAGGCCAGAGCTAATAGAAAAACTGTCTTCCACGTGGTCAGTTTTAGTGTACATTCCTCCTGTGGTTCAAACGGAGGTTGTGTGAGTTTGTGAAGGACCAAAGCAAGGTCCCACTTTGGGAGTGGCCTGGACTTTTTTGGTTTGTCTCTATAGAAGCTGGCGATAAGTCTGGCTATATCCGTATTGGAGCCAATGTTAAGGTCAGAGTTCCCGAGGGTATCTGCAATAGCGGTCCTGTAACCTTCGATGGTGGAAGGGCATCTGTTTAGATCGTGAAAAAGATACCAGAAAAAATTGCAGATGTCCCCTATAGAGGGACTCCCGAAGTCCACCTGTTGTTCCATGCACCATCTTTGGAAAACAGACCATTTTGAGGTGTAGATGGCTCTTGTTGAGAGTCTTTGAGGAGCAGCAATTCTGTCTGCCACTTCTGCAGTGAACCCTCTTTGTTGCAACGCTGTGCTCCTAGATACCAGACGTGGAGGTTGAGGGAGGCCGGGTTGGAGTGGAAAATGTTGTTCATTGGTTGTTTGAGTAACGTTCGCATTTGAGGTAACCGTCGAGGTACGTCCAGCGACATTTCCACTAGGTCCCAAAACCATGGTTTTGATGGCCAGCCTGGGGCGATCAGAAGAAGCCTGCACATTTGTGACTGGAGTTTCTGTATAACCTTGGGCAGGAGGGCGGTTGGGGGAAAAGCGTATGCAACCAGATTCTCCCATGGAATGTTCAAGGCGTCTACTGCCCAAGCTTGGGGGTCCGGGATCAGAGAGACGTACAAGGGGAGTTTTGTGTTCAGCCTGGTTGCAAAAAGGTCCACTTGGGGACTTTCCCATATCCTTGATATTTGTTTGAAAACTTGTGGAGATAGGGACCACTCTGTGCTTTGGATCTGGTTCCTCCTTGAGAGGCCATCCGCTATCACATTGAGGGATCCGGGTATGTGTCTTGCTCTGAGTGTGACGTTGTTGAGATTGCACCATGTCAGAATTCTCCACATTAGAGCGCAAAGTTCTGCGGATTTTGTGCCGCCCTGTTTGTTTATGTAGGACACTACGGAGGTGTTGTCCGAGGCAATGAGAACGCGATTGTTCTTGCAAGTGGTCTTGAAGAACTGTAGCGCTAGGAGAACTGCCTTTAATTCCAAAAGGTTGATGTGGAGATGACTTTCTATGTGAGACCAGACCCCTCCTGTTGAGTCGTGATCTAAGTGCGCGCCCCAACCTGCGTTTGAGGCGTCTGTAAAGATCAGTTTTTCGTGTTCCCTTGGGTGGAGAAACTCTCCTAGTAGCACGTTTTTGGGGTCTAACCACCATTCCCCGTGTCGTATCATCTTCTGATTCCAGGGGATTGGAGTATCCAGAGGCATCGGATATTTCCAGTGAGTCTTGAGATGCCATTGAAAAGGTCTCATATGCATCCTGCCCAGTTTGACTGTCTTCTCCGTTGATGCAAGTAATCCAATGGTGGACATAAGAGTCCTTGCACTGATAACAGACTTCGACGAGAGGCGACGGAACATATCCTGAAGCTTCGTCCACCTGTCTTGCGTGGGCTTGACAAGCCCCAAATCTAGCAAAAAGTGGTAACCCAGAAAATCGAACCTCTGGGAAGGTACCAGTTCTGACTTCTTGAAGTTCACTATAAAACCCAAATCCCGGATTAGGTTCAACAACTTTTGGGTTTGTTTGTGGCACTCCTCCTTGGAGGGGGCGCGAACCAGCCAGTCATCCAGGTATTGGTGAATGCGTATTCCCCGTTCCAAGGCCAAAAGTCTGACCTCCTTCACTACATTGGTGAAGGTCAAGGGGGCTGTAGCTAGGCCGAACGGAAGGCTGGTGAACTGGTAAGAGACGCCTTTGTGGTGGAACCGGAGGTACTTTTGTGAGTGAGGATGAATGGGGATGTGAAGGTAGGCGTCTGTGAGGTCGATCGAGGTGACCCACTCGTTCTTTCTGAGGGAAGCTCGTATGGACTCTGGGGTTTCCATCTTGAACTTTGATATGGCCAGAAATTTGTTGAGGCAACTTAGATCTATTACTGGCCTCCAGCGGTTTCCTGGTTTTGGGACCAGGAACAGACGACTGTAGAATCTGAGGCTGTCTGGTTTTTTCACTATGTCGATTGCGCCTTTGCGAATTAAGTCTTGAATAGCAGTCGACAAGGCACTTTGTTTGTTTAGATCTGAGAATCCGCTGATTATGCAAGGAGTCCTGGACAATTTTGGGCGCTCCCTGAAGGGTAGTTTGTATCCTTCTGCAATCAAGTTTTGAATCGAATGATGCGCGCCTAAATTTTTCCACACTGGCAGAAAAAGTTTTAACCTGCTTCCCACTTTTAGGTTGTTCTCCTTTTGAACTTGATCTTGAATAAATACAATATGAGACTGTACACTCGGAGTCTTTACCCCCTCCTGTGGGGTGTGGGAACGAGGAGTCTTTACCCCCTCCCGTGGGGTGTGGGAGCAAGGAGTCTTTACCCCCTCCTGTGGGGTGTGGAAGTGAGGAGTCCTTTCCCCCTCCTGTGGGGATAGAAAACACGGAGTCCTTACCCTCTCCGGTAGGGTGTGGGGACAAGGAGTCTTTTCCCTCTCCTGTAGGGTTGTTGCACTCAGAGACTTTTTCCCTTCTTGGGGAACATACTGGGGAGGGTAATCCAAGTGAACGCCTGAAAACATTGCAGGTCTTTGTCCAGGAACTTGTGGAGGTAACGGTATTTGAGAAATGTTATTGAGGAGGTTGCTGTTGCTGTTTGCCAGGGTGAGAGTTACCTCCACGGCCGCGTCCCCTGCGACCGCCTCGACCTCCTCTTTGGCCCCCTTGGTGAGGATGGGGGAAGAACGGTTGCTGAACCATGTATTGAGGTGCCGGCATTGGCTGATAGAAAAGGCCCTGAGGGGCATGACGCTGTCCACCTCTGCCTCTCTTTTGTTTTTTGTAAGGGTGGAAGCGGTCCTTCTTGGAGACTGGTTTCACCCCCAGCCCGATGAGGTGCTGTTCGTATTCCTGCATTAAGGTTCTGTCGAACAAGTCACCGCCTGAGATGGTTGCTGAGCGTAGATTGCGCAGTCTAAATGCATCCAGGTTTGGATGGGCGTGGCGGAGGTAGGCATCCCTCCTTAGTAACACAAGATTTGTGAGTGAGGAGATGAAATTTGCAACCAGATCCGCGTAGGCTTTAGACATACTCCTGCTGATGTCAAGCATAAATTGCATTTGTGCGGCTTCTTGCTGAGTAATTTGATAGAGTTGAAGCAAGATTTGGTCCCGCGTAGGATGATCCTGCGTGGTCCTAAGTTGGTCAAACAACTTTTCCTGTTGGTCTCTGGAGACTCTGAGGTTGTTTAAACATGACTCACTGGCCATGCCGAAGGTAGAAAGAAAATTGGCAATACTAAAATTTTCTCGAACCATGTATTCCAATTTTACAAGTTCTTTCTGTTGTACCGTGGCTGGAGGACCACTGCGATATCCCGGTTTGGCAATGTTTGAGAAGGCCTGGGGCACAATTTGTGGGGTCTGCGAGTACTTCTCGTCTACGACGTTGTACCAGCTACCTTTATGAGGAGGGATAGCTGGAAATTTACCAATGTCCAGTGTAGAGGAAGTGCTAGGTTTCACCGCTTCATCCTGGGCTGTTTGGAGGCATGAGAGGTCAGATACCATGGGTAGTTTTATAGATGGCGGTCTGCCTGCTTTCTCTTGCATAAGGAGAAGAGGGTCGCGTCCCAACGCCGAACCCGGTTTGCAGTGTTCCTCTGAAGCTGGGTCTGGGATGGAGAGAAACTCCCTAACTTTTTGAACTAGTTCCCGGAAGGGAAGGTTAGGGGGAGCTGCCTGTTCACCTGTATCAGTGGGTTCTTCTGGCCTTGAAGTGGCAAAAGAAGAAGCCGAGGAGTCTGCGCCGTATTCCTCCTGTTCTAATATCTGCAAGGGTGACTGCAGTTTTGTAGTAGTAGAAGGGATGGAGGTTGGAGCTACCGTAGGCTGAGCAGAGGGAGGTGCGGTAGCAGGATGTGTAGGCACAGAAGGCACTTGGATCTGAGAAGCCACTGCCTGAAGTGACTGAGAGGCAATGGATGATGAACCCTTTACATTGGCTAGTCCCTTCTTAATAGCCGGAGGGGGTTGAGATGGAGTCTCGTCCATCGGTTCCTCAGATTTTGAAGCAGCTGGAACTGCAGACAAAGGAGTTATTGAGACGATGTGAGGAGCTTGAGGAGCAGGAGCAGGAGCCAGACGGTTAAACATGTTTTCCATTGACTGTTGTAGAAAGGCTTGGAGACCTGTCTGGAGTTGTGTTGAAATATCCCTCATTTGTTCTTCATTTTTCCTTTGAAGCTTGTGCATCAGTTCAAAGTTTTGCTGTTCCAGGTGACTTTTAAGAAGTTGTGTCCTGGGTGTTTGAGGGATATCGATAGGAGTAGCTGTCCTCTGTGGTTGTGGCATTTGAAAAGACATCCTGGATGTGTGTCTGCTTGATGTTTGTCCGGTGGATAGAGTATCCTGGGTTAATACCGGATCCGGCGCCCTGAAAAGGGCTGAAGAATCAGACGATTGTTGAACCGGTCCGGTAGCCGGGAAATTCATCCCCGGTACAGAAGCAGAAGATGTCTGGGTATTGAGAGGGCTAATGCCGGAGACCGGTGCAATATTGCCGGTCTGTTCAGCATCTAAATCCAGCAGAGTGTCGTCCACTTGGCCGAGATCTTCACCGGTAAATACCGGTTCCTCATCTTCCGGTTCTAAACTCTCATCATGAGAGCCGGCACGTTGGCGATAGGAAGATCTCTTTGAAAAGCATTCACGTAAATGAATCCATTGCTCTTCTGTGAGAGCAGAGCAGGCGGCACACTGATCAATTTTTGCTCCCTTAGCACAGGGATCCTGTCCCTTGCGCTTGGATCTACATCCAAAACAAGTTAGATGGGAGTCAAATTGGGGCATAAAGTGGCCACATTTGCCCCTTTTTTGATAAGGTGGTGTCTTCACCATGATATCACAAGAATCTATAAAGTAAGCACAATAAGATAATGCAAAATAAAACTGTCTACCCACAGTTAAAATAAGGTAACTATACTAAAAAAGCAGAGTTACTTGAAAACCAGCTATACAAGATGGCTTCCAACAAAAAATGAGGAAGAGCTATAGCTAGCATCTGATAGGTTCCCTAGGTCACATGACCAGACAGGTGCTCTTTACCCGCACCGGTACTATACCGGCAATATACCGGAAATATACCGGTAATATGCCGGCATAATTGTGACCAGTTATTTTTAATTTCACGGGTAAAGTTTTCAACATTTACTCCGGTTGGAAGCTTCCCGTGGTAAAACCACCGGTAAAGCATATTGTTACAATAGGTAGGACTATTGTAGCGTAATAAAAAGAAAGATCAGGATCTTATTTTAGATACAAAAAATTCATGATTTTTCAGAGGTCCCATTTCAATGTATTTTTAATGACTTTACCTTTCTACTTGATATTTCTATGAAAATTAATTTACATGTTTGGTTTTATTTTATTGTCTTCCTTACAATATTTTATATCACTTGAGAGACTGGTCACATGGAGTCGAGCGTTTTGCTCTCTCTGAGTGCATCTTGTTGTCTTTTGAGCTAGTGTTGTATGTTTTCTAAAACTTATTTAGTCTTAGTGTAAGTCCCAGTGAAATCTGACAGTGATGTCTGAACATATTGTGCAAGAAATGTGACATTCAGCAAAGTATGTAGAATTTGAGAGAGGGGGCACCCCGACTAAATGATCAAAACTTGTGCAAATTTTACACCAGAGGAGATCAGAGGTATAAACTCAGAATCTGCTGAAGAATTTAAACAATCAAGGAAATATAACATAGTATCCGCACTAGCAAATTTTACATGCTACAAAATTTCAGATTTCTCATGCCAAAGTAGAAAGGGGAACATGAATTATTTTCATTTTTTTCTGGCTGTCGATTCATCTATCAAAAACTTGGGCAGAATTCATTACTTTTATACCCTTTAACAGATTTTCACCAAAATTGGTTGAAAAGACATTATAAGAGATTTGTATTGTCTTAGTTTGGGGGCAGTATCTAATGAAAACTGTACCCATAGCAACCATTCTTTATTGATATTTTATGTCATGGGATTTGTGCTGCAGGTTAAACTCTTGTAATATTTTTTCAAAAATTTGGTGAAAATATGTACTCATCATAGATCTTTACTTTATTAAGGGCATGATCTGATAAAACTATTGCCATAACAACCATTTTTTTGTTATATTTTCTCTGTTGCCAAAGACTGAACCAATTGACAGATTTTCACCAAATTTGGCGAAAAAAGGCATGATAAAGAGTTTTATTCTTGTTATAATTTTTGACATAATCCAACAAAAAATGTTGCCAGGGCAAATGGTTTGTGGATTTTATACTGCATTTTATACCTTCTGACAGATATAAAGCAAATGTAGTGGAAGTGTGTACCTGAAAGAGATATATTCCTCTTTAGGATTTGGGCATAATCCAATAAAATTTGTTGCTAAGGCAACCATTTTTGTTTGAATAATTTGCTTTGTTGAATAAATAAATTTTTAAACAATATATTGCCAAATAAAAGTGCCGAACAAGGTGATACTTGTTTTTTTTTTGAGTTTATTCTGGAAGAGGGGATCATAATTCTCTTTGGGAATCAGCTATCTGAGCCTTTCTGTACTAAAGTTTCTACAAAAGAATCTCAGATTTTGCAATTATCAGTTTGTTTTTAAGTTCAGGATCCAGTTATCTTGGCCTTTGTGCATTGCAAATAAAGAATTAATTTAAATAAGTCATTAGTAATATAAAACAAGCTCAACTTGTGAGAAAGTGAAATGTAATCACAAAATATAATCTGAAATTTGATATTGGTGTGAACTAGTATGAATCAGTCATAACTGTTTTTATCTGCTGCATAAAAGTTTTAATGACTCAATGAGATATCATCACATTTGGTATGTTGGGCCATCTTGATCGTTTGGAGGTTTCTGTATCTTATTAGTGTAAGAAGTGAGCCTCATGTAACTTAAGACCTGCTGATGTTGAGATTAAGCTGATTTAAAACCTATGTCTTATATTTGAGAATACATTGTTAATTCTAAGCAGATAGTGTTACTGATATGTGTCATTTTTGTCATTTCTTTTTGCTGTTTGTCATTTTATTTGACTATCCTACAGTGATTTGTATTGTTTCAACATGTTCTACAGTGACTACACCTTCATGATCATTCTTAAATTTTTTTATCCTAGTATACATTACAATTCTAGGAATTTTGTCTGGTTTTGTTATTTTATGCAAATCTGTATTATTCTAAGAATTAGAATATATGAGTCTGGCCTATGGCCCCCAGCATTGTCTGCACTTTTCCCTGCCGTTTCTGCTTTCAGTAATGAAATGTTTTTCTCAGACTAATGTGAGTGTATAAGTGTATGTGGGATCACTGATATCTGCCATGACTACTAATAAGTTTGGTTGTCAAAAAAGACAAAAAAAAACAAACAAATGAATTTATTCATTTTGAAGAAAAAACTCTGCATACCTCTGTTTTTGTACCAGAAACTAAGTTCTTTCTCTGTGGAAAAAGTAAGGAATAGGTTGCTTGTGAATTAAAATGTCAATTGAAAATGGCAAAAAAAGATTGCTGTGTCTCCTGGCATCATGGTTTTAAGTTTCCTTTGAAGTCATGGTATATATTTGTGATATGGTTGCTTGACATATGGGTACTTTGTATCTACAAACTTCAAAATTGAACACCTGACTATATTAATGAGCAGACCTTTATTAACAATGCAATGGAAACTTATGTATTTTTGCTTGGCAATCAAGTGTCTTACTTCCGAAGACTTTCAAATTGCAGTGTTCATTTTCATCTCTATAATTTCTGTTGGAATAAAATAATTGGACCCCAATCTCAATAGCAATTAAGATCACTACACAATATAAAATACCCAGAAGTGTTTTGTTGTTCAACCATCGGTAAAATGTCATGCCTTTAAGATTACATATGTGATATGGTGTCTGTAAATGAAAAATAAAATTGATATTGTGTCAGGAGCCACAATGTATAATACAGTTAACAATGTCATGTTTATTTTGTTATTTTTATTGCGTTAATACATCCTATCCAATGGACAATTGCTTTACCGGTCGGCGCGACCGGTCCCGCCAAACGCCAGAAAAAGACGTCCTGTATATAATACCAGCAGGACCGGTCAGTAGTGTGCATTCGCTAGGTGGCGCATCATACTTGCTTCCTGTCTAGACAGAGTGACGTCAGTTCATTGCAGTGTTCATTTTCATCTCTATAATTTCTGTTGGAATAAAATAATTGGACCCCAATCTCAATAGCAATTAAGATCACTACACAATATAAAATACCCAGAAGTGTTTTGTTGTTCAACCATCGGTAAAATGCCATATGCCTTTAAGATTACATATGTGATATGGTGTCTGTAAATGAAAAATAAAATTGATATTGTGTCAGGAGCCACAATGTATAATACAGTTAACAATGTCATGTTTATTTTGTTATTTTTATTGCGTTAATACATCCTATCCAATGGACAATTGCTTTACCGGTCGGCGTGACCGGTCCCGCCAAACGCCAGAAAAAGACGTCCTGTATATAATACCAGCAGGACCGGTCAGTAGTGTGCATTCGCTAGGTGGCGCATCATACTTGCTTCCTGTCTAGACAGAGTGACGTCAGTTCATCTTTTTCGTTTGACGCGTGTAGTGTGCGGACGCGTTTTGAATTTATCTCCAAGTTTGAAGAAAACGCGGTTTATTCTACGAATTTAAAGCTTATTTTCATCTGAAAATATATATTTTGTGTCACTTACATATCATGGCCTCTCCAGGACTTAAACGAGGCAGTATCCAGCATTTTATGGCCAGTTTTGAAGATTTTCTTTGTGCTTGTCGTCGAGACGAAGCCGTGGGTGAGAGGTCGTGTGTTGTCCTTGCAGCATTCCTTCTTCTGTTCACAATGTATATTTACCACGATTCGCCCTCCATTAATTTCTACCTTGTCGAGTAACTCTGCGTGTATGTCGACGAGAAGAATTTAGAAGGAAAGAAGAATGCATCGTCTGACGTCATCACTTCCAGCTTATACGCATTCAACTATGGAGGTCACGTGATACGCAATTATCAATGGAGGACTCGTATTTTTTCAACAGAAGTTTTTATCAGAAGAAGACGACCATTTATTAATCAACACCCATTTTTAACTGGCAAGAAGAAATCCAGCAACTCGCCTGTTGGTGTGAAGATATTAGATGACATTTGGTCACTGCAATCTGCGTGTTTTTGAAGTGCCGGTCATGTGACTTCACAGATCTCCATACACGACCGGTAAGGCTAGCAGAAGAAATTGTGGCTCCACAGATCCCCAAGTGTGACCGGTTCAGCTAGCAAGAAGATGACCAGGTCTAGACCCCTTGTGCTGAATTTTACCGGTACCAGCTCTGCTCAGACTACCGGTGGGGTATCCAGCTAGCCCTCTCCCCCCCTTTGACCCTACCTTGGTACGGGTACTGGGGCAGGTTGAGAGTAAGAAAATCTACCAACCGGTTACAGAGGATGGGCCTACCAGGAACCGGTTATAAAGTTGCTCCAGCTAGCTGTCCAGGCCACTGATTTTATGCTGCCTACAATACCGGTTACAGAGCCTACCCACTGGGTGCCGGCTACACAGCCCTCATTGACCAGTGTGCTTCCCCTTAGCCGGTTACAGAGCCAACCAGACCGGTTTACAGGCAGAAAATACAGGTGAATTAACCAGACTGACCCTGGCTGTTTGAAGAATCTGGTCAGTGGTTACAGAGAGAATTTTCTGGTTACACAGATTTCTGCTGCTCCCACCATCCCAGTGCTGACAGCAGGCTAACCAGTTACAGATTTTACCGGTTACAGAGAGAGTTTACCGGTTACAGACAGGTCTGCTGCTCCCACCATCCCAGTGCTGACAGCAGGCTCACCGATTACAGAGTTTACCGGTTACAGAGAAAATTTTCTGATTACACAGATCTGCTGCTCCCACCATCCCAGTGCTGACAGCAGGCTAACCAGTTACAGAGAGATCTGCTGCTCTCACCATTCCGGTGCTGACAGCAGGCTCACCGGTTACAGAGAAATCAGTTGTTCCCATGGGCAGAAGGCAACTTAAGGCAACAAGTCCAGTGAGGACAACAGGGTCACCAGTTAGAGATTTGCCTGTGACAGTCAGATAGACAGGAAGTTCTTCAGTAAATTGCCTCAACCAACCGGTTACAGAACCTACCGACGGGTTCTGGCTTACACAACCTCCAGGGACCAGTAGCTTCATACCAAGCCGGTTACAGAGTCTACTGGTCTGGCTTATAGACAGAAATTCCGGTGAAGAAACCTGATTCAAACTGGAGCACCAGCTTACCGGATTGCCAGATCCACCAAGTGATCAAATAATGATAGAGCTGTGGCTGTCTGAATGCTTGGTTACAGAGAATGGCCAGTTTACCGGTTCATTAACAGTTAAGTGGCTTACCGGTTACCGAGAAGTGTTGGTTACAGAGAAAACCTTCTGATTCCAACATTACGGACAGGAAGAAGGCAGTTCTGTTAGATAAGCCTACCTCTGCTGAGACGTAGTCGCCCAGTTCTACCAGCTCAAATGAGTTTTCTTTGCAAAACTATGGATCCACCAGGAACTGGTTACAGAGCATTGCTTAACCTATAACCGGTTAGGCCCTGGTACTGGGCAGGTCCACAGGACTGGCTAACAGGCCAGCAAAGTCTTTTAAGGGTCCAAATGGCCATTTTAGACCAACCAGTTGCTGTCTGAGGAATCTGGTTACAGAGAAATTCTTAGACCAGTCACTTGTCCTGGTGAGCTGACTGTCTCAACCTGCCTGATCAGTCAGCCAGTTACTCTTGCCAGTGAGATGCGGAACTCAACCACATTGGTTAGAATACTGCCAACAAGAAGTCTGCTGTACCAGTTATTCTGGAGATGCCATTGATCCAGCCTCCGAAACTGGCCAACCCAGCTTGCCTTTTTACCCAACTTGTGACCACTGTCAGCTGACACCAGGGGCATGAGTTTGCAAACTCAAGCTTTCCCTCAAGATTACAACCCTTTTCTGGTTTGTCACAACTGAAGCAATGGGAAATTTATCTGTTAATTGGACCAGGGGTCACAGTGTTCATAAATGGCTATTAGTGTTTCCACAGTGGGGTTCTGTGGAAATGACCTTATGTCGCAGATCCCCTTTGGATGGTTTCCTACTGTGTGGATCAGTGAACCTGTCGCCAGTGTTGACACTGGTATTTTTGCACCAACCTGCCGGTTCAAACTTGGGCCACCCTAGGGACCAGCCTCAAGTTTACATGAACCTCCCAGGAAGGCTACACCCTCCCCTGCCAGAAACGACCAGTTTGACCAGTTCTCCAGGCAGGATTTTGGTTCAGTATCCTAAATGATTCAGCGGGAATTTCAGGAACCACATGAACCTCTCTTCAGCCAGAGGAGTGGCTAACCTCAAGGTTGCATACTGCCTCACCCCTTTCAAACAACAAGGAAATGCCAGCCCCCACTAAACCAGTCTCCAACATACACAATCTCTAGTAGCTCTGTGTCAGGAGTAAGTTTGAATGGTATCATGAAAAATTAGAACTAGACCTCGAGCAAGTCTTTGTCTTGAGAGACTACCAGTTCATTCTTCCTTGTTAGGACCTGGACCCATATGCCTTCTCACCAGCAGCTATCTTGGGCAAAGTGGTGGGAAAGTTGCAGGACCACCCGTGCAACAACTCATACTGATTGCATCAGGGTGGTCCAACATGCCTTGTTTCTGAGACCTGGTAACCATGTCCAGTCAGATCCCACTGTGTGCACTTTCTGCCTGACTTTTGACTCAGTTACTCAACCAGACCCTTCACAGGAACCTGGTAAATCTGAATCTACATGCTTGGCCCCTAGAGCCCCAGCTACCAAGGAAGCAGGGCTTCCCTGAGGCAGTGGCAGCTCGAATTGAGGCTCCTCCAGAGGATCAAACAGATCAGTCTATGAGGCAAGTGCACCATGTTTTACACGTGGTACCTCAGTAATCAGATGGACTTCTGGGCACCACCTTTAAAAGCTATAGCTGACTTCCCTTTGTACCTTTTCAAGACAGGAAGTTACAGCCGGGCACCATTGATGGCTATAGACCAGCCATTGTTAACAATTTGGGAATTTGCCCATTAATGTCAGCAGCGATGAAAATCTCACTGATCTCCTGGATAGTTTCCACAGAGACAGATCCAAGAGAAGAGGGGAATCCCCTCTTGGAACCTTTCCCTGGTTCTACACCAGCTGACAAGGTTCCTTTTTGAACCCCTTAAGGAGGCCTCCCTGAAGCACTTGACTATCAAGACTGTCTTCCTGTTGGCCTTAGGTTCAGGCAAGTGGAGGGTGAGATCCATGCTTGGCTGCATAACAACCTCAGACCCCAGATTGGTCCATGGTGTCTTTCTACCCCTCAGCCAGCCTTCCTTCCAAGAATTAGCTAGCCAAACAGAGTCCAGACAGTGTGGCCCCTGTGGTTAATGCAGCCCTGGTCCTCACTCTGGATAGGTCACAGGTCCTGGTGTCCAGTCAGAGCCCTGTGTTACCATCTGGGTAGGACCTCAGATCTTAGGCATTACAAGGAGCTGGTCTTTGTCTTCTTCCAAGAAAGTTGTCGACAAGGACATCTCTCCTGCCACCATCTCCTCATGGATCAAGCTACTGTGATCCTATGCCATGAGCTCTCTGACCAGTAAGCCCTCACCTTGCATCAGGTCAAAGCCCATGATGTTAGGGCTTTTGCTGCTTCTAAGGCATTCCAGTCAGGAGTCTCCTTAGAACAGTTCTGAAGGATGTGGCTGGGGCTGATTTAGAGCCTCTTTACTTGGGCCTAGTAGTGGCTGCTCAGCAGATCCACAAATAGCCCTTATATTGAGATTTGTATACATGTACATAGTGTAAATAGCTCATGAATCTAATTGACATGCTTCCTTCGGGAGGTTTATTTGCCTTCCGGGACTGAACTCATCCCTCACTTCCCCTACCTCAGAGCAGGTCTGTAAGAAGGGGGGTGGGGGCAATGCTGGTATAGCCCCGGCAACCGGGCTCTGGTAACCACCATGGACCTATAGGTCTCCTGACTAAGTCAGCCTAGGCCGTAGGGTAAAATTTTGTTACCATTTATGAGTTCATTCTAAGTCCCTAGTAACTTACCTGCCGACCAAGCGGTAGTTATTCAGCAATTGTCCATTGGATAGGATGTATTAACGCAATAAAATTGCAAATTTAATAAGTAAATTAAATTTTTATAAGTTAATACCCTATCCAATGGACAGGCAAGGCCCTCCCAACCGACCCCGCTATCAGCTTACTAGGGGTCTAAATCTGTTTAGACAACGAAAAAGATGAACTGACGTCACTCTGTCTAGACAGGAAGCAAGTATGATGCGCCACCTAGCGAATGCACACTACTGACCGGTCCTGCTGGTATTATATACAGGACGTCTTTTTCTGGCGTTTGGCGGGACCGGTCGCGCCGACCGGTAAAGCAATTGTCCATTGGATAGGGTATTAACTTATAAAAATTTAATTTACTTATTAAATTTGCAAAATTACTTTGCTACTTTATTTCAGATGAGCAGTCTGATAATGGCACTGTATGTCCTGTCACTGACTTTCGCTGTGACAATGGGGTGTGTATACCCAGAGGGTTGCTGTGTGATCTGCAGCTGGACTGTATTGGGGGAGAGGATGAGAAGCCAGAGATTTGTGGTAAGTGGAGCGTAAACTATTATGTCTTTGTGCCTGTAATACTCAATATTATAAGACAATCTTAAGGCAAAAATATATATATAATTCTGTTACTTAGCACTTGAGTCATAATACACAATATTATTTCCTGTAACATTCAAAATACAAAATTTTATCATTTTTGGCCTTTGACCTCACAATATACAATTTCCTTCTCTCTAAATATCAAAATATGAAATCTTTTGACTCTGACTGACAATATATAAAATCTTATTGGGTATAATGGTCAAATGTAAAAACTTGGGAAATTCATCCCAAAATGTTAGATGGCTTGCAATATACAGGTTGAAGCTGAAGTCAGATAAGTCACATTCTTGACTAATACATGTTCCTGTAGAACAATTATTGTGAGTAATATTAACCCACCTGGGAAAGAAAGGTTACCTTAAACTAATGAGTGTCATTATTGAGTTGTTACAGGAGGCAGTTCAGCTGATTTACTCTCTGTCGTTACATAGGATCAGACCCATTCTCAATGACTAAGGCTCTTCTTAAAATGAAGGCTATGCTAATCAGTCAGTCTTGCTGAGGAAAATCAGTACTTAAAAGAAATGGTTAATGTACCACGCTCAGAAAACTGCTCTCTTGTGGCAAAAATAGCAATTCTGGCATTTTGGAGCAAATTGCTAATGTCTCACTGGAATATTTGGACATTTACGTTTTACATATCAGTATCCACTTTGAACCACCTAAATAAACCATTACCCACCCTTTTTTTTTACAAATTTTTAATGCTGCCATGATTTGTATTTTGAAATTTCTTTTTGCAGCTCTAATTTTGATTGAGTTATGGGCTAGATTGTTGATCACCAGTTTTGTAATTTGTGTTGTTTTTTCTGTTGTATACTGAAAATTTGTACCTTGTAGATAAGCTGCCTGCCATTGCCCATTGTACCTTTGAAGAAGATCTGTGTGGGTGGAGTAACTATAGTGAGGACCGTGGAGTGATGGTGTGGTACAGACATCATGGAGCCACTGAGTCTACCCATACTGGACCTTCAGCAGACCACACACTACAGTCACCTGAAGGTGAGGGACTAGAGTGAAAGCATGACTTGCCCCCGAAACTGGCATTTTCTTATTGGTTTGAATGAAGTTGGGCCTAAGATATTGCACGTCATAGTTGGGTTTCATATGTCTCTCAATATGTGTTGAAGGGCCAAAGTGGCACAATGATAATACAGTGGCCTTCCACCTCCAAGAATCCCAGCCTGATCTCATGTGGGAAAGCTGGTAGTTGCTCACTGTCTGTCAGCAGTTTACAGTACAGAACTCATTTGCCAAACTTGATAACAACAAAACCATATTCTTTATTTGCTGCCCCCTCTTTTGTTTTGATATTCAATTAAATCCTACCAAACAAATGATGCCTAACTTTCTTTCCATAAATATAAAAGGAACCTAAAAATATAATAGGAAATCCTTAACATTCAAGGAAATCCTTACCTTTTATATTCACTGACCTTCCTTTATTGAATAATCCTTGTGTTTTACCTTTAACTTTCTGGGTAAGTGTTTGACTACCTTTATGATAAAGGGGAGTTTTACGAGAAACTGTCAAGACTTAGTGTAATGTAAAGGGATCAGACAAAAAGTGAAACAAGATTTCAAGATTGTTGGGTAAGTTTGTATAAAACCTGTCTTTTAAGGAGCTGATGTTTACTTCTCCCTTTTGCAGTTCAGAAGTGGTTTGATTTTTATCCTACAGCCCTTAAGGGCTGTCAGGGTATTGTTTTCACCCATTGTATCCAGATGGGTGGGTGGTCGGCGGGAAGAAGTTTGTCCGGCCTGTATCACGGATCCGTAAGGTGTAGAGAGTTGATACTTGGTAGGGACATTGGTTAGGGGGTGTAGGTGTGCAACAACATGGTGTGACCTTAATTTGACCTTTCCGTAGTGACCTTGACCTATAAAATCTTGTCTGGGCTATATCTGGGAAACTGTAAGGTGTAGGAAGTTGATACTTGGTACTGACATTGGTTAGGAGGTGTAGGTGTGCTGCTTCATGGTCTGACCTTGATTTGACCTTTGACCTTGCCATCGTGACCTTGACCTATAAAAATTTGTCCAGGGTATATCTCGGAAACCATATGGTGATGGAAGTTGGTACTTGGTAGGGATATTGGTTAGGGGTTGTAGGTGTGCAACATCGTGGTGTGATCTTGATTTGACCTTTGACCTTGCTGTAGTGACCTTGACCTACAAAATCTTGTCCGCGGTATTTCTTGGAAACCGTAAGGTGTAGAAAGTTGACACTGGGTAGGGACATTGGTCGGGGGTGTGTAGATGTAAAACGTCATGATGTGACCTCGATTTGACCTTTCGCCTTGCTGTAGTGACCTTGACCTATAATGCCTTGTCTGGGCTATATTTCGGAAATCATAAGGTGTAGGAAGTTGATATTTGGTATGGACATTGGTCGGGGGTTATATTTTGCAGCTTCATAATCTTTAGTTTACTGAATTGTCTTGTTTTAATACTTAATCTTTACATGCAGTTTCTTTCTCTTAGATGTTATTTTCTCTACTTAAACATTATTTGGACGCTGACACTGCTCTGAAAGTATCCCAATCTGTGTACTGTTTCACTGCTTCAATATCTCATGGTGTTGAAAACTGTTTCCCCAGGCTGTGGGGTATGGGCATCTCTGATGCTATTTTTGTACATTTGAAAGTTGCTGTTTATAAGTGCTTGTGTTTACATATAGGTTATTACATCTACATGGAGGCCAGTGATATGACACAGATGCAAAATGCCATGGCTGCTACAGCCCAGTATCCTCCCCCACCCAGAGAAACCTACAACCCAGAGTCTCCCTTTTACCAAATGTGTCAGGTATCAGCCAATACAATGCTTCTCAAGTTCTTACACCGTTTCAATGCATGGGAACTTCTGTCTACATTAGTAAATTACAGAGCTAAGGCTTGTATTATTTTTCCAGATATCTTGGGTATCACCAAATATAACATTGTTTTTGAAATTTTATTTTGCAAGTTCTTATATCTCATTATTTGTTCACATGAGCTTATAGTATTCTTTAAGTGTGTATCAACTGAAGTTACAGTATAACTTTTTGGGATTCCTCTTGAGCTCAACCCAAGCCATATCTGTATTTATTTCTCAGTGTGTGCATATCATCCCGGACCAGATGTGACTGGGACATTGGACTTTATCAATACTTCTAATTTGTTGTCCAATAAATTTATAAAAGGTTATAATTCTGAGTTCTTTGTGATGAAGCTGTAAGGTGTAGCAAGTTGATACTTGGAAGGGACATTGGTTAGGCAGTGTAGGTGTGCAACGTCATGGCGTGACCTTGATTTGACCTTGGACCTTGCCGTAGTGACCTTGACCTGTAAAATCTTGTCCGGGCTATATCTCAGAAACCATAAGGTGCAGGAAGTTGATATTTGGTAGGGACATTGGTCAGGGGTTATAGGTGTGCAAGGTCATGGTGTGACCTGGATTTGACCTTCCACATCTTGCATATTGGATGGTATTTTATCTCTCTACAGGATATCTGATACTATTTTATCTCTCTTATATCTATCTTATATCTTTTTACTCGAATCTTAGTTGTTGCACCTTTGGGTATCTTTTGATGTAGATTAAGCACTGTTAAAGTCATATTAAGGGTATTACTTTTACAACTTCCCATTGTAACATATGGTACTTCATCAAGTGAGCCACAGGTTTTGCCCCAACACCACACACAAGCATGTATTGCCACATCTGTATGTATAGGTAATATTCAAACCATAATTCAACCATACAAAACTAATATTAAAATGGGAAAGGATTTAAATGTTCACACAAATGTACGAGGTCACTTTGGTATGGTTGAACAATATTGAAAACATGCAATCATAATTCAACTGTGCTAAATGTGAATGTATAACTGTCTTACAGCTTCTAGGACAAACAGACTGGCAGGATCTTAATCTTTTCAACCCAATAGCATTCCTGTCGGTTGCAGATTGACAGATCGGCGCTAATTTCGAACCCTGCCTTGATTTGACCTATAATATATTGTCCAGGCATATCTCGGCAACCATATGGATATGGATTGCTGAAACTGATTATAATATGTACTTTCACATAATTGCGATATTTTCATTGACAGCTATTCTCCAGTTATTAAATTTTGCAGCTTCATAATCTTTAGTTTACTGAATTGTCTTGTTTTAATACTTAATCTTTACATTCAGTTTCTTTCTCTTAGATGTTATTTTCTCTACTTAAACATTATTCGGACACTGACACTGCTCTGAAAGTATCCCAATCTGTGTACTGTTTCACTACTTCTATATCTTATGGTGTTGAAAACTATTTCCCCAGGCTGTGGGGTATGGGCATCTCTGATGCTATTTTCTCATCTCAGTTGTAAAGCTGCCAAGACGACCATATTTTAATATGATTTATATATTTAAATACAAATGTTATTTGGTAAAGAAATACCAATGAGATAGGTGTTTGTTTTAAAGAGTTAAAATGTAAATGATTGAACCACAAAACTCTGCTCTAGTTGTATTTATTTAGGACTATGCAAAGAATTTATTCTAGTGAAATTAAATGTACCATTACATGCAATGTATTTTGCTGAATGCCAGTATCTCAGCTTCTGTTGATCATGCATGCTTCACAGTTTGGTTAATGAAGCTTCTGATGTTTTCTTTATGCAGTTGTTTAATGGTTCAAATATATTGAAGGGAAAAGTATTTCTCAAAAAAGTTAAACCATTTGAACTTTCTAGAAATGATAAACCACAATAAATCTGCTGATTTTTGTGTAATTGAAAAGTAAATGTAACAGACATTCCCATTGTTTTATTACTATGAATCCGATAATTGTTTCATTTGTGTTATTAATTATATATATCTAACTTTTATATTGTATGCCTTTTATTGTTTATAGCATGTCAGGGTGCACTCTCTTTAGATAGCTATTTTGAAAGTATCCACTTGATTGCAAGAATAAGGTTATGTAAATTCACACTGACTCTATTGTCAATTTCTTACCAGTACTTTGAGAATTAATATAATGTCAACAATATGTCATGTAAATCCACATCAGTACTTTGCCTGTGTTTTGTTGACAGCTACGATTCTTCTACCACATGTTTGGCTTTCATGTCAAGTCTCTCAACATCCATGTCCTGGAGATCTTACCTGGCTGTGACCAGTGCAGCAATATACAGAAGATCTACTTCCAGAAAGAGAATGAGCAGTGCAAATCCTGCCATAAACTTCACAGGCACTGGAAAACTGATGAGAGGCTGCAAGGAGGGGTGGATAAGTGGCTCAGAGCTGTGGTGCCTCTACCTGAAATACACCATAAGTAAGAAATTATCCTATATTAACCCTTGTGGTGCCTGACAGCCTGATATATGCCATAAGTAAGATTAAATCCCCCTGTATTTAACTGTGGTGCATTTACCTGAAATATAATTAAAGCAAGAAATTACATTGTAGTTACCTCTGTTGGGCCTCTACCTAACATATCCCAGAAGTAAGAAATTACTTGATTTTTAATCCCAGCCCATAAAGGCTGGGGTTATAGTTGTCCCCTGCGGCCGTCTGAGCGGCGGTGGGCATAAAGCTTGTGGGTGTTCCACAGCCTAAACCCATGCACGGATTTTCCCCAAATTTTCAGGGTATAATTGTCCTAAAAGGATCTATACCTGATTAGGATTTGGAGGTATCTGTTAACAAGTGTTAAGATATTTGGGTCTTAAAGTTTGAGGGCTTTCCACAGCCTAAACTCATGCTTAGATTTTCTCGAAATTTTCAGAGTATGTTAATCCCTAGAGGATCTAGAGGCGATTAGATTTTGGGGTGTATCTGGCAACAACTGTGGCCATGGCAACACTTTAAAAATTTTAGATTTTAATGTTTGTGGGCATTACACAGCCCAAACCTATTTATGGATTTTCATTATATTTTCAGGACCTGAAAACAGGGATCTAAAGCTGAGTACGTTGGGAGGGTATTTGACAACACCTGTGCCATGGCAATGCTTAGATAATTATCGATCTTAAACTTCTTAATTGAAAAAGGGGGTATTAAACCGATGTTACTACAGTTGCATTTTAATCTACCGCTGTCCAAGGCCGGGGTTGGGAGGTTATGAAATGCTTTTCTGGTGTGTGTGCATGGGGGTGTGCATGCATTTGTGTTTTTGTCACATTTTTAAATCAAGCTTTATATCTCATTCAGTTATGAATATATCTTCACCATATTTGCAGAAAATTTTTATGGCTGTGAAAACATGTCTGTAAAAAATATGCTGCCATAGCTGATTGCTTGAAAATCATTGATATGTTCCAAAATTTAAAATATTACAGCTAGCTGTGTCAGATTTGCACAAAATGTAAATGGCAAGGAAAGCTTTCCTGTGGGTAATTTTGGCCTTGTTTTGAAAACAAATGGCTGCTGTATCACATCTTTAAGTCAAATGGGGGGGGGGGGGGCATATTAAAAAGTCCTAATATCTCCCTTATCATTGGTTCTAGGAGTTCGAAATGAGAAAACAACTTCTTGGAAAGCATGTTCTGCAAGTCTTTTGCAAGTGTCAAATTTGACCTTTGACCCCTGCTTCAAGGTCATGTAGGGTCATCATGCTAAAAGGGACTTATATTTCCCTTATAATTAGCTCTAGGGCTTTAAAATATGAAAACAACTTGTAAGAAATCATGGCCTGTGAATCTTACATCTGACAACATTTTGTGTATTCTGTATACTTCTTACAACTGTAGTTGTTCCTAAGATTTTTGTAAATCTCAATGTTGTTGCCAGTTTAGCTGTACCTGTGTGTTGGGGTTCTTGCCTGCTGAGGCTGGCTATTTCTACCCCTGTGGTAGCTCTGCCTGAGATATTCCATAGGAAAGAAATTCTCCTGTGTTTTTACCAGTGGTACCTCTACCTGAAGTAAAGCTTCAATAAATAAAATTGTTATTGGCAGGAGAAAATTTTCACCTTCATTTATAACTGTTCATATGTATTTTGAAAACACTATCAAACAGTTTCAGGCTTTAATTCTTCAGAATCTATCTCCATTTGGGCCTAACACTGCCTCTAAATTAGAGAGGATTGCTACTCTTAATGATTTTCCAAGCAGCAAGGTCCTGACTGCTACTATAATTCCATTTTCCAAAAACAAGGTCTTGTGTCTCATTCTTTACATTGTTGGGAATGCATAAGAGTATCTCTAGTCTCTTGTTTTTCTGTGGGGAAAAGAATTCTATTCTTTCCTGACTGTTTCACTCCAAGAAAAACAGCTAGAAGTATTCTTATAATTCTGATCAGAATTCTATCAGCACAATGTCAGCCTTGTGCCCATATTTCTGTTCAAGGTTACTACTCCAGTGTTAGTGTAATAGCATGGCTTTGTTCTATTTGTGTGAAACCTGCTAGTCAGAGTGCATAATGATTAGCACGTAATAGTGTGTTATCCTTTTTACACTTCCATAAAAGTTGTAGCTGTGTCAGCGGTCTAAAGATATAAAACTACTAGCACTGTCAGAAGTTTCTAATATATAGCCTCAGTTCACACAAAGGACTGGCACAGAATTATGCCCAAGTGACAGCTTAATTATTGCTTCTTGTATCAGGAAGAGGCTTATTTAAAATTAAAGCCTGCTTTATAGATGTTAGAACACACAGTCAAACCTGTTAAGTAGATTTCTGCTTTGTCATAGTCCATTTTAAGTAGAAATGAATTTCAGTTTTCTTCGCAGGAATTTACCGTATTATCTGGAAATACTAATCAAACAGACTTATATATTTTTGAACTTAAAAGTATAAATTTTAAAGTGCTAAAATTAATGTTATTATTGCTTTTGTTCTAAAGCAGATAAAATATGTAGCACCAGTTTGCCCTTACAAAATTGTTAGATTCTTGCTTATCAGGTTTGATGTTGTGAGAATTTTTCTTGATACACCTGCAAGGTGCAGTCCATCCCCTGGAAGTTCCCTTTTTAGTAGATATGCATATCATGTCATTGAAGTCCCCCAACTCTTTACAAATATATAGTTATCTGGAATACCTGGTTAATTAAGTAAAAATATTTTCTCTTCCTTTGACCTTTAACTTAAAAGGGCATTCAGACTTTTCCAAATGTAATATTTATTATTTATCACTCGAAGTGTCATCATGTGGCATGTAAGCAATGGCAACCAGACAGAAAAGTGTGTCGAGCACATATCTAGTGATCTGGACACTAAACAGACTGACCATCTGCCAGACAGTTTTCCATCAGTCACATTTCCTGTCACAACTGTACAGACTCCCAAGACTCAGGTCCTAAGTTGAAGTGTAAATACAAAGTACCAAAATGTTACAAATTACTTACTTCTTCCTGTTTTTTTTCATTTTTGGCAGTATTTAAGTTTATCTTCAAAGACAGAAATGTCATATTCACACATGCTTAATGTATTAAACTTTTACCAAAACCTGATTTTGTACTCAAGGTGACAGAACTAACTGTCAAGTTATTAGCTGCCAAATTTTATAGCTAATTACAAGGTCAATAGAGCCATTTGAAATCATGGTCGGATAATTATTTGGTGTAGCTATGATAAATTGTACTTTTTCAGGCGTTTTTCATTGGGGAAATAAAAAAGATCGATGGTAATTGCACAAAATTAGGTTTGAAAACATTTTCCAATATACTGCAGTCTGCGTACCTAAAAGTAGTAATTGTGAAATCCTTATACAATGGGAATGTGTGTGTAGGTTACATGACATGCCTTTTCTGTCAAAAACCCTGAACAATTATAGATTTAGAGATCTGTATACCCTAGTTCCACTTCTAAGCAGTGTACAAAGTTTACCAAAAAAACTTCAAGATCCAATGGACCTGCAACTCAAAATGTTACATTCAAGTTTGTAGCAAATGTTGCCAGTCTGTTGTTAAATGTAGGCTTAATAATAATATTAAGTTTCAAAATTGGCCAGATCGCAGGTGCTACAAAATAATTCTTTTAATGTTCTTTTTCTATAATGGCAAGAATGTAAAAAGCATAAAACTCGTCAAGTTTGGTGATTACAAAAACGGAGAGATTTTTCGTAAGTTACAGGTCATCTAGAACTGTAACTCTAGAAAGATACTGGTCCCTGAAATTAGTTACAAACCGTAGATAGGGGTATGTGTTAGTTTTGTTCACCACTTGTAAAAATTGTCATAATTTCTCCCTTCTCAGGAAGCTTTTATAACCTGCTTTTGATAATGGACAGGAGAACTAACAAACCACATGTTTTTCCTTAGTGAAAAGCTAAATTGTATGACTGAAAAGTTGAGTCTTACAACTTTCTCCCAACTGAATGGAATTCAGTTCGATAATTGTTAGCACCAAGCACCCAACCTGTCTTATGTAGTAGTACTAGGGGACTCCCAATGATTAAATCCTCTGTTTGGAAAATCAACGCTCAGCTTCATTTTTATAGAAGAGTTTTTACACAATTAGTTGTAACACCATGAAGATAAGTCATAAAGCTTTATAACCAAAAGATTGGTATTGGGTATATTCAGGACAGAAATGCTCAGATGCATTTACTTTTAAACATGTTTTTCAACATGGAACAAGTGTCTTTATCTGGATTAATGGGAGGCCAACTCTTGTCAGTAAAAATGGGATATTAAGTATGCAACATCGGTGACAACATACTGGTACTCTTTTAAGTAAGGGCATTGCTTTTATTCAAGTCAAAATGTCCCCTCTCATAGTTCTGATGATCACGTAAAGTAAACATGTCTATAAGATTTGCTAAATGAATGACAATGTAGTGATGGCGGGTAATGAACAAGTGACACTCCTCTGGCATCTGTAAGAAGTTCATAAAGGTGAAATGAAATAATTTGGATAAATATAGCCATTATACTGTTTATAGTATTCTGTGATTAGCATACCCAGAAACCCCAACCAGACAAAGATAATGGAAATAGATGGGATTTGTTGAGACTTCCAAGTAACATTGACCAAGATGTGTAACATTTACCATAGTATATAAAATTTGTTGCCTTTGACAACTAAGTAAACTTAAATAGAGAGAAATAAAGATCAATATTCAAATAAGTCAAATAACTTTAAGAAGTAAATGGGCTTTAAAAGTCGCATAAATGACATATTCAGTAAGCATTTGGCAAAAATCACAGAGAACTCTTGGGCTTTCTTCAGTGAGAAGTTTGATACACTGTTGCAAATGTCCCCGTTGTTACTGTAGCTGGGAATGTTGTGGATAACAGCTAAGAGGAGTGGGTAAAGGTATAAGCAACCACTGGATAGGGGGGAGGGGGATGGGGAGTGGGGAGAGGGGGATGTATGACCATTTCAGAAATGCCAGTTATGCCTAAGGATAGCATAGAATTTATGCATTTGTACCAGAAATGGCATACTTATGACTACTTCCTGATACAGAGATGCTCTTGGGGATAACAGTAAGCCAAAAATGTAAAAGAATCCCAATTTGTAGAGGAAACACTTATTCTGAGGTCAAGATTTTATGTCATGCAATTTGTTATGTTCCAGAATTCCCTTTATAAGGATTTTGCTGTTGTTTACTATACATCAGGTTTCAATGCTCCTTGATTGGCCATTTTTTCTTTCAGATTTTTAACCTGGTATTTTAGCCAAGACACCCACCAGTCTGTACTTAATATGATTCTTTTAAATTTATACTGTTGTGCAAGTAATGTTTTGTTTGTTGTTTGCAGGTATGTCATTATATTCGAGGGGATTCGTGGCATAAGATACACGTCTGATATTGGGATTGATGATGTCTCACTCAGCCTAGAGTGCTTTGGTGAAGGTAAATCAGATGTTTCACATTGTCTTCAAACACATTTCAGAAATGCCAGTTATGCCTAAGGATAGCATAGAATTTATATTATGTGATAACATAGGTTTTAATCCAGGGTGGCACTGTCTAGCAATAAATCTTTGTTTTTATCTTGTATTTTTCTATATAATTGGGATGATGTAAATTATTGATCCATTTGATGTTTTGCGGGTCCATTAAATATCAATCGAACCATGATTATATTAGGTCTGATATTTTGCAGTTCTATAATGTCTATAATTTTATCTCTAATATGACTTTTATAATGCTTATTTTTTGCCAAATGCAGATTCTGAGAGGCAAACAAATACTAGCTGTAATTACATTCGGGCTTGAACAAATGTGCTTAACTGTCCCTCATGCAAGATTACGATTGGTTCAGCAAATCAGCTTCTATGGGCACAAATAGTTCATATATTGTGTAAATGCTTGTAAATCTACAATTTTGTTGTTACCTCCACCAAGGAGGTTATGTTTTCACCTTGGTTTGTTTGTGGGTTTGTGAGTTTGTTTGTGAACAAGATAACTCAAAAACTTACGGACGGATTTTGATGAAATTTTCAGGATATGTCTGAAAATGTAAAAGGAAGAATTGATTCAATTTTGGGAGTGATTCGGATCACAATCTGGATCTTCTGGATCCATGAAATGTAATTTTTAAAGAAGTTATGGAGGGATTTTGATGAAATTTTCAGGATATGTGCCCCCTTGGCGGATGTCTGCGCTCTCCAAGTGCTCTTGTTATATATGTCACAGTTCCATTGATGTTATAGAACTCCAAGCCCATCAGATCAATAGTTTGTTGATTTCTAGAAACAGAATTTACAAGTAGGGAGCTTCAGCGTTCAGATTAATATGGCAATAATAACAACAATTAAGGCAACAAATAGTTTGAAAGCAGCCTTTATATGCTGATACATTGTGTGTGAAAGGAAAAAGTCCAATTATGTCATAATCAAGAAAGCATGTAGCTATGACAGAGAGTAAGTAGAACCATAGCCCAGTCCAAAGGCTAAGTCAACTTGGAATAGTGCATAAGCCAAGAAATGTGAATCCATTGTTAGTTACTAGTTTGTTTTATTCATAATGAACAGTCAAACAGGTGCTGCAAATTCTTACTTAAAAAAACCAGGCAATTCCTGCAAATACGTCTTTTATGTCAATAAAGAAATCATTTATAAAATAAAAGCATATAGAACTGTTCACAACATCAGTATGAATTAGAGTTTGTTGTTTTGAAGGAATGTTCAAAGAAATTGCACCGGAACTGAAGATAAAGCCCAGCAGTATCAGTATGTCCACAAGTAAGTCTCATCACACATACATTATCCAAAGAATTTGTCCACAGGACAATATGGGAGAAAAACTCGTTTGTCAGCAGTGTGGTTATATTATGTACACATACATGACTTTTATTTTAGAATGTTGTGTCCAGTAGTGTTATTTATGCATCAAAGATTATTTATTCCAGTGCCAAACAATTGAAAAAAAAATTTTGTCTATATTTACAGAATAACATTATTTACTAAAAAGCTCAATCTCCAAACAATTATTAAAAAGCAAGGACTGCTGTTTTTAATTATCAGTTTTTGATGCATAAGGTATCCATGTAGAATTTATCGTCTACTATATGAATACATATTAACCTTGGAGCTCATTCTCCAGATATGACTAACCACACAGCCTATGTTCAGGTAGAACTTGTGCAAGGTCCTTCCTTAGTGCATTATGATTCTCTGGGAGCATTTCCCCCCAGAAGGAAGTTTACTTCCAGGGAGAGTGTAAAATCCAGACTGTTATAAAATGCACTCATTCATTGTCTGGAAAAAAACCCAAAGTAAAGACTTGTAAGTAAGTTAATGTTCAGGGTATGACTACCCACAAAAATGACACTATCAATGTTATTAAATTGTCTTGTTTTCATATTTTGTTGTACATACATATTCTCTTTCTTCAGTGTTATTCACCAGGTTGTGGAGTATGGCATCTCTGATGTAATATGACCTGGATAATGCATTGAACACTCTCTCCTATGGTTAGTGTTGAAAAAAACACAACATAAATCTCACCACAGATGCATCCTTGGTCCAGTTGTTTGAAATCTAAAAAACTCTCAGTGTGACCATCATCTTGTCTTCTCTTTTCTGTACTTAATGACCTGACTACACACCTTCCTTGTCTTTTGTACATAGTCTTCTGGGCTTTTGTGTGAAATAATTAGGAAAAAAAGGGAAAAAATACTGGAGATTTGATGTGGGGCCAGAATCAGAATCATCTTTGAGGAAGACTGAGCTACTGGCTAAGAACCCACCTTGTGTGAAAATATCACTCAGGTCCAATGTGTAGTTTTCAATATATGTGCACGGACAAAGAAACAGACTAACAGACAGACCCATTTACATTCAGGGGTGAGGGTAAAAAGGAGTAGAAAATAAAAGATTTACTTTGTTTCTTGTAAGTCTTAATTCTTGTTTTTAGTGTGTGTATTTGTGTATTAAAGGTGATGATAGAATAGACTGCTAAAAGCTGTGAAACTTGATGTACACATAATTATCAGCTTGTCACCTCTTTGTGTAGTCAAACAAGTCATATTCAATGATCATTCTGTCATGTATTATTAGCTGGAACCATCTTTTCCTAGATACAAGAAGGAGGACTATTTCACTTGATTAGAGGTCAACCTCCAAGTGAGCAGTATATATTTGCACGTTAAGGTGGGGTAGAGTGTACATGGATATGAATCAGATTGACAGCTCATCTGAGTTGTTATCGGTTGATGATTTGGAAATTCTTTTGTAAAACCTTAATAGGCAGAAAGTAATTTTTGATTGGTAGCATCAGTGAAAGTATTAAATTGTCTTAAACAATGGCTTGTAGCACAACACATAAAGATGCCAGAACTTAGAGAACACATAAATCTGAAGTTATATTAAGTTGTGTTGATTACCATACTGCCTCTGACAGACTGGTTCAAACATTATACTGAGTTAAGGATGTATTCATCTATTTGTGGTCATAAAATAAGAATGTTCCTTTTACTTACTTATTGCTTCAGTTGTAATATTATCACTCACTCACACAAGTTGCCTTAAAATAGGTAAATTCTCTCTCTTTCTTTTTGTGAAATCACTTGGTCCTTACCTCTGTTGTGGTTGGTTTGAATCGAGCACTTGACAATGTTCAAGTAATACTGATGGCCCATCCCAACATGAATGTAGACTAAACAAAGCTGAAAAGGGTTTTGGTCTACTAGCACGAACTGCAAAGCCATCAGAGACAGCAATAGTGCACTGAAGCGGTCACCTATCCCAGTACTAACGTAGCCCATTGCCGCTTAACTGTGGAGAGACAGATACTCATCACATTACGCCACAATTCATGAAAGTCCGGAGACAGTAAATAAAAAAACGGAAAAAAGAAAAACTGATCTCCAGAAGCGAGAGCCTCTCTAGAGCTCACGCTTAAAAACCCAAATTGGACCTTGGGTAGAATGTGAAAGAAATCAACTATGTACCTTAAATTTAACTGACTTATAGCCACCAGGGCTTAGGTGAAACAGATATTTATTTGTACTACTGTCACTATTATATGATTAGAATTATTCCCATTGTGTAGAATAGCAGCATAAATAGTTGGCATCAATCATTCTATATTTTAATTAAGAGAAGCTGCTGATTAAACAATGAACTATGAAACAATGATTCAGCTGCAAAGACTTTTGCTTGTTTGATGTGACAGACGTTTGACAAATCATGTATTTGCATTCTGCCTTAAGTAAGGTTCTGGTAACTTATTTCATGGATGGCTCTGACCTAGCCAACTATAGTATATCACACTTTCCTTCATCCCATCAATTACTGTCATAATCCATACAATGCAGTCTAAAACCCAAATCTGAGTCAGAAAATAATTTAGTAGACCTCTACCAGGATGTGTTTCTTAAAATTTAGAGTATCCTCCGGGTGGAGGTAATTATACAGTAAATCCTCTATTATCTGTCCCTCTTTTATCTGAATTTTCAATTATCCAACCTCAAACTCACTCTCCTAACTCTATTTAAACTATTAAGTTATCTTAGCCTTTCTATTATCTGACCCTTCTGTCATCTGACCTAAGTGTTACTCCCCTAGGAGGGTCAGGTAATAAAGGTTCTGTATTTGTGGGTTTTGCAAATTCTGTTATGAGATGACTCTTAAGCCTTTTTTTCTTGGTGTATTGGGTCATTGTGTGTAGGTAATTTTGCACCTCACTAATTGGGTTGGTCTCTGTATAAATCTGATCCAGTAAACTGTAACCATTTTCTGTAAATAAGCTGTCAAATAGGTAACTACCTTTTGTAAAGAGAGACATGTTATTTAGCAACTGTCCAATTAGTTTTCAAGGAATATCTTTGTCATTTACAACCTGTGTAGAAATTAAACACACTCACCTAGCAACACAGATCTCATCACAGAAACTTAGATGTTTAATTATATTACCATGGTATCTATTTTGTGACAGAAGCTATTAACATGTATTACCCATTAAGTATAATGGGTTTTTTTCAACATTGTTGTCACAACTTTGTTGTATTGAAGGTGCTTTTGGCAATTTCTTCACCTATATTTTCAGTATATTTTGTTTAAGACTTCAACACCAAATACATGTACATTGAAAACACTTACATGACGTTTGTATATGATATACTTAGCATTTTTTGTACTATAACGAGAGAAAACTTATTAAGAATCAATTGTCCATATCAGCTAATGTCAAGTAAATGCTTTAAATTAAATTTAACAAAAAGAATAAAATTAGTGCTGGGGGGTCAGTGGTAAGGAAATGCCTTAATCTGTCTCCAAAGAAAATGTACACAGAAGTCTGATGGGATAAAGAGATTCTCCCAACTCCCACTTGTGTACAAGCATATAGGAACTGTAGGATTAAATTGTTGCCAAAAACGGGTTCTCATAGCTTTCCCTAAAAGATTCTCTGCATGTGTCATGCAACTGACAAAGTGTAAAGCAATTTGTCATGAGATAAACATATTAGATAAATATTTTACTATCATAATGTATGAATTTGATACATTATACTTTTATATATTACTGAAATTAATGGAACCAGATATCAGCGACACAGGTTAGTTTCACAGAATACTGTCATATATAGTCAGTAGACTCTAGGCCTAGAGAGAGAGGGTTCATCAGAGACTGAGTAGCTACCAAAGTTTGATAGTTAATCCACTGGGCTCTTGACCCTGTAGTTGTGGTTTTGAGTCTAGCTCTTGCAAAGTGTGAAATTAATGAAAGGTCTGACGTGACTTTAATGGTTGAAATGGACATATGACCCAAACTTTTACCTTATAAGTTTATGGCTCTAGTTTTGCCACACTTCTACTGACAATAATACAGGATTAACTAACAAAGAAACCTTAAATGTGGTCTACTAAAATCTAAATTGGACTTGCAGTGATTCCACATGTACAGAATCCTCTGTTTGTTGTTTGTACATATTATGCAGATTTCCATGTGATGTGATGAATATCAATCAAATAAATGTGTCAAACTGTGCATCAAAAAGTCACCAACAAAGTATCATGGCATGTTGTAAATATTTCATCATGTGTAAGTTGGACAGACATTTTTTTTCTTTGACAGACATGACAAAATTCACAGAATGTGTTATATATCACCATGGCAACACTTTCCCCTGAATCCACTCAAAAGTCTGCCGAAGTTTAATTATTCCCATGGACATACCATTCTACAAAATTAAGTGAAAATTTCTATGCATATGGCTCAAATTTTCATGAAAGTAGAACAAAAACAGTTGCCATGTGTATTATTTGCACTGTAACTAGCTCAGTCACTACTAGTTCTCTATCTAATAGGTTTGATACCAGAATATGGCCCAGATTTCACTTTGTCTAGCTTAATGCTTAGTCAGTACTAAATCACATTTCCATCAAATTTGAAAAAGTTACGGACAGGTAAAAGTATGTATTCAAGTGTCACAAAATCCAGATTAAAAACAATTACTCCAGGAAAAGTGTTCTGTGGTTCAATCACAAAAGACATTGAAGTCATTTTGGCACCTACTTTTCTTCCCAGTTTGTAGAAAATCTCTTGATTTATCAACAAAGATTATTGCCGTGAATAAACTTTTTATTGCGTTAATATATCTTACCTAGTGGACCAGTGCATTTGTCCGGCGCGCAGCCGGTCCCGCCAAACGTTAGACAAAAACGTCCTGAGCTGGGCTCTGACCGGGACTGGTAGTGTACTCCTCATTCGCCAGGTGTCGTGACTGCACCCAGCTCCCCTACTGCGCGTGCGCGCGCATGCGTACTTCCTCTTTTTGTTTGGCGCCATAGTGTGTTAGCGATAAATTTCAGTAGAATTAACTTTGAATTATATTAGTTGTTTACAAGTGTGTTACAAGGAAAGTTTTGGATATTTGCGAAATATATTTATCATGGCATCACCAGGACAGAGGCGTGGGAGTTGTGGCCATGTTATGGCAGCCTTCGACTTACACAAAAAATGTGCCCGCTGCAGGGACAAAAAGATGGGAGATGACCCTTGTGTCAAAGGTCAACGTTGTGATATATGTGACAGTCTTTCGGAATCTCAGAAGGGTATGTTAGCAACACCACAATATCAGATCCGGAAAGATAAGAAAGCGGGGACCTTGGTTTCCCCTAGTAAAGTTACTGTTGTGGGTCCCGTAGAGGATCAGATTGATTTTCAAATGCCCCCGGACGCTGCGCATGCGCAGGAACGGGTTTTTACCGGTGCCTCACCGGCTGCTCAAGCTAGTGTTGGAGATTTTGTCTCCCGTCAGGACTTAGAACTGTTAAACAATCAGTTAGAAGAAAAGTTCGCCCGCTTTGAGGCCCTCCTTTCAAGAACCAACATCTTCTCAACTCCCAAGATGCCTGTATCAGCAGTTCATGCTCCCATATCTGACACGCCTTTTATCAACCCGTCTCCTGACCCCGGAGCCACCGGTCCGGTGAGGCCTCCAGGTCAGGAGTTAGTGGTTTCACCTGCTGTTAAAAAACATAAGGGTAAATCTAAACACAAGAAAGCTGTTAAACCGGCTGCTAGTGCCGGTTCTTCAGATCAGATTGCTTCGGATCCAATTCCTCTTTTCAAGACAGTTGTGCCCGGTCCGGGTTTGCAAACTCTTGAAAAACCGGAGGAAACTGTTTCCTCTGTCACGTCTCTTGGATCTTCTTCTCAACCGGTCATCACCGGTCCGCAACCTTCCAGTGGTGCTACTTCATTTGCTCTAGACAGTTTTACTCAGCCGGATCCGGCTCTGTCAGACGAGGAACCCCTTCCGGACCGGTCAGATAAAGACTCCGGTGAGGAGGGTGAACTTTCAGATTCTGAGGTAGTGGAAAGAAACGAAGAAATGAACTACAGGGAAACGGTCCGGTCGGTCCGGTCTTTCCTTGGCTGGTCTCACATACCAGATTTTGAAGCTGCTGTAGGTGACACGGATAACCGCTCTGACAACCCTTGGAAGGGAAAACACCCTCGTCGTACGGGAAAAGTGTCAGTGGAATTGCCAGCAGACGACTGGCTGTGCTATAAAATGGAGAAACTTAATACACGGGCTGCAGAGGGCTACCCTTCCCGTGCTCAGGAAGCAGCAGGTCTGAAGCAGGACCAGTTCATCAGGACACCTAAAAGCCAGGCTAAATGGTATACCCAGTCCCGAATAAAACAGGATGGCAACCAAAGACCCGGAAGGACTATCTTTGGCTGGTCGGGGTCCGAAGCTAGATTAAACTCTCAGTTCTCACGCATTGCCAAGATTTCCTCTTACCCATCCTCAGGACCGCCTTCCAGGCCTATCTCTCAAGAAATCCTTAGAAGGTGGGAGCAGTGTGCTAGGGAAGGCTCCTTGATCACCAACCATGCCGCAGGGTTTAACAGGTGCGTGAGCGAGATCCAGGACAAAATGAACCAACATATTTCCTTTCTGAACAGTACCATTGTTAAAGGTAAAGCCCCAAAGGAGGTCACTGACGCAGTCAAGGACTTAAAAGACTTGTCAGCTTTCCATTCTAGCGTCTCTGTGGCTTTGGGTACTGCTTTTCAGCACCTCGCAGACAGTTTGTTTGTCCAACTAGCAAATTTCATTTTGTTGAGGAGAGATTCCTACCTAGAATATGTTAGGCCGGGACTGAAACCTGACACCTGGAATAAGCTACGCAATGCCCCCCTTTTTACTTACGGGTTGTTCCCGGATGATGTTCTGGCGGTGGCTGAGCAAGACATACAAAAGCATGAGTCTAATAGGAGTGCTCCTGGTCCCGGTTCGGGCACATACCAGCACTCCAAGAAGCATCAGTTCAGGTACCAACCCTACGACAAGAAAGATAGTCGTCACTCTGGTTTTTCGTCTTCTCAGACTCAGCAACCTTGACGGCAGTTTTCGGGCAGAGGCAGAGGCAAGAATCGTGGTAGAGGTGGCTCTAGCTCCACCTATTACTCCAAGCCTGCCCGTGGTAGTAAGCCATATAAATGACAATCAATGTTTCAATCGAGTGTCAGCAACCAACAAAGTGACTGTTCAAAGGACTGTAAATTTGCCTGTTGTTCTTCCTGCAGTTTCTGTAACAGGGCCGTTGCAAAAGAAAAACGTAAGACCCTCTCTTGCCAAAATAGAAATAAAATATGTGAACAGTGCTTTGTCTGTAAATCAATGTCTTTTTGCCCCAAATGTCATAAATGTACCTTGTGTTGTCAAAGATCCACCTGTGGGAGGCCGTCTGCAACTGTTTTGGCAGGTTTGGCTCTCCCTGGGGTCAAATCCAAGGGTAGTCTCCATCCTCAGGGAAGGGTATCAACTACCCTTCAAGGAGAGACCACCTCTAGCAAGATTTCCTGTAATAGTCAGTGGTTCATCAGCTCCTTTAAGAAACAAAAAGCTGAACGAAGCCTTACAGTCTCTAGGTCAAAAACAGGCTATAGAAAAAGTGTTAGTTCAGTCATCTCTGGGCTTCTACAACCGGTTGTTCCTGGTTCCAAAACCCAACAAAAAATGGAGGCCCATTCTCGACCTAAGTCAACTGAACCTGTTCCTTGCTCCGACAACGTTCAAGATGGAAACTCCGGAGACCATCAGACTCTCCCTACAACAGGGGGAGTGGGTCACTTCGCTGGATTTCAGCGACGCTTATTTTCACATCCCCATAAACCACAGGTCGCGAAAATATCTCAGGTTCCACTTAAAAGGTCAAACCTTTCAGTTCACAGCACTTCCCTTTGGCCTGTCGACGGCTCCGTTGGAGTTCACAAAGGTGGTCAAAGAGGTAAAACTCATGGCTCAATCAAGGGGTATTCGGATCCACCAATACCTAGACGATTGGTTACTGAGAGCCCCATGCCGGGAAATTTGCCTACGTCATACGCAGATCCTTTTGGACCTTTGCCGCTCTCTAGGTTGGGTAGTCAACATGGACAAGTCAGAGCTGGTTCCCCAACAAACCTTCGACTTCGTAGGTTATCATTTCGACCTATCTCAGGGGTTAGTCAAACCAACTCAGGACAGGTGGAGGAGTCTATCTCAAAAGCTCAACCTTCTCCTGGGACTGGAATGTTGCTCAGTCAGGCAGTTCATGTCTTTGATCGGCCTTCTGACAGCAACAGAAAAACAAGTAGTATCGGGGAGGCTGCATATGAGACCCATTCAATGGCACCTAAAAAAGCATTGGCATGCCCCGGAATCTCTGGAGAAGGTCATTCCAATTCCTTCATCTCTCCATGTACATCTAAGGTGGTGGTTGGACCCGGCCAAGGTGCTCTCCGGTCAGCCCTTACACCCTCTTCAACACGCCCTTCAACTGTTTACAGACGCCTCAAACGAAGGTTGGGGCGCTCACTTAGGCGATTACATGGCAAAAGGAGTCTGGTTAGAGTCAGAAGGCGCCTTGCACATAAATTTGTTGGAGCTCAAGGCAGTCCTGCTGGCCTTAAAACGGTTCGAGCGGTTATGTTGCAACCAGATAGTTCTTGTTTGTACAGACAACACCACTGTGGTCTCTTACATCAACAAGGAAGGGGGTATGAAATCAGGCTCACTCTGTGCCCTCCTTTGGAGACTGATGCTTTGGTGCAATCAAAGGCAAATTGTCCTGAGGGCCAGGCATATTCCGGGTCACCTGAACGTCATTGCCGACAAACTGTCCCGACTCAATCAGGTGATCCAAACGGAATGGTCTCTCCTCCCGGAGGTGTTTGCTCAAATATGCCGGTGTTGGCACCGCCCGTCTGTGGACCTGTTTGCCACCCGGTTCAATCACAAACTTCCCCGGTTTGTATCCCCGGTTCCAGACCGATCAGCGTGGGAAGTGGATGCCTTAAGTCTCCCTTGGGAGGACTTGGACGCTTATGCGTTTCCACCGACGGCCCTTCTTCATCAGGTGGTAACGAAACTCTTGGACCACGGATTCCGTCGTCTCATTCTGATAGCACCAGGTTGGCCCAACATGCCTTGGTTTTGGGACCTGGTCAACATGTCAGCTCAAATTCCCCTCCTGCTCCCTCAGGTGTCGAATTTGATAACTCAACCGTTCAATCAGTGTCCTCACCGGGACCTTCCCAATCTGAACCTTCATGCTTGGCTCCTAGAGCCTCTGCCATCCAACAAGCCGGGTTCTCAGCAGAAGTGGCAACAAGAATTGAGGCTCCTCAAAGACGCTCTACCAGAGCCATTTATGAATCAAAGTGGTCCGTTTTTGTCAGATGGTGTGAGAAAAATAAGGTGGACTTCAGAACTCCCTCTATAGAGCAGATTGCAGATTTTCTCCTGTCCCTTTTTCAGGAGAAACATCTTCAACCTAGTACCATAGAAGGCTATAGGACGGCCATAGCCGACAAAGTGGGGAATTCCAGAATTAACATCAGTAAGGATGAAAACTTGTCCAGGTTGTTGGACAGTTTTCATAGGGACAAACCAAAAGGCAGGCGTGGGGTTCCTACGTGGAATTTGTCTTTGGTCCTTCACCAACTCACACAACCTCCTTTTGAACCTCTCAGGAAGGCTTCGCTGAAGTATCTCACTTTTAAGACTGTCTTCCTTCTAGCCTTGGGCTCTGGGAAACGGAGGAGTGAAATTCATGCTTGGGTCCACAGGAACATTAGGCACCAAGAAGATTGGTCGAATGTTTCCTTATCGCCTTCTCCTAGTTTCATCTCTAAGAACCACCTGGCTAAAGAAGGTCCCGCTTGCGTGGCCCCTGTTATCATTCCAGCCTTGGCTCCTTCATTGGACAAATCCCTCAAGGAGGATAGGAGTCTGTGCCCGGTCCGGGCACTACGTTATTACTTGGACAAAACCAAAGATCTCCGTTCAGGCAAAGAATTGTTTTTTGTTTCCTTTAGGAAGAGTTTCCAGAAGGATATTGTCCCTGCTACCGTTTCCTCCTGGATCAAACAAACCATAGTCCTTTGTTACCAAATGTCAGACCAACAGGCTCAACAGTTGCATCAGGTTCGGGCTCATGACGTTCGCGCGTTCGCGGCGTCCAAAGCCTTTCAGGGGGGTGTTCCCTTAGACCAGATTTTGGCAGCCTGTCACTGGAAGTCTCATAATACTTTCACCCAATTTTACCTGAAGGACTTGGCCTGGGCAGACTCGGATGTGTACCATTTGGGTCCTGTGGTAGCTGCCCAACAAATTAGGGAATAAATAGAGGATCCCATGTATATAGTGTATAGTGATGTATATATGTATTCATACATGTACATGTAAAAAAAAAAAAAAACGTCCCTGCAGTCTGTCTTGCGTTGCAAGAAGATGGGGGACCATCTTAATCTTCAATTCCCCTTCTTCACTTCCTCGTGGACTCGTCAGCTACAAAACTAGGGGGGGGGGGGGGGGGGGGGGGGGGGGGGGGAGAGAGAGAGACTGTACCTTTCCAGGGTAGTTAGAAACCCTTCCCGGGTGATTCCCTCTGGAGTTACGGAGTATATATATGTAGATCTTAGAGTCTCTGTCTCCCCTTTTTCCATAGCTACCCTCCAACCACTGGGTAGTTATTCTGCACTGGTCCACTAGGTTATATTAACGCAATAAAATGGAAAATTTAATGGTTAAATTAAATTTTTATTAGTTAATATCTTACCTAGTGGACCAAGAGAGTCCCACCCTACCTGCCCCGCAATAGCTAAAAAGGGGACATTCTTAGGTAGGCCACAAAAAGAGGAAGTACGCATGCGCGCACACGCGCAGTAGGGGAGCTGGGTGCAGTCACGACACCTGGCGAATGAGGAGTACACTACCGGTCCCGGTCAGAGCCCAGCTCAGGACGTTTTTGTCTAACGTTTGGCGGGACCGGCTGCGCGCCGGACAAATGCACTGGTCCACTAGGTAAGATATTAACTAATAAAAATTTAATTTAACCATTAAATTTTCCATTTTGTGATAGGTTTACAAGCAAGATTTAATGTCCTCCATTGTAACCCATAGCCCTTAAAGGCTATCAGGGTATTGTTTTCACCCATGGCCTCTGGATGGGCGGGTGGATGGGCAGCAGGAAAAGTTAGTCCAGGCTATATCTCAAAAACTGTAAGGTGTAGGAAGTTGATACTTGGTAGGATTTTGTTTGGGGGTTTCGGTGTGCAATTGCATGGTGTTACCTTGATTTGACTTTTGACCGTACAATAGTGACCTTGAATTTGAAAATCTTGTCCTGGCTATATCTCATAAACTACAAGGCATAGGAAGTTGATACTTGGTAGGGACACTGGTTAGGGGGTGTAGGTATGCAGTGTGATGGTGTGACCTTGATTTGACCTTTGACCTTGCTGTAGTGACCTCGACCTTTAAAAGGCTATATCTTGGGAACCGTAAGGCAGAGAAGGTTGATACTTGGTATGGACATTGGTTGGGGGGTGAAGGTGTGCAACGTCATGGTATGACCTTGATTTAAGCTTTGACCCTTGCTGTAATGACTTTGACCTTTAAAATCTTTTCCAGGCTATATCTCAGAAACTGTAAGGTGTAGGAAATTGATATTTGGTAGGGACATTGATTAGGGGTGTAGGTGTGCAATGTCATAGTGTGACCTTGAGTTGAACTTTGACCTTGCTGCAATGACCTTGCTGCAATGACCTTGACCTTTAAAAACTTGTCCGGGCTATATCTCACAATCTGTATGGTGTAGAAGGTTGATATTTTGTAGGGACATTGGTTGGGGAGTGTAGGCATGCAACGTAGTGTGACCTTGATTTGATCTTTGACCTTGTTGTAGTGACCTTGAGTTTGAAAATCTTGTCCATGCTATATCTCATAAACTGTAAGGTGTAGGAAGCTGATAATTGATACGGACATTGGTTAGGGGGTGTAGGTGTGAAATGTCATTGTGTGACCTTGATTTGACCTTTAAAATCTTTGCCGAACTTGGAAACTGTAAGGTATAGAAAGTTGATACTTGGTAGAGACGTTGGTTGGGGGTGTAGGTATGCAACATCATGGTGTGACTTTGATTTGACCTTGACCTGTAAATCTTATTCGTGCTATATCTCAGGAACTGTAAGTTGTAGGAAGATCATACTTGGTTTTGACATTGGTTTGGGGGTGTAGGTGTGCATCGTCATGGTGTGACCTTTAACCTTGACTATGCCAAAGTGTATTGACTTGCCATATTTTAGACATATTTCTCTTGACAAAGATGGATTGCTGCAGCTGATTATTAAATATCCTTTTACTTAATTGTGCTATTTCCTTTGACAGCTTTACTTCAATTAATAAATTTTACATATTTATAGTCTTTTTAGTTAACTGATTTATGTCATCATCTTACTGTTGAATTGTCATTATGTCAGCTGACTTGTCAGTCAGCTGACATTATGGCATCACTCTGCAGCGTCCGCATCCAACTTCTCCTTCAAAACTACAAGACCCAGAGACATGCTGTCTTTTTAAAAGATACCTTAACCATCGAGGATGATAAATCATAAAATCCATGCAAATCTGTCTCTTTTTCTGTTCTCCAGAGCCATTACAAGTGAGGTCACCCCTCCCAAAGTGTGAAAATTTCAATACTTTATCACAATTTTCTCATTCACTATTAAAGGGATTTTTCTCTTATCTTGCATATATGTACTAGGCCACTAGTGGATTCCCTTATGTGAGTATCAGGCCTGGATCTTTCTTAATTATTTTTTTATGAATTTTTAAAATAATTTTCAATGCATTAAAATTCATGAAATCATGGACTAAATCACTTATAACTTGAAAAGTATTGCATTTAGAGCATTTTGTTAAAATATGTTATTCAGCTACTTTTTCCATAGCTCTAATATGGTGAGTAACTTGGGTGTCTATCGCAATAGTTAAGTGAGTAATAGCTACTTTTTGACTTTTTAATATCTTCCATAATGAGTAAAATCACTTGTAACTTAAAACTATTGCATATACGGAATTTTGTATAAATATGTTATTCAGCTACTTTTGGGCCAGCTATAACATAGTAAAATTTCAGACCTGTAGTTCATTGCATAGCCAAGTAATAGCTACTTTGAGGTTATCACTGTTGAGTAAATCAGTTGTAACTTGAAAACTATTGCATTTAGAGTACATGTATTTTGTTTAAATATGTTATTCATCTACTTTTTCATCAGCTATGACATAGTAAAAGTGCAGACCTGTAGCTCATTACATAGCTGAGCAATAGCTATTTTCAGGTTCTCACTGTTGAGTAAATCAGTTGTAACTTGAAAACTATTGCATTTCGAGTATTTTGTTTAAATATGTTATTAACGTACTTTTGGGTCAGCTATAACATAGTAAAATTACAGACCCGAAGCTCATTGCATGGCTGAGTAATAGCTACTTTGAGATTTTCATTGTTGTGTAAATCACTTGTATCTTGAATACTTTTGCATTTAGAGAATTTTGTTTAAATATGTTATTCATCTACTTTTGAATCAGCTACAACATAGTAAAATTCTGGACCTGTAGCTCATTGAATAGCTGAGCAATAGCTACTTTCAGGTTCTCACTGTTGAGTAAATCAGTTGTAACTTGAAAACTATTGCATTTACAATATTTTGTTTAGATATGTTGTTCACTTACTTTTGGGTCAGCAATAACATATTATAATTGTAGACCTATAGCTTATTGCATATCTGAGCTACAGCTACTTTCAGAGTATGTCTGTTGAGTAAATCAGTTTTAACTTGAAAACTTTTGTATTTGGAGTATTTTGTTTATAATTATGTTGTTCACTTTTGTGTCAGCTATAACATAGTAAGATTGCAGACATGTAGCTCATGCCATAGCTGAGCAATAGCTACTTTCAAGTTCCAACTGTTGAGTAAATATACTGGGATTATTTGGTATTTATATCTTGGCACATAGTTATAACATGCTTGTATAAATATTTGTCATTTTAAAAATATTACTTGGGATAGAAAATGATTTGCGGTTATAATATTTTGCCTCACTCTTCAGTTATAACTTCAAAACTATTGCTTTTAGAGAATATTGTTTAAACATATTATTACCTACTTATGGGTCAGCTATAACATAGTGAAATTACAGACCTGTAACTCATTGTATAGCTGAGCAATAGCTACTTTTAGGTACTCAGTGTTGAGTTAATCAGTTGTAATTCGAAAACTATTGCATTTAGAGTATTTTGTTTAAATGTGTTATTGATCTTTTGGGTCAGCTGCAATATAGTAAGATTGCAGACATGTATCTCATGCCATAGCTGAGCAAGAGCTACTTTCAGGTTCTCACTGTTGAGTAAGTCAGTTGTAACTTGAAAAGTATTGCATTTATAGTATTTTGTTTGAATATTATTTTTACCTATGCATGGGTCAGCTATGACATAGTAAAATTGCAGACCTGTAGCTCATTGTAACTTTTCTTTTTTCACTTCTGCTCTGAAACTCAATACGCACAGTCAGCTGACACAGAGCCCGTTCACGGACACTGATTGCTTGTTTTAATACTTTATCTTAACATAAATTTTGAAAACTATTTCCCCCGGCTGTGGGGTGTGGGCATCTCCAATCCTATGTTTGCTTTTGTAAAAGACAAGTAACGCTAAAACCTGTTTAAATAACAACTTTGCAACAACAAATGTGTACTTCTATTTTTAAAAGTTATATTGGTGTTTTTATGAAGCTTGAGAAGCTTTCATTAGTTCAAAGGTAGCCTGTCTTGTCTAGTGTGTTTTGGGGATAATATTTTTTTCTTTTGTTGTATAAGCTAATGGAAAAATGTTTTCATAAACTGGGAAATAGGAAAACAAACTTTTATGTTTAGCTGAACTAAATCTGTGAAAAATTATCATTAATTAATATTTTAGTGTTTCTGACATGGGTTTTGACCTTATAAAAATTACCTGTAAATTGAGGCCAAATAAAGAAATATGAAGAAATTGCATGTCTGGAATTATTCAGTATATGAGTCAAAAACCCTTCCTTTAACTGAAAATTATCGAAAAATTCCTGTAATCTTCGACAGAATGCAGGTAGCACACGTCATAAGTGTATTGAAAATTGCCCTCCTAGAAAACTGCCCTCTTTAAATTTTGTGGGGATGGAAATTAAACTACTCTCCTTGCTTCAGTTTATATACTTGGGAAAACATTTTGGGAAAACAAGACAGAAAAACAAGACAACCGCACCTCCTGTTTTTAACTGTGAGCATTTTTTTTCTGTGTTTTTATGAGTAATACTTTGAGGGAGTCAGAGTTGAGAGTTACCATTGACCTTGTTATTTTTAAATATTACCATGGGTAAAGATGTGACTTGTAAACAATTGGCAAGCAACTGGAGAAGCGCTTCAGATTCAGGCAATTAGGGTTAAGAATTTTCTTTTCAAGGGGGGAAAAATGAATACACCCCAAAATGGGTCAATGTTGCCACTGCAATGCATATCCTGTGGGATTACGTCAAAGTCTGCAGCTGTGGGATGAATGGAGAACGCTTTTTCAGGGAAGTGTGGGAGATGTAAAAAGTGATGGGGTGATTGTTTTAATGTTTTCCCGACAAAACACGACATTGAATGAGAGCTCAGTGTGGTGAAGATTTTTCTCTATTTGTTTTTGTGGATGTGTTTTTTTTATTGTGCAGACATGTTTATATAAAATAATGGAGACTTCCAAATTTGGAAAGGTGTAAAGAGTTCATAAAATCAAATATTCATAAAATATAATGTCAGATTATAGAAATTCTATTGTAATATACTGGGATTATTTGGTATTTATATCTTGGCACATAGTTATAACATGCTTGTATAAATACTTGTCATTTTAAAAATATTACTTGGGATAGAAAATGATTTGCGGTTATAATATTTTGCCTCACTCTTCAGCTGTTGTCAATAAAGTTGATCAGAAATGACACTTATACCTAGATTAGTCCTTTCCCTACTTGAGCTACAAGCTACAACCAAATTGTCTAGTCTTTCGGTTGATTGTGGTTTGACCAGGTTCCATCCGCTCCATTTTTTTGGTTGGACCTCTTAGATGGGATTCATATTTGGGTAGGTTGTCATCGCTGAATTTATTGGTCAAAAACACATTTAAGTCAATTTGCTATCACAATAGAAATACTGCTTTTGTGACAAAAGCTGCCTTATATGCAGTTAAGAAATGCAGCTAAGTTATTGAAGGACCTAAAGGTTACAGCTTTTATTGGGGAATTGTATCAACAAGTTAGAATTGGGGTTTCACACTGTTGCCCAATATGATGAAAAATTGTCTGGGAAAATGTTCCTGAATTATAAAAGCCTCCACTTCGCACCATGGTTTTGATTTGAAAAGAGAAGAAGAAAAAAAGATGCCTAAATGGAAAATTCTCCAGCCTGTTTTGACCCTTCCCCTTGTGACTTTATCATTTTCTGAAACTTGTAAGATGCTTTGAATTGTATATGAATGGTTCTTAATTGTGTTACCACACGCCAGTGTGGCAGTAGTAGTTTAACATATCAAATCTACGTAACTGTAATAGTGCTCTACCTCCTCTGAGGAGGTAGTATTTTCATGAACATTTGTCTGTTTCTCTATTTGTCTGTTTGTTTGTGGCAGGATTATACAAATGCTAATGTTTGGATCTTCCTTTAATAAAGTCATCAGATTGGACTTGTTCCAACTTAAATCACACTATCACTGGATGGATAAAAAAAAAGATTTTCCCATTACTTATTATTATGTGCCTTGGTGGAGGTATGCACTCTCTGAGTGCTCTTGTTCTTATTCAGATCAGAAAAATCAGTTCTGCTTAAAGTGAAAAATTATATTAAATTCATCACACATTTCTGAAATTCTCCACTGGATGCACAACTTTAAATTAACATCAGGAAGCAAGATTCACTGTTATTCTGAAAGAAAGTACAAAAGTGGCAAAAACTTACCCCCCAAAATTTTAATTTTACTATTCAAAGTGAAATTTTACTTTGTAATAGAATTTATTTACTACTGCAGATATTGTAAAATTTCTTGATTTTTTGGGGATGATGACAAGAAATTGTGTCTATTGGTACAAAGATTTAAAATCTTCTTCCCCAGGCTGTGGGGTACAGGCATCTGTGATGGTATTTATTTAGTTCTTGAAACTTTCAACAGAATGTGGGTTTGTGGTTAAGTTTGTTTCATAGCTGTATCCATAAATTTCTTCTCATTTTATGCAATAACTATCCGTGAAGGTTTTTCCTTTTTAGCAACCTTAAATTATTATTCTCTTACACCTGTGTGATGTTTATGACTATTTTTGATCAAACACAGGTTTATATATTCAACCTATCTATTTTTCCTAAATTTTTCCTTTGAAATGTGATGAATGTTGTTCTAGCATATCCAAAGTAGCCACTTCTGCTTCAATGTTCTTATAATGCATCCAGTGCCAAGACATCCAGGATGTATATTGGATCACACATAATACCACTGATTATATGATGTGTTCATGTCATTGACTCACTGGCAGATTATAAATGGCCATTGCAAGAAGGCTTCATATAATTGTTAAATCAATTGTTGCCTAATTGTGAATAAAATATGTTTAAACTAAATGGCCATATGCACAAATGATACAATACAATACACTCAGGCAAGAGGCCTGTATATTATACTTAAAACCACACTTTTGGTATCAGACAATAGAAAAAGTTGGAATTCTGAGTCCACACTTTTCAGCTTCAGAATCCACACTTTTAAGCTTCAGAATTCAAACTTTTTAGGTTAAGAATCTACACTTTTTAGATTAAAAATTCACACTTTTTAAATTGTTTAATTTAATGGCCCTGATGACAATGTATTCAGGTGAACATCGTCTGACAATTTCAATGTTGTTTTTTTAAGGAGTGTGCTTTATGAGCCATCATTTTAACAGTTTACACACATAAACCACAGTAGTACAAAAATATATGAAAATTATATTCATTTCACAAAAAAATGTTTGAAACTTGACACTGACTTTGAAAAAATCTTAATATTTGGATCAAAAATTGCTTTTAACATTTATGAGTAATTTTACAATCCCTGAGTGTATTTAGCGGTGTGCTGCAAGTGATTAAGTTAACTATCCTGTGAGAAAAATATCCAAATGTAAGATGGAGCATCACAAAGCTTATTAGTGAACAAATTTCTTGGGGTGTCCTGTATGACTGAAGCACAATTTATCCAACAATCCAAAACATTTTGTAAATAAAGAGCATGTAATCACATTAATTATGTCCACCCCCCTGGGGGGTGGATATATTATTTTTGCTTTTTTCGCCGTCCGATGTCCGGCGTCCGATGTCCGATGTCCGGCGTCCGGCGTCCGATGTCCGGCGTCACGCATGGTTTCCGCTCATTTAAAGGAAAAGTATTAGAGCTATTGTCACCAAATTTGGAATGCAGGCTTATTGGGTCAGTAGCTTGCTTGGGATTGCTTTTGGCTGTTGTACCTCTTTTGCTTACTGAGTAATACTTAAGTACAGCTATTTTCAGTACCCATTGGTTTCCGTGCATTTAAGCCAAGATAATTAAAGATATTTTACTACAATTTTGAATACAAGATTGTTATGTCCATAGCTTGCTTGGTATTGCATTTGGGACTGATAGCTTTGTCAGTACATGAGTAATAGCCATTTAGGTACTTCATTGTGTATTTTCAGTACTACTTTTGAGTAATTTGCTAATATCTCAGAAACCGTAAGAGATAGAGCGATTTCGACAGAATTTTTGACTCACAGGGTAGTAGAAGAGTATTCTGTACAAAATTGAAAATTTTCAATTTTCGCCACTTTTGGCGGCCATCTTGAATTTTTGCGAAAAACGAAAAAATCTTAATATCTCAGAAACCGTAAGAGATAGAGCGATTTGGACAGAATTTTTGAGTCACAGGGTATCTAAGGAATGTACTCTTTGCAATTTTCAAAAAATTTTCCCCTCCCCAAAAATGGCGGCTATTGTGAATTTTCGAATTTTTGCCAAAAATGGCAAAACACAAATTTGCTTCTATCTCCTTAACCGTACGAGATAGAGCGATTTCGTCGAAATTTTCGACCCACAGGGTATCTAAGGAATGTAATCTTTGCAATTTTAAAAAAATTTCCCCCTCCCCAAAAATGGCGGCCATTTTGAATTTTCGAATTTTTGCCAAAAATGGCAAAACACAAATTTGCTTCTATCTCCTTAACCGTGCGAGATAGAGCGATTTCGTCAAAAATTTCGACCCACAGGGTATCTGAGCATTGTACTCTTGGTAATTTTTAAAAAATTTGCCCCTCCCCAAAAATGGCGGCCATTTTGAATTTTAGAATTTTTGCCAAAAATGGCAAAACACTAATTTGCTTCTATCTCCTTAACCGTGCGAGATAGAGCGATTTCGGCAAAATTTTCGACCCACAGGGTATCTGGGAATTCTACTCTTGCCAATTTTAAAAAAATTTTCCCCTCCCCAAAGATGGCAGCCATTTTGAATTTTAGAATTTTTGCCAAAAATGGCAAAACACAAATTTGCTTCTATCTCCTTAACCGTGCGAGATAGAGCGATTTCGTCAAAAATTTCGACCCACAGGGTATCTGAGCATTGTACTCTTGGTAATTTTTAAAAAATTTGCCCCTCCCCAAAAATGGCGGCCATTTTGAATTTGAGAATTTTTGCCAAAAATGGCAAAACACAAATTTGCTTCTATCTTCTTAACTGTGTGAGATAGAGCGATTTCGTCGAAATTTTCAACCCACAGGGTATCTAAGGAGTGTACTCTTTGCAATTTTCCAAAAATTTTCCCCTTCCCGAAAATGGCGGCCATTTTGAATTTTCGAATTTTTGCCAAAAATGGCAAAACACAAATTTGCTTCTATCTCCTTAACCGTGCGAGATAGAGCGATTTCGTCGAAATTTTCGACCCACAGGGTATTTAAGGAATGTAATCTTTACAATTTTCAAAAAATTTTCCCCTCCCCAAAAATGGCGGCCATTTTGAATTTTCGAATTTTTGCCAAAAATGGCAAAACACTAATTTGCTTCTATCTCCTTATCTGTGCGAGATAGAGCGATTTCGTCGAAATTTTCGACCCACAGGGTATTTAAGGAATGTAATCTTTACAATTTTCAAAAAATTTTCCCCTCCCCAAAAATGGCGGCCATTTTGAATTTTAGAATTTTTGCCAAAAATGGCAAAACACAAATTTGCTTCTATCTCCTTAACTGTGTGAGATAGAGCGATTTTGTCGAAATTTTCGAGCGACAGGGTATCTAAGGAGTGTACTCTTTGCAATTTTCAAAAAATTTTCCCCTCCCCAAAAATGGAGGCCATTTTGAATTTTCGAATTTTTGCCAAAAATGGCAAAACACAAATTTGCTTCTATCTCCTTAACCGTGCGAGATAGAGCGATTTCGGCGAAATTTTCGACCCACAGGGTATCTGAGCATTGTACTCTTGGTAATTTTTTAAAAATTTGCCCCTCCCCAAAAAGGGCGGCCATTTTGAATTTTCGAATTTTTGCCAAAAATGGAAAAACACAAACTGGCCTTAACCGTGCAAAATAGAGTTATTTCGTTGAAATTTTCGACCCATAGGCTATCTAAGAAATGTACTCTTGGCAATTTTCAAAAAATTTTCCTTTTCCCAAAAATGGCGGCCATTTTGAATTTTCGAATTTTTGCCAAAAATAGATAAACAGGAATTTGCTTCTATCTTCTTAGCAAAAGGTTGATAGGGTGGACATTACACATGATAATGTGTGTTCTTCTATGCTATCCTGTTTCTATTCATATGTCGCAGCTACAAGCAACAGGGCGTCCTATTTCTAGTTTTAAATCATTTCAATCTTGCTGTATCTGAATTGAGATATCATGCAAATCCTCAGCATGAAAATCCTCCATCCACAGTGAAGCAGCAAATGAAATCCGCTTTCTTGACAGCAAATAACCTCAGACTCGGTACATAAACTTAAGTTGAGATCCTAACCTTTCATTAGTCTCTTGTTTGTTGTACCCCAGTTTCCTCAGATAGCTTTGCTACCCCAGTCCAGCAAGACTGAAAACAATTTTAGACAATACAGTGAAACATTATTGGATGCTAAATCAATTTTGGGAACAATATTTAATGATAGTGTATTTTCTGAGAAATAAGTACTGAATTATGTTTTGCCATTTGATAGTGCGGTCAATAATTTGTATGTCAACATTTATATTAACATTTTGACATATAATTTAAGAACAAATAAAGAACACAATAAAATGTAATGAAAAATAGCAAAAAGTGAAATACCTTACCTTTTCACATCACTGTGCACAGTCCATTTCTGTTATGTATGTTTTTCCAAATCCTTTCAACCTAAAATCCCTGATATTTTTATATTTATTTTGAATAATAAATAGGCTTTGCCATGTACTCTCACTGAACATAGTTGCAAAGGTGCAGGTTTGACACCATAACTGCTGACAAATTCTCCAGCAGAATACAAAAGATTTAATTAAATCAATTGAACATTTTCAGAATCAACACTGTTTTTTCAATGTTCAGATCCAGATTAAATATAACGCTTTTGCCAATTGATTTGAAACTTAACAGAGTGGTAGGGTGTCACCTAGGCTAGGTTGCCTTTGGAATTGGTGCCATTTGGAAAAACAAGATGGCTGCCATCTTGAAATTCTGTTTCTGGACTGTAAACTTGAACACACTCCTACTTATTGATTTGAAACTTAACAGAGTGGTAGGGCTACATCCAGGCTAGTTAGCTTTAAGAACTGGTGCCTCTTCAAAAAACAAGATGGCCACCTTGGCCACCACCTAAAAATTCTGTTTCCAGACTCTAACTCGAAGATGCTTCAGCCAGTCAGTTTGAAACTTAACAGGGTGGTAGGGCACCATCTAGGCTAGCTTCGTCTCCAAGTTGGTGCCATTTGAAAAAACAAGATGGCCACCATGTCCAAATTCCGTTTCCGGATTCTTAAGACGCTTCAGCTGATCGATTTAAAAGTTAACAAGGTAGTAGGGCATCACCTGGGCTAGGTTGCTTTTGATGATGGCAGCCACTTTGAAATTGCATTTCCAGACTGTAACTCGAAGACGCTTTGTCCAGGCTCACTGGACACCACCAGGGCTTGGTTGCTTCGAAATTGGGGTCGGTGAGTTTTTCGGTTTTTGGCTTGCACTCCTCTGAAATATTTTGGTTTCCAGACTCTAACTCAAAGACACTTTGTCTGATCAATTTGAAACTTACAGGGTGATTGGACACCACTAGGGCTAGGTTGCTTTTGAAATTGGTATCTGTCTGTGTTCCCGTTTTGGGTGTGTGTTCATCTGAAATATTTTGGTTTCTGGACTCCAACTTGAAGACGCTTTGTTCAATCGATTTGAAACTTAACAGGGTGATAGGACGCCACCAGGGCTAGGTTGCTTTAGAAATTGGTGTCCCTCCGTGTGCCCATTTTAGCTTTGCACGCATCCGTCCATATTATGCTTTCCAGACTCAAAGATGCTTCCTCCAATTGATTGAAAACCAGGGTTGTAGGACACCACCTGGGCTAGATTGTTTTTTCGAAATGGGTATCTGTCAGTCTGTCTTGTTTTGCTCACGTCCATCCATCTGGTCATGTGTGTGTCTGTCAACATTTTTGTTTTCGGATTGTAACTGGAAGATGCTTCCACTCACCGATTTCAAACTTTACAGAGTTGAAGGACAACACACAGCACTAGTTGAAATTTCCAGCACAGCTATCATGTTGCATACATCTAGCACCCTATCCCTAATGCCAGTTGCGCAACCACCTGTTGGGGTCTATGACCCCAGTTTCTTGTGTATATCTGTGGTTTACAGTGCCGCTCAGTTGATTCACTCCATCACTTAATATTGCAATGTGACATTTTTATGGTGGTGTTTTGAACCTGTTATCCAGAGTTTCTTTTCTTTGATTAGTGAAGCTGTGGACAAAATTAAAAGATAAAACCCCTTTTATTAACACTTGTTACAATGGGAAGTTCATGAAATAGAAGAATTTTAGTGTAAAAAAAGTGGAAAATAAAAAAATTAGCCAAGATCCAAGATGTCACTCTGTTGTCAAAATCAAATTTTCCAATAACACAGGTTAATTTAGGTTTTGGTGTATAAGAATACTAATAATCTAAATATTTTAACAAAAATGCATCTAAATTGTTTGAAAAAAGTCTTAAATTGAAATAATTTGTCCCAGATTTCGTCTTCTTTTACTTCCATTCACAGATGGATGAGGCCATACATATTACATGTTTTTGAAAAGATGAACCTAATGTGTTCTGCACAGTGTTCACTTTATAGGATTGTTGACATAATTTTTTTGATAATATCCCACAAAGACCATTTTTATGTAATATTATCATATCAGTCTGTATAAAGTTATTCTGTAGCTTAATCAATAAACTAGACTATACCAATAGATAGAACACCTTAAAGGCATTAAGACCTGAAGACAAAGAGAATTGGTATTCTAGTGTTACTTTTTCATATTAGAAAATATACTGCTCTTTCAGAGATTAATTTTTGGGGTTAAAAAAGATCGCACTGTTTGTTCAGACTCCACTGTTTCTTCAATGAGAATCTCTTAAAGTTAGGTGACGCTTATTTTTATTGTGTAAAATAGCCATACCTTATCCTTGCTAATGTTATATTTTACAGTTAGGTGATGCTTCTGTCTGCGTAATCCTAAAATTTTTCATCACTTTTGGTGTGTGGTGAAGTTTTTAATATCCCATAGAATTTGTATATGCACCTGAAAGTGCAGTACTTTGTACGCATAAGTGGAAATTAGCCATAGCTATAACTCAATACTATTACAGATTCTATTTATACAGAGCATACATTGGCAAATATCACATAACTTTTTGAATATAATTTTGGGAGATGTTGTCAAGTAATTTGGGTTTCTCATTTTTTTGTTCATTTAAACATCTGTTTTAACCACAGCATATCATTTTGTGTATGTTTCATTACTCTTTTTGTCATATTTTTGCAACTTGGTCAGATTGTGGTTATTTTTTGCATAAATTGAAAGGGCATGTGCCTGACATTTTACAAAATACATTCCACACAACAGATTTTTAAGAATTTTTTAGTCAGTAATATTTACAGATGGCACATAACAACTGTTATTTGTTTACAGAATGCTTCTAGTTTTGGGCTGGATCTTATGCTGTCTTATATAGAATAGAATAGAATAGAATATCTTTTATTACAGTGTCCTGTTTGCATATAATACTATAGTGTGCAACAAATAACAATAAAGTAAAATTGATCGTAGCAAACCCAGCCTGATGTAGGCTTATAAGACACTACAAATCAAAATAATTATTATATTAACAAGATGTAAAGATTTGAAACATTCAACAAGTTTATGCATTATATTATATATAATACTGGGGACAGGTTTTATCAGTTTCACTTACAATATTACTATTTGACACAATAGCACAGCTTAAGTGTTTTGTTACACTCCCAAGCACAATTTTAGATAAGGCAACCTTAAATGTAGACCCATTTGAAATGGGTGTTTGTTATATTAGTCTGAGACTATACAACACATCACTTTTTAAAGTGTTCTGTCATTTCAGAGTTGTCATGGCTTTTTTAAACTATTGTAAATTGATAAGTGTCAATAAATTGTCTTTTATTATCCACCACGCGACATATTTGCCCTAAATACGGGGAAATACAGACCAGGATGTATTTTTTCTGTACACACCGGCGCCCTGGTACTATGGATAATCAGTGTGAATAACTCCTGGTTTTTCAACAATATCTAGGAAAGTATGTTACTTACAAATATGTATAATATATCATTAGAAAGGTGTTCTTACAGCGTTTCTGCTCATGTGAATTAAATAAAAATCCATGCAGAAATGATTGAGATATTGCAAGTTAAAGATTGAAGTTTTTATATTCCCTGTTTCTACTGCTTTTTGATAGCTTTTTTGGCACTTCCAGGGTATATGGACACAGCCGTTTCCAACGTTGTTTTGTACTTTTCAGCTGAAATGTGGCTACATTTCAGAAATGTGGCTACAAACCTTATAAGGCATATGTGTAGCCACATTTCTGAAGTGTAGCCACATTTCAGTTGAAAAGTGCATAATAACGTTGTAAACAGCCATGTCCATATACCCTGGAAGTGCCGCTTTTTTCACATTCTTTCATTAAATATTAATATTATTTAACCCATTAATAGTACAAAATGGTGGATAATAAAAGTAAAACATCCCTCATCAGACATATACAGAAAAAATATATCACTCATGAAGATTAACAATATTATACTCGTTCTTCGCACTCGTATAATATTGTTATCTTCATTTGTGATATATTTTTTCTGTATATGTCATTCGGGAAGTTTTCCTATTGTATACTGGGAGTTGATCCAAGTACCTTTGGATTACACACAGAAATAAACACTAGTGTGATTCTTTAACAGGGGCTGTTCCATCAGCTAAGCTAAACTGGAATTCCCGGAAGTCCAGCCATTAACAAAGCTGATATATGTTAGGATATTGTGGAAAATGAGGCTACTAGTTTTTACTAGTATATACCCCACAGCCCTGTTGGGGTATTGTTCTCAACCATGGTGTCTGGATGAGTGGGCGGGCGGGCGGGCGGCAGGAAAAAGTTTGTCCGGGTTGTATTTCGGAAACTGTAAGGTGTAGGAAGTTGATACTTGGTAGGGACATTGGTAGGGGGTGTAGGTGTGCAACATCATGGTTTGATCTTGAGTTGACCTTTGACCTTACCGTAATGATCTTGACTATAAAATCTTGTCTGGGCTCTTTTGTAAGGTGTAGAAGGTTGACACTCTGTATAGACATTGGTAAGGGGTTGTAGGTATGCATCATGGTGTGACCTTTAGCTTTGGCTCTGCCATAGTGTGTTCATCTGCCATATTTGAGACATGTTTCTCTTAAGACAAAGATATATGGATTGCTGCAGCTGATTATTATATGTACTTTTACATAATTGTTCTATTTCCATTGACATCTATTCTTCAATTAATAAATTAATAAATTTTACAGCTTCATAATTTTTAGTTTACTGATTAATGCTGTCATCTTGCTATTGAATTGTCTTGTTTTTGGACACTTTCAGCAACTCTCTTTTCCTTGTTTGGTGTCCCAAATAGAATAATTAGTGACCTATGTTAGAATAGAATAGAATCATTTATATAGCGCAAAATTGATGCAACATCCTCTAATGCGCTTAAGGCAAAAAGGGAAATTCAAGGGACATGCCGGGTCAAAATCCTGATTTAGTGCCGCAAGGGGAGAAATACTATGGTGGGGGATATGCAAGTCTAAACAAGTAGGTTTTTAGCTTGCTTCAAAACCCTTCAATTGTATTCTGAGATTGGACCGATTGTGGGAGTCTGTTCCATTCAGTGGGAGAAGCCATTGCAAAACCTCGCGTACCAATGGCCTTCTTGGGACGAACTGAAGAAAGAGAAAGCCACGAGTAAGGCCTTTTTTAACTGGATTTAATTAAGGATGATAAATATGAGGGTTGGGAGAATTTGATAGCCTTGAATGTAATAAGATTATATTTGAACAGGATATGGTATGAAATGGGGAGCCAGTGTAGTTTTTGCAGATAGGGACTAACATGGCTTGTTTTATCAAGTCTGAAAACAATTCTGCAGAGGGCATTTTGAATCTTTTGTAGTTTAGCCACATTGTATTCATTCACACCATAAAGTAGGGAATTGCAGTAGTCAATTCGACTACTGATCATTGAGTTGGCCAGCAGGGCTGCAGTCTCCACACTGAGGAATTTACGAATGCGTGTGAGATCTTTGAGATGGTAGTAGCAGGCACGACAAACTTTGGTTATATGGCTGGCAAAGGTGTTCCCAGAATCAAAAGTAACACCTAAATTCTTAACTTCATTAGTGGGCGAGATTGAGTTTCCAAGAAACTGGGTGGGAAATTTTTGCATGATTGACTCCCAGGCCTGTCTGTCGCCAATGACAGTAAATTCTGTCTTCTCTGGATTAAGTTTCAATCTGATACCATCCATCCATTTTTGAATGCAAGCAAGACACTCAGTGAGCTCAGCAATACTGGAATCAAAGTTCCTGGAATCAAGTGCCAAGTATATTTGGATGTCATTGGCATAAAGATGATTGGTAACATTGAAACTGGAAATTATATGGCTGAGGGGGGTAGTGTAAAGAGTGAAAAGCAGTGGACTCAGGAAAGAACCTTGAGGGACCCCATAAGGGAGTGAGAAGGCATCCGGGAAGCTATTACCCAATTTAAGCTTCTGTCTACGATTTGTGAGGTATGATTTGATTCATATCAGCACAGTGCCATCCACGCCGAACCAATCCCTGAGGCAGTTAAAAAGAATGGTGTGGTCAGTCGTATCAAATGCTGCTGAGAGGTCCAATAATGTGAGAGCAACAGTCTTACCCGAGTCCATCGAAGCAGCAATGTCATTTTGAATTTTAAGGAGTACTGTTTCTGTTGAATGCAATCTCTTGTAGGCTGATTGGTTGAGATTGGAGAGCCCTCTTTATTGATGTAGCTATTTAACTGATTAGCCACAGCTTTTTCAATCAATTTTGATATGAAACTAAGGTTTGACACTGGTCTATAGTTTTTCAGGAGATTTCTATCTAGACTAGGCTTCTTGAGAAGGGGAGTAACATATACGATTTTGAAAGAGTTTGGGAAACTGCCTTCTTTGAGTGAATAATTTATGATATTGGTAATTGGGGTGATTCGGATATCTGTGCAATCTTTGACCAGTGTGGTTGGTATTGGGTCTAGATCACATGATTTGGTAGGAGATGATTTTAGAATTTTGAGAATGTCTTCCTCAGATACAGGCTCAAAAGAAGATAGGGCACTGTTGTTCATGCTTCGTCTGGTGATCGAAACTGGAGCTGATGACTGTAGTGCGGTTCTGATTTTCATGATTTTGTCACAGAAAAAATGCCCAAAGGAATTGGCTAGATCTTTCAGACTGATATGATTGTGTAAAATAATGGTTGAAGATTTATGTAGGATTTTTTGAAAGTGTTCCACAGAGCCTTGGGATTACCATTGTGAATGTTCTGTGTAAATTCTAATGGCAGAAAAAAAATCAATAATCAAAAAAAGTTTTGTGCTATGGATAAATTCTTTGGAAATCTTAGTGCAACTAAAATTTGATAAAGTTTTAATTTGACCACTAGTTCCAAATAATCCCTCTCCTACCCGTATAGTACAGCCTCTACCAACCAAACATATTAGGAGAATAAGGTCTAGTTTCAATAATGGAAGGTTTCTAAATTTTAAGTGTTCACATTAGTGCTGGGTCTGTATTCAATTCTTAGAATTTATCTTAGAATTCCACTTAAGTCTTCATTCTATGCTAAGAATTTTCTTATTCTTAGAATAAAATGCTATTCACAAAACAATTCTTAGCTAAGAGTAATTCTAAGAAAAGAGTAAAAGGAAATTTATGTAATTCTTAGAATTTTTCTTAGACTAAGTGTAATTCTAAGAAAAATTCTAAGAATCTTGGCATATGTGAACAGAAAGTTAGAAATTTTGAAATAATTAAAGAGGCTGCATTTCACTACAGTACACACAATGGACAATTTAATATGTAACACTCTGTTCTGGATGTCGATTTGCAATTAGTTGCTGCATTATAATCACCAATTTGACAACAACTATTTTTCTTAAGTTAAGCATGCTATGTGCCAGTCTTAGATATAAATCAATTCTTAAAATATTCTAAGAATAAGAATCTTTGTGAATAGAAAATTCTTCTTCTTAGAAAAATTCTAAGAATAAAAACCATTCTTAGAAAAATTGTAAGAATAAGCGTAATTCTAAGAATAAGAATCTTTGTGAGTAGGAAAATTCTTATTCTCAGAATTTTTTCTAAGAAAATGACAATTCTAAGAAAAATTCTAAGAATAAGAATCTTTGTGAATACAGGCCAAGGTGTTGTTTATCGAAATTTAATTATTAATCAATTCATGCTAGATATGCTGATATCCATAATGTAGGGTACAGTATCAATATCGGAACATATTATATAATAGATACAATTCTGCTGTCTGCCATAAAAAAAGTTTAAAATTTGCTATTCGATCATTTTTGGTAACTATTACTGCAAGAACCGAACTGCCATATTTGTTTATGTTTTGGGACACTACTAAAACTTGCAAAAGCGTTTTAAAGGTCTCCATAGGAAAATATCTTGTGTGCCCCAATATTTCAGTATTGATTATCAAAAGGTGAAAATATGGTTTGATAGTGATATACATATTGTCATTTGATACCAAAACTAGTTATTTTATTAGTGAAAAAGTATAATTTATTCAGAGTAAAAAGTGAGTTAATTGAATATTTTTATAAAAGGTGGTCATATAACAGAGCTTGTGTTGGTGCAGGCAAGTGATTAATGGTACAGAGAAAATATGACAGTTAGTGCAGAAAGGCTCACATTATTCATGGAGAAAAAACCGAGTTGGGTTTTTGAAGGTCATAATCTTTTTATTGTTTTGTCTTGGTTTTACAAGGTTTGTATTTGACAGCCAATACAGAGTCTATAAAAAGTTCAATTTCTTTGAGGAAACAACATAAAGCACCCATTTGTTGAAGATTTTACATCCAGAATTTCTTGGAATATCCTTGATATTTTTCAGAAGGGTTCTTTTATGTCTTTTTATATTGATCTATAGGCACCCTGCTTGTTTTTTAGACCAAAGCATTGGCTCAGATTTACAGGTGAAAATAGCAACCTTGCTTTAGATAAGGTATACAGTTATCTCTATAACATTTTTTGTTTTAAACAAGTAATCAGAAGCACATCAGTTTTATTGATTGTAAACTGGATTTAAAAAACTATATTCCTTTCTCAGAGGTGTATTTTATCTTAAATTTTCATGTGATGATCACAGCTAGGGCAATTTACCACAAGCAAAGGGCCCATTAAATCTAACCGGCCTTTGTGACACCATTGCATCTTCTAATCACACAGGTTACCTTTTTGTAAGCTTTACAAAATATCCCTTGTCATGAATTGTATCCTGAAGAAAAGGATATTGAATATCAAAAGAAGAACAAATCTCTGTGCTAAATTTAATGATCAATTAGTAGTTTTGACAGCGTCTTATAAATCTAATTTGAGTCAACGTGTTTACCTCCATTACCTGACTCTCTGTTTTTATTTTTGGTAATCCAATCTGTATCAGAGGAGAGGAATTGAATTTTACCTCATCTGTATTACCTGGCACTACTTTTCTGAAGGTCATTGCACTTCCTGTGAGTTTGTTATTGCCCGTTAGTATTATCAAGTGTGAATAGTGCATAGAATTTATGAAGTAGGTTTATTTCTCAAGTAGACTTTACTCGTAGTTACTACTAAGATTCACAAAGATATTTCAGAGTAATATTGTTACTCTCAAAAATTACCCCACCCCCGTCTGTTGGTTTAGATACAAGCCTTGTTAATTGACTCACTTTGAGAACATGCCAGATTCAGTAAAATAGTGATAAATTCACACAAATTTACAGGTAATTTGATTGGGGCTTTCATGGAAGTCTGGATTAATGTTTGATTCATACTGACCATAGACTTACCTAAAAATCTGTTGGACACAACAGAATCACTTTAAATGTTCATACAGATAGAAAGTTCACACCTGGATTCAAAAATCTATTCCATATAAAATTTACAAGGCTAATTTCAGTTAGATTTTGAGACAGATCACAGCAGGGCACAAAGTTTGAGTTTCCACACTTAACCATTCGCCTTAAATTATAAATTTTACAGCTTCATAAATTTTAGTTTACTGATTAATGCTGTCATCTTGCTATCGAATGTCTAGTGTTAATACTTTATCTTTATATAGATTTTCTTTCTCTTAGATGTTATTTTCTCTACTTAAACAATATGTGGAGCTTTATATAACTGGCATTTCTCAGAAAGTATCCTGATCTTTGTACTGTTTCATTACTGCTATATCTTATGATATTGGAAACTATTTCCCCAGGCTGTTTGGTACGGGCATCTATGATGCTATTTTTGAGTTATGGAGTTGTTGTTGCTGAAAAAATCCCAAAAAGAAATTTTGATCAGCACCAAGCCATAAGTAGACCACATGTTGTGGGGAAGTATGACCCTGATCCATTGTACAGTTTTTGTATGTGGACAAACAAGTGGAAGACATTACTCTCCTTTGCGGGGGCGAGGGTTAGTTTCCATGTTTGTTGACATTATGCTATATTTTTTTAAAAGGGGGATAATTAGGGTACATGTGACATTAGTGCCGACTTTGTCACAGGAATGTAAAACTCCTGGTTATTCTGTTTAAGTGGAAAGAAATAGGATATTAATTTTCTTTTGATGGCAGTGATGACCAATATACAGAGAAAGATTGCTTGCTTTTGTCATTTACATTAACTAAGTTGTCTCGCTTTTTTTGTGTTGGAACCTTCAAAATAATGCATGAAAATGGGGCTCTCAGTGGCTTTGCTGTAAAGTTTAGTCATGGTCCCCTAATGTTCTTGTGGTGCCTGTGAATGAAATTAGTTTAATGCAAGTGAAGTCATTCTATGGCCCTAGGTGCTGCTGATTTTCATGGCATGAAATGATTTGGAGTATATTTTCTCCCTGATCAGGATACCAATCTTGTAGCTGATTGTCTCAACTATTAATGGTCCTGTCATGCACTTTGGTGAAAGGTGACCATATGAACTATTTTCTTTTAACGATGATTTACTTTAAAATAAAGATCTGTCCTTGAAACAATGTTTTGATAACAACCTATTTCATTCATTGATAATCCATCCATCCACGTCTTCAATCCTGTGTGACATCAATCCCCTTTGTTTACATTCTGCATTATGACTGCATACAGAGTAGTACTAAATGCTTTCCTCTCAGTCTGATGATGTATTTTTATTTTCCAAAATCAGTCTTTAACAAGATATTTTCCTGATATAAAATATGCAAAGACTTGTCTTTTATAAAGGCACACAAGTGATTTTTAATATGCCAAAACTTACACCCAAGTGTTCTATTTGTTTTTATGTAAGTTGTGGAGGTTATTGTCCTGACAATTGATAACATCCCCCTCTGCCTGTCAAAAACCCCCTCGGTCTTCCTGTATTTATAATTTTTTATAAGATCAGCACAAATATTTTTGGTTTATAATAATTTATATGAAAAAATGCAACAATACAGGAACTGTCATGTCTTATTAATTATGAAGCATTCTCTTTCATGCTTAAATAACTCATAAAGGTGCATGTATTTGGTTCAGCACTTGTTCACCCAATTTAAGTGCAGTGAGAGGTACATGTAATTATTCTCTCTTTGGCCTTATGTGAATTGAGTGTGAGACAATACTGAGTGTGAATGAGACAATATTGAATGTGAATAAGACAGCATTAAGTGAGACAATATTGAGTGTGAAAGAGACAATATTGAGTGTGAACAGTGATTCTGCTACATGAAAAGTCCGACATTCTGTCCTAAGACTAGGAAAACGTTTAGGACATTTTTGAAGAATTTAGGACAGAATTCTTGTCAATCAAAGTTTCATTCTACAGGTTGCTAAAATTAAGTCATTAAAGTCAATGGGAAATAAAGTAAAATTTATTGAATCATAATAAAAATCTCAGTTTAGTTAAAATGTCAAAAAGTGTTTCAAATTGATGTGCAATGATCATGTATTACTGAAACGAGAACCCCAGGCCATAGAACCTAGGTATGGTGATCCATGAGGTTTTCATGCTATTAAAATGTCCACTGGCAGTAAACATTACAGCAAATAAACTTTCAGTCTGATTTTTTTGTCAGTGAATCGAAATTTGTATATAATTGTATCCAACATGACAGAATTTTTTTTTCTTAAATTTTAATTCATATTTTAAAGCCCAAAAGATTTGGAAAGCAAAGGGCGATCAAAAACATTTACTTTGGAGTTTTCATGTGATGAAGCTTTATGATATTTCATCAAAATATAACTTCAAATACATAAATATATATTACAATGCCATGGTATCATGGGATAACAACGAAAACACAATTTTCTTTAAGTTTAAGCATACATTTATAACATGAAAATCAGTGTTCCAAGCACCAATAACCTGTAAACTCGTTTTCAGTATTATGTTTATTAAGACATCATGCAATTATTAACAAGAGCACTCAGAGAGCGCAGACCTCCGCCAAGGAGATCCAGTCAATGATCTGGATCACACCCAAAATCTAATCACTTCTTCCTTGTCCCATTTTGAACATGTCGTGAAAATTTCATCGGAATCCGTTCATTACTTTTCGAATTATCTTCCTTTAAAGAATTCAGGGATCCAGAAGATCCAGACTGTGATCTGGATCACTCCCAAAATCTAATTACTTCTTCCTTTACCAATTTCTCACATATCCTATAAATTTCATCAAAATCCTTCCATAAGTTTTTGAGCTATCTTTCTTTAAAAATTAAATTTCATGGATCCAGAAGATCCAGACAGTGATCTAAATCACTCCCAAAATCTAATTACTTCTTCCTTTTACCACTTCAGACATATCCTGAAAATTTTATTAAAATCCGTCCATAAGTTTTCAAGTTATCTTGTTCACAAATAAACAGACGGACAGACAAACCCAGGTGAAAACATAACCTCCTTGGCGGAGGTAATAAAAGAAAATATTAATCAAAACAAAAATTCAGAACATTACAGTAAAATTTATGTGGAAACCTACAGAAAACACGAATATACCAGACAACCATAATTAATATTCATGAGAAGATATGAGGACACAGATTTTGCCTGGGATGTCCTTGCAATATTTTATAAAATGGAAGCATAGACAAAATCAAATACTTTAAACTCGAGAACTCACATGGCCATATCACCCAAGTCATTAATATTCATGAGAAGATATGAAGACACAGATTTTCCATGGGATTTCCTTGCAATATTTTATAAAATGGAAGCATAGATGAAAATCAAATACTTTAAACTCGAGAACTCACATGGCCATATCACCCAAGTCATTAATATTCATGAGAAGATATGAAGACACAGATTTTCCATGGGATTTCCTTGCAATATTTTATAAAATGGAAGCATAGATGAAAATCAAATACTTTAAACTCAAGAACTCACGGCCATAGCACCCAAGTCATTAATATTAATGAGAAGATATGAGGACATGGATTTCCCCTGGGATTTCCTTGCAGGTCATGTGGCTTGTCACGAGACTTCATAAAAGACGTCTAGACCTTGCTACAATAAAAATCATGATTTTAGGGTTGTAACGTGACTTTGTATTTTGTAAATAAAAAGACGGCTAGATATTCTATTATTGCCCACAGATACGACTCGGACAATATGTCCTAATATTCTATTTAAAATTTGCGGTTTTGTTACAAAATTCGGTTAATGACCGATGGCCGACACGAATCTGAAACCCTGGTGAATGAGATACCATTGAGTGTGAGGATATTGAGTGTGGATGAGACAATATTGAGTGTGAATAAGACAGCATTGAGTGAGACAATATTGAATGTGAAAGAGACAATATTGAGTGTGAATGAGACAGCTGTTGTAGTCCGGGTTTGGGGTATAACAAAAGTCCTTCTTGATGTTTATATTTATTTACAGCTTTAACAATTTAATAATAATTAACAAGCAGTTCTAAATGTTTCATACAAAATTTCCTAAGTGCTTAATATCTCCTTCAAATTCTATATCTCACTTGTTCTTCTCTATCTGTTCTCTCTATTTAATATTCTGAATTCTCTATTCTGATTTCTATACTCAAAGTTCTCTATTCTCATTTCATTCTCTCTTTACATTCTCTTTTCATTCTGACTAACAGCTCATATGTTCCCCCTATTTACAGTAAATCATCCCTATTGTATTTTACCTAATAAATGCTACTATTGTCTTAAGGATAATAACTATACCAAACAATTACCGACTTTACAATACACAACAGGATAAGTCCCTAACACTGTATTAGATCTTATTTCAAATACCATCTGGCATGGGGATCAAACAATGGGCTTAGACTGGGTAATTACACCACACAATAATATGGATGTAGGTGACATTACATCAACAGAATTAGTAAAATATGAAATGTAAACAAACTTAGACATATTCAAACATGACATATAAAGAATGTAAATTCACTGATATTAAGGTAGTCTTAGTGACTTTAAGTTTAAGCATAATTTTCCCAATTTTCCTAACCACAACACAGCATTGAGTGAGACAATATTAAGTGTAAAAGAGACAATATTGAGTGTGAATGAGACAGCATTGAGTGAGACAATATTGAGTGTGAATGAGACAATATTGGGTGTGATTGAGACAGCATTGAATGTGAGGATATTGAGTGTGAAAGAGACAATATTGAGTGTGAAAATGAGACACCATTGAGTGAGACAATATTGAGTGTGAATGAAACAATATTGAGTGTGAATGAGACAGCATTGAGTGTGACAATATTGAATGTGAATGAGACAATATTGAGTGTGAAAGAGACAATATTGGGTGTGATTGAGACAACATTGAGTGAGACAATATTGAGTGTGAATGAGACAATATTGAGTGTGATTGAGATAGCATTGAGTGTGAGGATATTGAGTGTGAATGAGACAATATTGAGTGTGGTTTAAACAATAAATTTTGGAAAAAGAGACAGTATTTTTGGTATGTGTGAAAGAGATGAAAAAAGAAAAATACTAGTTCCATATATAAAGTAAAGATTGAAAGTCTCATATCTTTGTTGTAAAATGTCTGTAATTTTTACAACACAGCCTATAAAGACTATGCAACTATTGTTTTCACCCATGACATTGGCTGGGCAGGCAGGCGGCTGGGTGGGCTGCGGGAAAACTCTTGCCTGGGCTGGATCTCATAAACCGTTAGGTATAGGAATTCTTACTTGGTGGGAACTTTTGTTTGAAGGTGTTGCTGTGCAAGTTCATGGTGTGACCTTGATTTGGCATGTGAACATAGTGACCTCGACCTTGATAACCTCATCCAGGCTGTATCTCAGAAACCATAAGGTGCAGGAAGTTGATACTTGGCAGGAATGTTGGTTATGGGTGTAGACCTTGATTTGACCTTGCTGTAGTCACATTAATCTTTAAAAAATTGTCCAGGTGATATCTCAAAAACCGTAAGGTGTATAATTTTGTTACTTGGTAGGTATATCAATTTGATGGTGGAGGTGTGCAAGTCCATAGTGCGACCTTTGACCTTGGTTGTGCAAGAATGTTTTCTGCACTTATATTTGAAATATATTTCTCCTATCACAAAGCTATTATGGATTGCACCAACTGATTATTATAGGCCAGTGTACTTTTACCTAATTGTGCCATCTCAATTAGGAGTAATACTTCAGTTAATAACTAGCTCAATTAATAAATTTTACAGTTTGATAACTTTTAGTTTACAAATTAGTGCTGTCATTTTTGTATTAAATTTTCTTTTTTTTCATGCTTTTTCTTTAAATATATACATTTTATCTTTTTTGAGTGTTTTTTTTTCTCCAAAACCTTAACATAACTTACACTGTCTGTTCTGAAAGACCCCTTATCTTTGTACTTTTTCATCTCTTCTGTATCTCATGGTGTCCAATGATATTTTCCCAGGCTGTGGGGTACAAGAATCTTTGATTTTATTTTGTTTTTAGATGTCTTAATGGATATGCTGGATAGGCCACTGTTATCAGTGTTTTAGAGTTTGAATGGTTCTTTCTTTAATTGCACCAAAAGTTTGAATGTGTGAATCTATCTTATAATGTGGCTAGTTTTAATGTGTGAAGCCACTGTACTATATATATATATATTTATTTTATTATAGTGACATGTGATATACAATTTCATTACATAAATATACAAAACAATATAAACAACATCACCCAGCCCCTGACGGGCTTATAAGTCACTGTGAAATACAATTACAATGACATTGTGTGGTGGATTATTCTGGACCATAATTTCTTTTAAATATCAGTACAATCTCTAAACAATAAACTATTTCTTTCATTCCATAATTCAACTATAAAGTTACCAAGTATTTGAAAATGATTTTATTCATATATAAAAATTTACTTTCATTGTTCAGGTTACTGAATCCAGATTTAAGATTGTTATATGTTTCATAATACTTTTGACGAATTCTAATTGGGGACAGACACAGAGAAAGTGAATCTCATCCTCAATCTCTTCATTATTACAAAGAATGCAGGTTCTATTTTCCAAAAGTACATTGGTGAAACGTCCGGTTTCAATAGCCAAAGATAATGTTCCATTCCTTAAACGAGCAATCAATGATCTTTGATATTTAGGCAATAGGAAATACTCTTCTGTTGAAATGTTAGTCTTGATTTTTTCATAGGTCCTGAGTTTTGGTTTGTTTCCTACACTAATGACCCAACTTTCTTGAAAGATTTTACGCAAAATATTTTCACAAAAGTTTAGATCAATCTTTCTTCTTTCCAAAAAATAGGATGACATGTTTAGCAGATCAAAAACTTCCTGAATATTCTTTACCCAGGTATAATGTTTTTTAAATTGAAATGTCCAGTTAAATATTTGCTTTGGTATGCGTGTATTATCGAATTGACAAAGTTTATTCCAGTACCTCAATGCAGATAAATAAAACACATATTTTGGTGGAAGCTACCCAGAGTCTCCCTGTAAGAATAGATTTGCCGTAAATTTATTTACACCTAAGAAATATCGTAATGCCCTATTATAAATTTTTTCTGCTGGACCATCTTTATTAAACCCCCATATTCCTGCCCCATAACTAAAAATTGGTACCACAGATGTGTTATACATTTTTTCATAAGTTCTATAACCACAATCTTTAAATAGCGTACTATTTGCTTGGTTAGTTTGCATTAAAAATTCATCCATATTTCCTAGTGATTCCCTTTAACAAGGCCACTAAGTTATTGGCCTTCAAACTTAACTCACTTGAACATTTCTGGTAGGCCTAAATGTTTTATTATTAAACATTAACTTTTGTCATTTATTGCATTATTGGGAAACAGAATTACAAAACAAAATGTGAAGCAATTTTTTTAAAATAAAAAGTAAAAGTAAGATTCAGTTACTTTTGGCATATATTGTATCCAAGTATTTACAATAAAGCATCATGCATGAAAAGTGGGGAAAAGTACAGATTAAGTGAAACTCCATTTCCAAGTTACTGTATGAAGTCCCTTCATGTTTTGCACTCAACCAGATGTGTACTACGGAATAAGAAATGATGCAGTTTTCAATTTTTTATGTGTTTTCCAGTGACAAAAATTATTGAATAAATAAATGTAAACAACTTCAGTTTTAACTCAGTGTTTGAATTTTCCACATTTAGAAAGTTAATATATTTGTGATACTCTTAATAAGTGATACTTCTTAGTTTTAAGGTATATATTATATAGGGTGCAATAAATAAAATGAGCACTTTGTGGTTGGTGTTGGGAATATTATGTTGCCCTGTTGGGGACAAGTCAATGTTGATGTTTGTTTTAGCTGGACAAAATTATGATAAAGGTAAGTAAAATGCCTTGTAAGGTTAATGCTAGAGTGACAAACATTAAATTGTCATAGTATGTGTCATTTACTACTCAGAAAGTGGGCATATTTCACTTTGAATTCTGAGACATTCTTGTCAAGTTATGATTTTTGTCTCACTTTTATGCTATGTTTTATTTTTAGTTTTTTATTCACCCCCTGCACCATCCGGGGGGGGCGTCGGCTGTGGCGGCAGGCATAAAGCTTGTGGGTGTTCCACAGCATAAACCAATGCACAGATTTTCTCCAAATTTTCAGGGTATGTTTACCCCAAGAGGATCCTAGAACTGATTAGGTTTTGGGGGGGGTTGGCAACAAGTTTATTATTTTGCCATGACAATACTTTTAAGATTTTTTCTCTTAAAGTTTATGGGTGTTCCACAGCCTAAACCCATGCACAGAATTTCACCAAATTTTCAGGGTATGTTTACCCCAAGAAGGTCTAGAGCTGATTGGGTTTTGGGGGCAATCTGGTAACAACTGTTGCCATGGCAATACTTTTAAGATTTTTGGGTGTTCCTCAGCCTAAAACCATGCATGGATTTTGATCAAATTTTCAGGATAAGTTTACCCCAAGAGGATCTAGAGCTGATTAGTTTTGGTGGGTATCTAGCAAGAACTGTTGCCATGACAATGCTTTGAATATTTTTTGGATTTCAACGTTTGTGGGTGTTCCACAGCCTAAACCAATGCATGGATTTTCACCTATTTTTCAGGATATATTAACCAAAACATCTACAACTGAGTAGGTTTGGGAGGGTATCTGACAACACCCATTGCCATGGCAACACTTGAAATACTTTTCGGTCTTAAATTTCTTAATTGAACAAGGGGCGTTATTAAACTGATGTTACTACAGTTGCATTTTAATCTTCAATTTTCATTGAATTTTGTTCAATGTTGCTAAATTTAAAAAGAGTATCCCATGAGGCAAATTACATCTAGTGTGGCAAATTAAGCTTACTGTGGCAATATTGACATAATGTGGCAAATTTTACATAGTCTTGGAAATTATAAGTACTATGACAGATCACACATATCTTGGAAAATTTTTTTATTAATTGGGGGATTTGCATAAACTGTGATAAATTACACACACCTTGGAAAATGACATATACTCTGGCAAGTTTCACATAGTGTTGCAAATTTCACATACTGCAGCAAAGTGTACAAACTTCAGGCAAGTTTTATAAACTCTTGCAAATTACATAGACTGTGGTAAACTTGCCAGTGCGTTATACTGTGGTAGATTTCAAATACTGTCACAAATATTGGTGACATATGGATCTATGGATTGTCTTCACCCCCATTCATTGGCCATCACTGTCATATTGCTATGTCCAGTGTGTGACCTAGTCATTAAAATCTTTTAGAAAAACAGCATTATTTATGTCATTTAATGTCTGTGACCTAATTTTGTTTACAGGTTAAGTAGTTTTACAGATTCTCTCTTTGATGAAAGTATATTTTAGCGTTTTTGTCACACATGAAAGTTAACCAATTTATAGGCCATTTTTTCAGTGTTATGTCTAAGTTTTTCACACCATTTTCTTGAGTGAAAGTAGAACAATTTTAAATGATACCAGTGTGGTTGATTCACCCGATATCGAACTGTTGTGTGACATGTCAATAACTGAATGGCTCTTCAACAGACAGGGTGAGATAGTGTCATGTTGTTGAAGTGTGACTTGTTTAATCAGATGTACAGTAAGTGACAGTTACATGATACTGGTTACTGTTACAAACATTCTGGGCTGTACTGATTTACGGTGCGGCTGAATTTAGGTCCACATTTACTGTTATTAAATAACTGATTGTCTCATGTTTACACAATCTGTTCAGTGACACCGTGTCTTACATGAGACTCAGATTAATTTTTCCAAATCTTCAGGGCAGTTGGTTCTGATGAGATTGATTCTAGGTCCACATGTCGAATTTTTATAGAATTGACTGTTTCATATTGAAATTTGTCAAATGTGTGTTTTTGAAGATATTATTTGTATTTTTATCCAAATTATGGTTGAGGGATTAAGCATTTCCAGAACAAAGAATTTTATATGAATTTTTCTCATTTATAATGAGTCTGTCTTGTGCAAGGTGTGAAGCCAGACATAAGTATTTAAACCAGGACAACAGACACCCACAATCTGTGTACAGACAAATCATTCACATTAAATAAAGTATAAAACTTGACACAGAAATAGTTTTTATTTTTCTCAGTAAAAATAATCATGCACTTTCTCTGCCAGAGAAAAAGTTTGTTTCAATTATATTTCACTAAACTTCGGGCTATAAAAAGTTATTAGAAGATTAAATGTCCACATGGAAGGTTAAATCCAGACGTTTAAAACACTTTAACAGAATAATTACTCTTAATTTGGGTTTGTCTATGTTTCAGTGGACACCATATAAACTAGCCAATAATATTTTAAGATTTAAGATCCCCTAATGAAAGACGAAAGCTACTTTTTTAGCCTTTTTAATTTTATAACTTCCAAATGTCAGAACTGGTCCAATTGGCAATAATATCTGTCAATATGTGCTATAAATTCCTAAGTTATATCACCCTTTCACAATATTGCTGATCTAGGAGCTTTTGTGATGATGCCTGGAGATTTCATTTCACTGAATTCTTCTTTGTTGATAGAAAAAACTGAAGATTTTTTTGTTCAGTGAATTTCAGATTTATCAAGTCCTTTGATGCAGTTACTCATTGTATTGCCTGTAATCTTGCAAGCGCCAAGGAGAATTTTAGAGATATTTATGGTAGAAATGTACTGGTACAGTTTCTAGCAATTAACAAAAGAAAATGTCACAGAGAACAAAGAAAAGTGAAGTAATGCATATAGAGTTTAATTACACAGCCAAGAAACTATGGATGGCAAAGGGTAGTCTTAATTAATAGTCAGAAATATCCCCATATTGGGGATTGCAATGATTAAATATTGATTTGAACTAAGATAGTAAATATGAGGAGACAGTAAAACTTTTATCCTGAGGCTCTAAAACTTGAGTTCTGGAAATATTTTAACTCCATGTATCGCTGTGTCCAAGTTTGATATTTTTCTACCAAAATCATTGTTCACTTTAGTTTGTTTACCATAATATTTAATTGTAACTGACTTTATGAAATATTCATGAATTAAAGGATATGATGCCATTTGCTATAGCAATGACACCCTCTGGTAAAGATAAGATATATTGTCCCAAACTACTTGCAAGTATAAGTAACAAGTAATGCCAATGAACTTTGACCCTGAAGGGCAGTGCATGGCTGACAAGTGCATGGAAATATCTTTGAACATCTTCACATATGTATTACAGTAATTGAATAGAAACCTGTTGAATGCAATGTGAAGTGATGACTGAAATAGGAAAACTTCTCAAATGACTTATACAGAAAAATTATATCATGAATGAAGATAACAATATTATACGAGAGCGTAGCACAAATATTATATTGTTAATCTTCATGAGGGATATATTTTTTCTGTATATGTCCAATAACTAATAAGGGATGTTTTACTTTTCATGTCCCCCATTTTAATAATTTATGAGTAAACTTAAGCTATGTTAAAGACAAAACGCCAAAAAAAAAACCTGTCGTATACACACATGTACAAATGAATATAAATAGTTGAATTTTTAACTTGCAATTTCTGACCCATTCCTGCAAGGATTTTTATCCGACTAGATGGAGTAGATGCACTGTAAAAGATCTTTCTACTGATATATAATACATATTTGTAGGTTACACAGTTTCCAAGTGAAAAACCGGAACTTGTTGACACTATTTATCCATTGGTACTCAGAGGCGCCGGTGTTTACGAAAAAAATATATACCCCACTCTGGGGGATATTAAGTACTTCTACTTCCAGATGACAGGATAATATTTCAGATGACAAGATCTGCTGATAAATTTCTACATTATTCTGCTTTGAGAGAATCCTACTTACGGGGCTCAGGCTACATGTGTGCTGTGTGGTTCTTTGTGGCAGTTTGACCAGGCATTAATTTAAGGCTTCTATATACCATTGATGGTATGATAAGAGTCAATAATTAAGTTAAAACTCATGTACTATACCTCATCTGTTTGAACGGACAACCAATACAATGTACTGGGTTGGTTTGGTGCAGAAAGACCTTTAGAGTTGCTTCATTCATTTTATGGCCCTTTAAACAGTGTTATCCAAACTTTTAACATACTACATGTATTAGTTAAAATGGGGTTTGAGTTTTTACCATATAGCAATATCAGATCATTGAGATACCTTAAAGTATTTTACTAGTTATTTATTGTCTATCTATTGTTTAATATAATTAGAAAAAGTTTAAAATAAGAATGTGGTATTATTTCTATGATAGGAAAATAAAATTTTGAAAGGTCTAGACTTATTCATGATTCCTGAAACACAGTCAAAATATTCTGTCTTCAATAAAGGAAAGTTTGTTGTAGCTGTGAAATTTTTACAAACCCACAAATAATATATTATTCAGGATCCTCTGACAAAAGGAATGAACGATCTTAAGAAACAGGCTGTGTTTGTTTAATAGAGCATATGATAACATTATTTCAACTTCACTGAATTTACAGGTTTTTTCTGAATAATTCTGGTGTATATTGTTTCTATAATCTGATCATAAGCACAATCATATTTTACTGTATTGAATGACAGAGGATTGCATTACTTACACTTAACATTTTTGTTAATTTGGATACATCTTTATTCCATGTGTGTGGGTTTTAGTTTTAAGAATATATTTTTATGTGTACCTGTTTACTCCTACAGGGCTTTGCATATATGTAAACCCCACTTGCAGGTTTTCACTGTTGACTGATATGTCCAATACTAATACAGTTAAACTCCGAAAAAGTGGCCAATACCAGAAAATATTTGAGTGCGAGGCCCGATATTTTCTGGTATTGGCCACTTTTTCGGAGTTTGGCTGTTGTAAACCCCAATCTATATCCTATTTGATGCCTGGTCCGAAGATATATGATACAATGTCCCCAAATTCTGTAATGTCTCGTCTTACAGGAATAAATTAATCCTCCAAAATGGTCACTGAGAGAAAGTGTCCAACACTGATTAGTACCACACAATGTGGTGCAGCGCTAATTTTAATACATGCTGGAAGGTGAATTTTCCTAACCTTGCATATTTGTGTGATTTTTTACTGCAATTTTCGGTATAAATAAATATACATCAAACTGAAAGTTAAGTTGATCAGAAGAATTAAAATAGCACCATATAATTAACCAGTCTATTTTATAGCACTGGAGATGGCATCCCTTTTCAGCTTATTAACTTGTGGACCTGTGTGTTTTATGTGTTATGTGCCTTAAAGCCAGGTCACACTGTGGCGATTTTTTGTGGTGAATATGCGCGATCCTGAAATTCTTCCCTGTTGGTAGCATATTCTTTGTCCATCTTCACTGTTCTCCACCATTCTGCATGGATCGTCATCTGGCTATGACAGTTTCAAACTTTCAAAACTATCGCTGGTATTCACCGATTCTTGCCGTTTTTTTAGTTCGCCATGGCAATTCGCCACTATTGGTAGCAGATTCTTCTACATCGTAGCTCTGTGGTAGGACATTCTCCAGGAAATCGTACTACTTTCTTGTTCTCAGTAAATTCGCCAAATATTCTTCCTTGTTCTCAACTGGTTCTTCCTTTGTTGTGGAAGATTCTTCAAAGATCGCATTCATTCTCCCCCACCTGTGGTTCATTCGTGGACAATTGTCAAATCACCAGATATCTTCACCAGTTCACAGGGTATTCTCGGTATATTTTCAGTGTATTCTTGCTTTGTTGAGGGTTAATCTCAGGATAGTCGAAAAGCATCGTAGAACAATGTAGAGGGGTCGTAGAAGTATTGAAGATCTTTTATCATGTGATCACACTTTCCCGCTTTTTTTCGGCGAATTCTGGCAAATTTGAAGTCACCTCTATTCTTCTATATTCGCAGATATTATCGTAGCACCCTCGCCACTATGTGACCTGGGCATTACTGGGAAAATAATACACACTTTTTGAAACCCCGAAAGACACACTTTTGAATACTTGAAAGAACTTAGAGCTCCCAAACTTTTGGATATATCCTCCCCCCCCCCCCACCCCCACCCACCCCCCCACCCCCCCCCCCCCCCCCCCACAAAAAAGAAAAAAAACAAAAAAAAAAACCAAACTTTTATGGAATTGTTTTAAAAACTCTTGACAAACAAATTAACCTTCATCTCAATGTACTTGATTAGTCGTAATGTATATACTGGCCTTTGTATATTGGCCTATATGTTAATAGTGGTTTGAGGTTTGTTTCTTCTATTCATAGAATTCATAATGTAACATGGATAGCAGGAATAAAAGCAACTATGATAATTTGTTTATACCTCAGAACTGGTTATAACTCAAAAACAATTTTGGGGCAAATGAACTGGATAATTCAATTGACTTACTAGAATTAAAACACACTTGTTATGTCATCCTATTGATGAAAAGGTGAATTATTTTGTAATGTACATTTTTCTGGAATAGATAGCAAGCACCTGAAATAGTTAGGCATCTTAAATTATTAATGATACGTTTATTTATTTCGAATAATTTTTTTTAGTTTATAGCATGTGTTTCATGGTTCAGACAAAAAAGGAAACATTTGACTGTTTCAGGTGTCTGTAAATTAGAACAAAAAGGAGTGTATTAATTAAAAATAATGCACACTTTTAACAATAGAATGACATCAAAAGTGTACTTTAATCAGTTGAACATTTTTAAGTGTCTGTATATTGCCACAAACCATATGTTGGTACCTCTTCACGGTAAACCTGTATGCTTTGTGTTACAATATTCTGTTGATATATTCCTATTGTTCTGTGTATTATATAAATTAAAAACATGATGGCCATTTCTTATATTGTGTGGGATATACAAATATTAAAGGAAAATGCTGCAGGAAGCAAATGTCCACACCGTGCCACTAGCGGCTGCACCTCATATGTGGCAGTTTTGGACCATTTTTTCAATTTATTTATCCGCACTGCACAATGCCTTGCATATATACAATGGGCATGGAGATGAACCATATTACACTAAGAGTTAGTGTGTAGGACAGTAAACTGGAAACCTAATTGCCAACCAAAAAGATACTGATTCTTTTATATTTCACTGGAACTTATCCATAACCAGTTTCTTCATATATTCCCTACCTTAACAAAAGTTTATCAAATTGTTATTTCTAAAACTCAACCACAAAAAACATGTTTCACACTATTTCATTATATTCTATCAAAATATTACTTTTTACTTAAAAACACTTCAAAAAGAACACTGCTGTTGATATCATGTATACAGTTTCAAAACATATGTCATGACGTTTGCTAAATCAAACATAGCCGGTTTTTATTGAATTCGAATATTCAAGAACCAGTTGGAAACAATGGAAACAATTGCAACACAACTAACAAAATTAAGTTTTCTTTAAAGTAAATTATACATTGGCAACTTGACTAAGAGTGACATGAGATCATAGCTGAGTTCATAAATCAAAAATTTTAATAATACAGGCTGACATAATAGAGATTTGATTGTCCTTTTTCCATTTTAATATGTTGTAACATGTCATTGCTATAATATCCCACATAATGGGACTTTCACACCTCTCCAAACAGATATTCTGAGAACATCTCCTAATTGTGATGAAAGTGTCAACATATTTCCTAATTTTAAGGCATCATACCACAATGGAATGAGAGTATAAAATGGTTCCACAATATTACAATGTATCATCAAGTAATTGAAATGAGGCCGTTGTCGCAATTGTGTGGTCATAAAGTACAAGGAAGGTGATGAAAAATAATATTTAAAGGTCTGTAAGCAACAAACTGATCCAATACCATAAACTAAACAGGCTTCCTTTTTAAATACAGTAAGAAATGCTGATAAAGATGTCAAAATCAGTTCAGAAATAGGAAGGTTCAGTTCATTTTAAATGGATTCCTCTTTTGTATGCTGACAATATCTACTAATTTGAAGAATTCCTTGAGATTGAACTTGTTTCTTGTTTATACATATCAAATTATTTCTGATGCATGAAGACAAGATATAGCATACTACTTCCAAATATATTCTGAGACTGTTTCACATTGTCACTGGGATGTACAGGCCTCATCTGTGGTCAAGTATTCTGTGCTGTTTGATGTAACGCTTTAATTATTGGAGTGTTGAGCTGCATGATGCTTATACCCCAATCACATTACATATTACACATACCGGTAGATATGTTGTGCCATGGAAACTTGACAAATTGATTAAAACAGGTGTCATCAATCATTTGTGGTTACAGGAATCAGTTCAGCCGATTATAACTGACATACAAGGACCAGTCCCTAATTTCTTAGGTTTGGCAATATCTCAAATTTTACAGTAGTGTTGCATTTTTTTTTTGAGGCGTAATGTTTGTATTTTAAACATGTGCTACCCCACTAATTGCACTTGATATATTTTGGTTGACTATGCCTTGTACAGATCCTATTGCTTTTGTTACTCATGAAAAATTTTAAAATATCTATGCTTACAGAAATGAATACACAGTTTTGGGAAATGTATTCAATTCATTTGTTCAATCAAACAATAACTGCAAAATGTAATCCTTTCATATCTTCATTTGTCCAACATTCTAATACCTTAATAATCCACATATCTTGGCATTAGTCATATTTTTCAGTAGTGTTTATTGTGCAATTTAAAATTTTATCCGTCTTTGCATTTTAATGTACTCAAGATATACATTATGCACCTGTCTTCTTTCTCCACTTCCATGCTCTTTTTCAGCATTGTCCACACCCATTCCTCTAATGCAAACATCTAAGGTGTGATAAATACAGAATAATAAATACATTTGGATTATTATAGTCATGGAAGCAGAGGAAGGAACCAGAGTTTCACAAATAATTATTCCAACGTCCAGCGTCCATAGTCCATTCTAACATGACACGGCTGTGTCCGCGATTCTGATTGGTCGAGAGCTATGGTAAAACCTCGATATACATGTTGGCTGTTCCATTGTCATCCCATCGCAAGTAACAATAACCAAGTACATGCTTCCGGTTTTTGACAGTTAAGAAACCGAACTTATTATTATTCATAAAAGCACTTTTAATTGAATATAATTCTGATAATGAAAAGAAAATATATAGAGCCTAAAAATTTAAAAAAAAACTCTTTATTTTCGGCGTATTTAGTGAGAAAATGCTACTGCCACAATGTACAATTGGTAGAACAGCCTGATTTGTTTCGAACGTTTGTGAAATGGGCATGATTTTTTGCAAAATATAAGGGAATTACAAGTATTTTAATTGTTTTGTCATGTTAGAATAGGAATAACGCCCTCCAAACCATGGTATATGCAGAATTTTACCATTGTTTGAGGCAATAAACCCCGAAGGCGAACCATGGTAAAATTCTGCATATACCATGGTTTGTCAGGCGTTATTCCTATATCGTTTCTGCTCATATAAAGGAAAAGTATTAAAGCTATCTTCACCAAATTTGGTACGTAGGATTATTGGGTCAGTGTCTTGCTTGGGATTGCTTTCAGCTGTTGTAGCTCTTTTACTTACTGAGTAATACCGAAGTACAGCTATTTTCAGTACCTATTGGTTTCCGTGAATTTAAGGGAAAATGATTCAAGATATTTGATTAAAATTGGGAATACAAGATTGTTATGTCTATAGCTTGCTTGGTATTGCATTTTGGGCTGATATCTCTGTAAGTAAGTGAGTAATAGCCATTTAGGTACTTTATTGGCTATTTTCAATGGTACTTTTGAGTAATTAGCTTATATCTCAGAAACCGTTACAGATAGAGTGATTTTGAGCAGATTTTTTACCCAATGGGTAATAGAAGATTATCCTGTGTAAATACCAAAAAATTTAAATTTACAGAACTTTTGGCGGCCATCTTGGATTTTAGCGGTAAATAAAAATTAAAAATATCTCAGAAACCGTTTACAGATAGAGCGATTTTGAGAGAATTTTTGGCCCACAGGGCAGTACAAGGGTATCTAATGCAAAAGGTAAAAATTTCATTTTTTGCCACTTTTGGCAGCCATCTTGGATTTTAGCGGAAAATAAAAAAGTGTAAATATTTGGGAAACTGTAAGAGATAGAGTGATCTCGAATCAATTTTTGGGCCCACAGTATAGTACAAGGATATCCCATTGAAAAGTAAAAAATTTCAATTTTGGCAGCCATCTTGGATTTAGCGGAAAATAAAAAAAGTAAATATCTTGGAAACTGTAAGAGATAGAGCGATTATGAGTGAATTTTGGACCCACAGGGTAGTGCAAAGGTGTCTGATTGAAAAGGGAAAACTTTCAATTTTCGCAACATATCTCGGCCATCTTGGATTTTAGCAGAAAATAAAAAATTGAAAATATCTCAGAAATCGTAAGAGAGTGATTTTGATTGAATTTTTGATCCACAGAGTAGTACAAGGGTGTTCCATTGAAAAGGGAAAATTTCAATTTTCGCAACTTATAGCGGCCATCTTGGATTTTAGCAGAAAAGAATATAGTGTAAATAGCTCGGAAACCGTAAGAGATAGAGTGATTTCGAGTGAATTTTTGGCCCACAGGGTAGTTCAGGGATATCCCATTGAAAAGTAAAAAATTTCAATTTTCGCAACTTATGGCGGCCATCTCGGATTTTAGCAGAAAATAAAAAAAGTGTAAATATCTCGGAAACCATAAGAGATAGATCGATTTTGATTGAATTTTTAACCCACAGGGTAGTACAAGGGTGTCCGATTGAAAAGGGAAAAAAATTCAATTTTCGCATCTTGTGGCAGCCATCTTGGATTTTAGCGGAAAATAAAAAAGTGTAAATATCAAACCGTAAGAGACAGAGCGATTTCAATTGATTTTTGACCCACAGGGTAGTACAAGGGTATCCCATTGAAAAGGAAAAAAATTATGGCAGCCATCTTGGATTTTAGCGGAAAGTAAAAAGTGAAAGTATCTCGGAAAACGTAAGAAATAGTCATTTTGAGTAAATTCCAAAAGGGCAGAAGAGGAGTAGCCTAAGCAAAAGGGAGAATTTTCAATTTTCTCAACTTTTGGCGGCCATCTTGGATTTTAGCTTAAACTAAAAATTGTAAGTATCTCCTAAATTGTAAGAGATAGAGCCATTTAGTGAATTTTTGACTCACAGGGTAGTACAAGGGTATCCTATACAAGAATGAAAAATTTCAGTTTTCACCAATTTTGGCAACCATCTTGGATTTTAGTGGAAAATAAAAAATTGTAAATATCTTGGAAACTGCAAGAGATAGAGTGATTTCGAGTGAAATTTTGACCATTACAACAGTCGTAGAGTATCCTATGTATAAGGCAAAAATTTCAATTTTCGCAACTTTTGACACCCATCTTGGATTTTTGCTGAAACTCAAAAATTGTAAACATCTCAGGAACCGTTAGAGATACAGTGATTTTGAGCGAATTTTCACCCATAGAGTAGTACAAGGGTATTCTGTGTTACAGATAAAAATTTCAATTTTCCCCACTTTTGGTGGCCATCTAGGATTTTAGTGGAAATTAAAAAAGTGTAAATATCTCGGAAACCGTAAGAGATAGAGCCAATTCGAGCATATTTTTGAGCCACAGGGTAGCTCAAGGGTGTTCTATTGAAAATAGAAAAATTCTATTTTCGCCACTTTTGGTGGCCATCTCGGATTTTAACGGAAATAAAAAATTGTAAATATCTCGTAAAGCATAAGAGATAGAGTCATTATGAGCGATGTCTGCCCCAGGAATTCTTTTAGCAGAAAATTAAAAACTGTAAATATAGACTTTCCAAGCATCATGGGTGGACATTACACACGATAATGTGTTTTCCTGTATGCAATCCACCTATTTCTCTGTTGTTCCACTTTTTATTTTACAGGGCTTCCTATTTCTAGTTCCCAACTATTTTGGAGATAATTTGCTCATTCTTTGTATGAACAGAAACATATTCATAATCATGGATTAAAGTAAATGGGCAGGTGAAGTTCACTACTTAGACAAGTGCCATTATTACATCAATATGTATTTTGATAAGCACAGGATACTTTACTTGTGATAACAGAAGGTAGATTTTGCACCAGGCATTATGTTCTAGGCAGAGTGTTGTAATACAGAATAACTCACCATTAAGCCAGCAATGTTGGTGATCAGGCTTCAATATGTTGCATCTTCAGAACATTATTGTGGGGCTGTTTCATTTCTGCAATATGGCATAAACGGATTGTCAATTTTCAGGAATCTGGAACTGAATCGGATACATCTTAATGATCTTAAAGCCATCGTACAGAGATCCTGTACAGAAAATACAAAACTTCTCGATAGGTTTACGAGTTTAGGACACATAAACCCATCGAGAACAGTTCACAAGAAATTAAAACTGTTGGAAATTGCTGCAAACCTTTCCCAATTCTAACCAGATTTATAACATCATAAACCAATCGCATTGTCATCTTTTAATCCTATAGCAATCTTAAACCTATCATACAATCACACAGCATTCTTTTCCATCTTATAGCGATTGCAAACTGATCTGTTTCATCTCAAGGTACTCGTAAACTAATCTGATGGATTGAGAAACTATTGCAGATCTATCAGAAGATTTTCAGAGGAAATGACAATGCCAATCGGGGAAACTATCGGGAAAATATTGTGTGCATCGGGAACACATCCTAAAGCCATCATAAACTTTTAATACCATCGTAAAACTATCGTAAACCACATTTGCAGAAACTTAACAGCCCTCCCAAGGTGAACAGGTTGAACATCAAATACACCTTTCTGCTGAGTTCTTCCGAATTTTTCTGTGCTGCCATTTAAAGTCTTCAAAACAGCTAAAATGAACCAACTTTCAGTGTAAGCAATGGTCAGCTTACACATGTATTTGCTTGCATGTACAAACCACAAGGAGTTTATTTTGGAAGGCGTAATTGCCATTCATAATTTCACTAGGAACTCTTTACTGACTGGTCTCTCACGTGTCAGGATGTTACACATTATCTAACAGTATCTAGTTTCTGGTCAACTGGTTCCAGTAGGTTTCTTTGATTTGTTTCATGTTGAGATTAATGTGATCAAAGGTTTTAACTGACAACATTGCATAGATAACAGCTCTTGAGGGTTATATGCCTTATCTTTGTCTTAATTTAACAATGATTGTGTCTGATGTGACAGGCTGCACATTTAGTATTGCTTGTTGTCTTTGGTGTAGTAACAGCGGTGAATCTTATATCTGGCTTTAAGGCTCAAATTTGAGAGAATAAAGAGCATGTATAATTCCTCATTCCCCTGTCAAATGTCATGGTAGTGGATATACTATACATGTTTAAAGCAAAAAAAAAATTCTTTTTAATTCAGTGAAGCAATTTTGAACATTGCAATTACAGAGTTTTACTAACAGTTCCGAGTCACATTGAGAAACGCTCAAGTCTTATAGTTAAAAATAATTTTTTCACTCTAAAAACTACAAAATATCAGCATTCCAATTAATTTCTGTTAAGAGTATTTAAAAACAAGCTAACCTCTGCAGAGATGTTAAAATGGTAATTCATTAAATATTTCACTAAAATTATAATTTATGGCATTATCCTGCTTACTTGTTCTATTTAAAGGAGACCTAGCTTTAGTTCCTGAACCCTTATGAATTGCAAAAAACACAGTAAAATGCCAGTGACACTTGAAACAGAAAATTCAAGAAATATATATTTTGGTCTTTGAGTTCTTTATTGGATGTAGTTTTTTTTGTCTGCTGAGCTGATATAGGCTGGAAATAGAATAAATGATTGGGCCATTTTACATTTACATATACTGCTTTGGATAGAATCATTCTGCTTATGGGGATTTTCTTCTACTGGGTGTAACGGTATTGTTGCTTTAAGTGTAACAAAGTAGCTATTCAAATTTTTATCTTTATATTCTGCATATAGTATATACACTGTATATATAGGTGCCAGTTTACATATCCAAACCCTAAACCACCAAAGTGGAAGTCTCGTTCTCAAGTAAACTTATGAAAAATAGCAGGGTATGCATTTTTTATCATACATATTAATCCAGAGTGATTATTTGATTAATGGAGCATTTTAAAAATCTTTCAGACATGTTCATTGTTAAAAGCACCTTTAAATATACTATTTGGTGAAATGTAAACTCGACATGTGAGTGGACATTGACTTAATTAATATCAACAGAGTAATTTTTTTACCCATGGTGTCTGGATGGGCGGTCAAGCGGGCGGTCGGACAGCGGGAAAAAGTTTGTCCAGGCTGTATCTCAGAAACCGTAAGGTGTAGGAAGTTGATATTTGGTAGGGACATTGGTTAGGAGGTGTGCAACGTAGGTGTGCAACGTCATGGTCTGACCTTGATTTGACCTTGCCGTAGTGACCTTGACCTATAAAATCTTGTCAGGGCTATATCTTGGAAACCGTGAGGTGTAGGAAGTTGATACTTGGTAGGGACATTGGTTAGGGGGTGTAGGTGTGCATCATGATGTGACCTTTTTGCTCCACCAAAGTGTGTTCACTCGCCAAATTTAAGACATCTTTCTCTTATGACAAAGATATATGGATTGCTGCATCTAATTGTTATATGCACTTTTATATATTTGTGCTATTTCCATTGACAGCTATTCTCCAATTAATAAATTTTACAGCTTCATATTTTTGAGTTTACTGATTAATGCTTTTGTCTTGCTATTGAATTGTCTTGTTTTAGTACTTTATCTTTACATACATTTTCTTTCTCTTAGATGTTATTTTCTCTAATTAAACATTATTTGGACCTTTATATAACTGACATTGCACTGAAAGTATCTTGGTCTTTGTACTGTTTCACTACTTCTACATGTCATGGTGTTGAAAACCGTTTCCCCAGGCAGTGGGGTACGGGTATCTGATGCTGTTTTAGTGTGTTACATTAGTACAACATCCTAGAACCAGTCTTAGTTGATATGGAACATCTCATAACATGTCTGGAATAAAGGCTTGTCTTTATCAAACTTGGTATTCTCACTTTTCAACAACATCGAAATGGGGTTGCTTTGGTCAGCCTGGGCAGTTTTAAATCCCTGTGATGTATCAATGAACTTGCAAGTGTCATATTGCTAAACTTAAAAATTTGTAGTTGGTCTCTATGGTAAGCCTGGCCCACCTAGAACCAAATAATTATTACGCTGGTTCATATAAGTTCAGCTAAGCAGACTTCCTGTGAAGTGTATCAGTTTCAAGGGGTCAACTTCACTCATGGAAAAGGTTTTTGGCTTTTGTCAAAATATATCTTGAAAGCATCTGTCTTACTAGTTACCTACACTACTCTGACTACCCTGAAATTGAGGATGTACGAAGATCAAGTTTATTAGAAAAGATGTACCCGGCAGTTTATCGACCTTCATATACTTAATATCGAAGCCAACTACTAAATGCGTCTAGCTGATGACTGGTGTCAGAGGAAGATAGCTGGTTCCAAATTATTCCTCCTGTCAATCATTTGTTGCAGTTTGCTTACTTTTTCAAATTATCTATGATTTCCATATACTTTACAAGCTTAAATTTTCATGAGGCATTAATTTTAGCTGATGAGCTTGGATAATGAAAATGAATTCCTGGTGATTCCCCACAATATTTTAAATTGACCAGTGAAGAAACTACCTTCTATTTTTATGTCTTGTGGGAATTTCTTTAAAGATGTTTTATGATTTACATAGCCTCTGATTTTTATTGTCTTACTTACAAAAGACGTCCCACCCCCACGCATGTTATAAGTTCACATATTGTGGAGATTTTTCCATTTCTTGCTCTATCTTTCATCCTAAGGATTTTCTTTTAACTATGATTCACTGAAAGCTTATTTTCTGTCAGTTTGTGGAAAAATAAATCTGTCTTTGAAGCCTAGACAGGTTTTAATCTTCTGGGGGAGAGGCAAATTCTATTTCTTGCAGTTGAGTATACAATAAAGAGTTGCTATGTTTTGTAACTTTTGTTAGGTTGATGGCAGACACATAATCCCTTGGTTGATCCCTTCTTTTCCTCTGGGTCCTCACTTTACTGGTAATTTGTAAAGTTATTCAGGTTGTATTACTTTGGATGTGATATTCTATCAGCAAATATAATTTTCTTGTTTTTAAGGTTGCAGGTAAATAGTATGTGTAAAAGAGAGGATTGTCGAGTTGAAAAATGTTGTAAAGTTAATTTTATTGTAGCCTTACAAGGTGCCAGCTTCTCTTGCCTTTATTTGTTAAAGGGAAGAAGTGAAGACACTGAAAACAACGAAAGAAAATTGTTTTTCTTTTTTACTTCTCTTACCTTCGTTTTGGATCCTTGTTATTATCAGCTATATATTAGAGATTCAGTGAAAAAAATTTTAATTTTGCATTCGGTGGATATTAATGATAAAGCATGAGTATGCCACTGCCTCACTGTGTTGAGATTTTCCCATTACCCCTCTAGAGGCCAAAATATTGTAGGTACTAGGTAGAGTTCTCAAATTTATAGAATATATTCATCATTACAAAGTCTTATCAGAGAACATATTTTTGGCCTCACTTTGAAAAACAAGATGGCCACGATGGGTCTTTTTTACGACTTTCAGTAAGGAGTGTTGTTGGCCCTCTAGAGAAAAGGGTATTTTAAGATCTTAGAGATCTCAAATTCACTAACTATTTCATCATTACAAAATCTTGCCTCGGATTATTTTTGGCCTCATTTTGAAAAACATTTTTTTTGCAGTCAGCAAGGATTATTAGACATTTTGAAGCCCTAAAGGAAAAGGTATTACAGGCAGAGTTTGCAGGATATGTTCATCATTTCAAAAGCTTGCCTCACTGAATCCAAAAGGTGTGCAGCCTGTCAAAGAAAATGGTGTGGTCTATGGTATCACAAGCAGCAGAGAGCTCCAGAAGAGTGAGGGCTATGACTGACTCTTTAGCCATATTGAGAAGAAGATCATTTTGAATATTCAGGGTGCTTTCAGTAGAATGATGTTCTCAGTAAGTTGATTGAAAACCAGTCATAAGGCCAGCTTCGTCAAGATGGGTTTGAAGTTGGATGGCTACTACCCTTTCAAGAATCTTAAAAATGAAATTGAGATTGGAAACAGGCCTGTAACTTTTAACACTTCTTTGTCTAAGGATGACTCTTTGAGGATTGGAGTAATGAGGGCCTGCTTGAAAAACTTAGGACAGTTAACTTGTTCGAGTGAGGCATCAATAATTGAAGTGATGGGAAATGAGGATGTCCAGATGATCCAGGACAAGAAAAGTGGGTCAAGGGTCAAGGGAGCATGATTAACTTGGTGAGTTCAGAATAATTTTGGCAACCAGGTCTGCAGTGACAGTGGACAAAGTGGAAATGGTAGGGGGAGGAATACCAAGCAAGATGTGCAGCGAAGTGAAGGATATGAAATTTCTATTGTCAAAAGGGAAATTATATTTTCTTGTTCATTAAACTTGTGTTTACACACAGCACTATAGCTTTTTTCTCAAGGTTTTTGCCTTTGGAATTCATTATTATATAATGTCTTTAATTCCTGATTTTGGTATTCTTATTTGTGAATATGACACTCATTTCGGCAGGAGGCATTGGAAAGTGTGCTTGAGAAAGTGAGAAGTAAAAGATAACTAAAAATAATTTACTGAAACTTCATTTTTAAAGTTGGGCTGTTGAAATTTGTCTTCTTGTCTGGAATATTTGCTAATTTTTTGTCCTTCTGGACAAATCAGGCCTCAGCTTTTGATTTCAATTAATTATTTACAATAAATCAATTTTGTTAGTACTAAGAAATTATTAATTATGCTGGAATTATTTAGAGGAAAGAAAATTAAATGTTACTCAATAAACATATTAAGTTTTAAAAATACTTAAAATGAAAACATATGTTAAAATGTAGATGTTTTTGTTTACAAACTGAACATATTGCATTGGTCTAGAATTTTTTGGCCATTTGAGGTTTCATGTATAAGTTTGCCCACAGGATTTTTGCCAATTGAAGAGACATCCATCTCAAGTTTGTCATGAATGTATTTATTTTTCATTTGCAACTATTTTTGTCAACATTGTTTTACATTGTTGTGCTGACACAATTACAGATTAAGAACAAATGCAAGTAGCTTGGATACAGTCAATGACAGTTAAAAACATTTCTTAGATACCCCAAGTTTTCATTTCTGAAATAAAACATAAAAAAGCCCCCATAAAATCTGATTGACACTAGATAAAATTAATGAGTCTCATCTGTGATAGTATTTGTGCCATTCTGAGGTACTAAATATATCACATCCTTGATATTAGCAATACAAAAGGTAAGTATGATACAAGTGAAAAGACAAATGTAAGTAGTACAAGTGAAAAGATAAATATGAAACTAACCTATAAGAACTCATGGCCTGTAAATCTTTAGCATGTGCCGAATTTGACCTTTGGCCATTTCAATGTCAGTTTGGGTCATCACACTTATAGGAAATCTTGGCCTGCAAATCTTTTGCAAGTGTCAAATTAAACCTTTGAACCCTGCTTCAACGTCAAGTAAAAAGGCCATATATCTCCCTTATAATTAGTCTTAGGGCTTCAAAATATGAAAACAACTTGTAAGAAATCATGGCAATGGCATGTGAACCTTTTGCAAGTGTCAGATATGACCTTTGACCCTTCTTCAAGGTCAGATGGGGTCATCGTACTAAAACAGCCATATATCTCTTATCTATTAACCCTTGGGCTTGGAACTTACATCATGAATGAATAAAATAATTATGCACATTTTCCGCTTCTTCAACTTCATGAAAGTTCTTACCTCTAACAACATCTTGTATGTTTCTGTATACTTCTTACAACTGAAATTGTTCCTTAGACTTTCCCAAATCTCAATGTTGTTGCCCATTTAGTTGTACCAGCAGGCTGAAATTCTTGTCTGCCAAGGCTGGCTATTTTATTATAATGTCAGCTAGAGATACAGTTTTGTGTATGGTTACAAGTTTTTCATTTCAAAATCGTTCGTAATAACACTCATATCGACATTATTGCCCATCTCCCTGAAACATGTAAATTATGTAAAAATGCCTTATGTGTAAATCCCTTTTCAAGAAAATGCAGAGTCCAAATGTGTTAGGACTTTTTCATCTGCTTAACATAAATATAACCACATAAAAATTGGGAATTCAAAAGATTTTGATAAGTTCAAAGATTTTGATAGGCTGAGCATGAAATTGTGGCAGGTACAATGCATTTGATTGGGTGTCCATTTGTGAGATCATGTATTTTATAAAAAACAAATACTGGGAAGTTAGACATAGATAATTAAATTAAAGGGTGATATTTTGTAATTTTGTGAGGTTTATAAAATTTTGCCTCACTTACAGTCTGTCTTACATATCGCACATGCTCTCGTATATCCCAGATTTTGTTGTCCCAGCAAAGGGCTCATGAATAATACTTATAACGATTTTGGTACTGTAACCTCATTTCATATAATATTCACTAGTAAAGATGGAATTGTAGACGAAATCCAACGTAAGATTTTTAAATAAGAAATCATATTGTGGATGTCATTGGCTGATAAAGCTTTATCATCATAGACAGTTCAGACCCTGTATATTTTAATGTCTATGTAGAATATCAATAAATTTAACCTTGGATTTCTTTCTCCATGAGGGGGAAGTTGGGCGGGCAGTAGCAAAGCTCCATAAGGGACTAAAGAATAGACTTCATATTACACAATATGAATTTAACTCTCTTTTCTGTGAATAAATAAGAAAAAACTGCCACAAATAACATTTCCTGAATCTCATGTGATCCAGTGAGTGACAAAGAAACTGTATCAGTACTAAATGTCTATGATGAGTTACCCTGTTTTTACAGCTATCTTATTCATGTTCTTTCTTTTGTTCTGGTCATTATCCTCAGTCTTTAAGGCTTTATTGCATAGACAATAAACATGGCAATCTCTGGTCTATTTTCCTTTTGTGCAATTGGACTTTTGCTCCTATATATTTTGTTCTTTTAGATCTGATAATAAATTTTCTCCTTAAAATACATTTTGGTGTTCCTAATAACTGCTTCCCTTGTTCACTTTATGGTTGGCATTTGATCTGTACAGGACATAGTCTGCAGATGTTTTATATTTATCGGTGTTATTTGACATCACAGAGAATATGATGTAATGAAAGATCTGAACATTTTGATACAGTCTCAGTTAATTAACAGAGATTGTATGTTGTTCTTTGATACTAGGTTATTGGAACTGTAGTTTCTCTTTGGGTACAGTTGCTTTATTTATGCCCTGATCTCACTATAACCAGTATTTCTAACCATTTTGTATGGGTGACAAAGCAGAATATGAATCAAGGGCGGGCATTTTACTAGTAGAGACAAGCTTGCCAATGGTTTCACACAGAAATGATGCAGTAAAGATAACATAGAGTAACATATGTATGACTGGAGACACAGAAACAGACAGAATTGGGAAGAAAGGCAATGGAAGAACTACAGAATTGATATTACAACCTGCAGTTTCAGGTGGTTATGGAAGGTGACAATGGATATTGCAGGTGGACAGTTTGAACTGTTAGAAATTTCCATCTATTGCTACAGAAAAGGGAAGATTTAAAAAGGCATTAAGACAATTCCAAAGAGCTGAGTCACAATAAGAGCTTTATTGTTGTTATTGTTATTACTTTGGTTTTGTTTTGACCAGGCAAAACCTTGTTGTCATTAATATTGTTGACAGTACAAACATGCCTGAAGTGGAATTCTGTCAGCTGGTACTCCCATTTAAGTAGACATGTATGTCAGGTAGTTAGGTGGCCTTTTTGTTGTAATTTACCCTTTGTTTTGGATTTCCTGGTTAGAAGTCTTTCCTGATGTCTAGAGATTTAACATGGTTTCACATCATCAAAAGGTACAGAGCTTCTGGTTTTCAGGCTATCAGGCTTTGTAACTGAACATAGCATTGTCTTTAACAGTGTCTTTTCAGAAATATGGAAGAAATGGTATTGATTTTGCAACTTTGAAACATATATAATTGTTAAAGCTTTAATCTGATCAGAGAAATCCCAGTGCATGGGGAATATTGAGACTGATATAAAAAATTCAATCATAAATAAGAAATACATGCATTAAAAATTTAGATTGTCTCAGTAAATACTTGCACATTTTGAACTAACTGTCAAATAAAAATCAAGTTACAGAACCTGAAACAAAATTAGGCAACATCTTTGAAAGGAAACTGTAATCTACTTTCCAAACATGAAATAAACTGTACCATACTAAGTGGAACTTTGAGGGACAGGATTTCATTGGTGTAATTCACTTTAAGACAAGTTCTTTCCAATTTCTCCCTTGATGGGGTGGCTTTAAACCGAAAGAAGGACATGTGATATAAATTGGATAGTACTTGGCTGTACCTTATTTCCTCAATCTGTGCTTGTAATTAATAAGAAAACTGGGAGATTATTGATTATTCTCTGGAACAGTTTTCTTATCACTGTGTTAAGAAAGTATTTTTCTGAGATGTTTGAATGGACGTGTTTTGAATAGCATTCAAAGGAGTTTGGTCAATAACTCGTGACATTAACCTTTATATAAGGACTGCTTTATATGATTGTTTGTGCAAGTCTTCTCTGAAAGAGTTGCGGAGATTGAAGATAAATTATCTGAAAAGGCCTACTTTGTGGAGTTTCACAATAATTCAATTTTTATTGAGAAAGCTCATGAACTATTATAAAACTTACACATAAATTGTTATTGCAACAACAGTATAATTATGCAAGGAATTATTGTAGCATTTGACAAGTATATGTCTTGTCAAACATTATAAAAAGAAATACACATAAATGTTAGTTTCAATTAATTTTATTGTGCTCTTTACACTGCATTGGAATTTGACCAGCATTATTATCTCCTACCAGCCAAAGGCAAGGGGTGGGGAGAGTGTGAAATGCCTGTATACATGCGTGACTGCATATGTCTGTTCTTCATTTTTGAAAAAGAAAATGGCTGCCAATTATTAAAAAATTATCAAGGTGTTCTAAAACTTAAAATATTACAGCTAGCTTCATCAGATTTGCACAAAATATGGCTAGGAAAGCTTACATGAGAGTAATTTTGTCCTTGCTTTGAAAACAAAATGGCCACCATGTCACATCTTTAAAATCAAAGTGTGTGTGTGTGGGGGGGGGGGGTCATCACATGAAAAAGGCTTTATATCTCCCTTATCATTGGTCCAAAGCTTTCAGAATGTAAAAACATATTATAGGAATTTATTGGCTGTAAGTCTCATATCTCCCTTCAGTGACAACTGTCTTAAGGTCTGCTTCTACTTCCAATTTTGTTTAATACCTGGCAGGCAATAACCAGTGCGGCAGTGTTCTTGTTATACCATGAGTAGGATATTCACTATATACCGGTATATGTGAATAAAAAGGCTAATGACATATTTTCAGGGTTTTGGATGTTTTTTACAATTTCTGATATCAGCAATTATATTTTGCTCATCACCTTAGAAATACAGGGTCTCGAGTTTAGTGTAGTAATTCTACATTGGATGGATTTCAAGAGTCAATCATCAAACAAGTGGACATCTACACCAACAGAAAATGTAGACAACTTCATGCACAGAGCATATATAGTCACTTTCCTTTGGTAGTTGTGATATGCCAATAAGACATTTGCTTTTTTGTGTGTCGTTGCTGATATACACAGAGCACATCAAACTGACAGCTATTAACTCACTGAGGGGAATACTTGATGCAATAAAAACCACAGTTAAACATACATGGCATAATTTTCTGTGAATATGATAGCAAGTAATTAGAAACTAATGGGGGATGAAAAGATAGGGACACCAATGAGAGTCATTATCTAGAGTAACTGGAGGAAGCAACAGGCAAATAACTAATGTCAGACATTATTTTCTTCATCTTATCAAACACCTGCAGGACACTATGTCATGCTGATGTCATCTAAGTGTAATGATGTAAGAAAGTGACTTTGTGGATACCCTGCTACTGACCACAGTTTATTGGTTATACTGACACATGTAATGGATGGGATGACATCACGGACTTGGCAGGGGATATTGCTGTTTCAGTTCCTTTTACCTCCTGCACTTCCTACAATAACGGGGTTTTTACCAGACAGCAAAAGAGGAGGTAAGATCCAACGTATTACTTTTAATGTTAAGCATAGGTGCAACCATGCTATGAATTTTTTTTAAATTTTGCTCTGTTTATCGTTTTAATGCCTGAGTAATTAGGGAGGTTATCATTAATTTTGTCAATAAAGTGTGAATGAGCTATTCCATATATCACCCAGGCCCAACATTCCAGTGAACATGTGTTTCAGTGATGTCATGATGCAAGTGTCCTTTTGATTTTTTGATTTCACTCAACAATATTCTGCTGTATGCTTTTCTTAGAGTTCACAAATCAAAAGTTACTTTGCAATCTATTGTCATGTGCATTTCAATGACCTGTTTTCTGAAGATGCTTTTGAACCACTGATTTCCTCCAACTTTTTCTGGGCAAGGTCATATACACCCAAGGAGGATGAGAACAGCCAACTCTACCTTGTACCAGTGATGTAATTTTTCTCAAGTATTACTGATAAGGAAGTTTGTGTTGTTCATAAAGGAAGTTGATTTGACGTTGTTACTCAGTCTCAGGTATTAACAGGTAGCTGATATGAATAGGTAGCTGGTAGCTGTCCTCAGTAACTAATTGTATCCATTTTTACACAACATATATATGTCCTCTATTTTGAATGTTCCAAATTCCGGTTGACATCTTGAATTTTTGCTGGAAATCAAAGATATCATTTATGTTGTGAAAACTATTAGAAATAGAGCAACTTTGAACAAATTTTGGACCCTTTGGGTATTTAAAGGACTATTTGTTTAAAGCCTTTAAAAATGTTTATTCCAAATTTCAGCCTCTGTCTTGAAATTTGTGGGAAATTGAAAATGTTTATCTCAAAAACTGTAAGAGCAACTTTGAGTGAATTTAGGACACTGTAAGTATTAAGGACTTTTCATCTTTTAGGGCATTTGATTTGACCTTTCAACCCCACTTAAAGGTCAATGTGATTGTCACAATAAAAAGATCTTATATTGGTCTTACTTTTAAAGTAATGCATCATTGATTTGTTTTCATTAAGAACAGCTTCATACTTGCAACAAGTCATTTGTCTTACTTTCAATACTTTTTAGATTGTATTGCTCTTGTGAAATCACAAAAACATAAAAAAATACAGGCCAGTTTGCTTAAAAACTTAACCCTCTCTAATGATGGAAGAAGGGCTTTTCCAAAGAATCCAGTTGTTAAGCATCAAGACAATTGAATTTTGCCCTACGTGGCCCCACAGATCTGTCAGGACTGAACAGATTGGAGTGCAATAAGGATATACTGTTGGAAGTGGGCTGGTATGTTACTGACTTAAGTCTTGCATCTTAATCAAACATACCCGGTATAAACAACAGTTCAAATAATTACGCAAAAGTAACATTTATTTTATAAACTCAGAGGACAAAAATTTTAAAAGAATATCAAATTTTATGACTGTTTTCAGAAGCTGATTCTAAATGCTGTTATGTAAACTGCACATTAATACTTGGGAATTGAATAAAATTTAAAAAATTTTAACCATATAAACAATCTAAAATAAAATAAAAATAATGGTGTCCTTGAGAACAATGTTTTATTTTCAAAATTTAGTATATTGATGTTCCTTTGAATTAAAACTTTGTATTCCATGATTAAACTGCCATGCTTATATTCTTCTAAGTCTTTCTTTACTCAACTTGACTTTTTATCTTATGTTGGAGACTGTACAAGAGATGCACTGTATTTGTGAGGCTGGTGTAAGTGCCATTCAGCTACTCATTAGCAGATCATATCCTGAGGGAATAACGGACCAAGTGTGACTTTCACAACAATAGCTGGATTTTGTAGTTGCTTTACACACTTCTTCAGTGCTTTTGTTTGTCTGCTCAGTCCTGTAATTGTATCTAATTGAGGAGCCCCTATGAGTGGGTGCTCTTTTACATTAGTTTGCCATGTGCATACAACAACTCGAGTCTAGAATTCTACTGCTTCTGGTTGTACAGTTAACACGACATTATTCACAAATATTGCTACTCTTAGAACAAAACCTTATGAAAATTATTCTTGGGGATTTTTGTCCTCTTGGTATTAATCTTTATGCTTAAAATATTCCTGGGCATTTTGTGTGACAAGTCAAAGTTGGGGTTTTACGTCCCGTTCAACAGCCAGGGTCATATTGGGACAGGTCCCCAGAATTGCCACTTGTGGGACTCGAACCCACAGAGGTGACAGCCTATGATTAGATGCCAAACTTGCTAACCACTAGGCCACTGAGGACCTGGGCATTTTGTGTGAGTACTGTCAGTATTTATAATTAATAAATGTGTTTGAGGTATATGTTACACAGTCACCTCAGCTTATCCGCATTATAACCATGGTAATTGTGATTCGAGTTCATAATTTTTATCTGGCGAATATTAGCCAGTTGCAACCACTGGAGAGGTCAGGGTTACAGTTTAAGTATAATATTGCAAAAACAAAAAAGTAAATTATATTTGTGAAATTAATAGCAATAATTTTAATTTACTCATTAATGTTGTATATAACATGAATTATTATAGATGTTAACAATTTTACAATCCCTTTTTAAATTTTTTAAAAGTTTCCTGAAAATACATTTTCTTTTTGGTAAAGCATTAAGTTGTCAGTATTTCTAATTTTTTCTACTTTGTAAAAAGAAAGAAAAATTTAGTTGATAGAACAAGACTTAGTATATTGCACTTTAATCATGGTCTACTCTATCTGATTGGACCCAATGCCTTAAATTGATCACCCTTAGGCTTGTAAGCATTTCTTGATATAATTTCAGTACTCTAGCTGAAATTTCTTCTTTTGTGATAAAAAAAAAACACAATTATCTGTAGCAAAGAGTTTGGCCATTGGAACTTGTTACATAATTAGAGCAGAACTCTGTTTAATCTATTTAATAACTTAACACTTGTATCTTTATATATTTTCTTGTAATATTGCTTTACTCAGGCTGGACATATTACAATTGAACCATTTTAAATGAAATTCTGACTAATAAAACCCCCTGAAATAGATGAAATTTCAAGGCCTGGGAGTAGATTCCCATTTAAGGTAAGTTCTTGTGGTGATTTAGCAAGATAGGTTTCAACTGTGTTTGTGAATATGTTCACCTTATAATCTTTTATTGATTACATGTTCAAAGGATTGGGAGAACATCCTTTTTAACAGGCAGGTCATATAGGGACAGGTTAGCATTAATTTTTTACTTGTTGTCATCAAGTTAATTTGAACCCATGTCCTCAGAGGGGAGAGACTAGTGGTCATTTGCCAATTTTGGTAATCTCTAATTAAGTGACTGATGTCACTTTTTAGACTTTAAAAATTAATACAAGGTCATTGAAGTATATTTTTTGTGTACGTTATCTATTAAGGTCACAGACCCTCTACTTATTTAGTTGGTGTCAAAACAGGTGAGCAGAAGTGCACACTGAAAGTTTAATGAGTATTATCAAAAGAACAGACACAACTGGTTTTGCAACATTGAAGGTTGTTTTGTTTAGATATGGGAATTAAACATGAGATCCAAGGTTTTAACAAAGGAGTGCACTAATTGTACTCAAACCACTGGCCATTTATTTTTTCTATCATATTAATATTAAAACAATATAAACACTTCGTATTAAATGTGAGCATTGAGTATAAAATTGTCCGTGACCCTTTCATCATTCAATGTCACATCAGGTAAGGGTCTCAATGCATATGACATAAGCTGGTTTTGAACCCACACGCTCAGATTAATTGCCCAGCTTGTCTACCATGATTTTTTTTTCTAATTTATATTCCGACCTATTTAATTTTTCCATTGACAGAGTAGTTTTATTTCCCAGACAGGTTGGCACATTTTTTGTGGTAATAATTTACATATTTATTGCTCCCACAAGCACTCTGATTGTCTGTGATGCTATATGGTTTCTTTGGGAACAAAACCCCTTTAAATCTCTTGGGGTTATCAGATAAAGTGTAAAACTGCGGAAACGAGTTTGAGAAAAAAAAAATATAGGTCAGGCTTTTCTGTATGATTTAAAAGCACTGCAGCCAAAGCCTTTTTGATGGAATTTGCAATCTGCTCTTAACTTAGGTCATTGGCAGATTAAGCTAGTTTTCAAATAACCTTTTCCCACTTTATGACCATTGATCTGCTGTAGCCAAGACAATTTCTGCATTTACTGACCCACTAATGACATATTTCAAGAGCAACCCCAAGATATCTTGGAAGAAGTGCCTTTAAAACTTGAGTGTGAAACATGCCCACTTCTAGGGCATTAATATAGGGTATCTAAATTTGTCAAAGAAATTGACCAAGAAAACATAACAGATTCATGAACTGTTATTATCTAAGGGTGATTATATTGCTGTTATATTCTCTGATTATGGTGATGAATTCAACAAAGCTGTGATTAGCTTTCCAAAGTTAGAAGAGTAACTTTAATAATGTCCATACGTAGCACCCTTGATACCGTTCATATTTGTTATTTGCAATTTCTATATATCCATTATCAGGGTAGATATAGCAATGCCTAAAATTTTAAAATCTGTTCAACTCTTAATGTTGAAAATTGTGCCGAGTTAGAAACTATGTATCAATGGAAATAGAGCAGTGCCTAAACTTTTAAAATCTGGTCACCTTTTAATGTTAAAATTTGTGCCGAGTTAGAAACTAAAGTATATACACAAGTAAGTGTGCTTGCTATTAGCCATAATTTCATTGTATTTTACTGAACTCAGCATACTAAAGAGATAATAATACTGGTCACTATACTTAAAACAGTACATGAGCATTGATGCTCATTCAATAGAGACAAAGGAAAAAAAGAGAAGAACCCTAACTATTTAGAGTGGGTAGATTTGTTATGTTAAGCACTGTGTTGATTCACTACAGCTAAATGTCTGAACAGCTAATACTTATGCCCAGGTCCCATAGTGGCGATGTTTGCGGGCGAATATACACGAATATCAAATTCTTCATTGTTCTCAGTCAATTCCTCCTTGTTCTCCCTTTGTCATTAATCCTCTTCATCTTTCACCGCACCACTACGACAACAAGCAGATATTTAAAACTGTCACCAGGATTCGTCGATTTTTGGTAATTTTTAGGTTCTCCATGAGAATTCACCACTATTGATAGCATATTCTTCTTAGTCATAGCTCTGCAGTAGGACATTCGCCAACAAATTGTACTACCTTCTTGTTCTCAGTAAATTCGCCACATATTCTTCCTTATTCTCAACTGGTTCTTCCTTTGTTATAGAAGATTTTTCAAGGATCATATTCATTCTCCCTTAATTGTAGCTAATTTGTGAGTAATTGTAGTGAAGTCGCCAGATGTCTTCACCAGTTTGTAGGGTATTCTTAGTATATTTTTGCTTTGTGGAGGGTTAATATCAGGACAGTCTAAGAGCATTGCAGAATATCATGGAAGGGTCATAGAAGTACAAAGATCTTTAATCATGTGACCACACTTTCCTGTTTTTTTTTCAGTGAATTCTGGCGAAGTCGCCTGTAGTATTCTATATGCGCTGAGATCATAGTAGCAACCTCTCCACTGTGGGACCTGGGCATTACACTCTCAGACTTTTATTGCCTTGTGTGAATTCTGTCATTCAGCTCTTGGCAGGTGTCGCACTTAAGCTATTGAAAGAGATACAAAACCCCAACTTTAACTTTCAACAGATTTAGTACATTAATATATATGAAAATATATCATTGAATGGATCGCTAAGTACATGTACTAACAATATGACATGTGTGGGGGAAGAGGAACGAAATATTTCAGTGATAAATACTGTAGAATGAGATAATTTGTTTCACAAAATTCATGTTTACACATGTTATATACCTTAGTTTTACACTTCAAACAGCAAACTTTGACAGCAAGGAATATTTCTCATTTATATCATGCTATCCTTGTTTTAACTAAATGATTTCCTAAAATAGTGTTTACAAATCATATTACAGCTTCAGAGAGCTGGTTGCTCACTATCTCAAAGAGCATGTCCTTTCAGCCCATAGCTGAATGGAATACAATGGTTTGACAGGATGATTAAATACAGCCAAAGGAAGCTTTTCCAGCATCATTTCACAAACAATTTTACCAGATGTCAGCTCATGAAGAAGCTAATATTTCCTATGATGTGAAGTGATAAAAGTTGTTTGTAGAAATAACAAATTATTTCCCCTAAATTAATTACTTGTAAAATAACATGTTGAGATGACAGCAAAGGCCTCGCTGCACACTTGTCTGATTTATATGCTCCATAAACAGCAGGATAAATTGTACCTTAAGACATACCTAATGTGACCTGACTTATTCACTTGACAGTCTTCCTTATTATTAATGAATAAAGTTTTTCTTGTTTGAACCTTCTTGTGTCACTGTTCATCAATGAGCAGGCTTGCTAGATTTGTGACTTGAGGTATATTAATAGCTTATGGTTTACTCTATTTTGTGTGTGCGTGGGTGTGTGAAGGAGGGTGGGGGTATTGGGAAATTAACTGGATCTTTGATTGGCAATATGTCCAGGACACCAGGTATAGTTGGAGAAATTAAGCACTCTTTAGTATTTACATGTGAACCCTGTAATTGTATTACAAAAAAGAACTTGTTGTTAACACCTAACTTCTGTTGCAGTCAAATCTTTCCACAGTAATTTGTCTTCAAATATCATAGATAACATGTATAATACAACCAATTAGGTTGATTTCAACCCAAATACCAGCAAGATTGAGGTTGCTTACTTTGTACCAATTTTAAAAACTGCTTACCTTATGTATCAACATTACTCAATACAAAAGTCTGCCCATCTAAAAAACCCTAGCCAATTAAATCCTTGCAATAGAACAGTACGTGCCCACTGAATTAAAATAACTAAAAAATGGTTTTCAGTGTCTACTTAATTTTAGACATGTTATATACCCTTGGAAGGTTCTGCTTGTGTACTTTTCAATCGTGTATATATAGTTCATGAAAATCTAAATAATAGTTTGCAGAAAAATGATCATGTATAAACACACCTCCTCTTGTGTACAGACTGTTGTATAATTGTACATTATGAAATTGCATTCATATGGCCTGTATCTGGCCTCAGTTTCGCATCAAAATTGGTTGAAAGAGTGTTGGCAAAGCAGCTGTTAGGACATATTCATGTCCATAACGTAGACAATCTGTATCAGTCTGCATACAAAACAGGTCACTCAACTGAGACCGCTCTTCTCCATAAAAAATGAAGTTCATCTATCCTTGTCGAGAGGCTAACCTAGTGCCTCGATAATGCTTGACCTCTCAGCAGCATTCGACACCATTGATAATTACACTCTTCTTAGTTGTCATCATACTTGGTTTGGAGTTTGTGATTCTGTTCGGAAATGGCTTACGTCCTACCTGTCTGAGCGCTAGCAGTCCATAAAAAGTGGTTCTTCTCTTTCTGATCTTTGTAAACTCCTATTTGGTGTGCCCCAAGGTTCTGTCTTGGGTCCTTTATTGTTTTTATTGTACACTACCCCCCTCAGTTTGGTTATTGGTAAATACAAAGGCAGAAGGTATCATTTTATGCAGATGATACCCAGGTTTATGTCCTTCTATCCCAGAAGAATTCATTTGCTGCCTTTGAACAGATGAACAGGTGCTTAGATGACGTAAAAGAGTGGATGTCAACTAGTAAGCTCAAACTGAATCCAGATAAGACTGAGTTTATTGTATTTGGTTCAAAAGACAGAGGGATAAGTTGAAAGCATATTTCCCAACTACCATCTCTGGTAGTCCCCTCGGGCCTGCCGAGTCAGTCAAGAATTTAGGAGGTATGGTTCGATTCTGATTTTTCCTTGTCCAAACTTGTTCAGAATGTCTGCAAAAGTTGTTTTGTGCAACTCTGTAACTTTAGACATGTTAGGTGGTTTCTTACTCATGATGCTTCTGTACTTGTGGTCAATGCCCTAGTTAGTAGTCGGTGGATTACTGTAACTCACTTTTCAGGAGTCCACCTAAGTTCAATCTTCGTAAATTACAGTGCATCCAAAATCATATCAAAATCAGCTAGAATCATATCAAATACCAGTAGATACGCTAGTATAACTCCTGTGCATAAGAAATTGCATTGGCTTCTTGTTGAACATCGCTCAGTCTTTAAAACAGCCACCCTTGTTTACAAGTTTCTTCACTGGTTTTCCCAAGTATTTTGATCCATATATCTCTTCCTACAGCAGTTCTTACAGTACCAGGCGCATTCAGAGTGATGGTAATTTCCTTGTGGTTCCAAAGATCCAACCCTCTGTCCATAAATCTGTCAAGTAGTTTGGTTATAGTTTTGCTTTTGATGCAACCACTCTTTGGAATTCTCTTCTGGATAAGATTCGTGAGTCCCCCTCCCTAGCCTCTTTCAGAAAGCAGCTCAAATCCTACCTGTACACCAAGGCATACCCACCTTAATCTTACTCACCCCCTGGTGTTCTCTGTGGTGCTTGGTTTTTTTTCTCTGTCCCTGGAAACTGAAATAGCTTGATTGCTTTGGTTTTGTTGCGCCTGAGAGTTCCCTTTGAATAGGGGAGATTAAGCACTATAAAAGTCCAATTAGAATTGGAATTACACTGTAAACCATAAACATGGCCTGTGGAACTATTTCATGGAGTGGATTACAACATGGTATATAAATTGTGAAAATATTTTTACATAATGTGTGCCACGTTCTGTTTCAATGACTATGTGATTGTTGATATTAGTTGTAACATTATATGACCTCTCCGCAGGAGTTAGCTTAAAAGGTCACATGAAGAAAGCACTCAGAGCTCAAACCACTGCAAGGGTGCGTTTCTGAAAATTGGAGATTTTTTTATCTAGAAGATAATTCAGATCATTCTGAAACTGTAACTATTTCTTCCTTTGCCCAAGCCCTATCCACATAAATTTCATGAAGATTGGTTCATTACATTTAGACTACTATCAACAAATTTAAAAAATCATTGAAAATACAACTTGTGAATCCAGATCTTACCCACAATTCAGCTGCTTCTTTTTTTGGTCAGGCCCTACCCACATAAAAAAGATCAGAATGATATGTTCAGTACAGATGGAGTTACCGTGACCACAGACAGACAAAGGCACACAAAAACATAACCTCCTAGTGAGGGTAACAACATGTGTAGCTTCATCCCAGTCAACCTCTAATATACTTACGCTGCATATTTTGTGTCTGTTGATTTTTGTCTGCCATTTTAAGATTTTTAAATCCTGAGGAATTTTGAAATTATTTATTTTTTTAATTTTGTCTTATTCCTCATCGATTCTTTCAACATGGTAGTTTTCTTTAAAAAATTTCTTTTGGATAAGAATGTGAGTAGAATTAGGAATATGGATGCAGGTCTGTAATGAATGTTCATCAATGAAAATTGTGAATAACTTTAATTTTAAGTGTTTAAGATCCCAGTGTAGTATATACATCAATCAATCAATCAATCAAATTTTTCACACTGTTAGAGTTTTGGGGACTTAGATTTGGGCCTTATCACCAACATTGAATAATTTCTGAGAATTAGCAAAACCTGATTTTACTTTTTTCGGTTAAAATTTATTTATCATTCTAACAATAAGGTTAATACATTAAAAATTTTTACCTAAATTTTTACATTTTTCGCTGAATAAATTTTGATCAATTGTTTAGGAGATGTACAGTTTATTTGATAGAAGAATAAAGTAAGTATTAGTGAATAAATTTAATATGCTGACATAGATAATTGAATTTTATGGCAGGACACACTTATTGATGAAAATGATATATGCCATATCTGAATATCCGATATATCTGAATCAAGGGAATATTGTGAAGAATTTTTTGACATTGCAAGTACTCTTGTCTATTTTTATTAAGAAAACATAATATTCACCACTGTGCATGAACCCTTTTAAATTATAGGGAATTCTTTTTTATTATCAAATTTTCATTTTGTGAACATTTCAGCAAATTTATCTCTATTTATTTCCTTGAATTCTCCATTTTCACCTTAATTTTGAGTGGTTCCCATAGGACACTTTGTCAAATTTTACATTTTTTTACTCTATAAAGTAATGATGAGGCAACAACTCTTTCCTAATTTACTGCCTCTTTTGATGGATGATTGTTTCTTTTTTTAAAATATGTATATGTATGGTTACTTTCTACATTTTCAACACTTTATCTTTGGGGTATAATGAGGTCAAAATAGATCAGTCATAGATTTTGATAGATATAGACAAAACATTATCCATTGCCATTCACTGTTGTCATCTGAAACATACAGGATAAACGAGTATTGATTATCTTTACCAAAAGATTAGATGATTGATTATTTCACCTTTTTAAGTAACAGCAAGTCCACAGGAATTTTTTTTTGGGTAAAATCTAATGGGTCAATCTGTTGCGTTTAACTCTGTGTATGCAAACTGTTAATGGATTACCTTCAGTTATATATCTAAACTGTCGAAGTATTGACATGTTATTACATGCTATATATAGATATTTTCGGTGTCAAGTTCTTCTTCTTTTTTAATTTCTCCAATACTTTTTCAACTAAACCTATAAAAAGATAGGATGCTGTGTGAAAAAAGTCCTCAAACCAGAGGTTTACAATGTTTTTGCTGCTGCCTTACTAAACAATGAAAATGGTTTCAGGATATGACATTAACTGTTAATAGCATTGCTACTAATACTCATTTTATAAATCAGTTACAAGCAGAAATAGCCAAAGACCATACAGGTCTGACATCACCTATACCAAATATAGCTGGAAGGGTTAAGTTACAGGAAATTGATACAACATTTAAAAGACAGGATTTTTTTGTTCGATTATGAATTAATAATGTATCTTTATCATAACCATAGCACAATAATAAAACCATTATAGGCTGTATAATTTATTGTTAAGTGAAGCATAACAGCATAGCATCTTCAAACATTTTATCAATATCATAATGTCCTCTTTTAAGGTTCACTTTGCTTTTCATTTCAGAATTGTTGGATCAATTCACATATTGAAGTTCATCATAAAAAGTGCCTTAATGTAACTGAACCAGTTTCTTTTTATTTAGTTTCATGTGTAACTCATTTTACTTTCATTCTATCATATATCTGTATTGTTTTACAGCAAAATGGCTCGTATACTTTACACATCTTCTGAAATAAAACCAATTCTACTCTCATGACATCGAGAGAATATGAGAGTTTAAAATTGATAGATGTGCTGCCTAAGCATATACACGGCTTGAGTTAAATATAAGGGACTACCAGACTGACCATGTCATTTGGACCTTTATTCTAACTGCTTATTTCTGTGATTGTGAGTTCGATTACAGCTTATAGCTGTGTGTGGGATTCCTGTCCTAATATGATGCTAGCTATTAAAAGGAACATTAAAAACCACTTGTCAAACCTTTTGTTTATCATTTGATTACCTACCACATATTTAAGAACCAATTCTTGGTAATTAAAATGCCTAAAAAGTGATGTGTTTTATTTCAGAGATAGGTTTTGGATTGTAATTGTGCACTGATAAAGACTGATGTGACTTTGACTCTTAACACATTGACTTTTTACCATCTACAATTTCTTGACATGTATTTATGGCCATGTGTGTGGGCAGTTTCATGGAAAATGTAAAATATGACAAATTCTTATTTTTTATAGATAATAAGAAGCATGCTGAGTTATAAATTTTAGTCTATAAATTTGAGAAAAAAACTGGTACAAATTGTTGATTTCCTCCATTTAAACAACTACCTGTCATGGTATAACCCCCCAAAAATTGTTGCAATTTGTTATCAATATGAAACCTCCAAATATCATATAGGTAGCCCTATACTACAGAGGTATCTCACATGGTAAAATGTTCTATAGGTCTGTATGAAGACCTTATGAATAGCCAGATAATCCTAATATTATGGCTCATGTCATATCTAAAGTTATTCCTTGGATGAACACTGAAATGACAAAAGGCTGCAAGTTGTGCTTTGAGTTTATTTATTTGTGTATCACTTATGGTCCGTTCACACTGTTCCGTGCGGTTGTATCCACACATATTTTAAATTTTGGTTACATGACCTTGTCCTTATTCTGTAATGGACCTTTTATGTGGGCAGTACATGTTTAAATATGAGCGGCCCCATAAAAGCAATGCTGCCCCCTGCACCACTCTGGCCTCTACATGATTTTAGTTTAGCATGTCCGTAGACTTTCTTCAAGTCCTTTTGTCTAAGGTATTATGTGAAGACTGAATGACTTTTTTTACCAGAATATGGGGCTGACATAAAGTTCCCCACTCATCAGGTGGGTTCACAATGATTCCATGTATGTTGGATTTGGTGAAATGAGAAATACAAAGACTTGGAACAAGTCTAGCAAGTCAGAGCCATTGTTGTGAAAATGCTGACCATGTTGTTTGGAATGCATTCTATCTGAATATGAATCCCAAGTTATTTACGCTTATTGTAATGAATGGATACTACTAAAACAAGTTTCTGTAACAAACAAAATTGTGAAATTTCTCAGAATTGGACCATATCTCTATTTTAGTTGAAGGATTTGTAATGTACATGTACACTGATTTGATAAAATTGGAAATTTTTCAAAAAATAAATCATGTCTAATTGCTTTGTATAATTTCCAGTACATTTCGGACAGGACAAGGTTTGTTATATTTTTCCTACCTTATTATTGGATTGGTATGTACAGGCCTTTAGCATTTAATTGACCAGATAGGTTTCTTAACAAAATATGCAGGTTGCTTTACGAGGCAGCTTTGACCAGAGAAATTTTCCTCCCATAAATTAAGTCTGTCTATCTAACCTTTGCCAGTTTGGCATTTCCAAATGTAGTAAAGATATATTGTGTTCATTTTCAGCCTAAAATATTGTCATGCAATAAGATCGCATCTACTTGTGAATCAAGTCAGCTAAGTCACTTGTCAGAATGCAAGCTAAGTAAAAGGGGGAAATAATACATGTGAGGAATTTTTTTTTTTTTGCAAGGGTTGAGATAAATGCACAGTAACTTTTTTGTTTTGTTTTTTCTTCAATTTCCCTCTCCAACAAACCATTAATAAACCTCACAAAGGACTTTAAGCTAATCATATCAGTCTTAATGCTTCTTTTAGCCTAGTTCTTGGCCAGTCTGTTTCCAAGTATTTATTGCAAACTTCCATCATTTTTTGTGACACTGTTGGAACAACACTAGCAGAATTATATCTTTGACTTTGATTGTATGCAGCAACATAATAAGTTCTTTTTGTTTTCTCTTGCATCTTCATCATCACAGTTTTCATTTGTGAAATTCAATTGTAGCTAAAAAGATACCAAATAGATTATATATATGTTTTGTGTGTAGATGAACCTGGTTTGGACAATCTCTTTTTCATGGTAACCTTAAATTCCTAGTCACAAGAAATTTACACTGACTTGTGGTGACTAAATCACTTGTGCAGTTGGTGTTGAACTGAATTCTTGTTAGTTTTACCGTCAGGGGTTACAAGAGATGTATTAAACTGTATGATTGTATATTTATTATTACATTTTCATACAAGGTATGAAACAGTAACATTCTTGTTTACTGTAGGAAAGGTTTCAGTTTTGAATATAATATGCTTTGTCAGATAGAAGCTGCACTGGGGGATTACACCAGTGGTCTGCCAGTGACAATTTATTTTGTCTTGATTGAATATTAGACAGTTGACCTCAGACAGTGCTGTGGGGGGTGGAGAGAGTCCTGTGATAGAGGAACAGATAGTTAATACACTGAAACTCCTCGAACTCTGGTTTTAACATTCGAAATCATACTGTTACACATTTACTCCATTTGTTAGCTTTAATGGGTGACATTTTTAGACTTAACAAAATGCACCATTAATACAATAATAACCAATATAAATATGAATAAAACATGAATAATAATAAATTAAAACTTATATAAAATCTAAAATAAAATAAATATGATCAAGTTTATGATGACATTTTCTGAGAAAAATTTTGTTTGTCTATTTTTTGAGTACTGTTCCTCACAGTATCGTGCTGCTGTGCATTTAATTAATGGCATCAATTTGGGTGATAACCAAAATTGGAGTTTTATCCTAGCTTGATACTCAGCATGCCTCTGTTATGTCCAACAGGAATCCGAGAAAATTGGCCTCCTGGAAAAATGGCCTCCTAGAAATTTGTGGGGGATGGAAAATTGGCCTTCTTCTAATCTTTTAATTATAATGGAAATAAGTAATTTTTTTAAATCATTCATTACAAACAATTTATTCCATTGCATGACCTAACCAAAAAAAAAATTAATAACACAAATGTAGTAAAATGTAAAAAGTACATATCATAAATTTAAAAGAATATATTACATTACATGACCAAACACCAAGTTAGTTTTTAAATAGAAATGTTTTCCTCTACAAACTTTGACCAGTCTAATGTGATATAATTAGAAACCTTTTATACAGCTTACTGCTTGATTTTAAGTCAGTGCAAATTTTGTAGAATTGGCAGCTATTGTAAGGGAACTGCCATTATAAAATGTCAAATATAGTCAAAATAATTGTAGTGGCAGGCATCAAAAGATTCTCTTCAGAAGACAGCTTTTCTGTGTGACAATAACACCAGGAATTCTACTTACCGTAAATGACCTATTTAGCGCATCCGCCCTTGTAACCGCACCCTACCTCTTTTTCCCAGCAATATCGTCAGTGACAGTGCACAATATCCACATATTTTTATATATTGTACGTATTTTTACTTAATAAATTGACATATTTGTCATGACTTTTGAGTTTGTTTTTATCTACCGCCATATTTACAGGAAGTGGGTATTTGTGGTAGATTCTAAATGTCGAAACACCGTTATTCTTACCAGATTGACCTATACTTCATCCTGGAAAGTGTTTCATGATGGGTGCGCTAAAAGGGGAATTTTTTCCCACCAAATATTGAACAAAAATAGTCTTTCCTTAGCACACTGTGCACTAAATAGGTCATTTTTGTACATCAAATTATCTCCCACCATTTCTTTCACATAGCAAGTTTCCTGTTACTTGGGGACCCACTGCTATGGGCTCCATTTGCAAGACCAGTAATATTGAATAATATTGTTTGCACAAAATCCTATTTGTTTTTTAACACTATTTTTTTATCATTCTCTTGCAAAGTACTAATTGGCAGTGCACTAAAACTATAAGGAAATGTATAAACATGTTGCTTGAACCAGACATTGACATTACTTCATCAGATTGTAACCCAGTCTGTTTTTACAAAACTTCTTTTGTATCTTTATGAAATCATGAGGAGCTTGTTCATTCAAGTGTCATTTGTCATTCGTTATGACCTATTGGTGAATTGGTGATTGAAAAGTATCACTTCTGGAGTAAAATTATAAATTGCTTGAGAATTGTTTTGACAGAAAATAGGTTTAGTATATGTATTTAAAATGGGGGAGTTGTGGAACGCTGTTGTTCTAATTTGTCCATATTGACACAGACTCATTGGAAATTGTGTTGGTTGACTGCTGATTGACTGCTGATTGAGAATCCTAATTTCCCATAGACTGAGCTGTGCATTGATAGCCTGGAAAGACCATCAAAATTAAAATATTTCAAACACAATAGCAGGAATTATGTAAATGTATTTTGAATTTAGATGGCAGTTCCAGGCTTTTATACAAAGGTAAAAATACATTATTCTTTATGAGCACCATAAGAGCAATTAGAGTTACATCCTTTACCATTTTGGGAGAGATTTCTTATGAATAATTGATGAATGCACAACTGCAAGCCTTACATAGGTACACTTGTGTTGGGTTAGAGTTCGAAAGTGTTGATCTTTCTATTCACAATACAACCACCTCACCATTCTACCCAGTAGTATGTGTAATATGTCTTAGTAATGTGTCAGCAGTTAAAATATGAGAAGAACTACAAAACAACTTTATTTGGTATGTCATGAATACTTACCATGTAACATGGTATTTTATAAATACTTACATTTTACTTGGATAGTTTTAATACATTAATTATCAACAACTAAGGCAGCTACTGATAATACATAAAGATCTAATAAAATTGAAGAATTCTTCCTACTAAAATTTGTTCTGCATCATCATCAGTACATGCCAGCATTAGGCATGTCGTTCCAACTTTATAATTGGGTTTGCTCTTATCATGTTATCATTGTGTATAGGCTGTTAACTCTCCATTTGTGGGTGACACATTATATGGATGGAACTGTGGCTGTAAAATTTACCTGAAATGTGATTGTGAAGTTATATATTCAGTACATTAATATGCATCTTAAAGACCATTACTGCACTAAAATTTTGTTTACTAAGTAGTACTTCTTGGACCTAATATTACTACAGCAAAGCCATATACAATGATGACATAAGTTTTGTTTGGGCTTCTCAGTCTGAGCTAAAACTGAACTATATCTTGTCCACTGACAAGAGTACTAACAGACTGCCAGTTGATGTGTATTGACTGAATTTACAAATTCTACCCACGCATAATCATTAACACACTAACAACATCCGCATTTTATGAACTATTTTTAGTGCACTGTTACCTCACAAGCAAATATGCCCTAACAATTTGGTTTAACTTAAGAGTTGGTAAAATGAGAATATGTTAACAGGTGATACAAATATGACACTGTATAATCTGAAATTGTCCAGATAATGAGCCACAGTTCAGTGACTTGTCAATGACCAATTTATGTTGTGTTGTAAGTAATCAGTAAAAGGAGACTGTCAGAGAATTTAATTATCAGTGACTTAGTGACAGTGGTGACAAACAGCTCAGTCTACAGTTTTATTGCTGTTGCCATGCATTTTAATGCCCGTCTCTGTGTAAGATAATGACTTTGTAAGAAAGAAAACAAAAACTCGTGTGAGGTTTCTAAAGGTTTGTACACACCACACTGATACAATCAGACACAGTAAGCTCTTTCAAGCTAAAGAATGTGGTGAAAAATTTGTCAAAATTGGTCCAGTAATGGGGAAGTTATGGTGATTTTAAATGAGGCTGTATGTTATATATTATCAGTTCCTTCAGATATGATACAGGCTGTAGAATTTTTAAATTCAAAAGTTGTTTTATATTATCTTGCATGATGTAATTGTTAATGTGAATAGACAAGGTCTGTATTATATGATTTCCCACTTAATCATTTTATTATCCACCGCAAGCTGTATATGACGTGTGTAGGGGGATATACAGAGTGGGATATATTTTTTTCGAAAACACCGGTGCCTCCATATCATGGATAATTAGTGTTAACTAGTTCCGGTTTTTCACTGATATCTTGGAAACAGTGTAACCTACAAATACGTATTATATATAGTTAGAAAGGTATCCTTACAATGCTTCTGCTGGTGGTTGTTGCTTCAAATTCCATGCAGAAATGGCGAAGAAATTGTAAGTTAAATATCGAGTGGTTTATCTTTACTGGAGCCCCTGTATACATGATAGCCTTTTTCCACATTCTGTGTATAGATATATATTTTTTCAAATCATAAATTATACCAAATGGTAAAGTAAAACATCCCTCAGTAGACATATACAGAATATACAAAAATCCCTTTTACATAGAAATATCATGTCCCCAGAGGGTTCTCTATTAAATTTAAACCAAATACATCTGTTGTGATACATATCTACTACCACTTATGGACAGTGGTGATACACTCCTCTTCCACCTCCAGGGTCATTGGTTCGAATATCAACCCTCACCATATAAAGTGAGACATCAGTTCCTGACAGATATTGTGTAGAATGTTGACCAACTAGTATATATTCCTCTCCTCCACCCTTACAATTGCCTAATGGTATATATACTGTGCGATGTGTTGAAAGCTATGTCTAGCCCACATAAATCAAATGAAACAAACAGCCTTGATTGATTATAGTTTTATTGGAAAAATGTGTTGTAGTTTCTCAAATAACAGATAAAAATACTTGAAAATATTTGTAATTTGCTAGTCTCTCCTTCAAAATTCTTAATTGGCTCTGATTGAAGGGTTCTTAATATGAGATAAGGTGTTTGCCTTTGTAAACATGTGTACCACAAGGTAAAGAAAGAAAGATGAAAAATACTCCACAGTATGGGAAATTCGCCACCAGGGGACACCCTTTAAAAAGTAGGGCTAGTTAATTGAATTGTGTCAGTTTGGGGTCAGGGGTCATATCAGAGGCATACTGTAGTCACAAAATTCACAAATGTGGAAGAATTTTACACAGATCATGAAGATAGAAGAGTATTTTCTTACTGGCACATTTCATGCACTCTGGTCAAATTCACATTTTTTTTTCATGTTAAAGCATTATTGATATGATTGTTTTACTGGGATAATATGATTGAAAGCATTGATTCTGCTGTTGTAGTCAGGCATTGAAATCATACATCTGTTTTCTCAAGGCAGAGTATGTGTCAGACATATTCCCAGATGTCTTTTATCTTATTTGTGGTGAAAATAAAATCTACCCCATTGGTATTAATTTTATAACTGATGACTTACTTATTACTAAATCTGCTGTATATATCATCTATCACCATTTTAATTAAAATTCTTTGTCTCAATTTTTAACTGGTTTTGTCTTAATCATTTTAACCCTTTTATTATTACCATTTTATTTCCATGCCAGAGGAAGTGTCTGAAGGTAATTCACTAGAATTGTTGTAAATTAGCTGTTACCCGTGCCACAGGTAATGTCTAAATGTTTTTAACAATTATTGTTATAAACTAGTTCTTACCCACCATACAAGCAATGTCTGAAAGGGGTTTATTGCATAAAAACTGAGAGACGCAAACTGATGTCACAAGATGACTTACAAAGGCTTTATTAAAAATCAAATGGCAAAGTGGAAAGCACTGTTGGAATAGGAATGTAGTGAATTTGTAGGTCATTATGAAATGGATAGATGTATAACTTCATCCCATGACTTTCTGATGAAAGAAATCTGGAAAATATCAAAATTAGGTAATGTGGTGATTTGTGTCTCATCACCTGAAGGAGAAACTGTGACCAAAAATGGTCAAGAATGTCCAGCGTAATGGCAGAAATCAACAAAATCAATTGTTAAGTTTAAGACCAGTCTTAGCTTCTAAAAGAAAATGAAAAAAAAAAATACATGCAGCATTGTTCTTCTTCCAAAAAATAAAGTAGCTTTGGTAATAATCTCTTTAAATCAACTCCAGTCTTTATACTACAAGGAGAAATATTTCAAATTCAGCTACATTTTTGTTGATGATTCAGTTACCTTTATCCTATTGGCAGAAGAGTTGATATATTTGTTTTTTTTTTATTAAAAACTAACCTGTTTCCCCATTGATTTATTTTTTCCTCTCAAAACCCATATTTGCCAGTCACTTTCTGTAGCTTTCATTGTTACAAGACCACCCACCAGTAAAGCTGGCCCTAGTTTTTCCATGTTTGGTATTTCATTGCTTTGGATGTAATGCTGATTCAGCTATATATCAGCACTGATAGGAGATGAGATGCCGCAAAATGTGAACAAAATGTCTGTGATTGCTCTTTGGCATGTAAATGTAGCATTACATATATTTTAACGGCATCGATTTTAGATATTTATACAGTGCATAAGGTAAAACAGTAATAATATTTTATAATTACAAATTCTGCTAAAAATGGCATTTAAATAATATTATGAAAAATCTATGTTTCTGTCATTAATCTAGTTTATAAGATAAAACTATCATTCCCTGTCCTCTGTTCTAATGTTGTATTGATGAATAAGTAATTATATGAATCTGCATAAAGTCTGCAAATTTAGTACATTTGCATTCATGTGTTCTCATAGGCTGCTCTCTTATGGCCACATGATCACTAGAATGAGGGAAAACAAAGAAGACACAAACCTGGAATTGGGGAATTTTTTGATCCAGCAAGCATCTTTTATTCTATTGGTACTTTATAGTGCAACTGTTTTAAGTAATATGTTCTATTTTAAAATTACTAGAGTAGTATATGATTACATATCATCATGAAAGAAGATGAGGATTATGAACTTTATCTTTTCAGATGATAAGATTTAAAATTTACATCACAAGGTTTTTTTCACATTTATTATCCACCATTTTGCTTAAATGATACATAAAATAAGTCCACATTTACCTGAAAATTAGCTGTCAAATGCATCTATAGGAAGGGGGACCAGTGAATATAAAGCTTCAATTTTTAGGCGGGTTGCGTGTAACCAAACTGCCTATTAGACTGATGTGTCCAACATCCGTCTGTCCATCCACATTTTCGTTTCCGGACTCCAACTCAAAAACACTTTGTCCAATCGAATTCAAATTTGACAGGGAGATAGATCACCATCATAGCTAGGTTCCTTTCAAAATTGGTATAATTCCATCTATTCTTTGTCAGTTTTTTGTCCGTCAACATTTCCGTTTCCGTACTCTAACTCGAAAACGCTTTGTCCAATCGAATCGAAATTAGTGTAATTCTGTCAGTTCGGTTGTCCGTTTTTGTCCATTTGTCTGTTTGTCAACATTTCCGTTTCCAGACTCTAACTCGAAAATGCTTTGTCCAATCGAATTCAAACTTGACAGGGACATAGATAACCATCATAGCTAAGTTGCTTTTGAAATTGATGTAATTCTGTATGTTCATTTTTCCGTTTGTCTGTCCGTCAACATTTCCGTTTCCAGACTCTAACTCGAAAAACGCTTTGTCCAATCGAATTTAAACTTGACAGGGAGATAGATCACCATCATAGCTAAGTTGCTTTCAAAATTGATGTAATTCTGTCTGTTATTTTGTCTGTTTATAGCACAGATACAATTATATACCTGGATTACAAGTTTTACATTTCTTAGCACGTCTATCACATTTACATTAACTGGGTGACCTCACATTTCTTTCCTTGTTTCTAAATTTAATTACAGCATTCCGCTTACATTATTGCTGCCTAGGCTATTTTATGCGGGGCATTTCTGACCCTCTTGTTAACTTTAGATTTCTGTGCCACTTTTACATATTTCAACAAAAATTGTTGTTATTTCTAGAGTAAGATTAGATGTTAAGAAATTAAATGTTAAAGACAGAATATACAAGCATTGCATAACTCTACAAATAGATGTAAGTGTAAACATTATCATTAGGATAGGAAATGCGTCATGTGATGAGACATAAAGCCACTTTCATCCAGACATAGAGTTCCTAGGTTTGCTGTAAATAATGGGGAGACACAGAAAAAAATTAATTAACCTTTTCCACGAGTTACAAAACAAAATGTCAAACAAAAAACAGATGAGAAAAAGGGATGCTAAAAAGGCATTTTCTTAAATTATGTAATTTGTCTGGATGAGACTTTAAGGACATTTGAAATTATACAAGGAAAAAACTGATGGATAATGGGATTCTTCCATTTAAGTTGTTTTGCAAATCTCCAATTTTTAAGCCTTTGCAGATAGAATCCATTTGCAAAAGTGAATGGAAGTGCAGAAATGTGCTGTGATTTTAGTTTTCAAGATGATATGTCAAAGTAACAATCATATACATGTAGAAAAGTCTCATCCTTTAAGTTTATGTATCGTAAGTTACCTAAAAATATCTTGGTAAACAATCAGTTATTTGCTGGTTCACATAAACCCTTGGTATAGAATTTCTTGACAGTTTTTTTTACATTATTTGTATTTTAAGTAAATACCTTGTCAGCATTTGACATTTTCTAAAGAAAATTGCTTAAGAGTTGTATATTGTAAAACTAACTGGTTTGTTTTCACCAACAGTTTTCATTAAGAAATAACAATATCTGTTAACACTTGTAAGCACTGGTATTATATTATAGGAATAAAAGACATATTCGAGTGCTCTATGATGGTTTTAAACTATCGAGCGGCTGTATTAAAGCCACGAAGCCCGAAGGGCTGAGTGCTTTAATACAGCAGATCGATAGTTTAAAACCATCATAAAGCACGAGAATTTGTCTTTTATTCCTATTCTAAAATGGTTACACTAATATTTTGGTCAAAATAAGAAGTAAATCTTACGCAAAATTCAAAACAAATCCAGCGCCATGTTGGCTGTTCCATTAAATAAACATGCATAGTGATGGATGTGTAAACAGCCTTTTGGTTTAAATATTGTTAGGAAATACCCACAGATTTCTGTGATCTCATAAATATTTATGAGCAGTCGATCTTTAAATGAAATATTGATAAAATCCCCTACAGAATTATTTGACTTAGTATTTGCTGCATATAATTTAAGTTTTGTTTCACCGCGAGTTGTTTGTTTACGTTTGTACGCGAAGGGACGATGTACCAGATTTCAACAGCATGCTTTATTTACAGTTCTATATTTGCGGTTCAAGCATTGCGCAAAAGACGTGTCCACGTTCACTGCGCAGCCTACCATTTTAGAATTGGGATTATTATCACAATTGTAGGAAAGGAATCTTTAGTGATATCCTTTTGAAGTGTCTTAGTGTACCATTTAAAATTAGCCCAAACTGTTATATCTCATTCATATATGAAGGTATCATCACTAAATTTGCAGAGAATGTTTATGGCTGTGAAAATATGTCTGTAAAAACTTTGGCCTCATTTTGAAAACAAACGGCCACTATAGCCCATTGAGTGAAAATCATTAAGATGTTCTACAGCAGTGTCAGCAATGTCATGGTATGACTTGATTTAACCTTGAAATTCCCATAGTGTGACCTTGACCTTTAAAACCTTGTCCATACTATGTCTTTGATACATATAGGGGTGGGTAATGTGCGACTGAGATACAAGATTTCTTAACAGAGCAAAATGATGAGTTCATCAGCTTAAAATCCAATACCTAGAGATACGACTGCACATAAAGGTGTGACCTTGCTTTAAAAAAATTGTGCCAGCAGAAATGACTTGCCCATTTGACTTCTCTCCCAGAGTTTTTGGTATTTTATTCAGAACTCTTCTACAATAACAAGGTTTTTGTAATGCAAACACCTTCATTGCAAATATTTTTGAAAACAGATGTATAGGGCATCTTGACAAAAGTGAATGGTAGAAGGACACATAACAAAGGCAAGTCAGCGTGCTGGTGAACAGTTGCCTTTTTTTCTGTTAGCCTTTGTGTCACTGACCTCAAAGATGCATAATTGTAAGAGAAATATTGGAGAAATCAATATACACTTTTTTAATCAAAAAAGCTTCTGAGGGTGGTAGTTTCTTAGTTAACGATTATACCTCAGTAAATATACCCTTGTGCCAAAGGAATAATATTTTCTTTTGTGGGTGTGCTGAAGAGTCTTCAGGTGTTTCCCATTCTATGACAAAAAGAAGTTCCTTTTTATAAATGGACAGCCTTCATCTTATTTTTTATGTTTATGGAGCTGAAACATACTTGTTGAACATTTGATTGTACCTTGTGTGTAATCTACTGCTTTCAACCAGATTACCATCATCGTACTTAAACAGCCCCTTTATACCCATGTTCCATTGGTGTTTGGTAGACTTTAGTGGTGACTGGCTACATGACCACCCATTTGGAGGGGGGTGGCGGTGTATGGAGAAACGCCAACCTCCATCACAAGATTACAGAGACAGTAATAAGGACCAGAAGAAAAGTACAAAAGTCAGTTGTTTCTCATGTGCAGACTGTCTGGTGAACTGTACAGGTGGTTGTTTTACCAATATGTCTAGTTCGTCCTTTGCATGCGGTTAGTTGCCATAGTGGGTCATGAAGTCGTGAATCCACGAGCCCTTAACTGAATTTATTCATTCAAAGTTGGTTATGAAAAATTGATTTTTAACATAAAAGTCTTGGCAGACTTGAATTTTTTATGCCTGGTCGCAAAGCAGGGGTTGGCAAGCAAGTCGCCACTAACGTTTGCCAGTTGAACAGGAGTATAAGTCTATTGTCACTGAGTAGATTAACTTGCGGGTTTTCATTTTTTCTTCAGTATTTTTATTGATTAATCTATATGTAATTAGGACATCCAATGAAATTCTTTGAAACAAAAATTTTACATCCACCGTCTTGTTTCCAAAATAGCCGCCACCCATTTTTAAAGCTTGTGTGCACAAGTCCAAATTGCTGTGACTGATTTTCTTCAAACTTAGTATAGTCATTGATATTACTCATGGGAGAAAGCCAATTGTTTTGGGGCAAAATTGATTAAAAAACATGGCCGCCTAAGAGGAGATTTTGTAAAACGTAACTTTACCAATGCGATACTAAGTACCGCAAGGCTTGCTTCAAATGTCTCAAATATGTTCCCATTGTGTTTTTGTGATATGTTTTATCCCATATAGAACATTTTTGCCACATTACAAAAAATATGACTGTTGTAATAATTTTTTGACATTTTACTGACTCAGCACTCCTCAACTCTATAGCACATCATTACAGCAAAACCATCAGATACAATTATCAAGTTCAGGTTTGTTGTGTTTATTTTAGTATCAAGGGTGACAATGCTGGAAAGTAAAAAAAAATTGAGATACATCAGTCTTGAAGCAATAGATTACATGTTACAAGAAAATTACTCAAAGTAGCCATGGATGCTATTGCTCAGATTTATCAACCCTTAGCTTGTGAATTTTTATCAGTAAAATAGGTCAGTTATTTATTGTAGCAAAAAAAAAAAACAGAATAGTTGCTTCACAGTTGACATGGAAACTGGTAAATTACACCAGTATTCAATACTGAAATTAGCCTGCAATCATTTTAGAGCTGATATGTGACTTCTTTGGAGTTTGCCTAGGTTGTACAAATGAAAAGGTAATGAAATAACTTGTCTTCCAGAACAGTGTATATGTATAGTTTAGAAAATACAAGTGAATTACTACTCAGAAGGCAATGCTCAAAGTAGTAAAAGGCATTTTCCAGGAAAAGTTCATAGAGGAACAAAAAATATAAATAGTCAGAATTTGAGGGTAATGTCGCCAAGTGTATGTTCTGCAAATTTGTCCTGACATAAGGAACTCCATGCTATTCAACTAGTTTTTAAGCTATTTATCACTTTTAACATTAAAAATGTAATATTAGTCAGGAATTAGGAATACTTATTGTGAAAGGTTTTTGTTATCTCCAGAAAACATCTCAGAAAAATAACTGCTAAAAGGAAAGTAACTGTGAATAGTAGAATGCTGGTGACTATGAATCCAGGTGAGTGAAATCGACACAAGTTCACTGCTATGGTGTTGAATTTCTGTCTTGGACAAGCTGGTTTATATCAGTAGATGTTAGCCCAAGTTGTGTGTACCCAGTTCAAAAATTTATTACTTATTACAAATCTCATTCCTGCACACACACCAAATAAAGGCAGTGTGGCTTCATAAATTTATGTGCTATCCCAAGCTGTCAGAGTAACTCCAGGTGGTTCCTAGCATCCTGATATACTGTGTTCAGAGAGAGTAAGAAGACATTCTAGCCTTTGGGGGTTACTAAAATCAAAATGTAAGTGTATGTTGCATGTTGTGGTAATTTTTACTCTCAGTTACTTCAGATTTTATACATTGATACGCACAAAATACGATCAACTGAAAGGATACTGTTGCATTATGTGTGCATTTGGAATATTCCTATACCATCTTTATTGGTGCTAGTTTAAGTTCTAGCTACTTATCCAGAATGGCCCTTTTTATCTAATAAAGCAACAACTTAAATGTCAGAGCTAGCAAAATAATTCCAGCACATGTTATGACAGCCCTATATTTCAAGCTATATAGTGTATTTTTTACATTTTTCTTGCATCCCTTAAGTTTGCCTTTTCTTCCCTTAGTTTCAGATAATTTAACAGCCCTTTAGTGCTCAGTCTGGCCATTTTAACACATCAACCTAGAACATTCAAATTGAATTAATTTTTTGTCAGCAGTTTCTGACTTTTTTCTCTTCTTTAGACTCTGATTACTGCCATGGTACTTTTGTTCAATACCGTTCAATATTCTGTAAGCAGTTCCTCATTTGTTTCTTTTCTTACTTTCATTGTTTTACATTTCTTTGTCATGATCCACACAGGAAAAAAAAGCCATAATAAACTTCAGCTAGGTCTTCTGTTGTGCATTGTTATGGTTGTTTAGCCCAAAACAATGTAATTCTGAATCAAACAGTGTAAGTCTCCTGTTATGGCATCTTATTTATATTCTCACAGTGGGAGTATAAAAAGACAGGTACAGATGTGGCAAGTCCTTTGTACCTGCAACCGTGTCTATACTATAATAAGAGTAAAAACTGTGAACAGCAGAGAAATAAAACATGTGTGTGGAATTCACATACATGTATATGTTGCCATATTAAGTTAGGCAAAAAATTTTGAGTTCCTACACATATACGAACATGCTGACATGCAATGAATAGCAATTGTTTTTAATGGCTCATTGACACTGTTCCATGTGGTTGTATCAACTTGTATTTTAATTTTAGTCCACAACCTTGTTCTTGTGGTTCTGTAAATGGACTTCATATGCGGTTTGTGCATATTTGAAAATGGGTGCGCGGACAATTGGCCGGTGGACAATTGGCCGGTAGACAACTGGCCGGCAGACAACTGGCCGGTGGACAACTGGCCGGTGACTTTTTTGGGGGGGTAGGACAATTGGCTGGTGACCTTTTAAAAGTTGTTTTAGAATTTGTTTTATTTTCAATTTTATTGACTCAAAACATACAGAATTGAACTCATCAGAGTGTTTCACAAGCACTGTTATTGGTATACAGGGTAAAACAAGGTTATAACAATTCATCAAAACATATTAAGCACTATCATTGGTATAAACAAATGAAACATAAAATAGCAATACATCAAAACATTACATTATCATTAGAACTGCCATTGATATAAACACTAAAATTGGTACAAAGAGCCTTTACTTCTTTATTGTAGCAATCCTGAGTAGTTATCAAAGTGCCTTCACTTCTTTATTGTAGCAATCCTGAGTAGTTATCAAAGAGCCTTCACTTCTTTGTTGTAGAAATCACGAGTAGTTATCAAAGACAAACTCTTGCAGCAATCCTAATTACAAATTCTGATTAGGGAAAAAAGGCTTTTGTTTCTATCATGATCTTTACAATAAAATGGAAACAGGTAATGAAAAATAAATTTATAAGCATATCATTATTATAAGATTTCCTAATTATGAGCAGCTAAACAAAAGAAAATTTTAAGGCAATCTGAGTAGGAATCAAGGGACCTTTAGTGTGTGCAACCTAGCAAAAAGACATACTATGACTCTATTTGCCATATGAAGACAACTTGTAAAATTTAAAACAATATTAAAACAACTTTAAAAAGTCACCAGCCAATTGCCCTACCCCCCAATTCACATACATGTATATGTTGCCATATTAAGTTAGGCAAAAAATTTTGAGTTCCTACACATATACGAACATGCTGACATGCAATGAATAGCAATTGTTTTTAATGGCTCATTGACACTGTTCCATGTGGTTGTATCAACTTGTATTTTAATTTTAGTCCACAACCTTGTTCTTGTGGTTCTGTAAATGGACTTCATATGCGGTTTGTGCATATTTGAAAATGGGTGCGCGGACAATTGGCCGGTGGACAATTGGCCAGTAGACAACTGGCCGGCAGACAACTGGCCGGTGGACAACTGGCCGGTGACTTTTTTTGGGGGGTAGGACAATTGGCTGGTGACCTTTTAAAAGTTGTTTTAGAATTTGTTTTATTTTCAATTTTATTGACTCAAAACATACAGAATTGAACTCATCAGAGTGTTTCACAAGCACTGTTATTGGTATACAGGGTAAAACAAGGTTATAACAATTCATCAAAACATATTAAGCACTATCATTGGTATAAACAAATGAAACATAAAATAGCAATACATCAAAACATTACATTATCATTAGAACTGCCATTGATATAAACACTAAAATTGGTACAAAGAGCCTTTACTTCTTTATTGTAGCAATCCTGAGTAGTTATCAAAGTGCCTTCACTTCTTTATTGTAGCAATCCTGAGTAGTTATCAAAGAGCCTTCACTTCTTTGTTGTAGAAATCACGAGTAGTTATCAAAGACAAACTCTTGCAGCAATCCTAATTACAAATTCTGATTAGGGAAAAAAGGCTTTTGTTTCTATCATGATCTTTACAATAAAATGGAAACAGGTAATGAAAAATAAATTTATAAGCATATCATTATTATAAGATTTCCTAATTATGAGCAGCTAAACAAAAGAAAATTTTAAGGCAATCTGAGTAGGAATCAAGGGACCTTTAGTGTGTGCAACCTAGCAAAAAGACATACTATGACTCTATTTGCCATATGAAGACAACTTGTAAAATTTAAAACAATATTAAAACAACTTTAAAAAGTCACCAGCCAATTGCCCTACCCCCCAAAAAGTCACCGGCCAATTGTCCCACCGGCCAGTTGTCCACTGGCCAGTTGTCTACCGGCCAATTGTCCACCGGCCAATTGTCCCGGATTCTTGAAAATGAGCCATCCTGTATAGCCGTCCCCCCTAAGCCCTCCTTTGTAAAGAATTTTAAAAAGTTTGTAAGAGAATGTTTCAAACATTTAAAAAGTCCACTCAGTGCTGAAGATGTGGTCTCTGTTCTTGTGAATATGTCCTACACAAACATGAATCCCGACTTCTGTACACTTACTAAACCTTTAGGATTCTACTAAAATATGAAACACGGGGTGCCACAGATGAGCCCAGGTGAGTTAATTATTTCCAGCTCATATGTAGCTCATGAGCCCAGCACAGAACAGTGTAACCTAGGTGTAAACAAACAGAACAAGGGGATAGAAGGCTGGGAAATTTAAGGTGTATTATTTCTTTGGAAAACATCTAATAATGAGGGCGTCAAGACAGGATTTCAGCTTAGCAGTAAGAAATAAATACACTGGTTAAGGGTTTAATTTAGCACAAGTCTATTCTGATCGAAATAATTAAGGAAAAAATATTTAAAAATTCACTGTAACCCAGATATATAAAAACTGTATTGGTAACATCAATTGTGACGGCTTCAATTCAACAATACACTGTGCTGTTTTTATGGCATATAGAAGGACACAGTCAGAATGGTGAAGTAAAGAATATAGACCATGGTGGCATCATATCTTATTAGCTAGAATAATATTTTATGGTGTCAAATGGTGAAAGCTATCAGTACTGCGCAGATGTAACAGCTGAGTAAGTAATAGTACAAGATTGTCAGTTAACATTGGGGTGTAGACTTCAGACAGAAATTCTGTTGTCACTGTTGTAATAGCGAGCCTTATGAATACAGATGCTGTTGGCTTTTACAAGAAAGAAAGATGCCTACTTGATAGAGCTATTTATAATGTACACTAATCAAACATTAAATGTAAGTCATTGCCTGAGGCATGTCAAATCAAAGTGGGGGAAATTATGAAACTACATCAATGTCATATTTGTCTTACATTCTTTTACGCTACTGGCTTTGGGTTAAATATATTTTTCAAATGTATTATTATGCCCCACTTGAAAGGATCTGGAATATTTAAGTAAAATACCTGAATATCAGGATAAACTAAATTTATTAGGAGAGAATATCACGGCTAAGTACCCCAGATTTTGCAGTATCTGTATTGTTTGTTCTAATTTAATGCTTGCAATGAAGTCCAGCTTCCATTTTGATGAACTCATAATGCCACTGTATCTTCAGTTAAAAATATATATCTTGATTTTGTGTTTTTGATTCAGTTTCTTAAACTACTCTTAGAACATCCTTCTGGTAACCAAGTAGTCCCTAATTTGAAAAGATGACGTGAATTTGTCCCAAGACATATTTGGTGTAAATCTTGCAAATGTCAGACATTTAGACCTTTGTGAGGCCATCAAGGTCACATCAAATTAGGTATGAAAAGGGGGCCAGCTGAAATGGAAAGCCTCATTATTAAATGGTACACAATTAAGAAAAAATAAATTCACATAAAAATTGCCTTGTTCTCTTGTCATTCATACCTTAGATTCATTCATTTTCTTTTCAAGCTTAACATTACAGAAGTCAGTTTCCTAATTCCTAGTCTGAAAATAATGAAGAAACAAACATTTCTGATACAAAATCAAGAACATTAAGCATCACCAATCTGCATGTATTTCTTTTAGTTTCATCTTGATCCTAATAAATCCACACCAATCAGTTTCTCCAGGGGTAGATGTGGCCTTGATTCCATCTTGGGTGATCTTGGGACTATAAATAACGCCTACTTTAACAATGTTAGGGATCATTGGGATATTGTGGCATCCCATAGTTTCTCATTTCTACAATGGATTTCGGGTGTTGTTTTTTGTGTGAAAAACAATGATGAACACTTAGGGCATGTTTCCATTCAAGAACTTTTATAGGCCATCAGGAGCTTATCATTTGAGATCCACTTGAACAAGCATATGAAGGTGTATCACAAGGGAAAGTGAACTGATGTCAGGTATTAAGTATTTTGCATATCATTGCACCTACTAATGAATTTCAAATAGGACAACACTATGATTCAACAAAACAGGTTCCAAAAGTAGTTTTTTTTTGTTTATAAAATAGCTAATGTAACTGATATAATTGCATCCACCAGATAGCATCCAGTGGATGCTATGGTTTATGCATGGGTACACCACTGCCACAGCATGTAGAGATTTTCCTGTTATCCTTCTCGAGCAAAAAGTATTATAGGTAGAGTTCTTAAAGTTGCAGGTTATGTTCATTATTATATAAACTTGACTGGGAATATTTACGGCCTCATTAAAAAAACAAAATGGCCACCAAGGGCATTTCTTTGACTGTCATCAAGGAGTTTTGCATATTCTGAGGCTTTTATCATCTATCATCTATGGAAAGTAAAATTTCTTTATGGTTGATATTTTAATGGATAGATATGTCCCCTATAGCTTGCATACATTTGATCTGGAAGCTTGTCTTTCAAGGTCGGCTCTTGACCTCTAAAATACCCAACCGAGGCCATTTTTTTTCATTTGTCAGGACATTCTTGCTTATAGATGTCTTAGCTTTCCAAACAAGTTATTTCTATTTGTCCTGAAAGTTAAAGGAGATAAAACTTACTTGACTTGCAGCATATCACTCAATTTGTTATCTTTATGAATTGTATGCTCTTCATTATCCCCAAAGCTATGTGAGTTATAGTAATTTATCACAATAGCTACTTTTTCACTTTTCAGCAGTTAGTATAATTCTAACTGGACTTTTATAGTGCTTAAACTTACCTATTCAAAGGGGACTCTAAGGCACAACAAATAAATTACATCTATCTTAAAAGTGCATAGTTACACTTTTTCTTTTTAACATGCTCTTGAACCAATGTTTGTGGTATGTCATAGAGAAAGTCAAGACCGGTTGCTCAATGAGTATCACAATAGCTACATCATAGCTACTATCTTACTTTTTAGTACTTACCATAATGAGTAAATGCTTTATATCATATCTTCAGATGTAATATAGCTACACAATTTTTTCAAAGTTATTGTTAACCTATTTATATGTGAACTATAACATACTTAAGTTTCACACTCATTGCTTAGTGTATAAGTGAGTAATAGATACTTTTATAACTGAATAATGGTCACTTTATAATCTCACAGATGAGAATATTGCTTACACCTTGAAAATGAATATATTTTTAGCATTTTCACAAAATATATTTTTCAGATATTTTATCTTAAGCTGCAGCTTATATCATTTTTCTGGATGCCAAATGCAATAGCTGAGTGAGTTATAGGAATAACTTTTCAGCAGTTAACATAATGTGTAAATGGCTTTTATCTTAAAAAAGTAAAATTACCCCTTTTCTTTTTAATGCATTTTTGAACCACTGTTTGCACTATGTCATAATGAAAATTCAGAGTGGCTCTTCAATGTATCAGAGAGTATCAAAATAGTTCAGTGAGTTATATCTACTTTCTCCTACTTTTCCTTGATGAAAGTGATTTTGGGCAAATTTTGGTCCCTCTGGGTACTAAAGACTACTCCTTTAAGTTCTGGGAAAAGGTTAGAATTTACAGAATTTTGGCAGCCATCTTGAATTTGGCAGAAAATCGAAAATGTCGTTTATCTCAAAAACCAAAATAGATAGAGCAATTTTGGGCAAATAAATCACCCGCTGGGTAGGCCTACTAAGCACTATTCCTTTGTATAGAGCAATTTTGGGAAAAAAAGCACCCACTGGGTACTAAGCACACTTCCTTCATATAGAGCGATTTGGGGCAAATTTTGAATTCACTGGGTACTAAGAACTACTCATGTAAGGTCTGTAAGAAGGTTAAAAGTTTCTGAATTTTGGTTGCCATCTTTAATTTGGGCGGAAATAAAATGTTGTTTCCCTGAAAAACCGTAAAAATAGAGTGATTTCGAGCAAATCTTGACTCCTCTGGATAGTTAGGACTACTCCTTTAAAGCCCAAAGTCGAGGGGTCAAAGAGCATTTAAGAACCTTCATTCCTCTGTCAATTGTGATGCTAAAATAAACAAACTAATGTTGCATGGCAAGTGCATTGTAATGTTAAAGGGGAAAGTTTTTTTCGTCCCAGGATGAAAATCTCCTCAAATTACAAAGATCACACATTTGGAGCCTTTATATACAAATATCAGCAAACACCACAGCTTACTGGGATATAACATATCACCTTTTGACAGCAGATAAACTCTTCTTTCCAGACTAAAAGGGCATAAGTCCTTAAGGTTTTTTATCACTTGATGCAGTTTTTTTACTGTTTTAAAGTACACAAGCTTTATTTAAATTTTCAACAGCAGATTCCAACATAAATCGCTCTGTACACTACAGTTGTTAATTATCCTAGATAGGTATACATTACAATGCACTTGCCATGCAACATTAGTTTGTTTACTATAGCATCACACTTGACAGAGGAATGAAGGTTCTCGACTTTTTGCTTTAAGGTCAGTGAATAAGTTAGAATTTTCTGAATTTTGGTCACCATCTTGAAAAGTGTTGTAAGTTTATCTTAAAGACCATGTTCATCATGTTCATGTATCTGGTAGATACATCTTGCAACTGGCCACAGATGTGTCCTTGATCTAGTTTATATTGACATGAAAAATTGTGAGGTGTTTTAAATGGCAGCTTACTGCTTTCAATATATGTGCTTTGTTGGAAGACATTCTTTAACATTGACAGGTGTTGTTGGATTATGTTTAGAAACACATGATTTTACATCATTTCAAAACTCGGCGGAATGCAGATATGGCTTATTAATTGAAAAATATCTCAAAATAAAGTAAACAGTGATATAATATGATTATCTTCTGGAGTTTATCACTGGTCTTTTTGTTTCATAAAAACATTCACTTACTGATGTTCACTTTTTATATTGGCCATTTCTATGGAAACACAAACTTAATTGTTTGGCTTTCTGTCACTTTGTTCCATGGGAATATAAACCTTAAAAAGATTTGGTAGCTTTCTGTCAGTTCCTGCAAACATAAACTTCAAGAGATTGGCTGCTTTCTATTGCTTCTAAAGAAATGTACCCTAAAAGAGATTAGTTTCTGACACTGGAAGAGATGAGACATTTGTGTAGATGGTGATAGTGAATATACTTGATAGATTTTGATACTATAAAGAAGACTTCATTGTATTGTATTCATAAGTGTGGTAGTATCTCCATCTCTATTGTTCCACTGATTTATACCTGTCTACAAGGCATCTGTGTTTCTTGTTGTAGGGGTTGTTAGTATCAGAGTCTATGCATTGATAGATTATGGCAGTGCTCTGGATTCCAGCCATAAGTCTAGGCTTGTTTTGCAGTAAACATCTTTATTAGAGCTCATTGTCTCATGAGAACATCGTTGCATGCTGTTTTCGTTGTTTTACAACAATAAGACATCAAAAGCTATAACCTCTCAAAGTCTGACCCTTATCTTTATCCAAAATATAGAACATTTACTCTAGACATAAGGAAAAGATGTGACATGCCTTGGGCAATGACTTATATTTAATGTTCGATATAATGTATATTATAAATAGCTCTATCAAATAGGCATCTTTGTTAAGTAGATCTTTTCTGAAACAGCTTTTTCTCAGCATTTTTAAAAAAGTCAGTTCTTGACATTTGACTGTGATATCTGGTGAGTTTTCTTTTTATATGTTGGCGTTAGTAGCCTGCAAATATTTAATATCTCGGGAGTTTGGAAATTAAGTTTCCATCATCTAAATAACCTGTATGTTTCAACTGGCAACTTTTAGTGGTAGGTTTTGTAAACATCCATCATACAAATGACATGCAAAAATTTTTAAAAAATCTCCTTTTGGTGGAATAGAGGCCCTCCATGTGAAAGGTGTATATTTACTTTAGTTGTAACAATTAAAGACAACTTCTTAAAAACCTTTTAGGAACACCACTTTGTAGCCACATTTGCTTGAACTTTATAGCCTATTTTAATAGTAACAATATAATTCAACAATAACATGACAAAAACATGCTTTATGAGAAATGGCTCTTGAGATGATGATCTGACTTTAATAGAACATGGCACCCTTATCCTAAACATGGAAGAGGAATATACTGATTGGATGAAGATGTAGGTTTTACATCTGTTTTAATAGCTAATATATTGATTTTGAAGATTACAATATTGAGGTCATATACCTCTGAGAAAATATAAATTAAATCTAAATTAACGAGAACAAAATAAGTGAAAAGTTTGGCTGACACAATTTTACAAATATAATTATTGGAAATTTGTGGACCACAGGATCTAAATTCATCATTTCTTGGTATGGTTAAGATAAGTACTAATAATAAAAAGTTTGTTAAAGTGAGAACACAAAGATGTCTGGGTTTAACTCCCAATGGTTTTATGATGTAACCCCCTTTCTGTACCAAGGGATGGTGCTGCATCAGAGCCAATGGACACTTATTACATCACAGTTTGTCATCTGCATTAGGTATTAAATCCATTAATACATAGAGATCCAAATGGGACTGTACCAGGACTGATTGATGATAATATAGCACAGAATTTTATTGCAAGATCAGATATAATAATAATGATACTGATTATTATTATTATTAACTCAACAATTATAACCCTAAATGCAAATCCTTACATAAACAACCTTGAAGGAGTCTCAGCATTTATTAAAGTCATGGACAGACCTGAATCCAATGTAATATAGACAGCTGTCAATTGTCATTGACAGACATGGCTGCTGAAGGGTTAATGTTTCTTTTGTATATGCCCAAAATATTCATGCATGTTTAAATGAAATCAAAGGGAGTAATAGAAATATAAAATATAATGCTGATGATCATACAATTTGATTTCAGTAGACACATTAATATCTGGATGATGTTCATTTGACTAATAAAGCAACAATTGATTGTATACCCGTTGCTGACGTCATTTATAGTGAACATTGATATTCTGACAACTATAACAGATAGTTACATGTGAGGTCTAAAAGCTTTTACCTGTCAGCAACTGTGCCAGAATGTTATAAATATGCCAATCAATCAATAAACCCTCTGAGCAAATAATTTGTAAATTTTCAGGTTACAGAATTTTAAAGGGATAAATTTATGACAAATGACTCCTTAAGAGGATTTTAAATAAATGAAGTATGACAATGGATAAATACAAGTGAAATTTTAGATGTGAGAGAATTGCCTTAGTTTACAGATGTAGAAAGTCTGTTACTGACAGCTCCATCTTTCATTGGCCATACTTGTATATTTTTCAGTATATTCAGTGTTATTTCAGTGGTTATTTTTTTATCTCTCTTTTTCATTTTTGATACAGTGTAATGGAAACATTTTGTTAGATTGATAGTGCAATTAGGAATAATTATTTCTTTTTTACTTTGTGTTCTTTTCAAGTTATTTATTTTTTTTTCCTTTCTATGAATAAGTCTAATAAATGTTCTGGAATATGATCAGTATCTGTTTCAGTTGAACTTTGTCATTGGAAAAGGAAAATATCTGAGGTCAAACTTAGGATTGCAGAGTAAAATTTCAACTGGAAAATCTATCATTACCCATACCAAAAAGTTACTCTACGTCATTCAGAGATGCTCTACCTCAGTATTGACCATTACTTGAGTGGTTTGATTAATGTGGCAATACTATCTGTATAGATTCTGAAAAAACATTGGAACAAATGCTGCTTACAAAAGATATAATTTAAGGTTTCTGTTGCCTGGGACCCAATGGAAACATAAGAACTGATGAAAAAAAAAGAGTTAGTGTGAGAGTTTGGGTGTCTTTGACTCGCCTAAAAAACTTATACAAAGCTGGTAATTGGCTTTTGTCGAAAAAACTACTGTCATCAGTGATTGTGAAACATGCTTGTGTCAACGTGCCGATTTCTGTCTGGGAAAAATTTGAGGACACAATCATTTTTGGAAGCCAGGCACTTTTTGAGTTTACAGTGTGTGTGGTTGCTGTGAAAATATTGAATAACGGTGAAAACAGGAGATATTTTGTAACTGAGTTTTAATACCAATATTGAGAAACAACTATGGACTGTTACAAGCTGTTACATTCACACAAAAACTGAAAAGAATAAAAAAAAATGATTGTAAACTTCAGTCTTATTCAATGGATAGCATGTCTTTTTTACTCGTTTATATTGACGTTCCAACTTAAGTCAGGAATCAGGTTTTCCCAATGAAGATCTAAGATTATATTGGATAGCTTAGCCTACAGATTTCATAAGAAAATGTTTGGGTCATTCTTGCTATGGTTAGTGATTACTTTTACCTACACCATTCATCTTGGAACACTCGATACTGTCCTTGGATCTGTGAATAAAGTCCACCGCTTCAGTAAGTACACTGTACAATTATAATGTATAGAAACATACAGTAGAAACATTTGTATAGGGCAAAATTGATGAGGATCCTCTAAATGCACCGAGATCCCCAAAAACCACAGTCCAAAATCCAAGCAAAAGTTATAATGTTATAAGTGATCTTACAATGTAGATTAAATTTGATTTCAGTTGACACATTAGTGGTCGGACCCTTTACAAAACTCAAAATCAGTTACTGGGGTTTTGAAACCTAACAAAATTTGATAATTTGTATGGTAATCATTGATAGGTGAAACTTAACATACATAAGCCACAATTTAAAACACGAAAGGTCCTGCAATATATTTTAAGTCATTAAAAAGTAATAGTGTGAAGTATTTCTTCAAATTTATTTGATTTTTATTGTTTTGCTGAAATATAATCCATTACAAGCCTTCAACAAGAGTAATGAAACTTACAGACCTCTGCGAAGGCCCAACATCTGCAATATTACTTAAGAGTATAGTGATAAAAAAAAATCTGTCAGAAAATTCCTGGATTTGAACACTGATTTTGATCACTATCAAAATTTAATCATCTGTTTCAACTGCCGCTGTGGCCTATCGGGTAACACACTTGTCTGGGAACTCAAAGGACGTGGGTTCAAACCCAGGTAAAGGCAGATACATAGTGGCTCGGATGACCACTTAAAATGGCGGTCCTCTGTCATTGGGTCCTATCCCCAGTGGCAGGTTAAAGAACCTCAAGGATGTCGATAAATGGTCATCCTTGACCCTCTATCTTTCAGTTAGAGGAATGTCAGTTACTTGTGAGTTGGGGCTGTACTTGTACAGTCGGATGGGTTTAATATCTCCTGTAATATATGGAGATATTTGCACTAAGTATAAAAAATATACAAAAAAATTGTCGAGTAATTTCCTGAAAATTTGATCAAAATCCATCCCTAACTTTTTTAGTTGTTTTTGCAAACAAACCAACAAACAGACAAAACAACATTGGCAAAACATATCTCCCTTGGAGGAGGTAATAACCATTTCCTAATTATTCTGTGTAAATATTTGTAATTTCTACCACAATAAAAAAAAACAAATGCCAGTTTACAGTTTATATCACTAATATGATTGTGTCAAAACATTCTATGGATAAGTCCAGATAAAACCTCTGTTATGTAGATGCCTCTGTAAATGGTAAGAAATATCAGATTCTTGGAGGGCCATTTCCATTGCAACTTGCCCTGTTATCTTGAAGCCTGGCTAAGGAGAAGTTTTTCTTATGATCTCTCCAGTCTTTGCTGTATGGACTGGGTGTAGATGTCTTTTATCTCTCTTGATGTATTTTACTCACTCTCAAGTTCTGTGGATGATATTGTATTTATGCTGGACAGGTTTTATAAATGTAATATAAAGAAAACTTTCCTAAAAACCTGTTTAGACTTAATTAATGTTTAAAGTAATGGAAAAACAAACAATTCGTAATTGTTATAAAAGTGTTCCAGCAATGGATACTTTTCCTAGTGCTTCTGTGAAACATTTGACCATCTAAGCATATATGTTGAAATTGAAAATATAAAGATTTCACTGTACACTACAATTACCCAATTTTCAAGAGGGTATCCTACTTTGAGTATCGTTTTGAGCATCAAAAGTTTTGGCCAACAGAAGAAAATGGACACAAATAAGTCATATCCAGTATACCTTGTTTTTCATGGAATATTACAGCTTTATATAACAACCAGAAATCTTAAATGAAAAATAGGCTTGGTAATATGAATATGGTTTATTGCAAGCATTTTGTAAGCTTTAAAAATTTGTCATTATATTCAGGTTTTGCACTACTTGCTAGTAACTTTATGTGCAAAATAAGACATTTTTTATCATTTATATGTATGATATGATTATTTGCAAAACTATCACCATATACGTAACATACTTTTTGATGTCAGGGAATTGATACCATATCAAATCATTTGGCTAATATTATTGTGAAATTTGAGTAATTGCATTACAGTCAAAGAATTGAAAGGTAACATGTTTCTATTTTTAAATTAATTTATCATATATCACTTCTTTCTTTGCAAGGTTGAATTCTACATAACAAAACACATCTCTATGATGACACTAAGCCAATAAATTTGGTAGCATTATTGGTTCAGCAAAAGGAGGGAGACAAAAAATATGTATAGGTTCATGCCAAGTAAGTGTCCAATATTACAAAAGAGTGGATGGTTGGATTGTCAACAGTCCATTACTTTCTAATGTTGAACACTTGTGAGGCTGTTAACCTATTTAAATTACACCTCTTCCTTTTTATTTCTATATTTCTTGTATGTATAAAATTAAAGGGGTTTCGTTGACATGTGTGAAAAGGGCTTCCATATATGGTCATAATCACTGAGTGGAACAACTGGCCGTTAATAAACGATATTGGACACTTTTAACAAAAGACAAATTTGCTTAAATTGTGAGAATGGTGTTTAAATAGAGCTCTAAATAAAACAAACAGCATTGTAACAAAAACCTGTGATCATGCTTTAAGTTCTATGTGATCCATATAACTCAGAAACCGTAAGGTGTAGGAAGTTGATACTTGGTAGGGACATTGGTTAGGGGTGTAGGTGTACAACGTCATGGTCTGACCTTGATTTGACCTTTGACCTTGCCGTAGCAACACTGACCTATAAAATCTTGTCCGGGCTATATCTCGGAAACTGTAAGGTATAGGAAGGTGATACTTGGTAGGGACATTGGTTAGAGGGTGTAGGTGTGCAATGTCATAGTCTGACCTTGATTTGACCCATGACCTTTCCGTAGTGACCTTGACCTATAAAATCTTGTCCGGGCTATAACTTGGAAACCATAAGGTGTATTAACTTGATACTTAGTAGGGACATGGAATAGGAGGTTTAGGTGTGCAACATCATGGTCTAACCTTGATTTGACCTTTGAACTTGCCGTAGTGACCTTGACCTATAAAATCTTATCCGGGCTATAACTCATAAGGTGTAGGAACGTGATACTTAGTAGGGACATGGGATAGGAGGTGTAGGTGTGCAACGTCATGGTCTGACCTTGATTTGACCTTTAACGTAGTGACCTTCACCAATAAAATCTTGTCTGGGCTGTATCTCAAAACTGTAAGGTGTAGGAAGTTGATACTTGGTAGGGACATTGGTTGGGCGTGTAGGTGTGCAACGTAATGGTTCGACCTTAATTTGACCTTTGACCTTGCCGTAGTGACCTTGACCTATAAAATCTTGTCCGGGCTGTATCTCAAAAACTGTAAGGTGTAGGAAGTTGATACTTGGTAGGGAGATTGGATGGGGGGTAGGGAGATTGGATGGGGGTGTAGGTGTGCAACATAATGGTCCGACCTTAATTTGACCTTGCTATAGTGACCTTGACCTATAAAATGTTGTCTGGGCTATATCTCGGAAACCGTAAGGTGTAGGAAGTTGATACTTGGTAGGGCATTGGTTAGGGGTGCAGGTGTGCAAAGTCATAGTCTGACCTTGATTTGACCTTTGACCTTGCTGTAGTGACCTTGACCTATAAAATATTGTGTGGGCTATATCTCTGGAACTGTAAGGTGTAGGAAGTTGTTACTTGGTAGGGACATTGGTTGGGGGTGTAGGTGTGCAATGTCATGGTGTGACCTTGAGTTGACCTTTCACCTTGTAGTAGTGACCTTGACCTATAAAATCTTGTCCGGGCTATATCTTGGAAACCGTAAGGTGTATGACGTTGATACTTGGTAGGGAAATTGGTTATGGGTTGTAGGTATGCAACATCACTTTGTGATCTTAATTTGACCTTTGACCTTGTTATAGTGACCATGAGTTTTAAAATCTTGTCTGGGCTATTTCTTGGATTCCATAAGGTGTAAAAGGTTGACACTTGGTAGGGACTTTGATTAGGGGATGTATGTAAATGTATGTGTGCATCATGGTGTGACCTTTTTGCTCTGCCAAAGTGTGTTCAGCTGCCATATTTGAGACATCGTTCTCTTATGATAAAGATATATGGATTGCTGCAACTGATTATTATATGCACTTTTACATAATTATGCTATTTCCATTGACAGCTATTCTCCAATTAATAAATTTTATAGCATCATATTTTGTAGTTTACTGATTAATGCTGTCATCTTGCTATTGAATTGTCTTGTTTTAGTACTTAATCTTTATATATGTTACAGTCAATCTGTGAAACCACTCATTACGCATAATGACTAAAATTTTAGTCATTTCACACAATGACTGAAAATAAGGTCCAGTCATTACACGTAATGGCTGAATTGTAATAAATACTTTAAATGCTTTAAATACTTGCTTTACTAAAAATGAAATTGTCTGGCCTCACTTAGTAATTTAAATTGCTTTCTCATGTGACTACTAAAGAGGGGTAATGAAATTATCACTTCAGATTTGAACATATTCTGACATGGTTACTGATTGGTAACATAGGTAAATGATCAAATTATCAAACTCTTCTGTAGTTATTTTAACTAAGCCCCACTTCTTTTAATTCATGTCATAAAATTGACCTTCATATATATGTACTCCCTTGTAAAATATGACAGGGGACCCAATGGATATGTAGCATTCCTAACAAACGTGGACCCAATCTATAGACTCTTACTAAAATTTAAAGTTCTGTGCAACATGTATGTCCAACTGAAGAACATAGGGTAAATCAAGTATCTTGAGGGTTATTTATAGTTACAATGGCACTCAGGTGTGAGTTAGAGCTCCAAGTTATCCTACTCAGGCTTTAATAACTATTAAAAGAATGGATTAAGTTGTCCCAGTTATTTTAGAACATTAAAGGTCAACTCCATCTTTGATAAACAGGCTCTTTGTGTGGAGAGGTCAAACAACAGTAACAAGGCCTGAAAGAACAAAACAGGATAAAAGAGCTGCATTGTAATTAGGACAAGAGTGGACAAGATTCACTTCAAAAGCTTCATGGTTTCTTGCTTCCTAACAACCTGTCACAATAGAACTGAGTCTTTAATTAATAACATAAAAGGAAAAATGTATTATAAATTATGATGGATAAATGAGAATTAGTCTTCAAACAAGACATAAATTTCATTAACAACAAAGAGATATTTTCTTTCTATGACAATGAGTTTAGTGTTAAAACTGCAAATATGAATTTAGAATGTAAATAACATTTAAAATGTAATTAGATACATGTAACCATTCAATATTTTAATAATATTTTTGAAAATGACAATAGTTTTTTGTAAGTGTTGTAAGTCAGAGGGAGACAGAAAAAACCCCTCACAAAATGAACTCTCAGGAGAAAACCCCTCAGGAGAAAACCCCTCAAAAGTCTCCTGTAGAGAAAACCCCTCACCCTATTTTGGGGCTTGTGGAGAAAATTTCTATTGAATTTTCTTTTTTCTCGCTTGTATTCTTTATCGAATTTATTGCGACTGCTTTTGTATAGTGAAAATTTAATCTTACGTAAATGAGAGTTTTGGGGGGACTTTCAGTATTGTCTTTCACTGACGACAATCTCATGCCACAAATTATCAAGTGTATCATTCCAAAATGGTTAGCTTTTGAATTTTATTCTCTTCTTAGTTTTAGAAATCACATGTAGAGATTTCAGGAAACATTTCATTTCATTATAGTATATGTCACAAAACTGCTGATATAGAGTATCTACATGTTCTTGTGAAGATTTAACTTCTAACATTTTGTGAAATTAAGTTTTCAATTTCGGTAAGAGCAACACTATTATTTAGAAAGTTACCAGGGATATTTTGTACATTATATTTACATGTAGCAACTGTCACGGTCAGACCCCAACTAACTAGTGTGTTAGCCAGAGAAACTCACACAACAGGAAGGAAAGAATTTGTTTGAACTAAATAATTTATTTACAATATGTACAAATCAGTGTTAAACCAACCAAATCAGAATACACATTTAAAACAATAATAACTCAAACTTATACACTGGTTAATGACATAAAAACTTTAAATATTATTACAAGATTACTTAAATAGTTTCTTACTGATCACTCACAGATTATAGTCCATATGGCTGGATTAATGTTCAAAATAGAAGTTATAGCCTGATCACATGAAAGTTTGTAGTCACCTGGTCTTGAATCAGTTGTAACAAACAGCTCTGAATAGTTGACTGCCTCTGGATGATGTAGTTTCGAGAACAATGTGTTCGAATCTTACTGACATAAGAATCTCCTCTGTGCTATGATTGATTTCTCACCCCTGAGGTCTTCCTCGTGTCTTCCCCTTTATTGCTGTGCCCGACTTCTTTGCTCTGGTGGACTTCACTCCCAGTTAATCTGCTGGACAGTGTTCTTTTTACCACACTGGTTCTTCAGTTAAAAGTCTTTTGACTGTTTTAACAATCTTTCAAAGCTTCCAGTCGGCAATGCAATATCATCTGGGGTATAGAACTCCTGTCCCAACAATGCTAATCTGTAACTGTGATATGTCCAGCTTATATAGAGGAGTGATCAGGAACCTTACCATTACAACATACATATTTTCTAAGAAATTAACATCCTAAAACTTATACTTACATTAATTACTCATGATAAACATTTCTTGGAAGGAATCCTGTTTTTGTTAAAACTGTAACTTGCCTATTTCACCATTTCACAATTTGACACACTTCCTTATAAACAAACCTTGTTATTCTATCACACAACTTTCTCTGCACTTTCAGTTACTACAGGTGAATAATGATTTATTATTGGTAAAACAATAGAAGGAACATAATGTAACTCTAGTACTGAGTGATCTGGTACCTTATCTGTTTGGAGTTTCAATTCATTAAGTAGTTTGATAACAGGGTGAACTATGAATTTTACACAGTTTTTAAGGTCATCATGACTTACACACATATAATCAACGACAGAGCTACCCTTTCGGCCTAGGACGTTTCGGCCTAGGACGTTTCGGACTAGGACGTTTCGGCCACGGACGTTTCGGCTCGGCCATTTTTGAGGGTGGACGTTTCGGCCAAATATATTTTTGGATCAGGTTTTCAATGATTAAACATGCAAATAATACAACTGTGATAACAACATTTATTGTACAACCTTTCCCACATTTTATAACAATAATATAATAACATTTTACACAATTAAGCTATATACATAAACTTCAGATCACACAATTCAGAGTCATTTTAAATGTTTGGCTGACCACCTCTCAGGTTATGGCTTACACCCCGAAGGAAGTCTGGTATGGACTTGCGGCCTAGAGATCTGTCCTCACAGAGATTGTGCAGTCTACCTTGAAGTTCGGTGTATACTTTCTTGATCCTCTTCTTTGGTCTCACACCACGCTCATCCTGTAGAAGTACAGCAGATACACGGGCACACTCTGCTTGCAAACACTCAATCAGTTTCCACACTGTAGGGTGGCTTTGGCCAACAAGGTTCCTGAATTTGTTGTTCCAGCCCTACATATTACTTATCCCCAAAACTGTAGATCAATCACCTGAGCAGTGCAATTCTGAGCAGGTATCAATCAGAAAGATTCTCTTGATTTACTTGCTAAACTGTAGATCAATCACCTGAGCAGTGCAATTCTGAGCAGGTATCAATCAGAAAGGTTCTCTTGATTTACTTGCTAAACTGTAGATCAATCACCTGAGCAGTGCAATTCTGAGCAGGTATCAATCAGAAAGGTTCTCTTGATTTACTTGCTAAACTGTAGATCAATCACCTGAGCAGTGCAATTCTGAGCAGGTATCAATCAGAAAGATTCTCTTGATTTACTTGCTAAACTGTAGATCAATCACCTGAGCAGTGCAATTCTGAGCAGGCATCAATCAGAAAGGTTCTCTTGATTTACTTGCTAAACTGTAGATCAATCACCTGAGCAGTGCAATTCTGAGCAGGTATCTATTAAATAGCTTCCCTTTGGGGTGTTACCTTTTTATTGAGGCAGTGAACAAAAAGTCCATGGGTTTCAAAGGGTTTTAAAATGAAAAGCAACTGAATTTAAAATTTACTGCACAAAAAGACCAGGAAAGGGTTTAAAGATGAAATAGCAACTTGACAAAGGTTAAGTTTGCTGATATAAGTGGAGAATGATAATATTCCATTAAATGTGTAAAAATGAGATGTTTGATGATTGATAATCACAAAAAGGGAAACAGTCTGCCTGTTTCCTCAACTTGATCAAAGAAAATTGTGCAGACACTGCTTTCCTTAAACCATAAAAGGTTTGCTTTCACAGCTCTCCTTTCAAGTCACTTAGTGATATAGATTTTCCCTTTTTGGACACAAGGACATTAAAAGATGTTCTTATTATATAAATCTCCTAAAAATATAGATTTGGCCGAAACGTCCACCCTTAAAAATGGCCTGGCCGAAACGTCCGTGGCCGAAACGTCCTAGTCCGAAACGTCCTAGGCCGAAACGTCCGTGGCCAAAACGTCCGTCCACCTTTTTAGAGATTGAAGTGAAGTTATGTAATTCACTATTTATTCTACCATTAATTATACACATTTTACTCTCTATCAAAAAGTCAATAAAGTCTTTGAAATGCCCACACTTTACAGAATCAATACAGGTTCTATCATCAACTCCCACAACAAAATCTTTCATATCACCAATGCGGGCATTAAAATCGCCACACAAAATTTTACAATCACTGTCATTATATTCATATATTATACTAAGCAAGTGACTGAAAAGTAACAGTGAGTCTTTACCCCAAATTGATCATTCAGGAGATATATATGTACAAATTATGACAATTGAAAATTGCTAACTTTATGCTTCATGCAAATAGCAATAATACCATCATAAGAACTGTCTGCAATAGAAATGTCATAATTTAGTGTCAGATACATTTTAGTCAATTTTTAAACTCCTCCAAATGCTTTTACAGCTTTCGTTCGTCTATACTGTCTATTATTCTGGAAACAGTTGTATCCTGGAAGATCAGTACTTTGATTAGGTTCTGGATGTGTCTCAGAGATGCAGACTATATCAGCATCAAAAGAAGAAATAATGTCCTTTTTCACAGATAAATGTTGGCAACGCCAACCATTCACATTATGATGTATAATTTTAAATACAGACTGGCTGTTGCTGTCCTAGGCAGAGTTTTGAGGTAACAAACTAGCAGAAGCTTGAAGCTGTTGAGACTGGGTATATGGACTGAATGTGTTACTTGCCAGCTGGGACATTGTAAAAATAGGTGATGTTTGAGTGAGAGAGTTAGTAGAGCTAGCTACAGGCAGTGCCTTTTGAACTAAGCGACCATTTGAAGTCAATTTGTAATCCTTGCCCCAAGAACTGTTCTCCAAAATGACTTTGGTCTTAATTTCAGCTAGACGCTCGGCATGATTTTTACTTGATCATATAAACACCTTTCCATATTGTGTGCCTTTCAACCGCTGCTTTGCCCTCAGAATGAAACTTTACACGTAATGACTGGTTTCACAGATTGACTGTAACATATACATTTTCTTTCTCTTAGATATTATTTTCTCTACTTAAACATTATTTGGACCTTTTTATAAGTGACACTGCACTGAAAGTATCCTGGTCTTTGTACTGTTTCACTACTTCTATATGTCATGGTATTGAAAACTATTTCCCCAGGCTGTAGGGTACGGGCATCTCTGATGGTATTTTTTATTGTTGCCAGAAAGAGCATAGTTCATGGTTATTTTTAAGTTCCCTTGACAATTGTTAAATTCTTTATAGTGTCTTGAAAACAGTGCTTCATAAAATGAAAATGTGATTGTAAGAAAAATATGGTTACTTATTTTGTACATTCTTCTTGATAGGCATCAAAATGTTAAGTATTCATCACTATAGTAAAACAGTCAAAGCATGTAAAATCATGTAGACCTGAGGAACAGTAAGGCTAAAACTACATATCTTGTTTTATAAAAAAGATGAATTACAATAACGTTTTAGTTTTAAAGTATTGTACAATAATGATGACAACCATAGAACCAAACTTAGTAAAATCCACGAGTCTGTCTGTTGAATAAATGTATTGGCTTGGTGACCAATTTGCTGCAATAAATGTTTCTTTTCAAGTGGCATTTATAAAGCCACACCTAGGTCCTCAGTGGCCTTGTGGTCAGCAAGTTTGGTTTCTTATCACAGGCTTGTCACCTCGGTGTGGGTTCAACTCTCACAAGTGGTAATGTTGAAGACCTGTCCCAGTAAGACCGTGGCTGTTGAATGGGACATAAAACCCCAACTTTGACCTTTATACAGCCAAAGTTTTGAGTTCTGAGCATGATGACTCTGCACTTGGTGCATAAGTTAATGTGAGAATGGTCTCAGAAGTATTGTACTTCTATTATTTCATCCTTTTTAAATGTTTAAAAATAACCAGGCATTCTAGATGATGTAGAAACAGCATCTGTACCATAAAAGATGCAAGATTACCAAAAAAATATGAACACAATTCAAAGCACACTTTGAACAATCAAAGCAGAACCAGTATTGAATGTAAAGCATCTTAGAGAAAAAGATAAAATGATTTCACTGAAGTCAGGATGGACCCATTCAGGCATTTATCATGGTGCTTTTGGGAATCATTTGTTCATTAATGACGAAACATTGGTTTCTTCACCCCAATTGCAATTCTCAGGCTGAACTCAGAGGTGGATTTCTATAGTTTGCGTCAGTGTTTAAGTGCTTTAATATCTGTAAAAGTTTTCATCAAAATCAAACTTTATTTTTGATAGCTCATATGATAAGGCAGTTGACAGAATTATGGATCCGATAGTTACCACCCAATACTGTATTTCATATAAACTCACTACTGCAATTGTAACAGAAGTGAAATTGATATCTGTTGTCTTAGTGCTGGAGTGACGACAAAAAAGTTAAGGTTGCTTGATGTCTATCAAAAGGATACTTAAGCAAACTTGTTCTTTGAGAAACATATATTAAATTGTCAAATTACCAATGTGATCTGTAACCTGCTCCTGTATTTTATACATTTCTCACATGGAATATATTTAACCGAGTGTATTCAGACTAATTAAATAGTGGGTAGTAGCATATTTTTTGACAAATTAGCTCTTAATTCTGTGTGATGGCATCATGATATGCAAGTATGTGTAATAAAATATGTGCATATACTGAAATCACATATTTACTATGACACAAAATCCACATCTTTGCTTGTCACTTGAAATATAGGTTAAGTGTTTTAAAGGTGATCTTTAAGTCAAACATGTTGCATAAAAATCACTTTGATATAACCCAAGAAAACCTTGAAATGTAACTTGCCCACAGTCCAAATGTATTGTTGCAGAATGTAAGTCCAGCCGGAAACATACTTAAAGTCTTGATTTGTATACTGTGGCAAAATCACTCCAGGCAGTTTCTTCTCATTATATAAGTACACGTATATATAGATATTGATTTTAATACTGCTTACAACACATGGTGTTAAAGATATTAGGATAGGTATTTGTTTTGGGATGGGACAACAGTAGCATGTAATAAATTCTTCTTCATACATTCTCACTTATCTTGCAGACAAGCCTAAAACCATTGGCTGTGAGATTTCTCCCTTTTTTAGATGATCAGTGCCTTGAAGGATTCTTTGACACCCTTTTTACAGTGTAATAAATCCTCTCCCTACTGACTTCGCAGTCTCTGTATTTTTTTTGTACTTTCTGTCTATTGAGCTAAATTATTACATGGTGCTGGATAAATCAGGGAGACATCTTGATGGGGGTTTTATTTTGTTAACTCCCTCATAGCAGAATATTGTTTATTGTTTCATGATTCCTTAAAAAAGTTTCAGCTGAAAAAAAGAGAAAATTCCTGTACAATTGCATGGAAATGACAAATGACTAAAAGTAATAATACAGACTGATGAGTTAGATTTGGTGACATTGACTGGTTTACTTTTCGGGTGATTGATCTAATTCTGGGTACTTTAAAATACCAAGTCCCTGGCTCTATGGATTCAGGAAGCAAATCAGTGATTCTGTTGAGTTATAATCAAACTAGTGTCAGTAGGCTGTTATTTTGGTTCTTTATTAAAAAAAAACCCAAAAGATACAAGCTTGTGTCTCAGTATAGCTGCCCAGTGGTTATGGAGTTGCAACATGCTCTGGATGTTTTGTGTGGATAGCTATATATCAAGTAAAATTACGGTTGTGGGGGAAAACAGCTTATCTGATTTGCTATTTGTTTAATGCTTGATGAAGACTCATTGGAGCGAAGTATATCAGAGAAAACCCCTATTGTTTCTTTTGAATATTAACAGTAGTCCTGGACATCTCATGATAAGAAAGTAGACTAGGTTAGGTTAGTTGTATGCACTCTTTGTAATTGCTTAGCAATCATTCAATCAGATGTGCATTGATCTCAGTATAGAGGCAAATAAAAGTGACAGCATCAGTACGTGTTTCTGATCAGACAACTTAACCGACTGATACCCTGTTCACACTACAATCCATGTTGACAAGGATTGAGGGTTTAAGCAGATTGAAGTAGATACATCTCAATCCGGATTGAGTGTCCACACTACAGAGTTTAATCTGGATTGAGAAGTGTCAAAAACTGAGTACAGTAAAACCTCCAAATTTAGATGAATTCATGTAAAATTGTTTAAATGGTAATTTTTTTTCAATATGGATAAAAATGATAAAATTAATAAAAATATACGAAATCCCTACATTATGTGATATATCATACAATAACATATAATTAAAACTTTAGAATTATTAAAATTTATATTATTAAGTCTGTGTCAGTTTTTAAGCAACAGACCAATTACAATCTTTTAAATATTCTGCTCATAAATATTCTTACTATAATAACAATTATTCATGTATTTTATGTTGAATTGCAATCATCTAGAAATTACACAACAATCACTTTTGGTGGCCTTTGTGTCAATTATGTACTCTAGAGCTTACAAAGGATTAAGATATATTGAGTTAAGACAATTGTTTCAAGGCAATAAGTGAATTGGTTACAGTAACCATACACTCAACCCTTAAGTCAACCCGGATTGAGAGGGTTCACACTCCAAAGGGGGTTGAACCAATCTGCTTCAATCCACCTCTTGAGTAGGGTTGAGATTTTACCCTTGTCAACCCAGATTGTGAGCGTTCAGACTAGTCTCCAATCTGGTTCAATCTGTGTTAACCCGGGTTGAATCACTTAGTCTGAATGCCCAGTGATTATCTAGTGCTCAGTGTCGTACTTATCCTAGTCACATATGCACCAGAAAATTTTTCGTCCATTTCATTTGTATGTTTTAAACAAAGGATTTGGTGCACCATCACTGATGGATTATGGGTATATATATTTCAGTTTCCAGTGGCAGTAGTTGCTAGTAGTATTCTGTAAAGTCAGTAAATCTTTTCCAAATAATTATAATGATATTAATGTTGTATAATGGTTCAATGTTATCATAATGCATTAAGAATCTGAAAATGGTCATGTTTTGCAATAAAAAGGATACAATTCTGCCACTTTATTGTCAGTGGTTTGGTAGATGTGAGAACATACAGTAACTATTGTGTGATAGAATTAACCTCATTAAGCTGAACACAATAGTGAGGAAAGTATAGATATTGGACCAGAAATATCAGGAAATTATGGTTATTTAAATTAAGATTAAAGATAAAAGTAAAGTACAGTAATCATTTAACCCAGTCATTGTCCATTTTAAAGTTCTTTAGCTACCACTGACAGTTTCAGTCTTGCTGTATTGTAAATTGTTTACATGCACATTTTTGTTCTAACTGCTGATTAACAACTGGTACAGCTATGTAACTATGTAAATTTAGATGCTTTCCCCTTATTATTATTCACAAACTTTTAAAGCATTTAATTTTGATATGTATCAAATTCTAAGGAGCCATAAATCCTGACAGAAAAGAGTCAGCATCAAAAAGCATTTGTGCAACCAGATAAGAGGGTGCCAAGGAGGATAGGCTTTGTAAAATAGGTGAGCCTTAAGCACACACCTGAAACATGCCAGTGTGGGGGCAGGTCGTACAGCAAGTGGGAGGCTGTTCCAAAGTCTGGGTGCATCATTAGCAAAGGATCTTTCAAAATGAGTTTTGAACTTGTGAATCCAAGGGTGAAAGGCAGGAACAACAAGTATTCCTATGTGGCAACAGCATGTCTGGTATTAACAGAGGATGTATAATAATTTATATATTCATGAAAATATTACAGATGACCAGAATCCAAATATTTGTAAATGACGGTTGCACTTTATCTATTAAATTGGTACCGGGTTCTTTAGACATGATCCCTGAATAATGTATAGCCATTTGTAAACATTTTTATAAGTAACAGTATGTTTCATATGTTTTTGTTATGTGTGAGATAAATTCTGACGGGTTATTACCATATTGAATTCTGCTTTTACCATTTATTACTGTTTTGTTTCTTATTGATAATCTGTTTAGAAGGGACCACCCCATTTTATGATTTCATGCCTCTGGTGTAGGTTATTGTCCCAACAAACCTTTATGACATATTTGACCTGTTGAAACTAGATGTACTGATACCACTGCCACAGTCAGCTCATAAATCCAGGATTTAGTAAGGTCCTTCATCCTAGATTATAAGAGGTTCGTAATAAAAAGTATGTGAATCTATTTGCAATGAAACTTACACTAATATTCATAACTAGAAATAAAACTCAAACTTTGAGTTTTTATGTAAAAGTGATATCCTGATTGTCTCAACATATTACACGATAAAATATAATATTTTCTGATGCAGTTCTCCTCTTCTATGTTAAACTTGAGCAGTTGATCAGTTTCATTCTACAGGCTATGTTGTACTGGAGAGTCTTTACTACTGTATCTGCAACTATTGATACTCAGTTTGTACACCTCTGTAGCATCTGTTGTTAATATCAATGGAGAATAAAATGTGAATTGTTAAGAATTATTCTTTGAACAGCATCAGTATCACTATAGCTTTTGTTAAATACAGAGATATGATATACACTGGAAATAGTTGGTCTTACGTTATTTACGGTTAGATTTCATTGTTATTGATCAACGTACATGGTGTTGACTTTATGCAGCCATTCTTTTACATTCCACATACAATTAAATCCTCAAGTCATATCACAAATAATCACAAGAAATCAAAGAATACAGGTGAAAATCACATTTGCCAGAGTTCACGAAAGTGGTGCAAAAGTGGATAAAAAGATTTGCATACTTCTACCATATGGTACGATGTTTTTTATTGTCCTGAAATTTAGACTCAACAAGCAAGATCACACTGAAAATTCCCTATGATCTGGTGAAAATATCTGGCGATTTTGCTACAATTTCCCACAAAGTAGCTACAAGAAGGTGAGAATGAAGAAGATCTGTGAAAAATCTTCTACCACAAAGAAAGAATAAATTGAGAACAAGGAAGAATATCTCGTGAATTTACTGAGATCAAGAAACTATTTTGACTCATTGGTGACTGTCCCATGGCAGAGCTATGACATGAAGGAGTATGCTACCTATTATGGTGAATTGGCATGGCAAACTTGAAAATCAGTGAATACTGGCAACAGTGTGAGCATAAGGTTGTTGTCACCATGAGGTGGCCAAAAAAATGAAGAGGACAAAGGTTAAATGGGGAATAATAATAAATACACCAAGAACATTGTAGAATTTACTATTTGCAGATAATCACCATTAAAATTCGCCACTGTCTGACCTGAGGATAAATATGTATTGCTCATATGTATATGAATTACCGGTATATGTGGCTGAATAAGGTAGCAACAGAAGAAGAAAAATAAGTGTTAGAAATTTTGTGATTCATACTTGTGTCATGACAAATACCCTTACCTTATCCTTACTGTAGCCTTTTTGTTGTCTATACCAAAATGAGGTCAATCTACCTCAGAGAAATATTCTTGTGGGTAACTCGTTTTGTGGCAACAGTTATAGGGTACAAATTCTGTTGTCTCATAATAGATTATGGAAGTCTTTCTATGGTTTGGATCAGCCACTCGTTCTGTATTATTTTTGCGAAAAGAATTTTTTAAAGTTGACATTTATAGGAACTGTAAATTATAAATTATTTTGACAATAGTTTTCCATTTGAAAACACATATTGCAATCTGTACGAGGATTTTATTACACAGGAGGAAGAAGTCTTCTGAAAGCCCCCTGGTTTTTTTTAGGTAGAAACTTCCAGTGCCATCACTTAAAGACTCCAGAAGTTCTTCTTACATCCCTGGACCAAAATTCACTTAATGCGATCAGGTCATGTCTAACTGCCAACACAAATATCACTGTGAGTACAAGGTAACACCAAAATTGTTTCAGATACAGGAATTCAAATTAGGTTTATTGCTCACTCATCACAAGTATGTGATATTAACATACCAGTATCACAAGCTCAAAAGCCTTCTTTTCACTACTGTACAGTTATAGTATTATGGACATTTGCATATGTCTATCTAATATTTGTGTTCAATCACTTCAATTAAATGTATTTATTGCAGAATAAAGGAACTATAGTAGACTCTGTGTAACTCGATTCAGTGTTATTCAAATTTTACTGTAATTCGAAGCAGTTTTGAGGTCCCAACAATTTACTGTACAGATTCACGTTATAATTCGAACTTCGAATTTATATTTTAGGCATTATTCGAACCTATATTGAAGACAGAAAAAGCTGTTTTTATGTTAGTTTTTGATGTGACAACTCGAAGCCAACAGAGCTTTATTTGACAAGGGATTAGGGAGAGACTAATTGCCTATCTAGTGAACATCGGTGGTTGACTTTAGTGCTATGAAAGACAAATAAACCATGTCATTGAACAAAACTGGTTAAATTATGTGATTTAACCATTTGAAAAAGGTTTGATGAATGAAATTAATTGAAACTTTAGCTGTTAAGTTCACCTTAATAAGTTTCTAAATTATCGCTCACAAACATACCGGTACTTTCGACAGTTTTTTTTTTCACTTCAATGCTATTCTAACAGCAACCTAACTCCCCCCCTCAACCAAGATATAACTCGAATTTAGTGTAACTCGAACCAAATTGCCTGGAATTTTGACATTCGACTTACACAGAGTCTACTGTAATATTCATTTGAAATATCCTGAACACGTACTTTAAATGGCAGTTAGTAAAAACTTTGCCTTTTGTGCTCAACTTTTCACTTTTTTGGGACTCCGCACATTTAAGCCTAAACATCAACACTTTTGACATTGGCATGGTATTTTTAGGTGCCAGATTTGTTTCTTGAAAATGTTTCACCATTTAATCTCCATTATGAGATGTTATTCTTGCAAAGTGTGGAACAGACAAGTTAAGATTAAGCTGTCACCCCCAAAGTTCTCTGGAGTGACTATTGGAGCAGTTTGGTTATAAAACAGACTTGACTTTATCTGCTTACAACACACAGTACTAACATCCCATTCATATTGCATGATGAGCTAAATCCCAAGGGTCTTGTTGAAGTAAAACAGCAGTATCTTGCCAACATCTCATTCTGTCAAGATTAGAGTAAGAAATCTAAAATTCGCCAGGAATCTAAAATTCGCCACCTCTAAAACCTCAGTTAATTTTACAAGAAAATGATATTTTGTCTTAAAATTGGTATTTTTCAGTTCAAAAAGCCTTAATTTACTCTACATTCAACAAATCTCCCCTCAATTAATTTATTTTATTAGTATTTCAACATGTGGCGAATTTCAGATATGTGGCGAATTTTAAATTTCTTACTCTACATGGAAAGTGGCCCATTAAATATTTATGACTCACTCTGGGAGACTTCAAGGCCACCAAAGTCTCTGATGCAGATATATACTAAGGCAGTTCCATCAATAAATATTTTATTTAGTTTACCTATTTTTAAGTTAGACTTGCTCCAAGTCTTTGTATTTGTATCCACCAGTAACCAGAACAGTTATATTTAAATTGAAAACTTACAGGAGTTTATTATATCACAGGCATTCTGGAGTAATAAGTGGGATAGTCTCTGAAAAAACTTTTGTCAGGGCTGGTTGTTTCTCCAAAAGTCACACAGTACCCATATATTACACAAAATACAATAGCACTTGGTGGAAGTCTATTTTTAAGTAGCTTAGCTAAACACTAAACTCCTATTACTAGAAGCATCAATATGAACAGAACTTTGTTCTGGGTATGGTGAACATAGACTTACATCCAATAAAACTTTGATGCTTAGACATCAAAACTGATTGAACATATACCTAAATTTAACCTTGAGAGTTAATTATTATCTTATAAATAAAGAATCATTAAGATAGTACAGCGAATATTCTTGTTTTTATTCTTCTGTCAAACTGTCTTTTCCTTCATGATTTGCAAGTGGTATTGCATTTGTTACATATTATATTTCAATTAAATGATAATTTATGAAACAATTTTATTGATGTGTATTGAGGTCCTCAGTGGCCTAGTGGTTAGCAAGTTTGGCATCTAATCATAGGCTGTCACCTCTGTGGGTTCGAGTCCCACAAGTGGCAATTCTGAGGACCTGTCCCAATATGACCCTGGCTGTTGAACGGGACGTAAAACCCCAACTTTGACTCTTTGATGTGTATTGTGCAAGGGATACACTTCAATATACATAGCCATAATTGCCAATATATTTTGTTTCTTCAAAATAGTTACAGAAAATATATTTTTCATGACACCTACATTGTGATATGTATTGAATACCTGTCTGGCTAACCTCAGCATATTGATTTGCCCCAGAATTTGGACAATGTATTTAAGAGACATTCTGTCATTTTTTCCATTTGTTACCTGTGTTGATACATATTACAATATAATCTTAGAGTAAAAGAGATTTTTCAATTGGTTGCCTGAAGTTGTTCTTTATTTTGATATTTAAAAGAAAATATATTCCGAAAGTATTAATAATGGATGTTTCATATAAACACAGGAAAATGTTTATTTAGTTGGGGTTTTACGTTGCTTTCAACACTATATAGGTCATATCACGACGGGTAGTTGGAAGGGCAGAGGAAACCAGTACATACAGTTCGCTAGGGTTGTGTACTGTAAACTGCTGACCAACGGCAAGCAACTACCAGTTTCCCACTTAAGGCCGTCACGGGGATTGAACCCCAGCCTCAGAGGTGGGAGGTGAGAGTGTTACCACTCTACCACCGTGGCCCCCACAGGAAAATAAATGGGAATGCTATGAAAATGTACGATGGCTTAAAAGTTGTGTGGGTTTTCATAGTAAAGTGACACAGAATCAGAAAGATGTTCCATTTTGATTTCTAATTGTCCTGGTTATGCAGGGCTCATTTTATAACAAAAACTGCATATCTACAATGTCATCATCAATGTCTTTTTTCCTTAAAATAAAAACAACAATTTGGGTTTCATTTTCCTGTTTATGTTCCCTGTGTGAAAACGAAACCACCCCAAGGCAGAAATTTCCTGTTTTATTTCACTTTTGGTGCAAGTAGAGGTGTTACCTACAAAAGTCAACAAACTCTTCTGGTTTGCTAAGGTAAAGTGTGTTGTCTCTATGACAGTGAAATCCTCTCTGAAGCTTTGTTTTAACAGCAGTGTAACTGCACTGATGGCTGTATTAATTACATGGCACTTAGTATGTATAGGCCGGGATGATTTACTTCAGCATCAGATTTGACAAAAGCATGGGTGACTGCGAATGCTTTTAACCCATCAATGTCGGGCTTTCAAGTGGCACCTCTAGCGGTGAGCAATGTCTTCTTTATGAGGTTTATTTGAACAGATAATGGGTGCTTTACTTTTCATTGTCAATATCGAAATGACAACGGACAACCAGTGTTTATCTTTCTCATAGTATTTATCTGAGAATTAGTTAAACCTTCTTTGGTTTTACTTATTTTTACGTGTGAATATTATTTACTTTTCTCATTATTTCTGTTTATATAAAACATATGAGGTTCTAGTAAAGTTTCAGAAACACTTATACAAAAACGGCAATCAACTGGAAGGTAATCTTGAATATCCTGTTTTCACTGTTTAATACAAAGTTAAATGTAACCCAAAAAACTATTGTAGACTTTTGCATTTTTTTTTTATTCAGATTTACTTGGAGCTCATTGTCAATATCAAAATGACAACAGACAACCAATGTTTATCTTTCTCATAGTATTTATCTGAGAATAAGTTAAACCTTCTTTTGTTTTACGTATTTTTACCTGTAAATATCATTTATTTTTCTCATAGTTTCTGTTTATAAACCATATGAGGTTCCAGTAAAGTTTTAGAAACACTCTCAACAAAAATGGCAATAAACCAGAACTTAATCTGGAATATCCTGATTTTACTGTGTAACAAAAGTTGAATGTAACCCAAAGAACTATTGTAGACTTTTGCATTTTTTATTCAGATTTACTTGGAGTTCATCATAAACTACATTACCTGATATTATCACTTTCCTTACATGTTGGCAGTTTGATGCATAGTTATGTTACATTGGTGTATGTTTAGGTTCATTCACATTTCAACATTTCTTGTAGATGTTTTTTTTCAGAGGTTAAACTTGTTGCCATAGAGTTTTCTGGAAGCGGCTGTTATGGAGTTATCTGATAGATGCAGGTTATCCTTATAATTTGTACAAGAACATTATGGGTGTCATTATGAGACCAGTGAATTACTGGTATAGTCTTGGTTTTTAAACAATCTTTGGGAAAACATAATTGGTCATAAAAAATTCAGTTACAGAGGGTATCCTTGACCTACTATACTAATGATGCCAATGACACATTTCATCATGTTAGAACCTCAGTTATCTCTACTTTGACTAAATTGCAAAAATATGATGTTCATGTGCGATACTGATGTTTTCCCCTCAATTCTTGAAGAAAAAAATACACGAGGACATTATGTGAAAGTTTTTCAAGAATTTTTTTCAAGTTGGATTTCAAATACAGAAGTACATTTGACTTAATTTCATTTGTTAAATTATCAAAAATAGAAACTTTACTTTATAATATCATAAAATAATTATTTGTTACTGTATTTCTAGACATTTTCACTGAGTATCTGTTTTAGCTATTTCAATTTTTGACCTTGGATAGTGAAAATTAATTCCAGGTGACATTTGAAAGCTGTGGTTGGTTAGAACTTAATGGAAATTGCCTACTTTGCATTTCAGAATTACTAAAAAATTTTCTCTATCTGAAAATTCACTTGTATAGTTACCTTTTTTTGGATGGGTCATTACATAAAACACAAGAAAAGATAAATATAATGAAAAAATCCATTGTAATCAAATAACTCAATATTAAGACAGACACTGGGTAAATGTTTTTTTAATCTAGGTATTTAAATGCTTCATGCACAATGATGGCAGATAGTGATTGACTCGATTGAAGCAGTTTCATAAGACTTTAATAATGGTGCAATATTCAAAGAATATAATAACCAAAATACACAGCATCACCAAATTTAAAAGGTTAAGAAGCAAAATATGAATGAGTCGTGGGACTACACACAAAATGTGTGAAAAAGTTTCATGTCTAAATGTGTACATCATGAGAATGGTTTTGGGGAGTAGAATATCTGACTGCACACACAGCTTCTATTGATTTCCTACAGCTTACAGCCTAAACAAAATAACAAAAATCCTTTCTGGGGTTATTTGAGGGGGTTGTTAATAATGTCATAATGTACTCTGTTGGTTTAGTAGTATTGGACGTAATATCACCAAATAACAGTGCAGTGTGTTGATTTCATTTTGAGGCTGTTGTAAAGCGTTGCAGCATGTATTTCATCAAATTGAAGTTTCCCCACATTATAAAAAAGCATCAAACTTTTCAGCTTCAAAACTTACTGTTTGCTAAAAAAGCCAATCCAGCATAACTTTCCTATTACCCCTGTGTCCTCTTTGGTATGACTTGGCTATGTAATTTGGACTGGGGATCATTCACCTTAATTGTTTATATTTAGCTTTGCCTCACAGTCTGTCAATTGATGGAGATTAAGTGCTTTAAAAGTTCACATTAGATTAGATTAGATAAACTTGGAAACTGATATCCAGCCATATTTGTTTGTGAAAACTTAAATGTCTTACGGGATTTGTTTTTTTCCAACATCAACAGGATCATAAATTTGACATTTAGAAAATTGTCCAAGAAAATTACTTGAATGTCTTCCAGTCCCCAGGACAAGTTTTGTAGATAGAGTTTTTGTGCAGCTTGATTACTGTAGAGAGAATGTATTGAGAGGAGAGAGGGAGACCAGTGGGAGTCAAAAATAGTTACTAGTGAGTTATGAGGAATCCTCCCACATTGTCACTTACATTCACATCTTCAGTTCACCTGACTGCTAGAAGTATCAAGGTAAATGTGATGAGACGGATCTATTATGAATGAGTTAGGCCCCATTACTATTAATTTATCCATTCTCATAATGAGAAAATATTAGAGGATGTCCTGAATTGGGCATAAGATTCTATAAAAAACTGATAGAACGGCACAAAGGTTTTACAGCACTGAAGTGGTAATGATGCCTTGCACAGTAAAGTGTTTGCCTTTAGTGTTCCCTCAATAAATTTAAGCGACAATTTCTATTGAATCTTAATTGAATAAAAAATTCAAACAAAAAGAAAAAGATGTTGAGTCAAATGAATGGACCAAAAGAAAAAATCCTTCAGGCTGCACTAAATTTTTATTTTTGTAATATTTACTATTTTACTAATATTTTTTATATTAACTTGAGTTTCTGTGGAGAGCATTTTGAATCATGTATTACTGATATGGTAACCTGGATAAATAAAGATTCTGTCACAATATATAAATATAAACTCTGATTCTTTATGAATGTATAGAAAAAAACAGGCGCAAAAAACGTTTTTACCTAAGTAAGATTGTTTATATTTTGTTTGTCATCTGAGACTTACTGACAAAATGAAAATATTGATATAATCCCTTGAGGTAAAGTTGGTTTTTGATACTTATAAAGGAATAAAAAATGTCCTTTAAAATCCAGACATGGTGAATAGGAATAAGTTTTTACACACGGATGAGCATTTCTGTCAGTAATCTTGGTACTTGTTGGATCTGTTGAGCTCTTTTGATAAATTTTTCTTGGCTAACAGAACTTTTTACTCACACAAGGAATCAGTGAGATAGTAGCTCACCATTTGCCTCGCTTTTTTTAGATAGATAGGGTTTTTATGAAGGAAACAAACCACAGTTTATGTGACATAAATTAAAATAAACAATAATCAAAGGGATACGTGCTTACTATTGCAATGTGTCAGTGTTGACAATTCTAATTCTAATTGGACTTTTATAGCGCTTAATCTCCCCAAATAAGAGGACTCTAAGGCGCAACTAAGCAAAAAGCAGACATCAACACCATTTCTGTATCCAGGGGCATAGCAGGGGTCAAGCACCACGGAGAACGCCAGGGGAATGATCCAGGCTAAGGTGGGTATGCTTTGGTGTACAGGTAGGTTTTGATCTGCTTTCTGAAGGAGGCCAGCGAGGGAGAGGCATGAAGCTCATCAGGGAGAGCATTCCACACAGTGGGAGCATCAAACGCAAAACTATTACCAAATTGTTTGACAGATTTGTGAACGGAGGGGCAGAACTTTGGAATGACAAGGAAATTACCACCACTTTGACTGCGCCTGGTGCTATAAGAACTGCTGTAGGAGGAAAGATATGGAGCAAAATACCTGGGAAAGCCTGTGTGAAGATACTTATAAACAAGTGTGGCCATCTTGAACACTGTGCGCTGTTCAACAGGAAGCCAATGCAGTTTCTTTAGCACAGGAGTTATACTGGTGTATCAACTGGTGTTTGATACAATTCTAGCTGCACTAGTTTGGATGCACTGTAATTTGCATAGATTGAACTTGGAGAGGCTCCTGAAAAGTGAGTTGCAGTAATCCAGCCGACTACTAACCAGAGCATTAGCCACAAGCACAGAAACATCATGAAACAAATCTAATATTACTTCAGGTTTACAGTTGTGGGTTGATTTTTGTCAATTTTTCTTTTGTAGAACTAGTTCATGCTGTTTTAACACCTCTTTTAGTATTTAATCTTGAGTGCTTTCCTTGACTACAAGAAGCAAAACCAATCAAAGCATAAATTTGACCTACATATAACTGACACTGACATTTGCCAGTTGTTTGTGAATATGCTGTGACAGATTTTGAAATCTGTAACAAATATCCACCCAAAAAAAAACATATGCTGTGATGGATATTGAAATCTGTAACGAACCTCTACAAAAGAAAGCAGAGACAACACATTAGAATTCTACTGATTGACTGTTTAGAAAAGTTCAGAATTGCATTTTATAATTGTTTAAATAAATTAAATAATCAATACTTTGATTTATAATTGTTGCAGTAGTTTAGTACCTCTTGTTTAGTATTTCATACACACCTGACAAATCCCTTGTGGCATTGGCTAAACTGGCTAGTGAGATCAATTTGGATATAAATGGACATTTGAACATGAAATAACATTATGGAATGTATTCAGAATATATGCAGCAGATGGGCAAGAGACTTAACAAAAAATACAAGAGATAAATATTTATATAATGGCTTTATCGGTAAGACCATTTCACAGTCATCCATAAATTATATGTTCAAGATTTTGATATACCAGTTTGTCCTTGATATTCCACTTTTGATTTTGGCCATGTTTATGTATGTCTTCTCTGTCATACTTGAAAAGAAAACCACTTGTGATGAGCAACTTGCGTTGAAATTGCACCATTTCAATACAAAACTTAAAGTATCCTGTTTAGAGGAACAATCTGAAGTGGCCAGAGAAGTAGATTAAGAAGTCCAGAAAAGGGAGTCATTTCAGTGGATGAGGCCCTCTGAGGTGCTTACACTGACCTCCACATAACAAGTAATTCTGCCTAAAGGGGTTAGACCATGATTCAACTGACATAGGTTTTACATTCTTTATGAAAATTGTAAGGCTGATCTTTTGAATACTTCACGGTTGAATTCCTGAAGAACACCCAAGGCTTGACTATAGTCAGGGTCTGTAGAATCAACAAAATCTAAAATTGTACTATGAATTCAGTTGCTTTAGTGTTTTGGGATTACAGGTTTTACCCCACAGTCTTTAAAGGTTGTGTGGGTATTGTTTTCACCCACTGCGTCTGGATAGGCAGGCAGGAGGATGGCAGGATGAATAATCTGGGCTTGAGTAATTGTCTGTGCTGTTACCATAAGCTGTAAGATGTTGATACTAGGTGGGGACATTGGTTGGGGGTGAAGGTGGGCAACTTCATTAAGTTTGAATTTTTATTTGACTTTTGAAATTGCTGTAGTGACTTTGACTTTGTCCAGGCTATATCTTGGAAACATAAGTTGTTGGAAGTTGATACTTTTATAAGAACATTGGTTGGGGTTTCGGGTGCTACATCATAGTGTGACTTGGTTTGACCTTTGTCCCTGCTGTAGTGATCTTGATCTTTAACACGTTGTCATCACCATATCTTGGAAACTGTAAGGTGTAAGAGGTTGATACTGGGTAGGGCCATTGGTTGAGGGGTGTAAGTATGTAAGGTCATAGTGTGACCTTGATTTGACCTTTGACCTTGCTGTAGTGAACTTAATCTTTAAAATATTGTCTGGGCTATATTTTGAAAACCATATGGTGTATGAAGTTGAAACTTGGTAGGGACATTGGTTTCGGGTATAGGTATGCAGCATCATGGTGAGACCTCAGTTTTACTTGACTTGGGCTCAGTCAGAATGTTTCTACTGTGATATTTGAGATAATTATCTAGTCATAAAGACATTAAAGAATTGATACAACTGACTATTACCAGGTATATGTATTTTTACCTTCTTGTGCTATCTCCATTGACAGCTATACTTCAGTTAATAAATTTTAAAGCTTCATAACTTTTAATTTACTTATTAATATTGTCAATTGCTGTTGAATGGGCTTGTTTTGATACTTTTTACCCCACAGCCCTTAGCTGTCGGGGTATTATTTTTACCCATGGTGTTCGGATGGACGGGCAGGCAGCAGGCGGATAGGGTGAAAAAGTTTGTCTGGGCTGTATTTCAGAAACCGTAAGGTATAGGAAGTTGATACTTGGTAGGGACACTGGTTAGGGGGTGTAGGTGGTGATCCTCATGGTGTGATCTTGATTTGACCTTTGACCTTTCTGTAGTGAGCTTGAACTATAAAATCTTGTCCGGGCGATATCTCGGAAACCATAAGGTGTAGGAAGTTGATAATTCATAGGGACATTGGTTGGGGGATTATAGGTGTGCCACATCATGGTGTAACATTGTATCTCGTGGTGTTGAAAAGCATTTTCCCGGGCTGTGGGGTACGGGCTTATTTTCTTTACATACATTTTCTCTCTTTCAAGTGTTATTGCCCCTGTACCTTTGCATAACTTACACTGTAAGTTCTATATGTAATGGTGTCCAATGCTATAACTATTTCCTAGGGCTGTGGGTACCAAGATTTCTAATGCTATTTCGTATGCCAGCTTCCCTCCTTCTTTAACTATTTTTTTACTCTTTCATAATATTCCCCCTGCTTGTCAGTTAAAATGTATTGACTGTTATACCCCCAACCCAATGTCTGTTTCTCCCTCATTTGAAAAGTGTGAAGCTTGCCTATGATAGATTGAGTTCTGGTGTGTATAGATTAAGTGTCAAGTCCAATAAGATTTCTGAGAGTCCATGTCAGTCAAGTCTGATCATAGATCAGTTAAACCTTCCCCAAGTAACTGTGCAGAATGTGACAGCAATACCAACTATATCAACATGAAGTCTGAGTTGTAATTTAGTTATAGTTACAATTAAGCACTGATCTCCTAACAGTTATGTTTTTTTCTATACAAGGTAGTTTTGGGGTAGGTTGTGTGTAACCAACCCACCTATTCGATTGATGTGTCCAACATCCGTATGTCCTTCAACATTTTGTTTTCAGAATCTAACTCAAACACACTTCTGCCAATCAATTTGAAACTTAACAGAGTGGTAGGGCACCACCTAGGCTAGGTTGCTTTCCAAATTGGTGACCCTTCAAAAAAACTAGATGCTATCTTGAAATGCCATGTAGATATGTCATCACCTAGGCTAGATTGTTTTTGAAATTAGCGCCATTTAAAAAAAATAAGATGGCCACCATCTTGAAATTCCATTTTCAGATTCTAAGTCTAAGACACTTCAGCTGATTGATTTGAAACTTAACAGGTAGGGCTTCACCTAGGCTAGGTTGCTCTGGAAATTGGTGCCACTCTGAAAAACAAGATAGCTCCCATGGTGGCCACTTGAAATTCAAATTTTCAGGCTCTACCACCAAGACGCTTCTGCCGACCATGGCTGCCATCTTGAAATTCTGTTTTCGCCATCTTGAAGTTCTGTTTCCAGACTCTAACTCAAAGACACTTCTGTGGATTGATTTGAAACTGAACAGGGTGGTAGGGCATCACCTAGGCTAGGTTGCCTTTGAAATTGGTGCCAATTGAAAAACAAAATGGCTGTCATTTTTGTCAATTATGTTTTCAGATTCTAACTCAAAGATGCCTCAGCCGATCAATTTGAAACTTGACAGAGTGGTAGGGCACCACCTAAGCTAGGTTGCTTTAAGCCATCTTAAAATACCTGTTTCCGCCATCTTGAAATGTCATCACCTAGGCTAGAATGCTTTTGAAATTAGTGCCATTTAAAAAAAAACAAGATGGCCATGGCCACCATCTTGAAATTCCATTTTCGGATTCTAACTCTAAGACACTTCACCCAATCGATTTGAAACTTAACAGGTAGCGCTTCACCTAGGCTAGGTTGCTCTGGAAATTGGTGCCACTCTAAAAAACAAGATAGCGACCATGGCTGCCATCTTGAAATTCCGTTTTCGGACTCTAACACAAAGACTCTTCAGCCGATCAATTTGAAATGTAGGAGAGTGGTAGGGCACCACCTAGGCTAGACTAGTGTCAGAGTTGGTGCCATTTGGAAAAAAACCAAGATGGCTGCCATCTTGAAATTACATTTGCAGACTGTAACTTGAAGATGCTTCTGCTAATCTATTTCAAACTTGACAAAGTGGAAGGGCAGAACCCAGCAGTGTTTTGACATGTCCTGGACCAGTATCACAGCTATCGTGTTGAATACATCTGGTATACATCCATCCTGTAGATATGGCAAGTACTAATATATGTTAATATCCCTGAATTACTGATTGCACAACCTGCCTTTTGGGGTCTACAACCCAGTTCTTGTTATATATGATCCAATAACTATTTTTACATTAATTTTGGTGGAGGGTATTTTTCTTTTTATTAATTAATAAGAATATGTTTGCATTGAATTTGATTGCATAGACAATACACATACAAATAACACATAAAAATATGTTTCCATGGACAATACATAAGAATAATACATTAGAATATGTTTTTCACAGATACTACACAAACGAATAACATAAGAATATGTTTTGGACAATGCATAATAATAACACATAAGAATATGTTTGATGGAAAATATATAGAAATAAGACATAAGAATAGGTTTGGGGGACTTTGATGGACATTGCATAATAATAACACATAAGATATGTTTGATGGACAATACATAAGAATAACCACCCCCCACCCCAAATTATCCATGTTTACATTAACTGTAAAATGGGTTGACAGAAATACTCAGAACCAAAATGGTTCCAGTCAAATAATACAGGTACCTCCTCTATCAAACAAATAATTATGTACTTTTTTCTTTGGAAGGAAAATTTTTATTTATCAGCAGTTAGATGTTTTTCTTTTAAGTGTAATTTTACAAAATGACATCACAGAGTAAAAAATTTTAATCAGTATATGTTAATGACAAATTCCCTGATAATCGTGTTCATTGTTGTGAGAGTACTTTCGACCCTGTCTGATTTGATTATAAAACATTGACAAGTTTTTTTTTGTTTTGTTTTGAATTGTATATTTTCTACATAATAAATCATCCAATATAAAAAATTTGCAACTGCTTGTTGATTTTTATGACCAGACAGCCAATATTAGTCATAAAAAAAATTTTCATTTTATACAAAATGCTGCAACCAGTTTAAAAAAGAAATTAAAAAAATTATATCCTGTGTTGTTGGTTTTATTTGACCAAAATGGCTAATAACCTGATAAACCTGTTTTCCATGTGTGATAGTATTGTGGTAATGACCAAAAGCTTGTGTGTAACTAAGACCATCAACATTAACCAAATATCTTTGAATTTCATGCCATAATGTCAACAAATATATGAAGTGACAACTGCTCTGTTATAAAAATTACAATCTCTTTCTAGTAAAATTGCCTACAGATACAAAGGAGATTTGTTTCCTGTCTGCTGTAAACTTCAGCACAAGAAGCAAAGCGTTCTATGTAAATGATAGCCAGGGATAATTTGTTTAGTTTTTATGGGCATAATTGGAATTTAAGATGCAGAGCTTTTTAAATTAAAACAACAGCAACAACAACAAAATATCATGTAATACTATTTAAAAAGTGAAAAAAATTCATCTGTGTTGGACTTTATTTTTTGTGAAGCCTGTTCAGATGAACTTTTGGTTTTGATAAAGTCTCTAATTCTCATTTTTATGTCAGTCAGCTGACATTATGTCATCGTAAACGACCTCTCCTCCAAAACTACAAGGCCCAGAAACATGCTGTTTTTAACCCCAGCCCATAAAGGCTGGGGATATAGTCGTCTCCTGTGTAGTCTGGGCGGCGGTGGGCATAAAGATTGTGCGTGTTCCACAGCCTAAACCCCTGTAAGAACTGTTGCCATGGCAATACTTTTAAGATTTTTAGGTCTAAAAGTTTGTGGGTGTTCCACAGCCTAAACCCCTTCACGGATTTTCACCAAATTTTCAGGATATGTTTACCCCAAGTGGATCTATCTGATTAGATTTTGGGGGTATGCAGCCATAACTGTTGCCATCACAACACTTTTAAAATTTTCGGCTCTTAAGGTTTGTCCTCAAAATCTTTAATGTTTTCTGTAACCTAAAATATTGCAGCTGGCTTCATCAGATTTACGCAAAATGCAAATGGATAGGAAAGTTGGCCTGAGAGTAATTGTGTACTTATTTTGGAAACAAAATGGCCACCATGTATCTTTAATGGCAAATAGGAGGGTCACCACATCAAAAAGGCCTTATATCTCCCTTATCATTGTTTCTTTGGCTTCAAAATATGAAAATTACTTGTAAGAAATCATGGTCTGTGAATCTTTTGTAGAACATCTTGTGGGTTCTCTATACTTCTTACAACAGAAGTTGTTCCTACGATTTTCCCAAGTCTCAATGTTGTTGGCCATTTAGCTGTACCTGTGGGCTGGGGTTCTTGCCTGCTGAGGCTGGCTATTTTTTTCAAAGATACCTTATCTATCAAGGATAAAAATTGTTCAAGGCATGCAGATCTATTCATTCATCTGTTTGCTAGAGTCATTACAATTTAGGTACCCCCTACAAAAGTCTGCAAATTTCAACACTTTATCACAATTTTCTCATTGACTATAGCAGGGATTTCTCTTTAATCTTGCACATAAGTACTAGGGCACAAATACATTCCCTTGTGTGAATATCAGGCCAGGATCTGTCTTAATTATTTTTTTATGAATTTTTTAAATAATTTTTAATGCATTAAAATTCATGAAATCATGTACTAAATCACTTATAACTTGCATTTAGAGCATTTTGTTAAAATATGTTATTCAGCTACTTTTTCTATAGCTACAACATGGTGAGTAACTTGGGAGTATATCCCAATAGCTAAGTGAGTAATAGCCACTTTTTGACTTTTCAGTACCTTCCATAATGAGTTAAATCACTTGTCACTTGAAAATTATTGCATTTAGAGAATTCTGTATAAATATGTTATTCAGCTACTTTTGAGTCAGCTATAACATGGTAAAATTTCAAACCTGTAGTTCATTACATAGCTGAACAAAAGCTACTTTCAGGTTCTCATTGTTGAGTAAATCATTTGTAACTTGAAAGCTATTGCATTTAGAGTATTTTCTTTAAAACATCTTGTTGACCTATCTAGTTAAATTACCTGTAGCTCATTTCATAGCAGAGGAATAGCTACTTTGGGATTCTCACTGTTGAGTAAGCAGTTGTAACTTGGACACAATCACATTTACAGTTTGAACTTAATGTGATATAGCTGGATATTCTCCCATTATTGTATACACTGCTATAACATAATGAATTTTTCTTTTAAAAACTTAATTAAAAATTTTCTCTGCCTTGTGCTGACTTCAATATCTTTATATTGCAAGTGATACAAATACTTGCTCAGATGCGTGCCATTGTGTACTTCAGATGTGGTATTCTCCAGAAATCAATTTTTACTCTTCTTCCCACCATGGAAGACCATTACTTTTACATATATATGCCAGATAACAAGACTGCAGCCAATCAGTGGTTGTCATTTGTTATTGTAGAATATGGAAACACATTTCTTAAAATAAATCCTGTACATTTCTATACACAGTAATTGCCACAGTAGGAAATGTGTCACATGACTCCTTGCTCAATCTGACAATGGTACTAGCCTGTTCATTACATCAGTTGCATGGATAAGTGTCTTCAACAATCACCATAGAGTGAAACCTCCAGTAAATATGACAATATTTGTCTTATTTCTAGTTGGATTTTGGAAAGTTTTTCAGAACTTTTTCTGCAACCAATTGTACACAAACACATAACCTTATAGTCTAACTTGCATATATTTTCAAATAAGTATTCTTAAATAACGATATCAATATATGTTATAATTATTTTATATTCATATACATACATACATGTATAAACAATAGATATATATAAATATTAGAATAACAAGAAAGAGCTCTTGGGGAGCATGTACCTCCGCCAAGGCATGTATGATTTGTGAGAAAAAGGCTCGATAATGAGTAAATGGGAAAATTCAGATCTTTGACATCTTCTTTTGTATCTAGGCAGTGATCTAGATCACTCTCAAAATTTAATGGAATCTAACTTGGACAAAGACCCATCTTCTCATTTTTTCAATAGACATAAAGATCTGACCAATAGTGTTTGCGTAATCCTGCTTACACAAACAGACAAACAAATGGTAATAGAATTTGTAACTTCTTGGCAGAGGTAATGAAACGTAGGTCTTTCTGTGAGGGTTTGCTTTCAGTGAAGAACATACCTGTTGTAATGTCAAAATATAAAATAATAAAAATATACCATTTTTATTCCACATTTGAAATGCACTGTTTACTCGTGTACAGGGGGTATGGACAAACAAGTACATTTCCATGCTTTTAAACTGTAACTTTTAAACTATCTTTTTAACAAATATGGATAAAATTTCAGTTTTTGTAATGAGAAAGGATGTTGATGATGATAATAAATTAAAACTTGCCTCATGCCACGCTTAAATAACAGCTTGGTTGGCTTTTTTAAAATGTTGCGATCGAGATAAACGCCAAGGTGTATTGATCTGAAAAACTTTTACCCAGGAATTTATGGGATCATTTCAAATTCACAAAGGTGCATTGCACAAATGCAATAAAACATATCTAAAAACTTTGTACAGCTACAGGATTTATGAATTAAAATAGGTGCGGCTGATGCAGTAAACTAATCAACTCAACCCTTATTAGCAGAGTGTATTCAAATAACTCGCAAGGTTGGAAACAGTGATGGAAGCATTTCATGAAACTGGGTGGACATAGAGGCTGCTAATCTTGTGTCTGTTTTTATCAATTTGTGCAACATCCAATTTAAGAGGAGTGCTATTTATCAAAGCAGGAAAATTGCATTTTTTTGGCCTGTAGTTTATAATAAATGATAAATTTGATCATAAAAGACCAGGGGGAAAGCCCTCTTGACTTTATTAGCCAGCAAGTGGATAATGAGAAAAATGTGAAGAACCTTTTGACCATCTGAAAGAATCTCAACTCATGAAAAAAAGGAGAGAAAAAAAAAGAAAGGTGTTGGAAGTTCATTAGTGCCAATGAAGCTTTTTAATAAGCTTGCTTTGAAAATTCTTGGATATGTTGCTAACAACCAGTAAATACCTTTTACATTATTTAGTATTAATTACCGGTATATTAAAAAATGGAAAATTATGAAAGATATGACTTTTCCAATATCATAAGTGCATTGTCCCGAACAACAAATAAATATACATATGTACCTTGTTAATGAGCCCACATCTAATGAGAACAAGATGAAAAGAATCTTTTATTGATTACTGGGGGACTGTATTAATGTCAGTTCCTCTGAAAGCCTTCACTTGTTTTACCTTATGTATATGTGAGGGAAGTGTCTGACAGCAGGGATTTCCAGTTATTCATGCAAATCACGTTTACACAGAAGTGACAAGTTGCAAGTCTATAGCAAACTGGGTTTCCTGTGTCATTGCTGATGGTTTTATTGAGATTATGAAGGTTTTATTAAGATTATGAAGGAAGGATTTTATTCAGACATTTTGACACTTACTGCTGGATAATACAAGTGTAGATTCGGGACAAGCTAAAAGAAACCCAAATGAAAGATTAATTAAATAGATTTAATTCTGATATGTGGAATTGCACTGCTATAAGTGGTTTGGCACTACATAGACTAAGTAGTATTTTGGTTAGTGAGATTGTATTACTGAGGTCAAGTACAATACTGTCTGTCAGTACCAGGTAGGACATGAAATGAGCTGGTTGCTGACTATAAAGTTATTTCAGTTTGTTGGATTTTTTGGAGTTATGACAGCATTTGCATTTTTGAGGAAACCTGATACTATTACTGGTTTTGAAGGAAAGAATAACCTCGGAGAAGGTAAGTGATGTATCATCGGATCTATTCCTAAATTTGGAAAACTGATATTTCTGACCAAACAAAATCAGTGTCTATTAAATATAATAGGAAAACTTCCCAAATGACATATACAGAAAAAAATAAATCACGAGTGAACATAATATTATAAGAATGCGTATTATGAGTATTATATTGTTAATCTTCATGAGTGATGTATTTTTTCTGTATATGTCTAATGAGGGATGTTTTGCTTTTATTATCCACCATTATGTATGATTTATGAGTTATCTAAGTCAGTATTTAATAAGAGAATAGAGAATATGAAAAAGGCTGTCAAACAAAAAAATATGGGCAACAGTGAATATTACAATTTCAGTCTTTAACTTACAATTATATCTCAGTCATTTCTGCATTGATTTTTATGCAACAAACATGAGCAGAAGTTTATTAGAAGCCCTTTCTAATAATATGTTATACATATTTTTAGGTTGCATAGTTTCGAGATATTAGTGAAAAATCGGAAGTTATTCTAACTTATTATCCATGGTACAGAGGTGCCGTTGTACATAAAAAAAATATATCCCGCTGTGTATATCCCCGCCCTATACTGGTCAAATACTGCTTGCAGTGGAAAATGAATAAGATTTAACAGACCAAAATGCAGATATTATATCTGCTGCCTGTTTTACAAATTGATTTGTTAATTTTCAGGTAAAGTTTAAAACCTTGTTACACACATATACAGTTTGATGGTATGTAAGCAGATCTTGCAATTGGATAAACTACATGGGTAATTTGTTAAGCTGGTCATATAACTTTCTGTGACAAAGCAAAAGATACAAAGGGTACCAGATATTTGACATATGGAACGTTTCAAAATTATATTTATTTTCAGCAGACAGCAGGTGGTTGAAATAGTGAGTGCAAAACATTATGGACAATAGCTTACAGCTGTTCTTTTATATTTGAAACTCCTGTAAGTTATTTGAATTGGTGTATAGTTTCCTGCACAATTTGTACCCGGATATTTTATTGTAATAGATAAAAAGAAACTTGACAAAGGAAACCAGACATTCAGTTTCAGTATCAGGACTAAAAGCTTTCAGTTTTTAAAATAAAATCTTAAAGGTAGCAATTTGTATGATGTATGTTTTGTAATTGAGTTATTATTGAAACATTTAATACATATCATTTACATGTTGAATACTCCTTTTGTTTGTGTATTTGTGTATTTATTTTTATACTCAGCGCAATATTTCCATATACTACAGGACTCAGAGTGCTATTTAACCCATCCGACTGCACAGGTACAGTCCCAACTCACAAGTAACTCACATTCCCCTAACTGAAAGATAGAGGCTCAAGGATGACCATTTATCAACGTCATTAAGGTTCTTTAGCCTGCCACTGGGGATAGGACCCAATGACATTTTAAGTGGTCATCCGAGCCAATATGTATCTGCCTCTACCTGGGTTTGAACCCACATCCTCTGAGTTCCTAGACAAGTGTGTTGCCCGCTAGGCCACAGTGGCAGATAAAGATGTTAGTAATATAAGGACATTAGTCACTTAGGCATCAAGCATATTTTATCATAATTTGTTATCCTAAATTTTCTTTATATAAACAAGAAGTTTTGTCCTAGTTCTGAATCATTTTGTCCAGTTTCCTTTTTTCCATTTGTTTTTAATCTGGTTTGTTTTTGTCTAGTATCTTTTTGTCCAAGCCTCATATTTTGTTCCAAACCAAGGTCTTTTATTAGCAATCATCACATTATTAAAATTAATAGATTAAATCAGTTGAATTAAATTGAATTAAAATTACATCAGAATTCTTATTGTTTATAATTTGTATTTTGTATAACCGCAGTAACAAATAAAATTAAAAAAAATAACTGTTGCTCCTATAGTACACTATCATCCTGAGTGACAGTACTTTGCAGTTCCATCTTTCCACTCTTTGCTTCACAAGTCATACATTTCGGTAATAATTTTGCCTTCAGTGAACGTAGATTTGAAATGAACTACCTCACAACATATGTAATGCATCTTCTATGTCCTTCAGGGAAAAGCTCTAAACTTGCCTGTTTGCAAAAACCTATCCACCTTAGCAACCGGACCACCCTGTATATTAATGGACCAATACTTATTCAGTATGTTTATGTATAGTTGCACCTTGGCCTCATGATTGAGATTAAGCACTATGAAAGTCCTTATTAGACTTGATTAGATAATTTGATAGTGTATTTGAAAAAAAAAAGGATAACTGAAACGTTTTTATAAAAAAAAACAAAAAAAAAATTAAAAATTAAAAAAAAACAAAACAGACCAGATAGTAAAACTTAATGGTTGATTGTCAACAGTACACAGTGTAAATAATGACAGATGCAGTTAAGTATAAATGATGTGGTCATCAATTCAAAATATCAGTAAAACACAAATAGTGGATGATAAATTATAAATTGGGATACTAGCACTGAGTAATTTATTAACAAAAGTCATTAAATAAGCTCATCTGATCCTCAATGAAATGTACAAATAAAAAAACAATTAAATTTTTAAGTTAAATGTTAAGTGTTTTGAGAGTCGACTTTTTATTTTAATAAGTAGTTTTTAAATCAGAATATAATCTACACTAACTGACACACTAGTTCTGTTCTGGTAAATGCAGGTATTCCAAGGTAGTTCATTTCTATACACAAAGTCCCAGAAATAAGTACTGGCAAGATGGGTCATTAGAACCCAGGGTTGACCTTTTCTTTGCAATAAAAAATTGGCATTTGAAGAAAAGGGACCCAGATAAGCACATGGATATACTTGACAAAATGAATTTATCTCACAGGCTTTAGGCTTTGACTATAGTTAAAAGAATGTGAAATTTGCTACTGGGAGATACTCATTACAACTAAGACAATATTGTTAAACTTTGTGCCAATTTTGTGTCAGGGAAGAGCAAGAGGCCTAATGTGGTCACAGAAATCTTAAATAAGGAAAGAATTCCCACAGTTCAAGGAAATAGAAACAGGTTTCCTCTGGCTATTTTTCAGATACCTTATTCTGATCCTACAAATATGGCTGGGTAGGAAGGTTACTACAATTGTCTTAGCTTTAGTTTTTTTCAGAACATTTGAGTTTATTGAATTTATCATAGCAAGGTTGTCAGGAGGCTTTAAGGCTGCAGGACACCTGATCAAATCAATTCTAATTCTAATAGTATTTTTATAGCACTTAATATCCATCTGAAAGGCAGACTCTAGGCGCACCAAACAGAAAAAGCAGAAAACTTAATAATCATTAACCTGAGACAAAGAGCAAAGAGATAGGTTTTGAGCTTCTTTCTGAATGAGTGGAGAGAAGTGGCATCAAGGCATTCTTGGTAAAATTTTGTTCATGCAGTCCATGGTTCACATAAGATTTTGACTGTTTCGATATCACGTGTTTGTCCGACGGCTACCGAAGGTAAGTTGAGTTTAATCAAGGTTGCCTCTCATCGACCAAGGTTTGTACTACTGTCATCTTACTGTTGTCATACTGCTCTTACCGGTTACACATTGTGTGTCATACCTTATGGATACACCAAATATCAGAAGACATGAAGCGTCCTAGGAGGTGGTTCACCTCTGAATAAAACTTTAAACCATAGGGTATAAGGTAGCAGTCTTTTTATGTTTATGAAACCAGTAGCAGATACAAAAGAAAGGTGAGCTGAGTTTAAGATGTAGTTTAGCGGATGACATGGAACAAGGTATTTTAGTGTCCTACCAATTCCTGAATAAAGTTCTGCCACTGAAATGGAGAAATATCTGAATCAGTTAAAATATGATATTGTGCAAAAATATTCACTCAAATTTCAATGCCCACACACTGGGTGTTATGATCATCTTGACAAATATAGGAGAATACAGGTGATTTGAAATTCACTATAATTTGCCCAAAAGAGGTGGGAAAATGTGGTCACTTGATAAACAAAAGTTTCAAGAACAGCTACAGAAAGGTTGGAGTCAGTGCAATATGTGAAGACATTATGCAACAAATATCATGTTGAGAACAAGGAAGAACATTTGACGAATTCACTGAAGAAACTAGTATGACTTGTTGATGACAACATTGAAGAATATGCTACATATAGTGGCAAATTGTCATGTCGAGCTTCAAAGGTGGTGAATACTGGTGAGAGTTTTGAACATTGGGTTGTTATTGCTATGGACTGGTAAAAGATGAAGAAAACTGAAGACATGGGGAATAAGGAGGAATCCACTGAGAAAATTGAAGAAATTTAGTATTTGCAGATATTCACCATTAAAATTCACCAATGTCTGACATGGGCATTACAGTTGATTTATCCACATATTTGTGGGTAAGATATGTACTGTTGCATCATTTGAGACACATTTTCCTTCCATTTTGTTATTGTGTCTCTATTCTAAGGTTTGTAATACAGTAGGCTACATTTATATTGTAATATTTTATTAGGTGCTACATCTTGCAGAATATCTTATCAATGAAACAGTGTATCTCCCTCATGTTTGAGGGAATCTAATAAAGATAATACATGTAACTGTGGTGCCACCCCAGTTGGTTTATCTTTCAAATATTGCTGCTGTGACATTTCAAGCTGCAGATATTTTTATCTAAATTTTGTGATATTTGGCACTCATTTTGCAGTATTTTTATGTGTGTCAAAATTTGGTTTTTGCACCCTTACATAGCTTGCCTTATAATGGGACAAGCAATAAGTATATGCCAAATATTGTCATGAGCTGAATCTGAACTCACTAATACAGAGAGAAGAGCCAAGCAAACACTTGCCAAATCTTTTTAACTACTTGGCAGAGCCAAGTAATCATTGATAAATCTAAATTTTATAGCCACTGGGCCAATGAGGCAGAGCAAAGTAATCATTTGCCAAATCTTTATAACCACTAGACCAAGTAATCATTGGCAAATCTAAATTTTAAAGCCACTGGGCTACTGAGGCAGAGCAAAGTAATCATTTGCCAAATCTTTATAGCAACTAGGTCACTTAGGCAGAGCCGAGTAATCATTTTACGACCACTGGGGCAGAGCAAAGTAATCATTTAAAAAATCTTTATAACCACAAGGCCAACTAGGCCCAATTCATAACTTCATTATAACATAATTCAGACACCAAGTGTTCTTGAAAATATCATACTGAATATCTTGAGTTCCACAACATACACAGTTTTTTTCAGCAAGAAAAGATATTCTGCAGTGAGATTTATTGTATCACTGCCACTTACAGTAAACTGGTTGCTGTAACAGATAAACAAAACAAATCAATATCTGTGCACTGTATTCGAAATAAGGTCAACTCAAGTCATTCAGTAGGATCTATATGTCAGAGCAGTAAAAATCATTACCATTTGCAGTAAAATGACACATACTGTTAAATGCTAAAATGTACATCATAATAAGAGAAGTCTTTGAAGTCAATGGCTCTACAAGCCCAAAACACGTAACATTTGATTTTTTTTTAAAAGATTGAGTTTGAGAATCGTTATGTGAAGAAATCCATCCATCACAGATCTTATATTTGGGTCACAGGTTCTTAGTAAAGCTTTAAAAAGAAATGTATTTATATTCTGTATTCTTTTGGTGAACTAACTAACCAATCCTTCACATTTGACATTCAGCTGTGATTTATGGCTCCTATTCACTGCAAACAATTGTCGTCCAGCAATTAGAGGGAAAAAAATGGAATTGTGATAGCCACTACCCAACAGACCAGGCCAACAGTAGGTTCTGTTCTACATTGATATAAGATATTGGCTAATGCCATTTTCATGTCATCTGACAAATTTGTTGACATTTTTTATATTGTAGGCTAATCACAGTAACCCGAGAGGAAGTACAATGCATCTCTCAATGTCAAACATAGTTTGCAGAGCTTTCGATATTTATTTCACATTCAAAATTCACAGAATGTTGCTGAAGAATTGAAAATTTAGCATAAAACTTTATTTGATTCAACTCTTGAGTGCAAAAAGATGAAGAAATGAAACACAAGAACTACTGATAAAATTCCCCAAAATGTTATATTACTTGGTGTAATACAAGTAAGGTTATTGCGTGATAGAAATGAATGATTTTTTTATCCTAAATGAGTTGGCAGAAAAAAATAACACCGTCTCAACAAATTGTTGCAATGTTATGATGACTTTAAAACAAACATGTGACAGAGTTCTCATTTACGTCTTCGGCATTTTTAATGACTTGATGTATCGTGTTCTTCATTACATGCGTAGAAACACTATCACAGTGGACTGAAGTAAAAAATACAGATTCTCTGACTTCACATTCATGAGGCTACACTGAGTTTATGGTTATAATAAAAATAGATCTGTTTCTGGAAACAGAGAGCAACTTTCTTTGCTGAATTGGCATGCCTTAGTTACAATGAATAGGTAATATTTTGTATCATTTAGTGATATAGTGTTCCAATTATCCCATCACATTGTCAAGAAATTGCTTGATTTATTAGCTTGTAGTGTCACCTATTTCAGACGAGCCTTTGTAGTTTGGAACAAAAAACATCACATTTTCCCAATAAACAAATGAACTTTGTTTACAGGCAGTCAAGGCAAAGACAGCCGATTAAAGTAGTCAATGCTCACATTCAACTGGTATTTTCCCACAGTGAACTGCAAGTCTTATTTCTAAGCCACTTTTGTATAGATGATGGGACAAGCATGTTCCCATAATTTAAAGTCCCATAGATAGTTAGCCAATCCCAAATAGTGTGATATACTTCAATATCTGCCCTGTTAAAGATGAAAACAATAGTGAAAAGTGTTCTTAAGTGGGCTGGTAGTGATCAGAATGGTCAATTGGTAGTCTGCTTTTCATTTCAGTACAGCAGAAATAGTGAGATCATAGAATATTTAAGAATTGGTTATTAAAAACATCATTACTTAAGGCTTTTTAGTGGCTGATACTTCAAAAACAATGAAAACCTATGAATGTAGGGAGGGTTTGGTTACTTTAGTTTAAGGTGTCTTTGATATATTGATGAAGATATCTACCAGTCAGGTAAAAAGTTTCAGAATTCTTCAAAATAAAACTCAGAACATATTGTATAATTTCTGGTGCATTCAGACAAGTTTTGTGTCATCAGTTCTCACTTTATCATGGGACCAGCTTCTATTGCCATCAGTGTGTGCAGGCCTTAACAGTTTAACCTTAACATGTTTTGATCATGTTCTCTATTCTGTTTTTGTCTAGTGATATTTTTTGATAAATTTATGGGGTACTTAAGGTTCTACCCTTGTTGTAGTGCAGATTTCCAAATATAAATACTTGAGTAAGTCTACATTAGCTGTGTAAGTATAAACTGTGATTACAGTTACCGCAAAAAGTAGAAAGAGGTAGAACGAATTGTCAGACCCCTAATACAACACTAACTGCAAGGTGGTTTTTGCACAGAAAATTGCACGATATACCCCATTTACTGCTTATTTTCAGTCCGGGAGGGTGACAGAGGCTGGCATATAAATCTGCCAGAAATACCTCTTCTAATACCATGTGGTCATTAAAGGTGATGTGGCCCCAAAACCCAGTTGCCGGGGAACCAGTACATTTATAAATGTCTTATTTCTGGTCAGAGATTCCAGACTGAAAACCTTTACACATTTTCTGAATGATGTTATCCAGGGATTTATATTTGTTGCATGTCTAGGTCTGATTTTAACGAAGGTGTAATACATAGCCCAGTCTCATGCTGGGCAAGTGGTACAGATTTGAGTTTTCCCGCTAAGTTTTGGACTCGGTTTTATATAAGCTGACTCCACTAAGTCAGTTTTATCTAACCCAAAAATCAGAGTATTTTGTAAATTCCAACAGTTCAGTTTATTTTCAACTCATATACTCTGTGTTATACACATAATCGTGATTGATTGACACAAAAATGATTTAACTGTGTTGAAAACCTGAGCTAAGGAGTTGAGACTGACTCAAGATTAGAGTCCATTCTTGAGACTTGTCATATGAGAATATTTGAAAAGTATGTTAATTTTGTTGAGTTTCATTGTCATTACAATGACTTCTGTTCTTATGATTAGATCAGAAATTAAAAGCACAAGCTTGGAAAATATATAACAAGTATTATTCTCTGTGTTTTGATTACTTCAAATGCTATAAATAAGGATTGAGACTCTGTTATCAAAACGAGCCACCTTCTTAGTTGGCTTAAAGTTGTCCCCGTAAGTTGAGTCTCTTTGTAAAGGCTCTTGAGTCTGAGTTTCTTGTCTCAACAGAAAACTATCAAATATTTGAGCTGAAAGTGTTTTAGTCTGGGACCAGACTTATGCCCTTTCATGAAACAGAACATATGACAGAATCTCACTCTGTCAGTCATCAGCCATAGCATATATTAGCTAAGTTTTCATTAAGTGGAATCCCACACTGTCAGTCATCATTGGTATCACCACAACTGCTTAAAACACATGTAGCCAAGTTTTATTGAGTAGAATCCCACACTGTCAGTCATCATTGGTATCACCACAACTGCTTAAAACACATGTAGCTAAGTTTTATTGAGTGGAATCCCACACTGTCAGTCATCATTGGCTCTCCCACAACTACTTAAAACACATGTAGCCAAGTTTTATTAAGTGGAATCCAACACTGTCAGTGATCATTGGTATTGCCACAACTACTTAAAACACATGTAGCTAAGTTTTATTAAGTGGAATCCAACACTGTCAGTGATCATTGGTATTGCCACAACTACTTAAAACACATGTAGCTAAGTTTTATTAAGTGGAATCCAACACTGTCAGTGATCATTGGTATTGCCACAACTACTTAAAACACATGTAGCTAAGTTTTATAAAGTGGAATCCTACACTGTCAGTCATTATTGGTATTGCCACAACTGCTTAAAACACATGTAGCTAAGTTTTATTGAATTGAATCCGGCACTGTCAGTCATTGGTATCGCCACAGCTGCTTAAAACACATGTAGCTAAGTTTTATTGAGTGGAATCCCCCACTGTTAGTCATCATTGGTATCACCACAACTGCTTAAAACATATATAGCCAAGTTTTATTGAGTGGAATCTCATAGGAGCAGAATGATGACTCATCCCATGGTGTCAATCATAATACCACAAATCTACGGACATTCTGTTTGCTATAACAGCAACAAACAGTCAAATGACAGTATTTCGAAGGTCAAGGATAGGCGCCATTTTGAAACCTAAAACTGTCACTATTTTTGGTTGAATATTTTTTATTCTTATTATTTTTATATTTCTGAGATTAGAGATCTGCATTTTCCTGGAGTCTCTGATAGATAATAGTTTATGTTAATCATCAGCAAATTAACATAATCTGTCAGAAAGAGCTTTCTCCACTTTGTGTGGCATGCATATCCATTGTCGGCCAATTCATTTGAATAAAAAAGTGCAAGATTTTATATTTGCAGTGACAGAAAAATCAGTCTAATTCAAACTTCAGCCAGTTGCCTGGCATAGTGTCATTGTCATGCATGGAAAGATTGACCGAAAACAGAGATTGTTACAAGTTTAACAGAACAAAGCACAGCTACAACTGCTTTGAATTACTTATGATCATGCTATAGATTCCTGTTCCCAAACATTTTGTAGTGACTATTTACAATGTGTCAACAAGTTTATTGACATGAATTTTTTAGCCTGTTAGTGCTTCATTACCATCTAAAATGAGATGTTAGGACAGTATGTGGGATAGGTAATATTTCTGGCACTATTCTTATGTAATTTTACTGAAATATGAGCAGTTTTATCCAATTGTGAACCATTGCAGGTGTCAGAGTATTTTCCTCATTATTTAAGTACATATCTAGTTTTGCAATATCGAATATTGCAAAACTAGATATGTACTTAAATAATGTTGGATAATCCAACAGTCATTGCAAGTCAGACATCACTCCAAGTATGAATTTTATTTGTATCGTCATCATCTTGTAAAATGCATTATGGCATGCACTAATATATAATTATTATCAGATGTGTGGGCAGTACTAGCCCATTAACAATGCTTTATATGTACTGTAAAACAGTATAATTTACGGTTCACTGAGTGGCGGGCTGTTAATGAGAGTGCTAAACCATTAACAGCCCGCCTCTGACGTCATCAACTGTTAACAAATATTCTCACCTCAAATTTTCAACTTACAATATCTCCCTTATTTCTGTATGGATTTTGTTGAAAGAAGGGAACAAGCAGTCTAAACATATCTTTCCAGTGATTACATAGTTATTTCAACTTAAAGTTAAGAGATGAAAATAATATTAGACATCTGAAATTTGCCACCTTTGAACATTATTTTGAAAGAGTGTATTACTAATATAACAATAAATAACCTTCCACATCATTTGAAACTCTGTGGCTGTGAGTGTACAAATGCAGTGTTTAGAATCTTGAGGTTGGGGTTCGTACCTTGGTAATGCTATTTTTTTTTCATTCAGGTTTTTTAGCAATACCTTTTAGCAGTTTTTTTACATAAAAACGATAAGCTATCTGTTGAAGAGATAAAGCATGATTAAAGTTTTAATTAAATTGTTTTAAGTGTGTTTACAGTTACAAATAAACAATTGAATCCAAATATATGGTTTCCTTTGAGGTACTACAGTTTTGCAAGAAAATGCTAGAAATAATATCATTTATGAGATTTTAGGTGAATAATAATGACAGATGCAGATCTAATAATAATAATAATAATAATGTGATTTTGCATGGGCATTATAGGTTTTTACAGGCACTTCATGAATCGTTACTGCCCTCGGGCCTAACGGCCCTTGGGCTGTAATGATTCATGGCCTGCCTGTAAAAACCTATAATGCCCTACAAAATCACATTATTGTACTAATATGTGACTTTTTTTACAAAATCCAACATGTGTTAATGTTGCAGAAATAAAAAAAAAATTGCTACATTATGGCCAAGAACCTTTTGAAGAGTGTATGGACAATTATATATCTGAAAGTTAATGAGTTGTTTTTTTCATAGATTTCTCATTGATCCAAGGCAAAAACACTTCACACATTAAGGGGTTTTCTACACAGAGGAATTTATCAAACAGAAACTGGGCTCTTGTTGCACTAATTTATTGCTTTATGTCTAAGTCAAATCAGCTCTCAGACAAGTAACATTGGTTGTTGCTGTTTCACTTAAGCAATAGAAATGCCCCAGGTAATTAATGAATTTGCCTCTGGTGTGCTTCACACAGGTGAATGTTAGACATAGCTCCTATGCTGTGACAAAATTTGGGCAAAATGATTTAGTAGGTTAATACTAGTCAAAGATTAACAATACTCACCTTTGGCAATGAAAATTCATGTTTAAGATGTAATACCCAGGTAACACACTGCAGAGGCTGCTACGATCATCTTGGCATATATAGAAGAATACAAAATGCACCAGAATTTGCAGGAAAATCACATGATTAAAAGATCTTTATACTTCTACAATGTGCTATGATGCTCTTCAAATGTCCTTGAGATTAAACCTAGACAGTACACGAACATACTGAGAATACTGTACAAACTGGTGGAGATTATTTGTCGATTTTACTAGAATTTCCCACAATTAGCTACTGGTAGGGGAGAATGAATACCATCTGTGAAGACTCTTCTACCAGAAAGGAATAACAAGGTGAGAAGAAGGAAGAATATCCAGCGAATTTACTGAGAACAAGAAGGTAGTATGAATGTCCTACAGCAGAGCTACGACATATAAGGATATGCTACCTATTGTGGCGAATTATCATGGGAAACTTAAAAATCACTAAAATACCGGTGATAATTTTGAACATCAGGTTGTTGTCACCGTGAATTGGCGTATAATGAAGAAGACTGATGACTAACGATGAATAATGAGGAATTCACCAAGAACATTGAAGAATATGCTATTTACCAATATACACCATTAAAATTTGCCACTCTGTGACCTGGGCAATCAGTTTCCATTACATTAAAAGCCTTGTTGTTCTAAAGATGGATAGATCCAACTTTTACAGCTGTAACAGTGAAACTCAGGCTGCAATTATATTCTCTGTTATTATGTGAGGTCAAAGGAAATACTAGTATATTAAAACACAGTTTACTTCTTTGTGTACCCTAAATGACCCTTGGAAAAAATTTTGCTATTTAAACACCCCTTCTTATTCTCTTTAATTGGTTACATTATTTGTCAAAATTGGTTAAAATGAGCAATGTATGAGACAACTAATATATATATATATATTGAAATTGAATTGTTGTCATGGAAAATAGAGAAAGTCTGTGTGAGAGTCGAGCAGGCTGCCAGGCAGTCAGCTCTACAAGAGTTAATTCAAATCCTAAGGACTAAAATTATTTGTACTTGAACAGAATTTCATGATGACAGAGTAAAACTTTAATGGTAATACTGTATCTGTGCTCTTTAACGTCCATCATGGGCATTGGGAGTAAATATTTGCGAAAGTTGGGATGGGTATTTGCAACAATGAAAACCAGCTGGTTGTTCGAATAAAAAAAAAAAAAAAGCACCCCAAATTTGGGTACTTGCGGTTTAGCATACACCAACTGGAAGTAAAGTGCAGTTTACGTGAACAAATCTCTCCACAATAAAATGTGAAATAAAGAGTCAGTACAGATATACTGTATGCATAGCACTATTTTTATCTCTGCATACACAGCATATCAACACATTTGATGCAAAGGAGGCAGTTTTTGAAATTTATCTCCTATTATAAAAGCTTGTTTATGAAGTAAACAGACTACTTTGCGTACTAAAAGTACCAGATATATGTTTTAAATAGGCAAGAGTATCATATCCTTCATTTATCTCAGAAGTGAAAAAAACACTGAAGTCATCCTTTAAGTAGGGAAATTTTTGTTGAAAATGGATATAAAGTAATCAAATTAGATTTATTATTGGTTATTGATGGAGAAAGCTTACCTTGAAAAAACATATTCGTAATTTATTAGCAATAACAAAATATTGTGTTTAGGGTGCTTCTGAAAGCATTGGGAATACAGAGTGTGGCACTGGTAGTTATTCTACTAGTCTCACCAGACTTCATTTATATTTGTCTCCTGAATTTCTAACAAAAAAAGAAGGTAGTAAATTTATATTTAAAATATTTTCATACTGGATGACATAGAGTAGGAAATTTGCCACTTGGTGCTTCCTGTAAAAATAAGACCAAAAAGTTTAAATCTTTGTCAATTTTTGCACTAGGGGAGATCAGAGGATTTGTGTAGTCACAAAAATCGTAGAATAATGTGTGAAGAGTTTGCCACAAGTCAAGGAATTGAAGGGGATTGGCTCAATGGCAAATTTCACATTTATTATGCTAGATGCCATTTTAGTAATAGAGAGGTGTTGTATAACAATGTTAAATCGGAAATACAAAATTTTGAAAATATCCCTGATGTAGAAAACTTCACAATCATCTTGTTACATTTTGAAAAACCATTGATACGTTATCTGCATAACAGTCTTAATATAAGACAAAATATAATCAACAAATAGTGTTATCTTGCAGTAAAATTAGTCTGTTTGTCATAATTATTTCATTGCAACCAAATCAACTTGTGCTTTAACTATTGTTTATTTTTATGTTTCTCTTTGTTTGTAGATATCTGAGTGAAAAGCACATATATGTGTACTGCTAGATTTTTTAGGCTTAATACTTCCCATTGCAGGAAACCTAAAGATTTGTTGAAAGTAGACTCCATTCAGTTCTCACAAAAAAATCAGCTGAAAGGAAGTTCAAGTCTGCTTTAATTCGATAAACAACCTTTTCTTGTATTTGTTATTTATGGAAAGAAAATCTCTGCAGATAATTTATAAAAATTTATCAGAGCAATGAAATGCCTTCTTTTGTCTTTTATTAACTGTATGGATAATATCGCCTCCATATACAACCATACTTGGACAGTACAATTTGTTTTGGATAATAGAAGGTTCCTAATAGACATATTTGTACAAAACAATAAAGAAGTACAAGCATGGGGGAGTGGACATAAATTTATCAACTATGTATAAAATGGGTTTCTTCTGTATGAGATTATATTCAACTATAATTATTATTTACATGTTTTTGATCACCTTTTTCACATAGTGACCTATCTGCTCTCCACATTTTAATGTTTTCCCCAAAATCAATGTTATATCTTACACTTTTTTCTGTTAACTCCCTGTAGATCTCATTGATGGAGAATAATAAAATAATATCAATAAATTGTATAAAAATCCTCAACTCACAATTTTTCATACTGAGCTGTTTTAAATGACGTTTTATGAGTGTCTAGCTCCCAACTAGAAATTCTAAAGTATGAAAATCTTTCACCATAACTAGCCAAAGAAAAGCTTTAAATTGAATCATTTTACATGTAATTTATTAATTTTTCCATGCAAAAAGAAAATAAAAAAAGACTACATGATTTTTTTTCATTATTATGTCATTGTTGTGCTTTAATATAGCTAAATACTTTTCTTAGAAGTGCATTATTTAATTTTAAAAACTGTTTCATGTAACATTCATGTAAATTTCAATCATAACTGTGAAATGCATAAAAATATATGTTATTAACAATGTGAATATCACTCAGCTATTTTAATGGCTAACTCTTGTTGTGCCTTAGATTCTGTCAAATTACAGAGATTAAGCACTATAAAATTTCGTATTAAATTAGGTTTCAATAATCTCATATCAGTTAATGGATCAGAGGAGTCTTTATTGCTCTATTACAGTTGAACTTTAGCTATGTCTAATGTTACCAGAATAATACCTGTATAACCTTACCAGAATATCCACATGACAGGGTTAAAACTGATACTGTAACAATGTCCTGTCTAGACCAGCTGTTTACACCCTTGAGAGTAAGCACAGTGACAGTCACCACTGGAGGGGATCCTTTAAAAGTAAGACCAAACAATCAAACTTTGTGCCCATTTTGTATCAAGAGAGCGCAGAGGCCGGATTTAGTCAGGAAAATAATCAATGTGCTAAAGAAATTGCCTTAAATATATGGTGAATTTCACATTTCTTCCTCTGCTTGCTTGCAGGGACACTTCTGCTTGACTGAATTGTACAGGATGGAAATTTTAGGACACCTATTTTTACAACAAATTTGAAGTTGAGTGTGTTTTATCCTCAATCAATACATAACGTGATTTAATTTAATATACCGTAAATGACCTATTTAGCGCATCCGCCCTTGTAACCGCACCCTACCTCTTTTTCCCAGCAATATCGTCAGTGACAGTGCATAATATCCACATATTTTTTTATATATTGTACATATTTTTACTTAATAAATTGAAATTTTTGTCATGACTTTCGCGTACCGACATATTTACAGGAAGTAATACACTCACTTAGAAACACAGAGGATCTAAGTTCGATCCCAGGTACAGGCAGATACATGAGCCTCTCTCCTTCAGTTAGGGGAGTGTCCTGTCATCACTTGCGAGCTAAGAATTTGGGCTGTAATTTTGCAGATGGGATTGGCCAAAAGTGTGTGGAGTCTTGTAGTAAAGGGAAAAACCATTACATTTCAACATTACATTTCATGTGTTTTGTAATTTGTTTTGGATGTACAACCTATTTTAAGTGATTATTTTTATGGTGATTTTTACAAGATAAACTCTATGCATCATTAACCAAGTTACAGTTATCACATTAATATCAGATTTATCAATAACTTTTAACACACTGTTACAGTTATCAGATTTCAGCAATGTGCCATATTTCAACTTTCACTTTATAGCAGACCATGTTTGTATCCCTGGACGAAAGTCAGCGATACTTAGGAATCAGTAAGGTCATGCCGCCACAGCAGAGATTTCCTTTCGGATGCGATAACTTAAAAAATGTTTTAGTTAGACCTTTAAAATTTGATATGTTGGTATATATGGGCAATGCCACGAATGCTATTGTTTTGTGACGTTGACCTTCAATGGTGGCCTCTTAAAGGTCAGATTTTGGCCATTTTTTCACATTTTGGCCCAGTTCTCATATACAGAAAGTTAGATAATCCTATTGCTGGTATATATAATACATATATATGTCCTCTGTAAGCATGCAGAAATTTGATCTTGAAGCTCTTCATTGAAGGTCATCCACAGACCACCAAAGTACCTCACTGAGGCCATTTTTGACCTTTTTGGAGATATTTTCACACTTAATGAAAAAAATTATTGTAGCTACCCTTATCAAATTTACAGGATATATTCATAACCATAAAATCTTGCCTGGGAATATTTTTGGCCTCATTTTGATGGCCACCATGGGCCTTTTTTTCGACTTTCAGCAAGGACTTTTGTTGGCCCTCTAGAGCAAAGGGTATTATAGGTAGAGATCTCAAATTCGCAGGATATGTTCCCCATTACAAAATCTTGACTGGGAAATTTTTTTTGCCTCCATTTTGAAAAACAAGATTTGACCTTGGATCCCTCCTTCAAGGTCAAATGTCGTTCTTCATACCTATAATGACCTATCCCTACCAAGGTTTCAGGATATCTTCCCTGCTATGAAATCTTGCCTGGCTAACATTTTGGTCCAATTTGTTCAATTGGGTTGGTTGCTCTCCCAACGAATTTGAAAATCTTAGGTGACCAAACTTAAAGGAGCCTATATCTCCCTTATTATTGGTCGTAGAGGTTTTGGATGCGAAGACAACTTATAGGAAATCATGTGACCCAAATCTTTTGCTGGTTCCAGATTTGAACTTGGACCCTCCTTCAAGGTCAAATGTGGTTCTTCATACCTATAATGGCCTATATCTCCCTTGTTATTGGTCGTAGAGGTTTTGGATGTGAAGACAACCTATAGGAAATCATGTGACCCAAATCTTTTGGTGGGGTCAGATTTGACATAATACTCTGTATGTCACGCTTCAACCATGTCCCGTCCGGGGATACACTGCGTCGAGATGCAATCTCTAGTTTAATTTATAGCAGCAGACATATTGCAACTACCCGAATGTGGCAAATTGATATAGATTCTGGACAGTGGATTCATGCAAACTCTGTCTAAGGTCAGATTTCAATTAGTTACAGTAAAACAGTTACAGTATGAATGTTTTTTTACATTTTTACATTACCTTTTTTACATTACCATAAGGGCTTTATATCTCCATTATTATTGATATAAGTGTTCAGAATATCATGGACTTAGAATCTTTAGGAGATGTCATATTTTACCAATGAAATCTCTTCCATGGGACCTAGACCTAGAAGCTCTGGTATGTCCCTTGGGAGCATTTAATGTGTATTGACCTCAATTTGTCCCCATTGCAGGACATGCTTAAGCCTTTACTTGTACCCAATTCAAGACAGATCAATGTTTAAAAAGTTACATGTAGTTTAGTGTAAATTTTTGGACTTAGGATTGCCCCAGTATTTACCATACACTTTATACAAATCAACAAAAGTGTCAGTAGCACATGTAGGAAACTGGATAAGGCTTTTTGAATTGCGAACTTTCAAGTACCATTAATAGCAAAGCAAAAAAAAATTGAATGAATTGCCTCATGATATTTGAGGTGTAAATCTGTTTATTTAAAAGAGCTTTTCCATCTTTATGCTCTAAAGTTGCTTCGCATCCCTGGTTAATGATGAACCATCTTCTATGGTGCTTCTAGAGAGTGGAAGGGACACGGTGGCACAGTAGTAACACACTAGCCACCCACCTCTGAGGTCTAAGATTCAAAACCCCTGACCCTATGTGAGAAAGTTTGTAGTTGCCTACCAATCATTGGCAATTTACAGTACAGAACCATGACCAAATGTATATACTGGTTTCCTCCGCCCATAAAATTATCCATCATGATATGATCTGTACAGTGTTGAAAGCGACATTAAGACCCAAATAAATAAATAAATCTAGAGAGTGGGACACGCAATATTTCACAAGTTTTAATACTAACACACAATTCTGTAGATTCAATATGGTAAGTAGAAGAAACAGTACCACAAAATGGAGGGGTGCTGATTGTTTCATGGGAGTCTTCTTATATTTGGTTGTTTTTGATTGAAAGATGTCATTTTACTTAAAAAAAACATAATGCACATTTCGATAAGTAGTTACTTCAGAAGTTGGCCATAACAACAAATTGGAGCCAGTGTGTCAGAGTCTGGGAGCTCACAGCACACAGGGACTGAGTCAGTAAAAGTTAAAAAAATTACAATAGACACTTGTGGGGCAAAAGGTGGGGGTGGTACAAGGTGAAAGTTGCACAGGAATTGAGTCAAGAAGAGGCCATGGGTAAAAATTTATGAAGAACTGAGTGCTAAAGGAATGCTTTGTAAAATTAATTCTTTGACAACTGGATGTCTGTATGTTATATATCATAACAAATATTGTGTACAATGTGACTTTACAATTGCTAGTACAGATCATATAACACAAAAGTATGATTAGATTGAATTCCACTAATATATTCGCAGTACTACAACACTGACATAAGGATTTACTTTGTAGTTTTCTTTTCTAAAATATTGGCAAAATAAGTTAAACCCTTATAGGTGTCCAAATGTTGATTGAATTTAAAACAAAACTTTATGGAACTTTACAGTATTAACTTAAGGTAAGAAATTAGAAATAAAATATATTAAATGTTTCATGATTGTAGATTCTGTGGTGCATTTAACAAAATCACTGTTCAAAACTTGCGTGACTTATCAATCTTTCTGATTCCATTTTCACCCTCATTTTACAAGGGTAAAAATAGCTAAATAGCTGTGGAAAAAAGAACCCAATAGTTTGTATTCCTGGCATATTCTCAGAAAATGGCACCAAACACATGCTCTGAAAAAGCCAAGCTGTACAGCAAGATATGCCGTTACACAAGATCCCTTCAATTGCCACTTCCAAACAAAATTGTAATGGGGATTTCACACATACCGTATTTATCCGTATAAATGCCCCCACCCTATTAATCTCCCCCCCTCTCTTCTCAACCTTTACATATTTCGGGGGTTTACATCCCTCTCAATAGCCACCAGCCTTGCGATTCCGGGATTCCGAAAAAAGATGTGTTTTAGTACTTCCCCAATCGATTACTGCTTATGAAAAATAAAGAAAATCACAACAAAACATGGCAATTTTGATCACAGACACAGTAAAATCTGCAAAAACAAGATAAAAGTTTATAATTTCTTCAGATTTAAGGTTTGTTTTAATATTTTAACTTCTCCCGCTATTATACATGCTGGCAAGCAAGATCAAGGCTGTAAGTGTCCATTATCGCCAATTGCAACTGGACTCGAGAGTTGATTTTTTTTATCTTTAATAATAGGCCCCCTCCCCCCCCCCCCCCCCCCCCCCCCCCCCCCTTTAAAAAATGCATCGCCCCCGGGGCGTTTGTACGGATAAATACAGTATCCAGGAATACAGAGCCATGGTCGAAACAGCCTTGGTTTAATGAGGCACAGAGAATATGTGAATATGTTCATGAATTTATCATTTTAACTTTATGATATCATAATAGAAACACATGTAAGGGAACTTATTTACGGCCTCCCAAGATAGCATTCAGTTCCACATGGTAAGCTTGTAGCTTATAAAAGCTACATTTAAGTAATTAAAATTTTCAATTTTATAGCGAAATGCCCTTACCATTTCCTAACATTAGCTATTTGTTGGAGCCATCCAACCCAATGGCCAACGCAGAGATGCGATTTTTAAAGTTATATAACAACCTTAACCAAGCCATTGGGTTACAGTAGTCCGTCCCCCTGCCAATTACGTCGCATGACCACATTGTTTACTTCAAATTTGTATTTTTAACATGATAGAAAGTCCCATTTTTTGTTGGAACATGGATACCATAGCAGTCACATAAAGTATCCTGAAAGTGCTAAAATGTGACCCTTACTGGATCGAATGCAACTCCATTTTGGGTTTGCACTATAATTGTCTTGCTCATTTCCAAGGACTATTGATACTGTGAAATTGCATCTAGATCTACCACCTTTATGTACTTTATGCTATATTTAAAGCATCTATATACTATGTTTCTAAATTGGGGACAAACTGTGCACCAGAACAAAACAAATAAGACCCTGGCTTAATTAAATATATTAGTCTCCTACATAGGAGATAAACGTTCTCCCTTAGACTTACTATGTTTTATCAGTACACAGAGTCCACACATTACAATGCTGTAATAGCAAGTCAATATACAACCTTAAGCTAGTCTTTTAATATATTATGTGACTTCTTTTTTTAAAAGAAAATTATAACCTTTTAATTTCTTCATTGAAAAAATGAATCTTTCCTTTTTGTTCTGGGCACAATAGAGGGGAACTACATTCGCTATTACAGCAAGAGAGGAATTAGAGTCAGACAAATGATTATATCAGCCAAGTGGTTCTTACTTGGTTCTTACTGGGCAGAGATGATGGCATTTTTATCAGCATCTTTGGCATAAACCAATTTGTGGGCCCTTTTTGTCAAAGCAGAGGAAAGGGACCCAGCTTGAGGATATTATTTGTCAGAGGAAAACAGAAAAAAAATGAAAACATTTACTAAACTAGAAACAAATCTTGGTAGATTTTGAGAATTAATCCATTGTTGAATCACAAATAGCTTAAATATTCATCGTGGAAGATTTAATGGCATTGTTTCCCCAAGCAGTTCTTCAAAAAACAAGCTAATATTATAATGCTTTCTTCAATTGGTATGGTTCACATTTTGTTCCCTCTGATTTGGTCTAATATTATCAGATGCTAAGTAAATTTTTCTTGAATATAAGGCGTCCAACAATTTAAAGGTTTAATAATGTAATAATTTTCCCTTTTGAAAAAATTGACAAATCAAATATTACTTTACTTTGTTATCTTTTTTAATGTCACAATTCCCAATATACATAATAACAATAAGTTAAACATATATAAATAAATATAAATACTTTAAGTGTTTCAACAAATAACAAAAATTCCTGATTCAGAGCATTGCAGGTTTTTTTAAACATGGAATGATTCCTGTTCTAGGTCGAAAGGGGTAATGGGTGAAAGTGTTATCTTTTCACTTTTGCTTGATTTTAAACCATGATTTTGACAAGACATAGGTAAGAGTATTATAATGCTGATGGCTGATAGGTTATGACTATTTACCAGGTATGTGTTAAGTATCTGCTTTATACTAAAATTTTCCATTGTAATAAGACTCTAAAACATGTAACAGGATTTACATAATGCATTTAACTTAGCAGAAAAGATGTCTGCATCACATCTCACTGCAATTTTGAAGTTCACCAATTGAATTCCAGAGTGCAGTGTAGAATATAGATTGTAGTGTCTGACAGAAAGTACAAGGAATTATAAGAACTGTTATGTATAATTTTAAAGATATTGCTTTATTTTCTTTACTATATGTATATTATATTTGTTGTTGCATATATCCTAGTATATTTATTGTCACATATATTCAAGTAAGGATATGAAGTAAAGTGACTTTGTGTATATATGTACAATGGACCATGAACATCACATACATTGTCATGATTATCAGTGCCAGCTTTGTTTTCACAAATGAAATTCAGATATCAATTAAAAATATGCTTAAAATGTTTGGTACATACCTGTAGTCCTGTGATATATTCTAGAAAGAGGGATTTCTAGAGTTTAGCATCGTAAATTAGATTGAGGTTATATTTTTGGGATGTTGCTGTATATATTTGAGAGGAAAGATTTCCAATTTTAAGAATATTGCCTGTTGGCAGTAAAAAGGCCTGATTTATCATTGCCTGTTTCTAAAAATTAGATCAGATATAAACTTTTGCTTCAATGAATTAGGGTTTGTTAATTATGATTGTCATTATTTGGAAATACTGCATCCCTTCATCACTCAACTATAAGGACTTATATATTATACACATGTATGTCTACAACATAGACTACTGACCATTCTGACTGAAAATAATCTGACCTTATATAAATTAAGATGTAATTTAATCCAACAAAGGCAACCACAAAGACTCTTCTTCTTCTGAAGTGACTTTTATGGAGTTACCTTTGATGTATAACTAATCACATATTACAGATTTGTGAGAGACAGCATCAAAGGACAGGGAAGATAAAGAATTACAGTAAATTACTAACAGAAATTTTTGAAATAGAAACTTATGGCATTGGCACTAAAGGATGTCACAATTCTCAAACAAAGAACTAATTTGTGTTAAACAAAGTATTAAGGATCCATTGAAAAGGGGATGCTGGGATGCTTATTTTGATTTGCCCCTGTTTTCAGCCAGCCATTGCCACATTATCATATCACTTGAATATCTCACTTAACATAAAAATTAACAAGATGCAGTCAGAGAGAGCAAAACACTCAACTCAATGTGATCAGTCTCGCAAGTGTTATATGATCCAGATCTTTGCCAAAAATTAGTAATTTAAAAGCACCAAAAACAGACAGACAGACAAATAAACAAAGACTTAATTTAGTACACAATAACATAAACTCCTGGTGAAGGTAAACATATTTGTTAAAAGCCACTTCTTGGTGAAAATCACTCAGGGTAAATTCTTTGTGATGGACTTACAGGGAATTGAAAGGAAGAAAAATAAAATAAAATAATAAATAAATAAAAATGATGAATACCCCACCCTCCCTCTTTATTATCTTATGTCAATTACAAGACATAAAATGAGAAGAAATATTTTTCACTTAAAGACAGCAAGTATCACAAGCTAGGTTTGTGACCTCACAATGACAATTGTATTGTGACATCATTAAATAATGACATCATCAGAAAGCAAAATATTGATTTTTTACGTAGGTGATGAAGAGAATCAGTTTCTCTGAATATGCCCAATTGAAAATAAGAAAAACTGTCTCTTGATTTTAATTTTCACTCAAATTTTACCAAATTTGGAGGAACCTGTCTGTACCCCGTGAAATATCTGCCCTGAGTTTGATTGATAGTATAGTTTTTTAGTTATAAGGGCAAAATGGTACACAGACAGAAAGACCAACAAAACAGAACAAAGTGATTACAATAACCCTCTCCTATCGACGAGTGACAATAAAATGAGTTTTTGGCAGTTATCATCTGTGGGTGTAGAAAAAAGTTTTGACAGGTATCAATTTGACATTTATTGAGATTTTTTCCTGTACTGTCTACTGGGATTTCAGGAGCTTACACAGGCTCAATACATTACTGAAATATCAAAATTAGGTGTACAAGTTTCAAAAGAGGCAAAACCATGACCTGGGATTAAAAAGTCCCATCAAATGTGTCCCACGGGCCCTCACTCCACTCCCACCCCTCCTCAATATCAAACTAGGGTCTTGAAGTTCATTTCATGTATTTTGTAGTATATCTAGAGAAGTATTGCCTGGAATCCTGAAATAAAAAAAAACATTATTCTACAGAAATATTTAGACTTGTGATTTGATGATTTGGCCACTTATTGGATTTTTACCCCACAGCCCTTAGCCCAGTAAACATTGTAAACGTTTATGAATGTTTAGTAAACCTATAAACGTTTTTAAAACCAAATATAAACCTAAATATTGACAATTAATCAATATTATGGTTTCATAAACGTTTCAGCAATATTAGTCTGGTATATAAACATTTAAAAATGTTTTTAAACGTTTTACAAAGAGCGAAGAATATCTTGAACTCATTTTTATTTTGGATGATGTCAGCACAGCCATTTTGATGACAAACTGAATAAATATTTCTGTCAGTATATTTTGCTGTATCACTGTTGTTTGAAGCCATCATTAAATTTTTAGTAAAGATATAAAAGTATAGAATATCATAGACTGCACTTTACAAGGTTAAATTGTTGTAAACAGGGTAATTTTTCATAAAATGACGTTTGTTTACATTCTCCCTTGAATCATGCTGGATACTTGAACCTATAACCGGTGTACAAACGTTTATAAATGTTTATGTATTACCGTTTATAAACGTTTATGCTTAAACGTTGATAAATGTTTATAGGCAAACGTTTAGGAACACATCATTTTAAACCTTAAATAAACCGTTCATAGTTAGGTTTATAAACGTTAAAAAACGTTTGTAATGTTTACTGGTTAGGGGCTGTAGGGGGTATTGTTTTCATCCATATTGTCCGGATGGGCAGGCACTCGGGCCAGTTTGCCGGAAAAAAATTGTCCAGACTGTATCTCACAAACTGTAAGGTGTAGGAAGTTGATTCTTGGTAGAGACTTTGGTTAGGGGATGTAGGTGTGCAACGTCATAGTATGACCTTGATTTGACCTTTGACCTTGCTGTAGTGACCTTGAGTCATGGTGTGACATTGATTTGACCTTTGACCTTGCCCTGGTGACCTTAACCTGTAAAATCTTGTCTGGGCTATATCTCGGAAACTGTAAGATGTAGGGACATATTAGTTGGGGGTTGTAGGTGTACACCCTCATGGTGTGATGTTGCTTTGACTTTTGACCTTGTTGTAGTGACCATGAGTTTTTAAAATCTTGTCCGGGCTATTTCTTGGATTCTGTAAGGTGTAGAATGTTGACACTTTGTAGGAACATTGGTTAAGGGGTATAGGTGGGCATCATCGTGTGACCTCTAACTTTGGCTCTGGCAAAGTATGTTCACCTGCCATATTTGAGACATGTTTCTCTTATGACAAAGATATATGGATTCTCCAATTAATAAATTTTACAGCTTCATTATTTTTAGTTTGCTGATTAATGCTGTCATCTTGCTATTGAATTGTCTTGTTTTAATTCTTTATCTTCACATACATTTTCTCTACATAAACATTATTTGGAACTACATGTAACTGACACTGCTCTAAAAGTATCCCAGTCTTTGTACTTTTTCACTACTTCTATAGCTCATGATGAAAAGTATTTCCCCCTGCTGTGGGGTACGGACATCTCTGATGCTATTTTAATGTCATCCGATAAACCCCAAATGGATCAAATTTTCAGTTTTTGCTTTGTATATTCTATATTATTAAACTTAGTGTCCTGTAAGTGGTCATACTTACTTCAACAAAAGTTATAAATTACTTTATATACTAATATTTACACTAAGAAAAATATTATTTTTATCACATGACCTTTAATGACTGTGTGGGTATTGTTTTCACCCATGGTGTCAAGCTGGGTTGTGGTGGGTGGGTGGCAGTAATAATTATTCCGGGCTGTGTCTCAGAAACCATGTGTACTATAGACAGTTAATACTTTCAGGAACGTGGGTTTTGTGCTGTAGGTGTACAACATCTTAATCTGACCTTGATTTCTCCCTTGCCCTTGTCATAGTGACTCTATGAGAATATATTCTACTGCCACATTTGACACATATATCTCCTATCACAAAGATATATGGATTGCTTCAACTGATTAATTGTGCCATCTCTTGACATCTGTAGTTCAATTAATTAATATATCAATTAACAAATTTACAACTTCGTAACTTTTAGTTTCCAAATTAATGCTGTCATCTTGCTATTAAATTGTCTTGTTTTTATACTTAGTCTTTATATAACTTACACTGTCTATTCTCAAAGACTCGTTATCATTGTACTGTTTCACCTCTTCTATATGTCATAGTGTCCAACATTATTTCCTGAACTGTGGGGTCCTGACATCCCTGATGCTATTTAATGTTGAATGAAACATTTTAAAGGTACCAAATACATCCTTTTTTCTTAGCACATATCCCCATCTTTTAACACTGCTTACTGTGGGACACTTTGCTTTTTGCCTCTACAAAAACTTTTTGTTTAGTTTTATGCCTAGCTTAACACTAAGAATGTGTGCATTGATATTTGATTTACATGGTTTGTTTCTCTTCCTTATACAGCTGTGTGCTGTCAATATGAATTCTGCCATTGCTGGTAATATTTATGACCCTTTAAAAATTTCCAGATTCATCTGTATTCATAATAATGTATAAGTATACCAATATTAATATGCAATATGTTGGATATTTTTATCTCCAGTAATGGGAGATTTTGCATATGGGGGTGGGGGTCTGCTTCTGGGCAGAACATCATTGTTTCCCATAATTGGCTAAGGTCTCTAACCTGCTGTAAAATAGGTCAAAATTGGGTTTAAACTGGACTAATATTAAAGTATAGTTAACTACTAACAAGTTTTAATTTGTCTACCCTAAATTGTTTTTCCAAAATGTCACATTCTAGTGCTAAATGAAAGACCAATTTGGGGAAAATGTACATAGTGTATGTAGTAATAAAAATCAATTTCTGAAATGATGTTGCCCTACATTTCCTGAGAACAACATTAATTATAGCTTTTAAGAATGCCAGGAATATTGCTTCAAATTAGAGATTCAGCTGCTAGCAACTTGCTGGCTAGGTAAAACAAGATCATATTTCACAAGGAAATAAAATAAACTATTTTAGACTTGATGGTTTTATTCTCATAATTGACAGTTATATGATATATCTGCTCTAAATCAATTTGGCTGGTTATACCTGTAACTATCAGTTTCAAGTTTAACAAGTCATTCTCTCCAATGAAAAAAAATATGATATTTATGGGTTTTTGTCAAGGACGTTGTATGAGCTATCCATGTCACTGCAACTGATATCTGCAAATTGGGTCTTCACCCAGGGTTAAGGTACACATTGACATAACTGATAACAGCCAATCAAGTGTAATTGCTCATGAAACTGTATACATGTAGTCTATCAAGCCATGTCTACTAAAAAACTAGAGTACTTAAAGATATCCCACTACATTTCTTCTTCCTGGTTCTGTTGCTGTGTGTTAAAACCAAAGTTATAAATAAACATTTTAGATGTGGAATAAATCTAGGAGAAATGTTGTAAACCGGCCGGGTTTTCTATGAAGGGGGGTCACATGATTATTTAATTAAAACTAACATTCTTACTGTTTTAACAACTTTGAAAGTTATATACATGTTAGGCTAGCCACCCCTTAAATACCCCTCTACTCCACTATCAAGAGTTTGTCACCTGAAGACCTGGTAAGGTTGTCCTAAGAGTAATCTTATTGGTCATACACCTTATCTTTTCAGTCATAAAGGTTGGGAGTATAATCGCAGTGATTGTAAATACTTGTCCCAGTTTGTAAACATGTTTGTAAACCTTTGAAGCTAAGCATTTCTATTCAAAATACTCAACATTAAATTTGGCGGTCATCCATCTTTGTTGAAAATTGAATTTAAAAGAACAAATGTTCTGTCATAAGAAACAGAATTTTTTAAGGATATTGGATAGACACTATCCCCATGAAAAAAAAAAACATTATGCTGTCTGGTTTCCTTCCTTGAGGAGAAAGCAAAGGCCAAAGTGACACAAATCCTTTATGGACCCAAAACACACAAATCACATTTGTAAATACAGTAAATTACCAACACCTAATGTGAAAATGTGCGACAAAATCTGCAATAAACAAACTCTACTGCTCATTTTCTGTCTCCTAGCCTGAAGGAAGCTTAATGCTGATTGGATATAATGTTAGTATTATTGCAGAAAGTTTTACTGGAGCTCTACGTTGTTATTCTGCCATTACCTACCAATACAAATAAACTCTGAAAATTCTTCAAAATAAAAATATTTTTATATTGTACGAGGTTTATCTTTTTGATGAGTATAGACAAGGTAAGTAGGATCAGTTCCAATTCTATTAGCAGTTGATATTTTCTTTTCATCTGGGGTCCTCAGTGGCTAGCAAGTTTCTAATCTAATCACAGGCTGTCACCTCTGTGTGGATTCGACTCCCACTAGTGAGAATATTAAAGACTTGTCCCAATATGACCCTGGCTGTTGAATGGGACATAAAACCATAAGTTTGACTTTTTTGTTGTTGTTGGGGTGTACAGGTCTTTGGAACACCTCTGGTTGGTCACAACAAACAGGCAGGATCGTGATCAAATATGGTAAAATACTTCTATATAAAATACATCACGAATGAAGGTGACAATATTGTACAAGTGCCTAGTGATATATTTTTACATACATATGTCAAATGGGGATGTTTTACTTTTATTATCTACCATTTTGTGTAAATAATAAGTAAAAAGTGTCTGTATCTAAATAAAAAATGCAATTAATTTTTAGCTTGCAATTTTTCTGCATTTCTGGGTTTTCTGCATGGATGACGTAACAAAAACAAGTAGAAGCTCTATAAAAATACCTTTCTGATGATAAATTTTTTTCATTACAGAACTTCCAATCTGACAGAATTTCAAATTCTATTGAGAAAACTTATCATTTTAAGTTCTGTCAAGACAATTTCACAGAATTTGAAATAATGTCAGTAGAATTTGAAATTATGTCAGAGTTTAATTTCTGTAACAATATATGCAACACATTTGTAGCTTACACAGTTTCTGTAATTCTAACAAAAATCACCACTTAATGACAAATTTATTATGCTAATTATCCCGTGTGAGAGGTACCAGGGTATACAACAAAATATGCCCTGGCCTGTATGTCCCTCAATATACACCAAATACAGTATATGCTGGGTAATAAATGTATTAATACATTATGGCTTTTTTTTCAAAAGACGCACACGCTTACTCAAGTTCAGGCCACCTTACCCACTACCTAAACTGATCAAATTTAGTTTCTTCTATTAAATACATGATGCAACATTTGAAACTGATGATACTACATTTCTTTACACAATAAATTTGCTTGACAAAGTGCAACTTATTTACCATAATTAATTTCAAGCATTTTGTTTCAAGTTGCCCTATGATAAAGGAATAACTATAGCCTCAAGTTTTTTATACCAGAAATTGCTAAGTAACAACAACTGACAAGGTAAATTGGCTCATACATCAAGACTCAGACTTACAGTCAAATTATTAATGTTATCACTTATTTTCCCTGATAGTCCATTAACTAACATGGTTCATTGTTCCTTGGGGAGACCCAGATAATGTAATGAATAAGAACAAAGTGATAATAAAAATCAGACGGGCTGTGTAAGTGTGTTAATATATATGTTACATGTTGTTAAATTCATATACATTGAAGGACAGTTTGTAATGATGATATGAACTGATAGGTTCTTGTGATAAAGTTGAAACATACCTTATCTTTATGAACCCACAAAGCAATGTGAGCTGGTATGACAATAGTTCCTTTCAAGAATTTTCCAAGTTTTGGTGGAATCACAGGCATTGTCAGCAAATACTATAAAGCTCCAGTTTAAAAGAGCAGAAATTCTGTATTTTTGATCTGATATAGAAAGTATCTTCACTGTTATTGTTAGTTTAAGGAGGGCTCAGATCAGATTGGGTGGTCTTATGGGCCTTTTCTCCCATTCAGTCAAATCATAACATATGAAGATTGACCATTGTATTATAATATACCTGAACTTACAAACTATATGTAATGTTTGTTCACCAGAGAATGAATTACAGTTAAAAGCTGTCAGGTAAAATATCTAGTAGTATAAAACTAAGATTTTTTGTGGTTATTGTATGATCCTTTGAAAATGTTGTGGCTGTGATTACAACACCAGAATTGGAGTAACCTTTCTTTTTAACTGATTTATTGTCAATAGCATTGATGAATTATCCATGAAGAAATCTCAGCTATACCCATTCATTATGTATCATCTGACATTGTAGAATTATATGGGGAATTAACTTACAAATTAACTCATGTGTTGGAATATAAATAAATTTCAAGAAAATGGTCTTATTTCTGCATACACAATAGAAATCTAGACACAAAAGATAAAACCATTCAAATAGAGAATGGACTCCCATTTCAAGGGAATAAAAAACTTACAATAGATTAACTAAACTTTTTTTTAATAAAGATAGTGATATATTGGCTTGAACAAAGAAATCACTTTATGGTGCTTTTTTAAAACTAACTTTCTGAATGCATTGTGTCTCATCCTTGGCGTCTTTGTTATTAATATAATGCCATTATGTGGTTGTTTCTATCAAGCCAGTTCTATCACTTCCTTTATTTTACAATCAGGTGTTTCAAGACAAGAGAACAATATTCGGTTTTGTTCACTACCAAGAAAATATGATTGTTATCAGTTATATGCTTACAAATGAATCCGGGAAAAATGGCCTCCTAGAAAAATGGCCTCCTAGAAAAATGGCCTCCTTGAAAAATGGCCTCCTAGAAAAATGGCCTCCTTGATTACTGAGTGGGTGGAAAATTGGCCTCCTAAAGTTTTTATTGCTAAATTTTTTTACAAAACACTTTAAGATTTATCAATTTATTTCATTAGAATTTACTTAAGATGATTATTAAATTTTGGGGGTGGTTTAATGTTACAACAATATTACTAAGAAAGATTTTATCAATGACTCTAATTATGTGGCCTTAAGGTACCTACTTAGTGCTACAAGAACAAAGCTTGGCTTTCTTTACATGACTGTTTAGGATCAATAAGAAAGCTTGGCTTTCTTTACATGACTGTTCAGGATAGCAATTGTACTTCTAACAACAAAGACAAAAATCTTTTACATAACTACTCAGGAATGGAACACCAAAGACATTGCTTTCTTAGATGACTTATCAGGACCTACTCAGGATTGCAACAACAGAGAAACATTTCTCTTAGATAACTACTCAGGGGGCTGGTTAAACATAAATTCAGAATTAACAGCTTAGTAGTTAATTGGAATGAAATTAATCTCTTGTGTCTATATAAGCTGCCCAATTGAGGTATGTAATCATTCACTGTGAAAGTTTTGGTACATCTATTACTCTTGCAATCAATAATGGAGGAGATTTCTAGCAACAGAGGAGGAATTAAAATCTGTTATGAAGGCTTTCTTTATACAAAGAAGTCTGAGAAGAAGAATTTAATTCAGTGGCAGTGTGCCAACAGAAGGAAATTTCTGTGTAAAGCAGCCCTGTATACTGGATTAAATGTAAGTATCATAAAGAGTTAATTCATTTTTTCATCATTGACTGTGTATAATTGATCTAATGATTAACAATTGGAACTTGATATTGACTTAAATAGTACATTGGGCTAATGATTAATTATCATGATTTCATTATTAATGTAAACATATAAACAAAATTTTGCTATCTGTTTCAGAAGGAGAACCCACGACTGACCAAACCACATAGCCATGAGAGAGATGACACTGCTGTACATGTTGCTAAAGTTAAAGCAACAATGAAAGAGAAGGCTAAGGTATCCAGAGAGACACCAGCCCAGATATTTGCCTCAGCCATTGCCAATACCTCTGAGGATGTCCATGCTGAAATTGGAAAGAAAGAGAGTGTCAAGCGTAACATTCGCAACACACAGCGTGGAGTTCTACCCAAAGAAGTATCAACACTCCATGACTTAGAAATTGAAGGGGAATGGCCCCAGACCACCGGAGACCAGCAGTTCCTTATTCATGATTCGGGCCGTGACCAGCACAACAGAGTTATAGTGTTTGCAAGTGATGAGGGGTTGAGGCATCTTGCAACTCAACAAACCTGGTTTATGGATGGTACATTTAAAATAGCCCCAAAGCTATTTGAACAGCTGTACATAATATGTGCCAAAGTGGGAGACAGTGCTGTGACTTGTGCCTACAGCCTGATGACAGGGAAGTCACAGGCTCTGTATGAAGAGATGCTCCAGGCCATTGTCAGCAGAAGTGAGCAGTTGGGATTTTCCCCAGACCCTGTAAACATCCACATGGACTTTGAGCAAAGTGTGATACAGGCAGTAAATGGTACATTCGGTGACCATGTGAATGTGAGAGGCTGTTTCTATCACCTCACTCAGTCCACGTGGAGAAAGGTGCAGCAGCTGGGATTAGTGGACCAATACCACACAGACGAGGAATTCAAGTTATTTTGTGGCATGCTGGATGGACTGGCCTTTCTGCCGCTGACTGATGTCACTGAGGGAATGACATTCCTTAAAGGCTGCACAACAGAAGGCACAGAGGCCCTTGTGGAGTATTTTGACAGCACATATGTGACGGGTTCTTTCCGACGTATACAACGACTTAATGGAGTAGAGAGATTACACATTCGTAGAAGACCCCCCACCTTTCCTCAAGAACTGTGGAATGTGCATGACCTCACCTTGCAGAACAATGACAGGACAAACAACTTGCGAGGCGAGGCCTGGAACCATGGCTTCAGCAAGATTGTTGGCCATTCGCATCCATCAGTATGGAGACTCATTCAAAGTTTATAAGAAGATGAAGCACAAACCAGGATGTTGATTTTACAGAATGCCCGTGGCCAGCCTCCAGTGAAGAGGGTCCGTAGAGTGACAAGAGACTTGCAGGAAAGACTGCATAATTTGTGCAGAGCTAGAGCTACTGGGGAAAAACAATACAGGAGTTTCTGCGTGGAATTGGACGCTGCATCAGACTTGGTTAATCACATCACTATATCTTCTCATTTATTTTGTCCAACATTCTTAGTGCTATTTTTGTGTTACTTGTTATATACACCAATTGTGCCATTATTGTATACTATGTCTTGTAATTGCTATTATGTGGTATTTGTTGTCTACATTGACTATGCTAATTTTCAATAAATCTTTTTATACTATATCTTCTCATTAATTTTGTGCAAAATTCTCAAAAACAATTTTAGGGGGCCAAATTTCCACCCCCCATAAAAGGAGGCCATTTTTTTAGGAGGCCATTTTTCAAGGAGGCCATTTTTCTAGCAGGCCATTTTTCTAGGAGGCCATTTTTCCGTACACCTTACAAATACATGTGACAAGAACATGACATAATCCATTATCTATAAAGACATTGTATCCATGGTTGTTTTTGTCAAGAAATTCATCAGGAAAATCTAGTTCATGGACTGACACTGTAGCAGACACATAGGTTGTTTTGACTGGTCAGTGTACTATTGCAGATTTAAAATACATTGCATTTGTTTACACAGATCTCTCTAAAATGTTCATCTGTTTACCACAGTAGATCATCTTCAAAGTGTGGCACCCTCCGCTTTTCCAGTCAACAATTTTATTCAGGTTGAGAGCTTTATCTGATAGAAGTTACAAGGCTTGATCATACTTAATTTTTTCATTGCAGTTTAAAGGAAGATAACTTTCAGTCCTTTTTTTTGACCATTTTTATGGAAAATAGCATTAAAACATACAAAAGGTCAGTGTCACTAAAAGCCAATTTTTTAAAAATTCATAAATATCCCAGAAATTATAAGATTTAGAGTGATTTCAAACTATATTATTATCTGTTTAAGTACTTCAAGAGTGCTGGGATTGACTAATAAAAAATTAACGAAAAAAATTTAAGAAAAAACAAAGTTTGATATTTTTTCTGCAGAGAAGTATGGATACAGATTTCAAATTTAGTTTGAAAGGTTTTCATTTTTACCAGCCATCTGAATTTTGCTTTTGTATAATCCAGGCATTGGGACATTTTTATCTCCTGCCGGGCTTTAGATAATTGCATGCGTCAGAATGCTTGTTTAAACTGTTTCTGGGGAAAATCAGCTGACACGTTGCCTAGGTTGGAAACTCTATTCTTGTTTCCAGTCCTTGTTCCATATACAAGGGAAAAAGTCTGTATTTTTTTTTTAAAAAAACTCCTTGTTTAAACCTCTATGGATTAACGGAAAGATTTTGGTACATACAATACTTTATAGACCTCTGATATTTTTCACATGCCCGACCTTTAAAGTTTGCAGTGCTGTATGAGCTAGTGAGTCACAGAAAATAATTGGTGTTACGAAAGAGATGAGTCTTTTTTCCTTGGTGAAGTTTCCTTGAAGTAATCCCCCTTTGATAGACTGGCAAATTGTCTTTGAGATGCTCCATAGGTTGATGATTAGACCTGTTACAGTGACCTGAAAATATGGAGTGCAGCTAGAATACAGCTATAGACTGGGAACACAGGTACTCATAAACAGGCCCAGTATAGTGACACACTGAATACAGACTGCCAAACACAGTACTCATTGAAAACTATTAAAATATCGTTAATTTTATAAAATAGGTGAAACCCATAAAGTTGTAGATTCAACTAGATTTGTTTTATCGCTGATTTCAACAGATATTTCATATTTTGTTTCTGCTAAATTTCTTTTCACCAACCACCATGTTTCAAATTAAAATGTGAGTTCTTGAATTTGGGCTGGATTTCAGGCATTAGATTTGCGGGTGAGTGATTAAGTGTTGACCGAGATATATAATAATATATCTAGAACATGAATCATGTCCTTAATCTGACCATACTAGTACCGAGCCACAACAAAAGATTATCACCATAGGTTTCTTTTACAGTAAAAAAAATTAAATGAGACTGGTAGTCTGTTTCAATAAAAATCATTATATTTCTATAACAGTATAAAAGATTATATGGATATGTTTGATATCAAAATGTATACCTGTTAATGTTAAAAAAAAACAAGGCCACTGCCACAGCGGTTATCTCCTGCCTAAGGATCAGTAATGTATGAGAACTAAGGGAGATATAAGGCCTTTGTAGTAAGATGACCCCATATGACATTGAAGAAGGGGTCAAAGTCAGCAATTGGAAAAGATTCCCAGGCCATGACTTCCTGTAAGTTGTTTTCACATTCCAAACCCCTAGTAGCAATAATAAGAGAGATATAAGGCCTTTTTAATAGGATAATCCCATTTGACATTAAACATGATATGGTGGCCATTTTGTTTTCAAAACTAGGCCAAAATTACTATCTGGCTAACTTTCCTAGCTATATATCTTTTGAAGCTGGCTGCAATATTTCCAAATTTAAAGCATCTTTATGATTTTCAAACAATTGGCTATGGCGGCCATTTTGTTTTTCAAAATGAGGCCAATATTTTGCACAGACAAGTTTTCATAGCCATAAACATTCCCTGCGAATTTGAAGATATCTTTATAAATGAATGAGATATTAAGGTTTATGTAAAAACATGACAAACGGACGGATGTACCGGCGGGAGATAATAAATGAAATTTTATTTATTTTACACAAAATAAGCCTTACCAAACAGTTTCTGGTAAAGAAATACCATCAACAATTGTTTTATAATGATCGTTCTAAATGATAAACAATGCAAAGTTCTTGACTAAAGTTTGATTCTTTACATTTTTTTACTTGTATAGAAAAAAAAATTGCTCTCAAAAAGTGTAAGGAATTGTGGGAGTGAAAAAATGATATACAATGTATGTGGAATTGCTTTTGATGGGTTACCTCCAAAAGTTGGAAAAGCTACCAAAATTCAGCTCATGGTATTGTAAAATTGTTGGCATATGAATATGTGTAAAGTGATACCTCAGTCTACAAGGATCTGTGGACAGAATGGTTTTTGTGTTAGTTTTCTGCTGAAACAAGAGAATGGAAAAAGGGTACCATTTCAGTAATAATAAAAATTGTGATTAATTTAAAGCAAGTTTTGTCTGTCCATGAATGTTTACTGAAAGATATTCTATTTTGAGGAAATGGACATGATTTCTATTTAAACCTTAAGCTTGCTGTGATGGGACAAAGTCTCTCTTTGTGAAGAAAACATTCGAGGACTTAATTTGCTTTACGTAATAACTACAGAGTTGTCTTTTTCCTTTCTTTTGGTTATATAATTTTGGAAGCATAAAAAGTTCATAGTTGCAACATGGCTGAGTAAAAATAGCACAAAGCTTCTTTGACATTCAGCAAGTATAAGGATTCAGACAAATTACAAAATATTTATTTGAGTTTTAAGGCTGAATTGCACAGAGGAAATCAGTATCTCAAATACGGATGTTTTAGGTTTGAGGCACAAAGCAAGACAATGTGCCCCACATATTTAAGTTTATTCCACACAATTTTTACTAATTTCAATAGGAGTTTTCCATTTACTGGCCAAAATATAAACAAACATTTAAAAGCTTCAGAGATTATATGACAACACCCAAAAGTATTATAAAAACATCTACGTACTTTTTATTTCTGGAAAACAAAAACTGGTTCATATTTTTTTCCATTATCTAAGTCAAAACAGGCATATAACTTTATTCATAACATGTTTATTGAAGTCCCAGTATATGAAAAATTTAGTATTTAAAATATATGGTCAGTATCTAATAATTTTTATGTCATCACTGTGCGGTGTCCGCGTATGCGTCCGCATCTGCGTGAACATCTTCTCCTCTGAAACTACAAGGCCCAGAGACATGCCATTAATTTTAAAATGCATGCAGATCTGTCTGTTCGTCTGTTCCCCAGAGCCGTTAGAAGTGAGGTACCCCCACCCAAAGTGTGAAAATTTCAACACTTTATCACAATTTTCTCAATGACTATTGAAGGGATTTCTCTCTTATCTTGCATATATATATTAGGCTACAGGTAGATTCCCTTTTGTGAGTATAAGACTTGGATCTTTTTTAATTATATTTTTATGAATTTTAAAATATTTTTTCCTGCATTAAAATTCATGAAATCATGCACTAAATCACTTCTAACTTAAAAAGTATTGCATTTAGAGCATTTTACTAAAATATCTTATTCAGCTACATTTTCCATAGCTACAATGTGGTGAGTAACTTGGGCGTCTATCCCCATAGCTAAGTGAGTAATAGCTACTTACTTACTACTTACCTACTTTTCACTCCTCTATAACATAGTGAAATTGCAGACCTGTAACTCATTGCATAGCTCAGCAATAGCTACTTCCAGGTGCTCACTGTTGAGTAAATCAGTTTTAACTTGAAAACTATTACATATACAGTATTTTGTTTAAATATGTTATTCACCTACTTTTGGATCAGCTATAACGTAGTAAAGTTGCAGACCTGTAAATCATTGCATAGATGAGCAATAGCTGTTTTCAGATTTTCACTATTGAGTAAATCGGATGTAACTTGAGACTATTGCAATTACAGTTATTGTGTACTGTATTTTCTTTAAATATGTTATTCACCTACTTTCCAGATAGTGAAATTGAACACCTGTAAAATTTCAGAACTGTAGCTCATTACATAGCTAAGCAAAAGCTACATTGAGATTTTCACTTTTGAGTAAATCAGTTCTGACTAAAAAAACTATTGCATTTAGAGTATTTTGTTTAAATATGGTATTCACCTACTTTTTACACCTTAATAGTTAACTTTGTACTTTACTTCTCAAAACCAGTTGCAGGGCACAACTTTTGTGTCCTTTTCTTCTTTCACTTCTACTCTGAAACTGGAGAGGAAGAAACACACAGTCAGCTGACACAGAGCCCGTTCACGGGCGCTGATTGCTTGTTTGTTACTATTAGAGTACTGATTGGCAATTTATCCTCACCAGGAAGCATATATCCAAATTTGATGTCGAAAAGTGGAAGGATAACTTAAATTTGACTGTTTGATGAATTAACTTTTCAGTTACATTACAAAATTTTTAACATTTTTGCATTTAACAAACATATGTACTGTTGTTTCGGTTTCTTGACAATGGTTACACTTGGAATCTTCTTTAACACTGGGTTTGTGTTAGTAGCAATTTGTACCAATTCTGTATAAAATCTTCAGTTGGAACCAAAACGGGCTGTTGTTATTTATGACACATACTAAATAAATTTTTCTATAATTGATTCTCAAAGTTTACTTGAAACTCTCTTTGCCATTTATATTTTATGACATGGATATTTTATTTGGTTCATTAATGATATTATAATAGGCACTTGTGAATGTTTGATGTGCCAATATACATTTTATTTGGAATGGAATAAAAATGTCTTTAACCTTTTGGACGTTACTGCATTTGGTTTTTGTATAATATGAGGTTTCGCTGGACTCAGAGATTATGTAGGTTAACATGATCAACTGAGTACTTGTTATATCCTGAAACATAATAATGCTGTTTGATTTGTCACAATGTTAAAAATACTTAGTCTACTTTAGGTATTTGGAAGGTGAATATAATGGAGACACAAATGGGTGTTTTTGGACAATTAATTGACACAGTTTTTAATTCAGAATTTGCCAAAATTGCTTTGGTTAAATGCTTACTAACTAGTGATTGTATGGACATATTTTCAGCTGTATGTGCTTTTTATATGTAGCATCTTGATTACATATGACTGCAGTTCACTCTTATCAACGAATAGGTGGTTCAACTCTCCAAATTTTTAAGTATTAACCAAGACTTTATTTAACAATTATAATTATAATGCAAACTTGCTTTGTATATTATTTAAAAAGAAAAGTTAAATTTTGACATATATATCAGGAACATGCCATATGGCTGCTACTACTTATTGGCTGTTTGCATCATAAGTAACACAGATTTTCATAGGAAACTGTCTACCCCCATCCTGTGGAAATAAAATATATTTTTACTCTTGTTTAATTCAAGGAAACACAGTCCATCATTTCCACCAGTCATTTCCCCAAATGTTTCTCCCAAATCACCATAGTTGTTTTTTCTTTTTTTTTTCATGAAGATCAACCAACCCTGATAGATAGTCCACAGAATCATAGGTGGAGGCAGTGTGTTATTTGTATGTATGATGCATGAAAATAATACTGTCCCTTGGTCTGATAAATGTTGAGTGGCATATTTGTAAGTAAAATGATAACAGAGTAATATTCTGACACTGATGCAAGTTAAAGATAAAAAAATATACCATACAAGTCATAATCCTGCAAATGCTTTCTCAGAAAAATTTGGCCACTTCATCAAAAGGACTACAGTTTAAAGAATTACACAATTTGTAATCAAATTAGAAGTATAAAAAATAGAGTTTTGGTTGTTTTATTGTATTAATAAACTCTTGACAGATCAAAAAAATACTTGACTCAACAAGGAATTTCAGCAATGTATAAAGGTTCACTTCAAATTTTCCACGTCCACCAGACCAGTGTATTTTAATTTTTTGTCATTATTAAGTTTCAAAATTAACCAAGTGGCAAGTGCTAAAGAATAAATGGTTCCATGTCATTTTCTAAAATGGCAAAAATGTAATAAATTAAACATTTTGTCAATTTCAGCAATTGAAAAAAAATATAGAGTTAAGTTGTAAAGATAGCTACCAGTCCCGGACAGAGTGGTAGGTGGTAATATCATACACAGAATTTCAGATAATAATCAATATCACTAGGACAGGTCCTCTGAGATCCTGATATATACTTGTACTTAAAAGGGGAATTTTACTTAACAAACTTCTACTTAACAGTGCATGTGACTGTATAATTTTTCTATGAAGGGTATGATTATTGTTGCCATTTATCAGACTCATTTTTAAAGGTCATTTAATTCCTAGAGAGCAGGAGAAGTGATAAAACTACTTTGTTTACCATTAGAAAACCTACTGATAAAAATGTTTTAGTACAGAATTACTCATAAACAATATTAGTCTTCAGTGGATACAAGTCAGACTACTCTTAATAAAAAAGTTGGGTGTATTTTTGCACAGTCCAAGAATAGATGAAAAACAAGATAATGGATAGGTAATCTAGCCCATTGCTGGTTGAACTCTATGGTTCACATTTTCAGTAATCCTGACACAGTTTAACTAGAGGGATAGGGTAGGTGTGATTAATGCAATATTTTCTTTATTTTCAATATTTGTCACAGTTAAAGAGATGATCATAGTTCTAAGATGATAGGCTCTTTTGACAAGGTAGGTCAAAACAGTAATACTGTTAGAGCATTAACAGATCACTGATGCATCATGGAAGTCTAAAAATATAACTCTCCCATCACCAAAACTAGGTAAAATAGCAGATTTTTATGCCATAATAATAGTTTTCAGAGATGTAAATATCCAGGTCAGTGGTTGTGGTTCCGAAAGCAAACTGATCATACACTTGACGATATGTCATTGTATCAACTTTAAAGACACTTTTTCCAAAGGATGCCTAATCAGAAGAGTATGACGGCATACTAATGACTCAATTAAAAATAGGTCAATATCTTTTCCTTTTACATGTTTTAATAGTTTCACAAAGTATACCTGTCATTTATCATTAACCCTGATAAGTTGCTTCATGCCTTTGATGCTCCTAAGATTTGGAATGACCTTCCTGACATTGTACACAGTACAACCCCGATTGCCACCTACAGGAAAAAGCTCAAAACTGTTTGCAAAAGCCTATCTGCCATAGCCTTCCTGTCACGCCTAGACTTTCACGAAGTCCTTTTGTCTTTTGTGTAATATATGGGTACTGTATGAATTTCAGAGAACCAGCCAGCCCTGACCCCCCCCCCCCCCCCTTACTCAAGAATGCTTGTGGTACAATGAACTCCCTGTAAGTTTCCAATTAAAGTTCAGGTTACTGATGGATACAAATACAAAGACTTGGAGCAAGTCTACGTCACCCTGCATATTCTCTGGTATGACCTGTCTATGTTACTGGACTCATGATTCTTCACCTGCTTTATGTTCAGCTGTGCCTTAGAGTCTGTCAACTGATGGAGATTAAGATCTATAAAAGTCCACATTAGATTAGATTACTATATACATTTATTTTTTATGGTACATTCCTTCCAATTAATTATTTAGAGAAAGTAATGTGAAGTATTTTAATTCTGTGGCACTGAGGGGTTATGATGCAGGTGCCAGTTGACATTATATGGTACGGTTGTCTAAAGTGGTGCTTCCAATCTAGCTGTATTTATAGTAAAAATTGTCACTTTACAAGTACAGAGAGAGATAGGAAATGGATGGGATATAAGCTCTCAGGATTTATTTGTAGACCTTCAGAAGACATTTACAAAACAGTCTTTTGGCTTTGAAAAGAAGCTTTCAATCTCTTAGAGTCTCCATCATCTCCAACCTAAAGACACACTGGACTCTTCAGAGTCTGTAACTTGTCTCATTTTGAAGACATATTGCATCTTTCAGGTATTATCCTGTTTCCTCAACTTTAGAGCCTTTGCTCTGGGTTAAATTGCTATTTTTTTTTGGTTTGTTGTACTATATTTATCAATCAAAACTTCCATAATGTGGCCTATAATTAATGACTTATGTTGAACACAAAGTGATATATTGATTTAACAAAATACTAGAACTTAGTTACTGGAATTTCTTATGGTTGAGGACATTAGAGTGCATAAAGGAGGATATCAATCGTCACAAAAACCAGTAGCATAGCCAATGTGACATAGTAACTGGTGGATTGAAACTAATGAGTTTTCCCCACAAAAGTGGATTTCTTAAGTATTTCCAGGGATCACAAATAAAGATTGCCCAAAATATCATGTTGAGTGATACAATTATTATGCAGTGAGGACTAGTTGTAGTGGAATACAAAATATGTTCTTTTAATAAGAAAGGAATTTTAGATACCATTGAAGGTTTATATATTAAAGTCATGTATACCTCTGGGCTAAGATTTAAATAATTTTCCAAAATTTCTCGAGATTTCACTTAAAACTGGGTTCAGCTGAACTTGAGGATTTTTAACTGGATATGAATTGGAACAGCTTTGATTAAGTATTCCATGTTAGCAAGCAACTGTCATCAGAAGAACAATTCAAGTATTAACGTCAGTGATGCTAACCATTATCCAGTTAGGCGGGGAAAGTAAGATTGTGGTTGAATGATCAAAGGGACTTAAGTTAGAGGTGTTTTAGTATGACAGGGTTCTACTGTACTGTTAAACTTGTAATCACATTTCCAAGGTGCAATATTTTTGGTCATTATTTTAGTTCATTATAGTGACATGTATTATGCAATTTATAGTTACAAACAATGAACACAAGAAAAAATACCCAGCCCTCTAGTGGGCTTATAAGTCACTTTAAGTTTGATGATATTTTATAGCCACCTATAACATAGCTTTTTCTGCTCATCACATCTTTGTGATGTATGCTAACTGTGGAGGTGCCTCATTTTGCAACTTGTGATGTATGCTAACTGTGGAGGTGCCTCATTTTGCAACTTGATACATTGATACTTTCACAGTGTCACATTATGTGGCAGTCACAAAGTTAAACTGATATCAAGGTTGTGTTACTATTGAAGCCTGACCTTAAAATCCTCAAGTTTAGTAGCAACCAAAATAGGTAACCAACTTTGGATTCTACATTGGGGTATATATCAAATATCATGGATTGGCCAATCATAATTTGTAAACTTGGGACTATGATGATGCCTTTATAACTCACTTGGTTTGGCTTGGGATTGTGCCCACAAGTAGTTGTGGGTTTTAGATCTAGACAGTCAAAACAGATGAGGAGAGGCTGGAGCCTTAGCACTTACCACAGCATGGACTGCAATAGGATGATTACCCCATGTTAATTGTGGCTATAAAATATACCTCAGGGCTTGTTTAACATTACAATGATAAACCATTCAGGGTACAAAGTTAGGTAACAGTACTTAATGTTTATTGATAGAAATTTTGCAACTTTCAAACAAACTTGGCCTTATATCGGCAATGTTCTTTAACCTTTAAAAGAAAATTAAACATTTTGTAGTTATATTTACACTAACAAGGGTAGCCATTGTTATGATGAAAGAAGTGATATTTTTCATTCCGCCATTAAATTTCATCATATTAACAAAGGAGCCTTTGGTAATGGATTTTGTACCTCCACCAATGAGGTATTATTTTCATGACAATTTGCCCGTTTGTTTATTAACAGCATTACACAATTACTACTGTGTGGATCCTCCTAAAAAAATTCATCAGATGGATCTTGGTCCAACTTAGATCCCATTAAATTTTTAGAGTGTTCTGGATAACTATCTGGATACAAAAAATTATCCATATTTACCTATTTCCTTATTATTATGTGCCTTGGCCGAGGTATACACTGACCAAGTGCTCTTGTTTTATTTTCTGTCACCATATTTTTATCATTTGGTTTATCTTCAAGATGCATGAGAAAAATGGGAGATTTCTGAATTTTTTTTTACATTTTACCAGAAGGCCAGGACAAGTAAGACAGTGAGGAATGTCTCTTTTGTTGTAATGCACTTCAGTCAATTTAATGAGTATGGATGCCGTTTATTTTTTTTTTAGTTCAGTGGACTTGTGATTGTTTTTTCTCCAAAGCTCAGTGCAGTTTTTGTTGGGTAGTTTGTGACATTACGGAGTATGAAAGCTATCGTTGATTACAGTGACTTTCTATGAGTAAAAGTATCTCTTTAATCAATCATTTGGTGTGCTTATGGCCCTGCTATTCTTTGATTTGGAAAGTTAGTTGCACAACAGTAAAATGTTCACTTATTCAGGATTTTTTAAGTGAAGCACACCAATTGTTATTTTATGCAAGAAACCTTTACTCCGTATCTTCCATTGTTTTTGTTAGATGTAGTGAAAATTTGGAGATAAAAGTGTTAGCTTTTATGAAATTTAATATAAGTCATTGGCCTTGGACACAAAATCTGACCAAGTATTCTATTAATAGGCAGATAAATTATATCGAGGTTCCTTTGACCCAATCAGGCATGATCCTTTAGTTCTGTCTAGATACATTTTTTTCCTGTGACAAAGTCTGTAAGCAGTCTATAGGATTATCAAGGATTCCCTGCGCACCTTTCTGCACAAAATGTCATATAGCCCTCGTGTTTCTGTTAACATGATTGACTTTGTCACACTTATCGCATCAAAACACTGACATCTCTGAGAAAAGTTTCCATGGAAACAAGAAACAACAGAATTTATGGCCGGTTTTTCCCTTTGTGTGATCCATGTGTGATAGGCTTGGCCAGATTTTGTCTCTAAATACCATTCAGCTTTTCTTTTCAATAGGAAAAAGACTTAATATTAAATTTCCAGAGCAAAGTGTTTTGTTTTTATGTTTAAATAATGCCGTGGACATTTTGTGGAGGGATGGTCTTCAGAAACATTGACATTGTCACCAGCTTTTAGATGATACTTTTGGACTCAAGTGTGTGGTGACATTTGCTGTTTAACTTGATTTTCAGAGTTGGCTTTAAGTAAATCCATAGCTGTTCATATTACTCCTCATTTCTCATGATACAGCAGCTGTATAATGAACCGATTACTTTTGATTTCCCCATTAGCATGGTTAAACCTATAGTATGTATGATAACAGCCATTTTTCCATTTAGTAGCTTATGTCTCTTAAAAAGCATCCTTGATTTTTTTTGCATATGAAAATGCAAAAGTACAGGGATTAAGTCTCACAGGACATCCATAATATATAGATTATGCAACCCCCAGAATTTACAAATATAGTCAAGTTGTATTTGTTGATTCTTTTTCGCCGCCTCTATAACTTGTCATTGAAACATTTGCATAATGCACCCTCTCCTCTTTAAATGTAGCTTAATATTCACAATGTACGCATATATGGAAGTAAATAGCTCACATTATCCATGACTTAAATGATGACATTTTATTTTAATGGATATCCAAGCCTTGGCACAGTCAAGAACACAAAAAATGTCAATAATACTAATGACCAAAGAGGCAATATTTATCTTGTAGTATATTTTTATAGTCTTTTGAACTTTTGTTCAATATAAATGCAGTTTCATTCACACAACTGTTTTGTCAACAGCAAGAGAGCAAAATTGGGATAGTTCATATGTTAGAATTATTGAGTTATTTCACTCAATTAACCTGTCGCAAAGTAAATAACCATCATTGATTTTTGTTGAGTTATATTTAAACATATATTTGAGATGATAGTTGCTGATGAATGATGGTTGAATGTCATAACTTTGTCAAAATTTCATATCGCTTGTAATATATGAGGCATGTATGTCTTAAGTTATTGTGCGCCAAAAAATAGAATTTATACACAAAAACTGACAAAGTAGGTTCAATAACAGAGTTATGGTATTTTATTTCTACCTTTTTGATAAAAAATTATATTAAATTTTTAAGTTGAATGAAAAGAACATAATGAAGTTACAACTCTACTGACCCTGACCATAGCAGTAAATATTTTAACTTAGAAAGAGACAGTGTACCTCTTTCACTCTATATAATTCATACAACATGAACAACTAGTGCCTGAGACCACACCACAAACCCTCACCATTGCAGAAAAAAAGAATTTGTCAGTATTCAGGATTAAGTTCAACAGATTGTGCTCAACATAAGATGCTCTTGGTTCTTTTATATGAAAATGTCATGACTTGGACTCATTGGCTACTTCGTTCTATCATCTGACTGATGATAACAAATTACTGCCAAATGTCTGTGTCAATTACTGTCAATTTATGCTCACTATAAAGCTATTGCATTTAATACAAGTTACTAACAGCTCTGTCCTATATACTCATTGTAGACTACATCAGTTCTCATTACCATTTGGCGGTCACTATAAATTGATAATATAAAACATTGATACTAATATATGTACGCAAGTACACACCACATTTCTCTAAGTTTATTTTTTGGATAGCATTGAATCAAAGCTAGGTATTGCACATCCCATTTCACAGGTAGGGTCATGTATTGGGACAGACCAACAATATTGCCTCTCAAAGTGAATTGTTATGAAGAGTTGGATTTGATCCAACGAGCACATAGGTGAGAGCTGAATGACGATTCGCCAGACTTGCTGACCACTAGACCTCTAAGGTCCCTGGTTTGAGGTTTGATTGAATTTAACATGCAATGCACTGCATTTGGAAGTTCAAAATGATACATCATCTTGTGATTTGTCTTGTGTAAAGCACTGCCTATACCAGCTCCCCAGTATGATTCACATTTTTATTTTTACATTTTCTTTCAGAAAGCAAGTTCCAACTTATATTACACAAAAGAATTATCATAGAATCATTAAGTTTTTGTACCAGCACAAGTGTTGAACCCTGGATGTTATTATAGTTTTAACAGACCCTTGATAAGATTAGAGAGAAGAGGCTAGTGAATAGGCATACATCAGGCAGCAAAGTAGATTAAGGTAGAAACATCCTGATGGATAGATACATTTTGAGTTTTGGCTTAATCAAGTCATTCAGACATCCGTCTGTCCATCTGTCTGTCAAAACTTAAGTTTCCGGACTTATAACTCAAACATGCCTCTGCTGATCGATTTGAAACTTAACAGGGTGGTAGGGCAGCTCCTAGGCTAGGTTGCTTTCGAAATTGGTGTGACTTTGAAAAATAAGATAGTCGTTATGGCCGCCATCTTGAATTCTGTTTTTGGACTTAATCTCGAAGATGCTTCAACAGATCAAATTGAAACTTAACAGGGTGGTAGGCCATAACCTAGGCTAGGTTGCTGTTGAAGTTTGTGCCATCTGGAAAAACAAGATGACAAAGTGGAAGGACAGAACTCAGCATTATTTGGATATGTCCAGGACCAGTAACCATAGCTATCATGTCGCATACATCTGCCATACATCCATCCTGTAGACATGGCAAGTACATGTACTTGTATGTGTTACCATCCCTGATACTGATCACACAACTTGCCTTCTGGGGTCTACAACCCCAGTTTCTTGTTCCCCTTTTCAGTGTATAACATGTTGTCCAACACTACTTCCCCAGGCTGTGGGGCATAGGCATCTCTGATGCTATGTTTGTTTATGGGGGTGTTCCACTGGGCCATCTTGTCGGTAACTATGAATTTTTTCGAGGGTTAGGAGCAATGTTTACAGAGTAAGTTAGGATCGGGTCTGATTTCCTGGCTTGTTATGGTGGGTCAGTAAAATATCAAACATGTTTGATATTTCACCAACCCTCCCTAACTCTTGATCCTGGCCATGGTGTTATCAATGGTGTTTTTTTATAACCATAAGCCACATCTCTCCCTCTCTAAACAATTGAGTCTTGGTATATGGCCCGCACATGTTGCTTCTCAGTTAAAACTTCCCTCAAATCTATTTTTATTGGAGTTTCTTAATTTAAGTTAATGCAACAAAAATAAAATATTTACCTTCATGGTGAAATCTGTAAAACTCCATAATTATATATATATTACATAGTAAATTTTCATTTTGTAATTTTTTTAAATTTATGTGAAACAATGTGAAATGAGACATACGTTTTGTAGGGAAGACAAACTTCTTCTAGAAAAGCAGAGGTGTGGTTATAGATAATGTTTTTATGCCCCTGTCAATTTTAAGGATGGGTTTTTTTAGGGGGGGTTGCGGGAAAAACAGTGGTTTTTTTTTTTAGTAGATCAGAGATACTTAGCCAAAGCCATGAAACTTGCCAAGAGCAGTGTTTTAACAGAGAACAGGCTCACTGACGTAATGTTTGCCCATGCTTCTGCATCTCTACCATTATAAAATAATTAAATAACTGCATCTTTCATTCATTAACTTGTTCTCCCTTGATAAACCTAAACTAATGTCCATTTTTCTTACAGAATTCTTAAATTTTGGATTCGATGGAAACTTTGTATTTCCAGAGCTATTTATTACGTCACATGAACAATAACAAAAAGTATGTATTAGAAAGAAAACAATTATAATGATATGTGTAAGATATAACTTAAATGAAATTTCTATTTTCTGAAGACTTATTTATTGTGGTTACAGTAAAGGAACCCCTGGACTTTATCAGGGGCTTCCCGCCATAGGAAATGACGTTGTTTACCAGACCCTTTTCACTAACGAGTTAGGGTGACGGGGTAGCTTTGTGGCAACCAGATTCCTTTGTCTTAAAGATGCCCTGAAACAACAAAGTCTCTTGTGCAATGACCTTTCTGTGTGATGTATTTTTACTAGATTAACTGGATTTTGGGGGCTGTTGAACCAACCGTTCGTATAAATGGTCCTTCAGTTTCCTCCATACAAGGTAACAAAATTCCAACAAAGCTTTTATTTTATTTATTTTAATAAAAGATGAACTGAGTTATTTTGGCTAGTGAAATGGTTGTTGATATTTTATGGCACTATTGTTTGCAACATTCAAAATAATCCAGAAAATGAATTTATTTTTAATTAATGAATTATATCTTATTCTTTCATTTTCAAGTGTTATTATAAACATTGAAATTATTAAAATTACTGCAGTGTCCATGCCAGGTGAACAAACATGCACCATATGTCAGTTTACTGTCTTTCCGATGTCACTGGCTAGTGTTTAGTGCATGCTTTCATGTATGATATATGTGCTGTGGCACTTTGCATCGTTCCCATGTATCTGAATAAAATTTATGATGGGCGACTTAAGAAGGCAATATTTTTTCTCTTTTATCCATATTTGGTCAATGTTCATTAATATATGAAAGATATTTTACTACTAATTGTTATATGAACATCATGCTGAGAATGTACATACAATTAAACACAGAGTCACATATTGTGTCGGACAGTTGGAAATGACAGATCGTGTACTTGGAGGTACAGACTTAGTCTAGGGAGGACAGTGACAGTTATTGCCTGTTATTCTCGTTTCTTCGTACTTCATACCCTCTTTAAACAACACAGCTTCAGCAGTGTCTTATTGCCAGCCTCCTCTGTATGCAGCAATATTTTTAGAAAGTACAAATGAATACCCGTACATATAACTTCAGACTGGCTTTATAGTTAAAATGGTATCTTTAGTTTTAAATTCCCATGGGGACTTCATCTTTCACACAGTCACAAGAACCTGTGCGTGAGACATAATGAACGTGTTTATTTGTACTAGCGTATCTGTGTACATCTGCTTGAGACCAATGAGTGAATTCTACCTAATCATGTGTGATCTTGTTTACATTAGGTAATGATATCTACAATCTGTTTCTGTGCTGGTGTTATTATAAGGAATGTGAGAAGAGTTTCATTTTGGAAATTAAAGAAGAAAAAACTCATAATGAAACATGCAGTTGTTGAATTGTTCTGCATGCTTCACATAGTTCTATTCTTACTTTGTATTAGTGTATCAAATGTGAGTGAACTTGGATATAGTGCATTTATTATGAATAAACTTTGTGTGCTTGATATGTGATCATAATTGAATGACATTATATAATGCCTTTTGCCTTTGAAACTATACGGGCTGGAAATTTTCAATTATGCCCAATTTTGGTTCGATGACATTACGACTCTGAAGGTGGGGGCTGTGCTTTTAAAAAGCAGAACAAAAGCCACTGACAGCTTTTTAGACTCGTGATATATGAGCCACAACAGCGATTAGCCCGAACATTCAGGGAATACCACTATGCTGGGTTACAGTTGGAGAGACCTTGTATTTTTAGTGGGTGCTATCTGGCTACCACTAAGTGTTGTCTCGGTCAAAAATATAGGAAAAGGTAATGTCAATAACAGTGGTATTTTCTCAGTGGTTAAAGATGGTAAGTTGACAGTTTGTATGATCAACAGTTTGTATGATCAAATTATATAATGGTGATGTTACAAAAGTAATGTATATGGATCTTATAATCTGATCATTTGTATTGATTGTTATACTGTTTAATAGAATATAGAGTTTAAGTGGCTAACCGGTATGGATATCATATCCTATATAAGACAGATATGACTTTGAAAAACCATGCAGTATTTGTTAAATTCAATTAAAGTTTCAAGTATATTTGTTTTCATGTATGTTTCATTTTAATAAGATAGGTTATTTAACTGGTTAGACTATTTTTATATTTTAATTATTTATCCCAAAGGAATTTTGTAAATTATTTTTTACAAAAGAATCTACTGGTGAAAAGTTGTAAAATTTATTTTAAGACTCGTTATAAGGTTAATATTTACAAATAATATCTGTCGTATATTTGGTTAATGAATTATATTTATTATTTCATAGTTTTTTTACCCCACAGCCCTTAAGGACTGTCGGGATATTGTTTTCACCCATGGTGTCCGGATGGGCGGGCAGTCGGGCGGGCGGCGGGAAATAGTTTGTCCGGGCTGTATCTCAGAAACCGTAAGGTGTAGGAATTTCATACTTGGCAAGGACATTGGTTAGGGGGGTATAGGTGTGCAATGTTATGGTCTGACCTTGATTTGACGTTTGACCTTGCCGTAGTGACCTTGAGTTTGAAAATCTTGTCCGGGCTATATCTCAGCAACCATAAGGTGTAGGAAGTTGATACTTGGCAGGGACATTAGTTAGGGGTTGTAGGTGTGCAACGTCATGGTCTGACCTTGATTTGACCTTTGACCTTGCCGTAGTGACCTTGACCTTTAAAATATTGTCCGGGCTATATCTCAGAAACCGTAAGGTGTAGGAAGTTGATACTTGGTATGGACATTGGTTAGGGGGTGTAGGTGTGCAACCTCATGGTCTGACCTTGATTTGACCTTTGACCTTGCCGTAGTGACCTTGACCTTTAAAATATTGTCCGGGCTATATCTCAGAAACTGTAAGGTGTAGGAAGTTGATACTTGGTATGGACATTGGTTAGGGGGTGTAGGTGTGCAACCTCATGGTCTGACCTTGATTTGACCTTTGACCTTGCCGTAGTGACCTTGACCTATAAAATCTTGTCCGGGCTATATCTCGGAAACTGTAAGGTGTAGGAAGTTGATACTTGGTAGGAACATTGGTTAGGAGTTGTAGGTGTGCAACATCATGGTGTGACCTTGATTTGACCTTTGACCTTGCCGTAGTGACCTTGACCTATAAAACCTTGTCCGGGCTATATCTTGGAAACCGTAAGGTGTAGGAAGTTGATACTTGGTAGGGACATTGGTTAGGGGGTGTAGGTGTGCTACGTCATAGTGTGACCTTGATTTGACCTTTGACCTGGCTGTAGTGACCTTGACCTATAAAATCTTGTTCAGGCTATATCTCAGAGACTGTAAGGTGTAGGAAGTTTATACTTGGTAGGGACATTGGTTGAGGGTTTTAGGTGTGCCACGTCGTGGTGTGACACTGATTCACCTTTGACCTTGCTGTATTGACCTTTAAAATCTTGTTGCACCTTTGGGTCTTTCTGTTGATGCAGATTAAGCACTGTTAAAGTCATATTAGAATTCATTAAGAATTTCCTTTTGCAAGTTCCCATTGTAACAGATGGAATTTCATCAAGTGAGCCACAGGCTTTTCTCCAACACCACACATAAGCATTCATTGAATGTATTGCCACTTCTGTATGCATGGGTAATATTCAAAACATCCAAACCATAATTCGGCCATTTTTGGTTTACTGATAAGTGCTGTCATTTTATTATTGAATTGTTTTGTTTTAATACTTCATCTTTACATACATTTCTTTTCCTTAGACATTATTTTCTCTACTTAAGCATTATATTTGGACCTTAATATAACTGACACTGCTGTGAAAGTATCTTGGACTTTGTACTGTTATACTACTTGTATATCTCATGGTGTTAAAAATATTTCCCCAGGCTGTGGGGTACGGGCATCTCTGATGCTATTTTAATTTAGCTTATTTTATACTCTTAAGTTTTTATTGGAAAAAGAATGAAAAGACAGAAGTGTGCAGATGATATCAGAACTGGTCCATTAATTGAGAGAATTCTCAAAGTAAACAAGCTATTTGTTTAAAAGAAAAAAAATCGTTACTTCCCTTAATTGAAAATCATTGTGCTTTCTTATGCAGTTTACAACAGCAGTTGTTCATTATGTTCAAATAGGTCATAAAATTTAATATAATTGATCAATATTTAATGATGCATTGAAAACAAGTGCAATAAAATATTAATTGTCCAAAGTACTTAATAAATCAGTTAAAAGTTTTTGCTTTAAGCTGTCCTTCAGTGTAATTATAATAAAAAAGTTTTGTTTCTGTTTCATTGATGATTACTCGTGGGAGTTTATTCCTTGTCCATTGACATTTATACTTACTGAATAACTTCAGTAATTGTTCAGTTACATTTAAGTGGTATTTAAGCATCCCTTGTGGGACGCTTTTTTGTGTATAGGAGAAAATCAGGCTCCACCGCCTCTGCGTTTCCTTTTCCTTATAACTCTGTAACCGTTGGGGGGATTCTTTCCAAATTTGGCAGGTGTATGCAGTAACCCTGGGGAATTTTTTTTAATATGCTGCAGTGACATTTCAACCAATCAGAGAGGTCACATGACCAAAAATGTCTTTTTTCGATGGGTAAGCTTGTCTGGATGATAACTTGAAAGGGATTTTATCAATTCACCTGAAACTTGGCAAATACATTCATTCTATTATCTGGAAATCATTAGATTTTGGCATTGATTGGTTAAGAAATGGCTGAGTAATTAATGATTAATTAATCATTATGAATTTTCCAAATAAGGAAAACACAAAAATGCTTATATCTCGAAAACTGTGCGAGATAGAGTGATTTCGTTGAAATTTTTGACCCACAGGGTATCTCTGCCGAGTAGCCATCCCAATTTTCAAAAAATTTTTGTCTCTCCAAAACTGGTGGCCATTTTGAATTTTCGAATTTTTTTGCAAAAATTACAAAATACAAAAATGCTTATATCTCGAAAACCTTGCTAGATAGAGCTATTTCGACGAAATTTTTGACCCACAGGGTATCTTTTTAGAGTGGCCATCCCAATATTCAAAAAAAAATTTGTCCCACCCAAAATGGCGGCCATTTTGAATTTTCAAATTTTTTGCAAAAATTGCAAAACACAAAAATACTTATATCTCGAAAACCGTGCTAGATAGAGCGATTTCGACGAAATTTTTGACCCACAGGATAGCTTTTTAGAGTGGCCATCCCAATATTCAAAAAAAAATTTGTCTCACCCAAAATGGCGGCCATTTTGAATTTTCAAATTTTTCGCAAAAATTGCAAAACACAAAAATACTTATATCTCGAAAACCGTGCTAGATAGAGCGATTTCGACGAAATTTTTGACCCACAGGTTATCTCTTCAGAGTAGCCATCTCAATTAAAAAAAAAATTTTTGTCTCACCAAAAATGGCCGCCATTTTGAATTTTAGAATTTTTCGCAAAAAATGCAAATCACAAAAGTGCTTATATCTCGAAAACCGTGCTAGATAGAGCATACTACACAGACTTTGGTTGCCACAACAGTATAAGGCTAAAAGCAGAGCATTTTCTTAATACTGTAGCCCTCACCTTTATATCCTTTTCAGAATGCTTTGTTTTTGCTGTGCAAAAACATTATCTTTTTTTTTTTGCAAGCGATCCTCTAGTTTTACTTTTTTGTTTGTGTTATATATTTAGTCTTTTCTTTATAACAGATAAATCTGTTAAGCAAATGATTGCTCTGAGTTATACTGCAAATTAGATGTACAGTTGTATTTATCTAAGTGGGGCTAGTGTAAGACAGATTTGGATATAATCCAGTTTTGAGGTTTTACTATAAGAAAATACAGTAATTTGACATATATAAGTGAAAGTCAACTATAACTTGTACTCAATCCTGTGGATATTTGAGGTCCTAGTGACACAGAATTGGCTAAAATAATTCATTATTCCTGTGATGAAGTGTTTTGATATTTCTTCATGTATATCATGTAGTCTTTGAAGCACATAACCCTCTAAATTAAAACTAGAAGTTTTGGCAGGAAGAAAATTTCACCATGTTCAAACTTTCAGAATTTCATTTAAATTAAAGTAATTTAATGCTCAGTTTCTGCTTAATGCAGATTTAAAATTGTAGCTTTAGTGAAAATTTACGCTTGTGCAATAACCTAAACTTACACCTGATTTCTGCATTTAGCATTTTTCTGTCACATAAACATTGGCATTATGAGATTTACTTTAAGCCAGTTTAAAAGTATTTTGAAGGAGTATATAGTTTTAAAATTAGAGAACTGCAATGAAATAAAAAAATATTGTGAAGATTTTTCAATGCAAGTGAAGGCTACAATATCAACCTAGTAACCTGTTAACTATGAAAAAATGGTGGATAAATATTGTTCACTGAAGGATGTTTCACATAAAGTGTGTCTTAAATGTCAAATCTAGACAGAGCATGGGCTTGTTAATTTAGTAAAGGCCATGATTATAGCCAGAGCTTTGGCCTTTTATTTGATTTTCAATTCGTTTGAAATTTTTTTATGGATTTTTAGGGTTTCCTGTGTCATTTACTGAGTACATGTGTCAATTATGTATGGATGGCTTCCTTCAATGGATCATTCTCAATGTGTTATATTTTTCTTAACCATCATTATCTCACAATGCCAGTTAAACATATACATGGAGTCATCATATTGAAAAAGAAATGAGTTTTGAATCTCTTTAAATGCTGTTTTTATGACATTTATTGTGTTGTCGGGACATTCTGGTTGAGAAGGTTTTTTATGCTCCCTCACTCTTCATTATAATGGCGTCACTGTGTGTCTTACATACTCTATCCATTCCTTCTACTTTATCACCGAAGTCAGGTGGTCTATTGTACCCGACATTCTGGTTGAGAAGGTTTTTATGCTCCCTCACTCTTCATTATAATGGCGTCACTGTGTGTCTTACATACTCTATCCATTCCTTCTACACCAAAGTCAGGTGGTTTATTGTACAACAAGGTGACCAACAGTATGCACTATTTTTCCCTGTACCTTTACAACTACCTATCACAATATGACCTACACCACTTGATGCCAGTGATATATAAAACCCCAGTTTGTGATACAGTGGGCATCACGCTCATCTCTCATGTCTTGGGTCCTGGGATCAATTCCTAGCACAGCCAAAAGAGGGAAGGTTGGGAATTGCTTGCTGATGCCCACTGGTTTCCAGTGCAGAATCTTGACCAACTAGTATGCACTGCTTTCCTCCATCCTCTCAACTCCCCATTTTAATACAGTGTGTCAAAGGTAATGGCAAACCCAAATCAATAATCAATGAGAAACTCTGTTTTTTGTAGGGTATGCATTCAAGACATGTGGTAGCACAGGAAGGAAAGGTCCCACACAGTATGAGTGTGACTCCAGGTACAAATCCACACAGGTAGAAGTAGAGGTCATACAAGACGGTCTTCTGGCAGGCGTACAAATCTGGACTGTACCTAAAAATGCTACATACAGGTGAGTGTATATTAAATTGTATTGTACTGATATACACAGTGGCCTGGTTAAGGTTGTTCAAAACAAAAAATGTGTATCTCTGCATAACAACTAGGTAACACATTTCTGTACTGGCCTAATGAGCAATGAACAAGCAGAAAATTGAAACTGTTTAACACATCTGGGCTCATTTATGTTTTGATGCATTTCATATTTTAGTAGTATCCATTAAGTTTCATCAGTGTAAAGAATTTGGGATTTGTTTTTTAAGTAGGATGCATTCTTCACAATACATTTTCAATTTCATGACATGTCAGAATTTTTAAAATGTTGTCAATGCTTTACTGGATTGCTTGTTTTGTTTAAAGTGTACTACCCACATGCAATTTCCATGGACAAAAATTCAAATTCTTACCACCACACAGAACTGTATGAACAGGCCTTTAGCCAATAAGTTGGAAGATTCCAACAATAGCTAGTTCCAGGAAATTGTATTTCTAATCTTCAAAAGATTTAAATTAATTTTGTCCAAATTTGTCTAATTAATAAGAAAAATGGCCTTATAGACTAATTTTATAAGCATCTGCCAATTGTTAAGGTAAATATAAGGACACAGTGACACATTTGATAATTTGACCTACTGTTGCCAATTTCATACTTTAAACTCGTTTTTGACAAAAATTGCCTCTCTCAGGTTTTACTTAGCAATTCATAGGTGACCCCAGCCAGCCATTTATTCTTATAGGTTATCCAATATGCTGTCCTTGAAATATTATCTTGTAATAAATATGTTACCATCTTTTGAAAAAGGCACTTATTAAATGGTTTTTGGTCAGCTTTTCTTGTCACTGCCACCACATTAAGGTCTCCCTTTAATATCTCCCATAATATAAAGAGTGTGAAAATTATTCATGGCATGTATCTTCTTTGGATGCATTAACTTGACCTTTGATCTTTCTCAAAGTCACATGACCCCAAAAATGCTTTTCTAACACTTGTTTGTGACCACTTTTTCTAGAAAAATATTTAATATGGGTGTTCCAAACTTAGTATGTTTATAAACCAGCCTCATTCAATTTTCCAGATTGATAGTCATAAATGGTTGATTGACAAATGATAGATTTTCTGTTACAAATAAAATGCCTTCCACTTATAACCCCAGCTCCAGCAGCAGCACACAGAGTTTGAGGGTCCACTACAGTCCAAACCCCTTTTTAGATTTTATTCAGCAGATTTTTAAGATATGTTATCACAACAGAATTGGACCTATTTTAATGTACTTAATATAGTTCATACATTTACTGGGTGTTCATACTAGTGATTCAACCTGGGTTGACACAGATTGAACCAGATTGGAGACTAGTCTGAACGCTCACAATCTGGGCTGACAAGGGTAAATTTCAACCTTACTCAAGAGGTGGATTGAAGCAGATTGGTTCAGCCTGCTTTGTAGTGTGAACCCTCTCAATCCGGGTTGACAAGGGTTGAGCTCTGGAATACATAATTGACACAAAGGCCACCAAAAGTGATTGTTGTGTGATTTCTAGATGATTGCAATTTGACATAAAATACATGAATATTTGTAATCATAGTAAGAATATTTAATAAGCAGGACATTTAAAAAGATTGTAATCGATCTGTTGCTTAAAAACTGACACACACATAATAAAATAAAATTTTATTAAGCTATTTTATGGTATGATATATAACATAATGTAGGGATTTTGTATAATTTTATTAATGTTATCATTTATCCACATTAAAAAATTTGTCATATAAACAATTCTAATGAATTTATCTAAATTTGGAGGTTTTACTGTACTCAGATTTTGGAAACTTTTCAATCCAGATTAAATTCTTTAGTGCGGAGACTCATCCCAGATTGATATGAATCTGCTTCAATCTGCTCCAACCCCTAATCCTTGCCAACACAGGTTGTAGTGTGAACAGGGTATTATTTAGAATTTGAAAAATAAGTAAAAAGTTTTTTCCCATATTTTACCTCTGTACTAAGCTTTACATGTTAAAGATAAATTTGTGATGAGTTAGTATTTTAGAATGTTAGCTAGCCATTTAAATATTTAGAAATTTATTGTAAGAAGATTCAGAATTAAATTAATGTAAAATGTTCTGTATATTAGATTTCACTTATTAATATAATTTTCCTACTTTATTATTGTTATTAGTAGAAACCTTTAGGTCCCTGGAACAGGATGTTTTGTTTTTTTGTTTAATAAAACCCTTTTCCAGTTGTTTTTATTCTCTTTTCAAAACATGTCCTACTCAAAACATTTGAGTAGGACATTTGTAATGATGTTGTTTATCAAGACCTCATTATTACAAAAAATCTTTTACATTTGTTGTAGTCAGTCTTCTGTTAAATGTATCAAGGTGCTATTGGGACAAAACTGAAGTAAAATTTCAATTATAAGTAATCCATATAAAGATACATGTATGCCAAGAGACGTAAACTATAAAATATTTTATTTCATGGTGTTTTAGGTAAAATATGTGTCTAGTTTCTTTGTAATTCTAAGTTTGAACACAGTACAGGATCACACTAAATTTACTAAGTAAGCAATCACTGAATAACTTATTTCTGTTCACTCAGGTCAAGTATATCTTCAAGAAAATATGAAGTGTCCAATTAACAGGTTGACTATCGTGAGGAATATACTTGAAATAGTTTCAGATCCAACAGTGTTGTTTTTAATCAGATATTAATAATTACATATCTAGCATATGGCCATCCTGATGGTTTTTCTATTATGATAAACTTAATGAGAAGACATATGCAGAGCAGTCTGTGTAATATAATTTTCAAAGCGGCTCAGCTACTGTCATTGATAGATTCACAATTACACATAATAGTTACTCAGGTGGCACTAAATGTATACCCAGGTTTATTTACATTGTACAGCGTGTCCAACCTTTGCTCATCTAAATACTGTAGAGTAAAATTTAACAATAGTCAAAAAGATTACTAAACTGTAAATGCAAAAAAAAAAAGGAACACGAAAAAGGAAAACAAACCAATAAGTTTTTTGTCAGACATTTGAAATAGTGACACACAGACTTGTGTGATATTATTCTTACATATGAGGCATGCAAGGGTTGCAGGCTGCCATTTCTGTGACTGGAAAATAGCTCTCAACCTACATTACATGGCTTATATTGTAGGGATTGCATTTATAAATATCAACAAGTTCTTAGACCAACACCATTAGGTCAAACTCCCTTAAAAGAAAGGCAAAAAAAGAATCCGCTTCTCAGTCATTCTTTTCCATTGTCCTTATTGTCTAAAATTATCTGTCAGTAATGTGAAACCACATATATATTTCTTTTTTTTTTCAAGTATTATGTCACAGTAAAAAGATTTTTGAAAACATTCCTATCTGTGGCCAATTTATAGTCCAGTATAGTAAGAATAGCATATAAGTTAAACAGTGGTATCAAATAGAATGCACATTATGATATCACCAGTACTGCATAACTTTACATACAAATTAAATTTTGCCATATAATGCATTATTATTACTGAATTGATTTTATGTTATGTGTGAAAAAATATTATTTTTTTGAGTTTCAAGATAATTTGTTTACATTTAAGCCTAAAGATCTGTTTCAGCATGTCACAAGACAAGTTTTAAAATTTGCAATCATTTTCAAATAAGAGAACTGAAAGAAGAGATGGGCATTGATCTTTATGAACTGATATTTTTATGTATATTTTTGTTGAACCCAGGCTGTAGTTTTCTTTAATTGTAGTACACCTTTTATTCCTTGTGTCCATCTATCTCACTGAACCACTAGGTTTTCAATGGTCCAGAATAGTTTTTGGAAAAATATTTGATTAAAAAAAAGATTTTCCTGCATTCTTACTTTCTTTTGGCATGCTTAAGTGTCCAAGATAATGTCCCATAAATATTTATTCATAGTGTTGTCAAAAATTTTTCATACACAGAGATTATATTCATATTAAAATTATATCTGTTGTAAGTATCAAATAAAAAAAATTGCAAAAACAGGTATGTAAGTTAATTATGGAAAGCCAGTTTGAAAATATTTAACTGATGTAGAATATGTGTTTCATCCAACTATCCAAGTTCCTATTATGTAATAAATTCATACTTTGCTGGTGTATTCTGATAATAATATACTGTATTGAACACATGTAACAATTTTCCACCCATTAACCTCTGGCTCAGTTAAGATATATGTTTTACAATTAAGAAATTATTTTGTGTATGTTTCATTTGATTGAGTATATGATCTGTTTTTGGTACAGCATAAAGGCACGTGAAATATTAGTATTGCTGTCAACATCCAGATGTCTGTGTACATTACAGATTGACAATTAGGTTTATTTGTCTCTCATTTTAAAGCATTACAGTTCTGGGAGGAAATGGTGGAGCGGGAGTATCTAATCCAGAGCGATCCAGAGGTGCCTATATCCATGCTATGTTTAACTTCACGGAAGGCGAAAAAATCTACATCCTGGTTGGACAGGATGGATCCAGCGCATGTTCAGAGGTAAGGTGTACCTCTGCCTGTGTGTCAGATGGATTTCCTCCTGATTTATGTTTGTTGCTGAATGGTCGCAAGTTTTGTGTTTCATCAGTTTAGCTGTGTGGGCATGGGTTTGGGTCTGGTTCATGTAAACATTCGTGAATGTACTGAGGGTCTATCCCTATTACGTAAGTCAAACTAGCTGACTTATCACTGACGGTTAGAAAAGTGTTTTAATATCGGTATCATATTTTAATGAACGAATAGTCGCTGAATGTAGAAAAATGCGACAAAAGGTCTTAATCTATCAAATAGTTGCAGGTTATCATACAAAATAAGTTAAAACCAAACTACATCCTTGTTTTTTGTATTGTTTTTGCATTCATTTAAAACCAGAAGCAGCATATATTTCTTATGGACATAAATTTTCACTTTATTTCACATATTTAACATTTTCATTGTCTGTACAACATGAAAATAAGATTTTTGGAATTTTTATAAATTCGACAATGTTTCAGTACCAAGACAAATAGTACTTGGCGATAAGCTGACATGAGATGTTTGGACATCCCTAGTCCTGACAGGATATAAGCTATTAGGTGTACAACCCAATTCTTACCCTTTTTTTTCTTTGAGCACATTACAAACTAGGAAGCACATGGAGAGTGCAGACCTTCTCCCAGCAACCCATTTCTATCCCTTGATCTATTTTTTTTTCCTGTTCTGGATCATAGTATCCAGAATTTGGCCAGGATCCTGATGAAACTTAGGGTTTGTTACAGGAATAACACCCAACAATACCATAGTATATGCGGAATTTTACCATGGTTTCAGGTTATATACCCCGAAGGCGAAACCTGAGGGATTTATTGTCTCTAACCCTGGTAAAATTCTGCACACACCATGGTTTGGAGAGGGTAATTATTCCTATTCTAACATGAAAGATTATTTTAAGCTGAATAATTATTGCACTTTTTACAGTAAACCTGTTATAGTTATGACAGCCATAATAATGAGTGATAATTCAAATGTACTAGATTATGCTAATTTTACCCATGGAATATTTCCTTGATTAACCAATCAGAATCGAGGACACAGCTGTGTCATGTTAGAATCCACTAAGGTTGAAATGTCCTGTATTTTTTTGGCCAAGCAATCTGATGATTAATTATGGAGGTATTCCGAAAATGGCCTTACCTCACAATGTTAAAATTCTTTCAAAAAAATCCTGGATCCCAGGCAGTGATGCAGATCACCACTAGTCTCTAATCATCTGTTTCTTTTGCTAGTGTCAACATTTCCTGAAAGTTTGATCAAAATCTGTCCATAACTTTTCAAGTTATTTTACAGATAGACAGATATTTAAAGCAATCACACCTTGTTAATTGCATGTCAGTCAGTTTGGATCCGTCCGTGTAATGAACTCTTCCGTAATCTCACTGAACTTCCAATAACACCATTCATCCAATCAGGTTTTAATCCTCTTGCACCCTCCCTTGTTATTATATTATTATATTTGTACTGATATTTTATTGTATGTGGGGTCTATTTTACCTTCATTTATCTTTAATGTACATGTATCTTAAAACTAATGTGTTAGAGTATAATAAAGTACTGTGCCCAAAGCTCATGACTTTTAAATCTCATACAAGTGTCAATAACATGAGAGTATGTGTATCTATATCTCACGACTACAAGACTGACTGATATAGTAAGTGGATCATGTGTTGGCACTAGCATTTATAATATTTCATCTCTCTACTTACATGTTAAAACCATAGAAAACTGTTTTATGGTTATTAGATAATTTTAGCATGTACAACTAATTATTAAACTAACCAGAGAAAATGATTTTTAAAGGAACCATTTGCATGGAACTTTTTTCCCCTAATTGCTAATTCTAGAGACTCTTCTTTTTTTTTCTTGAAAAGCAAACACAGTTTGAAGTTGCTATTGAAGGAGTCTTGACTGCCATATAAACAAATATATGTTACTTAACTAGTCATAAAATTTCTATTTAGAGTAAATAAAGATCCATATCCAGTTGAGTGAGGAGTCTTTAATTAAACTGAAAGAGTTTCACAAGCATTTTGTACTTCATTCTACATCAACTTGCGGGTAAACTTTGTTAAAGGCCTAAATTGAACAATTCAATATACTGTGTGTTATAGAGTTGATAATTAACGTTTCCAAAGTCACATCATCATTTATATCGTTGTTTGATGCAGACAGGTGTTTAAAAAATAGTTTATCATACACAATGTTGTGAAAATGCATAAGTTTGTTTTTCACAAAGCATGACACCTGGATTTAGAATTGAACCCTGGATTATTGGGTAAAAAAAGTACACATAATTACCTTATTAATGGACTAAAACAATCTTGTGAAAAAAATATTTGTTACAATATATATAGTAACTTCAATTAGGTTTACATTTTACTGATGCAAGAGAGTATTTTTAATTGATTTATAGATCTGTAAATAAAATATTAATTGCTTGTCATCCCACCTATATTACTAAGAACAAAAGGCACAAAAGATAGTTTAATTTACATTAATTCACTCGTTTATATGCATGGATTGCTATGTATATGTGTATGGATAACATAGCAGGTGAACTTTTTGACCTGCACTTCAATAAACATAACAGAAAGTTTCAATGATAGGTAAAATAAAGTTGACAGGGTTCCTTTTTGGCATAGTTTGAGTGTTAATTCATGACCTACTGGTGCATACATTTGTGTGTCATACATTAAGGAGTATAGTTCTGTATGTGTAAAACTCAAAATATAAAATCACTAATTACACTTGAGCATTTCAGTGGAAGTCTTCATAACAGAATAACATAAGTCAATTGATATTCCTGGATTCAATTTATATTGATCTTTTTATCTAAATATCTTTTTATTGGTCTTTGCACTGTCTGTTGTGATTTTGCAAAACAGGTTTTGCACTTAGTCCTTTGAATCATGATCACAAAGTTCACACCCCCTTATACATTTATTTATTTGGGTTTTAACGTCACTTTCAACACTATAAGTCATATCACGACAGAGTAGTTTTATGGGCAGAGGAAACCGATACATGTAGTTGGTCAAAGTTCTGTACTGTAAACTGCTGACCATCAGTAAGCAACTACCAGCTTTCCCACATAGGGATTAGGGTTTGAGCTCAGAGGTGGGAGGTGAGTGTGTTACCACTGCGCCACCATGGCCCCTCACCCTCATACAGTACCTTAAACATGGGAAATGGCATTTCTACTTTTAAATTGTCATTAGGGGCCACGGTGGCAGAGTGGTAACACTCTCGCCTCCCACCTCTGAGGCCAGGGTTCGATTCCCGGCACGGCCTCAAGTTGGAAAGCTGGTAGTTGCTTGCCGTTGGTTGGCAGTTTACAGTACCGAACCCCCTAACGAACTGTATGTACTGGTTTCCTCTGCCCTTCCAACTACCCATCGTGATATGACCTGTACAGTGTTGAAAGCGACGTAAAACCCCAAATAAATAAATTTTAAATTGTCATTACGCACCCCCAGTTCCCCCAGTCATAAAACCAATGTTAATTGCTTATAAATAATACATCATCTTAATCTGTATTCCAGTCCAATTAACTTACTTATGTCTGATTCACACTTCCTCAATCTGACATCTCTGATGTTATTTATGACAGGGTAAATCAGAGCAGACAAGTTTGAGTATGACAGCCTGCTAAAAGAAATCCCTTATCATGGATGAACATACCATATTTTATCATTTTTTCACCATAGAAACAGTGAATATCATAGGCCTAGCATGTCAGAATATTTTTCTAACATTTGTTAGACCGTGACACTCCAGTGGTAAAAATGACTAAATTATCAGCAAAGTCTAGAAATATGACCCCCACATGACCAAAAAGTAGAAAAAATAACCACACTTTGGATTCATGCCACAACAGTTTACTACAGTTAAAAAAATTCAGGGCACCTTTTTCTTATAGATTGAAAAAAATGCAAGCCATACATTCAGGTAAAGAATTGTCTGGTGCTATAAAGATACACTTACATTGTGTTACATTGTGGCATCTTATCAGAAAAATCTGATTGGAGTATTAAATCATACACAAACAGTGTTAGAGACATTACATGGAGGGAATGTTAGGCCTGTTTCAATACAGATGGCCACATATGTCACTTTAACTCAGGAGTACAATGTGCATCAGCCAATATAAAAGTGTTTTTGTTATTGTGTGGGAGTTATTATAAACATGACTGAACAAATAAAACTGTAGTGATTAAATTAATAATCACTTGGCATTGGGTAGTTCTTCATAATTTATATAATTGCCCATGAAGTCTGTTGGTTATTCATGAATATTTAAAGTTTGTAATCTGATGTATACTCGAGTGTTAAATTTTTTTATAAGATTATTGCATTCCTGATTTAGCAGAAGGCCTTAGTTACTGAGGGGTTATGTAACCGTCAGCATTCCATCACCTGGCTTTCTCTATAGTCATGGGCTGCTGCACATGACTATATACAGGATGATGCACTGATATTCTATCCTGATACAAAGTTGGGGTTTTACGTCTCAACAGCCAGGGTCATATTCGGGCAGGTCCTCAGCATTACCACTTGTGGGACTCGAACCCACAGAGGTGACAGCCTATGATTAGATGCCAAACTTACTAACCACTAGGCCACCGAGGACCTTTTCTGTCCTGATACAACCCTAGCCATCGAAACAAAGATATAACCCCAACTTTAACCTTTGAAACATTACCAAAGTCACAGCTCTAATCTCAGACACAATAAGCAAATCAGAAAGTTTGCAGTTGAACTTGGTAGACCCTTTGCCATGTAATCTTTTATTATCTGTATATTTGATTTTATCATCTTTTTTTTCCATTTTCAACCGTGGTCAGAGATTCTTTATTATTTTTTGTATAACAAGCATTTTCTATTTCACAGTAGAAATATTATCTGAGCAAAGCCTTACTCTCCTGACATGTTTAGACAATAGAAGTTCTGTCGTACGTATGTAGTATTACTTCTATACCACCAAATAACTGTCATAATTATAATGACCTGCATGCAGTCAAAATTAACTACAGACTTTACATACTTGTTTCTATCTCCTGTTTTCAAACATAGATGTATTGATCTGTTGCAAATTTTTTTTTGCAAAAATCAAAGATACTTCATCTTATGGGACACCTTTGTGACCAGAAATCAGTAGTATTTCAATGACAATATGCCTTCATAAATACTTGTTGTTGCAATATCTTTGTTGTGGTGCACTGTTAGTCTGCTAGTTAAATACTAATGTGACCCTTTCCTGAAGAAGGGTGGACAGATTCATAATCCATTCAACTATTTGTAAGAATTTATGAATATGCTGTTCATTTTGTAACACTACCACACTGACTGTGCTTTGTTACAAGCTATCAAGTCCTACCACAGCATGTGATGGTTCATCAAAGATAAACACCACAAAATGAAAAGAAAGTCATGATGATGCTTGAACAATATATCCATATGACATGAGGTTTTGCTTAATTATCTTGATTGACAGGAACAACTCTAAAATTAGAAATTTTGGACAATACCAGTCTGGGGATGGGACAATACAAATTTTTTTGTAACAGATTCCATAAATATATGTACAGCCCTGTTCAATACAGGTTCCCATGTAAATATCTGCACAGCTATTTCCATTAAAAACACCCATTATAAATACATCAAGAAGAATTTGTATATATATGGAACATTAAAAGTTAATTCAATTGGTTTTATTCTTTCAGTTAAATAAGATGAAAACTAAGACGAAGGAGATCTGTAACCATGGTTTGGATGAGAGTGGCAACCCAGAAATAGTTGGTGGTGGAGGGGGAGGAGGAGGAGGCTCCTATGTCTTCAAAGTAAGTTCCACACTGTACAAGTTACAGAATTGCCTGCCTTAAACCAATTGTAAATACTAGTATATGTGACAGAGTTCAGTTGTGGTAAGTTTTTAGAAATAATTGAACAAGGCTGAAAAGTCTTCTGATCAACAGGTGCGGCTGCAAAGCCATCAGTAGGGCACTGACATCAGAGCTTGGAAGCTATCATAGACACGAGTAGTGCACTAGAATTTGTGAAACTCTGGCGACAAAAAAAGTTCCAAGTCAGATACATCCGATACGTGGCCTAGAACTCAGACGATCACCCAGCCAAATACTAATGTAGCCCAATACTGCTTAACTCCAGTGATGAGATGGTTACTCATCAGGCTACGCCACATTTCACGGAAGTCCGGTGACAGAAAAAAGTGATCTCCAAATACATGAGCCTTGCTAGACCTTGCACTTAAAAATAGATGGTTTTCAGATAAAGGGAAAACATTTATTGCCCAAACCTACTTAGACAGTGAAATTTAGTTCAAATAATAATAAAAGGTTCACAACATTGAAAAGGTATTTAAATCTCCTACAGTTTTACAACAGTTTGTATAAATGTTCTACAGTTGCCACAAGAATGGCAAAGTTAAAACAAATATCACGTAAATTAAAGTGAAGTAAGTTTGTGTGGTACTAAATTTCACAAATTCCGAATTTTCAGTTGCAAGTGTTACTTTCTGTGCAAAGTTTGAAATCATGGAAGACATTGGATGTATATGCACTGACTGTAATTAGCCTTAGCTTATCCCTCTGATTATGCTGGGATGATGAAACTCTCTCCATATTATGTGACTTCTCCAGTAGAATTTTATGTACTGTATGTCATAAAATATTTAACTCATTGCCAAGTTAGATGAGCCCGGTTTCCTTTTTATCCATCCACTGATGGCTATATATATTTGCATATTTATGTATGCACAAGTCTATTCTGTACTTTATACAGACCATTAGATACAGTAATGACACCACTGTTAACTCCTGTGTCATCTTTGGGAAAAGTGGACAACATTACTGACAAGTTTAGTACTGCAAAGCCAGCTGCAAAAAGTTGTTCAGTTGATGTTCCTATTTTTGCAAGTAGTTATGTCCAATCAGAATAATTTAATGGATTGATAGATTTTACAAAAAAAATATCTTGACAATTTCAACATTCAGTAGTAAAGGGATAAGAAAATGCCTTAACTGAAAAGCTGTAAATAAATATAGTGGAGAATTGTGATGGAAGAAATAGAGACTTTTGCTAACATTAAAGCAGTTTAATGCCCAACAATAAGCCCTTTAGAACCCCAGTTTACCTCAGTGAGTGAGCACAGCACTGCTAGCCTGAATAAAGGACTTTTCCTTTCCATTATCAGATGTTTGTCTCTTATGGTTTGTCTCTTAAAAAAACCATACCCAGACCCCGTTAAAATATAAGAACTTTCTTTGCAAAACTTGTATGGCTGCTGTAATACATGTATCTAGGATATAAATGGACTTTGTGTAACTTCAATATTCAGTGCTATCAATTTGTGAAATGAAATATTTTTTGAGGATCTAAAAGGGTATTTAGGTAAAAGAATGGGTACAGGAAAGACAAAACCAAACGATCATTGAGCAAAGGTTGCAGACAACATTATATTTTGTTCTCTACAGTTGTCACAGCTGTCCTCGTTCAATTACCAATCTCCAGTCACAAGCTAGTTAATATTGATGGGAATAAATGACATCATAGCATGTTACATAATGCCAGAATTGAATCATTACACAGGGGAACCTATTTATTTGATGCATTACAGGATAGACCCAGTATTATGTACAGGATACAGGAACAAATTAAGTTACTGAGCTTGCCAACATAGTTCCATGTTTTGTAATACTGTATTTCATAATGGGTTGTAATGTTTTCGCAATATTGTGTACTTGGAAGAAAAAAGTTGAAAATACAAATTAACAAATATTAAACTTGATTGAAAAATGCACCATAAACTGATTGAAACTTTTGTACTGCTTAGCCACCCAAGTTCATTGCCTACCCAAGATTGTTACTAGCATTTTTGAGAATATTAAAATCTCTTCATAATTGTGTGTCCTTGTGGATTTGTACATCATCATTACAAGTATTTGGCCCATTTGCTTTAGAATGAACATTGGATGTCCTTTACGGTATTCAGACAGGTGACGAACTTGGGTAAGCGAAGAACTTGAGTAGCTGAGCAGTGTCTTGAGAAACACAGATTTAGATAAAAAATTTGAGACAGTAATCACATGATATAAGAAACAATTGTTTTTACATTGGTTACATCATACATAGGCGTAATCTTGAGCTGCATAGGCAAATGAATACACTTATCTGGACACAAGACAGGAAGTATCCAACAATATCCATCTGTACATTAGTTGATCAAAATGTTTGATGAAAAAAAGTTGTCCTCATTGTTAACTCGATCACCTCAGGATAAAGTTGGCTGCCAATACATGCTGTGTAGCACAATTTCATACCTGGGGGGGGGGGGGGGGGGGGGGGGGGTGTGTGTGTGTCAGTGATTACCTTTTAAATTGCAATGCAAATTTCAGGAAAGCAATTTTTAAATCTTAGCTGTCCACCATGGCATATCTTACTTAGTCACATATTGCTACCTGACAATGTGTCACTAAAGCTTAGGAGCTGAACCTTGTTCCTAGAGACTAGTGATCTGTCATATGTTTGTACAGCTTCATAATGTCACTGGAACAATAATGCTAAAGGATGAAATACACTTTGTGTAATTGTGATTAAGGCAAGGTCTTTATTGCAATAAGTATACAAATATCCAGCAACTCACTGTTTGGTTGGAACAAAGATGTTGGTGAAAGCACTTGTATCCCCTCCCAGATAGAAAACCTAGCTGTTGAATGACATTATAGCTTAAACGTTGACTTTGATCTAAGTAGTATAAACCAAATCGCCCATTGATTTATTGACACTCTATGAATTTGGAAGTTCAGTGCAACACACAGTTGGGCAGTATTGTGCAATGGAGAAATCACAGAAATACCAATTTACTAGTTCTCTTTTTACTAGTAATTTAATGTGCTGTCTGTCACAGCTCAAAGGGTTTGCTGAACTAAATACAGATTGAATGTGTGAAAAGACCCCTAGGCAATGACCTGATAAATAGGGTTCTGGGGGCACTTTGTTGAAATATACACATTTCACCCAATTAGTATTGTGATATTACATTCCTTTTATGTACATACCCTATACAATTAAAAGCTTTGATCACATTGGAGATAATGGGGGGGGGACTGAGTGGTGTAGTGGTTAGAGTGTTCGTCCTCAATCTCTGATCTCGCTGGTTCGAATCTCGGCCCGGGCATTTTATGTTGGAAAGTTGTTAGTTCCTTGCCAATGGCCGGTGCTTTACAGTGCAGAATCTTGACCAAGTAGTATGCACTAGTTCCTCCATCCGTAAACTACCTGTTGCAATATGACCCTGGCTGTTGAACGTGATGTAAAACAAAAAAAAATCTAAATCACATTGTGGCTAGTGTTCTGGCTAGTCAGTTTATTTGGCTTTTATTGTTTGTGACCATTTGTATTCTTTTTGTTAAAATTCCATACACAATCCTTATCTTAGACATTTAAACCCCAATTCATCTGTGCATTTTTATGTGTTTTTTTTTCTAAAGAAACCCCCAATATTTAGGGCTGTGGTGTAATTTGTAAAATAAGAAAATATCTCAAATAAAAATTTGAGTGCTGCACAACTTATATCTGAAAGCACTGTAGTAATTTTTGTATTTCTAATTTTTGACCATACCAAGCATTTGCCAATAGAGTTCCAAACCCTCTACTGTTTGTAATAAAACATATTAAGTTGGATGTTGTTGTAACAACAGTATGAGAAATATCCTGCAATTGCAAAAAGTTTCAGGAATGTAATCGTGTTGTTTTCCTCAGAGGTTCAAATTTGTCGCAGGTTTTGCTTGATGTCATCTGTTCTTTTAGGAATTACCTTTTCCACTAATACAGATATACAGGTCCAATGACCTTCCTGGATTAAGATTCTGGTTGGAAATATTATTCTGTGTTAGACACACTGATGACCTGTTTTGAACTTAATTCCCATATGATCAATAAAATTAAGCAGCACTGGACTTGGTTAGTACTTGGATGGGTGACCATCTGAGTTCTGGATAAATACTGAATCACATGATCACTTAAATGTAGGTCTTGTTGTAATATAACTGATGTAAGGTATTAAGCTCACCTTTGCCAGCTGATGTTCAGTAATGTACAGCATGAAAATAACCCGAATGACATGTATTTAAAGTTCTATCTGAGTCAGTAGCATGAGGATTGCGTAATTTTTCTTCTCAAATGATAAAGTTTAAACATGTAAGTCATAAAGGTTATTTTACAGTTATTATCTGCCACTTTCTATCTATAATCAGTAAAATAATTCAATATAGCTATTCATACTGGGGGCTACCAGGGAATAATAATAAAATTGTGACCAGATCTTTATTACCCTGTTAATAAGGTCAAATACAGGGCCTGGTAGATATGTTGGGCGCCAACTCGCGGCAGGTGACAACTCGAGTTGTTCCTTGCGCCAACTCGCGGGGACGAGTTGTGGCAAACATCTCGAGATGTGCTGCCACATCTTGAGTGGGTGCTGCGCCAACTTTACCCTACAATTCAATCAACTCATACTTATATAGAGCTTAATCTCTGCTGAAGAAAATGTCATGTAGATAATCAAAGGTAGTAAAGTGCATTGACTATTCTGATTGATGTTTCTTAATTGCATTCAAGGATTTCTTAGGCTTATTTGATGTTGATTTTTTGACATAAATATGAAGCTTAATGGGCGTCTTCCTTAATTTGCTTGTTTCTTAATTGCTATCAGGTATAAGATTGTTTTGTTAAATGATTGTGACTTGGTAAAAGCTATTGACATACATATTCATACATTAGTAAGTTTATACATACATGTATGAAATATCATGTGTTTTATCGTTCTTTTATATATTTCAAACTCTTATGAACAATAATATACTATTACATTAATGATGATTCTCCTTTTTTCTTTTATATACTATTTGAAATCAGTGTTGTTTTAATTTTGACTTATATAAAATGACACATTGTTATATACAGTAAACATCTCTTTGTCACAAAAGTAAAAAAAAATAATAATAATAAAAACATAAACATGTTCGAATTTATGAATTTATACAAATTTTATTTGCTTTATCATTCTTTTATATACTTCAAACTCGCATGAACCATTAAATACTGTTGTTAAAATGATTTTCAAGTTTTGTTCCTTTATATATAATTTGAAATCAGTGTTGTTTTAATTTTTCTTTATATATTGTTTTATACGCCACTAAGGTAAAAAAATATAAACAAACACTACAGGTAAATTATGAAAATCACACTGAAGCATCCCTGTACAGGTACTGACAGATTAAAATATATCTAGTAACTTAATTGCAATTAGAAGATTATTTTGTATACTTGACTACTTGCAGCTAAATAATCAGTCAATTATATTAGGAATTGGTGCAGGCACAACTTAAGTGAGAAGCCACATTTAGGGTTAATAATCAGCCAATCACAAACCATTTGGTCACTGACCAGTGCTGGACATTAGAGGATTAAATTGATGCACAACTTAAGATAGCGTGCACATCTCGAGATGTTTGCCACAACTCGTCCCCGCGAGTTGGCGCAAGGAACAACTCGAGTTGTTCCCTGCCGCGAGTTGGCGCCTAACAGATACACTACAAAACACACAATCTTAATTGGCTAGTGTATGTCACAAAAGACACCTGTGAGGAAATGGTCTCTAGTGTGTTCCAAACAGCATTAAACCCTAACTTTGAAGGGAAAAAAAGACTTTCTGAGTGTGATTTTTATAGGAAATAACCTGGATAGTAAACGAAAATACAAATATATTTTTTATCTCATTAATTAGGAACCTATATATAGTCCTTACAAGTGAGTAACTACTGTCCTTGGTCAAATTTGTACCATATTGATACCACAAGATTATAAATACAACATATTTCACACTTAACAGGTTGCATTTCACTTTTTAACCCCAGCCCATAAAGGCTGGGGTTATAGTGGTCCCCTGTGCCCTCTGGGTAGCGGCAGCGGGGGGCATAGAGATTGTGGGTGTTCCACAGCCTAAACACCCTTCACGAATTTCCACCAAATTTTCAGGATATGTTTATCCCAAGAGGATCTACAGCTGATTAGGTTTTGGGAGGTATTCAGCTACTACTGTTGCCATGGCAACACTTTTAAGATTTCCGTGTCTTAATGTTTGTGGGTGTTCCACAGCCTAAATCCTTGCATGGATTTTCACCAAATTTTCAGGATATGTTTGTTCCAAGGGAATCTAAAACTGATTAGGTTTTTGGGGGTATCCGGCAGCAACTGTTGCCATGGATTTTGGGGTCTTAAAGTTTCTTCTAAAATCTTTGATATTTTCTGTAACCTAAAATATTGCAGCTAGCTTCATCAGATTTGTACAAAATGTAAATGGACTGGAAAGCTTACCTGAGAGTAATTGTGTCCTTGTTGTGGAAACAAAATGACCACCATGTCACATCTTAAATACCAAATAGGAGGGTCATCACATCAAAAAGGCCTTATATCTTATCTCCCTTGTAATTGCTTCTAGGGCTTCAAAATATGAAAACTACCTGTAAGAAATCATGGCCTGTGAATCTTTTGTAGAACATCTCGTGGGTTCTCTGTACTTCTTACAACAGATGTTGTTCCTAAGATTTTCCCAAATCTCAATGTTGTTGGTCATTTAGCTGTACCTACGGGCTGGGGTTCTTGCCTGCCGAGGCTGGCGATTTTTTATAGATGTTTGTGGAGACAGTTAAAATCTGTGAAGTGAAATCCAGAGACCAGAAACAAAATGTCATTTTTACCAGGAATTTTTAAATAATGGGTTAAATTTCAATGAAAAAGGTTCTCTGAAAACTTGATGTTTACTTTCCCTTGGTAGATCCACTTGTTATTAGTTATTGAGTTTATACTTTTCTTCAGAAAATTGGTGATACAGATGATCTGCTGCCACTGGTTATAGCTGGAGGTGGAGGTGGGAAGTCTTTCAGCCCTGGAAGTAATGCAGTCAAATCACACGGAGGACTGAGTAAGGACCAGACTGGGTTCAGTGCAACTACATGGAAAAACGGACCTGGTAAGTGACCGCACTTCCAGTGTTTAGTGAAACAACAATGGACCAAGCATTAATTGTCTGCGCACCAGATGACAGGCAGTAATTGTTTTTTAATACCAGAGGACCAGGTAGTAATTGTCTAAGCACCAGAAAACAGGCAGTAATTTCCTCTTTGAGAACCAATGGAGCAGGCAGTAGTTGTCTAAGCTCCATGCAAGAGGCATTAATTATTCCCTGAACACTAATTGAACAGGCAGTAATTGTCTGAGCACCATACCACATGCATTAACTATTTCCTGAGCACTAATTGAACAGGCAGTAATTGTCTAAGGTCCATGTAAGATGCATTAACTATTCCCTGAACAGTAATGGGACAGGCAGTAATTGTCTAAGCACCAGACCATATGCATTAACTATTCCCTGAGCACCAATGAAACAGGCAGTAATTGTCTAAGCTCCATACAAGATGCATTTAGTATTCCCTGAACACTAAGGGAGCAGGTAGTAATTGTTTGAGCATCAGACAAGATGCATTAGCTATTTCCTGAGCACCAATGAAACAGGCAGTTATTGTCTAAGCTCCATACAAGATTCATTAAGTATTCCCTAAACACTAAGGGAACAGGCAGTAATTGTCTAAACACCAGACAAGAGGCAGTAACCCTTCTCTAACCATTAATGGGACAGGCAGTAATTATCTTAGCACCAGACAAGATGCATTAAGTATTCCATGAGTACTAATGAAGCCGGCAGTAATTGTCTAAGTGGCAAACAAGATGCATTAAGTATTCCCTTAGCACTAATGGAGCAGGCAGTAATTGTTTAAGAAACAGGCAAGGTGCATTAATTATTCTCTAAACACTAGCTAACCCCACAAAAAATGCTCAGCACCAGACAACAGACAGTAATTCCTCTCTGAGCACCAATGGAACAGGCAGTAATTGTTCAAGCATCAGACAACAGCCAGTAATTCTTCTCTGAGCATAAATGGACCAGACAGTAATTGTTCTATAAGCATGAGATGACCAGGTTTTACTGGTTGTCGAAGCATCCATCGACCAGATATGATTGGTGTTTTAAGCTTTAGGTGAAGGGCAAAAAGTGTTCTCTCAATATTCAGAAAGTAATTGTTGTCTGAACATCAGGTGACTGGCAGTAATTGATCTATAAAGACCAGATGACAGGCATTGACTGTTGTGTAAGCTCCAGATGACAAGATATTACTCGTTGTCAAAGCAACCATGAACCAGACATTAAATTTAAACCAGGTAAAATGTATTAAAATAAATCAATAACAAATTCATCATTATTTTCAATCAAGATTGAAGACATTAAATGTTGTCTAATCACAAGATAACAAGGCGTTAATTGTTGTCTAAGCACCCATGGACCGGATCGTTTAATGTTGTTTTCTATTGAAAAAATGTCTCATGGTTGTTGAAAAATTAAATTGAATAAGACATATATACCATATATATAAACAGTTTTCTTAAGTTACAGGGTATCCAGATCTGTAAATGTAGCAAGATACAGAAAAGTTACCATTGTTGGGTTAGGTTTAATTTTGTCAGTTGCCCACCTACTGTGAAATTTGCTGGAAATCCATGGAGTGTTTTTTTTTAAATTTTGTTAATAAACAAACAGAATCTGAGGATCACATAACCTCCTTGGTAGAGTTGAACATAAATTAATAATAAGTGCAAATAATTATAACCAAAGTCTTCTGCAACTGACTTAATTTGAAGCATGTTATATTTTAGACTTTAATGGTAATTTACAGTTACTTAACTTTCAATGTCACAGGGAAAAGTGAGGGGGAGTTCAGGAGGTGAAAAAGGATACCAGAAATAGTACACATTATAATTGCATCAGATATAAGAATACAATCAAGAAAAACTGAAACAGTATGCGTACATTAAAATACGTAAAAAAATAAATAAATAAAAGGTAAAAACAAAATTAAATAAAAAAATCTCTTGCATTTGCATTGGAATTGATCTTCAAAAGTGAAGTTAAAAACTAAATTCCACAAATTTATACACAATAGAGCCATGTGCTTCTTGTGTTGTTTTTCATATCCTGTTTTAATAATATGAAGTTCAGTGACTTGAAACTGAATTCATTTCATTTTACAGGTTCTATATCAGTCAATTTGAACGAAAATTATCAATTTTTCTCATATATTGGTATTCATGTAAATTTTTAGCTGTAGTACAACAATACAACGTCTTGATGTGTATTTGTAATTTTCTCAAGCTTAATTAAAATATATAAGATACAAGGTAACGCTTGAAAAACTGTAACTAAATTTTGAATAAACCACTAAAAAATATATAGATATTGGTATAAGAAATGGGACCTTTTTACATGTTATATGACACCAAAAGTGACATTTTCTGAACAATATCTTCATACTCTCATTGTTCCATTCCTTCTCTTAGTATATAGAGTATGATGTTACTCAAGCACTAATCCTTATTGAGAAATTACTTAAATTCTTATTTTTGTATGGAACCACTACTGGCAAAAATCACTATTGCCGGAAAAACTGATCCATATACATGTATATGAGTATTTCAGACTTTATCTCCAGTCAACACAGAACAGAAATACCTTGTTAACTAGAATCTCCACAATGTAATATCTGTTCTAATATTAACTAGACTTCACCATGTAATATAAAACACTGTGTAATATCTCAGCTGATATTAACTGTGATTTCCACCATTTAACATCTTCACCATGTAATATCTGCACTAATATTATCTAGGATCTCCACCATGTAACATCTTGGCTAATATTAACAATATTTATAATAATACTAATGTATTTGCTTATATCACCTAGGATATCCATCGGGTAGTATCCAAGCTAATATTGACTGGAATCTCCACTAAATTACGTCCAGGCATTTGTTAGTATCTACACTTTGCAATATCCAGGCTAATTTTAACTAGGATCTACACCTTATAACATATAGGATAATATTCACTGGTGTATCCTTGCAATCTATCCAGGTTGATATTCACTGGTGTCTATCATTGCAATGTGTAGGCTTTTATTAACTTTAAGATATACACCATGTATTGTCTAGGCATATATGTACTAAAATGTACACCTTGCAATATCCAGGCTAATATTTACCAAGATCTGCACCACAGGGTATCCAGGCTAGTCTTAACACAGATAGAGACAGAGTTTAAATTTTATTTTTTTGACTAATCGTTATACACACTTGGTCACTGTATATTTATATACAATCCTGTGTCTTTGTATTTCAGGTGGAGGGGGAGGATGGGATGGCATCAGTAACTTCACACAGTCTGGCAGAGCTTTGCTTGAAGGGGCAGTAGGTGGTTTGCCATGTCCTGAAGCAGCAGAATATGGTTGGGAAATCAGTGGAGGATTCGGTGGTGGTGGAGGTGGTTGTACAGCAGGAGGAGGGGGTGGGGGTTACACAGGTAAGATATGGTCAAGCATGATATATTATAGGTTCTCTTATTAGTCATCTAGAAACAAGAGGTTAAAACTCACCTCTACACTGGCATACACACTTTAGCCTTAATTATTCCCCTGGTGTTCTCCATGGTACTTCACCTCTCTTCTGTCCCTGGATACTGAAATTGGCTGACTGTTTGGTGCTGTAATTCCTTCAACAGAGCCCCTAGCCTTGCTTAAGGCTCAAATTTGCATGATATCTTTTCAAACATGCACACAGATATTTGGTAGTCATAAAGCACTCATAAATGTCAAGAGAAAGAACTGTGTTAGACAGAGATTCTCTTAGTTGTATAGTCAGTACGTGTACAAGTACATTATAGAAACTCCATTATCTGAACTGAAAACTTTCCCTAACTGCAAAGAAATTTGAGCCTTCAGCAAGACTACAGAGCCCCCTTACTTAAGGGGAGTTTTAGCACTATAGAAATGCAGTTAGAATTATTTGAAATGTCACAGGTTCACTCATTGTACAACAGCAAATTTGGTTTCAGCTTATGTGCTTTGAGATTTGAGAGTCTCTAGCTATTTGATCAAGGAACCATTGTGTAGTTTGAGTTGTTATTTTCCATCAGTCAGACAGACTAAAGTAGATTTAACACTATGTCATAGATTATGACACAAAAAACAAAAAAAAAATAATTACACTTTTTTCTCTTGGGAATAAGACAAATTTACTGTCATGGTAACAATTAGATTCAGAATTAGGAAAGGAACTAAGACTATTTAAGGTTAAACTCTTTTCCCTTTGTCACTAGCAAAGACATAAGGAGATACAAGAGTATTAGATTTGCTTGTTTTAGTTAAGTTTGACTTTATTTCAGGAAAAAAAGACTAATTTCAGTTTATATTTTCTTGCGGCAACTGAGGAACAAAACTAGAAAACTTAGACAACAATGCTTAGTTAAGATCTGATGAGTGTACATATTCTTTGTATCTTGCAAACATAACATATCTGTGGGATATTGTTATTCCAATCACATTTTTGGACACACAAGAACTTGGTAATTTGATGGTAAAACTGAACTCTGCAGCTTTTGTTGGTAGGAAGAGGCTTTGCAGGAAAATCAATACAAAACATGCTGGGTGTCTGGGAACTTCTGTGTCTGAATGTAAAGATAGAACCCTTTGGAGAAAGCCCTTCCCTGTTGATAAGCCTTGATGCATTGTCTGTTACTAAATGCTGATTTCACTGTAGTGCAAACTGGTGGGTAAATAATGAAAATAACAGAATAGATAAAAGTTATATATTGTGATCTTTGATGACATGAAATCTGGTCAGTTTTGAAAACAAAAGAAAAATCATTGATGGTTTTAATTGATTTTAATATAATAATAATTAAATAATTGAAATAAGAGTTTTGAAAATATAATCTAGTATTTTGTATGATGTGGCCTTAATTTTTTTAATTTGTTTCAGAGGTCTGTTTTTATTCTCAGTCTGCAATATCTTTTAACTGGTCATAATCCAAAATGTATCTTTAAAAAGATTTAGCTTTCAATATTAAGTCTACACCTTCAGATTCTCCACTGTGCAATATTCCCTCATTATTCCAAGCTAAACTAAGTTTTATTAGTCATTAAAACAGGTCACAGTTCATGAATGTTTATCAAAATCTGCAAGACATGCTTTTGAATAAATTTGTCCCACTTGATCCAGCTCAATAGATTTGTATGGCAAGTTTATAAAGGTTCATCCTCAAGTAGAAACTGCTCATATACATGTATTAACAATACAATAACATAGTCATTGCCTGATAGCCCACAAGTATTTTATTGCTGGGCCTTTGAACCTAAATTGTTAGAAAAAGTTTTTCCCTCTTTCCCAGAATCAGCTTTAAAGGTGACCATTAATGTCAACCGGATCTGCCATTTTTTGATAAAAAGCAAAACTATGAGATTTATTCTTAACATGTCTGAGTAGACTTGGTCTTTTTTTGTAGTGCATTGGCTGTCAGACAAGTTTCTATTAAGCTAATGTAGAAATAATACCATATGAAAGTATAACCCAGAAAGACCACATACCATTTGTATTTTGTGGTATATTTTTAACTCAGTGACAGAATTGGCATGATAATGGTTCATTTATTGACTATACCACAGTAATATGTTGAGAAGGGGGGGGAAATACAAGAAACCCCGGGTTTGCTGGGTAATTCACCAAACTCCATTGTTTTCACACTGTATGCTGACATGGAGGCTGACCGGATATATTTGAATGTGTAATGAACTGTAACCATACATCATAGTTCCAAAAAAGTGGCAAAAAGTAAAGGTTATTATATTGTACTTGTATATTCAGAGAATTTCCAGATAACCCGGTAGCTCTGCTGAAAGCCATGCTGCTGTTTCTGTCATTATTAATTAACACCAGCAAATAGCTGTAAACACAAAGTGAATAACTTTGCAGTGTCATAGTCATTTGACAAAATGTCCAGAAGTTAAGTCAACAGAGCTGAGAGTTCCTTTATTAAGCCATTGCCCTATCGTCTCTCACAGTTTGACACTTCATTTCAAATTTTTGATCTTGTATTGTCAAGAAGACAAATTAGAGGAAATAGTCTTTGAGTTAAACAGTTCCATAATTTGGGGGCATATTGTATAAAACTTAGTTTAAAAATGAAGTTTTGATGTTTCAATAGTGGAGTTAAAGCAGGTGTATCATTGTAAACACTAAGCCTCACTTACACTTGACATAGATGGAGACCTAATACTATGTAGATTAATTTGGCTGGATTTTTCAAAATGTGTTTTTGTCTGGGTTTCAGGAGGGAATGTTTCAAAAATCAACTCCATGGAACACAATGGCCAAGGAGGTGTGTGTTATGCCCATCCTGATGGTCAGAAGATACGAATAGAATCAGGTAAATAACGGAGAATTGCACTAAGCTTTTTAGTACCCACCATCATTGCTGTATTTGGTCTAAATAGAGGGGCAACAAGACTGGGACATATTTCTGTATACCCTAAAAATGTACTGCTACTTTGGATAATTGTATCCCCGAAAAGCAGGGATACTATGGATCATGCACGGTCACCGTCTGCAGAGATTTTCTTGTGTTCAACCTACAATTTCTTTTGGGATATCTTTCAAACTTTGCAAGTGGTTTGCTGTGGCAGAGATCTGGCCACCATATTCATTTGGTAGCCTAGGAGTCAAAAGTATGCTCTGGGGAGTCAAAAACATCAAAAATGTTGACTATTGCTTGTGTTCAAGCTATAGGGCATAGTTTCTCTCAGATTTTTTTTATATTTTTGCATGAATAGGTAGGTATGACGTCTCACCACCATATATTTTTTGTAGGCCTGGGGCCGTATTCACGAAAGGTCTTAGCCAAGTTTTTGGGTTAACTCTTGTATAAAAATACAGCCAACTTAAGCCTAAGACTTGACTAAGACCTTTCGTGAATACGGCCCCAGGTGTCAAAATCAAGCGAGTAATAGCTATTTGAAGCTTGTTACTTCAAAACTATTGCATTTAGAGTAGTGATCTCAACGGGTATCTGAATATCCGGGTTCCTGATCTTTGAATATCTACCCGAATCTGAAATCACATACCCAGGTATCCCCATCTAAGCATAAAGGCTTCTAATATTGCCCATGTTGGTCGATCAAGTACCGACATAACAAATTCACTTCAAAATTAAACTATTCACTTAAAATAGTCAAGAATATTGTTTTCTCACCTTCACACACCATTTATGGTGTTACATTTGTCATTAATTTGGTTGTTTATGCATTGTCAAATACAGGAACCCTTTGAAAATTGTAAGTAAATAACAACAATTGCCTAATTTCGCCAACATAAAATGCTGTTTATTGGCTGTACAGTGACATGTACATGTTAAATAAATAAAAGAACAATGTTTTCACACAGTATTTGATAATTTTGCATCAATAAAATTAACTAAACCTGCCTGGAAAAAAACAAAGTTACAGTCCTTAAACTAAATTCAAGCGATGGTTTAATGCTTTCCTGATAGGTCATATGACCCCATTTTTATGGAAAATGCAATACACAAACAACCTTGTTTTGAATGTACAGCAGTCTTTTCTATTTAACATTTCTGTGTCCTATTGTTTTGAATGCAAGAAAATGTGGCAGATAAGAAATAAAGCAGATTGTTGGGTCCCGTCATTGTGAGTTTTAAGTTTGTAAATATGGAGATTTTTGTCACATCACCTATTATCATCCATCGGCACAAGTACCCAGGTACCCACCGGTTAAAAATCAATACCCACCTGGTCCCACAAAATATGGTATATGGAGAACACTAATTTAGAGCATTTTGTTTAAATATGTTATTCAGCTACTTTGGGTGAGCTATAACATAGTAAAATTGCAAACCTTTAGCTCATTGTATAGCTGAGTAATAGCTACTTTGAGCTTCTCACTGTTGAGTAAATCAGTTGTAACTTGAAAACTATTGCAAAAGTGCTTATAACTCGCTTATTATTGGTCCTAGAGGTTTGCAATGTAAAACCAACTTTATAGGAAATCATGGGCTAGGAATCTTCTAATGTGGTCAGATTTGACTTTGGGCCATTCCTTCAAGGCCAAACAAGACAGCCAAAATTAAAAGCACTTGTAACTCACTTATTATTGATACCTACATGTTTGCAATGTCAAACCAACCAATCATGGGCTAGGAATCTTCAGCCTCGATTTCTTTATTATTGCTTCTACAGGTTTGCTATGTTCGGGGATACACCGACGGTTTGCAATAAAGCGAGCAGCATAATTCTAGTGAGCATTACATATTCTTCAACAAATGCTCATTTTTCGGTAATATTTCTGAAAGTACTTGTAGCCTATAAATATGTTATATGCATCATTACAAAGATATTGAGGTGAACCTCGTAGATTCTCGCGGACTTTTATAACAGGAATTCGCGATCGCGAGATGCTTGGTGTAGACGGCAAACTCACCATATTATCGCTCACGATAGAAGACGTTTTTAGGAAGTTGTAAAGCGATTTTACAATAAAATATTGCAGAATATTGGGTTTAAGATGTTAGAAACAAATATATTTGTCATTTTATTTTATTCTCGCGAGATTCACATTATGCAGCGAGATTTTGAAATACTTGCTCTCGTTGTTTATGTTGAACACCGGCGGAGTTTGACGTCACACTTTTCTGTGTAATACGGTGTTTTTCGGTGTACTCCGGTGCTTTCGCAAAGCATTGTGGGATACGTCGAACGTCTATATAAGGGCGTCGGATCCGGAGATTTACGGAGTTTTTGGTTGCTTGACAACCTTGAGAAGGAGTTCCAAGAACTGTTTTTAAAACAGCTTAGTTGCTTGGACCAGTTTGTTTGTCTGAAAGATACTGATCATCTGTGATTCACTCCAAATAAGCATCTTGCTTGAGGCAGAAAGGTGATTATTTATTTTAAATATTTACCGGTTGATTTTCGGTAATTTATATTGATTTTGAAGTGGCCTTCACCTCATCATTCCTTATTTGGAAATCTTACTATGATATTTTGATTTATCTGTAGTAACTGGGAAGTAAGTAGTTCATTTGTACTGAATTATTAGGATGATTTAGGATTAAATTGTAATTATAATATTGGTCTGAACACTTATTTGGGCTATTTGGCTTTTGATATTTAACTGAAAGATAGAATTCATGTTTATATATTAATTTTAGTGGAGTATTTTTAAATGTAGGATTATATAATTAATCCATAGTTTAGATACTGGCTATATTTATTGTGTGGAAAAACACTGAAATTGATTATATTGTGTAACTGCTGGTTAAACCAATTTTTATATTGGTCTGAGTGAACCGGTGCATTTATTGTAAATATATTTTAACCAATTTTAATATTGGTGTGTGTGTAATTTATTAAATAAATTACATTGTTGATTTTAACTCATATTTTTCTATTGCAACTGAATATTTAATTGATATAGGAGTCCTTTTGATACCAAGCCTCATTGTCAGTGGCTCTTATTTTGAAGCCTTTGAGCCTGGTTCACGTTTTGAATTTCTGAACACAACGCGAGACTTATACATTTTGAACTGGCCATACAATCTGACCCAGCGACCTGACTGAAAGGTCGCCACAGATTTAATTGGTGCCGTGACCAGGATAGGCATTTTGATTTAATATTGAGATTTCATTTTAAAATATTTTTTGTTTGTTGTTCAATATGAGTAAGGCACACAGCCGTAGTTGGATTCAAACCGTACAGGACTGGCTTCCCAGTTGGCCAAAACGGAAAACTGATCCAAATCAAACGGTATCGGATGGTGAGGTCCATTTCAATAAAATCCCATTGCGGCACCGAAGGCCCACTTCGGCCTTAACTGCTCCACCCGCATATCGGGATACAAAAGGGAACAAAAACCATTGTAACAATGCTGTTGGCCTAGACAGTGATGAAGAGTTTTATGATTCATATGATGAAATTGAGGGTATCTATCAGTCAACCCCAGTTGTGGAAAATAAGCCACAGAGGGTGATTACAACTGCACAAAAAGACCCAAAAGCAATTCATGACACATGTGAACATGGAGCTCGTCAAACACTGAGACCACAGGCCAGGCCATGGGTTCCTCGGAAACAGAATCATAGTACCGAACCCATGCACAAGAAAAATGTCAAGGGTGACCGGTACAATTATGGTGATTGTCCCAAATCAGCGTCGGTACAATTGTATCCAGACAGGGGTCAAAATAGACACCCGACAGGTGAATACAATCAACATTACCAATTCCCTCGTGTCGGAAACCAGTACCAAGAGTATTCAGATACTCGTAGAGCTCCTAGACAAAGAGACCCTGATAAGTTTAATGGGCAGACCATAGAATGGAGTGACTATCTCATTCATTTTGAAACAGTTGCAAACTGGAATGGGTGGAATGATTTTGAAAAGGCATCTCAATTGATCATGAGCTTGCAAGGTGAAGCCCAGAGGGTTTTTAGTGATATTTCCCCCTACATAAACACTCAAGATTATGGTGCTTTAATCACTGAGCTGGAAAATAGGTTCAATCCAGCCGAAAGGGAGGCCACCTTTAAAATTGAGTTTAGAAACAGAACCAAAAAGGACAAGGAGACCCCAATGCAATATGGGTATGCATTGCGAAGGCTGGCTTCTAAGGCTTTTCCAACCATTAGTTTGAACGCACAGGAACAATGGGTTCTTGACCAATTCGTAAATGGGCTTGGAAATTCTGAGATTCGGAAACATGTGCAATTTGCACATCCTAGAAATTTACATGAGGCCATTTCTTTGGCCACAGAATATGAATGTTTTGAAATGAGCTCAAGTAGGAGAAATACAAAGCCAGTGAATGGTAGAGTTTGTATTGTAGAGGACAAACAGGAGGACAAAGTTTTGAAGGATATCTTGTCCAATCTAAAGAAAAACAATTATCAGATAGATAAGCTAGCTGATGAGTTGAAAACCATCAAAAGCTCAAAACAATCTGATTATCAAAACAAGAAAACATCAAACAAAGGTCACAATTTGAAAGATGTTGAATGTTATCGGTGTCATGAAAAAGGTCACTATTCTAGATATTGTCCAAAGAATCCAACCGCCAGTGGAAAATCCAGTGGTGGTTCAGCCCCAAACAAAAAGTTAAACTAGGAAATGCTGGGACTGGGCCCACATTCTCAGCAGAAAATTTTGAAGGGCCACTCGAAGGTGTCGTTGAAACTATCAGTTCATCATGTTGGTATGTAGAAGGAAGCGTGATGGGGGTCAAAACTGAGTTTCTAGTTGACACTGGATCAACATATACCATTGTAGATAGTTTGTTTTATGACAGTATTCCTGAATCAAAACAACCACCGTTAGAAAAGGTCAATTTGATTTTGAAAAATGCAAATGGTGAAGTCATGAATGTACTTGGTCAAACTTGTATGGAACTTGAAGTCCAAGGTCAATGTTTGAATGTACCAGTGAAGGTGGTATCACTGGGTGATAAAAGTACAATTTTGGGTCTAGATTTCATGGAAGAACAAGAGTGCATTTTTAATGTAGCAAAGGGCACCATGAAATCTAATGGTCACATCATAACCATGCACAAAAAGGGTAGCACCAGATGTGCTCGTATACAAGCTAGGGAAACAATTTTTGTGCCAGCAAAACACGAAATGATCATAAATGGAACTGTGAAGTCAAACCATTGGGTTTCAAACTTTAACATAGGTTTGATTGAGCCCAAGAATAGGCTGACTGACAATACAGGACTGTTAGTTGCAAAATCTTTAGTGAGGGTTGAACATAATACTGTACCCATCAGAGTAGCTAATTTTGGACTTGATCCAATCAAAGTTAACAAGGGTAGTACAGTGGCATTGCTTGAACCTGTGAAAGAGATTTGCAGATTTGAACCTGAACCTCAACCATTTGACAAAATCGTTGGTAGTGTGAGTAAAATTGAAGATGGTTGTTTACCTGAATTACCTGAGTATCTGAAACCATTGATTGAACAATCGACAGAAACATTATCAGGAACTGAGTTGACCAAATTGACCCAGTTATTGTACAAATATCAGGACATATTTAAGAGTCCTGATGGGCAACTTGGGCGAACTAACTTAGTCAAACACCGAATTGACACAGGTAATGCTGTACCGATAAAACAGCGTCCTCGTCGATTACCGGTATCTCAAATTGAAGCGGTCGATAAAGAACTTGATAAAATGGAAGCTGAAGGTATCATAGAAGCAAGTGATAGTCCCTGGTCTTCACCTTTGGTCATTGTGACCAAGAAAAATGGTGATCTAAGGGTATGCGTGGACTATCGCGCTGTTAATGAAGTTATGAGAAAATCAGCTGTACCTTTACCTAAAATCCAGGAATGCTTGGATTCTTTATCTGGATCTAAATATTTTTGTACAATGGACCTTGCCCAAGGGTATTATCAGGTTGCAATGCACCCAGATGACAAATGTAAGACTGCATTCACCTCAAGAAGAGGGTTAAGACAGTTTACAGTCATGCCTTTTGGGTTGACCAATGCACCAGGCACTTTTATGCATTTGATGCAATTAGTGTTAAGTGGTCTTCAATGGACCAAAGCGGTACTATACCTTGATGATATAATCACATTTGGAACGACTTGTGAAGAAACTTTGGAAAATCTTGAACTTGTATTCCAAAGATTACGAAAGGCAGGGTTAGTTTTGAAACCATCAAAATGCAAATTCTTTCAAAAGTCTGTGGAATTTTTAGGTCATGTAGTATCTCAAGAGGGGATCTCATGTGATCCTAACAAACTTGAGGCAATCAAAAACTGGCCTCAGCCACAAAAGGTCAAGGATATCCGTAGTTTTCTAGGGCTAGCATCGTATTATCGGAAGTACATCCGATCATTTGCCTCAATAGCAGCTCCTTTGAATGCTTTGACCAAGAAAAATGTCAAATTTGTTTGGGATGATAAGTGTGAACTGGCCTTTAAAGAACTGAAAGACAAACTAAGCCATGATCCAATAGTATTAGCATATCCAAACAAAGAGGGTACCTTGGTACTGGACACAGATGCTAGTTTATATGGAGTGGGCGGGGTTTTGTCACAAATTCAGGAAGATGGTCAAGAAAAGGTCATTTCATATGCAAGCAAAACGCTCAGTAAAACGCAGCAGAATTACTGTACAACTATGAGAGAGCTGTTAGCTTCAGTTGTATTTATCAAGCACTTTCATCATTACTTGTGGGGAAGGAAATTTATCTTGAGGACTGACCATGCGTCTTTGAAGTGGTTAGTAAACTTTAGGGAACCAGAGGGAATGTTAGCCAGATGGTTATCAGTACTGAGTTCCTATGATTTTGAAACACAACATCGTAAGGGTGTATTACACTCTAATGCTGATGGTCTATCTAGGCAGCCACCAAGAAAGTGTAAGAGAGGTGACTGTGAAGACTGTGCATTGTCGGGCGATAACTGTGTTTGTGTCATAACTAGAGGGCAAACAGAGAAACTGAAGGGTCAAGGTCAAATTGGTGTGAAATCCAATGTGTCAACTAGAATTGAGAATAGTTGTGATGTCCCTGTCGGTAATGCTCCTAGATATGAAAAAGATAAAAATGTTCCTTCAACTAGTAGTGGTCAGACTTTTGGAAACGATCCCACTAGCATTGTGACTAGTGATAACTGTGATGAAATTTCACAGGGGTTGAGCAAAAGGTCAAAATGCAAGATAAAGAGTAACTGGACAGATAGTTGGTCAGATAAGCAGCTGAGAGAAGCTCAGATGAATGACTCAAACATAAAACAGGTCTTAAAGTTCAAACAGGAGAATGAAAATCCTCCTGAAAGGTCAATTTTAAGGTCAGAATGTCCAGAGGTCAAAACGCTTTGTGCCCAGTGGCCAATGTTAGAAATACATGACAAAATGCTGTATAGGAAATGGGTTCCAGATGAATCTCCAGAGAATCCTATATTACAGTTTGTAGTACCTAGCAAAATGAGAGATGAAATTTTGTTACATCTTCATAATCATAAAACTTCAGGTCACTTAGGTGTACGGAAAACGTTGGGCAAACTGAAACAAAGATTTTATTGGCCTGGATATAAGCGAGACATCGCTAGCTGGTGCAAAACGTGTCGGACATGTAACAGCCACAAATCAGGTCACATGCCGAAGAAAGCTCCACTGAAGCAGGACTTTGTGTCTGCACCTATGGAGAAAATCGCCTGCGACATAATGGGTCCTTTACCTGAAACAGAAAAGAAGAACAGTTACATATTAGTTGTGTCAGACTATTACACAAAATATGTAGAGGCCTATGCCCTCCCAGATCAAACAGCCCAAACAGTAGCTGACTGTCTAGTGACTGAATGGATTTGTAGGAATGGGGTACCTTTACAAATTTTGTCTGATCAGGGTAGGAATTTTGAGTCTGCATTATTCCAGGAGATGTGTAAACTGCTAGACATGCGTAAGATTCGCACATCCCGATATAGACCTCAAACAGATGGTCTAGTAGAAAGATATAACCGGACATTGAAATCGATGTTAAGATCGTTTTGCGATTCCGAGAAATCTGATTGGGATAATCACCTTCCTTATGTCATGATGGCATATCGGGCCACTGTGCAGGAGAGTACCCGGTGTACTCCAAATCTGTTAATGTTTGGACGGGAAATAAAACTGCCCGTCGACATAATGTATGGTGTTGTGAAGGAAAATAGTGTCCCAACTTGTCCCATAGAGTATGTCCAATGGATAAGATATTCTATGACTAATGCCTTTGAAAAGGTTAGAGAAGCTGTTAAAGCAAGTGCAGTCAGGCAAAAACGATCTTATGATCGTAATACTGAATATCGTAGTTTTAAAAGAGGTGACTGGGTATGGGTGTACCATATGCCTAGTGATAAACAGAAGTTTGGACAGGGCTGGAAAGGTCCTTATTTAGTAGTCGAGAAAATAGGGGATTTAAATTATAGGGTACAAGAAAATGAAGGGTCACGAGTGGTTACATTGCATGTAGACCATATTAAATTGTTTGACCATGATACTCCAGAAAGTTGGTTGGTTTCTGCGACCAAAGATATTGGGGTACAAACTGAGAGTGGTTAACTTAGTTAGGTATAGCTAGAAGTATATGTATATACTGTACATAGCTAATCTGATATGGTTAGGAGTACATTTTTTTTAAAATTTTTTTTTTTTTATATATATTTAGATGGCTGCATCAGAGGTCAATATTTATGACGAGCTAATGAAAGCTATGGATGAAGTAGAGTGGTCCGACAGTGAGTTGGAAGAAGGAGAATTAGTGGACTTGATTAAATTTCCAGGAGAGATGGAGGGGAAGGAGAACAAACAGCCTTTGAGTTGCCGAGTAAATCAGTGTAAGGGCAAAAGCTTCTCAAAGATGTACGCCCTGAAGAGGCACTGGAAGGAGGTACATGAGAAGTCTGTTCAACTTATGGAATGCACTCAGTGCACAAAGATCTTCAGAAGGAACTCTGACTTGAAGAGACATTTTGTTTCAAAACATGGGTCCATTTCACAGAAAATGTGCAAGGTGGTCAGCAGACCAAACAAGTTCTTTGTGGACCCTCAGGGTGTTGAACCTCCTCGAGGGTTCCTAACCCCAAGGGATCCTCAAAGAGTGGTGCAGGTCACACCTCTACAAGCCACCCAAGCTGCATCCAGCCAGCTGGCCAGAGTGCCAGATAAGGCTACAGTCGCCCCAGCCATGACTGTCGACAGAAGTGCACCATCAACAGAGGTCATACCAAACCAGGAACCAGACAAGAGCGCAGATTCCATTTCAGAAGGTCTGTTAACATCTCGGGATTTATTGGTAAAGAAGGTGATGGAGGCAAAAGAAAAACAAAGATATTGGGCAGGAATAGAGACTGAAGCTAAAGAGGCCATCAGGAAATTTGATCAGGAGAAAGAGAGAGCGAGGGTGTCTCAACTTGAAAGACAGTTAAAAGAAGAGCGAGAGTTAAGAATGCAAGCTCAACAGAAAGTGTGCCACCTTCAGCAACTTGAAACACAGCTAAAAGAGGAACGAGAGCTTAGGAAGCAAGCTGAGCAGAAAGTGCGCCACCTCCAGGAGAAGTCATCGATTCCTGAGAGGATGGACTTTCTGGACTTTTGTTGCCTAGCCGAAATCTAAATTTTAATAACCAGATGAACTTTTATGATTTAATTGACAGTACCATTATTTTTTTTTAGTTAAATTTTTAGTCAGAATACATGCTGAACAATAAGTTATTGTGGTATTAATGTGTCAGCTTTGTTATTAAACATTGCAAGTATTCACATTTTTGCAAGTATATCAATATAATATGTTATTATTATTGGTTGTTATATTTACACATGTTATACCACTTTTCTGGTATTGGTTCATTAAATGGACATCTCTAGTCTGATGTTAATATAAAGCGTTCTTACTAGTATGAATATAATTCTTACTGCCAGGTATATTTGTTTTTAATCTATTGCGTATGTAGCCTTGTAAATAGAGTTTGATTTACAATACTGCATTTTGAGTAGATGGGGGTAATTTGGTAACTTCTGAAATAGTATCTCTTTCTATCCCATGTGATATGTTTGTGGGGTTTATAAAAGGTTCAGGAGTTTAAGTGTTATGAGGGCATAACATTTTTTTAAGAAGGGGGGTAATGAGGTGAACCTCGTAGATTCTCGCGGACTTTTATAACAGGAATTCGCGATCGCGAGATGCTTGGTGTAGACGGCAAACTCACCATATTATCGCTCACGATAGAAGACGTTTTTAGGAAGTTGTAAAGCGATTTTACAATAAAATATTGCAGAATATTGGGTTTAAGATGTTAGAAACAAATATATTTGTCATTTTATTTTATTCTCGCGAGATTCACGTTATGCAGCGAGATTTTGAAATACTTGCTCTCGTTGTTTATGTTGAACACCGGCGGAGTTTGACGTCACACTTTTCTGTGTAATACGGTGTTTTTCGGTGTACTCCGGTGCTTTCGCAAAGCATTGTGGGATACGTCGAACGTCTATATAAGGGCGTCGGATCCGGAGATTTACGGAGTTTTTGGTTGCTTGACAACCTTGAGAAGGAGTTCCAAGAACTGTTTTTAAAACAGCTTAGTTGCTTGGACCAGTTTGTTTGTCTGAAAGATACTGATCATCTGTGATTCACTCCAAATAAGCATCTTGCTTGAGGCAGAAAGGTGATTATTTATTTTAAATATTTACCGGTTGATTTTCGGTAATTTATATTGATTTTGAAGTGGCCTTCACCTCATCATTCCTTATTTGGAAATCTTACTATGATATTTTGATTTATCTGTAGTAACTGGGAAGTAAGTAGTTCATTTGTACTGAATTATTAGGATGATTTAGGATTAAATTGTAATTATAATATTGGTCTGAACACTTATTTGGGCTATTTGGCTTTTGATATTTAACTGAAAGATAGAATTCATGTTTATATATTAATTTTAGTGGAGTATTTTTAAATGTAGGATTATATAATTAATCCATAGTTTAGATACTGGCTATATTTATTGTGTGGAAAAACACTGAAATTGATTATATTGTGTAACTGCTGGTTAAACCAATTTTTATATTGGTCTGAGTGAACCGGTGCATTTATTGTAAATATATTTTAACCAATTTTAATATTGGTGTGTGTGTAATTTATTAAATAAATTACATTGTTGATTTTAACTCATATTTTTCTATTGCAACTGAATATTTAATTGATATAGGAGTCCTTTTGATACCAAGCCTCATTGTCAGTGGCTCTTATTTTGAAGCCTTTGAGCCTGGTTCACGTTTTGAATTTCTGAACACAACGCGAGACTTATACATTTTGAACTGGCCATACAATCTGACCCAGCGACCTGACTGAAAGGTCGCCACAATATTATCACAGAGCTTCTACTTGTTTTTGTTGCATTAAAACCCATGCAGAAATGATTGAGAAAGCTCACCTTAAAAACTGAAGTTTTTGTATTTACTGATGCCCCTATTAAGTAATAAATGACAGTCTTTTTTCCCATTCTTTCTTAAATGTGGGTTTATTTTGCCTATTATTCATACAAATAGTGGATAATAAAAGTGAAACATCTCTCATTAGACGTATACAAAAATATATCATTTATGAAGGTTAAAAATGTAACACTTGTGCTAATATTGTCATATATTATTGTCATCTTCAGTCGTGATCCACTTTGTATCTATGTCATACAAGCAGTGTTCTTATTAATACCATGACATGATATTATTTTGATGTTTAAGCTGTGGGAATAACTCTAAAATATGTGGTGCATAAGTTCCTTCAGAACTTCTAATCGCATTTAAAAACAAATATAAATAACAAAAGATATATTCAATACAACTGTTTTAAATAAGGGTGAACAAAGAATATCATAAATATGAATATTGGTACCAACAAATTGGTTAAGTATACAATGTACACTGACAGAGAATATAAACTCAGTTATCATACTAGTTTGAATATTGAATACATTTATTCCTGAGATGTACTTCACATACTCTGTTTTTGTTAAAATCACCACCTGATGATGTTAATACATTCTAAACTCACCTTTAATTAAATTCACCAACTAATACTTCTGCTGTTTTCTAAATCAAAATTTCTTTATCAGTAGCTCCCCCTCTTTTATCTGTTTTTCTATCGTCATTTCAAACTAAACAAGGTAGTCAAGGGACTGTGTCATGAGCTACATGTTCCTTTGCAGATTTCTGAAATATTAAATGTTTTCAAGAGACCCTGGGGTCGCGTCTGTAATTTATGCTACACAGTTGAACTCCTTATATGCAGAATTCTGAAGATAAAGTCGAAAGAAATATTGGAGACATAGAGGGTTTTCTCTGTTGATTATTTTACCCTATTTTCTGGAATAATTACAGTTAAGATATTTCCATCTGTAATAATTTAACTGTGTTAAATACACTATCTCACCCATAGAGCGAGATATCTAGCTTTTCTAGCACTTAATCTCTATCGGTAGATTCTATGGTTCATGCAAGTGTCACTATTAAAAATTCATTCACTCCTTAGCCACGTGTGGGTTGTTAATCAGAGATGTTGGGGAGCTTAGGAAAATTAAGGTTGGAAAAAGAGCCATGCTGAATGAGTAGCTTTTCAACCTTTTCCTGAAACAGGTTAGAGAGCAAATGCCACAGATAATGGGGTAACAGCTCATTCCAGAAACTAGGAGCTTTCACAGGAAAAGCTGTGATTGAAATATTTTTTTTAATGTAATTTTTTTTGTGAATTAATGGTTAGGAAACTGGAAGAGTTAAGGAGGCTTAATTGGATGTGCTTCGTCTGGTGTAATACTCAGTTTTTGTAATGGGACTGTTCCACCTTGGCAAACTAATCGTAAACCTAGTTTCAGACTGAAAATAATGAAAACATTCATGATCCAGGGGTCTGTTTTAAGATAAGAGTAAGGTCTCATTTCAATAGCTTTACAATTAATGCAGAGATTGCCACACATAGGTTCCAGAAAAGCTCACAATAGGTTTACAAGAGTTTAAACCTTGCAGATCGACTTAAGATGAAATAAGTTTAAGATTGTTGTAAGGTGGAAAAGATTGCTTTGCCACTGTTAAGATAGGTTTAAGAGCACTGTAAGATCAAAAAGATAAGTTAACTTTACAAGTGAACAGGTAGGTTTAGGATAGATTTAGATGGGTTTAAGATTATGAAAATCTGATAATGATCAGGAGCAGCTTGTGATAATTGCAAATGGTTTTATTTTGTGTAATATTGGGTTTACAATGACTTTACGATCATTGTGATTTGAAAGATCTAACTCCTGAAGTGACAATTTACAGGGTCCTAAACCTATCGTAGAGCATTGTTGCCAAGATAGAACAGCCTTATAAAGGACGAAAGCAGACTTATAAAGGACAAAAGTAAGGGTCAAAATATGGTGACAGTCATTATAGTCAAGAAATTTAGAAACCAAACTGTTTTAAGCAAGAATCTGTATTTGACGGGAAGTTTGGTGAAGGTTTTTAAAGTGGGAGTGATAAGAGAATACTTGGAGGTAGTTGTTACTCTCCTGGCTAGACTGTTTTGAAAACACTGCAGTCCACTGAGTTGAGCAAAAAGAACATAGGAAGTAACAGAGAAAAGAGAAAGTATACAGAGTGAAGACACATGTTGATGACAGAGTGCAAAATGGGGAAAGGACTTGAATTGTAAAAGCAAGGAGCTTTAGGTTCACAAACATTAACCTCACTTCTCAAGAGGCAACTAGGCAGAATGATGGATATCCTGGAGACACATATTTCCATTGACATTCACTGTATAATCCTGTAAAATCATATCTGGAAACAAGGAAAATAACACTGCATACAAAGAAAGGAGGAAAAGAATAAAATTGTCCTGAAATAGAATAATCTTTGTGGATACATCTTTATGGGAAAGAAAATATGTACAATTTATACTTAGATTTCTCCATACAGATTTTACATTATTACATACAGATAAAAGTGTATCAGTTATACAGTGCTTTCTCTTAATTTATATAGATTCTCAAGTTACATAGAACAAAAGACTGTCACAATTTAGAACTGCTTGGAACTCCATCGGTCAATCCTGTGAGGAGAAGTGTCCCAATTTGTCCTCTTCTGGGCTATTCTAGAGTAAGTTCCCCACAATATGTCGCATTTATCACAGTGGACATCCCCAAAAAGTAAAGCAATGAGAAAGTTGATACATGGAACTTTTGCAGCAGATCAGACAGAGTAAAGGTGCATTAAAAACAACACTTTAATTTGACAGAATAAAGAACCTACAATAATTCAGAGAATGTTCTATTGGTAAAACTTATTTTGAGTAGTGCATTTCATTTATCTTAACTCAGTATTACTAACAATGTCTGGGTCTGAGGTCTGTTGTCTGAATTATCCATCAAACCAGCAAGACATGTGAGAAGGCTGAAGCTTTATATTTTTAGGTGGTTTTTTGTAGTCTCTTTAGACTACAAAGATACAAGTTTTGTTGTCATCATAATGAATCTCTGTGTAAGTTAATATGATTAAAACAAGTCCACTTAGAATTGATGTTTTTCTCTAGATTCCATCCAGGGTGATCCATGGAGGTTATTTATTACAGGTTTTACTGTAAATATAAAATATTAATTAAACTAATGATTAATTAGCAGTGTAGTAAGTGTAGGGTATCCTTAATAAAAGGCATCTACAACAACAAAGTAGACATCTCTCAAATATAGCACAACCTTTTGCATCACAAAATATCTATGTCAGCTGAAAATATTCAAATAATCATAATACAAGTAAGTCCTTGCTTTGAAGCAAAGGGGTATGCTGAATGGAACAGGCACTCGTCAAATAGTCCAACTTGTTTTGATTCAGAAATAAAGACAAAGTAATTATCTCAGACTTGTAGTAGGTTTAGCATTAAAATCTACCGCTAACAGTGGGCAGAACATGCAAGCTTTCATCCTCATTATTCAGGACTTATCAGATCACCTTAAATGGGCGAATCATTTATAAGTTGGATAATCACTTAGCTCTCACTGCTGAGGTGGTAGGTTTAAATGAAGCTCAGTGCCACATATGATAGGCATTAGGGACCCTGTACTGATATACCCTAAGATGTTAAGAGGAATGGATAATATAATTAATATTATGACTGTTTGAAGTAAGCCTTAAATACTCAACAGCTTTGTTATATTTTAAAGGGCCATTTTCACACAAAGTATTTTTGTTTTATTGTTTTTATCATTATTATTATTCTCCATCTACAATTACAGTTATTCACAATCATGGCAAACATTGACAGCTGCACTAGTTTTACTGTAACAAATACAATTCATGATAGAAAATCTACTTCTCTTTAAAAAAGGCCTATTTTGATCAAATGGAAGTGAAGCAGAATCTTGATTCTCTCAGCATAATGAGAGAACACGATTTGGTTCAGCTAATTAAAAATGTGTAAATATAAAGGACCGTTGATATAACATTATAAAAGACAAATACAAATGTAGGAGTGTGACTATTGTTTGGATAACAGAGGTTCTCCTCTATCTCACATAATGAGAAGGTCAACATCTTCAAATTATCAAACCTTCCCTGCAATTTTTATGAAATCATTGGTCAAAATATGGATATCAATTATAGTAATCACAACAACTCAATGAGTGAGTGCAGTGCTCTCAGGTCATATCATTTTACTGGTTAAATCATTGTCATTACAATGCTTATGTCAGGGCATAATTCTGGTAATCATAGTTATTCTGATGGAATAGACCAAGCGATTACAACCAATAATAAATCCAACACTTAAAGCTCAATAAAAAAGGACTATTTTCCACAATTACAACATGAATTATAGGGGATATGAAGAACAGTGATAACCAAGGCATATTCTCTGTAATCAACATCAGTTTGAACTGGAGTAATTGGGGAATCACCAGTCAGAATTTGAAAGGACAAATGCAAAGTTTTCACAGTCAGAGCTTTAAGTGATGTAACATCAAAGTTCATTTAGTAGGGGCTTTTCCTGTCTGACTTGGTGCTTGTAACCTCAACAAAAATGTGTTGTGGTCCAAGAGAAAAAGTCACAGTGTTTTGTCAGTATGTTGTCTTGTCATGTTGGTGTATCTCAGAGAATATCAGTTATACTTATTGCACGATTTTACAATGGAATATTCCCCTCATATTGTCTGTCTTTGTTATATTTAAAAGTCCATAGTTGATGTGGCAAAGTAGTAGAGATAGGCACCATCTACCTTTTCAGAAAAAAATGCAGATCTATGTTCCAAAAAGTCTTGTTTGCTTATATATCACAATCTGCATTAATCATTAAAATAAACAAGACATAATTGTTAAGGTATTTTTATGCATTAATTTTATACTTAATTTGAAGTATTTCTTTGATATTTTTTAAGTTATCAGTACCTAGGTTTGATTCTCTTGTCAAATTATTAAGAATTGATGAAGTCCCATAAAGTGGCTGGTGTCTATATTCAATTACAAGTACAGATGTACTGCCTTACCACACACAAAAAATTCTGTAGCCTAAGACCTGAAAGATACTCACATCTTTGAAACTGCTACTCATCAAGGCACAGCATTGTATGGTTAATGTAAAATAGAAAGGACATCTTTTAGATTGAAACCCAGTATTCCCTTTGCAAAATATGGTAAGATATTATAGCATTCTTATGAATCAGGCATTGTAACTTGCTAAAAACCTTCAAATTTTATTAACCAAGATATATCTGCTTTAATACACCTTTACACTGTCACATTCAATTACTTATTCCCTATCCCCTAGTGTTAAGATGATGTTCATGTTCTATCAGAAATTGCATATATCTGCTTGAAAAACCTGCTGTGGCCTTAATTGAATTTCCAACAATAAAAATATTTTGACATTGAATGTCTTTTCTGTATCTAGCAGCACCGTCTGTATTGGTGGGATACTTTGTTTTATTTATTTATTTGGGGTTTTACGTCGCTTTCAACACTGTACAGGTCATATCACGACGGGTAGTTGGAAGGGCGGAGGAAACCAGTACATATAGTTCGTTAGAGTTGTGTACTGTAAACTGCCGACCAACGGCAAGCAACTACCAGCTTTCCCACTTAAGGCCATCACGGGGATCGAACCCCGGCCTCAGAGGTGGGAGGCGAGAGTGTTACCACTCTGCCACCGTGGCCCCCGGGATACTTTGTGATTGTGCTTTAAAAAGATGTTGGTGATATCAGTTAGTATAGTTACCCACAAGAATTAGCGAAAAGTACAAAGAAATAACTTTTGCTTGCATTATGTGGTTGCCCTCTTGTGACATGGCATAACTTTTACTTTGGTTGCAGTTTTCGCACTTCTAAAGATCACTTTTCTTTTGTTTTAAACCAGTGGGCTATGTTAGTACCTTGATGGGTAACACTCTGAGTTGTAGACCAGGTATGGGATGAGTCAGAACTTGTTGTCACCAGACTTTCATAATTTTAGTGCACTACTCACATCCCCTGCAGCCTGCGCATGTTAACTGAAGCACTATTTGGCCTTGTTAGAAGAAATATTCATTTGCTTATACGCACACATATGTACTAAATAAGGAACAAGTGAATTAGTTAGTTTGTTAGTTTGTATGGACATCTCTCTTTTATAAAACTGTCTTTAAACTCACATTATATGTATTCCACCTATGTCATCAGCATTAAATAATAGTTACAATGTTCCATGCAAAAACTCTGTCACTTGTCACTTTATCACTTTTTCTCACTCCAAAGATAAATTTCTCCCAAAAGTTATAGTTATTATGAAAAAAGTTCTGAATGATGGACAGGGATAATGTTAAGCTGTAGTTAACTTTTCTTGCTAATTGAATCAAAGTCTAGTGCTACATGAATTGCTGCTGTCTCTTGCTTTAGTTTTCCATTTGTTTACTTAAAAGCTTTAGTTTTCTCCTGAGAGAATGTGCCACAGTGAATTCCAGATCAGACACAGAATGTAGATTTAGGTATTTATACTCGCTTGGTAAAAGCCCATACTATAATACAGTCGAGGTTGTTTGTGATTTGAATTTGTGTCAGTGATGTCAAGTGCAAATAGAGGAAACTTGCCTCTGGGCCACTTTAGACTATATGAAATTTGTGCTAAATGAAAACAAGGTGAACTGGAAACAATCAGTACCAGCAGTCTATTAAATATACATCAATTTCACATAATTTGACCGTTTTACTTAATTTTCCATTATTTTATTGTATGAAAATATTTACAAATATATTTGTGTAACACTTATCCCGACACTCGATCTATATTACTGCATTTATCAGTGTAAAACAAAAAAACCAGCAGCAATTAAGAAGTTGTTGTTGTTTTAAATCCAATAAAGGATCACAAGGGAACACTTTTGAAAGCTGTTTTGATTATTTTTAGTATTTCAAAAACTTTTCTTTTTTTTTCTTTAAGATTTTTGAAGATGATACCTTTGGGGGGGGGGGGGGGGGGTGCATTCATTTCTCCGTTTATAGCATAGATACAATTATGTAACTTAGATTACAAGTTTTACATTTCTTAGCACGTCTAACGCATTTACCTTAACTGGGTGACCTAACATTTCTTTCCTTGTTTCTAAATTTAATTACAGCAGTCGCTAACCTTATTGCACAACCCGCCTTTTGGGGCATCTCTGACCCTCTTGTCTCACATTAAATTCATGAACAATGTACTGTTGGCTACTTGGTGTCAAATACATTTAGTCAAATCTCCTCATTTGATGGACAAGTGAATATGTGAAACTTCATAACTTTGTTTTTGTTTCCAGTTGTGTTATGTTATTGTTTCCTAATCTGTTTTATATCTTGGCTCTCAATATTGGGAATTTTATGTGTTGCCATCTATGGTAGTCAGTGTATACGCCGATTTATTCTTAAACTTAAGCTTACTCCATTCATTACTTTCATATTGAATGAAGAAAAATAGAATGATCCCCTTCTCAGATTATGTCAAAAAGTACTATTGTAAAAGCAGTTAGAAACTATTTAAAAATGAAAAGTTAAATAAAACTGAGACTCTTTTCTGTTACCTGTGTTAGTGTGTAATTAGCTTTGTTGTTCAGGTCCTGTTAGAGAGGTGGATATTGTTGTTGCTAACTGACTTACTAACAAAGAGTTTTGTCATGAGACTTTATATATTTAGCATTTTATTGTGCTACAATAGCTTACCATGTGGGACTGAATGCTGTTCTCTGATGGCCGCCAGGCCCGGCCAACGTCTAAGAAAAAACAGACATTTATAGTTGGCTGTAGCCTCAGGTTGTCGTCACGTGACCTACCCCATTTGTCTTCTCCTTTCTCGTTGGCCCCCGCCGTATTGGAATCTTTTGTGACATTTTTCTGCCCTTTTCTACTTATATCTCAGTTCATTTTGATTGTTGGATGTCTATTCTCATCCATTTTGTTTATTAATCTTTAAAGCACATATTACATAATTTTCTGTCCAGTTGGATAAGTAATTTTCCTTTTATACCTGTTGTGAGTTATTGCCTCGGCTAGGCTTTTATGTTATCGGGTGTCACCTCTTTTATTGCGTTTGAACATGTCTTCACACCAATCCAATAAAGACAAACCCCGTGCATCTAAATGCCATCATTTTTGTCATGCTTTCGACACTCATAATTTCTGTCCTACCTGCAGAGAGGCAGGTAAGGGAGATGATCCCTGTGTCACATTTATCTCACCATGTGATATCTGTGCTTCCTTTTCAGAAGAACAACTAACCAAGATCACTCATAGAAAGAGATATGTCAAGAAACCTGACAAAAAATCTGACAAAAATGAGCAGGAATTAGATTTATTGGGCGATAATTCTGTAGAATCCTTCGCGGGCTCCCAAGCAGACCTCGAGAGTGCTGCTGATCATCTATTTACTTCCCCAACTCGCCCTCAACTTCTTGCCTTCGAGGCTTTATCCTTAAGAACTCCAGCTAAAACTGTCCCACCAATTCCAGGTACTGCTTTACAGCAGAAATTAGAAACAAAGCTCAAGAAGTCCTTCAGATCTCAGCTAGACATTCAACTAGACCAAAAGATGGGTGCTTTCCAGGCCAATATTTTAGAGGTGATGAAGTCCCTTTGGGAAGATTTTCAGAAATCTCTCCATAAAACTTCTTCGCAAGTGGAGGTAGATCAGACCTCCGCTTCAGCCTCAAAACCTGGCCCATCTAACACTCGTCTGGACCCCCCGAGAACTAATGCTGTCGAGTCAATGGACGTTGATTATGGCCCAGCCTTACCTCCACGCCTCGACTCTCATTCTAGTCACGTCGATGACACCTCGGGTCAACATCTTAGTTCTGTCGACGAACCCTCGAGGTTGTCCTCGGCTAAACCAAAGAAGTGTTCTCACTCTCTTAAACAGTAAGATGTGGTCCCGAGCTCTGCCTCGGACCACTACTTTGATCAATCTGACGATCCTCGGCCTGTCCCTAGCAGAGCCAAGAAACATACTGATAAATCAAAACACAAATCTAGGTCCAGATATTTACCTTCTTCCTCAGATGAGGATCAGTCCTCTGAGCTCAGACATAGGTCTCCTAAACCTTCTAGGAAGACCTACACGGATCAAGGCCATCCTCAACATGACCCAGATCCTCCTTACTGCAAGGATGTAGCTCTGTCTGACATCCCCTCTCAGTATGCAGAGGAGGTGGATACCTTCAGGCGTATCCTCAAACTTCCAGACCCTAGGGACTCCTTACCCAGGTCTTCTACTGTGGTCATGGGCCTTAACGATGAGAAAGGCAGGCAGGAGCTCAGGCCAAGAGGCCCTTCCTCTATGCTGCCTCTGAATTCTATTATCAAAGACACCTTTGATAAATTTGACCAAGATTTTCAAGCAGCAAATTTACCTGAGGGTAAATACATTAAAGCTCCTCCTTCCACTGCCAAGTGGTACAAGGTGGGACAGCCTTGTTACGAAGACAAGATACAAGAACTAAATACAGACTTTGCCAAGATCTGTATTTCTCCTAAGCCCTCTGGGGCCCCTATGGGCAAGGTTCCCCTACCAATTCTCAAAGAATTGGAACACCAGGCGAGACAAAATATCTCCACGCTTAACTTTACTACCACCTTTGCCAAGACTTCTTCTTCCTGCAATTCCACTCTGGAAAAGTGCCAGCATAGTTTGAAGTCGACCTTCAAGAAGGTCAAATCTCAAATTAGAAAAGATGCTGATCCTGAAAAGGCAGCAAAGCGTGGATACGAGGAAACCTGTGAATACCTGGATCTTTGGAACAAGACACTTCTTATCCAGCACAGGGCCTTGACTTGTCTCAGCAAATCCCTTGCTCATATACTCTAGAGGGAGTTATATTCCATGGGCAACACTGGCTTGCTTAGGCGCGAAGCCAAAATGACCGTGTTACAACCACAATTAGGGGAGACGAGATGTCAGGAACTCAGGAATGCGTCCTTTTGGCCGTCTTCCTTGTTCAAGTCTCAATTAGTCAAGGAAGGTGAAGACTTCCTTCTTTAAAAAGGCAAATCAAAAGACTGTCAGGGTTTTGGACCCTACCAAAACAAGCCCTTTCGTGGTCCCCACAAGAAAAGAGGATCCTACAGGAAATGTCCCTATGGGGGCAACTCCTCTCAAAACAGTAACCAATCGTTTTCTTCCGGCATGGGAAAACCAAACTTCAGAGGCTCCAGGGATCATTTTCAACCCCACAATAGGGGAAGAGGGTGTGGAAACCCCTCTTCCCAATGACTCCTCCAAAGCCTCCCTCAGTCCACTAGTAGGAGGTTGCCTCCGTTTTTTCAGAAGAGACTGGCAAACAAACAAATGTTCATCATACGTGTTAAACATTATCACCAATGGCTACATACTGCCATTCCTCTCAAAGCCAAACTTGGTCAGATTTCCTCTGATTCTGTCAGAGTACAAGACCCTTCAAAAAGACCAAGCTCTAGCAGATTGTATCCAGTCTCTTCTGTCAAAGAATGCTATCAAAAGGGTTGAAAATGTAAAATCTCTCGGGTTTTACAGTCGCCTGTTTCTAGTCCCCAAGCCTCACCAAAGGTGGAGGCCAGTAGTAGACTTAAGCAGGCTCAACACTTTTCTACATGTAGAAAAGTTCAAAATGGAAACTCCAGAGTCCATCAGGACCTCCCTGGTTCCAGGGGAATGGGTATCGTCGATAGACCTATCGGACGCTTACCTTCACATCCCTATCCATCCAAACTCAAGGAAATACCTAAAGTTTTGCCACAGGTCACAGGTGTTTCAGTTCACCTCCCTTCCTTTCGGACTAGGCACAGCCCCCCCCCCAGGTCTTTACAATGATCGTAAAGGAAGTGAAGCTCATTGCACTTTCCAGAGGACTCAGACTTCACCAATACCTGGACAACTGGCTGATCAGGTCCCAGTCTCAGGAAGAAGCCCAAGTGAACACTCAGGCAGTGGTGGACCTATCCCAGTCCTTGGGATGGATAATAAACCAGGAAAAATCAGAACTGAAACCTACTCAGGTGTTTTCGTTCGTGGGCTACGAATACCATCTAGATTCAGCCCTTGTAAGACCCACTCAAGAGAGATGGCTCACACTTCAGGATTTGATCCTACGACTCAAGTCAAAACATGTTTTGACTGCAAGATGTTTGATGTCACTAATTGGGTTGCTTGCCTCAATGGAGAAAATGGTCCCGGAGGGACGCCTTCACATGAGGCCCTTTCAGTTTCATCTCAAGGAGCATTGGAGATATCCTCAGTCGCTGGACAACCTCCTTCCTTGGACAGATGCCATTTCTGCACACCTAGACTGGTGGCAGAATCCTGCAAAAGTGATGAAAGGCTCAGACCTTCATCCCAAAGACCACAGTATCCAACTCTTTACAGACGCCTCAAACGAAGGTTGGGGCGCTCACTTAGATCAAAGATCTACCAAGGGCCTGTGAAAAAAGGCTATACATAAACGTCCTAGAGTTGAAGGCGGTCTCACTGGCCCTTCGAAAGTTCAAGGACCAGTGCCAGAGCCAAAGATTTCTAGTTGCAACGGACAACTCTACAGTGGTAGCCTACATAATCAAACAAGGAGGAACTCACTCTGTAGAGATGTGCGCTCTCCTGTGGAAGATCATGACATGGTGTCACCGCTATCACATAACATTAAAAGCTAGACACATTCCAGGGTGTCTGAATGTGATGGCCGACCTCCTGTCTAGGTCTAACCAAGTGCAGTCAACAGAATGGTCACTGCATCCACAGGTGTTCAAACAGATCTGCCAGAAGTGGTTCACTCCTCATGTGGACCTGTTTGCCACTCATCTGAACCACAAACTCCCTCTCTACGTGTCTCCAATTCCAGACCCAAAGGCCTGGGACATAGATGCTCTGAACATAAACTGGACAGGTCTCACTGCTTATGCTTACCCTCCGACGGCTCTCCTTCACAGGGTGGTCCAAAAAATCAGGCAATGCCATTGCCTGATCATTGTAATAGCCCCAGGCTGGCCAGGGATGCCCTGGTTTTGGGACCTAATGCAGCTCTCAACAGAGATCCCACTACAACTCCCGGTGTCAACGACTCTACTCAAACAGTCCCACAAGTATGTGTTCTACAACAATCCGCAACATCTCAACCTCCACACCTGGTGTCTAGGAGCAGACAACTCCAAGAACAAGGCTTCTCTGTGGAGGTGGCAGAGAGAATTGCTGCCCCTCAGCAGTCATCAACAAGGACCATCTACAAGTCAAAGTGGGCCCTATTTGAAAAATGGTGCAGAGAAAATTCGGTGGATTTCTCCACTCCATCTGTGAAACAAATCTCAGATTTTTTCACATACCTGTACCAAGACCTAAACAGGCGCCCCTCGACCATTGATGATTACAGGACTGCCATTGTTGACACTTTGGGCCCAACGGCCCACCATATTGCACATAATGCAGACCTTCATAGGTTACTCTTCAGTTTCCACAGGAATCATCCCAAAAGTTCCAGAAATCTTCCTAAGTGGAACCTTTCTGTTGTTCTCAATGAGCTCACAAAAGCACCCTTTGAGCCTATGAAAGACACAGACCTCAAACATCATACCCTCAAAACTGCTTTCTTGCTAGCTTTGGCCTCCGGCAAGCGCTGCAGCATAATCCCTGCCTGGGTTGCAAACAAAGTATCTAATCTAGGCCAATGGGAAAAGGTTGCCTTGTTCCCTTCTTCTGACTTCATAGCCAAAAACCAACTAGCAAGAGAAGGTTCTCAAAGTGTGTCTCCGGTGACTATTCCTGCTTTGACTACCATTGTAGATAGACAATTCAAAGAAGACAGGACCCTGTGTCCGGTGCGGGCCCTGAGGTACTACTTGGATCGGACCCAAGACCTGAGAGCTTCTCGGTCCCTCCTTTTCATCTCCTTCAAGGAAGGACATACCTCAGATATCAGACCCGCTACGCTCTCTTCCTGGTTGAAACAAACCATTCTACTTTGTTATAAACAAGCAGACCAACAAGCCTTGGACTTGGTCCAAGTTAAAGCGCATGACATTAGGGCCTTCGCAGCCTCTAAGGCTTTTTACGGTGGGGTATCGGTGGACCAGATCATGCAAGCCTGTCACTGGAAAGCTCACAACACATTTACAAATTTCTATCTAAAAGACCTTACTTGGTCAGACAATGACAAAAATATGTATCTGTATCTGGGGCCAGTAGTAGTGGCACAACAGGTCCTAGACCCTTCCCCTCAGAACAGTCATCCTCAGAAAGAAAAGAAGGGGGGGGACACATCCGCTACAACCAAGTCTTCAGGAGTCTAATCCCAGGGTCTAGGTCTAGGTTTACCTCATCAGGGTGTTTCGGGTAAGGTTTTTATATTCTTTTAGCTTTAGTATTAATTGTATAATGTATTAAGGACCTTAAGGTTGTCATTAATCTCTTTTAAGGTGGCAATAAGTTTGGTACCTCTGAGCCTTGGGCTCAGACTCCTTCCGTGATAGCCCTTGGGGCTTTACCCCACCTAAGTGTACTTCGTCTACACCTCTTTCTCCTGTCAAAACACCCAGACAGTTTCTTAGCACTGTCAATCATTTTTAGGTTTTTTGGCTTCTTAAAGGCCCAGCCCTCGGGTTTGGGGCACTGTAAATGGGACTCAGACTGGTATTTTCTAACCTTCATTCTACTTATTCTATCTAAAATCTAAGAAAAACAAATATATCTTCCAGTCTCAGTTGCAATCCCGCCACCGGGCAGTTGGATTCAGCATTCAGTCCCATATGGTAAGCTACTGTAGCGCAGTAAAATTGAAAATTTTAATTACTTAAATGTAGCTTTGATAAGCTACAAGCTTATCATGTAGGACTGAGAAGAGTCCCACCCGACCTCCCCGCTGTATTACAGCTGAGGGGGTATGGGTTAAAATTTCAATGAGAAAGGAGAAGACAAATGGGGTAGGTCACATGACGACAACCTGAGGCTACGGCCAACTATAAATGTCTGTTTTTCTTAGACGTTGGCCAGGCCTGGTGGCCATCCAAGAACAGCATTCAGTCCCACATGATAAGCTATTGTAGCTTATAAAAGCTATATTTAAGTAATTAAGATTTTCAATTTAATCTCCTTTGGCCTGCCTTGACTTTTAAATGAGTTTAGCCATTGAAAAGGATATAAAACCCTATCTTTGTCCCATCTGTGTTCTCATATGCACTACAACTCCCGGTGTCAACGACTCTACTCAAACAGTCCCACAAGTATGTGTTCTACAACAATCCGCAACATCTCAACCTCCACACCTGGTGTCTAGGAGCAGACAACTCCAAGAACAAGGCTTCTCTGTGGAGGTGGCAGAGAGAATTGCTGCCCCTCAGCAGTCATCAACAAGGACCATCTACAAGTCAAAGTGGGCCCTATTTGAAAAATGGTGCAGAGAAAATTCGGTGGATTTCTCCACTCCATCTGTGAAACAAATCTCAGATTTTTTCACATACCTGTACCAAGACCTAAACAGGCGCCCCTCGACCATTGATGATTACAGGACTGCCATTGTTGACACTTTGGGCCCAACGGCCCACCATATTGCACATAATGCAGACCTTCATAGGTTACTCTTCAGTTTCCACAGGAATCATCCCAAAAGTTCCAGAAATCTTCCTAAGTGGAACCTTTCTGTTGTTCTCAATGAGCTCACAAAAGCACCCTTTGAGCCTATGAAAGACACAGACCTCAAACATCATACCCTCAAAACTGCTTTCTTGCTAGCTTTGGCCTCCGGCAAGCGCTGCAGCATAATCCCTGCCTGGGTTGCAAACAAAGTATCTAATCTAGGCCAATGGGAAAAGGTTGCCTTGTTCCCTTCTTCTGACTTCATAGCCAAAAACCAACTAGCAAGAGAAGGTTCTCAAAGTGTGTCTCCGGTGACTATTCCTGCTTTGACTACCATTGTAGATAGACAATTCAAAGAAGACAGGACCCTGTGTCCGGTGCGGGCCCTGAGGTACTACTTGGATCGGACCCAAGACCTGAGAGCTTCTCGGTCCCTCCTTTTCATCTCCTTCAAGGAAGGACATACCTCAGATATCAGACCCGCTACGCTCTCTTCCTGGTTGAAACAAACCATTCTACTTTGTTATAAACAAGCAGACCAACAAGCCTTGGACTTGGTCCAAGTTAAAGCGCATGACATTAGGGCCTTCGCAGCCTCTAAGGCTTTTTACGGTGGGGTATCGGTGGACCAGATCATGCAAGCCTGTCACTGGAAAGCTCACAACACATTTACAAATTTCTATCTAAAAGACCTTACTTGGTCAGACAATGACAAAAATATGTATCTGGGGCCAGTAGTAGTGGCACAACAGGTCCTAGACCCTTCCCCTCAGAACAGTCATCCTCAGAAAGAAAAGAAGGGGGGGGACACATCCGCTACAACCAAGTCTTCAGGAGTCTAATCCCAGGGTCTAGGTCTAGGTTTACCTCATCAGGGTGTTTCGGGTAAGGTTTTTATATTCTTTTAGCTTTAGTATTAATTGTATAATGTATTAAGGACCTTAAGGTTGTCATTAATCTCTTTTAAGGTGGCAATAAGTTTGGTACCTCTGAGCCTTGGGCTCAGACTCCTTCCGTGATAGCCCTTGGGGCTTTACCCCACCTAAGTGTACTTCGTCTACACCTCTTTCTCCTGTCAAAACACCCAGACAGTTTCTTAGCACTGTCAATCATTTTTAGGTTTTTTGGCTTCTTAAAGGCCCAGCCCTCGGGTTTGGGGCACTGTAAATGGGACTCAGACTGGTATTTTCTAACCTTCATTCTACTTATTCTATCTAAAATCTAAGAAAAACAAATATATCTTCCAGTCTCAGTTGCAATCCCGCCACCGGGCAGTTGGATTCAGCATTCAGTCCCATATGGTAAGCTACTGTAGCGCAGTAAAATTGAAAATTTTAATTACTTAAATGTAGCTTTGATAAGCTACAAGCTTATCATGTAGGACTGAGAAGAGTCCCACCCGACCTCCCCGCTGTATTACAGCTGAGGGGGTATGGGTTAAAATTTCAATGAGAAAGGAGAAGACAAATGGGGTAGGTCACATGACGACAACCTGAGGCTACGGCCAACTATAAATGTCTGTTTTTCTTAGACGTTGGCCAGGCCTGGTGGCCATCCAAGAACAGCATTCAGTCCCACATGATAAGCTATTGTAGCTTATAAAAGCTATATTTAAGTAATTAAGATTTTCAATTTAATCTCCTTTGGCCTGCCTTGACTTTTAAATGAGTTTAGCCATTGAAAAGGATATAAAACCCTATCTTTGTCCCATCTGTGTTCTCATATGGTTTAAAATATGCCAGTAAAGCCATACAACTTCATTAAGTAAGAATATTACAAATATTTACCACAATATTATGTGAAATGAGGCATCCCCCCTCCATTTCCTTGATATATGGCATATTCTTTAGATATTCGTGATTTTGTGTGACAACGGTTGGTTTCTGATCATCTCTGATACAAAATTTGTGCAAACCTTGATTAGTTTGTCTTTTTGTAGGGTTCACCAGTGGCCAGTGTCATACAGAATTCTACTAAGAGTTCTGTGTAAATTTCACATTTATGGCTGTGAAGGTCTGATGAGTGTATATGCTTGCGTTTAGGTGTTAATACAGGGCCTGGTGGAGAGGTGGAGATAGCCTTTGTGGCTGACTGTCCCTGTGCATTCATGTGTATCTACGAGAACTACCAAACAAAGAAATACAAGTGCTACTGTCCTCCAAATGAGGTCATAGGAGAAGATGGCCTTAGCTGTACAGGTATTAAGCATTGTAACTCAGTGTATATTTAATATTATTAATCATATATGGTCTAATTTGTAAAGTAGACCCTGGGTCCTTGTTAGTCCAGTGGGTAGCACAAATTGAACATTTATCACAAGCCAACACCTGATGGGTTCGACTCCCACGAGTGGCAGTATAAGCAATATACATAATATGATAAAGTGTTTTTCACAGTCCTCATAATGAGGTCATTGGAGAGGATGCCCTCAGCTCTGCAGGTGCTCAGAAGTTTAACGTATTGCAACACACTAAGCTCTGTAAGTAGAACAAGTAAATGGAAAGGTGTAAGGGAAATCAGTTTTGAGGTCCTAAAATAAAAGTACTGTGTTATATATAAAACAAATGTACTGTGTTACATATAAATAAACCTCTTCCATAACCAGGGCCAAATACTATGTTCATCAGACATTCTGCTTATTACTGCACATATGGTGAAGCCAAGATATGATTCCAACTGTCATTTTAAAAAGCTGGCAATCATCATGTTTGTCTTCAAATTTTGACTGTAAATTAAGTACAGCAAAATAATGGATCTGTACTCTGTGCAGTATGAATTACTTACCTTCCAATTTCCAGTGTTTCATATAACTTTAACATTTACTTCCACAAGATTATTTGGAAAAGTCATAATACTTACAAAGCACTGATTGTTGATGTTTCAGAACCAGGTTTATTCAGGACAGCCTCTCCCCCTGAGGAGGTCTCCACAGGCATGATAGCAGGAATAGCAGCAGCCTGTGGGGTGGCAGTCATTGCCTTCGCATTGTACTGTGGATACTGTATAGGTTAGTATTGAATTACCTCTAAACACAAAATGTTCTCATGATTGCCTACTCCCTAGGTTTGCTAACAAGACATAAAATATCTGCATTGTATTGTGAATGGTGCTTGGGCTAGTGTTTGGTTATTACCAAAATACAAAAGGACCTTGGAGACAAGTTAACCTGTTATTGAAGTCATTGATATAGGCATACATGCACTCTTTGCTGCTTTATAGGTCTAGATTGGCTGATGACACTCAGAATGACATTGAGGTTATGTAGTATTGATTATATTTGTTATCTAGCAGATTCTGTGTAGTCTATACTATCATAGTCTTGCCATAATAAATAGGTTTATACATAGGCCTAGGCACAACTAAAACAGTAAATGACTTCGGAAATGGTGTAGAACTGATTGTTTTTCCAATCATTTTTCTTAAGCTTGTATACTGGCTCACTCAGAACCATGAAATTCCTTCATGCTTTACACATTCATAAACATTACGACACCAAATGATTTACACATATGTTCTAGTGTTTGGTATATGGAGAAAGTGTTAACTTAGTTGTTTTATATTAATAAAGTTTTGGAGATCAGTAGTTTGTGTTGCCAATAGTAACATCAAAAAGTGATTCTCTGGAAGATGGTGTGGCTTTGTTAACATAAGAGACACATATTTGTATTATTATTATTCATTTCTTGTTCAAGGATGTCATTGCCTTGCATCTGACATAAGCAGACCAAGCCATCCTATTTAGTGTCAGTGACTGAGACCTTTCCAGATTAACAATAAGATCCAGAGTTTGTTATTTTAGCTCTACTTTGCAAGATAAAGTGTTAACAATGCCATACTTTTGTTTATCCTTGATTGCAGCAAAATCCCCCCAAACTCACACTATGCTAAACAAAGACCTGTCTCTGCAAAATTAGCAGAAATTTTTACGTATACTGTTGAATTTTTCATCATAAAATTCAACTTAAAATATATATCAATAATATAACATATAGTATATAACACAGGAGAACTTTCAGTATCTAGAAGATTTGCCTCTCATTTGTAATTAAGGTTTTTTTGGTCATCTCAAAGTTCTTTCTTGTGCTAAACTGTTGACACTTTTATTGTATAACATGGTGGACACAGCCACAGTAAAAGTACAAATTTTAAATTAGTTTGTTGTGAATAAAACTATTCTCATTCATTGATGTAACAGAGGTGACAAGCCATGTACCAATAAAATTTATGTATTCACAAGCTGTGGACCAGGCATGAATATAAATGCAGTGAGAAATGATTGATGAAGACAAAAGAGCAGATTATTATCACATTTGAGGCTCCTTACTCAATTTAAGTCAGAAAGATTTCCGTCCTGCCTTTCTTAGATTAAATCAAGATGTGTTCTGAGATAGTTTCTGTCTATTAGTTCCTCTATCGGGTGATCAAGGTCATTTGGTAATATCACGCCTTGCATGGGACTAGTTTTTGAAATATCTCTTTGGAAACTATAACTGAGCACTTCTGTGGCAGTGTGATTGTGTTTCCCATGACATTAACCATGTGCAGCTCATTCTGATTGGTACATTTAACTGAAGTATCCAGGACATTTACTTATGTAAAGAAATAAAATACTATAAATGTATCTGTTAACAATAAACAGAATTGTGTTTTCTGTTTATTTATTACATTAAACTGTATTCAGCAAATGCTAAGTTTTGCCACACTTACAGGTAGTGTATCAGACGGTAACTAGCTGGTAGCCTGTATAATGATCAGGAGACACTGATCTTGTTACATTCCATTTATATGAAACCATAACCAGTTTCCTCACATATTTACTATTTTCACATAACTTTACCAAAATATTCAACAACAAATTTCCCCACCTTTTTATGAAATTCTATCAAGGTAGTAGCTATTTTGTTAAAAAAACTCTTTAAAAGCACATTACAGTTTATATTATGTGCAATTTATATATCATGTATGCATTTTGACATCTCATGTTCTATTTGCTAGCACAAACATACCCATTTTTTTCCCATCAGATTTCCACTTTTGGTGACCAGATATAAAATATGTAATCAGTCACAACCCTACTTGATATTGACAGTAGAGTAAGAAATCTAAAATTCGCCACATATCTGAAATTCGCCACAGGTGAAAATACTACTAAAATAAATCAATTATGGTGAGATTTGTTGACTGTATAGTAAATTAAGGCTTTTTGAACTGAAAAATACCAATTTTTAGACAAAAACATCATTTTCTTCATAAAATTAACTAAGGTTTTAGAGGTGGCGAATTTTAGATTCCTGGCGAATTTTAGATTTCTTACTCTATAACCCTATGATCAGCAGGAAAACACTTTTGACAGATCTCGAGACCTTTTACTGTTCCTATCCAGTTGACATTTCTCTTTGACACGATGTGATAGTTAGTCGTATTGTTTTAAACATGTTCTGTCTTGGGGTTAATATCCTCAAACAGTTGGGAGCCTAAATTAATTGCATTGAATTGAACCTTGTCAGTGGAATGTAAGTGGAGTGTAAATTGGGTGTTGAAAGTTGCCCGAGAATAAGTTGTAGGCCTTGGTAACTGTGGTTTGTAGTTTTCTAGTGGTATATGTCCCTCAGTCACTTTCTGCTAATGCAGGCCATGGTTACCTCCAGACTGGTATGTAGGTTGGTAAAATAGAACTTATGTTAGTATAAAGAGACGGACAAATGATGAAGTTATATAATTAACATTCAGATAATAGAAGACCAGATAATAGAGGTTCTACTGCCATTTAATTCCTCTTCTAACTTCTTGTTGCTATAAGAATTCGATCAGCTGATGATCTTGGATAATGAAACTTAATTACCTGTGACACTTTAAATATGTATTTATCTCTTCATTAGAAACTGACCATTGACTAAAATTAATTCCACTGAATTATTCTAAATTCAAGGATTAATGGAATTTTCTTATAGCTAAAATCTCTGCTGATACAGTATCTTAAATGCAGAGTTAAATGTAAATTAAAGTTCATAGAATGCTATATGTGTACATGTATTAATTTGTCTTCCTGCACTCATTCAGCAATATTTGAACTATTAAGAAGGGAAAGTCTTATCTATCAAAAATTGCGAATTAACTGTTCCATTGTTTTTGTCAGTTGTCTTTGTTAGATTAAGGAAATGTTATGAGAAGCTTTTGAATATGGAAATAAGTTGATCAAAGCCAGCCTTATTTTTCTAAGAAAAAAATCTGTGTTTCCAGTTATATGGTCATCTGTATTTTGGTAAGCTTTTGTACTGTCTAGAGTAATGCTAGTTTGAACTGTAAAAGCAAATGACTTGTAATTTTTTTGCAGTTTTTCCATCCTGGGTGGTAATTGGAACACAAGCAATTACTGTATAAGTAGAAATTTTCACCAGGTGTTAACTTTCACTATTTTAGTTATGAAATTTTTGGTTTTATTAATTTTATAAATGGAAACTAACGATAAGAAAAAAATTAATGTTAATTTTCAGCTCGAGTTTCTACTTATACTAATGTTCAGTATTTTAGAAATAAGTGGTACCAGCCCAACATTTAGATAATGTCCTTTACTGCCAAATGTCATTTACTGCAATATTTGGGCTAATGAAAATACATGTAGTTCAAGAAACAGCTGAGAATTAAATGGGGTCCTTTTTATAATGTCAGATTTTTTTTCAAACATTGATTATCCTTAAAGGTTTTTTCAAATGAGCCAATTTACTTTCACATGGCACAGCGTGGTAACTTTTTGGGGCATAACATAGCAGCTTTAAATCTTTTACTTCGTATATACAGATGAAATTAAAGATTACTCTTTCAATAACCCAACCTCGTAGTAGATGTTCCAACTGATATTACACAATTACATTTTGACATTCAGAGTAAAAATGAATGGAATTCAGTCATTTGAATCATTTTTTGAACTTTTGGAAAGATTTTTTGCATTTTTTAAGATTTTAAAATGCAAGTATAATGTTTTCTTTATTCTTTTTCAAGCCTATGTGTAAAAGGCTCAATCTGGATCAAGATCTGGACTCACAAATCCAGAAATTGTTTTTTTAACAATACCTGTGGCCGAGGGTTTGTGTGTGTTCAGACACTGCTTGTTTCATTTCATCATTATGTCACTGAGTCAGGGGCAAAAACAAAGGCTTAAGTTTGAAAAACTACATGTGCGTTCAGGGAGAGGTAGCCAGAGTGGAACTCTGTCAGGAAACATCAGGAAATTGTATTATTTGTCAAAATTATGATTGAATTAAAAAAGTCAAGAAATTTAATTTTTCCTCCTTGAATTTTGTGTATGCCTTTGAATTGTATCTCTTTTGATATTTCTCCTGTGGAAGATAATATTTTTCATGCTTCTGATACATAAAATTACACTGAGGTCCAACACACATCAAAAATTAAAATGGATTAGTTATTTTTTTCTTCTTTGTTAGAGTAAATGAGTATGAAACATTCATGTTCTCTGTAGAAATTCTGAGGACTATGTCTCTGGCAGAAGATGCGAGTCAGGAAAATGTTTTGAAGATCAGGTAAAAGTGTGACTGGCTAAGCTTAAACCTGTATCTTTGTGCATTTCAGTGAGTCAGAGACAAAAGGCAAGACAAGCAGTACGTCTAGAACAACTGAGTATCCCTGACTACCAGCTCGACAGACTTCGTTCCACCAACACAGCCACAACCATGATGACAGAGTACAACCCCAACTACGACTTTGGAGACTCCAAGTACACTATACAGGACCTGAAGGAGATTCCTAGAGACAACCTCAACCTCGTTAAGTAAGTTATATGCTAAAAAAGTACATAGTAGAAGAAATAGATTGGAACTAAGGGAGACAAAGAATTAATAATGTAGTCCAAATACAGACACAAAGGAGATATCCAGAAATAATTTTCACTTTGTCAATAGCATGGGACCATGAAAGGAATTACAAGGAACTAAGGAGTTGACAAAAAACATCATAGAGATATAATGCAATATAGACAAAATACACAATCCAAATCCGATTGCAGATATGACAGATTCCAAAGATACAAAAAAAATTAAGTGAAATAGTTTCTTTGTAAAAATTGACTAGTTCTTTGAAAAGATACAGTGATATTTTGTGACAGTTACTTAAAGATGAAGTGATGTAGGAGGGTATAATTTTTTTATATTGCTTGTGTATATCAACAGTCAGATTTGTCACAAAACACCATGATCCTCTCCAATAATGTTTCCAGTTCCCCAGCACTGGAAATTCATAGATATACCTTAGTTATGCAATAAACAGAAGAAACAGGCCTCTGTTCATTACCTATTAACTTGTCCTATTTGAGACATCTTTCTCTTAGGAATAAGATATATGGATTGCACTTTTACATAATTGTGCTATTTCCATCAACATCTATTTTCCAATTAATAAATTTTACAGCTTCGTATTTTTTAGTTTACTGATTAATGCTGTCATCTTGGTATTGAATTATATTGTTTTAATACTTTATCTTCACATGTATTATCTTTCTCTTAGATGTTATTTTCTCAATTTAAACATTATTTGGAGCTTTATATAACTGACACTACTCTGAAATATCCAGATCTTGTACTGTTTCACTACTTCTATACCTCATGGTGTTGTAAACTATTTCCCCAGGCTGTGGAGTATGGGTATCTCTGATGCTATTTTATTATCATCATTAGTTTAGGGACTGAATGTAGTAAAAGTCTGTATACTGCAATCATTGTACCCTCCAAAGCAATTATTTATAAAAGGATGAATTTTAAAACAATGATGGTTTCTTGGTCACGATCATTGTCATGGCTCATGTATTATGATTCTAAATATTTGATATACGTTTTGTACATCGAATCCACAAGTACAGAAATGAAACACCTAGTTTCCTGTTTAATTGATTGAATATATCCGAGTCTATTGTTTCGCTTTCTGTCTATCATTTATTTATCATTCAATGATATGTCTTACAAATGGCCTTCAAGTTGATATGATTTTCCCCTACTGGGATACTACACTGAAAGGTTGTACAGTACCCGACCTATACCTTGTACAAGTATAAATCAAGCATGACCACAAGAAGAATTGAATTTCGAAGTTCTACTTTAACAAACAAACCACTGTAATTCTATTGGTACATGTGAGAGTTATTTATGACTAGAAGCACTTCCCATTGTTAATGGAGGTTCTTGTCAAAGAGAGTCTACTGAACTGTTACAGCAAGGTCAAAGGCTATTGAATGTGAACCAAACTCAAAATGGTTTTATTATAGTCTTATAAGAATGAAAACACAAGGGCTCTGAACCAGCCTAACTTAAAATTAACTGAACTGTGTTTTCAGCTTTGGCCTCATTAATGAGTGGGTCACTGTACAATTTTAAATTTTAATATTACACAGTATTTCCTCAAAAGAGAGCATAACTCATGCACAGGATAAACTTTAATATGACACTGGAAGTTTGAATTACTGCTCATGTCATCAGTGCAAAAATCGGGTGAAACCCCTTTTTCCTTCCATTAGTGCAAGCAGATTTTTAACACAATGACGACACCTTTCAAGAAAGTTCTTTTTCAATGCATTGGACTTTAATTATCTTGCACTTGCGTAAAAGCCAAAATTGTAAAAATAACTTTTCTCAAGGTTATATGCCCGTAAGTTTTCTCTTTGTTTAGTTTTCTTATTGGAGAAAAAGGTGATTGAGTTAGAAAAACTAAATGTGATCCACACACAAAAAAATACTAAAATGGAATTATAAATTTAGAAAACCTCTCCTACCTCCTATCTCATTTAAATTGGTAATTTTTATTATTATAGTTTATAATCTTTTGTTATATGATCTGGTTTATAACAACTAGAGTCAAGTGTCACCTGATAGAAATATGAAACGCAAAAGAAATAAAAAAGTCTTAAGTAGGCACACTTTGTACGAAGATTTGTTGTCATTATGAAATGGAAGCCACATACAGGAACAAGCCTGCCCTGCTGCTTGTAGGAAATCTAATTGTAACAGAAAGCTTATTACAAGCCTGAAGCTGGAATTTTTCTGATTTCTACAGATCTTGTCACCGTTTTAAGTGGTCAAAACTTAGTTACTTCAGTCAGTGAATATCTACACAAATGATTGAGAATAAATTCTCAGCAACCTAAGATGATACAGAGAAGCAAAAAAGAGAGTATGGATGAGCATGTAAAAATTATAGTATACTGTTCAGGATTCCAGGACATAAGCCCCCCCTGACACAAGCCGCCCCCCCCCCTGCTATAACAGGTTGTGACTAAAGCCCCCCCTGACACATTAGCCCACCCTCCATTAGGACATAAGCCCCCCCAGCAACAGCAAGTTATTAAATGCGCAATCTGTGAACTCAAACATTTATTTCGGAAAAACATCAATATAAAACATGTACAAAGGGATGTTTAATCTTAAGTTCCAGAGTACACATGAAAGGGTTAAAATGTATGAAAAGGTATCTTTAATTTTAGGTTCCAGATTACACATAAAAGGGCTAAAATGGATGAAAAGTGATTCATTAAAAGGTGTCTTTAATTTTTTTTTTCCATTTATCTGAAAATCAGTATGAAAAGGGATTCCTAAAATGGTGTTTTCAAACTTAGGTTAAAGTTTAACTATATTGCCTCAGTTATATTTAATAGCAGTTATTTTCTAAAGGGGGTCTTATGTCACCATTCCTTATGATATGTTTTGATGTAAGGGGTGGGGGTTTCTGTTTAACTATTTATTACTGACAAATATTTCCAAACGGGGGGCTTTGGTCACACACCCCCCCTCCCCTTAAAAATAGTGGGGCTTCTGTTTAACAGTATTTCCTCAGTTACTCCTTCATTACTGACAAATATTTCTAAAGGGGGGGCTTTGGTCACCACCACCCCCCCTCCCCTTAAAAAAGAGGGGGGGGGGGGCTTCTGCCCTATGCTTTTGAAAAAGGGGGCCTTGTGTCAGGGGGGCTTATGTCCGTTCACCACTGTTCAGTACAGGCAAAAATGTACCATACTGTTCAATACAGGCCAAAAAATGTATGAGACTGTTCAATACAGGAAGTTTAAATGTTAGATCTTTTGTATTTAATGGAGATAAAGATTTGGGGTTTGCCAAAGTCAAGAATGATTTTTAATTACAATTTAAAATGTGAAGAATGTGTAATATTGCTTGCAGAAATATGTTTCATTTCAATAAGGCTTTATACTGTTGAGTGAGACTTGTGTTTGCCATTTGTCTAACTGCATTACATTACACCACAATATATTGAAACCTTTCCAGGTTTTTCTCCATTGCTTTGGTGTTTTTTTTTGTTGCCGCATCAAACTCAGACACTTCAAGCATTCACTTACATAGACTGGAAAGTAAAACTGAAAAGAATACAGTTTCTTGTGGTCGTCCTTTGTGTGTTTTTTTCTGTCTTCAGAGACTTGTTGCTTTTGCAAGTCTCATTAATGCTCCCGTCTTAGCTTACAGGAAGTCCAAACTTTCTATCCATCATTACTCAGTGTGAACATATGAAGATTTTGTAATTATTTTTAAAAATTACCTTTTACCCAAATTGAGTTTATTTAGCTGTTTTTATATCACTTAGCCAGTGTGAATGCCTTAGGTTTTGAATCTCTTTTATAGATATAAACAAAAATGTTTCAGTAATTCAAAAAGGATAGTTATATTTTCAAGAAATCTGTGTATTTTCCAAGTTTTTATTTCAGCCATCAAAATATATTTTTATTTATGTCATCTGAATATATATACATGTAATATATATATATATATATATATCTTGTGTCTGGCAGCCTTGACATGCTCTGTAATTGGTCTCAGTGTTTTCTGTGTACTTCTGCTGGTTGTTACACTGTTGAAATTAATAAAAGTTTGGCGGCATTTTTAAAATCTTCACTGTAACAATCATTTGATCATTGGAAGACTGTTTTTTCTCAACTGTGTATATTACACAGCAATGTCAGTGATGACTATTTGATATGTTTAAAGTTTTGTGCCTATTACCTTGTGGTTGTTCTTTAATACATCAACAGAGAAGAAGTCTCTGTCATTGACTTATTGACCCCCTCATTCATTTTATTGAAACTTAACACTTTTCAGTCATTTTCTCCTCTGCAGGCTGAGGGATTTTTTCTGAAGTTGTTTGTGTGGAAAGTACATGGGTAGTATATGATTCCATGTGACATTAGAGCTCTGAATCCTGCTTGATGTTTATTATATCATTCTGGTTGCATGTTCATTCTCTGTTGGTCAATATAACAAGCCCCCATCATCTATATGTTGCATTTCAGGGCTTTGGGACAGGGTGCATTTGGAGTGGTGTACCAAGGCTATCTAACTAGTGCACCAGGAGAAGGAGCTGACCTACCTGTAGCTGTGAAGGTAATAGAAAAATATCTTTATTTCAAAACACTAAAATAATTTACCATTGGAAAACTTTCTTGTATGTCTTTCAGTGACCATACTAAAGTTCTTATCACATGTGTGATTGTTCTGAAGTTAGCACTACTTATTTTTATTGCGTAAAATACCCTTACCTTATCCTCACTAATGCTTACGTGTTGGCGGGAGCAAACATACACGACCAAATGAGAATATTTTTAAAATACATATTCTTGTTTGTACCATTATGTACGCATGAGTGCGCATGCGCCTGCACCGGAAGGAAGTAGTAAATATCGTTTGACATAGTTTTCTTTTGCGAATAATTTCAACATGGCTGGCAGGAAAGGAGACATTTTTGAATAAAATTGATGCTTTTTCATAAGAATTGGAAGATATTCATCCTGCTATTGATGATTGGCAGCCTTCTTTAACACTTCACTTATATTTGTGATTTCGACTTCCTTTTGATGAAGAACAAAGGGTGTTTTTACAAATACTATGATGTATTTTACTTTTTTTGTTTGTTTTGGATGCATATGTTGCTATAGATATAAGGGAAAGTTTTACCTTCTGTGATAAGAATCCTATTTATAATGGCATATTAGCTATATAGAGGGTTTATAGAGGGTTTATTTTAACATCACATTTGGCAGAGGATTGTGTAAATCTTTAACTATTCAGCTTTGGATTTTAACTTTATCTTCAAAGATAGCCTCTGTATTTGAAATGATAACACACTTACCCCTAACTGTTTGCACTTCTGAGTAACTCTTGGCTCTAGTAGGAAAGGTATGAGTTATCATGTACCAGCAAATGGTTAATCTTTTGTTAATTGACAGTGTGCTTGGGTTTCTTCTGCTGTACAACTCAGTACAATTTAAATCCTTTGGGTTTTAACCTTACAGTAAAATGGTTTTAAATATCTGAAAGAATTCATCATCATACTAAATTTAATCACATGATTCTTGTCAGTCCATGGCATGTTACATGTGCTTGTTAATCCCTTACAAGTTCTCTAATATAATAACTACTTAAGTTCTACCTGTGTAAAGATTTATATTAGAATACATGTACATTTTTGTGACATAAACATGCCGATGGAATTTCCAATATAATTTTTCTTTAAATGATACTGTCTATATCTGCTCTGAAGACATTTACCCATCCTGTGGCCTGTGTTTTCATCTCAATAGAGTCATAGTATTTGAAGCTTGTTTGTCTTCAAACTGGGATGCAGCTTTCCAAACTCTGTGAAGGGATTCCCAAGAAATCCCATAATTACACACTTCATAGATGTTAACCAATTTAAAAGATAACCTGACCTTGAGGTTGGCTGTATTTGTAAAGCTCCATTTTTCACATATAAGCAGAAATGTATTGAAGGGCTAATAACCTAAACTTATGAACATATGGCTTTTCTATGTTTATGAATTGCCATCACATACATGGAAAAAAGACAAATTGTCATCACAAATAAGAAAATTAAGTAGCAAGTTAGTCCATATGTGGAAAAAAGACAGATTGGCATCACATACAAGAAAATGAAGTTGTAAGTTAGTCCATATATGAAAAAAGACAGTTACAATTATTCATACAAGGTTAAAAACAGTTACCTTAAAATTGATTCAGTAAATTAGCCCTTAATATTGCAGCAGTTTGTGATAAGAGTTTTTCACTAATTCCTAACACCTGAGGCGTACATCAACAAGGCCAAATATGTCTCTTTTACCGTTAAAAATTCATTTTACGGAAATTCAATTTACCTAAAAACTCACCCAAAACTAAATTCCTCCCAATCAGAATTTCATATTAAAAATGAGCCCTTTGAGAATTGTGTTGATATTTTTGTAAAAAAATTACCCGTATATCCATAAATACTTCGAGTTGAAGGGAACCATAAGGGAACAGAATAATAATACATATATATTAATCATGAATTTCAGGTAATGGTCAGTTTCTATTGGAAAAGACTCACCTTGAGAACTTGATATATACTTAAAAGGATATACTATTTAACAGAGATCCACATAAAGGTTTTTGACTGTATCTAAAATCAAATCAGTTAGATACTGAAAAGTTAATGTAAGTCATGTATTTGGACATCTGTACATTCTGGATCTTAGCTGAAGTCTTATTGATATTGTATAAGATACCTTCATTATATAATGAAGGTGCAAACACCCCCCACTCCCCCACCTGCCCCACTTACATTATCATAATTGGTAAACTGAGTGTAGGTTGATACTGAAGTCTGTTATGTAAATCCAAATGGCACCCCTTATAAATGTGGTCTTTCAAAGGTTCAAACTATTGTACTCTGTAAACAGCCAACTTTCTGGAGAAAAAGGGCACCTTGGGGAGCTGTAAGTAATGTTAGACAAACGCTCAAAATAAACCTTGTGTAACAAGAGAAAGGTCACAATTCCTTTTGATGTTTGATGTTACTCACATCTAACTTTGTTTTGTTCTGTTCATTTTTAAAATTTTTTTACATAGATATATATTTCAAAATCCATTTATTATTGCATATGCACATGTTTGGCCCAAATAATAATCTCAACAAATTTCTTTCAAATGACTCAGGAAGTATATCATATTCTTTGTTTATGGTGTATTTTATTAATAACAGAGGGCAATCATTGAGTAAGATGATAATTTCACATTTTTATTTTGCAGACCTTGCCTGCTTTGTGTACAGACCAGGCAGAAATGGATTTCTTAATGGAAGCGGTTATAATGAGGTCAGTGTTCCTTCTATCCAAGAATTCATCTCAGAACTACTTATCTGTGCTAGTTTTTTTGATAACCATTGAGATTTTTTAGACATATAATTGTTTTGTTTACAGTAACTTCTCTGTTGCTCTTCTAAAGCCTAACTACTCAGTAGTTACTTAAGTAGCATATAACAGCAGTTCATTCAGAAATATACCTCATTTATTTTCCATCTGCTGTAATTGAAAATTAATAAAGAAGTGACCTTGTTCATTGAATACCGTATAACAGTAGTTCATATAGAAATATAGTGTATTTATTTTTCATCTGCTTTAATTCAAAATTAAAAAAGAAATGACCTTGTTTTTTCATTGTATTAAAAGTGGCTATACCTTGGCTTAAGAATCACTGGAAATTGCTTTTATATTCACTTTTCTTGACTTATTTACTACCTTCAGTCCAGAAGGTTGTCATAGTGAGCGAAGTAGTTACTACCTCAGATCTGACAGATTTTTCTTATATTTTTGTAACACTGATCAGCATGCATGTCATTAGGATAATATTTTCTATTACATAGAGTGTTATAAATTTGTGTGACCTTGCCTCGGCCTACTTCAAATAAATTTGTTGAAATTTTGATGAAGCGTTTAAAAAAGATAATCTTTTCATGCTGAAGAAAGTAAAAGCATACTTTCTATTGTATGTGATCTTATTTACTAATTGTTTAATCATATTGAAGGCAAGAATTAATTTTGCATTCAATAGCAATAAAAAGTGCCAACTGCAGTGTATTTTATGTTTCATATTTGTATCTTTGAATTACTTATAAAGCTAACCCAATTCGGAAACAAGCTCATGCTTTGGTGGCTTGTCTTGGCAGAAGGGAAATAACCTTGTATTTTAATAGTGCACACAAAGACTTGCAACAAACTTGTTCCACCTAATAGAATATCACTTGTTCCACCGATACAAACTTTACTGTGGTAGCCTTGTAACCTTAACTTTGTGACCCCCCCCATTTGTTATTTTTCAGTAAATTCACTCATCCCAACATAGTGCAGTTTATGGGTGTATGTTTTGAGAAGCATCCACGGTACATTGTGTTAGAGTTGCTTGTGGGAGGAGACCTCAAAACATTCCTCAGAGAAGCCAGACCCAAACCTGTAAGTATATTACAAGATTACAAATGCAAAACATACCTCAAGGAAGCCAAAGCAATAAGTACAAGATTACCAGTTCAAAACTTACCTAAAGGAAGATAGACCCAAGCCTGTAAGTATGACTACACTACAAGCTCAAAATAAACATTAGAGAAGCCAAACCCAAGCCCATAAGTATATTTGCATATTAGAGTCTACAAGTTTAAATTATTCCTTAAGATACTTAGACACTAAATATGTTGCAAAAATATTCCAAAATTGTCCATGTTAGGGCCCATGGGACCTTTGCTGGAAAGACAGGGTTTAGGAGGGGTGATAATGCAAGCATGGGCTTATTGCTGTTAGCCCCTGTAAATGTGATAAAAGCCACTACAATAAATAGATTAAACAGCATACCTCACAATGTTGTGAAATAGTGCATTTAATTCAAAAATCATTTCTTAAATCCCAGTATTTGTCTTTATAAAATAAATTTATTTTTCATACAGAAAAAAAATCAAATGCATTGTACCTGCCACAGTTCACCCATTCAAAACCCTTGAAACTTCTCTGTGTGGGGAATGTCCAATTTTATTACATGGTTACATTTACGTTTTGGACATGCTTAAAATTATGCAGTGGGTGTTTATGCATTTTGTACATGTTTTCGGGGATGGGCGATAATGTGAGCATGTGCACTTCCATGGATGATTTTGGTAAGTTTAAAATATTCCTTAGAGAAGACTACAAGATTCCAAGTTCAAGATATTGTTTTTGATTTCAGATCAAAATCTGAAAAATCTATCACAAGATGTATAGTTAAAACAAAACTTAGAGCAACTGAATACACAAGTTCACAAGTTAAAGTCAGTCCTAAGGGAAGCTAGACCAGGGGCCAATTTCACTAAAGGACTTAAACTAAGTCCCTTTACTGGCTAAGTCTTGGACTTAAATCTAAGACCAAAGTCTTAGCTAGGCCTGCGACTTAAAATGGATTTCACAAAGGTGACTTAGCTAAGTCCAAGCTTATCAAATAACCACAGTGATTTTCTGTGTCATGTGACCTTTTGTATCTATTCAAAATATAATATTGGTGCCACATATTTTTCATTTGATGTATTTTATCTAAGGATAAGTGCTGTTTTCAAATGGAAAACCTTATTGCCACATATAGACTTCCCAAACACTACTTTAGTGAGGTGTTCTGTATAATTATAATTTATTTACAGCCATTTCAAATTTTGAAGTGGAGAAAAGTTTATGGCAGCCATATTTAAGTCCTCTTTACAAAATTTAAGCCCACTACCTGCCAGACTTAAAGTTAAGTCCACTGACTTAGCAATTTCATGGACTTAGCTGCTTTGTGAAATCCGCTAAGTCTAAGACCACAGACTTAACATTCTTTTGACAAAATTTAAGACCAAAGTCTTAGATTTGAGTCTAAATCTGGACTTTAGTCCCTTTGTGAAATCGGCTCCTGAACCTGTAAGTTTATTACATGGTTATAAGTTCAACATATATTCTTCCAGAATTCAGACTGTCCAGCCTGTACTGTAAATATATTCCATGATAACAAATTCAAATCATTCCCTGAATATAGCCAGACCTGTAAGTACATGTACATTTTATCATAATGATTTGTCCTAAGCCCTGGCATGTTTGAAAAAAAAATCTTTTGGCAAAGTTTTCTTTCTTCAAAAGATACAAAATATCATGAAGAAGGGTTTTAAGGTGATATTTTTTCCAATAATAATATCTTCAAATCTTGGCAAAAAAGTCCATTATGTTGAGACTGCAATAGAGCCATTATCTGATGTTTTGTCCAAATTGGGAGAGTGGAACATGCTATACCTATTGCCTTTGCTGTGTATCCATTCAATTATTTTACTCCCGCAGATCATAGGAAATTGTTTTGCAGAAACACAAGGCAATGCCGGCAATTCATGGGTATATGATATTACAAAATTTAAAAAAAACAATAAGAAAATGAGATTTAGCCAGTGTATTTAAAAAAATGATTTCCAGAGTAACAAGCATTCGATTATAGCATGACACATTCTATAGTGTGTCAGAGATGGTTGTTATGAATATACATGTAACCCGGTGCAAGTGAAGACAGGATGAAAATGTCAAGCACTTTTGGCCTGGACTTCGTTGGCATGATGAGAATATCAATAAATACTGATAAAGAGTCTATTTAAAATATTCAATATCAACTATTGTAGCCTGTTTTTCATAAACAATGTTAAAGCAGTAGGCCAACTTAAAAAAAAACCCATTATAATAATCCTTGATTCCTTCGTAATGTATAAGATTTGTGTATATTTTAAAATGATTATCTTGAAACAGTAGTGATTTAATACTTAATTTATTGTTAGTATTGCGTCTGAATATTGGTTGCTTTAACTTTGAATGGCTCACTTAGTGATTTTCTGTTTTTTCTTCCTTATTATTTGTATTTTCTAAATAAATTTAGTTCTGGATTCTTTCCGTAATCTTTCCCTTTTTTAATTAAACTAAGATACGCAAGATTTTCCCCAGTATGTCACATTTACCACTGAAGTTACCCTTTTAAACTTCTCAGCAAGAAGCAACATTGACTGAAACTTCTGCACCATAATATAAAACTATACTAATGATAAAATAACAAAAAGATTTATGTTGTATAAAGCACCTAGTTAATGAGAACATTCTCCCAAGTATTGTTGTAAATAACATCTGAGCAGGGGACTGACCAGAAAGTGATTGGGAGTGGGGACAGACTCATCTGATCAATAATGCTTGTTAGATGGGTAGTAAAACCTGTGATATCTCAATTTATTATACCTCAAGTGAGTTTCAGCCAATCAGAATGCAGTATTTGCAGGCAATATCATGTGATATTGCTCGTTTTGGACAAAAAATATCACTCTGATGCCCTTTTCGTCTTGAAATTTAAACAAACTATGTAGATGGTGTTTACTTGATACGTCATTATCACGTCACATAATGACATTATTGAGCATTTGAGAACAAGAAGTTGGAGGGGGGAAGATTATTGATTTTCTTTAGTCTCTTTGTAGAAGATAGTGAATGACGTTTAAATATATGGAGTTGGTTTGTGACATCACATTTCATCATATTCACAAAGACTTTTCACAAACATTCTACTCTTTTCTCCTATACACAGGTGGACACAAACATAAATGGGCACAAAGCTAAACGATCATCAGAATTTTTCAAATATAGATAGTTTAAACAACAAAATTTCACAAACTAAGGAACAATTAAAATGCACTTACCAAAGCTTATCATATTTGTTATTTATTTTGTGCAATTTAATTATTTATACCACTAAGATAAGCCAAACTCAAAGGCGGTTTATCTTTGTGTCCAGTTTATCTTTGTGTCCACCCGTGTACTTTTACAGCACCTAATCTTTGCTAAGACAAACTCTTGCACTTTTGCATGCAATTCTCACTAAATAAAAAAGATGAAAAATAAATACTTTTGACATAATAAACAGAATGAAACACTTCTTTCTGGACAATATTGTGATTTATGAAGCCCTTGGCCAAGTAATATTGCCCTTGGGCCTGTCGGCCCTCAGGCAATATCACTTGCCCTCAGGCTTCATTCATGATATTGCCCTGAAAGAAGTGTTTTATTCTGTAAATATAGAATCAAAAAGTACGAAGGACAAGTTGATTATTTTGATTGGCATATATATGTTACAATAATCCTAAATTATCAAATTATATCCCATAATTCAATTTGAAATCAGGTGATTTTTTCCACAACATATTTTGCGTGTCTTACTCTGTTTAGATCCATGTAGCAAGTACTCATAAAAAAATCTTCACTCAGTGTCTGGTTGAAAAACAGAGTATTGTCACAATTCAGATGATTGTACTTTGGACCTGGAATAAGTTGCATGTCATACCATTGCATGATGTAGATGAGTAATGATCTTACTTCAACAGCTGAGTCTAATTTTCTCACTGACGTAGCAGTCATCATGATGTAATACACGCTAACAGGAGTTTAAAAAAACACAAAAGAATAAACAGGGCACATGTCCCAGTAAACTGACCATGTTATGTAAAGAAATTAGAATGAATTGCTTTGTTAAACAGCATTTTTACATGATCACTAACAACTGCTTTATAGAGCACATTTGTTGGAATTGTTGTATTTTTTCACTGATAAAATAACACTAAATGACTGATACAGCTGTTCAAATATTGTGATCCTTACTTTCAAATTGGAAAAAAATTTAAATATTCATGATCCATGGGTGTAATTGAAGATAAGTTCCTGGTATTTCCTAATAAGCTTTCCAATTAATGATGCAATATGTTTAAGATAGGTTTAAGTTTCATCTGATTGGTTTTCGAACCTTAAAAATTGACTTAAGATGAAAAAGATATGTTTAAGATTGCTGTAAGATCCAAAAACAAGACATTACGAGTGGTAAGATGGGTTTAAGATGATAAGAATCTAAGGAACAGTTTACGATAATTTCAAACAGTTTAATATTGTCGTAAACTTTTCCCAAACATACAAATGCATCCAATCGGGAAACACTCCGATAGTTCCACAACTTCCGTACACAATGGGTATGATGGCTTTTAAAATCATCTGATTGAAAAGATCCACCTCCTGAACAGACAATTTACAGGGTCTTAAACTTATCGTTAGCATTATCATGTGGATGGAACAGCCCTATATAAATGATTCATTGAAACACCTCACATAAATTACAGGTCTTTACTTTAGAAACACTGAAGTGCACCTAAGATTATTGCAACTTTATAAACTTAGTTTTCAGTCCTACAGCTGAAGTGTAACAGGTGAATTGAAATTAAACATGGTCATTTGATTTGAACTTCTATCTGCAGCACCAGGTAGAGTGATAAATATGAACTTTGGCACAGTATGACAAAGTTTGCCACCGGGGGCAGCCCTTGAAACTATGACAATAATCCCAATTTTGAGAAAGATTGCATCCGGGAGATCTGAGGCCTAAAAGTGATTGCAAAACTTGATGAAAAATTTTACACATTCAGGGAAATAGTAGCACTTTCTATACTGACTAATTTCACATACTGTTGTAAATTCCACATGCTGCTATGGTAAATTCCACATACTGCTATGGTAAATTCCACATACTGCTATGGTAAATTCCACATATTCCTATGGTAAATTCACATTTTTTACTCTAATATCACCCTTATGAAATCAGAATCGTGATTTTGGACGATTTATAGAACTTCACTTTAATACAGTGGAACCCTGTTCATTAGATAGGGACCAGAATAATAGTTTTTCAGTACCAGAAATTCTAGATAACAGAGAAAATTCAATGGGAAAGCCCCTCTAAGGACATGAAGTTTGTAAAAGGAACACTTGCACGTGGTAGATTAACTATTAACAAGCAAATTCAGAGAATTGTCACTCACAGGTCCCCCATGTTGAGATAAATTAGAACCACATGTATCACCTTGTTCACCTATGTGGGTTCACTTCTCACAAGTGGGAATACTAAGGATCTGTCTCAATACGATCCTGGCTGTTGAATGGGACATAAAACACCAACTTTGTACTTCATTAGACCCTAGACAAAACTGTAGGTCACCTCATCTCACCTTCTCAAAAGATGGTGAAACTCTATCAATGGATTAAGTCAGCTTTGCAGAGATAGTTACATAAATGGAAACAGGAGAAAAGTTAACATGGTTGCCATAGCAGTTCTGCTTGGGTCATGCAATATATCTTGGGTAGATTTCTTTAGGAACACTTTTTCACCAATTTTAATAAAAAAAATCTGTCCAAGGCAACAAAATACAATAAAATCAAACAACCTGAATATTGTAATAAAAATGGAAAATTTCATTTCTGCAGTTTTCATTGGATCCTGCCTAAAAGGCTAAAACCTAAACAATTGTAAAGCTTTTTGGAATATGCGTTTTCATCAAATTTGGTGAAACTTAGTGTGGAAATTATCTATCAGTTTAAAGTATTGTGACAGATGTATGGATGAATGAGAATTAATGTTCCCCTATTTCCACTAAAACGGAAGCAGGGGGCCAATTTGACAAACATCTGGGCAGAAATTAATTAAAAAATTTTTTTTTTCATGAAGGATTAATTTTTTTCAGTGAAAACCTATGAAAGAAAGTTTTGTAATTGTTTTCAACCTTTAATTGGAAATATATAACCAATGCTGCCAATTTCTGCCTTTTTAACATAATATTTATGTACTTAAATTCTTCTTATTCCATTAACCTTAAAACTGAAAAAGAAATACTTTGAAGGATTGAACGCATTGATGAAATTGAGATTTGCATGAGATTTGCATGAAAAATAAAACTCATCATTGTAGCCAAGGTTCACCTGCATTAACCATTTTTAGTCCTTTTCTACAATCTTCTCTCTTTTAGTTTGAAAAAAAGACAAAAAAATATAATTTTAACAAAGCTTCTTTTCAAAGAAAGAATTCTGTGGCTCCAGATATGGTGCACAAATAAACTAGTATAAGCAAATATTTGAATAATCTTTGAAAAGTCTACTATATTTTATGTTTATGAAACAAAACATTTCACAAAGATTATAAAGAGATCGGCTTAATTTGAATGCAAACTTTACAGTGATTTGAGCATGTGATCACTCATTACTTCTCATTCTCAGAGCTTCACATGGAAATATCTATTTTGAAGTTACAAGTTAATCTTTGAATCCACAAGCAGGTTTTTTAGTGTCTAGTGAGTTTTTTTGGCACTATAATAGTTCCGGGAATTATAGGGAAAGAACTGTAACATGAGCTGATTAATTTGACAGTTCAGTTGGTATTGAGATGTCACTTCTCATCTATAAGCACCAGAAGTCACACAATCAGATCTGATAGATAACAGTCTAGTTTGAAGAATTTATTCAAGCTTTATAAGATACGTAGGTAACTCCAGTTAAGATTGTAAGAACTTTTTTCTGGTGGGATTTTGAAGCTGTTTTCACCTTTTTGTTAAGGGATTATAGCTAAGGCTTGCCTCTAAGTGTATTGTATTGTGACATATTGGTTTGGTTTGTAGTGGCCTCTAGTCTGGCCATAATGTACAAATTCAGTAATTTGGGTTAAGGTATACCAACATAAATCCAAATTTTCTGATAAATGAGGTACAAAATTGTTTTGATTTTTCCCAAAATTTAATTTCTGCTAGTTTTACTATGAGTACAAAATGAGAGCCTTACCGCCCTTGAACGATCTTAAATTCTTTTATACATTTGTAAGATTTGTAAGATTAAAGGCTTAATACACAAGTGGTACAAAGTGTGTGTTTATCTTTTTTAACATGTGACTTCAATGACAAATCTTACAGACTCTGGCAAAGTTCACATTTCTTACTTTACATATGGAATGTAGTACAGTTGAATTTGCAACTTCACGATAACTTTCTTTTCACTCAGTTATCCAAAGGAGTGATCTAAACTCATTCTCACACATTCAGAAGCCACTTTGATGCAAAGGTGTCTGAGTTATGTTTGTCTTTACAAAGTATAGAGATGTATATACTGGTAACTACTGTAATAACACATAGACTTAATATCTCTGCTGTTAGTCATTTCTATGGTTTGAGTTTAAGCAGTGCAACAAACATGAAAAAGACAACCCTCTGACTCTGCGTTCTTTCTTTCTGCATTTCCGGTGTTTTTCTCTAATCTTGGTTCCTGTTATTTGTGATCTTTCCTCCATATTCTGCCGTTTTTGTTGTTTTTTTTTCTGCTGTGAAATAAAAATGGAAAGAACATCAGGAACTTGTGACAAATAGTACATTTCTGGCACCAGCAGAATACATAGAGGCCTGAATTAATCTTTTATAATTTAATGGCTGGTAATTTATTTTGGTTTGTTTGTTTTAAATTTCATGTTTAAGTGAATGGCTCCTGATATATGTTTCACACCATTTAATTAATTGACTTATTCATATATACACTGTCCTAAGTACATATAAGTCAATCAAAATAAGAACTACAGATCAATACATGTTGAACATATTTACAGGGCCAGCCTTCTCTTGTGACAATGGTAGATTTGGTCAGACTTTCACTAGATGTAGCCAAAGGTTGTCAGCATCTAGAGGAAAACCACTTCATTCACAGGTACAGTAAGATCCATAGCCTTATAGATATAAAAAAACTCAATGGTGAGGGTACACCACACCCTCCATACTCCTGTCAGATCATAGGGTATTGATGTGGATGTTGTTATACAGGGAACAATGTTGATTAGCTTGTTACAGTTTTTTTTCACTACAGTAAATACCCATTGTGATATATGAGCTATGATACAATGTGTTGAAAGCGATGGTCAGTAGTTTGTGTGTGAAGTTTGCATAAAAGCGACAAAGTCATTTATTCAGGAAAAGTTTAGTGGTAAAAATATATTTCAGTTTTAATTTACAAATTCATTACACAGTGTAAAATTCATTGCTGGGGGCACCACTTAAAATAAGCAAAACATAAAGAATAATTGAATGAAATTGTGCACAAAAGCTCCCATGTTTTAGCAGATTATGTTGTAATTACTGAAGAATTTGACATATGTGACATAACATTTTTTTACTCGACTGCTCACAATGTAGAGGTATCACTGAATGGTTATCAAGGTTTTTAATTTTGTAAATGCATAATTTAGAAGCATTACTAAAATGATCAGTTTATAGTTATTACTTGAGAATTAAATGGTTTTGTTTTCTGTGCTATGTTTTAGTCATTTTTTATGTGATGTTTTAGTTGATCTTGAGAACCTTACAACCGTTTGTCAAATTAGTACTGATGCTTTCTGTGTTATGCAAATTTTCATTTATTGCAATGTTAATACAAATGATATTCAGCAAATAACCATAAGACTAAAATTGACATTTCTCCTCATGAGTTTGAATCCTGTCCCTGATTAAGTGTAGGAAACTACTGATATCCTCATATATCCTCATAAAAGTCCAGTGTACATTTCAGAGATATAGCTGCCAGGAACTGCCTGCTGACAACAAAAGGTACAAACCGTGTGGCAAAGATTGCAGACTTTGGAATGGCCCGAGATATTTACAGGTAAGTAGTTCAATTTAGATAGAAAAATATAATTATGTCCACCCCCCTGGGGGGTGGATATATTATTTTTGCTTTTTTCGCCGTCCGATGTCCGATGTCCGGCGTCCGGCGTCCGGCGTCCGATGTCCGGCGTCACGCATGGTTTCCGCTCATTTAAAGGAAAAGTATTAGAGCTATTGTCACCAAATTTGGTATGCAGGCTTATTGGGTCAGTAGCTTGCTTGGGATTGCTTTTGGCTGTTGTACCTCTTTTGCTTACTGAGTAATACTTAAGTACAGCTATTTTCAGTACCCATTGGTTTCCGTGCATTTAAGCCAAAATAATTAAAGATATTTTACTACAATTTTGAATACAAGATTGTTATGTCCATAGCTCGCTTGGTATTGCATTTGGGACTGATAGCTTTGTCAGTACATGAGTAATAGCCATTTAGGTACTTCATTGTGTATTTTCGGTACTACTTTTGAGTAATTTGCTAATATCTCAGAAACCGTAAGAGATAGAGCGATTTCGTCGAAATTTTCGACCCACAGGGTATCTAAGGAATGTAATATTTGCAATTTTCAAAAAATTTTCCCCTCCCCAAAAATGGCGGCCATTTTGAATTTTCGAATTTTTGCCAAAAATGGCAAAACACAAATTTGCTTCTATCTCCTTAACCGTGTGAGATAGAGCGATTTCGTCGAAATTTTCGACCCACAGGGTATTTAAGGAATGCAATCTACAATTTTCCAAAAATTTTCCCCTCCCCAAAAATGGCGGCCATTTTGAATTTTCGAATTTTTGCCAAAAATGGCAAAACACTAATTTGCTTCTATCTCCTTAACCGTGCGAGATAGAGTGATTTCGTCGAAATTTTCGACCCACAGGGTATCTAAGGAATGCAATCTTTGCAATTTTCCAAAAATTTTCCCCTCCCCAAAAATGGCGGCCATTTTGAATTTTCGCCAAAAATGGCAAAACACAAATTTGCTTCTATCTCCTTAACCGTGCCAGATAGAGCGATTTCGTCAAAATTTTCGACCCACTGGGTATCTGAGCATTGTACTCTTGGTAATTTTTAAAAAATTTTCCCCTCCCCAAAAATGGCGGCCATTTTGAATTTTCGAATTTTTGCCAAAAATGGCAAAACACTAATTTGCTTCTATCTCCTTAACCGTGCGAGATAGAGCGATTTCGTCGAAATTTTCGACCCACAGGGTATCTAAGGAATGTAATATTTGCAATTTTCAAAAAATTTTCCCCTCCCCAAAAATGGCGGCCATTTTGAATTTTCGAATTTTTGCCAAAAATGGCAAAACACAAATTTGCTTCTATCTCCTTAACCGTGCGAGATAGAGCGATTTCGTCGAAATTTTCGACCCACAGGGTATCTAAGGAATGCAATCTTTGCAATTTTCAAAAAATTTTCCCCTCCCCAAAAATGGCGGCCATTTTGAATTTTCGAATTTTTGCCAAAAATGGCAAAACACCAATTTGCTTCTATCTCCTTAACCGTGCCAGATAGAGCGATTTCGTCAAAATTTTCGACCCACAGGGTATCTGAGCATTGTGCTCTTGGTAATTTTTCCAAAAATTTTCCCCTCCCCAAAAATGGCGGCCATTTTGAATTTTCGAATTTTTGCCAAAAATGGCAAAACACTAATTTGCTTCTATCTCCTTAACCGTGCGAGATAGAGCGATTTCGTCGAAATTTTCGACCCACAGGGTATCTAAGGAATGTAATCTTTGCAATTTTCCAAAAATTTTCCCCTCCCCAAAAATGGCGGCCATTTTGAATTTTCGAATTTTTGCCAAAAATGGCAAAACACAAATTTCCTTCTATCTCCTTAACCGTGCGAGATAGAGCGATTTCGTCGAAATTTTCGACCCACAGGGTATCTAAGGAATGCAATCTTTGCAATTTTCCAAAAATTTTCCCCTCCCCCAAAATGGCGGCCATTTTGAATTTTCGAATTTTTGCCAAAAATGGCAAAACACAAATTTCCTTCTATCTCCTTAACCGTGCCAGATAGAGTGATTTCGTCAAAATTTTCGACCCACAGGGTATCTGAGCATTGTACTCTTGGTAATTTTTAAAAAATTTTCCCCTCCCCAAAAATGGCGGCCATTTTGAATTTTCGAATTTTTGCCAAAAATGGCAAAACACTAATTTGCTTCTATCTCCTTAACCGTGCGAGATAGAGTGATTTCGTCGAAATTTTCGACCCACAGGGTATCTAAGGAATGCAATCTTTGCAATTTTCAAAAAATTTTCCCCTCCCCAAAAATGGCGGCCATTTTGAATTTTCGAATTTTTGCCAAAAATGGCAAAACACAAATTTGCTTCTATCTCCTTAACCGTGCGAGATAGAGCGATTTCGTCAAAATTTTCGACCCACAGGGTATCTGAGCATTGTGCTCTTGGTAATTTTAACAAAATTTTCCCCTCCCCAAAAATGGCGGCCATTTTGAATTTTCGAATTTTTGCCAAAAATGGCAAAACACAAATTTGCTTCTATCTCCATAACCGTGCCAGATAGAGCGATTTCGTCAAAATTTTCGACCCACAGGGTATCTGAGCATTGTGCTCTTGGTAATTTTAACAAAATTTTCCCCTCCCCAAAAATGGCGGCCATTTTGAATTTTCGAATTTTTGCCAAAAATGGCAAAACACAAATTTCCTTCTATCTCCTTAACCGTGCGAGATAGAGCGATTTCGTCGAAATTTTCGACCCACAGGGTATCTAAGGAATGCAATCTTTGCAATTTTCCAAAAATTTTCCCCTCCCCCAAAATGGCGGCCATTTTGAATTTTCGAATTTTTGCCAAAAATGGCAAAACACAAATTTGCTTCTATCTCCTTAACCGTGCCAGATAGAGTGATTTCGTCAAAATTTTCGACCCACAGGGTATCTGAGCATTGTACTCTTGGTAATTTTTAAAAAATTTTCCCCTCCCCAAAAATGGCGGCCATTTTGAATTTTCGAATTTTTGCCAAAAATGGCAAAACACTAATTTGCTTCTATCTCCTTAACCGTGCGAGATAGAGTGATTTCGTCGAAATTTTCGACCCACAGGGTATCTAAGGAATGCAATCTTTGCAATTTTCCAAAAATTTTCCCCTCCCCAAAAATGGCGGCCATTTTGAATTTTCGAATTTTTCCCAAAAATGGCAAAACACAAATTTGCTTCTATCTCCTTAACCGTGCGAGATAGAGCGATTTCGTCGAAATTTTCGACCCACAGGGTATCTAAGGAATGCAATCTTTGCAATTTTCCAAAAAATTTTCCCCTCCCCAAAAATGGCGGCCATTTTGAATTTTCGAATTTTTGCCAAAAATGGCAAAACACAAATTTGCTTCTATCTCCTTAACCGTGCGAGATAGAGCGATTTCGTCAAAATTTTCGACCCACAGGTATTTCAGCATTGTATTCTTGGCAATTTAAAAAAAAATTTCCCGTCCCCTAAAATGGCGGCCATTTTGAATTTTCAAATTTTTGTCAAAAATGGCAAAACACAAATTTGCTTCTATCTCCTTAACCATGCGAGATAGAGCGATTTCGTCGAAATTTTCAACCCACGGGGTATCTAAGGAATGTAATCTTTGCAATTTTCAAAAAATTTTCCCCTCCCCAAAAATGGCAGCCATTTTGAATTTTCGAATTTTTGCCCAAAATGGAAAAACACAAACTGGCCTTAACCGTGCCAAATAGAGTTATTTCGTTGAAATTTTCGACCCATAGGGTATCTAGAAAATGTACTCTTGGCAATTTTCAAAAAAATTTCCTTTTCCCAAAAATGGCGGCCATTTTGAATTTTCAAATTTTTGCCAAAAATAGAAAAACAGGAATTTGCTTCTATCTTCTTAACCATGCCAGATAGAGTGATTTCGTCAAAATTTTCAACCCAACCAATGCAAAAAGGCATGAAGCTGAAATAATTTACATCTACACTAACAAATATTTAAGCATCATTGATATATTTTACAAATGAAACAGGGTCTTGTAAGACTACTGTACAATTTGGGCAAAAGGTTCATGGGTGGACATTACACATGATAATGTGTGTTCTTCTATGCTATCCTGTTTCTATTCGCATCTACTATCAACAGGGCGGCCGATTTCTAGTTGTTTATATCAATGATGTGTGCCAGGAAATGAAAAAGATGAGCACAGTGTCATATTTGATACTCACTTTAGTATTTGATACCAAGCTATTAGACTGAATACAAATTTGATTAATTTTATTGCTTTTGAGCAGATATTGAGTCCTTTTACCATACATCCCTTGAACCCTTTGCAGGTATTGTTTTCGTGAATAGCATCCTGCTGGGAGGATGGATATCTTGTAAACCATAAAGTGCAGCAAGTTTATTCTTGGTAAGAATATTGGTTGGTGATATAGCAATGCAACATATGGATGTTATATTGATTTGACCTTAGACCATTGCCATAGTGATTTTGACAAAATCTTGTCTAGGTCATATCTTGGTAACCATAAGGTGTAGGAAGTTCATATTTAGCCATGACATTGGACTGGGGTGTAGGTGTGTAAAATCATGGTCTGACATTTTTCATCATTGACCTTGCCATAGTGTCTTTGACCTACTAAATGTTCTCTTGGAAAGTGTTTTCCAGATTACAGCTTCATTTGAACTGAAAACACCATATATACTGCAATGGGGATGTATAGTTGCAGCACTACTATGGAAGTGTCACTTCTCTGAATTCTTAACTGAACTGTAGTGGGGATATACTGTTACCCAAATCCTTTGATTAGTAATGTAAAAATAACGTCATATTCAACAGTGAGGAGATACGATATATCCAGGTGATCATTCACAATTGGAGATTAGAACATGGATTGTAATACCACAGGCCCAGCACTTACTACTTTAATAAAGCTACAAGTGTATCATCAACTGATTCATCAATACACTGTAAACTTTAGAAGTATAATTGATCATATATGTATCAATTATACAAAATTAAATTTGTACAGATGTAATCAGCTGTATCAGTGTAAAATTGACATGTCACACACTGACAGACTATGTCTGGTATCCATGTATTCACCTGGACTGTTTGGTACAGGCATCTCTGATGCTGTTTTTAAACAAGGTTATTAGTAGTTGTCATAGAATTTACTCATGCAAGTGTGCCTAAATGCTTGAAAAAAAGTATTAATAACTTTTTGCCCTCCTTATTTTTATAGAATTCTAGTATTCAAGGGTTTTCTTTGCCATTGTGTCCTGTGTTTTATGCATTGGAGTATTTTTTCTACACAAGACCTTAAAAGTTATTTTATTTCACATTTACCTTTTTTAAGTATTCAAAATTTTTAATTTAACCTCAGTTTATGACTCAAAAGTTGCTGTAAATATTAGAAATGTAAAATCACAATTAACAACCATTATAGAAAAGGAATGGAAGTTAGAACTAGAAAGCAAGCCAAAGCTAAGACTTTACAAAACATTTAAAACAACTTTCGAAACCGAAGGATATCTTTACAGACATCTTAAACGACAAGACAGATCTCTTTTGGCTCAATTTCGAACAGGTGTTTTACCTCTAAGAATTGAAACAGGAAGATATCAATTGAAAAAACATCCAAATACTGAAAGCTTCAGAAAATTAAATGTTGAAGAAAGAACTTGTTTAATTTGTAACACAGGTGACATTGAAAATGAGATCCATTTTTTTTATGTAAATGCAGTGCATATGAGATCCCAAGACATAATTTGTATAACATAATTGAGAAACATTTTCCAAATTTTCGAAAAATGTCTGATGAAGATAAACTTAGTATTATTCTGAAGTCAAATGATAAGGAACTTGTAAGTTTTATTTGTGATTCATGGAAGATTAGACAAAATGTTACTGCCAAGTGATTAAATTTTAGGTTATATTAATATTGATTTATGCACTCTTTTGTTGAGAAAAACATGCTTAGTTATATATTGTGTTTTCCTTTACTAGTAGGTATATTGTTAAACTCTTGCAAATAATTAGATATTATTATCTGTATATTGTTCTTTTAGTATGTCAAAGACTGTAAAATATTGTCCATTTATAATTCTTATAGCAACCACTATTATGAAGTATTACTTACAAAAGTGACATATTAGTCCATTGGGGCTGGGCAAATTGTTTACTGTCTTATTTGATTATTGTTAAATGTATTTGCATGTCACTATAATAAATAAATTCTATTCTATATATAATTGTCTCAGCACTCCAATATAACTTAAGCAATAATGTATTGGAAATGGGAAGAAGAGCTTAAGACGGAGTTTATTAAATCCTGCACACATAACTAATTAACTGAAAGCCTTGTTCAATCTGCTAAACTGCTAAAAGTTTCAATTGAGAGAATTTAATCAGACTCAACTGAGAAAATTCTTAATAAAACATAAGTGAAAATAGATAGTAATTGTTAAAACATAAGTGAAAATAGATACTTATGAAGGAACTACTCTCAGCTTATCGAATATTACCGTGCAAATGCACCAGACAAAATGCATTCTTTGAAAGTTGTCGCTAGTATTCAAAAGAAGAAAACAACTCTTGAGTCTGGTGACAGTGGGCGATATATAGACAGTTTGCAGCCTGCATCTTGATTGCTATCATGTATAATTTTGAGAGAACTGAAAATATAAGAAACAAACCTTAAATCTAAAGAAATTCTTTTTTTATCACATATTTTTGTAGATTTTAAGGCTTTCTTGGTCAAAACTGATTGGTTTTGTTTTGATATTTTTTGTTGTTGTTTCCTGTTAGTGGTAATTTGATTGGGGATGTACTGAAAATTAAATATTTTTGGAATATGGTAAGCAGAAAGTCAGTGAAAGACTTAATAATCAAACTATGTGCCGGTTGTACATTAAATAAGATCAGAGGTTTAATACAGTCACAAAAATCACAAATTTCTCACAACTCAAGGAAATAGAAGAGGCTTTCCACACAGGCAAATTCCATTCTCAGGCGATTTTCACACTTTTCTACCTTAGATTGAGGTCAGTATTGCTTTCTTTATAATTAGATAATAAACTTCCCCTGCATGTTGCTACAAATAGTCCCTTCGCATAATAATTTCATCCCATATAATCGTATCCGAGTTCTTCAAATTAAGAATGTGGTAAAAAGCAGGTTTTAATGGCTGCTTCAAGTCATTTTGGTAATCAAAATATGAAATATGTCAGATATTTGTAGCCATTCATGCTCTTGATATTCTTTGAAGTTCCCCAGAAATGATGACTTTGTGCCCCCATATTTTGTCCTTTTCAGCATGATAATTACTGCAGACCACTAGTGATAATTGTTTCCTTTGCAACTACAGTCCTACTCACAATGTCCGGTTCTAATACCTTGGCCAAAAAAGGCAGTTGTGTCTTATACCAATGACTATTGCTAAATATGACTGTGAAAACAGTCTCAACCAATTGTGGTGGGATATACCAGTTTATATCTTGTTGATATTTCTGGTGTTATAGTGAAATACCCATCTCGTTTCCTAACAGGATCACTCCTCATAATTATTCAATTATAAGACAAAGACTTCAGTTCCTAGGATAGAAATATATAGCGTTTCCTTGTTTTTTATGTCAGCTGACTTGTCAGTCAGCTGACATTATGTCATCACTCTGCGGCGTGGGGGTACGCGTACGCATCCGCGTGAACAACTTCTTCTCCAAAACTACAAGGCCTAGAGACATGCTGTTTTTTTTAAAAGATACCTTATCTATCGAGGATGAAAAATTGTTCAAGGCATGCAAATCTGTCTGTTCGTCTGTGTGCTAGAGACATTACAAGGGGGGTACCCCCACCAAAAGTGTGAAAATTTCAACTTTTTATCACAATTTTCTCAGTGACTATTGCAGGGATTTCTCTCATATCTTGCATATATGTACTAGGCCAGAGGTAGATTCTCTTGTGTGAGTATGAGACCTGGATCTGTCTTACTTTTTTTTTAATAAATTTTTTTAATAATTTTTAATGCATTAAAATTCATGAAATCATGCACTAAATCACTTATAACTTCAAAAGTGTTGCATTTACAGCATTTTGTGAAAATATGTTGTTCAGCTACTTTTTTCATAGCTACAATATGGTGAGTAAGTCGGGTGTCTGTCTCAATAGCTAAGTGAGTAATAGCTACTTTTGGGCTTTTCAGTAACTTCCATTATGAGTAAAATCACTTGTAACTTAAAAACTATTGCATTTAGAGAATTTCGTATAAATATGTTATTCAGCTACTTTTGGGCCAGCTATAACATAGTGAAATTTCAGACCTGTAGCTCATGGCGTAGCTGAGTAATAGCTACTTTTAGGTTATCACTGTTGAGTAAATCGCTTATAACTTGAAAACTATTGCATTTAGAGAATTTCATATAAATATGTTATTCAGCTACTTTTGGGTCAGCTATAACATAGTAAAATTTCAGACCTGTAGCTCATGGCATAGCTGAGTAATAGCTACTTTTAGGTTATCACTGTTGAGTAAATCACTTATAACTTGAAAAGTGTTGCATTTAGAGCATTTTGTTAAAATATGTTATTCAGCTACTTTTTTCATAGCTACAATATGGTGAGTAAGTTGGGTGTCTGTCTCAATAGCTAAGTGAGTAATAGCTACTTTTGGGCTTTTCAGTAACTTCCATCATGAGTAAAATCACTTGTAACTTAAAAACTATTGCATTTAGAGAATTTCGTATAAATATGTTATTCAGCTACTTTTGGGCCAGCTATAACATAGTAAAATTTCAGACCTGTAGCTCATGGCATAGCTGAGTAATAGCTACTTTTAGGTTATCACTGTTGAGTAAATCACTTATAACTTCAAAACTATTGCATTTAGAATATTTTGTTTCAATATGTTATTCACCTATTTTGGGGTCAGCTATAACATAGTGAAGTTTCAGACCTGTGGCTCATTTCATAGCTGAGTAATAGCTACTTTGAAGTTCTCACTGTTGAGTAAATCAGTTATAATTGGAAAACTATTGCATTTACAGAAATTTGTGCAAATATGTTATTCAGCTACTTTTGGGTCAGCTATAACATACTGAAATTATAGACCTATAGCTCATGGCACAACTGAGCAATAGCTATTCTCAGGTACTGACTGTTGAGTAAATCAGCTATAACTTGAAAAATATTGCATTTGGAGTATTTTGTTAAAATATATTGTTCACCTACTTTTGGGTCAGCTATAACATAGTGAAGTTACAGACCTATAGCTCATGGCATAGCAGAGCAATAGCTATTTTCAGGTTCTCACTATTGAGTAAATCAGTTGTAGCTTGAAAACTATTGCATTTACAGTAGTTTGCTTAAATATGTTGTTCACCTACTTTTGGGTTAGCTATAACATAGTAAAATTTCAGACATGTAGCTCATTGCATAGCTGAGTAATAGTTCCTTTGAGGTTCTCACTGTTGAGTAAATCAGTTGTAACTTGAAAACTATTACATTTAGAGTAATTTGTTAAATATGTTATTCACAGAATTTTTGGTCAGCTATAACATAGTGAAATTGCAGACCTCTATGTCATGGCATAGCTGAGCAATAGCTACTTTCAGGTTCTCACTGTTGAATAAATCATTGTATCCACTGGATAGCCGCAGTGTGTAGAGAGAGATTTCACCATTACTGCTCTGATGAAAAAAAATATTATAGCTAGCTTTCTTAAGTTTGCAGTATATATTAATAACCATAAAATGTTGTCTGGGAATATTTTTGGCCTCATTTTGAGAAACAAGATGGCCGCCACAGGTGTTTTTTGTCAGTCATGAAAAGTGCTTATATCTCCCTTATTATTGATCCTAGAGGTTTGGGATGATAAACCAACCTGTAGGAAATCATGGGGTGGGAATCTTTTGGTGTGGTCAGATTTGACCTTCAATGACCCCTCCTTCAAGGTCAAACAAGGATAGCCAAACTTAAAAGTGCTTATAACTCGCTTATTATTGGTCCCAGAGGTTTGGGATGGTAAACAGACAGGAAGTCATGGGCTGTGAATCTGTTGATATGGTCCGATTTGACCTTGGAACCCTCCTTCAAGGTCAAATGAGGATAGCGAAAATTGAAAGTGCCTACAACTCACTTATTATTGGTGACAGAAATTTGGGATGGTAAACCATCCCATAGGAAATCATTGGCTCGGAATCTTTTGGTATGGTCAGATTTGACCTTTGGACCCCTCCTTCAAGGTCAAATGAGGACAGCCAAGCTTAAAAGTGCTTATAACTCATTTATAATTGGTCCTAGAGGTTTGGAATGGTAAACCATAGGAAATCATGGGCTGGGAATATATTTGTGTGGTTAGATTTGACCTTGGACCCCTTCTTCAAGGTCGAACGAGGATATTGCATTTGTAGTATTTCTTTAAATATGTTTTAACCTATTTTTTACACTTAAACAATTACCTTGTTATTTTCCTTCATAATACCATTTACAGGGCACAACTTTTTTATCCTTTTCTTCTGTCAGCTTCGGAATTTCTTTCAAACTTGCTGTTCAGTTACCATTTACTGTATTTCTGTACAGCCCTTTTCCTGAGAATTATTCTGTCCTCTAATCACCTTCACAAATCAAAAACACTCAGTCAGCTGACACAGTGCCCGTTCACGGGCACTCTCCTCTTGTTTAGATAAATACTCCACAGACAGTTGAAGAAACAATTATTACAAGTGTTTAGGAGTCTATTGCAGTAAAGGAAATAATTATTAGTGTTCAAGAGCCTGATAACAGTAAAATCATAACCTGTAGTCAGGAGCCAAAAACAGCTAAGGTAAAAACAGTTATCAGTGGTTCTGGAGCCAATGACAGTAAAATAACAATTATTACCCGTACCGATAGCCAATGACAGTGAGGTTAACAATTATGACGAGTGTTCAGAAACCAATGATACCCAAGGAAACAACTATTATCAGTGTCCGTGGGAATCAATGATAGTTAAGGAAACAATTATGACCAGTGTTCATGAACCAATGTTAGGCTAGGAAACAACTATTGTTGTTGTTCAGGAGCCAATGACAGTTAAGAAAACAATTATTACTAGTATTGAGAGCCAATGACAGTTAAGGAAAGAATGCTTATCAATATTCGGGGATCAGTGACAGTTAAGGCATTAGATAAATACAAGTGTTTAAGAGTGAGTCAAGTGACAATATTCAGTTTACAGTAGATCTGATTTTTGTCAATTTGTGTTTCCTAAAAAGTCATGCATTCTTTGACTGAGATGCAGAAATGTAAGCCCTTAGAAGTAGTCCCAAATGCTTGGATAAAAGAAATGGTTTCTCTCTCCCCAAAACAGCATTATTCAATAAAGTGTAATGGTCTTTTTAAGCAGTTGATGATAAAATCTTTCACGCAATGATAAACATCACAGTTATGTCAACGTCTTAGCACGGAGGCTTAATACGTTTTGCCATGCATACCTAATGATGTACATCACAACATATTACATATCCAGGACTATTCATCTGTTAAAAGCTCCCTCGAAATGAATCCCTTGATGTCTATATGGCTTTTGTTATCTAGATGGTTTGCTAGCCCACTTAACCTTCAGGAAGTAGAGGACACTTGATATGTAACACTGAGACAGAAATAAACATATTCCATCCCAGCAGTAAACAACATCTCTAAATCAAACAAGAAATCATGTTAAGCTACCTTGAAAATAGGTCATTATTCATCGTGCTTGATCCCTTTGTTGGCCCATTTACAACATTAAAAATTTAAATCTTTTCAAAAGAACTTGAATTTGAGTATAAAAACAGGTTTGGAGAAACGTGACCATAGTGTGTCACTGTGCTTTGGAGTCATTAAGTCTTACAAGAACAAAGTTTTTATAAAATTTTGATAAAGATGTTAAATAATTGTGAAAATCAAAGAATCCATTGCTGCATTACATTTTATGTAATTTAAAAAAGATTTTAGCTAATTTTATGAGATTATTAAAAAGTCAAATTTAGATGAGACTTAAGTTGGGGGATGTGTGTGAGATAATTTGTGAGATATTTTGCCATTGGGATTGTGCTTTGGAGTTATGGGACATCATGGGCTCATTACCTGTTATTGGTTACAAATAAAGACTTCATAAAAGATTCAGTGGATACACTATCTCACATCAGTCTTCTCCAGTGTAGTTAAGTAATCAGATCAACTTGCTTGGCATCTGACATTCTGTAACAAAGC